>OY292400.1:26020727-27304758 GCA_958496205.1 Idaea biselata | reverse complement strand
AAAACCTAAAAAGAAGATAATCCACTAATACTTTCTGAAGAAATCAAAAGAGTAGCAAACATCTGTTACTCCTCTAAGAAGAAACTTTTAAACTAATTGTAATGATAATTATTGGAATGTAGAAAGCTAGAGTTCTGAAATAACACACAATGCTACCTACTTTTTATCCCGATATTCCCGCGACATCATTAAGAAGGTGGGTACTGTTACTATTTCCATACAAACATAATACCAAAATGGTATTATGAAAAGTTTAGTTTTCTACCCTAATATCGGTATTATTCGGATTAAGATTTTATTTTTATAGGCCACAAGGTTTTCCAAAATATTCATTCGAAATGAAATAAAACGGAGCTACATTTCGTTCATTTTTCCAGCGTAAATTACCAGTTTACATCTCATTTTTTTTATATTATCTTTCTTCTTCTTCTTCTTCTTTCTTATATATAAAAATGAAACGTTTTCCGTTGTCACGACATCACGCGTGAACGGCTGGACCGATTTCGATAATTCTTTTTTTGTTGTGTTTGCTATTGTCAGGAGAAGGTTCTTATGAAAGAAAAAATGCTAAACTGATTTTGATGAATTTTATTTTTTTATACTAAACGACAGGACAACGTCTGTCGGTTCAGCTAGTTCCCAATAAAAAGTCATTTACGCTGTAAAAATGAACGATATGTATCTCCGTTTTATTTCATTTCGAATGAATATTTTGGAAAACCCTGTAAAAATAAAATCTTGATCCGAATAATACCGATATTACGGTGAAAACTAAATTTTTCATAATTCTATTTTGGTATTATGTTTGTATGGAAATGGTAACAGTACCAACCTTCTTAAGACACTGGTGAAACCTCAGAGTGCTGCTAGTCAATTATAAAAAAAAAACATATGAAAAGAAACTTACCTTAAACTGAAATATATACATCCCAGCAATCAAAGTGTAATAATCGGCCGACAAGAACGACAGATGCAATATAATCGAGCCCGCATCTCTCAACATGAAACACTGTAGAATTTGAAACAACGTTTGTATTCCACAGTAACTTCCTAACTGCACAATAGTTTCTAGCTCGTACCAGTTGAAGCTCATCAACTCGTTTCTCTCAAGGAAGAAGGTTTGAGTGCACGATACTACGCTGCCTATGAAGCCTAGTATTGCGAGGTAGTTTGAGCAAGAGTGTGTTTTGAGCATCATTTCTTGGAGTACTGTGACTATTGCGAATAGCAACGAGCCGGCGAGACATAGCATGTCTCCTACTAGCTGATTTTTACCTGAAACAATAAGAAATTATAGCATTACTTATATTTTTTATTACTATTCTAAAATATGGCTAGGTTGGTGTAGTCAAAATGCCAATCAAAAGGAATTTTAGGACCGAAATGAATGATAAATAAGGTGTACGAAAATAATGTATCTTCCCGGCAACTAGTTCATTCAGCCATCTAGTTCACAACTTAGGCTATTAGTTTAATTCTGGAGTTTAGGTACTTACCAAAAATATCACAAAATTTTGTGATTGTGATGATTCCATCTAAGTAAAAATTAAAAGTTTTTGTTTGCAAATTTTTTACATAATATTTTAATTAAAACCTACCATCAGTAGGTGCACCCTCAACATCGGCCCACACAACACAGACCACAGCCATCAGCCCCAACGTGGCTCCGGCCACATGAACAACCCCGAGCCTCTGTCCTCTCCATGCCCCACCAACCAGCGCAGCCCCGACTCCACTGCAAGCTAGCAGCTGTCAGCTCAATACAGACGTGAACCGTTGAGACATTACCAGCAGCCAGCCTGCTTCCACGTCTAGTGTGCATGCTAGGATTAGCACCCACCATCTTCTGTAATAAAGATTTCAGTGTAATTTTAGACACATTATATATTTATATTTACAATTTTTTTTTTTTTTTTTTTTTTTTTTTTTTTTTATTTACCGAATAAAACTTAAATAACATTGATTACTTAAAATTAGCATAAAAAAAAACCACAGGTTTAGATACTAATGCTAATAATCTACGTCTATCTAATAAATAAGTATATGGAGAATACAAATAGAGAAAAATAAATAAATATAACAAGTTTAGATAAATACGTCGGGAAAAAAGAAAGATAGGTTATTTCGTAAATATTAATTTTGTGGGTATAATGCAAGGTAGGTAGTTGGGTGAATAAACATTATGAAGATAGATAAGATGTGCCATAGATATAAATACAGTTGCGAAGGGTGTTTAGGTAGTGCGTTTTAAGCTTATATTTTATGTTTTTAGGCGTTAAACTATCGCGTACATCCAATGGAAGTTTGTTTATGTAACGCGGGAGTAGGTAAGCCGATGTCCTACTGCCGTATACATTGTTTCGGGTACTTTGAAATAAGCATAGACGACGCTGAGCGACCGCTCGAGTGCATACACGGTGTCTCGTTTCAACCTGGAGATTCGGTTCGAAAAATAATTGGTAAATGGTCTGCTATTTGTAAATGTGCCCATGTGCTTCAGAATTGGTTGAATATTTCTCTATCTATCTAGCCATTGCTGCTGCATTTGCTACATCAAGCGTGAGAGTGACACCTGGAGTCTTAAAATACAAATCTTGACTTAGTTTAGGCTCCAGTTCTCCCACAAATAAATTTAATTATTTTTCCCGACTGCCGAAGAAAGGTTGTTTGTAATGTATTTAGTCTGGAAGTGATACATTTTCCTAGTTTTTCTTTGTTAAGTATTTGTATGTGGAAGAAAATAAACGAAATTATTATTGACACGAAAATTAAACTAGAATTTTTAGTACCTACCTCTTAGACTAGGTACTACAAAACTAGTTTTCTTCAACAAAGATATAACAGAATAAATATAAATATATTTTGGCTGAGACGTGTAAGTGGCCCTTGTAAAAAAGGTTGGGTACCACTGTTTTAAATGTTTAAAATCAGGATTTTTATCCAAGTTTATATGATTACTTACTTTGACAATTTCTTGACTCCGTTACAAAGTAGAGTCGGCGTAAACAACACAAACAGCACAATATACGGCACGACTAACTGCCCAGTTATCGGAAACTGCCAGGTTGCGCTCTGCAGTAATGTAGTCAAAATGCACTTTACACTTAGCAGCAATGATATTACTTGCCCCAACAATATACTTCGCCACACCTTCCTGTTACAAAAACATGGAATTATCACTACATTGTTTACCTCAATACAGAAATTATCAATGAAATATTTTGGATACTAGCCATCGCCCAAGTTCGGAAAAATAAGCTTCAACTTTCTCACTGAAACTTGTATTTTCCATTATACCAGTGACTGAATACAGTTGTGGAATCACAAAAGGGATCTAAATGTGATGAAATTTATGAGAATTCCGACGGTTTTTCATCATGAATCGCAAAAAACAACGCAGATAAAACGCTGAAACCCTGAAATTGCAAAACAATTTTTGACAATTCAAAATTATTCGTTCTTTTTCATACTGAAAAAAAAACCTGCTAGTGATGGACCCGTCGGTCGCGTCGCCAAATTAGTCGATTGTTGAGTCAATGAGTGTTGAAATCGATTAGAGCTTGATTATTGATTTCTAGAGTCAACAGATTTTAAAAATGTTTTATCTGTGGACTTTTGCAAATAAGAAGAAAAAATATATTGTGTACAAAATCGAAGAAGTTAATTTTATTTGTAGAAATTCGAAATAGGTACCTAACTTCGACTTTGTTGTTGTTAGAACAGAAATTCGAGTGAAATGGGGGACGGTAATAAACACAATTTATTATTTCTACAACATAGGATACCATTATAATTCCATGTTATTAATGAATACCTACCGTCTTTTCTCACATTTATCTTTATTTGTAATATTTACAGAAGATGTAATCCGTAGAAGATTGCTGATAGATGGAGATGGAACCGGTGATGATAGGAGACTTAACGTACTTATGAAAACATTGATAAAGTGGTGTAACAGTACTGATGAGAAACCCGAAGAGAGGTTAGAATTTTAAAATACATTCTTTGGTAAACAAGGTTAGCTCGGTAATTTAAACCATAATCAAGCCAGGGCCCAGAGAAAGGCGTCCAGCCAGATAGGAGAAATGCTTTTAAGATTGTCCATTGAGTTCAAACCTTCTTGGGCTTTTAAATTACATATATTTACCCATTTAAATAAATAAATAATGCACGACGTTACACACAGCGCAATCTAACCCTAAACTAAGCACTAGGCTTGTACTATGGGTACTAGACAACGGATATACTACATATTATACTTTTTTTTTTTTTTTTTTTGTAAATACATACATATGATACATAGAAAACACTGAATATCCCATGTCTTCGGACCGTGGTGAGTCCTAGGACATGTTGGTTTCCTCACGATGTTTTCCTTCACCGTAAGAGCGATGTTATTAGCGCACATACCTTTTTCTTAAAGAAAAAGACATTGGTGCGCGGTCGGATTCGAACCCACGACTCTCGGAATGCAAGCCGGGGTATCTACCACTAGACCAACACCGCTCTATTACAATAACTCTAAAAGTCGAGGTAAGGAAATTAAAAAGTAAAAATCACCTACCACTGCTGGATTTATGCAGGTATAGCAGAAGCATCGACAACTAACTAAGCTAAGATGTAACTGGAGTATTTATTTATATATTTAGGTATCTGTGGTTCAAAATTTAATTACCGCACAGCCATAATTTTATTCAAGACCACAAGCTAATATGAAACCTGCAAAATAGCTTACAGATCCTCCTTATTTCCAGCAAATCAACCCACGACAGAATGCTAGCACAACTAGCCCAATGCGAATTCGCAGTCACAAAATCCCAAATTGGCTCTGAAATGATGTCCGCTGAACTCCAAAGTTACGAATCATTATCAAAAATACTCGAAAACGGCATTGAAACCGCTAAAGGTCAAATTGAGAAGAGCAAAGCAGATTTAGCACAAGCTAAAACCGTACGTAAGAATCGCACAGAATACGACATACTTGCTAAAGTGATCAGCGAACAGCCAGATCGGAAAGAAACTCTAGACCGTTTGAGCACTTTGAAAACTGAGTTGTCATCATTAGAAGGTACTAAACAGCAACTTGAGAGCCGTTTATCTCTAAGAAAAAAACAGTTTCATGTATTAGTAACTTCTATACATCAATTGCAAGCTTTATTGGATGAACCTGATGATCCAGAGACTGCTTCTGATGATGTAGACATGAAGGAGACACCAATCGAAACATAATATTAAGTTTTTTATCAGTAAGTATAAGTGCATTTCTAATAAAAATATTGAATATTAAAATATTAAATATTATTATGTTTTATTTAAAATTCTAATAATTCATTTCATTTCTTGGAAGTTTTCACATAACTTTTGTAAGTCTTTTTTTTTACTTATTCCTTAAGTAGAAACAAGTAATTTAATTGTATCTCAAACTTAACATAATATATTTATTTAGATCGACTAAATGAGTTTTTAGTCGATCTAAATAAATAAACTTTTAGATATAACATAATATATTTATATAGATCGATTAAATGAGTTTTTGAGTGACACATTCAAAAACTAAAAAATGATTTCTAGTTCATTCTTATTTGTTGAACCCACATCGCATTTCTATTTATTTATGAGATGGTCTTTCTTTGTTTACAACAATTAAAGTTAATGGCGATGTGAACACAAATTCTTTCGATGTGTGCTGTAGTGTAGGTATGGAGAAAGGAAGCCTGCAAATCGAATGGAGTAACGACAGCTTTGCTTTTATGCTTCAAATAAGTACGACACTTAGACTGAAACAGGCCACACCTACAGCACGTGCATCTGCTGTAGGTGTAGTCAAGTGTCAGTGTCGTCGTGTATTTTAAGCTCTGAAGTCAAACTACACGTTGACACTTACACTGACACTTTACCTAAAACAGTCCACACCTACAGCACACATGCACGATTTTTTTTTGTGTACTGTAGTAGGTGTGGTCTGTTTAGGTAAAGTGGCAGTATAAATGTTCGTCGTGTATTTTGAGCTTTACGGTTTTCGATAAATAAAATAAATAAATAAATATTGCACGACGTTACACACAGCGCAATCTAGCTCCAAACTAAGCACTAGGCTTGTACTATGGGTACTAGACAACGGATATACTACATATTATACTTTTTTTTTTTTGTAAATACATACATATGATACATAGAAAACACTGAATATTCCATGTCTTCGGACCGTGGTGAGTCCTAGGACATGTCGGTTTCCTCACGATGTTTTTCCTTCACCGTAAGAGCGATGTTATTAGCGCACATACCTTTTTCTTAAAGAAAAAGACATTGGTGCGCGGTCGGTCTGGATTCGAACCCACGACTCTCAGAATGAAAGCCGGGGTATCTACCACTAGACCAACACCGCTCTAAGGGAATTCCTGAGCATGTGGCCGACACCTAAACAATGCTACGTGTGCGACCAGCATTTTTTTGTAAGTGTGGCTGTAACTAAAAACGAAATCTACCTATTTTGTTCATGAAAACTAACTGCAAGTTACAAATTGTTCTCAAACCTTCAATGAATTTGATATAGTCAAGGCTAACGTGAAAACTTGAAAGGTTTGTAAATATTGTATGATTACATGCAACTTGCCCTGTTTGGTATGCAAGGTCTTAGGATAAATTTAACTCTGAGTTATTTATAAAGCATAAACACAGTTAGTTAGTAAGTATAAGTTTATATAAGTATTATATCTGTTGTCAAGTCACCGTCACAAGCTTAGTCGCCTACCACGGGGCTAGATGGCGCTGTGTGTTGTTCACAGAATTAATTTATTTATTTTTATTTATATAGGTACTTCAGCTCTAAAATACACGATGACACTTACACCAGACTGACACTTTACCGAAAACAGACCACACCTACAGCACACATAATACGATAATTAAATTCGTGCATGCTGTAGGTGTGGTCTGTTTAAGGTAAAGTGTAAGTGTCATCGTGTATTACGTAGCTTTACGTATTAGATATCGAAAAACAAGTAACTTTTTTAGAATTTTCTTTTTGATTTCGTGATGTTGGATTGAAATTAAACTCATTTTTTTCCGGTTTTAATCGCGTTGCTTTTTTTTACAAACGATAGATGATTGTTTCACCTCACAACAGTATCTCACTCATCTGATGGTAAGTGATGATATTATGGTCTATGATGTAGCACGCACATCTAAAAGAAGGAACACCCTTTTTGCGAGCTAGCGAACGAGTCAGGCTGCCACGTAGATGCTCTGCAGTAACTAGCACCGTTTGAACGTAGTAGGTAACAAATACGTGCGAGTATCCCTCTGTCTGTATGTCACCAGGCTGTATCTCATGAACCGCGATAGCTAGACAGTAGGTACAGAGATTTACACAGACGATGTTTATAACAACAAATATTAAAAACAATAAAATTAATCATTATTATTAGACACGGGCCTAGATCTCGTTATAGATAATAATCATTGTTATTAATTACCTCGACGTTTCGGCAAACGGGTCACACCGGCCGTGGGCCCCAGAAGACACGATGAAGATGGTAGTAATAATTGACGGAAATTGTGTAAGTTTAAAAAGTGTGTAGAATAAAATTAAAATTTAAGTGGGGCTACCATACATACAACAAACGTGAATGGTAGGAGTGGGAGTCGAACTCTCGTGCGCTAGTCCAACTCCCACTTAGCCGGTTTTATAGCGTACAGCCGACTTACGTAACCTAGGTACGCGTTTACTATGTATTTAAAAACGCGTTGCGAAGTTGTAACAGTATTAATGTATAATGTGGTGCTCGTATGTGTTTTACTCAGCCAGTTTCGGGTGTAGAACAAACACGTTCTTTTGCCGTTTTACGTTGAAAATGCTACTTTTGGATATATGTAATGAATGATATAACTAAGTACATAACACTTGTCTGAAGCCCGAAAGAAATTCGAAAAAAAAACACGCTCGATCGAACAAATGTTATTAAATAAAACAAATGGTTAAAGGTTTCGCCTGCCGTTTTCCGTGCGTAGTCTCATAATTGGGCATAATGATCTTTTCTCTTCGCTGTTTTTCTTTACCGTAAGAGCGATGTTAATAGCGCACATTATTTTTTTCTTAAAGAAAAATACATTAGTAAGCGGTCGGTTGAGCTTGGGTTGGGTTTTACTTTGAAGATTAAGTTACCTAAGGAGAAAAATGTTGTTTTATGGGTTCGAGAAATGTTTTAGTGTAATGATGTAGGTAGATGTATTTCGACGAATTTACAGGGAGATAGCGTCCTCCATTTTTTTTACGAACCTAGCACCTATCCACTATACAGCGGTTTATTAACCCTTTAAATCACGCAACCACAGCCGATAAGACCGTTTGTTCGCACGAGTCCTACGTAGCTAATTGTAGTACCTACCTAAAGTTATTTTATTAACAAAAAGCCTACAATTAAAAAAGCTACCTACCACCAGCCGTTATCGATAACAAAAACTTACAAGGCCACTTCAAACAGCCCTATTTTATTTACCTAAGAACTTAATAAACTAACAAAAAATATTTAAACTAACTACGTAAACCAAGCGTACATAATTTAAACAGGTTGTAGTCGACTGTACTTACCCATTATCAACAGTCCTGTTGTAATTGCTTGCGTGTTAGAAGAACATTTTCATTACGATCGTATTCTACGTCCCAAATGTACCTACTGTTGAAAAGTCAATATACCTAACTCGATTTATTATTTATAAAGTGACTGCAAACTGTGGTACAATCGTTCGTAGAATGCTTTTTGAATAAAGTCTTTTTTACGCAATATTTGTGTTTAGTCTGAGTGTCCTTTTCTATGTAGGTATAATTAATTAGGTACCTATGTTGTCACAAAAGAAAAATAAATATAGGTTATTTAATTAAGTACTCCATTTCTAAATAAATTAACTGTCTGTTCACCGTGGTAGAATTTATGTAGGTAGGTACTAATTTATTTATTAAAATTATTATTTTATTTTATAAAATAATCGCGAGTCCCGCGGTGTAGTAAAATTTTAGTTTTTTATTCAAAAGCAGTTATTTCCGAAGTGTGAAAAACACTTTAAGAAATAATGTTTAAGTAGTTATAAAATAAAATCGAAACAAACAGGTAAAAAGGAAAATCGTGGTACACATCTCATGGAAATTTCTGAGTTTTCCATTGGTTCAAGACTAAAGCGAGTGAAGCCGGGCGCAACTAACTATTAAAATAAAAAAGTTAAATAATCAACTGGTATTGCCTATACCTACTGAAAGCACCCTGATTTACCCCAGATTGCTTCTTAATTCCTCATGATTAGTACCTGGCCAAGTGGCCACCGTGAAGAACGAGGGACAAAATTGGTTTAGCAATTTGAAATTACTTCTAAGAATAAAATATATTTATGTAAATATAATTAACTAGAACTAGTTACGCGTAACTAAAACAAAGTTCAAAAATAAATAAATTCTGTAAACAACATACAGCGCCATCTAGCCCCATGGCAAGCTACTAAGCTTGTGTTAAAGTTACTAAAGAACTATTAAAACCGTAATATTTAAAATATTTAGTTTATGCAAAATAAAAATAATGCGTATAATATACCTAACCATTTTTGTTTGTAGTCTTCGGCCGACTTGTTACCACCCACCGGTCTAAGTCGTAGCGAAGCACTAAGGAAGACGGGTCTGATTTTGTTCCACTGCCATTTAGATGACCATGCTACATCTTAGACCATCACTTACCATCAGGTGAGATACTGGTCAACCGCTTATCTTTCTTGTGTGATGAGTCAATGAGCAATAATTCTAAAGAAAGAAACAAAAAATTAAACAAATGGCTAAACTCTATCAAATTTAATGTTACGACTACGATTTCTTTCTTATGTGACTCTCCTTCTGTAGAAGGCTAATTAATTTTTGACTACATTTATTTATCTTATTTCATATTAATAATTCACAAAGCAAATTAAAATCAGTACAAGTACTAAATAAGTGTAGTTAAAGGCTTAATGTTCTAGTTTCAGTTCTTTGTTTATTGTCAAAATCTTTCGTGCTACGCTCAACCCAACTATCTAATATCCCTTTTCCCCTTGAAAATCCTAAAGATTTTCGATAACGAATGACAGATAGGTAATCATTTGTTATTCGATGTTAACCATTCAAAACAATAGCAAAGTAGTAGTAACTTTCTTCAACAACAGTACCCAACCACGTCCTAACAGCCGAAAAACTAAAACTTTTAACGCGCAAGTCCGTAGGTATCACACGAGTTCATATCGTTCGAGTAGCTAGCGTACCCGGCACACGACAGTCGAGGGCACCACCGATAGCTCGCGCCGCGTCACTCGCGCCCTCCCACGCGATCGGAGAAAACAACAGAAAATGCCTTCACTCTTCGACTACCTACGCTTCAACAGACAGTACCAAAACAAACGCAACTTAGAAGAAGGGCTATTCCAAATAGCTTCCCAGACTTGTAACATACTGGTCAAAGTGAATAATACCAACAATATTAACTTGACGAGAAATAATAGGAGCGATGAATACGGATGCGCTGGACCCCCTAAAGGAAAAAGTTCGATGCAGATTTGCGTTCCGAAGTTCAGGAAGAACTCGATCACTTCGGGATGCAATCCGGGACTATCAGTAAGTAACAAAAAAACTTAATTCAACTCCTAAGTTAAAAAATTTAATGCCGAAAGTGTTTCTAAGTTAAAGTTCTAACGACAGTGATTTGAATATTTTTTTCGATTGGTCCGTTACGTGATTGAAGTCATTACTAACAATCTATGTCATTAAGTTGCTTTTTAGACCATTAAATAGCCATAGTGCTTTGATTTATACTCTAAGATTACAGGTGCCAATCGCGAACACCAAAAGCACTTAAAAAATCGAGTGTTGTAACGACCACGGTACCCTTCACAAGTTTAAAGACACTTCAATGCTTCCTTGTCGTTGTAAAGATGCATAAACCGTCGGGGCATGTGCAGTCCATTTCCATAGTTCATTGGAAATAATGTAGTTTTAGTTGAAATACGTGGTGTGCGTCGGTTGCCGCGTTTCAGTGCATCGTGCAACTCAATAAAGTGCGACTTTCTCAAGCTGGTTCCTTTTGAGGTTAGCGTTCTATTTACCAAAGTACCTACCTAGACTCGATTGATTTTTATTCAATTTTTCACGTTGTATTTTAACCCGTTTATTTCGCTACGACCTGCGAGCTACTTAGCTATATGAAGTAGATGTATCGATTATAAAATGAAGGAAGAATGCCGCGGTCGCAGGCCTAGCAGACGATATCGTATAATACGACCTTGTTCCAATTCTTATATGCTATACTTAAATGATTTGTTTTTCTTTTCTCTGTCTCTGAGGATGTAATTCTTCGACTTCTAATGACTGTCTTCGTGTGGTCATAGTGATTAATGATTATGGTTTTTTTTTGTTTAATAGGCTCATAATTAGAAACGCATTTGCGTGTTTACCCAATAAACAGTTTTTAGTGTAATAATGGTGACTTTAGCTCAATACACTCCTAGCTCATCACCAGTAACCATCAGGTCAGTTTTTTATTACCTGATGGCTTCTGAATGAACAGATCACTATAACTGTTTCAATACAATTTGATCTATTCAAACCGGTTAATATCTAAACTAGTCTAGGTACTGTTCACCTGATCATGACCGGATCCTCTAGATGAATAGTAAAAAGATCCATCAATATTCTACCTGATGACTTTGATAAATTATTCAATAACTGATAATCAAATGAGTGTATTACTCGTATAGCTTGATCAGGGTTTACTTTACTCTCGGAATGAAACAACTTAATTCAACAATTCACATATTTATTAGTACTTTACATAAATTAACATTACGCTACACCACACCACACTACACTATATAGTTTATAGGCTACATATCGCTAGATATAGTCTCACAAAATTATTTTCTAAACTTACGCCAAATGATGTAAAGCTTTAAAAGAAAAGGTAAGCTCACACATTTACAGTGACAGAAACCATATGCTCGACAAAAATGACAAGCGATCCCGTCGACACAATCACATCCAGTCATATCGATACATTTCTTTGAACAACAATAAAATCCCTCCATTGCTATGTAATTGCGGTTTCTGTTGACTGATCATCTAAGATTTCAGCATAAGACTGACACTTATGAGGTAGATGAAAGTAGATTTATACGATGAGATTAAAAAAAAATAAAAACATAATTTGGTTATAAAACTTTATTATCAATACACCACTTTTTCAAACAAATTACATTTTTTACAGCACAAATATTCTTATGATAGATACATGTGTAGATATCGATACATTCACTGTAAAGATCAGATAAAGTATATAAATTAGGACAGCTTAAAGTTTCTATATTATCAACATTACAATTATTAAACATTTCTTTAAGCCACTTAGCTTTTTCTTCGCCTTTAACATAAATAAATTTATCATTTAGAAGAGGTGCGATACAATATTTATATTTTGAAAAAGAAATGTATCCTTCCTTCCAATAAATATTTCTATTTCTCTCAATCCAGTCAACCTGTTTCTTTTCTTTTGTAGTTAAATCATAAAACGGAAACGGTGGTCGTATTAAAAAGCTTTGTATCCCTTTGCCATCTAGAATAGCTATTTCTTTAGGTATAAACTGATTTAGTTCAGTTTTGAAACCTTGAACATCAACTATTAATTTCATGATATCTTGCGAACTGTGCTGCTGAGAGGTTTGTATTCTATAATTCGATCGTTGATTATGAGGCAATACGCGCTCGTTTTGTCAGGAAAATCTTTATCGCTTTCTATTTCAAGCCTGACATCAACTGGTCCACTTTTTAATGTTTCATTTTGTCTTGAACAGTCTATTATAAACAAAGGTGCTTTTTCTTTAAAGTCGATGATATTAAGCAACGGGTCAACTGGAGTGTTGTAGTAAGACTGACGGAATCTGATGTACATCTCGTATAATATGCGATATTTATCATTATCAAAATTGAGTTTAAGTGAATCATATGGATACGCTTGCGAATTTAATAATAATGTAACATTAGTTAAATTACAATGATCAAACAGTGAACAATTTTTATCTTTTAAATTTTTCTTAGTTGTTTGAAGGCCTAATATTACATATCTAGGCTTCTCAAGTTGGGAGGCAGTTTTAATGGACCACGAATGCTTTTTCGTTTTAGGTAAAAGTGGATATTCATATGTGTCCCAGTTTCGAAATGCTATTTGTATCGCCTTATCTTTTTCTAATTGTTTTAAAAGCAGCAATCTTTCACGATCGGACACTTTAATATGAGGTACACGCCATTGAATTCTTTCAATATTAACTGACACATGATCATTATTATCAAGTATGAGAGCATCAACATCGGATTTACATCTTGTTAATATTAATTCATGTTTGCAGTTTAATACAATCTTGTTATAGTCTTCGGCAAATCCTAACATTTTACTAAGCGGTAATATTACATTAAAAAAACCATTTACAGATTTTGTTCCATTCAAGTTCCAACCCCACAAAGCAGCTTGCTTACTTTCTCCCTCATTCATTGAAGCATAAGATTTGATTGTAGAAGAAATACCAGCATGTCTAATACGATCAATTTCAACTCCATTTATCTCATATCTTATATCATGAAAAAGAAACGGTATGGGGTTATTGTTTAATTGGCATTCCTTTCTGACTTGTTTTCCTGCAGCATCCTTCGTAAATACTTCTATACGCCCTTCAATTGAAATCGAACTGGCTGAAGGTAATACATAGATGTCTTGTTGATTAATCGGTATTCGTATTTCATCGTTTTCTTTGAAACTATTGGTGTACGGAGTATAAGAATGCACTTCATAACCTTCGATAGAGGTGTCGAAATGTGGTGCTTCATTAATTTGCAAGATACTCATAGTTGAAATCCCAAATTTCTTAAAAACTCTTTGTTAATCTCACTGAGAGCTGGTACACGTGTGTGTTTAATGGAGTCGTGATCTGAACTATTAGCTTTTGTTCGCTTACTGTCACTTTTCTTACTTTTTTTAATATTGAAATCGATCATATTTTGTTGCAATTTATATTTGCAGTAAAAAACAAATGCTGGCTACCTATTCAACGTATATACTAAAACTGATCTATGAAGCTTCAGTCATATAATTTATTTAAAATTAAACAATTTTCAAGAAAATTAAGACATAAATGACCACAGTTATATGGATGACTTCCCTGATAATTGATATAATTATACTGAATGTTGTCACCCACATAATCAATTAATTCTGTTGGTGGTTTTAGATCACCATAACTGTCAAAGTATTCAATATAGTCATTTTTCTTAACATAAGCTACCCAATGCGTACCTTGATTTTCAGAGCTATCCAAATTAATTATACCACATTCGATTTTGCGAGGATGTTTAGGTAATCGATCTCTCATAAACACTCCTCGAAAGTAGGGAATGCGGTTTTTTGAATATTTCATTATATCAATATTGGTAAGAGGACGTTTAGGTAGCTGCTTATTCAGTTTTTTGACCTAGCATAAATGCCCAGACCGTCTTTATACGGTTTGAGCTTTAGTCCTCTCCCTAAACATACTGGCTCGAAATTTTGTTTAAGTCTTTTCACCTCATTCCAAGTTTTTTGAGCAGTTTGGAATTTCTTTACCATTTTTGCGATTGCAGATGATTTATTTACAATAGCACCAGCTGCAGATAATCCGCTAACTAAAGCTACCAAAGGCAAGAATCCTCCTGTTTTCGGAAGCGGTATCACACGAGGGATTTCTACCCCAGAATCAGATACAAGATCTTTAATAGCAGCGAAAGCTAAATCAATAGCCAACTTTTTACACTTTGGTTTTGCTTTACGAATATTTTTTTTCGCATAGGCAACAACATTTTTGAAACTTTTTTTAAGTCCAGATCCATTTGAAACTTTCATCAACATTGCATTTTTAACAATTTTTGCAGCCAATTTTTCTCCTTTACTTGCTCGGGATGATGATGCTCTTTTGTTTGCCATTTTCATTAAGATCTTATCTGCTTCGTGTCTGGCTTGTAAGTTCTCTGTTTTCATATATGAAATATCGTGTTGTTTACAATACTCATCAAGTTCATTCACGCCTTTATCACCTCTGCTAAGTCTCTCACGTAATCTTGTTCCTGGTCCACAGTAGTTATAGCCGGGGAGATGTAACTCAAACGGTAGATGATTTATAATACTATTGACAAGACCTTTCCCTTCCATAAGTAAATGAAGAATGAGAGCGACTTATGCTCACACTTTATAATATATTAGTGTTACTTATCCAACTATTTTCCTGAGATGGTAATCCAAGCCATTTAACAAAAACTTTATTCCCTTTCTTCTTAAGAACTTTTTCAACTAAATATACATCAGGATTTTTAGTTTTCTGAAGCTCTTGAGCATAAAATGATCCTAGAATTTTATTTTTTGTTGAGTCTTCTAATAAATAAGTTGGTGGATCAGTATTTTGAACAACAATTACTTTGAATAATTCAGTAGACCAATTTGGGGTGTATCCCTTCTCAAAATTTGCTTTATGCTTACTTATTCGTACTACATCACCAACAGCATAAGGACATTTTCTTTTAATTATTGGGTTGGTAAGGATATTGTATCTTTGCATTACAATGTGTTTTGTATGTTTATTCACTTTCGCTGGACACATTTGAATAGTTCCATGTTTTGTGTTATTGTAATCACTCACAACTTTTTCTAAGGTTCCATCAACCCATTTGAAGTTACCTTTCAAACTAAACGTTTTATAAAGTTTACTTTTTATAGTACGTATTACTCGTTCAACTATTGAAGCCTTTTTTGTTGAATATGTTGAGTAATGATTTATTGAATGTGTCTGCATCACATTTTTAAAACTTTTATTGTAGAATTCCTTACCCCAGTCTGTTTGTAAATTTATAGGGACTCTAGCATTAAATAAAATAGATTGAAATGCTTTTGCTACAATATCTTTAGTTTTATTTTTTAATGGTCTGGTCCAAACATACTTTGAAAAACAGTCAATCACGATTAGTATAAAATTATAATTTGAATTAATATTCGATATTTTTTGTACATCGATCAGATCAGCTTGCCAAAGATCGTCAATGTCTCTGAGTGTAACACATCTGCGAGGAAAATTTACTCTTGCATTTTTATGTATTTCGTTCACCACATCTTCTTTACTCATCTTTTTAGCTTCTATAAACCTTAACAGTTATTCGTCAACTGAACTAATCTTTAAATAAACAGCGTTATTTATGATTTTATTATACCCGCCTCTTCTAGTTCTTCTATAATCGAAATAATTTCATTATCTTGATTAGTATTTCCAGCCTGTTTGGAGGCGATAAGAAGCTTTAATCTCTCAACTAGCTCATTAGGATCATCCCAATAGACAAAGTCAGTATTTTTTCTAAATCTCTTTAAAACGTTTAAGTTACCGCCGTGTTTTTGAGCATTTTCAACTGCTGATGTAATGAACATAGGTTTAATAATTTGTTTATATTTGTCACCTTTATCTCCTTTTAACTGCCCATTATCATCATAATCACGCTTATGAGCATTCGTTTTTAACAAAATGTTTTTATAAACCCTTTTATCATTTTCAGTAACCAATTCTAGATTCGGTCTTCTATGTAATAATACTTCTTTCAATCCCGCAGTTAGCTGATATTCATCATTCTCAATCTTGATTCGACATGGTTCCTGGTCGCCATCGATAGAAGAAAGTATTTTAACCGGAAAATTACCCATCATCAACTGATCACCTACTTTCCGAAATCCGAAAGGAATATTTATATCATAAAGACTACTCAAATATTTTTTAGTTATCGATACATCTTTGTTATCGACATTATCGCCATCAGTATAATATTCTGAGTCCGAATCAAAATGCTCTGTTTCTGAATCCTCATTCGATGATTGTTTATGTACTCTTGACGGTGTAGAGGTACACGCATCATCTAACTTAACAGGCACTCTTATAGTACTCACATTTAAATCACATTTCACCTTATTCGGATTTGATTCCAGCATTTGTGTTAAAGGTTCGGTAACGGGTTTGAATATTTTACTGAGTTCATGGTTGTTTTGATCTTCTATATCTCTCAACTGTTTTAGCTTATTTTTTATGATATCTGATGATGTAATTATCTGTTCTTTAATATTAAGACTCATTTTTGGTCTATTCACTTTCAATTATCTATCGCAAATGACAAATTTTCTGTTAGGGCAAGCATATAAAGGTGTCTAGATTTTTTCTATATCTCCCTTTATTTAAATCAGAGTCTTTATTTATGGTTAAAAAACTATGTCTTTCGAGCCAAACATTATGACAAATATCTCTAAATGTTTTCCATGACATATCTGAATTAACGTGCTCATTGTATACATGCTTCAAGTTGATTTCATCTTGTTTGAAGAGCAATAATAAATTTACGTTATCTCGAATCAACTGTTTAGGCACCTTTGAGTATGTTTGTGATAGGTAAAAGCAATCAATTTGGTTATGTCTTCCCATAGCGAAATAGTTACGAATGTTGATCTGATTTTCACAAACCACATCATCAAAAATTATAACGGTGTTTGGTGACACATTATTTGGATGTATAACTTCACTATCATCACTCAATACATGATACTTGATTTCGGGAACTTTTAAGAGAATTTCTTTAAGAAAACAGTATTTACTTTGAAATGGGGTTTTTGTGTACAAATATAAATTCTTAAATTTTAGACCATGTTTATGTAATAATAAAGTGATCATTACATTAGTTTTACCACAATTAGATGGCCCACAAATCAAACAACGAATACTATTAGGTAACAATGCACTATGTTGTATGACCTGTGATCTTGGCTCAATAACAATAGGGTTAACATTCAAGCTTAGCGAGTGTTTTTTAAGCTTCATTATGGCCAAATGATGAAAATTGCTTCTTGATTGTCATTTTATAGGTATTGTACTCAGGTGTACACTGAACGCAAGTAGTATAATTAATCATGAGGTATAAAATAAAACACAGTATCAAATAAGCATATTATAGATACATTTATTAAATTTAACTTTTAATTTTAAATGCTACTTAAACAATAAAATACATATTTAATTATAACTAAATATATGCATAGTGACCCCATGCTACAGTTTCAACTTGATTCGGTAGTATTTGACGTTTATCGTCATTTCGATTTAATACTAACTTATTTACTTCTTGTGAATACAAAGTATGTTTCAGAGACTTTATCGTATTCATTTTACATTTTAAATCGTTATCATATATTAAACAATCTGAATAATGTTTCATATTTAAAGATTTCGTTACAGACTTAGACACGCCTTTAGCTTTTTTGATCTCATTACTAGTACTTTTAATACAGTAAAGTTTAGCTCTCAATCCAACAAACTCGGTTATCAATTCACCACCCATTTCATCTTTGAACAATCCAGGTATTTTATTGTTTACTCTAGGCATTTCATATGGATTATTTTTATCAAAATTACTAGTATCGAACTCTTGAATGTCATGCTTAATATCTTCATACACATCATCTGTGTAAATTAAATATAAAAGACTATCTGTATCAGTGTAACAAAGTTTAGCATTTCCTCCATATTTACTTTTGATATAATTATAATGAAATTGATACAAATGTGTTTTTGCATACTCTAATACAGTGAATCCCACATAGATTGGTTTATCCAAAATGATTTTTTCGTGACTTAACTGAATTGCTAGGAAATTTTCAGAAAATATTGAAACTGATTTTAAATTTGGTTTAGCAATTAGTTTTCGAGCACCAACACGTTTATTAGTTACATTGTTATTGTCTTCCCATTCAGATACTAGTTTAACAGTCACTTGTTTTCTCTTATTCTCTATAGTTTTACCAAAGATTGAATTATTCATTAATTTGAAAAAGTCTTTTTCAAAGTCAGATTTCGAGGACTGACGCAAACATGTATTGAGATCTATATATTTCTTTAGAAAACCTTCTTGCCTAAAGGTTATAACACGATAAATTTTTTTTAATATGAGTCCTTGTTTTAGACATTCCTTTAAATGAGTATAATGAATTACATAACAGTTCTTATTATATAGATTTGCTACTAGTTTTGTTGTTTTACTACTCCCCACTTTAAGCTTCTCAACAGCTAGAGGTAGGTCACAGTGCGTATCATGAAGATCATAAGGATATTCTAAATCTACTTCTAAAATGTATCCGTATTCACTGTCATCAGAAATGGTTTCGATATTTAAATTGCTGATTTGTTCTGGTGATAAAAATTTAAAATCCGATATCGGCATTTTTTTCATCATAGCAAAACCATATAAATTATTACAATCTAAATATATCAAAAAACTGGATGGTTTTGAATGGTCAAAATTTGGTAAGTATTTATTATTAGCTTGGGCATGTCTCAGCGTACATTGCGCCAAACCACCTCGAACACCTTTTTCTATCATTTGATATATTTCAAGATTAGTAACTAATTCTAATCGAGCATCAGTATAAAGGAGCATCGCATCCCAGCTAAAGCCTGGAGCGGTAACATAATAAGCTGGATCTAACTTATAGTAATGCAAACTCATGTTTCTAAAGTTTTCGAATATATCAGTCAATAATAAAATATCACATTTCAAATATAAATCAGTATATTCACCCATGTCCTTTACATTAAAATGTTTCCAAACATTTTGGGCATGTGTGTATTCACTATCAGATATATGTTCTTTTAATAAACTGTTATAGAATAATCGTTTAGGTGGTAAGCAATCATCATCATATTTTGAAAAACTATTCATATAGTCATAAGGATAGATTCCCTTTCTTCTCATTAACGTAAATTGACTGGAAGTAGTGAAAAATTTTGAAGTATGGATAAAATTATTATCATTTAAACTTTTACTCAAGTTATCTAAGCTTGCGCTTAAAAATAGATAAGAATCAATAAATTTAACTTGTATGGAAGATTTGTTTTCATTCATATTAAATGACTTTGTGATTGTTATGTATTTTTCTTTTGTCTTTGGTATAACATTGATTGAACCATCATATTTAGTTAGCTCCATTATGAATAAATGTAAATCATAACCACATAAATTATGAAACACCACAGGTATAAATGGGCATACTTTGAATCTGAGATTGCAATATGAATGTGCAGGTCCTCTATACTCTCCAGTAACATGATCATGGTCGCGAACTTTATCACCGAACAATAAATGTTTACAAATATGACAATAAACACTCAAATCATAATCATTTTGCTGTTTTTCAGTTAATTGTTTCATTGGTTTGTTAGATGTAATAATATCGTTAATGTATTTTGTATCTTCTATTAAATATTTTATAAATACTTCAGTTGCATTTGAACCTCGATATGAAACAAATTTGTTCAAAGAGCTATCAAATGAACAACATACATAGTAAGCAAAACATGAAGGTTTATGAATCTTGAACTTGTTAGTATTTGTGTTCTGTGAATTATCTGAATAGTTCTCTAACAAACTCTCAAAGTCAGCGTATATTACAAAATGAATCTTTTGTTGTCGTTCAAAATGCTTAAACGATAAATAAGTATCAGGTCTTGGTAACACTTGCAAAACTTTGGAGCAAATATGTTTTTTATATATTTCTTCACTGGTAAAAGTTTGTAAACATGATTCGCACAAATAAATACGGCCTCTGTGTTTTGTTACTTGACTTCGTACTAATTTCAATAGATTTTTGATTAAACAATAGTGACCTTTTCCATTATTTTCGATATATAATAAATTGAAATGATTAATTCTTTTATTTGTAGTTATATATAACGGCCCAGTCACATGTTTATTATCTTTGTCAAGACCAAACACATTAATACTTATATTTATGTTGTTCTTTTCAAAGATTTTAATATCTTTAAATGATGGGGGGAATGTCATTCCCTTTACATTGAATATATTTGAAAAATGTGGATAGGAGCTACATC
The DNA here is from genome assembly GCA_958496205.1 of Idaea biselata. Taxonomy (NCBI): domain Eukaryota; kingdom Metazoa; phylum Arthropoda; class Insecta; order Lepidoptera; family Geometridae; genus Idaea; species Idaea biselata. The sequence goes on along the minus strand of OY292400.1, from coordinate 27,283,773 downwards.
TATCCATGTTTTTGTTACATGGATAAAGCCCCGCTAAGATGCTCCAGAGAAAACAAAATTCATCATTATTTTTAACGTTAACACAGCTTTTAGTATTACCTACACGAGGAGGTAGTTTTATATATGTACCTCCTCGCAAAGGGCAATATTTGCTTATGTTAATATCTAAATGGCTTAATGATAAAAATGTCCAGCCGGACTCTGAGTGCTCAAACTCAGTGAGTTTTCTTTTCATCGTATCAATAGTTATCATATTAAAAATATCTTTCAGTTCGTTAATATCATGTATGATTTCATATTTCGTATTAAAAGATTTCAATTGTTTTACTTTCGTTTTCGGTAATAAATAAAAAGCATATAATTCGAATTGCACCTTAAGACATGTGTGTTTTTGTAAATTCATTTCTATAAGTTTATAAATATTGGCTTCATTGTCATATAAAAAATCTTCTGGTATTGAATAGATCTTGTTAGTATCAACTTTAATGCAATAAGTAATTATTCGATTTTTAAGTGCTGTATTAATAACATAAATATTGTCAAATTCTGTTGCAATCAAAGTATTCAATTTATGTAATTCTGTTTTCAAATGATATTGATATTTATTTCTCTTTAATCGTATGTAACATATATCGCATTTAAAAAATTCATCATTATTTTTAACGTTAACACAGCTTTTAGTATTACCTACACGAGGAGGTAGTTTTATATATGTACCTCCTCGCAAAGGGTAATATTTGCTTATGTTAATATCTAAATGGCTTAATGATAAAAATGTCCAGCCGGACTCTGAGTGCTCAAACTCAGTGAGTTTTCTTTTCATCGTATCAATAGTTATCATATTAAAAATATCTTTCAGTTCGTTAATATCATGTATGATTTCATATTTCGTATTAAAAGATTTCAATTGTTTTACTTTCGTTTTCGGTAATAAATAAAAAGCATATAATTCGAATTGCACCTTAAGACATGTGTGTTTTTGTAAATTCATTTCTATAAGTTTATAAATATTGGCTTCATTGTCATATAAAAAATCTTCTGGTATTGAATAGATCTTGTTAGTATCAACTTTAATGCAATAAGTAATTATTCGATTTTTAAGTGCTGTATTAATAACATAAATATTGTCAAATTCTGTTGCAATCAAAGTATTCAATTTATGTAATTCTGTTTTCAAATGATATTGATATTTATTTCTCTTTAATCGTATGTAACATATATCGCATTTAATATATTCATCATTAATATTGGATTCCCGAGTATCGATGATGCTAACTGTAAAGAAAGAAAAAAACTTTTTATATAAAAAGATATAAATAATATATTTTAATGATAACAATCTATTATTACAATATTAAGCTTACATTCAAATTATAATGCTTATACTAAGGGTTTACCTTTCACATAGGTACCTAATACGTAAAAAATAAAAGTTTATAGACTTCATGCCAATATAGTTAGTTATCAAATACTGTTACATACTAAACTTAGTTGCCCCACTACTGATGCATACTAAAGTTAGATGTAAAAGTATTCGGCATGCCCCGGAATTCTTTCCTAACAGCACTGACTACATTGGCAAGATTTTGCCATAATACAGTGTCCGTGTCTGTCTGAATTTTTAAGGACGACACTGAGTGACGCCATCTATTTATTGGCATCACGTTATGTATGTCACTAGATCTATAAACTTTTATTTCTACATAATGGGTACCTTTTTTGTCAGGTAAAACCTGTTTGGAGAGTCCTGTCGCTAATCTATTAATAAAGACTGACTCCAACGGTGGGACGGTTTCAGGTATCGGTTGAGATTGAGACTCCTCACCATCGCTCTCGTCGCCGAAGAGGTCCATCGCCGTCACTCTAACAGGGGTGATTGGGTTGATGACTGGCGATGACTTCTTCTTTCGGGGATGAGGGACCGAAGACGTTTTCTTCGCCTCTTCTCCTGAAACCGCTGAATAAGATCTGTGAAAAAAAAAAACAAAAAAAAATGTTAAAAATATCTATGTTTACGTAACTGAGTTGAACATAAATCGTCTAACAATATACACTCAGCTGGCGAAAGGGAACAGATTGTTATTTTTTTTTAATATCGGTAACTCACCTTTTGGCTGGTTTTTTTTCTGTCTCATCTTTGACGTAGCGACTGATTCTCTTATGGCCTGTCGCTTCCACCATCAGCTTCGATGCCCCCGACTCATCTTCTGATGGGGGAAATGCGTCATCTGTCAGTAGTGGCATTGATCGAGACCTGTAACAAAAAATAACCCAAATAATAAAACATAAGTTTTGATATGCTGGGGATAAGAGGAATTAATTAAATTTAAAAATAAGAATACTTACATGTTGTTGCGGCTGTTTGGTGCTCTTTGAAACCTTGTTGACTTTCCTAGGTGATTGCTCTTGTGGCTAATGATGTCCCATAGTGATTCTTCCCGTATTTATTGCAAGTAAAATCATTGTGTGTGTAACGTACTGACAAGAAACCTGGATGTGCTTAATAGATGACTTTGCGAACAATCCATTTATAGGATGCTAATAACAACATAGGCTGCCCTAATTTAGAGAAGTATAGTCGAATACAAACTTCATAGCATTGTGTGTGTAACGTACTGACAAGAAACCTGCGGATGTGCTTAATAGCTGACTTAGCGAACAATTCATTTATGGGATGCTAATAACAAACATAGGTTGCCCCTAATTTGGAAAAGTATAGTTGATTACAAAATTAATAGCAAAAATTTTGTTTAAAAAATATATGTAGTTACTTAGTATGATATAAGAAAAATACTTACCTACAATCACATACATAATTAATGTATTTTATTGACGAGATGAAAATATTGATAATTTTTTCAAGCAAAAAACACATTTGAAATTCATACTTTGATTGAATCGCTGACATCGATTGTACCTGGATCGTTGGATGTACTTACCAAGACAACAATCTGCTATCAATCTGGTTAACACCGCATTTACCTATCCGTTCTATCTATTTTTTATGAAGCTCCATACTATGCATCGACGAGCTTGATATAATAAATACCACACTTACAATACCTAATAAGAATTTCATCAATTTTGAACTATCCATACTACAAACAAATATCTATTACGTTAATATTTTTTGAGGTGGGAATCGATCCCACAACCTTTTTGTAACATTGCAATTGAGTGTTCGCCCGACGCGTCACCGAAGTCGCCAAATAAGGATGTCCAATGCATTCCATCTAAAACATATTAGGATATGCTTTATGTAATCTCTTTGATTTTGAACCTTATTATCATTGATATAATGTTCCAAAACGAATGAATATTCGGAAGCTGCATACAGCCAGGCCAGGCGCCGCTTTGACGTAAATAGGTACCTGTAGAATTACTCAATAAACATTTTTTGAAGTTATTCGTAGTTTCGTTTCAAATTTGAACTTTATGTTTTATGTGTGAAAATCTGGACGAAAGTATATAATGAGCTTAGAAAAGAATAATATAATTCAATTAAATCATAGCAGCGAGTGGAAACGATCGAGTGCTTGTAAATATGTCGGTAAGTAAATTTATGATTTAATTTAATAAATATATCTCTAATTTTATTATATTACAAAGACCAATATTCATTTTTTAAACGTTGTTTGATTACAGGACTCTGAAAGCGAACTATTTAACTTCGTTCCTATGAATGCTGTGGTGGAGCAAGCGAAGGAAAGGCAGCTGAATCTCGAACTTCCCAAGCAACGAAAAAGACCTTGTTCGACAGCTGCATATACCTGTGTTAAAAAACTTATACGCGGGGCGAAAGTGATAAGAATCGAGGTTTATGATGTAGAAGATTTTCCAGATCATACGAGTTCGCTATGTAAATGTAATGCTGAACTATGTGTACAACATGTTGTTAAAAATGTATACTTAGACGATATCTACAAATCTGTAAAAGAAATAGCTAGTAAGGTTGTTGATTATTCAAAATAAAAAATGTATTTATCTCATAAAAAAGATTTTTATTGCTCTTGTCTCCTCACAGATGCGTCTTAATTTTAAATAGCAATTTTTAAGAAAATTACTCTAGCAAAAAGAATAGGTGATCTAGGTTTTGATACCTCGAGCGTACGAATCAAAGTCCGAGCGTCTATCCATTCGACCACATTTGAATTACAAGCAGGCATCGAAAATAAACATCGGTATCAGTTGTTCGGCTGTCTGACGTCGACAACGTTTGTGTGTTCTATACCTCTCAAGGATATAAGATATTATCGTTGCCAAATGATTGATAAGAATAACACATAAAAAAATATGAATAGTATAACCTTTTGAGCTCTTGCAGAGTTGAGTCTATTAGGAACAAGATAACTTGTCTTCATTTTATAATCTTCATTCGTGAGCGATCAATCTGATGCATAATGGCTCTCTATTAGGGAGTAGGTACATATGCAATTCTTTTAATTATATAGGTACTATTTTAAACATTATGAATACTTTTGTGAATGAATAGATAGGTTCATAAGTAATTTAAAATAGAGCTCTCAAAAAAACAATTTAGTTGAGCTTTTATTATCCTCTTTTAACTAAGTTAATATCGGAACATTGATAGACAAAGAAAAAAATGTTTCGATGTAGATATTTGCAAATCATTAAATTGTTTAGTGCAGGTAGGTTAAGTAGGTATGTATTTATGACGAAGCGGCGTAATCAAATGAGTGTAGGATCATTGTGTTGATACGAGATACTATGTTTATATTTTGTTATCTTCGCTTCGTATAAAGCTAAGTGGCTGTCGCTTGCTTTAAGCAGATATATTTCATTCATCTTTATGAATTGACTGGTTTGAATAGATGAAACTTTTCCGAAACTGGTAATGTTCTATATGTATTCAAAAGTCATCAGGTAGAATATTGATGGATCTTTTACTATTCATCTAGAGGATCCGGTCATGATCAGGTGAACAGTACCTAGACTAGTTTAGATATTAACCGGTTTGAATAGATCAAATTGTATTGAAACAGTTATAGTGATCTGTTCATTCAGAAGCCATCAGAGGATCCGGTCATGATCAGGTGAACAGTACCTAGACTAGTTTAGATATTAACCGGTTTGAATAGATCAAATTGTATTGAAACAGTTATAGTGATCTGTTCATTCAGAAGCCATCAGGTAATAAAAAACTGTCCTGATGGTTACTGGTGATGAGCTAGGAGTGTATTGAGCTAAAGTCACCATTATTACACTACTAACAGTTTTGTGTCAATTAGGTAGAAGGGGTCTAGTTCATAATATCGACGGTCACTACATCGACGGTCGTTGTATCGAAAACGTTCCATCGAAGGATTAATGTATCGACAGTACCGCAAATCGATGGTACGCTACATCGACAGTACACCAAATCGATGGTACGCTACATCGACAGTACACCAAATCGATAGTACACTGCATCGACAGTACGAAGTCAGTTAGAAGTCACTAACGGCCGATACAGGACGCTACTCACGTCCTCTGTGCTGTGGCGCGTCTCCCTTAGGCCTAACTGTAATGCAGAAGGTTGCGGGTTTGATTCCCGCCGGGTGCAAGTATCAATATAAATATTTGTTTCTGGTCTGGGTATTTTCTATATTTCATATGTACCTACATATGTATATTTACAAAAAATAATAATAAGTAGTTTATCCGTTGTCTATTATATGTTTACCCATTGTACAAGCCTAATATTTGTTTATTCTTCTCGCAACCTTCTGCACTGCAGTCGGGTCTTCGCCCGACGCGCCACAGAGACCGTCGTATCTTTATTATTATTATTATCTAATAAATGATTTATTGACATGATAAATCATTTATCAGTTGCCGAAAACGCCAAAATGTTACTAAAGTATTTAATTAATTAATTAAGTTTTAGATATTATAATTAAAACTATAGTAGTATAATTTAATTGCAATATAGTTCATTCAACTGAGGCCTTTCAGCTTTACTCATGTGGTTTCACCTCTATAAATAATTCGTGCAGTTCTTAACCAGGCCAGATTAGGTTATGAATTTGATTTATTTAGCTTGTTGAAATTGTTCACGATTTAAATACATAACTTTTTCCAATTAAATACATAAGAAACAAACTTTTTGTTGTTAGTAAATATCATTTACTTATTTTATTTGTTTTAGAAATAAATGAAATAAAATCTGAATTGTCTGAGTTAGCTCCTGCAATTTAGAGAGAGAGCAAGGCCCTTATGAACTTCGATTAATTACAATAAAGTTATCTTTAAAACGTTTAGTCAGCAAAGAATCTAAGTACCTAATTAGGTAGAGGTTCTCTTCTACTTAATTAGTTAAGTGTACTGATTGTAATAAAGTTTTAAGTAGAATAACATAAAAATAAAATCTTTGTACTTAAGAGGATAGTCTCCATTCTCTTTCTCCGTACAAACGTAGTATACATTTTCCTCCCTGGATAAAAACATTAGAGCAAATATGTTTATGCCATAAAACCTATATCTGTCATGACAATGCATCTACCTTTTAATTATTTTTATTTTCTAATTAAAATAATAATAAAAAATAAAAAGGTAGATGCATAGTCACGACAGATATAAGTTTTATGGCATAAACATATTTGCTCTGTCTTTATCCATGGAGGAAAATGTAAACTACGTTTGTATGGAGAAAGAGAATGGAGTCTCCATTCTCTTAAGTAAAGGATAATTCGTTAAAACAAATTAAATCCTATGCTGAACAAATTACTTATTTAATGAACGTATTAGACGCGGCGCATTGTAGAGTCTTCAGTTGAATTGATTGATTAGTTTAATAATACTTTTTTCTGTGATTATTAATTGTTTTATGTACTTAACTGTTTCATAATGATAATCATTAAAACACGAGTGTTGAATGCCAATTATGAATACATAGGTACGCTGCTAAATCTAATGCTAATCTAAACAAATATCATGTACACAACAACAAAAAATACGCCAAAATGAAAAGAACTGAAAGCCAACAATAAGGCGCTTCGTACCGAGTCTCAGTTCTTTTCGTGAACAAAAAACTTCTCACATTGAACGCAACCGTAGTTTGTTTTTCCGAGATGTTCGAAATTTGAAATTCAAACTATCATCGAATGGGGTGCCACGCGCAAAGCTGTTTGCAGAGGCGCTGGCGACTTTCGGCGGGAAAGCGGAGACAACATGTCGTGCTCCAATTTTATTTTCGTTAAACTATGTTGTAAACCCGGTTAAATTGTGTAATTTTGGTGGAATCTTATTCAATTCAGTTCCGTGAATGTGCACAAGTGTAGTGAAAACAAAATTGAGTATTAAACATGGACTTTCCGTCGTTCGCGCCGAAGGTCCTTGAAGGTTATAGTAAAGTTGCCACCGCTTTACCATGGCCCCTGACTTGAAACTAGAGGCCCGATCGGGCTAATTTCATGCAAAATACTTGATACTGGCAAGATGTACAAGATGTACGACGCCAAAACTATAATAAGAAGAAACTTGAAATATTCTAAAACTTGACCCTGGCTGTTCCAAATTGGCCATATCGGTCTCAGACCGAAATAAATAAAATAAAAAAGAGGCGCTGGCATCGGATGATCTTTTTTTTTTTCGATGATGGTCCTCCACCAATGGAAACGCTAAGTTTTTTTTTATTCTTTTGGTCTCAGACCAATATGGCCAATTTGGCGCCGAGAGTTGTAAAAAACACATGTTTGACAGTTCTTAATTCAAACCTAAGATTAATCGACTCGCGCCCTCTGCCGGGATAAAAAGTTAGTGTTCCTCCTAATTCGATTTTTTTTTCTTCCGTATAGCGTCGAACCACGAAATCTTGTTGCTTCGCACGCATGCCAATATCGTGTTTATCATCTTCTTCTTATTTATTTTTGACGTAGATTTTGTACATGTTGCCAGTACCTATCAAGTATATTGATACTGGCAAGATGTAGATGACGGTTCCGTTCCCAAAGGGTACGGAACAACGTAGTACATCTTGTAAACGCACTTCTTATAAGCAGAAAAAATACGATGAAATGTTTTTGGCGGTATACCCTCTGCGTACTTCAATGAATTTCTCGAGTAAATTATTCAAACATGAATATGGGTTACAACATGGCATTCTGAAAGACGATACCTACCTTCAAAACCCACTTATTTTCTCCGGCGTCCTTGAATATTGTTATTGTCTACAAACGTAGTATAAACATATGTATTGTGTGGTAACATGTAGTGTAGTAACAAATTAAAAGTGATTGCACTACCCATCTGCCATTTGCTGAGCGAGCACACAGCCAAATGGCTGTTTCAAACCATAAGTTAGATAACGTTGGTTTATAGCTGTTTATCACGTCAAAGAAAGCGCCATTGCTAATTTTTATGGTTAATAGATAAGTGAAGCGTTAAACCATTAGGTATTTTACGTGGGCTTGATTCGACCAAACTAGAATAAGTAATGATTAACAATACTCCGACAGCTCGAGAGTCCCTCGAACAAAAGGCGATTTATGCGTAGAATAATAGTTATTAGCTGTTTTGAGAATAAAAAAGAATCATGATCAAGTGATCGGATCTCAAAGTGATTAATGTAGAACTTCCTCCCTCGGATTTGGAAGTCTAAAGGTCTCTGCATACGTAACGTTTCCCGGACGGGACGCGTCAATTTCTACACACAAAAATCCCGTCGCGGCGACGATGGAGGGGATGGCACGGGATTTTTGTATGTAGAAATTGACTCGTCCCGTCCGGGAACCATATGCAGAGACCCTAAAAGAATTAAAATAGATAACTAAAGGTATTGTTTGTTTATCTTTGTTTAAAAAAATCAAAGTTTAAGCTTAAGCCTAGATTTTTTTAGATTTTTCTTCTGTTTTCGCGATGTTGTATTGAAATTAAAGACATTTTTTTGATACATTGAACCAATGAGAAAAGTAATAATTTTTCACGGTTTTGACCGAAATATAACTTTAATTGTCGCAATTAAAATCATTTTTCAGTCAAAACCAAAAAAATACTTTAATTTCAAGTTTAAACCTACTATTACTAAAAACAGAGCATTAGACGTTGTTTTATGCAACAAAATATTTTTGTTTGCATATTTCCTGAATTTCTACCTTTCATTCGGCGATGACTGTACGTGCCTACAAAAACCTACCTACAAAAAGTGTATAGGTACCCAAACGTTCTGTTTTGTTAGTGTTGGTTCAACAAAGGCTGGAAACGGAACCTGCCAATAGTGGCGCGGCGCGGCCTAAAAGCATGTTTGGTTAATGGCGGTGAAAAGTGGGCCAGTTCCGACAACATCACAAAACTTTCTACTATTCCCTTACCTATACTATTGTATGTAAAGAAGTATACTTAGGCGGCTACAACTCTAGCGAATAAAATTTAAAATTTAAAAAACCCCCGACTAAAAAAATCTTCAAAGTTAAATTAAAACAAAACTTAACTTTAAAAAGGTAAAAATAATAAGCCGAAAACAAATTTCATGTCTCTGAGTAAGTATGTGGTACCTTCCTTACGTTCCCGCGTCGGGGGACGCGGGAATGTGTCACAGAAGTTGATGGTAACCGACCCGTGCTTATAGTACTTATCTAACGTTTCCGCGTCCCCCGACGCGGGAACGTAAGGTAACACATACTTACTCAGAGACATGAAATTTGTTTTCGGCTTATTATTTTTACCTTTTTAAAGTTAAGTTTTGTTTTAATTTAACTTTGAAGATTTTTTTAGTCGGGGGTTTTTTAAATTTTTAATTTATTTTTTTTATTTCACCCTTTTTGTAAGAGCGATTTTAATTAAACGTGCATATTGTTGTCACAAAAGTTATGCTCTTTTATTTGATACTCCACTCGGCCATATTTAAAAACATTCGGTTTTTATTGACGAGCTTTAACCCACATATATTATGAACGGCTGAGCCAATTTTGATCAAACATAGCTAAGAACACTCGCGCAAAAGTCACCTATCAAACAAAAAAAACTGCATTGAAATCGGTTCATCCGTTCGTGAGCTACGATGCCACAGACAGATACACACACACACACACACACACACACACACACACACACAGCCAGACAGACACGTCAAACTTATAACACCCCTCTTTTTCTGTCGGGGGTTAAAAACTGAATTTCCACTGTAGAGTTAGAGGAGTAGAACAATGAAATGTACCTAACGGTGATCGCACATTTATCAGCAACGCACGCGCCGCTCTCGCCGCATTTTAGAATTCATTGTTGGTATGTAATGATGTGAAATCGTTTCACCCGCACCGAACTTTACGAAATGCGGCGCGTACGGTGCGGGTGAAACGTGCGCGGTTTCACATCATTACATACAATGAATTCATTATTGCGGCGAGTGCGGCGCGTTCGTTGCTGATAAATGTGCGATCACCTTAATTCTATTTATTAATACTACCCTGGGATATTATTTTCCAGCTATTAAAACTAGGCTTAGAACAAAGCTGAGACATAGTTGAAGATTTTAGGTGGATAGATAGATTAATTATTTATTGTAACACCAAAAAAACATAAACAACTTAAATCTAGGTGGCACAATGGGCGGCCTTATCGCTTAAAGTGATCTCTTCCAGGCAACCTTTGGATGGACAAGAAGAGAAACAGACAGACAGACAGACAGCGAAGTCTCAGTAATAGGGTCCCGTTTTTACCTTTAGGTACGGAACCCTAAAAAGATAAAAGGTAGGGTATTTAGACAGGAGAAAAGGTAGGTACTAGGGGGGATGGAGGGGTACTGCGAGTAGTTGTAGAATAAGGTACAGACAGAGCACGTTCCCTCGCAAGTTAAAACTCCCCAAATACTTCTCTCATCCGAGCGATGTAACCGGCTGCATCCCTCTCGGGAGCCCGGGGTCAGCTTAACCCCATATATTTGGGGTTGGCGCAGTAGGTCATCATTGACCATACCTTCTGCTAATAAGGTGCCTGACCTGGCCTGCCTGACATCAACCCTTCTAGGGACCAAGCAGTTTATCCGCCACCGCGCGAGGAGAACTTAAGTTTTGCTAGTCCCCCCTAAATCTCTTAGTCGCCTTTTACGACACCTACGGGATGAGATGGGGTAACGCTATTCTATGCCGGGGCTACACGGCGCGAACTCCCCAAATACTAAACGTGTAGGTACCTATTTCTAGAATAACGTTTTACAGTCAAGGTTTTCTTCACAATTTTCCTTGTACCTGTATTGTTTCTATTATGGAAATTTTCATCGTGTTTTCATAATAGGCTCGCGCGTCTAGCTTCGATATGAAACTTGCAGTAGGTTTCCATGGTCGTGTTGTCGAATGGAATTTTGTACTGATTATATATTACTAGCAGTGCCCGCGATTTTGTGCGCCTAATTTTTTTGAAAATATATTATTGCCTATAATTTTAGCCTGCCTTAGTAAATGGACTATCCAACACTGAATTTTTTAAATCGGACCAGTTGTTCCAAGATTAGCGCGTTCAAACAAACAAACAAACTCTTCAACTTTATCTCCTATCTAAATTCAACTCATATTATAAATGTGAAATGAGTTTTGGCAGGAACGCGTAAAGGTGATGTGTGTCTGAATTTTAATTTTCGTGAAACCTACTTAAAATGCGATTGTTTAGTTTCGGAAGATGAACCCTTTGCGTGCGAGTCCGAGTCGCACTTGGCCGGTCTCTACATAAATAAGTAATAGAGGCAGTTAGAAGCTAAAATAGTTTTAATTATACCAATTAGTCAGAAATTATCGAGATATTCATTGACTTTAACCTTCAGTACATTTTTAATAAACAGGATAGATGAGCGTTTGGCCACTATCTCACCCAATGATACGTGATGATATGGTCTAAGACGTAGCGCGGTCATCTAGAAGAAGGAAGACGGCAGTGAAGTAAAATCCGACCCGTCTTCTTTGTGTGCGTCCTAGTGCGTCTTCCTTGTGTTTGACCACTATCTCACCCGATGGTACGTCATAAAAAGTCATTTATCAACCAAAAAAAACTACATTAAAATCGGTTCATTCGTTCGCGAGCTACGATGCCACAGATAGATACACAGAGAGACAGACAGACACGTCAAACTTATAACACCCCTCTTTTTCCGTCGGGGGTTAAAAATGGTCTAAGATGTAGCAAGGTCATCTAGAAAAAGGAAGACGGCAGTAGAAGATCCGATAATAGTAACTCTAAGGGGACATCCTTCATTTTATACTACCCTTGTATCTGCTAGTAATGATACGAACGTATGCGCTACGATAGAGCTACGACGTAGCACCGCTACGATAACTAGCTTAGATTTTTCAAATGATTAGAAAGAGTAACGTATGTTTGTTACTCCTTCACGAAAAGCTACTGAAGCGATTGCGACGAAACTTATTATCCAAATAGCTGGAGATCTGAATATCACATAGGCTACTTTTTATCCCAATATTCCTGCGGATCGGGACTGCGGGTTAAACCGCGGGCGTTAATCTATATCTATAAAATGCTTTTGTCCTGAGTGACTGACTGATTGATCTATCAACGCACATCTTAAACCGCTTATAGTAGATAACTGGAAGAGTGTCCTTTATATGATGGAGGAATCCGATAAGAAAGGGTTTTTGAAAAATTCCCACGGGATCGGGACTTACGCGGGTAAAACCGTGAGCGCAGTTAATTTACTATAAATATTGCATGACGCAGGACTTATGAATACAGCGCCATCTACATAAAGTAGTGAAGGGTTACCCGTAGCTTAGGGTGCTATAAAATTTGATGGCGCTGTAGCCTACACCAGCCAACCTTTCACCTTGACCTTGCTCGTGACCCACTTACGTACCACAAATCGTCCGCTGTCCTTTGATCATATCTGATAATTTGATATGATAGGGTGTGTAATATGACACTAGCTGCGCCCCGCGGATTCACCCGCGTAAGTGACAACCTCTGTGCCGCGTCGGGGGAAGGCCAAACTGCAGTGCAGAAGGATGCGCGTTCGATTCCCGCCTTGTGCAAGTATTTATGCTTAAATAATAAATATTTGTTAAATTAAATAATAAAATCCTGGTTTGGGTGGTATCTATGTATCATACATAATTTACAAAAAAAAAGTATATAATATGTAGGACAGTATACTAGACAACGGATATACTGTATATCCGTTGTCTAGTACCCATAATACAAGCTTAGTGCTTGGGTTGGGGCTAGATTACGCTGTGTGCAACGTCGTGCAATATTTATTTATTTAAGATCCGTACGTAGGCTGGTGCACCCACTAAGGAACGCGGCTGTATCATAGACCATATCATCATGAGCATGCTTTTTCATAGACCATATTATCATTATGAGCGTGCTATATAAAGACCATTATCATCACTTACTACCATTACACTTACTTATAACACGTGATATAGTGAAGTCAAACTCAAAAATGTGTTTATTCAATCACATGATTGTTTTGAATCGTCAGTAAACTAGTGTATCTTCGGAACGCGAGCTCTAATGAGAAAAAGACTCAATAAAACTCATGGGATTTTTGCAGTGATCACGTGATTCTAATTGTCGCATATTTAGAACTATAGTAGTACTAGAACAATAATCTAAACCAGGGGTTCCCAAAGTGGGGGGCGTGCCCCCCAGGGGGGGCGTAGAGATATTTACAGGGGGGCGCGGGCCACCTGTGTAGTCAGGTATAAAACCCTGGCGAATGCATTCCAGACTGCTCGATACAACCAATGAAATATACCTTGTATGACTTAGTAAAACTTTAATCCTACTAATATTATAAAGCTTAAAGTTTGTGAGTGTGTGTGTGTTTGTTACTCAATCACGTAAAAACCGCTGAACCGATTACCATGAAATTCGGTATGTAGATAGCTGGAGACCTGGAATAACACATAGACTTTTTATACCGATATTCCCGCGGGATCGGGATTTACGCGGGTGAAACCGCGGGGCGCAGCTAGTGAGCAATAAAAAACTTAGTTTGTTATTGAATACTACTTTTTTTATTCTGACCTGATAATTTGGATTGGAGGACGGGGGGGCGCGGATTTTTTTTTTATGGTCGAAAGGGGGCGCGTCTCATATAAGTTAGGGAACCCCTGATCTAAACTATAATAATCCTCAGTAGTGGTATAGATTACCTTGCGGTTACACTCTTTTCGAAAAAAAAATGTTTTTGGAAGTATCTGAACATTGTGAACATTAATGCTACCGAAAAACGTAGGCTGTTCATGTGGTACATCTTTGTCACTTATTCATGCAGCTTTTTCAACGAAGACAATAAAAATACGAAAGAAATTCTTAAGGAATAATAAAAAATGAGGCAAGAACACGCACCTCTAGGGGTTGGAAAAGTTTCCTATGGAGGCTGACATAGTCTTTTCTGCCTATTTCTTTGTAGCTGTAACTGATTCAGTTAACGTATTTTTACACGGTACGCACAGTGCAATCTAGCCTCAAACTAAGCACAAGGCTTGTCCTATGGGTATTAGATAACAGATAAACTACATAATTATACTTTTATTTTTGTCAATGCATACATATGATGCATAGAAAACACCCGGCCCTGAAACTATAATATTTTATTTCTAAGTATAAATACTTACACCTGCCGGGAATCAAACCCGCAACATTCTGCATTGCAATCGGGCAATCGCCCAACACACTTCAGAGGGCGCCAAAAAACTATTATTTTGGCATACTTACAGAATTAAGGCGCGAGGACACTGCCCTCGCCTATATTCTGTACATTTAGATGCACTTGATAGATCGAGTACAACGACACCCTCTTAACAAAAACTCTCGAACCACTTTAGCGAATTGATGTGAGTATATTTTATCGAAGAGTAAATTTGAATTCAATTTTTCGTACACAACTCGTACGTTATAATTTGATTCACACCAATATGTATGATGTAAAAAGACAATAATGTTGACTTTTACGTGTACATTTCTCGACACGTAGAGGTACATTATTAGGTTTTCTTTAACGTTAATGGGTTCTGTGATGCGATGAGTTTGTCTTGTTTGCTCACATCGTAAATAGATAGGTAGGTGTTAGGTAGGTAAGTATGGCATTTTACGCCTTAGCGCTTTATGTCCGAATAGCTGAGTTCCGCGGTTTCACCTGCATAAGTCAAAATTCCGCGAGAATTTCCAAAATACCTATCATATCGAAATTTGGAGAGTGTGTTTTTTATATGATGTATCATATAAGAACTCAAAATTTTGGCTCCCTACTATCAGCGATTCAGGCTGCGCGTTTTATAGATATATTTATATTTGGATCTAAAACTAATAGTAGTTTTTATTACAAATACTAAGTATATTTAAAAAAAACATGGTATTTACCATGTTTAAATTAGTATTTTACGGAGTCAATATTTTGCCAGAAATTGCAACTAACGAGAAAAACTAAATGAACAGGTGCGTTTTTGCATCTGTCAATAACGCAACTACTGCAACTACACAGGAGCCGTATTTTGGAACCACTGGAATTGAATTCGTATGCGAAAGTTCAAATCATAAATCATTTATTTGTGATACACAGGTAATTTAAAAGATGTCACATTAAGTATAGCTCTCTGTGATCTGCCATTTGGCGTACAATTGTCTTAAATCTAAGCCGCAAATTTCGCATGCTTGCTCTTGCTCGTTTTGCATATGCGTAAGCGAGACGCAGCCTTTTGCATACGAGTTTGAGTTAAGATAAAGAGTTTTCTAACGGTTCAAAAATACCACTCCAGGTGCAATACCGCATGCGCGTCTTGTCAATAACGCACCCACACAAAAATGCATGCGAAATTACCGCGCGACAAAAACGCCCCTGTGTGGAGGTGGCTTTAAGAGGAGTATAATACGCCAACGACCTTGAAAGTGAAAATCCCTGTCGGGCTCATCGAAAATTGTTGATTATTTCATGACGGAATGTCGTAGAACTTTTTTTTGTGCACAGATTGTAGGTGACATTGTTTCCCACATTTTGAACCTCCTATTGGTGCAAAGCCTATCCAAATTTTAGACAAAAAATGTCTGATTTGGCTAAAATGTCGATAGGCTTCAATACGTTTAGACATATTTGTATGGAAACTGCACTAAAATATCGGAAACAATGTCGCCTACAATCTGTACACAAAAAAAAAGTTCTACGACATTCCGTCATGAAATAATCAACAATTTTCGATGCGCCCGACATGGATTTTCAGTTTTTCAGAATAGGGCCCTTAAACGTAAAATTAGTTATTTATGGTAATCGCGCTGACTCATAGACGCAACACTAGTTCTTTCTCAGAAAGCAAACACCTGTACCTAGTACCTACCTACTTGTTTCACTTGTAAAGGTTACACAGGTAATTAATTCCAAGTAAAATTGAATTCTGGGGAAAATACGTACAAAATTAATGTATTTTTTATACAACTGCCGTCGTTACAAAATATAGAAAAAAAATAATTGGTGATTCATTTTTTTCCGACTAATGTATGTACCTAAAAGTCGCACGTTTATCAGCAAATAAAATGCGGCGCGTGCGTTGCTGATAAATGTCGATCACCATGGCTAGTTAGATATATTCGCAAAAAGTATAGTTTTTAAAAGAAGTATTTATCTACGATCGGTTAAGGATCTGTGCTTTGATACCTAGTTAGTCTGAAGTCAGATTCAGATTTTTCCTTGTGGCCTTTTGCTAGCAGTCCAGAGCAATTTGGCCAGTTTCACGTGTTATGTCAGAAGCGAAGAGTTATAGAACAGGATACGGTGGTTAGCTCAACAGTTGTAGGAGTGGGGACGTTATATAGTAAGAGCCTCGAATTAATTCATTCTGTCGAATAAGGTTAGAACAGCAAATAAAGGAGATTTAATCAAAAAGTCTGAATTCAAAGTATTTTATAAAAACCTTTGGTTGTATAAAGAAGGTACCTAGCCTAGACTGTATCACAATGTCCCATAATGTCAACATACGATTTTAAACTTACATGGTTGTTTTCAATACAAAACCACACTGTGCAAAATAGCACCAATTTGAAAAATATTTTTCTCAAGACCTAGGGAATATCTTCTAAGATTGTTGTTTCGTATTTTTTATGGGACCTACCCCTACTGATTGCCTCGAATTAATCACCCAATAAAGTATTGTATTTGATCTTACGGTCATAAACTAAAAGCAAACTTGCTTCCTGTCCCCAAAAGGGTTCAAAAACACCGTTGTTTTGTTTCTATAGACACAATTCAGAGTTCAACGACTTATTGTTTACTTGCCCAAAAGTTGTGAAAATATTTTCAGTTACATTTCAGAGGCTAATGGAAGTAAACAGAACTGACAGAACTAGGTCGTTCCTTTTATCGTCTTTTGGTTCGGGTTATTGCACCATTGGATGGTTAGATAGATATAAAATAACGCTTTATTGTATTAAAACACAAATTCAATTTATACAAAGAAAAACTTAAACTAAAGTGGCACAAGGGGAGCTCTTTCGCCTATGAGTGATCTCTTCCAGGCAACTAATTTAGGTTAATCTACAATATGTGCCCTAGCAACAGTAGAAACTGTTGTTTTATTTCTTACTTGTAAATGCCCATCAGTCAGACTTGAATTAAGTATATACTTACCTACACTTGAAAGTTAAAATAATTTAACAAATAAAAATGCATCATCTAAAATTCTCTCGTGACAGTAATCGTTAATTCACCTTGTCACGTGGGTTCCTTGTGGCGCAGTGGTTAGCGCACTCGCCCGGTAAGCAAGGGGCAAGGGTCGAATCCTGTCACGGCAGATTTTTTGATGATGCATTTCTGCTTGTAAAATAATTGTCGTATTCCTTGAGCGATAAAAACATAAGACATATCACTTAGAAGTTACTTTAAAACCTTGAGATCTAAGAATCCTTGAATAAGTAGTGGGTTTTGCATTGTCTTATCCTTGAGAGACGATCTTTGTCTTCTCTCGATCACCAGAAATCAATCATGTTCAATATCCGATAAGGTACTACTACGACCTGTAGCTCTGACCTTCGGTCCTCACATTTGTCCTGACATTCGGTACACTTAGCGACAAAAGTCACACGAAAGTTTCGTCAATTATAAACATTTTAAAATTATATACCTTATATTATATCTACGTGTGTAAAGGAAACCATAATGAATTATAGAATTTCTTAAGTTTATATTAAAAAACTAGTACCTAAAGAAAGATTAACTACAATACACCAAAATTTATAATTAAAAATCCAAAAAATGAGTCCCTATGTACGGTAACCATTGTAGTAATTCCTCTAATTATTTCATAGGTAGTTTAGTTTAACAGGTTTTATTATCGCAGGCTTTCAGCGCGGCGACCGAATCAAGTTTATTTAAGTTGCTGTTGTTTGTGTTATCTATCTTCTATCTATCTATATCCATATAAAAGAAACTCGTGTTAGTTATATACACCATTTATAACCCAAGAACGGCTCAACCGATTTGCCTCAATATTAGTGGGGAGGTAGCTTAGAACCGGGAAAAGGACATAGGACTTTTGATCCCATAAATCCCGCGCGATCGAGACTTACGCGGGTGAAACCGCGAGGCGCAGCTAGTAGAGACTAAAAAGTAAGAAATACATTAGTGTTCTTTAAAACTTGCTATTGAAATTGACGATGAATGTACCTCTGTCTACCTAGACTACCTACCAATGTTGTTACGTTCGACATTGACTTCAAATAGGTAATAGATATTATGTACGTGTACTATAGTGTACTAGTGGAACTACGATCAAGGTTATACCATATTGTTGTTATTATACTATATTGTAGTGTAGGTAAGTTCGTATAGAGCTTTTAACTGTTTTCATTCGAACTTTGTCAATTTATGATAGGTACAATTGAATTGCTTTTTGGTTAGGATTGATGGTCAAGGGTAAAATTTATATTGAAGGTAATAAAATAGATCGATTTATAAACCCAGGATGGTTAATCGTGTATAATAATTACTTAGATACCTAGGTACGCGCCGTGTATCCCCAGCATAGAATAGGGTTACCCCATCTCTTCCCGTGAGTGTCGTTAGACGACTATGGGATATAGGGGGGACTAGCTAATCTTAAGTTCTCCCTGCGCGGTGGCGGATAAACTGCTTGGTCCCTAGAAGGGTTGGGGTCAGGCAGGCGGCAGGCCGTAAAAATATTACCAAATCTATAAGCAGAAGGTATGGTCAATGATGACTTAGGTACCTACTGCACCAACCCCAAATATTTGGGGCTTAGCGGACCCCGGGTTCCCGAGAGGGATGCAACCGGGAACATCGCTCGGATGAGAGAGACTTAAATAGGTCCGTAAAATTACGTATCTACCCTACCTTCGAATAATATTAAAATAAAGCAAAAAAGCAAATAACGAATTATTAATCTTAAATTCTTTAAAATTCTATCATTCGAGCGATATTCCTGGTTGCATCCATATCGGGAGCCCAGTCTCCGCTTTCCTACTTTTACGTCTCCACTTCGTACGATCTTCGGCATCCCGTGTAGTGAGGCCATTTGCACGCAAATCATCCCTTACGATGACGTCAAGCCAGCACTTCTTGGGTCTTCCCAATCTGCTGCGCTCGGCCGGAGGCGCCATAGCAAGACATTTGTTCCCTACGTAACTAGCCGGTTTTCGTAAAACGTAACCACACCACTGTAAGCGGCATTCTAGCAATAGATATTGAGATATCTACACATCTAGCGCAGCATCTTCATCTCCGTAACATGCAGCTCCTGCTTATGTCGCACTGGCCACGCTTCAGTTCCATTCAAAAGGACAGCCTATGATCGTTCTAAAGACCTTCTTTCAGTTTAACCGGCATCTTAAATACTTTAAAATATACATCAATCAAACTCAAAAATTCTGGTTTTTCCTGCAGCTTATAATCGATACCGATTGAGTTGCCTAGGTCAAGAATAGTAAATTAGCTAATGAACTAGTTTCAATTAACACAACCTAGATTTAGACTTCGACCCGCCAATTTATCTCGATTGAATAATAAACAATGCCTTCGTTGTTTCGAATACAAACCGACTCAATTTAGTAGGGGTTTTGCAAGGTAGGTATCTATACTAGGTCTAGGTAGGTACCTGCTTATTTATTTAGGTGCAATTACTGTGAGTGATCTAGACTTGTTACGTTTTATTTACAAAACTGGTTGTGCCAGCGACTACGTCGTGTTGCGCGCACTACTTATCTTATAATAAATATGTAATAATACACAATATTATAAAAAAAAAATAAGCCGTAGTCATTAATTTGTAGCCCACGTCCTGCTCAAAAATAGTATAATAAAGTACATATTTTTAAATAATTTTCGGAAATCCTTTTTTCCAAATTTTCCGATATCTGGAAATTATGTGTTAATTCCACATAACATACTTCTTTGATTCAACATTCAAATCAATTAAGATTAAAGTAAACATATTATTATTTCCGGATAACCAGACTTGATCCGAATAAAAGTACCCTATATGTGACCCGACAGACAACCAGAAAAACATAAAAATATAGATAGGTAGGTACTTAGGTACCCATTAAATTTGTTTTTTTTTTTAATAACTTCTACAAACAGTCAACTCTCATTCAAAATTTTATTATAAGTAGAGATACCAGGTAGACTACAAAGTTACGTGATGATTTTTACAATTTCACTCCCACCAATAATCAAGAGAGAATTCGAGCTTTTGAGAATTGACTAGTTAGATATTTTGAGAATTTAGCTTTATTTCAAGTTTTTCAAGACATAGGTATTATGTTTCATATTAATGTAATGTAGAAAGTTAAAAGTCTTAGGCAGATACGCAGCTCAGGGTTTCTATAGTATTCAAAGTATAATAACTCGTATTACTACGGACAGTTAGTTATTGTAATAAGTTGGGGCAAAGTATTTTTTACATCACTAATCTAAAAACTTTATCAAAGTGAAAAGACTACATCAAACTTAACAAACACCAGGGTAACACAATTAAATAATCAATAAATAAATAAATTCTGTGAACAACACACAGCGCCATCTAGGCCCGTGGTAAGCTACTAAGGTTGTGTTTAGGTGACTAGACAACGGTTATAATCTTGTAATACTTAAATGTATATTTCTTTTGTAAACACGTAATGAGTTACCCAGGCAAGAAACAAATATTTATTTTTAAACAAACGGTCCGGCGGAAATCGAACCCGCACCCTTCTGCATTGCAGTCGGGCATTTGCACGACGCGCCACAAAGTTCGTCAGTTATCACAAGTTTTGTAACAGTGCAGTGTCTAAAATACTTTGCCCTACTTACCGTCCGTTACAAAACGAATAGTAGTTTAATAAACAAACCCAGCCAAATAAAGACATTTTACAAAACTTCTCTATTTATTTCGCCATAAAAAAATACCGTAACCTTTACGCTGTCGTAGAGCTCCGGCTACGAAATGCTACGACTGTTTTCGTAGCAGTTACGTAGCAGGTAGAGAATAGATAGGTGGTTAGGGCGCGTCCCCATTAGGCAAGCGTTTTGCAGACGAGACTGTCGGCCAACTGACTGCGCTGCAGCCAATCAGAATACTGCTTTATTGGGTAAGCAAATAGTAATAGAAAAACTTTGATACGGTCGGCAACAAAAACGCAATAGAGATTTTAATATGAATACCTTAATTTTAAGAGCGGTTTTGGTGTCCTACTGTACTTACTGTCCTACTGTACGTCCTACTGTACTTACATCTTATAGTACAATACATAGACAGAGACCCAGACCAGAAATTTTGTTTTGTTTTGAGCATTAAAACACTTGTCGAGCCCGCAGCCTTCTGCATTGCAGTCGGGTATTTGACCAACGCGTCACAAAGGTCGTCAAAGTCGAACTGTTCGAGGTTCTTTAAACCCAAAATTATTTACAACGCCCTTAGTTCTAATAATAATAATGGACAGAAATCGTGTAAGTACCTAGATAGATAGATAGATTATAACTTTATTAGTACAAATTACATTTTAAGCTTTATCTTTACTCTATGTATCGCTGAAAGCGATTACTTCCAGGCAACCTTTAGATGGAATAGATCTGTTTTAGCTTGAGTGGCAGGTTGTACAGAAGCAATGATAACATATAAATAGGTGGAAATAATTAAAATATGTACCTACCTAAATTTAAAAAGTGTATCCCATAAAACATCGCAAAATGAACCCCTAAAGTTTTTAATTTGCCAAAATACTTACTACGACGCAAAATACGTAAATATAATAAGTTACTTATAATTTAAGTTTTTACTTACACAAACTCTTACGTAACTCAAAACTTTTTATTTTATCACTTCTCCAAGTTATTAAAGTCCACATTTTCTTTTCAGCAAAGTTTTTAAAATACGTTTTGAATTTCGTAACTCGTAGAGTGGTGTTTGCTTAGTAGTATAAATAATAATAAATAAATAAATAATAAATATTGCACGACGTTACACACAGCGCAATCTAGCCCCAAACTAAGCACTAGGCTTGTACTATGGGTACTAGACAACGGATATACTACATATTATACTTTTTTTTTTGTAAATACAAACATTTGATACATAGAAAACACTGAATATCCCATGTCTTCGGACCGTGGTGAGTCCTAGGACATGTTGGTTTCCTTACGATGTTTTTCCTTCACCGTAAGAGCGATGTTATTAGCGCACGTACCTTTTTCTTAAAGAAAAAGACATTGGTGCGCGGTCGGCCTGGATTCGAACCCACGACTCTCGGAATGAAAGCCGGGGTATCTACCACTAGACCAACACCGCTCTGCGCGTATATACTCCGACTTTTATTCCGAGGGTCATGGGTTCGAATTCCGGCTGGTGGTGCATTAATGTCGTTTTCTTTCAGAAAAAATATGTGCGCTATTATTATTGCATTCTGACTCACAAAGCGACGTCTACTCTTGCCCAGATACCATACCCATTATTACAGCCATCGAAGTGCACCAAGCCATAAAGAATTTAAAATATAACAGAAGCCCAGGTGAAGACGGCATCACCTCTGAGACTATTAAAGTAGGAGAATTCGTTTTAAGACCATACATTTGCAATCTATTTAATGACATATTAAAAACAGGTATATTTCCGAAAGGCTTTTGCCACTCCGAAATAATTTTACTACACAAAAAAGGAGACAAGTCAAATATAGAAAATTACCGCCCAATTAGCCTTGTTTCACATTTGTACAAAATTTTCATTAAAGTCATAGAGAACCGCATACATAACGCATTGGATGGTAAACAGCCTCCCGAGCAGGCCGGTTTTCGTCGCGGTCTTTCCACTGTTGATCATCTTCAGTCCCTAAACCAACTTATTGAAAAGCATGAAGAATATAATCGCGATTATATTCTTGGAGTAATCAACAAAGGCGGACGAGGACGCGTCCTCGTCCGCCTTTGTTGATTACTCCAAAGCTTTCGACAGTATTTCTCATTCATCCATATTTGATGCCTTAAAATCACAAGAAATAGAACCAACTTACATACAAATATTAAAAAACATTTATAATAACAGCACAGCAGCCATCCGCTTACAGGGCACCGGACCGTCCTTTCCAATCCGCAGAGGTGTTAAGCAGGGGGACCCGCTATCTCCCAAACTTTTTACAGCAACACTTCAAGAAGTTTTTAAAAAACTTCATGAGTGTTGGTGCGATAAGGGCATTGTGGTTGGCGGCAGAAGATTAACCAATCTTCGCTTTGCCGACGACATTGTCCTTTTCGCACCTTCCGCAGCGGCATTAGGCTTAATGCTTGACCAACTGAGTGAGGCAAGCCTCGAAGTCGGCCTTCGAATGAATATGACGAAGACAAAGTTGATGACCAACACTGCCAGACGTAGCGTAACAGTGGGAGGTGCTAGGATGGAATATGTCCATGAGTACATCTACCTTGGCCAGCTAGTTTCTTTCCAGGCGAGACAAGATAAAGAGGTCGCACGGCGCACAGAAAACGCTTGGAAGACTACTGAACTACTGAAACTAAGAACTACTGGTCAATGAAGGATATGATGAAGGGATCATTACCACTTGCCTTAAAATGAAAACTCATGGACATGTGCATCTTACCTACTCTCACATACGGAGCGCAGACTTGGTCGTTAACTAAACGTCAAAAGTCCGATTTCGCGGTGTGTCAACGTGCCGTGGAGCGCAGTATATTAGGTGTTAAACTCATCGATAAGATCAGGAACACAGAACTGCGCTCCCAAACTAAAATTAAGGACGTTGGCCACACTGCCGCTGAACTCAAGTGGAACTGGGCAGGCCACATTTGCCGCATGTCCGACGACATGTGGGCTCAAACCACCACGGACTGGGCACCGAATAGCAGGCGACCCCGCGGCAGGCCCAGGAGGAGATGGCGGGACGAGTTGGAC
Source organism: Idaea biselata (assembly GCA_958496205.1). Classification (NCBI taxonomy): domain Eukaryota; kingdom Metazoa; phylum Arthropoda; class Insecta; order Lepidoptera; family Geometridae; genus Idaea; species Idaea biselata. Next base: position 27,259,441 of record OY292400.1, on the reverse strand, counting down.
TCGCACAATAGGGACTGGGCCCAACTAGCACTGGACAGAGAAGAGTGGAGAGAAGGGAGGGAGGCCTTTGCCCTGCAGTGGGACAAAATAGGCTAAAAATAAATAAATAATAAATTATTATTAGGTGTTTTGGCGGGAACGCGTAGAGGAGAATTTTGAATTGGATTATTTTGACCGTCAGCAAATAGATTTTGTAATATTTTTTTACGGCCGTTTGCCTGCCTTGGGACCAAGCAGTTTATCCGCCACCGGGCGGGGAGAACTTAAGGTTTGCTAGTCTCCCTCAGATCTCTTAGTCACCTTTTAATCTAAAACTCCCATGCTACAGTGTAGGAAATTAAGTAGTATGAAGACCTACATAAAACTGGTTGACCTTCAAATCTGCACTAAAAGGGTATCTGACCTACCTTAATACCTAAGTACTGCGTAGGTACTATCTAGCCAGAACATTTTACTATTACCTACTTCGTTGGTTTATCACTAGTTTTACTGTCGCTGTAAAAATCTGAAATACGTACCTATACCTATCTACTCGTTGGTATATAGGTGTGGATCTGTACCGGCTGATAATAACGCAGCGTACCGTTTTCTTCTTCTTCTTTTCGTGTAGTGGTGTGTCTCACCTAGAGTTTTCAGGTCGGCCTAAGGCCTCTAATTTGACCTAACGATTGCTATCAGAGATACCAACCGGTACCAACTGCTTAACGTACCTTCCAAAGCCCGGAAGAGTACCGTGTGTGTGGTAGATCTTAAGAGTATAGTCTCCATTCTCTTTCTCCATACAAACGTAGTTAACATTTTCCTCCCTGGATAAAGACATTAGAGCAAATATGTTTATGCCATAAAACTTATAAAAATAAAAAGGTAGATGCATAGTCATGGCAGATATAAGTTTTATGGCATAAACATATTTGCTCTAATGTCTTTATCCAGGGAGGAAAATGTAAACTACGTTTGTATGGAGAAAGAAAATGGAGACTATCCTCTTAAAGCACTGTCCTGATAAGACAAAAGTTAAAAGCTCTAAAGCACTATCGGATGGTGGCGAAAAAGGAACATGGAATATGTTTGCGGCATCACTTCTATTACTAGTAGGGATACATAATATCTCAATGCGGTAGGTATTTTTGCAATATTTTGCGTTGAAAATCAATTTTAGATTGCATTCAATTAGAACAGGTTAAAGTGTTAGGTTCTTCTACTCAAGCAATACGTTTTTCAAGGTATTGCATGGTAGTGATCATGAGTCGTCTTCTCATCTGACCGATGAGCACGTGGTCCTCTCAAACCTCAAATTCATCATTGACGATAACTACTGCAAAATGCAAATAGATAGGTAACTACTTTTGGTAATAACCTTCCTTGGGACGGGTCCCCTACGTTGGTTCGATTGTCATTGTTGCGAAGCACGCTGTTGCTATTTTTTTTCCACCGCCTCATAGTTTCGAAAAATCAAAATCAAAATCAAAGTACGTTTATTCATTCGGATATTAGCAAGATATCTCTTTGACATGTCATTTTTTTTTATTTAATCTACTCTACTATGTCTTCGGATCGCGACCTCCATGACATGAGAAGAAGACACAAGAAACTCATGGGGTTTTTTTTTGTATATTTTTTTTTTGCAGTAATCATGTGATTTACATTGTCGCATATATAATATTATTGAAGAAAAGTGGAACTGGAGCAATAATCCATACTTACTATAATAATCCTTACTAGCATTACAAGAGCGAAAGTAACTCTGTCTGTCTGTCTGTCTGTCTGTTCAAATAAGTTATAATATACAAAATAATAAACATAAAAAAAATAATTTACTTAAAACACTATCTCATCCACAAACATACCTAATTCAAAACATTTGCCACCCTTAGCCCTAAACCGTGTTGTTTTATGGACATGTTTGCTGTACTAATTATTATTCGACGAAGGTCAAGTTCTCCGCCCGCAAAGTATTCGAACATTTGCCTAATTTTGTTACAACACCGAAACCATGGCAACGCATTATGGAATAAAGTAGGTACCTAATACCCTAACTCGTTTTTCTTCTAGGGTAGATATTTTGCATGCAACCTTGAGGTTTGAACGTCTTTGTATCATTATCTACATTGCGAGCACGATCACGCTGTTTGGTATGAATTTCGTCTATTCTATGAATATTGAAATATATTAGGTACCTACACAGGCTAGATAACAACATATCGTATATGCTTATATGTGGATAGTTCTATTCTATCCTACTAATATTATAAATGTGAAAGTTTGTATGGATGTTTGGATGTTTGTTACTCTTTCACGCAAAAACTACTGAACCGATTACGATGAAACTTGGAATATACATAGCTGGAGACCTAGAATATCACATAGGCTACTTTTTATCCCGATATTCCCGCGGGATCGGGACTTACGCGGGTGAAACCGCAGAGCGCAGCTAGTCTAACATATTTTTAGGAGAACTCGAATATTTTTACTTGCATTTAATATACTTGCACTTCACCGCATTTATAGTTCGTGCGAATGCCAACTGTACCTACTCTTAGCTAGTTTAAAGTTGAAAAAATAGCGCATAAGCGCACCTAATAGTAAACGTAATGTAAAGCTTCAACTTCCTATCTCGAGACAAGTTTCGCGTTTACGCGTTAGGTACTTTATGTCTTGTGACAATAGTTTATTAACCAAGGTACTAAAACCCTGTCTTATGTTGAGGGTGTCAAATTGAATCCAAAGCGTAACGAAGGACTCCAGAGTTTACTCCCGAGGTTGTTGGTTGCGAGGTTGTTAAAACATTTAACTCTTGAGCGAAGCGTGGAATTGAAGCCGCCCAAGACTAAAATAGGCTTTATTAGGTGAATGAATACTGTGTACACATCTACTGCGAGACAATAAAAAAGGCTACAAAAATAACCATTTAATTAACAACAAAACAATAAAATATAGACCCCCTAACTTATAAACGATGACTAAGTTTATGTATCGTTTGTCTCTGTCTGTTACATTTGAAACTTCATGTCACAGTAAAAGACAAACGTTACATAAGTTAATCATCGTTAAATTAGTAAGGAGGAGAGTGTTTAACCCCCTTACTCATAAACGATGACTAAGTTTATGTAACGTTTGCGATGGGAGCCGAACGCAACAAACGTAACTTGTCTCTGGGAACAAATCACTCACTCTTATAATAATAAAATCACTTATAATAATATATGTTAAAGAATATCCCCTTACATTTATAAATTAAACCAAGGGAATCAAACAATGATCCGCCAGCGCGGGAAATGACTACTCGACTATACTTCCAAATTCAAAATTCGTACGGTGGAAACTTCTAATCTGTATCTAAAAAGCAAATGACGTGAGCACCAATTAAGTCCATGGTATTAAACTATGAACTATACTTAATCAAAGATAGAAAATCACAAGTGTTTGTAAGAACCTTACATAACAAAGGTTTAATTTAAATAACAAAATAACACCTCTCTGTTTATGTATACTTCTTACTACCTACTTATGAAGAGACTTACAAACAACTAACTCGCCAACTCCAGCAAACTTGTTAAAGTTCGAACAGTAGTTAATAGTAGTTGTTAATAGTTTTATGGTTTGAACTAACCCAGTATTTAAAATGCACATGCACAATGCGGTGGTTGTCGACGTCATCTACTTTGCAGTAATATTTTTGCCACTAATGCGCCAACACGGCTTGTAAAGGGAGGAGGATAAACAAAAATGCAGTTTAATATGTGTTCTATTCGTGATTACTTTATAATAGGAAGTGTTTGTGCTCAATTTTACTTGCGAACTAATAAAAAACATTGTTTTGGAACGTAGTATTTAAATAATTTAATTAAATGGTAGTTACTTATTAAATAGGTAGGTAGGTACATTGTTTTTTGTAAACAAATCTCGGTGTTCGACTTTTGGGGTGATGATTTTAAAGGTAGGTGCGGCACTTTTGCATTATTTATTATTCTGAGCTGTGGTTTGACCAGTGTACGTTCCGATCCCGTGGCAATATCGGGATTAAAAGTAGGCTATGTGTTAATTCAGATCTCCCAACTCGCAATCGTTTCAGTAGTTTTTGCGCGAAAGTACTTGTTCTGTGGCGAAAGAGTAAAACGACTTCCTACTCGTTTGCTTACATAATCAATCACTTACTTAACTACCTTCTTTACACACAAACTTTCACATTATTAGGATGCATCATATTGGAAAGATAATAATTATAAATGATCAAGTGAGAAGTGATCGAAATGAAACTAAACAATGGTCTTTTATCAAATCGTACGAAACCATTTTCGTGGAAAAAATAACTAAACACACTTTTTTTCTCGCGTCTTGGCGCGATTGGCGCGGCGGCTGGCCGGCTGTCAAGCAAAATTACGTCAAAATAATGTCAAACCACCAAACAAAAACAAAACGAACGAGCTATTTCTCCGCAGCAAAAGTAGGGTAAAAACATCGAAAAAACGAAAAGTCCTTACCCTATCGGGTAAAAAACATGCTCTAGATGTGGAAAATACGAATGCGATCATTCTTCCACTCCGCCGCGCCTATTATTCTTATAGCTGATCTCGATTAGCACAAAATACAAATTTGCAGGCAGTTTTGGCTTTTGAAAATGTCAATCATTCTTTTTTTAGTCTGTGTCGCTTTTCACATGGTAACACTGCCATTATGAACTCCGATCAAAAACTCAAATACATTGTTTATTTATGTAATCCTGGTGGTTTGAAATAATTTGAATACAATTTTGACAAAAAAGTAAACAAACAAATATGTTCTGGCATTTCATTGGCTGTTGCCACGCCGTTGCTAAGGAAAACTGATTTGTTTTGGCTATTTCTCCGCAGCAAAAGCCCCTTAGCAACCAGATACCCGGATAACAGAAACTGGAGATTATCATACCCAACAACCTAGCAAATCATGTCACAAAGCTGTAGCTAAATTGATAAAAGTTACCAGGCGATCATGACTTCTAAGAACTATTTTTATCCCGTATGGATATCTAAATCTATACTAATATTATAAAGCGGAAGAGTTTGTTTGGTTGTTTGTTTGTTTGAACGCGCTAATCTCAGGAACCACTGGTCCGATTTCAAAAATTCTTTCAGTGTTGGATAGTACATTTATTGCGGATGGCTATAGGCTATATTATATTTCCAAAAAAAATTAGGGATCCTCACTAAAAGTCCAATAATGTAACACAAGGTGTGAAAAAAATTACCCATAAATTTCTTACAGCGCGTGCGCTGCGAAAACTATTGGATAGAGAATAAAACTATGTACTACAACTTTGTAGAACATGTAATTGTCTACTAGAAACATCGCGACACCATATGTGCAACTATTGTAGTTATCTCACAATAAGTGTTTTTGTAATTTTTGTTAATAATTAAAATGCCGTCGCTTTAATAACCATTTTTTTGTACCTTGGTATTAATGGTAAAATTAATATTAAAAATGTAAGTATGTTGCAACCAAATAAGTATTAAGTATTGCGCGCGCATGTATGAGGGAGTGGTAGCGCGGTCGGCTCCTTGCAAAGCGGTTGTGCTCAGTGATACTTTTTAATACTTCTTTTTTAGGGTTCCGTACCCAAAGGGTAAAAACGAAACCCTATTACTGAGACTTCGCTGTCTGTCTGTCTGTCTGTCCCTCTGTCCGTCTGTCCGTCTGTCACCAGGCTGTATCTCATGAACCGTTATAGCTAGACGGTTGACATTTTCACAGAAGATGTATTTCGGTAGCCGCTACAACAACAAATACTAAAAACAAAATAAAACAGAAATTTAAGAGGGGCTCCCATACAACAAACGTGTATTTTAGTTATTGTTGTCAATTTCCGTATCTAATTAGATTTTGTATTATATAATTTTTGTACAGATGTTATAAGTACAGAATAATAAATAAACAAATCTAGCTGTGTAGCCCCGGCATTAGCTGTGTAGTCCCGGCATAGAATAGGGTTACCCCATCTCATCCCGTGGGTGTAGTAAAGGCGACTAAGGGATCTGAGGGAGATTAGCAAACCTTAAGAACTCCCCGCGCGGTGGCGGATAAACTGCTAGATCCCTAAGAGGGTTGGTGTCAGGCAGGCGGCCGGCCGTAAAAACATTGCCAAATCTAATTGCAGAAGGTATGGTCAATGATGACTTACCGACTGTGCCGACCCCAAATAAAAAAAAACAATTTGGGGTTTAGCGGCCCGGGCTCCCGAGAGTCGGAAGAGACCGGGAACATCGCTCAGATGAGAAGAAATAAATAAACAAATCCTGAAAGTCACTTTTCTACGCGAACGAAGTCGCGGGCACTGCTAGTTCTTAGATAAAAATAAAAATAGGAAAATACGTTATGTTCTAATAGCCTAAGAGCCCGTGAACCCCAGACCTTCGTTATTTTGTAAGAGCTGAAAGTTTGTCAGGGCATGCTCCTATACACAGGTAAGAACGCAGGACTATTATGAAGATTGGCTTGTAGTAGCTTTGCGTACCTGCGTACAGGCTTTCCTTTGTCTGGCAAGGGATTGGAACTATCAAAAATGTCTGGCTAATGAGGAAACATCATCTACTTATTACCCAAGTATTATATATAAAAATCAGCTTTTATACTATAACGTAAGTAGAATTATAATTTCATGAACATTGGATGTCTGGCAATGAATGACGTGATTTTTAATAATATTCTGAAGGTAATACCTAAAAATCACACTTTATTATTTGATGAATTTAGATCGATAATTTTACACACCTTTAGTACCGTTTACCTGCCAAAGCCACTACAAGCCAAACTTCATAATAGTCCAGCGTTCTTACCTGTGTATAGGAGCATGCCCTGACAAACTTTCAGCTTTTATAAAATAACGAAGGTCTGGGGTTCACGGGCTCTTGCTCTATAACATTAGTCGTGTTCCTACATTGTAATCAATGACAGAGATAGAGAGACGTTGGAGACTGCAGCGCGAAAGAGATAGCAATCACTCCAGTAGTGATGTGCCGAGTACGGCTTGACTCGAGTCAGACTCGATTCTTCCGGTGGACTCGCTTATTCGAGTCCCAATTTATTTGGATTCGAGTACGCCGGACTCGATTCCGGTACTCGAGTCCGGCGTACCCGAGTACTGGACTCGATTCCGGTACTCGAGTACTGGACTCGATTCCGGTACTCTGGACTCGATTCCGGTACTCGAGTCAGGAAGAATCGATTCCGCACTCGCTTACTGGATTCTATTATGCGATTCCAACTGACTCGAGTTAGTTGACACGCGCGTTCTCCATCTCTGTTTCACTCACTCCACGCAAAGTTTCGTTTTCCATAGGTACTTACATAAATTTACTCGAAAAAAAATGGTTCCCGCCGAACCGTCAAACTTCGACTATCCGTTCGTACGAATTTTTATTCAAGAATAATATTGTCTGTGGTAGTCCAATCAATATTATTGTTTGTGGCTGTTCAATTCAGTTAAACTTTGAATAAAACCATACATGTTGTAAAACAATAATAAATCTTGGGGAATTAAGGAATAAGGTCTACAGTCGCTTGACACACATTGGTGATGCGAGTCCGGAATTCGAGTCTGGGATTCGAGTCTGGGATTCGAGTCTGGGATTCGAGTCCGGGATTCGAGTCCGGACTCGAGTCTGGGATTCGAGCCCGGACTCGAGTCCGTATAAACCGACTCGAGTCGACTCGAGTCACAAAAACAGCGACTCGGCACATCACTACACTCAAGCGAAAGTAAAATCGGAGATTCCCCGACTTCATATTGCGTTAGTACCGTCAACAAAAAAGTTAGGTGAAATAAATTAAATATTAGGTATGTAAATAAAAAAACTAAAATAATATTAATATTTTTTAATGAGTATTTATTCCAATAACAAAAAACAACTACTTATAGATACTACAAGAAATGATATATTATACGATATGTACTTTAAATAGGTTTAAATCAATATTTGGAGTGATAGTGTGAAAACAACAAATAGGAGTCGTTTACTTTAATTTTCCATAGTAGGTACCTATGTTTATTCCAGGAGTAAATCTCCATTGATAACATTATCGATTGGCGCAATAAATTATGGTGATTATTTTAAATTGTAAAATTTAAAAAAAAAGAAACAATTTCAGACTTTGTGACAGCAATGGATGAGTTTTCCAAAAATCGAACATGATTACACGCAGCGCTTTATACTATAAATAAAAAAAGGGTAATGTATCTTAATCATAAGTGTTTTTATGAAGATCGCAGAACACAAGTTAAAAAACAATCGAAAATTTCCGTTAGAGTTTGATAATGGGGTAGTTCATAAAAAAGTTTTGTCACAGTTGCCTTTATTAATATAAATAATCTTAGTAACAACATTATTAATTATAGCAATATGATCATGAATGTTATGAAGAAAAAAAATCTGAAAAATAAAATTAGGTATGATTTTAAACTGTTCTTGGTAGTAACAGTACCTATTAATAAAAAAAATATGATCACTAACTGTTATGAGCTCCGATGGTAGTAGGTAATAAAAAAGTCGGAATAAAAAAAGTATGTAAAATAATATTATAATTATGAACTCAAATCGGTAGTAAGACAAAGAATAGTACTTATAGTTTTATGTGAGCCAATATGGACCCCTAAGAAACACTGGACTGATGGTTAAGTGAGACGAATCTAATGATACATTAAGAGGATCGTCTCCATTCTCTTTCTCCATACAAACGTAGTTTAAATTTTCCTCCCTGGATAAAGACATTAGAGCAAATATGTTTATGCCATAAAACTTATATCTGTCATGACTATGCATCTACCTTTTTATTTTTTTTCATTTTATTATTTTTATTAGAAAAAAAAAGGTAGATGCATAATCATGACAGATATAGGTTTAATGGCATAAACATATTTGCTCTAATGTCTTTATCCAGGGAGGAAAATTTAAACTACGTTTGTATGGAGAAAGAGAATGGAGACTATCCTCTTAAAGAAATCCATCGAGTTGCTTGAAAGATACGAGGGAATAATAGTAGATTGTATACCAAGGGAGAAAAGACTATTTCTCCCTTGGTATACAGGGAGGGAGGGATACTTTAGTAGAATCCTGAGCGAATGAAGGGATTCAAAGTATCTCACTCGAGCGAAAAATAGTGTTTGCTCCCGAGGTGAACATTCTACTTTTCATCACCCTCTATGAGAAAATGAGTAACGTACTTTGACCATTGTTCCCGTGACAGTAACTAACTACCAATTTTTATCAAAACCTTCTACCTTATTCTTCTACCAAACTACCATTTTCTACTAAACCTACCATTTTCCATCAATAACTACCATTTTTTACTACATCCTACTATTTTCTACCAAAAACTGCCGATTCTACTAAAAACTACCATTTTCCACCAAACCTACCATTTTCTACCAAAAACTACCATTTTCTACCAATACCTACCATTTTTCACCAAACCTACCAATTTCTACCAACGTTACCGTTTCTTACCAAAACCTACCATTTTCTACCAAAACCCTCCATTTTACCAATATTCTATCTGTACGGTCGAACACCCATCGCTCACCTATCAGACACATGTGTTGCTTAACCTGCTCGGTCTATCACCCATCACTTACCTATCAGACACGCAGTACGGTGATAGGAACTCTTTGTTAATTGAAACTTTTTAAAAATATTCACATTCCAAATTCAAATCTCATTATTGCCCTGCTAGCAGGAAGAAAAAACGCTATGAAAATGCCTGCTAGGAACATCGCCAGCAAAGCGCTACTTCTTGCCCTGTTGACAGGGATTAGACTAGTTCTTTTCGAATAGATGGGATGAAAAGAATATTACAAACATACAAGATAGGCGCGAAACACTGAACCCTTTCCTTGCAGCCGGGTTATAAAAATAGGTTGATTTATGAAATTATCTCGAAAACTATGTACCTTCAAATAATGATAATTTATTGCGTTTCTGTCGCTTTGTCTTACTTGATATTGCTGAATCAGTTTTGTGCATGTTATGGAGCCTGACATCGCAGTACTTATCAATACTTAAACTATTCATTCATTTCTGTTATGCTGACCGTACCAACGCCAACGAATCGAACTCGCTGGATCACACTTTTTGATGAGTTTAGTGTGATTTTTGCACGATGGTCGGACCAAGTATCGGAACAGCTGGAGATACCGCTTAGCACGGCTCTTCATCAGGCCACCGACAGAGATCACTGGAGGAAGACGATTGCCAGATTGCATACCAGGGGTCACGATCCTCATCAATGAGGGAACGACGGAGGAGGAGGAGCGTGATTTTTATGGATGTAATGAATGAAGCAAAACTATACTTACTTATTAATTACACAATTGGAATAACACAATTATGAACAAATTCTTAAAATTAAACGCTCTGTTTGCCTGGTACAAACGGTTTTTTTTTTGTTTGGCATGAACGAACGAAAGGAATGAACAATATTATAAAAATTCACAGATAATTTAATGTTCGACCGAACTGAATATTTCATCTGACTGGCAACAATAGCAAACCCCCCCACCCCTCCACAATTAAAAAAAAAAAATTGCTGCGTGAAAATAGCCTCTGCCAAAACAAAACTCTTTCTTTGTTTGATAAACATTTTGTATTTTGTACAATAATATAGCACAAAAATTGCGAAATAATTTAAAGTGGGTGTTTAATATGCGAATTTTAATGATATGGCAGTGGTTGGTCGAAACATTAAAGGTAGGAACAAATTCATATGCTTTTGTTTGCAAAAATACTTCTGATCGTGGCAATGGGTCTTCTCTCAAACTCTAGTTATGTACAATTTCATAAAAGATCTAAGTATTATTTCATTATCATTACGAAAAAGCATCATTTTGTACATAAAACTTCAAGGCACTTACATAACCTCTAACTAAATTGCGGTTCAAACAAATCATTTAAAAAATGGACAAATTGATTCAACTTGTTGATTGAAATTGCACAGTAAAGCTATTGAGTAGTTTTTAATAACTTGCTTTTATTGTCTTTTAACTAGCTATATGAGGTCAAATGGATTCTAATTAAACTATACCTTAAAATATTAAAAACTAACATGATACGCGGTTTTACCCGATTCCTTGGGAATATGTGTTATTCCAAGTCTGCAGCCACCTACATGCCGACTTGCATCGCAATTAGTTCAGCAGTTTTTGTGGGAAGAAGCAACAAACAGTCACACAAACTTTACCTTTAAAATATAAGCAGGATTTATAGTAGTATCTTCCCGAGGTAACAAAGACCATTTATTTTGTCTTTTGTCTTTACTCGTGCAGCTGGGTTGGCTCAAGTGAGTTTACTCTCACCAGGATTGAAAATAGGCACACAGATGTCAATTTTCAGAAACCAGCGTGACAAGGCTACCTTATAAACCAGACTAGGTGTGGATTGGGTTTGCAGTGTGTGATTCGTGTTTTCTATTCTGTTAGTGTAAGTGAGTCTGACTTGTAGGTAGAGACCCTTTACATGTCAGACTGACACTTGGATTAATGCACAAGTATTATATGGACATTACCACCCAGAGTGACTATCGTCCATGTCCAAACTATAGAAACTATATTTAAATAGCTGTGGCCCATGTTATCACCCACCTAAATCCAGATGCGGATTTGGAGTGGAGTGGAGGTGGGAACCTGGTGTTCTGTAAAACTGGTCAATTCCTACTTCAGAAACCAGTTTCTCACAATTGTTATCAACAAAACATAGCACCTAAATATTTATGACATAAGTATATCTAATTTCAATAATTGTGGGAGAAAATAAACGTTTTTATTATAGCTGCGTCCCGCGGTTTCACCCGCGTGAGTCCCGTTCCCGTGAAATTTTTTGAAATCGGTCCAGTAGTTTTATAGTTTATTTATAACAAACATACAGACACACACACACACACACAGACAAAAATACAAATAGATAGATCCTGTAGGTATCTCGAAAAACCCTTTTTTATCGGAACATGTGAAGAACATACTCTCCAAATTTCAGCTTTCTACTATCAGCGGTTTTAGCTGTGTGTTGTTTCGTCATTAGGTCAGGACAAAACATTTTATGGATATAGATTGTAAATTATTAATGTAATTTGATTAATACAGATGCAATATGAAACTCCGTTTTCTAAACAAACAGGCTAACTGCGTAGTCAGCATTTAACCTATGACATAATTATGTTGCTTCATCGCACAGTTGGTAACGTGACATTCAAGTGAACAGTAGATTCAGTAGGCACAAGTTCATCCTTTGTCCCATAAACATTAGAATCAATACAGATTGACAAAATTCTTGTTGTTCCAGACTGTGTTAGAAACTGGGAGTGTGGGGAACGCATCGTCGTCTGATGAGGAACTTGAGCAGTGGGAACAGATATTCATGATGAGAGACGAAAACGGAAACAGTTATAATGACAAGTACGTTAAAGTACCATACAATATAATATTTAAAAATATTCTACAATCTATGAAATTGTATAGAATGTCCTAAAACAAAAAAAAACGCACAGAACCCGCAGTGCGCGAGTCAGACTTGCATTTTTTTGAACTTAAGACAAACATGTGAAATGAATTGTAGATTAACAATCTTCGTGGATTGTCCATTAACAATCTTTGTTTGTTTGCAGAAGAAAAAACCGCAGTATCTGGTGTCGTCCGTCCTGCATCCCAGTGTCGATAGTGATAGTTCTGATAGTCCTGGTGGTGCTGGTGCCGCTGCTCGACCAACCTCACAGCTCGCAGTCCAACGCGACTGTCACTCCAGTCAGCTTACATTGCTCAGACGAGTGTAGGTAAGGAACATACGCAGTATCTGGTGTCGTCCGTCCTGCATCCCAGTGTCGATAGTGATAGTTCTGATAGTCCTGGTGGTGCTGGTGCCGCTGCTCGACCAACCTCACAGCTCGCAGTCCAACGCGACTGTCACTCCAGTCAGCTTACATTGCTCAGACGAGTGTAGGTAAGGAACATACGCAGTATCTGGTGTCGTCCGTCCTGCATCCCAGTGTCGATAATGATAGTTCTGATAGTCCTGGTGGTGCTGGTGCCGCTGCTCGACCAACCTCACAGCTCGCAGTCCAACGCGACTGTCACTCCAGTCAGCTTACATTGCTCAGACGAGTGTAGGTTAGGAACATACGCAGTATCTGGTGTCGTCCGTCCTGCATCCCAGTGTCGATAGTGATAGTTCTGATAGTCCTGGTGGTGCTGGTGCCGCTGCTCGACCAACCTCACAGCTCGCAGTTCAACGCGACTGTCACTCCAGTCAGCTTACATTGCTCAGACGAGTGTAGGTAAGGAACATACGCAGTATCTGGTGTCGTCCGTCCTGCATCCCAGTGTCGATAATGATAGTTCTGATAGTCCTGGTGGTGCTGGTGCCGCTGCTCGACCAACCTCACAGCTCGCAGTCCAACGCGACTGTCACTCCAGTCAGCTTACATTGCTCAGACGAGTGTAGGTAAGGAACATACGCAGTATCTGGTGTCGTCCGTCCTGCATCCCAGTGTCGATAGTGATAGTTCTGATAGTCCTGGTGGTGCTGGTGCCGCTGCTCGACCAACCTCACAGCTCGCAGTCCAACGCGACTGTCACTCCAGTCAGCTTACATAGCTCAGACGAGTGTAGGTAAGGAACATACGCAGTATCTGGTGTCGTCCGTCCTGCATCCCAGTGTCGATAGTGATAGTTCTGATAGTCCTGGTGGTGCTGGTGCCGCTGCTCGACCAACCTCACAGCTCGCAGTCCAACGCGACTGTCACTCCAGTCAGCTTACATTGCTCAGACGAGTGTAGGTAAGGAACATACGCAGTATCTGGTGTCGTCCGTCCTGCATCCCAGTGTCGATAGTGATAGTTCTGATAGTCCTGGTGGTGCTGGTGCCGCTGCTCGACCAACCTCACAGCTCGCAGTCCAACGCGACTGTCACTCCAGTCAGCTTACATTGCTCAGACGAGTGTAGGTAAGGAACATACGCAGTATCTGGTGTCGTCCGTCCTGCATCCCAGTGTCGATAGTGATAGTTCTGATAGTCCTGGTGGTGCTGGTGCCGCTGCTCGACCAACCTCACAGCTCGCAGTCCAACGCGACTGTCACTCCAGTCAGCTTACATTGCTCAGACGAGTGTAGGTAAGGAACATACGCAGTATCTGGTGTCGTCCGTCCTGCATCCCAGTGTCGATAGTGATAGTTCTGATAGTCCTGGTGGTGCTGGTGCCGCTGCTCGACCAACCTCACAGCTCGCAGTCCAACGCGACTGTCACTCCAGTCAGCTTACATTGCTCAGACGAGTGTAGGTAAGGAACATACGCAGTATCTGGTGTCGTCCGTCCTGCATCCCAGTGTCGATAGTGATAGTTCTGATAGTCCTGGTGGTGCTGGTGCCGCTGCTCGACCAACCTCACAGCTCGCAGTCCAACGCGACTGTCACTCCAGTCAGCTTACATTGCTCAGACGAGTGTAGGTAAGGAACATACGCAGTATCTGGTGTCGTCCGTCCTGCATCCCAGTGTCGATAGTGATAGTTCTGATAGTCCTGGTGGTGCTGGTGCCGCTGCTCGACCAACCTTACAGCTCGCAGTCCAACGCGACTGTCACTCCAGTCAGCTTACATTGCTCAGACGAGTGTAGGTAAGGAACATACGCAGTATCTGGTGTCGTCCGTCCTGCATCCCAGTGTCGATAGTGATAGTTCTGATAGTCCTGGTGGTGCTGGTGCCGCTGCTCGACCAACCTCACAGCTCGCAGTCCAACGCGACTGTCACTCCAGTCAGCTTACATTGCTCAGACGAGTGTAGGTAAGGAACATACGCAGTATCTGGTGTCGTCCGTCCTGCATCCCAGTGTCGATAGTGATAGTTCTGATAGTCCTGGTGGTGCTGGTGCCGCTGCTCGACCAACCTTACAGCTCGCAGTCCAACGCGACTGTCACTCCAGTCAGCTTACATTGCTCAGACGAGTGTAGGTAAGGAACATACGCAGTATCTGGTGTCGTCCGTCCTGCATCCCAGTGTCGATAGTGATAGTTCTGATAGTCCTGGTGGTGCTGGTGCCGCTGCTCGACCAACCTCACAGCTCGCAGTCCAACGCGACTGTCACTCCAGTCAGCTTACATTGCTCAGACGAGTGTAGGTAAGGAACATACGCAGTATCTGGTGTCGTCCGTCCTGCATCCCAGTGTCGATAGTGATAGTTCTGATAGTCCTGGTGGTGCTGGTGCCGCTGCTCGACCAACCTCACAGCTCGCAGTCCAACGCGACTGTCACTCCAGTCAGCTTACATTGCTCAGACGAGTGTAGGTAAGGAACATACGCAGTATCTGGTGTCGTCCGTCCTGCATCCCAGTGTCGATAGTGACCCTATTTCATGTCCCCAGGACCAGCTTCGGAGAGTGTGTTCTTCGTAGTGTGTAGGTATCCTTCATGAAGAAATATTTTTTCGAAATTGCCACGGGCCCGGAACTTAAGCGGTTGAAACCCTGATACAATTAAATAGTACGATAGCTATAATAATAATAATAAATCATTTATTTCAGGCTACTAAGGCCCATAGATACATACCTTATAAACTAACATACATATTTTATAAAAAGAGAAATGTGTTATTGAAATGAATGTGGAATTGTTTGTTATGTGTAATGTGCTATGCTAGCACGACAGCGCGAGAAACATGTCAAATCGCGTTCTTGTGTAATGGTTCATTAGCGCACTCGCCCGGCGAGTAAGGGGCACAGGTTCGAATCCTGTTACGGGAGGATTTATAATGGTGCATTTCTCATTATAAAATGCCTTGAGCTATAAAAATAAGAAATATAAAACTAATAATGACAATAATAGTTATTTTGCATGATCAGTGACATGCGAAATTACAATTAAAACACTATTAATTACTTAAACAAACATTAATTACAGTGTGAACTTTGTAAATCAGTAAATTTTGTAAAAAGGGGACTAAAAACCTTCCTCTTCTTTTCATATATAGTGATGAGGTTCATTCATTATCGCTTCGACTGCTGACGTAGAAAACGCAAATTATCGCAAAATCGAAAAATCGCAAATCAGTGACCCATATCGCAAACACAACGCAATGTCTTTATACAGGGAGGAAACAGTCAACTGCGTTTGTTTTGTATCAGGAAAAGAGTAGGTAGATTTTCCCCTAATGTTTTTTTGTATCGAAAGTGCTTTAAACCAGTGATTAATGGCCCGTGTTCTAACAAGAGCATTGTTCGTAAAAGGCCGTCAAACTGAACTAAAACGTTCTGAAAGCATTGTTCTAGATTCTAGACTAGACATTCTATACACAATTCTATTTGTAGCAATTGAATTCCATACTTTCTGTCTTCATGCAGTACAATACAATGCATTATTTGGTGATATATAATAATTAGAGATGGGCCGACTAGGGGTTCTGCCGACTAGCAGACTAGCCGACTAGTGGGTTCCAAAATTGCCGACTAGTCGGCAATGCAGATCATTATAATTCCGAGATATTTGGGTGAATCATGATCACTCGGCGATTGTTCCTATTTTTGGATAAGTTTGCACTTTTGATTGGTTGAAATAAAAATAAAAGTTGGAAAAAAAATGGAGCTGAAGCATAATTATGACATTTTAGATGTTTAGATGATGTATGTAAGCTATGACGTGTTTTGTTTACGATTTTCTGACTACCCACCTTCTAAACTGTACTACTAATTGAATAAATATTAGTTTTATTGTATAATTGTTAGTTGCCGACTAGTCGGCAAGTGGGCAGTATGTCTGTTACGTAGTCTCGCCTAAACCACTTAACCGATTTTTATGAGTTTTTGGTTTAAAGATAGATGGGACCTTGGAGAAGGATATTATGGTGAATGTAGTTTTCTAATATTGATTTTTTTTTTAATTTGTCCAGTAGTTTTTGAGTTTATTCATTACAAACATACACACACACACAAAAATACAAATCTTTCCTCTTTATAATATTAGCGTAGATAAATTTTTGCAATTGTTTCAGATTATCGTTAGTAGAAAGTATACCAGAAGGTCACATGTACCCGCCAAACGCAACCCACTCGCCCACAAAGGGCGCGTGGCTAGACTTGATAGACGAAGCTCAAACTACTATAGAGATAGCCTCCTACTACTGGTCGCTTAGGTTTAATGAGGAGTACCCCTACAATTCATCTATAGAGGTAAGTATCCTTTAGTAAACTTAAATAGCCTTTAGAAAATTTATTTTCAAGGAAAAATAGCATACAAAAATTTTCACTTGCGGCGAGGCTTGAACTCGCGTCTTTGGGTCAGTACCCCAACGTCTATACCAACTAGACTACGCAAGTCCACTGCGTAGACTGTGGAAAATTTTTGTATGCTATTTTTCCTTGAAAATAAATTTTCTAAATAAAATAGCCTTGAGCTACATACAAAAATTAAAAGAAATTTAAATAGCCTTATTAATAAACGTGGAGTAGGGTCGGAGAAGGAGTAACATGCTTTGTATTTTTCCGTGACAAGACGTAGTAAACCTCCTTCAACGTTATTCCACTTTTATTAATAAGGCTTAAATTGTGTAATAATAAGGCTTACTATAGCACGTCATCATATTTTGATGAAAATAATCCATGGACATGATTGTTAACTACTCCTGTTCAAATTACAGATATCTGTATTATGACGATTGTAATATAAAATTTTATAAAAAAAAATTGAAAAAAAAACCCCATGAGTTTCTTCTCATCGGAGGGCGCGTTCCGAAACCACAGTAAAATAAAATCTCGACGTTTCAAAACGTACGTATGTGTGTATAATATACGTTCAAATGAATAAATGAATTTTGAATTTGAATGAATTGCATTTACCTGGGTTTCATATGAGACGACCTCAGTGGCGCGTCGGGGGAAGGCCCGACTGCAATGCAGGAGGTTCCGGGTTCGATTCCCGCCGAGTGCATGCGCTGGGTTTATGCTTAAAAAAATTGTTTTCAGTCTCTCTATGTATAATATGTATGTATTTACAAAATAAGTATAAGTTTAAGTATTATATCCGCTGTCTAGTCACCGTAACACAAGCTTAGTAGCTTACCATGGGGCTAGATTACGCTGTGTGATGTTTATAGAATTAATTAATTATATTTTTTCTGCCCCTAAAAGACAGAGTGTGTAGTCTTTAAAATCATTTCAAGTCACCTTCTAATGATGTATTTTGTTCCAGGGTGAGCAAGTGTTCCAAGCGTTATACGCTGCCGGGTCAAAAAGAAATATTAATTTAAAAATTGCTCAAAACTGGCCCAGCAAATTATATCCTAATATAGATACTGATTATTTAGTTAAGAAGAAAGCTGCACAGGTAAGGTTTTTAATCTATCTCTACTAATACTAATACTATTTTATTTTGCTTGTACATTTTTAAATATTTATAGGATAGTAAAGTGGTAACTACTTTACTTTGTGAAGTTAATAAATAGATAAATACATTTATTAGTTATTTTATAATCAAGTAAATCTGTACATTATTATTATTAGTATTAAGTCAGCTCGCGACCACGGCCGTTGTAACGCATGCCGAAACGTCGAAGTAATTTAAAATTGTCTACAAACGCGATCTAGACCTGTAGTTCTAATAATCTTCTAATATATAACATTTCCATGTCACAATGTTAGTTACCGTACTCCGAAACGGCGCGACCGATTTTTACCAAATTTTATATGCGTATTCAGTAGGTCTGAGAATCGGCTACTATCTATAATTTTTAAGACAAAACAACGTTTGCCGGGTCAGCTAGTAATAATGTAAATATGTTTGTTTGTTATAGGTTAGAAGTTTAAACTTTTCCAAGTTGTTGGGTAATGGAGTATTACACACGAAGTTTTGGATTGTAGATAGAACGCACTTCTATATCGGAAGCGCTAATATGGACTGGCGGTCGCTCACTCAGGTAACTACCTACTTAACTTTTAAACACTTATTTTTCTTATTATTTAAACTAGCAGTTCTGCGAATATTAGACTCCCAAACACTTAGCCCTCTTAGGTGGTGGTGGTGGGCGATAAAAAAAATGAAATTTCCAAAAGTAGAGCAAAAGTTGTTTGCCTAGACGTCTAGCCCCTTTTGGATTATTTTACCGTTCGTTCCCGAAACATGTTGTTTAATGACGACATTTTGCACACATGACTACATATTATAAAAAAAATTAAAATATGCTGATTTCGCTATGAACTTTTTTTTAACTAGGCCCTTTTCGGTTTTTTTTTAATATATGTATTTATCCAAGGAGGAAACAGTCGACTACGTTTGTATGGAGAGAAAAGAGTAAATAGACTGTCCCCTTAATCACTGTATGTCATAAAAACAATCAAGGGCCATCTTTGTTCTGCTAAAATTTGTTTTATTTATCAGGTAAAGGAGTTGGGTATCGTGGCCTTCAACTGTTCCTGTCTGGCGCAGGATCTTGGGAAGATATTTGATGTAAGTTATTACAATTAATTAGTACTTATATGTAAATGAAATATCATTTCTTATTCTTATTGCTCAAGGCATTAAACTAAAAATATTTTACAAGAAGAAATGCATCATCAAAAATCCTTCAGTGATGATGATGATGATGGATTACTCCTTGAAAAATATTTTTAGTAGAATCCAAAGTAATATTTCATATTTTCTTTCATCATCCTGTTTCTCTATTGCCGCGATTCCATTAATCACGTTTTGTACGCAACTTGTACGCTTATGAAACGTCATGTTTTGGTTAAAACGTTGATATTATTAAAAGAAAAAAAAAATATTCTTAGCATAAAAAAATTAAATAAAAACTGACTTCAAAAATGGAAGATCGAAGACAAGGTTCGACTCCTGGTTACAGTAATGATTTTTCAAAAAGATAAATATGCCATTTTAGTTTTTGTCAAAATCGGGGACGCAACTCCTTTCAGAAATGTTCGCTATCTCATATAGCTTAAGATATCACCCTGAAGGCCGGTTGAAATGGTTCGCCCCGTATAACAACAACATATGCTCGGCAACTATGCCGAGGCAGATCCTTGTTGGCAGCATCCTTGGATTCTTTTTATTTTATTTTTGTTGTTTTCTTTTATTCATTACTAGATAGATTCCCGCGGTTTCGCCCGCGTAAGTCCCAAAATCAAAAGTAGCCTCCTCTGTTAATCCTCGATAATGTAGCTATCTTTGGTGAAACAATTTTAGAAATAGGTCTTATAGTTTTTGAGTTTACACACATACAGACACACACACATACACTCACACATAAAAATACAAAACTTTCCTCTTTATAATATTAGTATAGATAAATGTGGTCCTTTTGCGTGATTTGTTGCCAATCAATATTTTCAATTTCTATTTTCTTAATAATATTAGTAGTATATTTTCCAATTAGTACTAACAAAACCATACAAAATGAACGCTGCACGAAACTTGCAAATGCAGCCTTTGTTTCGCCCAACTAGCTTACTCTAGTATACTAATTGGTCCATTGTTCAACTCTAGCATGTTCGGTCGTATTTCATACGTAACCTGACCTTATCGTTTCTGTACAATATTTCGAACAATAGTTTTGTCACGTGACCATTTTTAATTAGCGTGGTTTAGGGTTGATTTTTAAGTTTACAAGTAATAATTATCTGTTGAAAAATATCTAACATAACCTAATTTCATGAACTTAGAATTTTTATTTGAGTGAATTTTTGCGAAAAAGAAGACTTTTTTTGGCTAGTGTAAATTTTGAGGGAAAACGTACTTTTTCGGAACATGCACTTACGGAGAAAGTGCCCCAGGCAAGAGTACATTTTGGGAGTTAGTTTTAAAGAAAGTTTAAACTGAGTTATTCATTATAGATAATACGGGTGCAGTACCTACCCGTAGTGCGAGTATATGCACACTGTCGCGTTTTCGTTAACGCGGAACTTGTCTAAAGAAAGCTTCACATTACGTTCCATAGCAGCTCTTGTCAATTTTCCATACAATTTTGGTAGGTAGTAATATAGGTCAGTGCAGCCATTAAATAAGGGAGAAAGTCTTTCCACTGCCATTTCCCTAATCTTTCTCTTTTTGAGCGTGCTTTACCTTAGACTTTAAGTGACTTACCGCATACTTACTTGCTGCAAGTCACTAATTATCTGTTGAGAATGTGCGCAAGCACTCCTTTAAACGTATGAAAAACCGGCCAAATACAAGTCGCACAAAACGTTTCATACCATTATCCCAAAAAAACACTTTAGTGGGTTTCAGTTGTAATGTTGTTAAAGCGGCAGCAAACATATATCATCTGTGAAAGACGGTGAGAGACAGACAGACAGTGAAGTCTTAGTAAAAGGGTTCCCTCCCTTAACCTTTGGCTACGGAACCCTAAAAAGATGCGTGGAAAAAATATTAACCCTTTTACATCATCATTGGAGAACAGCTACCTTCCAGCGATGTTTTCAGACATTACATAAGTACAATTTTTTTCTTGAATTATACCTCGGAAGAGCAATAATTTTCTTTCTTTCATAATATTTGCAAACATGTACGTACAGTAGGTAATCAACCTTTTAGCAAGGTTTTTCATACGCAAGATAACGTGCCGCTAGCTACCTTTTACGGCATTCAGACTTCATATTCCACCGGAAAATCACAATAGGTACCTATTTACCCACGCATAGATACCGTTCATTTTTAGGGTTCCGTACCCAAAGGGTAAAAACTGGACCTTATTAGTCTTATTACTGAGACTCCGCTGTCTGTCCGGCTGTCACCAGGCTGTATCTCATGAACCCTGATAGCTATAGACCAGGGGTTCCCTAACTTATTTGAGCCACGCCCCCCTTCGACCATAAAAAAAATCCGCGCCCCCCCGTCCTACAGTCCAGATTATCAGGTCTGAATAATAAAAAAAATAACAAAATAAGTATTCTTATTGCTCATTGCAGTTTTACAAAGCCATACAAAAAGTATTTGGTAAGTAGTACCAAAGATTCTTGACAGGCGTCAGTTTCAAATATTTTCATCGGTTATATCGAGCAGTCTGGAATGCATTCTCTCAGCGATCCCGCGTGGCCCGCGCCCCCCTGGAAAGGTCTCTGCGCCCCCCCCCCCTGGGGGGCGCGCCCCCCACTTAGGAATCACTGCTATAGACAGTTGATTTTTTTATTTTTAGTATTCTTGTTGCTGCTATAAGTAACAACAAATACTAAAAAAAATATTACGAATATTTAGAGAGGGATCCTATACAATAGACGTAATTTTTAGAATGTTAAGACTATGATACCTTGATTACTACTGACGTCATCTAGTGGCGCCAATCGTCAAAATAAATGCTAACCATAGAACTGGACTGGTATCTATTAGTTAGAGACTAGGAAGAGAAAGGTCGCCTGATAGTAATTTTCTCTTTCTAGTCTCTAATACGCTCTAATAAGCTCGTCCGTTAGAGACGAGTTTGAAATGGGTTCGCCTAATAGTGATCCATTTCAAACTCGTCTCTGACGGACGAGCTTCACCAGTTATAAAGTCAAATTGCTCGGGAAATTACTCACACACCTTTAAAAATACATCTTCTGTGAAAATTTCAACCGTCTAGCTATTACGGTTCATGAGATACAGGCTGGTGACAGACGGACGGACGGACGGACAGACAGACAGCGAAGTCTCAGTAATAGGGTCCCGTTTTTACCTTTAGGTACGGAACCCTAAAAATGATGGAACAAAATTCAAACGTCGTTGTTCACCATCTAGGTAATTTAAGATTTAGCATCTTAAATTCAAGGATTTTTTTGTATAGATATAATGGTACGGAACTGTTTTCGCCCTAAGGATCGTTATGGAGAAATACAGATCGAAGAATACGCCTCTGCATTTTCTGTTCCTGGACTTGCAGAAGGGCTTCGACTGTGTTCCTCGCGTGATGATCTGGTGGGCGCTGCGGTCCAAAGGGGTGCCTGAAACTTATATTGAAACCATCAGGGACATGTACCGAAATTCCGATTCAGTGGTGCGAACTGCTGTTGGTGACACTAAATCTTTCCCCATTACAGTCGGAGTCCACCAAGGATCCATCCTAAGTCCGTTTCTGTTTAGCGTAATACTGGACGCACTGTCCGTAATCATCCGAGACGCACACGAGCAGCTCCCGTGGATGCTCATGTATGCTGATGATATTGCGCTAGCGGACTCGGATAAGGGGCGGCTTGGAAGGCGTGTAAATGCTTGGAAAGAGTCACTTGAGAACGGCGGTTTGCAACTCAACGTAGCGAAGACCGAATACTTGGCTAGCAATACCACAGATCCCACACCTGTCTGCGTAGACGGTCACATGGTCGAGCGGACAGACCAGTTTAAGTACTTGGGATCTGTGCTTCACGAGTCTGGCGACATCGATTGTGACGTCAAGTCCCGCATTTCGGCAGCTTGGGCCAAGTGGCGGGAGGTAACTGGTGTCATCTGTGACCCGAAAATGCCGGTTAAACTAAAGGGACAGGTCTATAAAACGATCATTAGACCTGTCCTTTTGTATGGTAGTGAGGCGTGGCCATTGCTTGAGCGACATAAGCAGGAGCTGCGTGTCACGGAGATGAAGATGCTGCGCTGGATGTGTGGAGTGACGCGAAAAGACCGCGTCAGAAACTCCCGCATCAGGGGCAGCCTTCATGTCCGAGACATTGCAGACAAACTGCAAGAATGCCGCTTACGGTGGTACGGCCACGTTCTACGGAAACCGGCTAGTTACGTGGGAAACAAATGTCTTGCTATGGCGCCTCCGCCCGGCCGCGGCAGATTGGGAAGACCCAAGAAGTGCTGGCTTGACGTTGTAAGATCGGATATGCGTGCTAATGGCCTCACTACACGGGATGCCGAAGATCGTGCGAAGTGGAGACGTAAAAGTAGGAAAGCGGACCCCGGGCTCTCGAGAGAGATGCAACCGGGAACAACGCTCGGATGATGATGATGATAATGGTACGGAACCCTTCGTGCGCGAGTCCCACTCGCACTTGGCCTGGTTTTTAATGTCTCATAATAAACGAACTTCTGCTGATACTAAAATCTTTATTGCCATAATGAAATCAGTACCCGTGATAAGAATGGTATAGTTTCTATGGATGACTTCGTTTACGTGGGACGTTTCGACTTCGTTAACTATTGGTACTAATTACTCGATATTCTTTGGGCGGGTTGTGTGTTTGTGGATGTGATAGTGTTTTTTACAAACTTATTTTATCAGACAGACAAAGATTTTTTTTCTGTTGGATAGAAATGAAACTCATTTTTTGGTTTTAATTCGTTTGCTCGACCTTTATAGATTTCTTCTTCGTGGTAGACTGAGATGTAATTTGTCATTATATTGTTCTAGTAAAGGTGAACCAAAATTCGATTTCAAGATCATTACAATCGCAAACAATGCTCTCACAATGAATACTAAACTTGCAACGACTGCAACTCTCATTATTATCCGAGCGATTTTCCCGGTTGCATCCCTCTCGAGAGCCCGGGGTCCGCTTTCCTACTTTTACGTATCCACTCGCACGATCTTCCATCGTCAAGCCAGCACTTCTTGGGTCTTCCTAATCTGCCGCGGCCGGGCGGGCGCGCCATAGCAACACTTTTGTTATTCACGTAGCTAGCCGGTTTTCATTCTTGCAATTTATCTATAACTAGCTGACCCGGCAAACGTTGTTTGGCCTTATAAATTATAGATAGTAGCCGATTCTCAGACCTACTGAATACGCATATAAAATTTGGTAAAAATCGGTCTCGCCGTTTCGGAGGAGTACGGTAACTAACATTGTGACATGGAAATTTTATATATTAGAGATTAGATATCTCGGACATGAAGCCTGCCCCGGATGCGGGAGTTTCTGACACTGCAGTCGAAACTCTATTAACTCCAAAATATATAAAAACTGTCGTGTTATGTAACATTTTTCGTGTAATGATATTGCAATGATGTTAAAGTTAAATTTCGGATAGTATTAATATGCAAATTGTTCATGGTAGGCTAGGTAATTATGCTGGTAGCAAAACTTTGAATATAATACCTTCTCTACAATAGAATATCTGGATAGTTCTAAAACATGATAAAATCAGACAAAGGACCGCGTCAAACTCTCATAGCCTTATTAATAAACGTGGAGTAAGGTCGGAGTTATTTTAGCTCTTTTTGTTTCTGTCTGTTAACTTTGAAAGTTCCTGTCACGGAAAAAGACAAAACATGTTCTCACTACTCCCACCTTACTCCACGTTTATTAATTAGGCTATCAGACTATACCTACGTATAAAGGGGAAAGGACTCTTTTCTCCATACAAACTTTACAAACGTAGTCGACTGTTTCTTCCCTAGATAAAGATATTAAGGAAAAATTGTTTATGCCATAAAACCTTTATCAACCATGAACAACATGCCCCGACGTTTTGATTTTCGAAATTTGATTTCTATTCTAATGGGGTGCCACGCGCAAAGCTGTTTGCAGAGGCGCTGGCATCGTATGATCTTTTTTTTTTCGATGATGGTCCTCCACCAATGGAAACGCCGAGTTTTTTTTATTCTTTCGGTCTCAGACCGATATGGCCAATTTGGCGCCGAGAGTTGTAAAAAACATCTGACGTTTGACAAACGTTTGACAGTAAAGATCATCCGACTACCGACCTCTGCCGGGATAAAAAGTTAGTGTTCTTCCTCATTAGAAAATGAAAGAAAAAACACGCGCTTCGCCACGGGTAGCCCGTGGCGAAGCGGTTTAACGCGTTGGTTCGGATTACCAATAGTCGCGGGTTCGAATCCCGCCGGTACTAAAGTTTTAGAAAGCATTTTTTCAAAAGCAGTATTCCTAATGTCTTTTATTCAGGGAGGAAATAGTCGAATACGTGTGTATGGAGAACGAGTAGGTAGCCTTGGACTTACCTTGTCACCATGAGTTAAAAGTCTATTTTTAGTACTGTTAATGCAGGCCACTAATGAAATATGCATTACAATCAACCTGAGTAACAGCTGTTTGCTTTCCTACCCTTCCTATTATAGGTAGCCTTAGTAAATTATGGATAACTAGCTGTATCCCGCGGTTTCACCCGTTTGTCCTGATCCCGTGGGAATTTCGGAAAACCATTTCTTATGATACATCGTATAAACACACAGTTAGATGGCGATGGTTGATTTGGCTTTGAAGTTGTATTTTTTTATATACATTTTCTTTTTATGTTTTTCTTTAAATTGTATGTCGGTGTTACAATAAAGAAATTATCTATCTACCACGGGAACAGAAACGCATTACTAAGCGGGTAAAACCGCGGGGAATAACCAATAAATTACGAGTATAACAAGTTACGAAAAAAAAAAACCTTTTCTTGAACACCGCTTCAAGAAAAGAGCCTTTCAAATTACAAAATATTTCTACCCACAAACTTATTTCTATTATCTTGGGAAACACGAATAGTTCAGTATCAAAATACGACTTGATATTTATATAGAAACTTTTCAATTTCCTCCGAGACGCAAGTTTGTGGGCACAGCTGGCTCGAGTCATGCAACCCCGATGTGGCGATAAGACGTCTATGTTTTAGTAACACGGTAACAGAGTTCTTGACAGTTTCACAAGACGGACTATCGGCTGAGCGGGGCTTTGTTATGCGACAGTCCATTTTAAGTAACTCAAGTAATAAGTTATACTTAAGGGGTTTATAAGATCGATACTCAAAATTTCTGTCGTTTCTTCGAAATTTGATAAATATAAATAAATGTAAATATTGCACGATAAAAATAGCCAATTCTCACGATCTACTACACTATGTTTGTTTCCAGGATTTGATCTTTATTAGCAACACTATTGATCGGTATAATAATAAAGGATATTTATTTTTTTGCAAAAAGACAAGGTTCGATTCCTGGTTAAGGTAATATCAAATCTAAATAAGTATGCCATTTTATTTTCTCAGCATTTTTCGCTACCTCTAATAGTTTAGGATATCCCGTCCGTCCGTTAGGAAGGCCCGTTTAAATGGTTTATCCTGTATATAGATATAAATATAATGTTCCTCTATATTGATTGGCCAGTTCGACATATGATCAGAAATCCGTAATTCATACATACACAACAATAATTAATGAAGTTACACTTCTTCGAGACTTCACGAATATTTATTCGCCTTCGCCTCACGAAAATTGCTGACGTTGCTGCTTTAAAAGCATTGTATCTAATATAGAACTTAATTGTCGAACTCGGTTTGATGAAACTGGCACAGCCTTGCACCAGATACGTCGCAACATTCTATTAATATTCATTCTACTTTTAAAATAGTTTTACAAGGCTTAATAAAAGCAAATAAACTTGTCATTGATGCTAAATACGGAAGTACCTTGAAATATCGTTTTTTACCTGACTACAAGAGAGCGGTGTTTGAAATATGTATAAAAATATGAAAAAAAAAGAAAATGACTCGTAAAATGTACATTATTTCATCAAAGCACGATGAAGAGAACATGAGTTATATAGTTTTTTTGTATTAAAATATTAACTCAGTTATACACAAAGAATTGGAAATAAATTCATTTTAGTGGAAAATTAGACGTAACTTTGTGATTATTTTTATTGTTTTTAAAATTTCGTGTTTGTACTATAAATGGGAGAGTATAATGGTTATCTAGAAAAAAGTTATGGGCGCTAATATTCTTAGGGTGAAGGAAAACATCGTGAGGAAACCGACATGTCCTATGACTCACCGCGGTCTGAAGGGATGGGATATTCGCCAATCCGAAGTAGCTCCCGTAGCGTCTTACTGCCTAACCCATCTAAGAGGAGGCCCTTGCCCTACAGTGGGACAAATTAACGGGCTAATTATTTATTTGTTATTTACCCAACTACAGCCAAAACCAAAAGGAAGGGTCACGATTTTTACAATTTAGTCAAATCAAAGGTAGGCCCGATACGTCCTGATCTAAAACGTGAGTTCATCCTCGCCGCGAGTAAATTTTTTAAAAAGGTATTGTTCCTTTAATATATTTCTATACTACAAGAGACTTATCATAAAATAAAAAAAATCTCTGAACATCACACAGCGCCATCTAGCCCCATGGTAAGCTACTAAGTGTGTGTTACGGTGACTAGACAACGGATATAATAGGTACTTATATTTATTTTCTTTTGTAAATACATACATATAATACATAGAGGGACACCCAGACCAATAGGTTGGGTTTCTTTTAGGATTATTCCCTTTACCCTTCATAATTTGGTTACAAGTTTTTCAATAAAATATTAAATCAGTTTGCATTTGGTAATAGCAAAGTAGACA
Source organism: Idaea biselata (assembly GCA_958496205.1). Taxonomy (NCBI): domain Eukaryota; kingdom Metazoa; phylum Arthropoda; class Insecta; order Lepidoptera; family Geometridae; genus Idaea; species Idaea biselata. Next base: position 27,231,190 of record OY292400.1, on the reverse strand, counting down.
AAGAAAATGTAATCCTTTCTAAATCAATCAGATCAATGTCAATCAATCTGGGGGCAAAGTAGTGCCTCCGCCAAGTGAAACTTTACAGCTACTGACTTCAGGGACTTGGACGCCTCCAAACATACATTTGTCCTTGCTAAAACTTATTTTCTGGGACGATATAGAATATTAGATCCGTATTATCTCCACTGGTGTTAGATCTGTCGTCAATCACCATTACTGGGTAGGTATTAAATATTTATTTGGTGTGTTTCTGAAGCTACTCCAAACTTCGGAAATCGTATTATTTCAGACGCGTATTTTGGTAACGTACGGAACGTGTTGTGATGGGCGGACAAGTGGGGAAAGGACTAGTAGCACAGAATACATAAATAGCTAGTAGTCAACTAACAGTCCTACTTAAGGGCCCTATTCTGAAAAACTGAAAATCCATGTCGGGCGCATCGAAAATTGTTGATTATTTCATGACGGAATGTCGTAGAACTTTTTTTTGTGTACAGATTGTAGGCGACATTGTTTCCGATATTTCAGTGCAGTTTCCATACAAATATGTCGAAACGTATTGAAGCCTATCGACATTTTAGCCAAATCAGACATTTTTTGTCTAAAATTTGGATAGGGTTTGCACCAATAGGAGGTTCTTGTCTTAAAACTACACCAAAATGTAGGAAACAATGTCACCTACAATCTGTGCACAAAAAAAAGTTCTACGACATTCCGTCATGAAATAATCAACAATTTTCGATGAGGCCGACAGGGATTTTCAGTTTCAAGGTCGTTGGCGTATATACTCCTCTTAATATTATAAAGCTGAAAGTTTGTGAATATGTATGTATCTGTGTTTGTTAGTCAATCACGTAAAATCCGCTGAACCGATTACCATGAAACTCGGTATGTAGATAGCCGGAGACCTGGAATAACACAAAGGTTACTCTTTATCCCGAAATTACCCCGGGATGGGGACTTACGACGCAGCTAATAAATACATATATTTTTGATAATCTTTACGAAACAAAAACTTGAAGAATAAAACTAGTTACTTATTCTTGATGGCATCCTCCAATTATCCTTCGTCAAAATATTTTGTTTTGTCTTAATTTTAATATTCACTTTGTTAGTTGAAGATTTGTCAAGTTTTGTGAACTCGGACATGTTTTGAATGTAAATTGTAGCTGGTTTATCCAAAATTTTTCGCAATTGGTGAAATTTGTTTCTTCATAAATACATTTTAATATTTATTAAATAAACTAGCTGACCCGACATACGTTGTCCTGCCCGTTATATATAAAAAAACCTACAACCCTACACTACTTCTACCCTACCCTACTACTACCCTACTAATACGACTTTCTATCTCCAAACCAACATTCATCACAATGAACAATCTCCTGACAATAGCAAACACGACGAAAAAAGAATTAGCGAAATCGGTTCAAATGCTCTCGAAATTTGAGCTTAGCAACACATTCAGCGATTCATTTTTATATTAAAGAATAAATATTGCACAAAGTTACACTCAGCGAAATCTAGCCCCAACCAAAACACTAGGCTTGTACTATAGATACTAAACAAGGGATATACCTACTATTATACATTATACTTTTTTTTTAAAATACGTACCTACATATGATATTGATAATGTAGAAACGCGTTGGTAAAGAGCCTGAAAAACTGACATTTCAAAGAGATATCTTGCTAATATCCGAATGAATAAACGTACTTTGATTTGATTTGATTTGATTGAGCCAAGGACGTCATTGAATAAAAAATTCGCCTTTTTAAAATAGAAGTAATCATTACAGTTTTCCAATAAATCAATTTTGCTTTGTAGAATACCAAGAATTTCAATTCACTTGTTTCATTTGTTTGTAACGTTTTACTTGTATCATCACCTTGTGTTGAAAATCACACACTCCTTTGTCACACGCAGCGAAGGTTAAAACATTATAGGTAAAATAATTGTAAGTTTCTCACTGAGTATGCAACATAAGTTGAGAATATTAAGTTTTTGAAACGTAGGTAACAGCTGCTTATGTAAATAGTTCTTCAATAGATTTTTGCTATTGGACAAATATTAAATGTCAATTCAACGAGTGTGCATAATTGAGGCAACCAGATATATTTTGTACCTAAATTATTAAATGAGGAGCTTTTGATTTTAGTTTTGCTTTATGCGTTTCTTGGACGTTTTTTTTTAAAGTAAAACAAGGCTGATTTTAGGGTTAAAAAAATAGTCCTTTTTTACCTTTTGTACGAAAAAAACTCCACTCTCCGTCTGTCTGTCTGTTACCAGACTATCTCGGTCGGTATCTCAAGAATCGACAAAGAACCGAAATAGACAAAATTTCCATCATCCATGAATTCTTCTTCAACAAATGATGTTGAAATTAAAGACATTTTTTTTATTACTTTTAGCATTGTTTCAACGCTCACCGTTCCGAGACCTTTACAGGTCCCTTCTTCAGATGATGTTGTTAAAAATCACAGTTGTTGTATGGGAGCCCTACTTAACAGAATTTCAGTTCAACATCAACAGGAATTTCTGTTGCCGTTATGACACAATTTTTTTAAATCGATTTTGTTTTGTGATAATGGTACGGAACTCTTCTTGCCCGAGTCCGATTCGTACTTGCCAGGATTTTTATTTAAGTAAAACAAGTCTTATTTCATTTTATAATCTAAAGTATGATCTAAGTTAACTTAGTTTTCTGGATCTTTACTTGAACCATTTATTGAATATTATCACGCAACATTATTCAAATGGTTTGAGAAAACAACAAATCACGTTTCTTGTTATAAATTCACAACTTCCATTTTAAACAAAGGGCCTAACTAGCTGTTCCTAAAGGCTTGTAACAAAGGGAGGTAATAGCAAGCTCAGATGAAATTCCAACCTCAAAGCACAGTATACTAGAACAGAATACTAAAAAGGATCTGTGATACTTAATACATATTTCATCTGTACGAGTCGTCGACCCTAATGCATCTGCCGATCTTGAATGGTTGTGCGGGTTGAGCAACGCTTGGCACGGTCATTACTTGGATGAGTGACAGATATTTTATGTGGCAAAAAATCACTTTCTCGACCACCTCCGTGTTTCGGAAGGCACGTTAAGGAGTTGGTCCCGGACGTTATCTCTGATAGCAGTCGTTAGGTCAAGTTAGAGGCCTTAGGGTGACCTGAAAACTCTAACATCAGGTGAGCCACAATACTATACGAAAAGGAAAATAAAAAGAAAGACTTGTAACAAAGGGAGGTAATAGCAAGCTCAAATGAGGTTCGAACCTCAAAGCACAGTATACTAGAACAGAATGCTAAAAAGGATCTGTGATACTAAATACATAATTCATCTTTACGAGTCGTCGACGGTCATTACTTGGATGGGAGACAGATAATTTATGTGGCAAAAAATCCCTTTCTCAAGCTCCTCCGTGTTTCGGAAACCACTCTGAGAGTAGTCGTTAGGTTAAGTTAGAGGGATTAGGGCGATCTGAAAACTCTAACATCAGGTGAGCCACACCACACCACTATACGAAAAGAAGAAGAAGAAAGGCTTCTAACAAAGGGAGGTTAAAATAGCAAGCTCAGATGAGACTCCAACCTCAGAGCATAGTACTAAGACAGAATACTTAAAGGTCATCGACCCTTATAAATAGAAAATATAGTAAAACTTCTCAAACTTTATTTGAGAACAAGACACGACTTTGTTTGTTCCTTTCAAGTAATCAAGACATTAATTGCTAAGTTATGACAAAGATGTTATTGTAGGTTATTTCGTCTTATTTCGATAAGCGTAAGCACAAAAGCTGTACAGAGATTCAGAACCAAAAATGAGACACAAAAAAGGCAAAAGTAAGGAGACATAGAAAAGAATATCATATTTTACTTCGGATCACCTTATAAAGATCTACGTCGATAAAAAGGTTCCGTATACCTGTAGAAAGACTATTTACAGCACAGTTTTACAGGTTAGTGCAGTGGTTTTTGACCATCAAATTTCATAGGTAAAGACCTAATATTATATTTTTTCGTAAAGCTCCAGGATTTTCCTACCGTCCCTAAAAATATGATCCTTCGTAATAATAATCCACCTTTCATTTCCCTGGATTCTGTTTGATATTTTCACGTTAATAAATGGTATATTTGCTTTGGATTTACCTTTGATGAGCTATACTGACAAGAGAATTGAAATACACCTGTGATTTAGTATTTATTATTATTTTGAATTATTTTGGTACATATTTATGTTACACTAGCTGGGCCCCATTGTTTTCCTCATCCGATAAGAAACTGTATTTCGAAATTACCACGGGATCGGGACTTACGCGGGTGAAACCGCGGGACGCAGCTAGTACCTAGATAAACGTAAGTTAGAAAAATGTAAAAAGGTTGCACCTTAAGAAGATAGTCTCCATTCTCATTCTCCATACAAACGTAGTTTACATTTTCCTCCCTGGATAAAGACATTAGAGCAAATATGTTTTCATCCCATCTATTCGAAAAGTGTCGCTTTGGTCCTCTATAAGTGCGACCAAAGTAGCTCTTTTCTGTTAAGATAAACAGCCGGGAGCAAAGTAAAACAGCCGGGAGCAAAATAAAACAGCCGGGAGCAAAGTAAATTTGAATTTGGAACATATGTATCATTCATAGAAATCAAACGTAAATTATATGAAATACTGGCTTACTACGGGGCTAGATGGCGCTGTGTGTTGTTCACAGAATTTATTTATTTTATTAGTTTCATTAGTGTCATTAGTTTTAGTTTCATTAGTGGCATTAGTTTCATTTGCTTCACTAGTTTCATTAGTTACATTTGTTTCATTAGTTTCATCAGGTTCATTAGTTTCATTAATTTCATTAGTTTCATTAGGTTCATTAGTTTCATTAGTTTCATGAGTTTCATTAGTTTCATTGGTTTCGTTTGTTTCGTTTGTTTCATTAGTTTCATGAGTTTCATTTGTTTCATTAGTTCATTAGTTCATTAGTTTCATTAGTTCATTAGTTTCGTTAGTTTCGCTAGTTTTGTTAGTTTCGTTAGTTTCATGAGTTTCATGAGTTTCATGAGTTTCATGAGTTTCATGAGTTTCATTAGTTCATTAGTTTCATTCGTTTCTTTGGTTTCATTTGTTTCACGAGTTTCATGAGTTTCATTAGTTCATTAGTTTCATTCGTTTCTTTGGTTTCATTTGTTTCACGAGTTTCATTAGTTTCATTAGTTTCATTAGGATCATTAGTTTCATTAGTTTTATGAGTTTCATTAGTTCATTAGTTTCATTAGTTTAATTAGTTCATTAGTTTCGTTAGTTTCGTTAGTTCCGTTAGTTTCGTTAGTTTCATTAGTTTCATTTGTTTTATTTATTTTGCTTATTTTTTTAGTATTTATATGAAATTTTCACAGATGATGTATTTCTGAAGCCGCTATAACAACCAACAAATATTTATAGAGGGCTTCTATATAATAAACGTGATATTAAAATTTTATACCCAACATTTTTGTTTAAGTAAATAGGTATATTCACGAATTACGTAACACCATATCTTATTTATTTTCTCATAGAAGGGGATGAAAAGTAGAGTATATGACTCGAGAGCAAATTATTTTTGCCTCGGGCGATGTATACTTTGAATCCCTCGCTGCGCTCAGAATTCTACGTTAGAATCCCTCGCTACGCTCGGGATTCTATTCTAGAATTCCTCGCTTTGCTCGTGATTCAAAGTAACGCCCTCGCCGTAAAAATACTATTTTGCTCCCTTGTTATACAATCTACTATTATGCCAATTATGCCATAAAACTTATATCTGTCATGCATGACTATGCATCTACCTTTTTATTTTTTCAATTTATTATTTATTTATTTTTTATTATTATTTAAATTAGAAAAAAAAAAAAAATTAAAAGGTAGATGCATTGTCATGGCAAAAGATATTTGCTCTAATGTCTTTATCCAGGGAGGAAAATGTAAACTACGTTTGTATGGAGAAAGAGAATGAAGACTATCCTCTTAAATGTCGCAACATGCATCAGCTCTGTTCTATTTTTTCGAAAACGCATTAACTAGGTATTTTTTTTAAAGGTTTGACGACGACTAATCCGAATATCGCCGAATTATAACGACTAGTCCGCAATTTTAAAACCAGCTTTTAAAATAGTCTGCTAGTCGGCAAAAGTCATAGTCGACAGAGATGGGCATCTCTAGACTAACAATACATTATAATACATTTTATTAAATAATAAATATAAATAAATAAATAAATTGTGTCAACAACACACAGCGCCATCTAGCCCCGTGGTAAGCGACTAAGCTTGTGTTACGGTGACTAGACAACGGATATAATACTTATATATGTCGTAAAGAGGTAGCTGATGTCGTCAGGAGGGTGCTTTACTTCTGTATTTGCCATCGTATAACTTCTAGTAGGCATACTTGGGTAGATGTCGGCTTAATGAAAACAACTATGATGAGGTACTGGGTATAATCAACGTTCAAATAATACTGAAGGTAACAATTTATTCACATAGAAAGAATACGGAACGCGAGACAGTTTCTACCAGCCATCACGACCGTCCCAAGATGAATGATATCCGTTGCTTAGCAACCAACAACCACAACACGTCGCTGCTGTAGACTCTGTCAGTGTCACAAATAACACTGGCGATCCGATTCTTCTAGTAAGGAGTTTGGTTAGGTTATCAGTCCACACTCCGACACGGCCATTCTGACGTTTCACACGTCCTCGTGTGTTCAATCCGACTCGGCTATCCTGCTATCACACGTCCTCGTCTGTTCATCTGAAAACAACAACTCCACGACAGCCAAAATTGTTCGAAAACGGTCCCTTTCGGGTTGATCATCATTATCAAACCTTCAAAATGACTATTCCAAATCAAACTTTAACAGGGACATTAACCAGAGTCATTTGCCATCTTTCTTCAATAAATCAATCCAAAAATAACAACTATTCTCACGAGTGGAACCCTCTCAACACGCCCAACACAATCTACGCACGGCTCACACAGCCCAACACCAACCACACGCATCCGCCCTCCAAGCGGACCGCTGGCTAACTCAACTCAACTCAACTCTACGGCTGTTAGAGTACTTCACTCGCGCTTACAACACAATCGTAATTTGCACCATTATTAACACTAATTTCAGATGGCTCTTGACTTTCTGGCATATTTCTTTATATATCAGGTAAAGCATGTAACAAGATATCAAGAGGATGATAGGTAATCACTATACAAAACTAAACTAAACATAAACTGTGAACAATATCTAAATGATCAACGCGCACTGTAAAGGCCACCTCGCCTTGTAATGGCCACTAAATTACGCCACTATTATTTCTCTAATCAATGAGCTCTCAGCATCAGAATCATAACAAAAACGAAACACACCTTTATGCTATAATGCTCGACGGAGGTTGAGCAACGTAGCATCAACACGTTGCTGCGTACAGCGCACGCACCCGTGCCGGTCGCACCGCTGGCATCTGCTTGCGTACCGCCCCGCGCACCGCCACGCTGCTGCGCCGCCGCCGCCGCTCATACATCGAATCGTGATGTGATGTCCGTCATCCCAGTTTCGAATGAGAGAATGCTTGAAGTTTCTTTTGAAGTCGGGAGCGACTCCGAAGTAACATCTTATGTCAGCCGCCATCTTATCTCGCGTCCGCATTTGTTTTATCAGGATCAAACTCTGGTAGCTCCACGAAGCATGTTTCTCTTTCATCATCATGAGCCTGTGAGCCGGGTCCATCCCACTTCTGATGTCGTAAAGAGGTAGCTGATGTCGTCAGGAGGGTGCTTTACTTCTGTATTTGCCATCGTATAACTTCTAGTAGGCATACTTGGGTAGATGTCGGCTCAATGAAAACAACTATGATGAGGTACTGGGTATAATCAACGTTCAAATAATACTGAAGGTAACAATTTATTCACATAGAAAGAATACGGAACGCGAGACAGTTTCTACCAGCCATCACGACCGTCCCAAGATGAATGATATCCGTTGCTTAGCAACCAACAACCACAACACGTCGCTGCTGTAGACTCTGTCAGTGTCACAAATAACACTGGCGATCCGATTCTTCTAGTAAGAAGTTTGGTTAGCTTATCAGTCCACACTCCGACATATATATTTTTCTTTTGTAAATACATACATATTATACAATTAATTTTTAACACAAAATCTGTTATTGTGAGTTAACTATAATAGTTGGATATGTTACATCGCGGACTTTTTGGTAGATATTTATAAGAACTACAAACCTGTAGTACATTATTTTGTTCTAATATCAACAGTTTTTGCTGAGCACGCTATTTTATATTTTGAGTTTTCTACCTTTGGTTACAATATTGCAATTTTCTTACGGATCCCTAATTTTTTTTAAAATAAATTATAGCCTATGTTACTCCCTGATAATGTAGCTTTCTATTAGTGAAAGAATTTTTGGAATCGGTCCAGTGGTTCCGGAGATTACCCCCAATATACATACATACATGTTACCAACGTTACCTCTTTATAATATTATTATAGATAGATAGATTAGTATAGATATAGATAAGTATAGAAGTATAGATAGAAGAACATTTTATTGTCCTAGCACTAGCTCTAAGTGATTAGCAATTATGTTACTCACTGCTCTGGAATCCTTATCTCGTAAAGTACAGTGTATACTATTATACTTGTAAATCCTAGTTAAGATGTAGGTGATATTGTTACAGGAAAAAGTATCTTAGGTAGAACTCCTAATTTTTCCTGTGTCTGGGCCAAATTGAAATTTATATCTATCTATACGAAAAAAAAAAAAAAATTACAAAACCTAACTTTGCAAAGTTAAATCCAAATACTAGCTTCTTTTTAGTAGAATACCGCTGCTTTCAAATTAAGGATGGTTTTAAATCGTGACCAAGGTTTAAGCAGCTATGGAAATAAATAATAAATAAAATATATCCCTATAATAACTGCATCCCGCGGTTTCATCCGCGTAAGCCCCGATTCTGTGAAAATATCGGGATTAAAAGTAGCCTAAGTTACTCAGGGTGAATGTAGCTATCTAATGGTGTAAGAATTATTGAAATCGGTCTAGTAGTTTTTGAGTTTATTTATTACAAACATACAGACTCACAAACACATACACACAAAAATACAAATATCATTAATATTATAATAATATATAGATTTCTGAGAGCTAAAGAGATCGCACGGCGCGCCGTACAGGAAATACAATGTGCATTGTGCATCAAGCAAGTCTATATGCCCACAGTATCAGAATAAGCGCGAATATAACCACGGTTATATTCGCGCTTATTCGCCGTGTAGTGTAGCCCCGGCATAGAATAGGGTTACCCCATCTCTTCCCGTGGGTGTCGTAAAAGGGATTTGGGGGGCACTAGCAAAACTTAAGTTTTCCCCGCGCGGTGGCGGATAAACTGCTTGGTCCCTAGAAGAGTTAGTGTCAGGCAGGCGGCCGGCCGTAAAATATTGCCAAATCTATTAGCAGAAGGTATGGTCAATGATGACTTACCTACTGCACCAACGCCAAATATTTGGGGTTTAGCGGACCCCGGGCTCCCGAGAGGGATGCAACCGGGAACATCGCTCGGATGAGAGAGAGATAACCACGGGGCACTACTAGTATATTCTAAGTTACTCTACTTGCTTACCTAATTTAATCAACTCACTCCAAGTGTGTTTCAAATTAGTTACATTAGTTTATTTGATTTTCTTTTCTTTCCGAATCGAATTAAAAAAATCGTTGGGTGTGCCAGCAATAGTTTATTAGTGTCCGTCGAGACTTTACTATGTACGTAAGTACGTGGTTTGACTAGACAGCGTTTTATTTTGTCTAGACTTCACTTACCTATGTTTGCGGGAATTAATCATTTGGAACTTTAGGGAATACATGACTGTAAACTAACATTTTTTGTTTTTATTATACCCTTGACATTAATAATTGTAGTTAATTAGGAGTAAAGCTCATTGGCCCAGCTGCACCTGCCGAATTTGAATGGTCATGCGGGTTATCCAAAGTTTGGAGTTTACTTAGATAAGTGGTCAGTGGTCACCCATCCAAATAACGACAGAGAGTGATTTTACGCCACACACGCGGCGGGAGATACTGTCGCCATATTCTTTCAGACCCGGGCTACTGGGCCCAACAAATTATTGATGTAGTAAATAAGTTTACTTTTTAAACTTACACGATTCCCGTCCATATTAATATTAGAACTTCGGGTCTAGATCGCGTTAAAGATAACTAGTGCCGAAACGTCGAGATAATAAAAAACCATAGTTATCTATAACGCGACGCGACCCGAAGTTCTTATCTTTACTAATATTATAAAGCTGAAGAGTTTGTTTGTTTGAACGCGCTAATCTCAGGAACCGCTGGTCCGATTTGAAAAATTATTTCACCAATAGAAAGCTACATTGTCGAGGAGTAACATAGGCTACTTTTGGTCCCGATATTCCCGCGGAGTCGGGACTTACGCGGGTGAAACCGCTTCACTCGGCTAGTATTAATATAAATATGTATTGTTGGTACAGGTGTACTGGACACTGGGCGCTCCGGACGCGGTGATACCGGACAAGTGGCCCGCGAACCTCAGCACCGACATCAATATGGAGCACCCGATCAACATATCCGACGCTGTGCACAGCTACGGCGCCTTCATCACTGTGAGTTCTACAATACTTTAAGGGCCCATATAACCCCAATTGCGAGACAGGGATAGCGCTAGCGAATGTCAGATGTGTTAATGAAGGACGTAAGATGTTACTACGCAAAATTGTAGAGCGTAAAATCAAAGAATTGGTAATTACACGATAACATAACATTAATTTTGAATTTCAAATCAAAGATGCCCTGCATTGAACTAAGATCAGTTCATCTACAAAGTTCTATCAGTTCTGGCCTACTACAGAGGCTTAACATGTGTAAGTCCCGATCCCGTGGGAATATCGGGATAAAGTGTAGCCTATGTGTTATTCCAGGTCTCCAGCTATCTACGTACCGAGTTTCATCGCAATCGGATCGGCTGTTTTTGCTTGAAAGAGCTCCAAACGCACCTTTTATTAATTGTGTGCATTAATTTTAGTTTATTAGGTATCACTAGACTTTTGCAGACATCTCAGTCAATCCTGAAGAAGATACCTGTACTTACAGGTCTCGAAACGTTAACCATTGAATCAACGCTAAAAGCAATTAATTCCGAAAAATGATTTTAATTTTAGTTATATAATTTAAATCGGTGTGTGGTGACAAGCATCGGTCGAAATTTCTTTGAATCTGTGGACGAGACAAGGCAATGCATGTTTTATAGCCCAAGATGGCGACCATCGTTAGTTTAATTCCCTAGACGAGTTTTAAAACGACCGTTAAACTTACCATAAAACGACATTACTCCCTACTACAATGCAATAATAAAAAGACTTATCTTCTATCAAATTTCGTTTTACCGGCATCAAAAAAGGGGGAGGTTCTCAATTCGGTTGTGGCTATGTGTTTTTTTTTGTATTTACCTCTGTCTAAGTGTAGCTTGACTGGGTACAATGATTCCAAATGAATATCGGCTAATAAAATGGTTATTCTGAGCTAACTTGTCTTTCCCAAATAGATTTTCAAGTCGACAACTTGTTAAATATATATGTACCTACTTTTAGGAAATCTATCACGAATCACTAAGTGCCCAGTGGCGGTACACGTTTTTCCAATCTCTTCCATTTCACAATATAATAGAGTGATAGATGACCGTCAAAATGGCATGCACTTTCGCGGAGCTGTTGTTTTATTGGATGCAGCCACTATATCGATTTTAAACATTAGGCACCCATAAAAGAGTGTATCTGCTATCGGCTACTTTATTCTGACCGACCAACGCAGACAAAGCAACACGGGACTTGTCGTTGTCCGTCTGTCTGTCTGTATCTCATGGTCCGAAATAGCTAGACAGTTGATTTTTTCTCAAATTATGTATTTTTGTTGCCGCTATAAGAACTAAAAACAGAATAAAACAAATATTTAAGCGAGGCTCCCATACAACTAAAGTGACGTTTTACGTTGATAATGTTACGATCCGACATTCGTATTTTAGAAAGTACTTCTACGATGAATAATGAAACTCTTTCAAATTCAACGTCTACATCTATATAAATAAAAGAAAGTCGTGTTAGTAACACTATTTATAACTCAGGAATGGCTAAACCGATTTAGCTGAAAATTGGTGGGCAAGTAGCTTAGAACCAGGAGAAGGATATAGGATACTTTTAATCCCGATATTCCCACGGGATCGGGACTTACGCGGGTGAAACCGCGGGACGCAGCTAGTTTAAAAATAAACTTTCAATACTTAAGTAAGAGCTTCGTAATGAAAGCTCTCACAGGAAATGAACAAAGCTCTTTTACATTCTTCAACGAAGGTCATCGTATAATGAAAAGTGTATCATAACGTTTTAGCAGTCTTTAACTGATCGTATAACTGTGGGTTTGCGAATGCCATTAGTATCCATGATGGCCAATGCTTTTAGATTCACACACTATTTAAAGTTACACGATTTCTGTGCATTATTATTATTGTTTTGACGGCCTCTGTGGCGCGTCGGGCGAAGACCCTACTGCAATACAGAAGGTTACGGGTTTTAATTTTTCAAATTTTTATTTCTTTTCTAATTAGAAAATGCAAAAAAAAAAAGCATAACGATGGGGCATGGTCATGGCTGATATTAGGTTTATGGCATAAACATATTCAGAAATTAAAAACATTTTTCGGTTTTAATCGCGTGGTGTTTAATACTTTTAGCATTCATTTTGCGCTTAACGTTTCGAGACCTTTACAGGTCCCTTCTTCAGAATTGACGAAAGGAAGGAATTTTGTATGGATTTGAGGGACCTTCAAAGGTCTCGAAACGTTGGGCGTTGAAACAATGCTAAAAGTAATAAACACCACGCGATTAAAAGCGAAAAATGTCTTAAATTTCTAACCAATATCGCGAAAACAGAAGAAAATCTATAAACATATTTTCTCTAATGTCTTTATCCAGGGAGGAAAGAGTCGACTAAGTTTCATAATCATAATCATTTATTCCGTAAAGCTTGTATGGAGAAAAGAGTAGGTATCCTTTCCTCTTATATGGATTTAAGTCACGTCACTTAGCATGGAGCTAAGTATGGTTTATGTTGACACGAAGGCTACGGGGCTTTTAACTTCGATTCTTAATCCCGTAAAGTAAGCATTCTTTCTGTCCTTTTGCTATGGATTAAAATATAAAAATATTACTTAGGCCCGCATCAAAAAGATTTTTAAGCTTGTATGAAAAAAAAATAGTTTTCTTTTAGATAGATAAGTTAGTTCTTTAGGTTTTTTTGTACGTAAGTTTTGATCTCTCGATATTCCGTGTTATTGGAATATTTGGGGTTCCTACTTACTATTTGATAGAAAATTAATTCCAAAAATATTTCTTGTAAAATGTTTGATGATGCTTCTCTATGAAGTAGAACGTTTACAGAACCTATCTTTTAGTTGCCTTTAACGCTAAAATGTTTATTGCGAATCGTTTTATCTGTCTCAAATATACCAATCCTCAAATGTCTAGTAAGTAGATACATCTCAAGTATCGTATTTGAATTGGAAAGACCGTAAAGCGATCCAATTCACTTTGATACGAGGTGCTTACTCCTTTTATGGACAATTGACCCTTGTTATATGAGATCGGTCCGTTCTATTGATTCTTTACTTATACGGAAAATGAATGCAAAATAAAACGGATAAGGAACGTGTGCCAGATTGTTTTTTAAAGTCAAAATTAAGCTTTATAATCCACTAGCTGCATCCCGCGGTTTCGTAAGTCCCGATCCCGTGAGAATATCGGAATTGAAAGTAGTCTATGTTACTAAGTATGAATACAGTATGAATGTAGCTTTCTAATTATGAAATAATTTTTGAAATTGGCACAGTAGTTTTTGAGTACTGTGCTGATTTGTTACACACAAAAATACAAATCTTTCCTCTTTATAATATTAGTGCAAATTTAACAACATCCCGCGGCTTCGTACCCGCGTATGTCCGCAGTCTCGCGGGAATATCGGGATATAAAGTATATTGGAAAAAGTAAAACCGTAATAGAAAATACACGACAGAACGACCCTTGTAATATGAGATCGGTCAGTTTAATCGGTCGGTCAGGGAAGTAGTACGGAGTAGTAGTAGTAACAGGCATAGTAATAAGGCCGTTTTGAAAATGCAATTTTTCATTAAAAAAAATTAGAAGCACGAACGCGAAAAGCTCCCGCGCAAACTCCACAGGACGGCTAAAGGTTCTTCTTCAAAAAAAGTACCTAATAATTGTTATTTTTATGCTTTCATAATAAATTAAATTTTTGGTAGGTACTTAATACCTACAGATTTGTATTTGGATACCATACTTAAATCCGGAAATCTATCCAAAGCCCAACTAAATATGATTGATAAGGTGAAACGAAATGACTAGAATTTTACGGTTATTTTTATCAAGTAAAATAACAAATCGCTCTTTAATGCATAGCTTTACTGACATGCGAAGGTTAAAGGAGGGGAGCTGTGTTGGTAAATAGGCACTATGAGGCTCTTACGGTAAATGTTTCCACTCAAATATACATCGCTAGCTCCGGCCCGCGGTTTTAACCGCGTAATTCCCGATCCTGTGGGAAATTCGAAAACAATCTGAGTGAATACAGATGTGTATAGTACTCAACGCACAGCCTAAACCACTGGTTCCAGAAACTTGAAATTTGGAAATTTTATTCATCATAAAAAATACACTAACCAATTTTTTCTGAAATTACCGGAAGCAGTGGTTTAGACTGTGCGTTGATTGTAATTCAGGCAATCAGTCAGGACTTAACTTAGGAATACTTAATACAATACTTATGATTGCTAATGCTAAGGGACTTGTTCCACCTCTGAGAAAGGAACTTAGTCACTAAGTCGTAAGCGGACTTGTTAGCTTTCGATACGTATGCCAGTGCAGCCACTAAGCAGGTAGATGCGACGGAACTCGCTTCATTGCCATCTACAAGTATTTTCTATGTTTGCGAGCTACATCTTAAGAACGTGGCGACTGTTACCATTTCCATACAAACTTAATACCAAAATATATTATGAAAAATTTAGTTTTCTACCTTAATATCGATATTATTCGGATTAAGATTTTAGAGAATATTTTTTTCAATGAAAAAAATGTTTCTCCGTTTTATTTAATTTCTAATGAATATTTTGGAAAACCTTGCGGTGGGGACCCTTTAAAAGTAAAATCTTAATCCGAATAATATCGATATTAAGGTAGAAAACTAAATTTTTCATAATATATTTTGGTATTAAGTTTGTATGGAAATGGTAACAGTCGCCACGTTCTTAAGACCTCATCGTCACTTAACTAGTGAGATAGTAGTTAACAGCTCAACTTATCTAAAAACTAAGTTTCACTAGGGTTAAAGTTCTCATCCCGCGAGATATCGGGGGTAAGAAGCAGCCTATGTATTATTCTAGTAATCCAACTATCTACAAATCGAGTTACATCGCAATCGATTCAGTAGTTTTTGTGTGAAGAAAGTTGAGAGAGAGAAAAACTATTGGGACAGTCAGACCCCTTTTTCTCTCGGTATACGGAACTAAAACAGAAAGATAAATTAGACTATATATTTAGTTGAACAGCCTAAGAAGATTGAAGACAAACTACACTTAACGTTTTAATTAAGATTGATAAATCAAGTGCGAGAGTGACTGACTGCGAGAATGCCTCTATATTTTACTTAATATAGATCTTGAAGATCAATATCTACTCTCAGATAGTGCGTGAGACGTTGAGAGGAGTTACAGAGCTGTTATAGCAAAGATATTTAATTTTAACACTGACATAGATAAGAGATAACACTTTAGCTTTTCAAAACACTTTTGAAACTTACACAACTTCTGAAAATTGCCATACGTGTAGGTATGGGTGTTTTTCTCGTCGCGGAAATAGAAACTTATCCATTGCTAGCTACTCATCATAGCAAAGCACAAAATTTTCGTCTACGTTCTTTGCTATATTTCAATGCTTCTGTAAATGTAATGATCACATGATCTGTGCAAAAACTCCGTATGAGTTTTGTGTGTCTTCTTATTAGAGGTCGCGTTGCGAAGGCAGACCAAAATTGTTTAGTAAAAAGATTGAAAACGATCATGTGAATGAAAAAAAATATTTACACTTGACTTTGTTTCTCAAAACCTTTCCCTAAGGAGTAGTTAATAGATTCTTGCATGATTAGATAATAAAAAAAAAACCAGAAATATTTTACAAGCAGCCAGGCATCACCAAAAATCCTCCCGTGACAGGATTCGAACTTGTGCCCCTCGCTTACCGGGCGAGTGCGCTAACTATTGCGAATCCTGGAGGATTTTTGATGATGCATTTCTCCTTGTAAAATATTTCCAGTATAAAGCCTTGAACAAATTACACATAAGAAAAAATAACTATTGTTATTATTATTAGACACGGGTCTAGATCGCGTTATAGATAATCATTGTTTTTATTTACCTCGACGTTTTGGCAAACGGGTTATACCGGCCGTTGTCTCGAGAAGACAAAAAATAATAATGATGGACGGAAATCGTTTAAGTTTAAAAAGTGTATATTAACTATTTACTAGATACAAGTTTTGAGATGTTTTCTCTTCGACTTGGACATTAAACCTCTCTGTGTGTAATGTTATAAGTTCGAGGAGACACTCAACTCCAGCTTGTAATAGAGAAGGTTCTTGCCCCAGGTTCTAACGAACTTTGCTTGTGTAGCTAAATGTTTTGATTGTTCATAACTTTGCAACTTGTAGGTGCAAAACTTATACATTTGTTTGTCTATACTAAGGCCGTATTCAGAAAGAAAGCTGGAAACTTATAAGCGCTTACCAGCGCTTGCCAGCGTTGGTGACCCGCGCAGGAAAATGTATGAACCCGCGCCGAAAAGCACTGATCGGTGCCGACAAGTTCCGACAAGCTTCAACACGCGCTGGTCAGCGCTGGGCTGCTGACGTCAAATCATCGTCCGATTAGTCCGACATTTTGCTTGGTCTGCCTCAACCTGCTTCCTTCGTGTAGAACGAACCAGCGCTGTCAAGCGCTGGTAAGCGCGTATAAGTTTCCAGCTTTCTTTCTGAATACGCCCTAATATTATAAAGAGGAAAGATTTGTATTTGTGTGGGTGTGTGTGTGCGTCTGTATTTTTGTTATGAATAAACTCAAAAATTACAAAACCTATTTCAAAAATACCATTACCATTAGAAAGCTACATTCACCCTGAATAACATAGGCTACTTTTGATCCCGATATTACCACGGGATCGGGACTTAAGCGGGTGAAACCGCGGAACGCAGCTATAAGGCAAGAAAGTTAGAAAGGTCAAGTCAGTCGTAGTTTTCCCCCTCCCTTTTACTCTTCCTATCCTCATTCAAATTTATTCGGGATCGTCGGAGACTTTAGCAGCCGAGTTCATACGGCAAAGTGATACAGGCAATAAGATTTTACGGCCGGCCACCTGCCTAACATCAGCCTTCGGGAAATGAGAAAGCTGGTGCTTGGGAAGGGTGTACGAGTAAATGCGAATAATTTACACACAATACGTAAACATAAAATATTACATTATTTATAATTAGGTTTTGTTACCTTGATTTTATTGTTCAGCGTCTGCTTTGTAAGGTTTACTTTATAAATTAAATTTGAATTGAATCTTAACTAGTTGTTCCTTACTTTTAGCAAATCTTTACAAAACGGTGCGAGTCGAACTCGCGGCTCGCGGCGCGAGAGTTCGTAATAAAAAAATCAGTTTTGTTGCATGGGCGCCCCACTTAATGTTGTTATGGCAGCAACATAAATACATCATCTGTGAAAATTTCAACTGTCTAGCTATCACGGTTCATGAGCGACTGGGACAGACAGACAGACGGACAGTGGAGTCTTAGTAAAAAAGATCGTACACTAGTACCGGTAAAGGACTAGTACAGTTAATCCTGAAGAAGGAACCTTTAAAGGTCTCGAAACGTTGAACGTTGAAACAATGCTAAAGGTAATAAACACCACGCGATTAAAACCGAAAAAATGTCTTTAATTTCAAAACCTAGTATATGTAGATCTGTTTCTTTAATAAAATTTATAGAATTGTTTATTTATTATATTACCTTTCTTATAAACTATCCTTTAAGATTTTTCTAATCTTCAAATAACCCTGTAGCGTACCATAAAATTAATATCAAACAATTTCGATATTCTGCCCCGTAATCTCCCGTTTACAAGAAACATGCTTCGCATACGATATTCCGTTTAAGGCACTCGCTGTATTTAATGTAAACAAAATGACTAACTGGTTTCAAAGTAGTCACGTTTTCGAACACGCTGTAATGAGATCGGTAATCGGTTTAAGATTACTTGCCATTTTGGTTTAAGTCTTCGATTTTGATACAGATGCGTATCAACCTTGTATCAACTATGTTTGTAAGTTCTACCTACTCTTTCTCCATATAAACGAAGTCGACTGTTTTTCTCTCTGGGAAAAGACATTAGAGCAAATAGGTTTAAGACATAAAGGCTATGTCTATTGTCTACCACGACCAGTCGACCATGCCCCTACGTTTAGTTTTTTATTTTATTTTCTAATTAGAATTATAATAAAATTTAGAAAAAATAGAATATGAATAACGTAGGGGCATGGTCATTGGTCATGGCTGATATAAGTTCTATTGCATAAACATATTTTCTCTAACATCAGGGAGAAAACAGTCGACTATGTTTGTAAATTTTGTATGGAGAAAAAAGTTTAGACTTTCCTATTAAATGCTTAGTGATAGTCTCATAGTGCAGAAGTATTTTCAAAACTCATAAATATTTTTGTAATCAGTGACAGTGTAAACATTCGTTTGGTCTAGACTCTTGACTAACTCTCGAAATGACTACAGATCTCATGTTCCGTTAGTGTAAACAAGATTATAATTATTGCGTTATATTTTTAACCGCAATGTCACCATATTATAAGTCTTGGTTTTAAGATGTAGCACGCTTCACCTAGACGAAAATGGAGATACCAAACGAGTTCCGACCCTTACTAAGTATACTTGGTAATTCCTTAGATTGTTTTTATAAGATGTATATTATGGAAACTATTTTTTTCGAAGCAAAATGACACATTATTATTTTATATGAATAATTCAGTGAAAGTGTCGGTAATGTACTCGTAACAGGACGGTCAAGGTTAGATCCTAGATAGAGAGGTATATTTTGATATTCACCCGAAAGTCGTTTGCTACTCAGTGAGTCATTGCGACGTGTTTTCTACCTTTGACATTCCTTTTTATTAATGATCGCCCGATGAAAGTGCTGGACTTCATAAAAATGTAATAATACCTACATAATAGAGTAATAGACTGTGCACTACATAATCGAGTAATGGAGCAGTGGACTTCTTACAGCTGAAATGATGATGATGAATAGAGTAATATCAATGTATGAGCACCGTGTATTAATACTACAGAGCAACGGCTTCATACAAGCCCGCGGCGGGCGCGGGCGGAAGGTACTCCATTACATGCACATCTATGTGTGCGTGACTTCTCACCGCTTTGCGCTCGGGTTCGGCACACTGTCGGTGAGAGAGGTCACACATAGCTGCGCATGTAGTAAGGTACCTACGCCGCGGGCTTGTATGAAGCTGTTTCTCTTTACGTACGAGTAAGAAATAAAGGAAAATGTTTTTCAATTATCCTAACTAAAATATCTATTTCAGGTAGAGACTGAACTCTAGGTCACTCTAGGTATTTTTCTGATACTGTTCTCCAAAGGTCGCGTAGAAATATTAGTTATTAATATGGAAACTAAGGAAATTAAAATATAAAACTAAATATCTAAAAACCAAAACAAAACCAATAATAATTTGGTTAGGCAAGTTCAGTAGTTACAGTCATTAATTAGACATTACAAACATTAAAAATTTGCAACTTTCCTACCTCTTGTAAATAACTATAATTTGCCCAAGTTTATACTTATAAATTAAATGATGCAACTATTAAAGGAAGTAATTAATTACATTATTTAATTAGAAAATTTATATTAAAGGAAAAATAGCATTCAAAAATTTTCACTTGCGGCGAGGTTTTGAATGCTATTTTTCCTTTAAAATAAATTTTCTAAATAAATTAGCCTTGAGCTACATACAAAAATTAAAAAAAAAAGAAATTTACATTATTTAATTTAATTATATTAATATTTATAATATTGTAAAGAGGTAACGTTGGTAACATTTATGTATGTATGTAAGTATGTATTTTCCGGGTCATCTCTAAAACCGATTCCAAAAATTATTTCACCAATAGAACGCTACATTATCTAGGAGTAACATATGCTACTTTTGATCTTGATATTCCCACGGGATCGGGACTTGTGCGGGTGAAACCGCGGGGCTCTGCCTGTATTTAATAATTTCATATTTCTAGTATAAAATCTAATCTCAAATTTCTCTTAATCATGAGATTGAAGCGCACACCGAAATGCATGCAGCCAGCGCGAGCGTCTGACAATCATTTCAGATTAGGTTGTGGCATTACCAGGACACGTATTCTACAACCGAATCGTCTCAACATCGCTGCAGCATCGTTACAGCGTTTTCTCGAAAATGTTTCAACAGTTGTTGTTAATTTTGCAAAAAGATACTGACACTTGAAAAGCTTTAGCACAAAATGCATAATTTAAAAAAAATAACATTTTCTGAGTTTTCTTCTTTTCGTGTAGTATTGGGGCTCACCTAGTGTTATCAGTAGTAGTAATCAGGTCACCCTAAGGCCTCTAACTTGACCTAACGACTGCTGTCAGAAATAACAACCGGGACTAACTGCTTAACGTTCCTTCCGAAGCACGGAGGAGCTCGAGCAAGTAATTTTTTGCCACACAAATTATCGGTCATCCATCTAAGTAATTAATTATTAATTACCGCGCTAAGCGTTCTATAACCCGTACAAAATTTTCAGAATCGGCAAGTGCGGCTAGGCTAATGAGCTCCTTATTCAAGTTCCTCAGTTAACGAGTAAAATCTAACGACGCTGAAGCGATGTTGAGACGATGTACTTATAGAATACGTACCCTGAACTCAGGTGTACGTACTCAACAATGTACCTACTGTCGACTTTACGGTTCCTATTTAATCTGGTAGTAGATAATAAATTCATCCGTGTTATTAAACTTTTTAAACTCACAGGATTTTGTATTCATAATTTTATGTTACTGGGTCTTATGAGCTTATGTTGTGTTTTTCATACCAAAAATGTAGGTACATTAATTTACAAAATATGATGCTTTCATTTTATTATATGACTAGCTGTGCCCGCGACTTCGTCAGCGTTTTTCGAACATCTACCCATCGCTGTGCAAAGGTCTACACTTAAACGAACGACCAAGAAAGTACTGAGCAGAAGAGAATCATGGCTGAGTTTGTTTAAGTGTGATTTTTGTATATCGGTATGTAACTTGTTCTATAAACTAAATCTATAAAAGTTGAAACGCGACTTCGAAAAAAAGGATAAAATAATAATAATAAGCTTGCCTACATATGTACATAACAAAGCAACCGACTTATTTGTTATGTAATCTGAAGTCGGGCATCTTAACTAAATGCAATATTTTTTTTACGTGGGTGATGCCCCTTATGTACCGTCAGGCCACTCTCGGGGCAAATGACCCGGTTTGTTGGGCTCCCTGGGTACTACAGTTTGTCAACTAAGCCCCAACGGCGTCCCTCGCTCCACAAGTGTCGAGGCCAGTGGGAATTCCTCATGGACTACATCCGTCAACCCCGACAACGGCGGCCTTTCCAAGCCCGTCCCCCCGGCATGGTCACACTACCGTCTCGTGGCCCCCAAAACCGGTGATAAACTCCCCCGAGTTCACCGCCACCACCAGAGGCTGATGTGATTTTTCACAGTGGTTGTCATCCACGCGGCCCTTTTCTTGCGGAAAGGACCCCCGAGCCCGCTGACGCGGGTTTACGGGACATCTGGAGGGTAAAACGTAACGTCGTACCCGGGACTCGAGACTCTAACGCGGTACCCTCGACTCGGAATCCACACTCTGCCGCAGCTGCCATCGTGCCTCGTAAACTAAATGCAATCTGCATCTACCCAGTAAAACTGCCCGATTTCAGCTATATTTTTTTCCCCTTTTTCGTGCATTTTCGACTGCCACTAAAAAATATCAAAATTGTAACAGTAACTTTAATCATTGAGGAGTTTTCTGATGAGAAGGTAGTTTCAGGTGGTCCATCAATTCGTACCGAGTTCTTTATAAGCTGATTCTATTGATGGAAGTCCAAAAATTAGTAATTTACTGCATTGTGGGATGCTATTCTGCTCATCATTCCAAAGGTTCTCATCAGATCTTCACCAACAATTTGAGGGACCAATTCGAGACTCTCACTTTCCAAATCTAAAAAGAATATTTATATGCTGGTGTCCGGCGTGAACATATCCCCATACAAACAATAGGTATGTGGGTAGAATTGAGAAGCTCCTTTTTTTTTAAAGTCGGTTAAAACAACCATTATAAATTTCCGTATGTCCGAAGGATCCGAATATATGGAGAGACATAGGTAAACGGTATTTTGGGAATTACCGGATATCCGACTTTTTTAATTACGTGCCGGATATCCGGCTTTTTAATTACCTACCGGATATCCGGTTAATCATGTGTTGATTCCACATAACACACTTCTTCAATACAACATTCAAACTAATTAGGTAAAAGTAGAAATAACGCTTTATCCGGATAACCGGACTAAATAGCCGGATAAAAAGTAGCCTATATGTTAATCGGGGTATAAAGCTATCTGCATACCAAATTTGGTTAAAATCGGATAAGCCGTTTCTGAGATTAGCGGGCACAAAGGCACACACAAACAGACAAACAGATAAACAGATAAACAGACAAACAGACAAACAGACAACCAGAAAAACAGAAAAATAGGTTCTACTGCGTTAATAGATACCCATACAATTTATATTTTTTTTATATCTTCCAAAAACAGACACCGCTGAGTTACGATTTTATTATATGTATAGATATAGAATAGATAGATAATGAAATTAGCTGCGCCCCGCGGTTTCACCGCGTAAGTCCCGATCCCGCGGGAATATCGAGATAATGGTAGCCTATGTGTTATTCCAGGTCTCCAGCTATCTACATACCGAGTTTCATTGTAATCGGTTCAGCGGTTCAACGCACACACATACATACTCACAAACTTTCAACTTTATAATGTTATTAGTAGGATAGGATCTATAATAGCCTAAAAAAGTTTAATTTTAAAAATTCAAAACCCTTCTTCCAGAATAGAACAAAATAACCTCTCCTACACATACATTGCAACCGACTTATATGTTATGTGTAAGCTGAAGTCGTGCAGCTAAACTACATACAATCCGGATCTACCCAGTAAAACTGTATCTATCTTTTATTATTATTAGAAACACGGGTCTAGATCGCGTTATAGATAAATAATCATTGTTATTAATTACCTCGACGTTTCGGCAAACGGGTCACGCCGGCCGTGGTCGCGAGAAGACTCAATTTTTTCTAATAATAATGATGGACGAAAATCGTGTAAGTTTAAAAATGTCTGTTAGATAGACACATTTTTAAACTTACACGATTTTCGTTTATTTTCCAAAGTAACAAAAAATACCTAAAGCGATTCGTGTCTGATTATCAATCGATAGAGCAGTGATACCCATCATACCACACCTAGTATGTCGTAAAATCCTAGTTTATTGCCCTGTGTGATAGTTACACTAATACTTGTGGAGTTCACGGTACGACATATGTGGGGTTCACCACATATTGTTGGGTGAAAAAGAAATGCGAATGTGAGTGAGAGTGAGAGTGTGTGTGAGTTACAAGCCGAGTCGATCTGCAAAGTTCGCCGGTAGATGTCACTACGAGGCCTTACTCGCAAGAACACACGAAGAGGTGCTTTCTTAAATTCGACCTGGCTGGAGGGCTACCCGTGGCGAAGCGGTTAACGCGTTGGTTCGGATTACCAATAGTCGCGGGTTCGAATCCCGCCGGGTACTAAAGCCGTTTTTGAAGCATTTTCTCAAAAAAGCAGTATTCCTAAGTGTGGATTAACACTAACAAATAATGTTTAAATGAGAATGTGTTAGTTAGAGTATAATCCCTTGTATCAATTGTCTAATCACCATAGCACAAGTCATATGTGTAGTCATATTTGTAGTCAAAACAACCATGTTATTTTCAACCGTATATTGTCATGTATGCAATTAAAGTTTTCAAAGACACGACAATTTAACCTATAGTTATGAATGCAAAATTGAATTCTCGATCCAAGTATACCACTGACCTCCATGGTACAAGTCGCTGGACAGGTCATAGTGCACTGAATTTTGTGCCGACTTGATTAGCGCCGGTGGTGGCCGTCGTAGAACTAATAGTTCCGTGGACGGTCACCATCACTTTCAATAGAAAACACGCGACAACAGCGCAACATGGCGCTAATCAAATCGGCACAAAGATCTAATGTCATTTTGTATGGTATTTCCAATTCCAGCGTACCTACTTGTATAATAGAGTTCAGTGAAGTAAACTAAATACACAATAATTATCGTTTGTCAGTTACTATGTCTATGCTATACGTACCAATTTGAAGGGACACATTTAATATTGTGTCACGGCTACTTGAATCTTTAATTTGCCCTGTGTTGCTGTTACAAGGATAGGCCAGCATTTGTTGGCGTAATAGTTTGTTCTGTGTAACTTTAAAGGTAACTTGTGACGACATATGACAAATAACAAGCCTTTATTAGGATATAGGTATATGCAGTTTTGGAAGATTCGATCTTAGTACACAGATGTCTAGGAGTGGTACTGTTGTTCGAATCTTGGTGTATAGTTACAGAGAAATGTTCCCATGAGTTTATTGTGGTTTCTTCTTATAGAAGGGCGCGTTCCAAAACCACACCAAAATCATAGTCTTAAGTTGACATTTCAAAATGATCATGTATTTTTTCATACATTGCTCTTAATGAATAAAGAATTTTTAAATTTGAAATTTTTGGTAGGACCAAAGAGAACCTTTTAGTCCGGAGTCGATTGCGATTGCAGATCGACTCGCTCTCTTCTCTTGGCTTACCTATTTTATTACGGTTTATATTTCTCTTTTTGACGACCTCAGTGGCGCGTCGTGCGAAAGCACGGCTGCAATGCAGAAGGTTGCGGGTTCGATTCCCGCCGGGTGCAAGTATTTATGCTTAAAAATAAATATTTGTGTCTGGTCTGGGTGTCCCTCTATGTATAATATGTATGTATTTACAAAAGAAAAATAAATATAAGTATTATATCCGTTGTCTAGTCACTGTAACACAAGCTTAGTCGCTTACCACGGGGCTAGATGGCGCTGTGTGTTGTTCACAGAAATTATTTATTATTTATTTATTTATTTCAGAGCTCGCCGCCTCCGTTCAGCCCATCAGGGCGCACCAACGATGACGACGCGATCGTGTCTGTGATCCACTCCGCGGAGGAGTTCATCTACATCTCCGTCATGGAATACATCCCCGCGACGCAGTTCACGCCTAAACTTATGTAAGTTCATCTTCTTATATATAAAACTAGCTGACCCGGCAAACGTTGTTTTGTTCCGATTTTTACCAAATTTTATATGCGTATTCAGTAGGTCTGAGAATCGGCTACTATCTATAATTTATAAGGCAAAACAACGTTTGCCGGGTCAGCTAGTATACTATAACTCTTAGATTTAAGCTTTGTAGGATTAGCACATCTCTTCCCGTGGGAGTCGTAAAAGGCTAAGGCTTGGGGATCTTGATCTGGGGGATAATAGCGGACCTGGGGTTCTCCCCGCACGGTAGCGGATAAACGGTTTGGTCCCAGCGAGGGTTGATGTTAGGCAGGCTGCCGGCCGTAAAACATTGCCGAATCTATTTGCAGAAGGTACTGCTAATAAATGGTGCGTTAAAGCGCATAATTTTATGAGTTATTTTATGAATCTTTGTATGCAGGTTTTGGCCGAAAATAGACGACGCCCTGAGAGCGGCGGCGCTCGAGCACAAGGTAAAGGTGAAGCTGTTGATCAGTTACTGGAAACACTCGAAGCCTTCGGAGGACTACTTCCTGCGCTCGCTGGCTGCCCTGGCCAAGTCTTATCCGAGAGTCGATGTGCAAGTTGTAAGTATAATACACTAATACACCTTAGAACCAGGAGAAGTAGTTTGTTTCGCTCGGCCTTTCAATCAACCAATCAATCATTTATTTGCAAATAAAGTTAGTTACAGATAGAATACAGACTTTTCCGCACTTAGCCTCACAATTGGGCCATTGTACGTGATTTCTTAGAGCGGTTAAGCAGTAAGATGCCACGGGAATCTACTCCAGATTGACGAATATCCCATGTCTTTAGACCGTGGTGAGTCCTAGGACATGTCGGTTTCCTTACGATGTTTTCCTTCACCGTAAGAGCGATGTTATTAGCGCACATATTTTTTTCTTAAAGGTAAAGACAAGTTGTAAGTATTTTTACACTAATGTTTCATTGTATATTTAATTCGGTTGATGACACTATTTGAAAATCACTTAATTGTCTATTTATTTAACACTCGCGTAAGTATCCAGCGGTAATATCGGGATATAATGTATTGTAATTCATCTATCTATCTATCTATTTATAATGTAGCCATGTGTTATTCCAGGTCTCTAGCTGTATACATTTCAAGTTTCATCGCAATCGGTTTAGTAGTTTTTGCGTAAAAGAGTAACAAAGTCATGCATGTCATGTATACTTGCATCCAAACATTCGCGTTTATAATATAAAATCGGTCCAGTAGTTTCGGAGATTACCCCCAATATACATACATACATATATACATGTTACCAACGTTACCTCTTTATAATATTAGTATAGATAAATAGGAGGTGGGATATTAATATACCGAACATTAAGGACGTGGCGACTCTTACCATTTCCATACAAACTTAATACCAAAATAAATTATGAAAAATTTAGTTTTCTACCTTAATATCGATATTATTCGGATAAAGATTTTACTTTTAAAGGGTCCCCATCACAAGGTTTTCCAAAATATTCATTCGAAATGAAATAAAACGGAGAAACATTTTTTCATTGAAAAATGTTTCTCCGTTTTATTTGAATGTGAAATGGTAAGAGTCGCCGCGTTCTTAAACAACAGTTTTTCAAAATGTGTCATTTTGCCAATCTAAACATTAATTTTAAATATACGATATATGTCATCGTCTATTCTGCTTATTCCCAACAGAAACGCTTCATAGTCCCCTCGACCCCGGAACAAGACAAGATCCCGTTCGCGCGCGTGAACCACAACAAGTACATGGTGACGGAGCGCACCGCCTACGTCGGCACCTCGAACTGGTCCGCGGACTACTTCCTCGACACGGCGGGCGTCGCCTTCGTCTACCGAGACGAGAGCGACGTGGCGGGCGGTGCGGCGCGCGCGCGCGGCAACGGGAGCGATGTGAGACGGGACTTACAGGAGGTCTTCGAGAGGGATTGGAATTCTCCTTACGCTGTGCCTTTGAGGCGGTTATAGCGGTAACGTGGGGTTTTTTTAAAGTTATTTACCTATTTACATTTTCCCGGGTCTTTATCGCGTATTATTTATTTTCTTACCTCGACATTTCAACCATGTTACAATGGTCTTGGTCGCGAGACTGGAGCGGCGGCGGGCGAAGTCTACTTATATACTACTGGATGTGGACCGTTGGTAAAACTACCCACATTTTTACTGTCCGCGGGTTATTTACCTGTAGAGATATTTTTTTTTACTAAAAATGTATTTTTATTGGTTAAAAGAAAAGAAATGCGGATGGTTGAACAGAGAAAAAAATTAAAAAATTAAAAACTGGTTTCAAAAAAATATAAAATAACCTCACCTACATACAGTGCCACCGACTTATCTGTGATGTAATCTGAAGTACTTTTTTTGAAGTCGGTTAGAAACAAAACATACAAATAGTACAATTAAAACAGAAAAAAAATACATTTAGTATAAAAAACAGCCTATAAGTTTTACTTAACTACTGCGCAGTTGGTTAACGCACTCGCTCGGCAATCGAGGGGCACAGGTTCGAATCCTGTCACCGGGAATTTTTGCTGGTGCATTTCTCCTAGTAAAAATATTTCTTCTTTTTATAAGGATTTTATATCCCTTGAGCAATATTCATAATACATGTTAATTTACTTGTTATTGTTTTTTTTTATGTATGTGGACATTGTGTCTGATGCTGTGTCAAAATGTCGAGCTCAGAGGAATAGTAAGTAATAATATGTAATAAAATACAATAACCCGTGCAGTTTTGTTTTTTTTGTCGTTTTTCTCTGTGAATTATTTGTTCAAAGATTTGGTTAGAAAAATGTACTAACTTTACTCGGATTTTTTGCCAAAATATTCACCTGAAATTGCAATAACTTTGAAAGTTACGATTCTGGTAAATATTTTTGAGTATTAGATAGACTCTTTCCCCCTTACTTATAAACGATGACTTAGTTTATGTAACGTTTGTCTCTGTGTGTTTATTTTGAAACTTCATGTCACAGTAAGAGACAAACTATACATATGCAGTTGTTAGGGGGCTTATTTTTAAATATGAATAAAGGATAAGTAACTATTAATAATTTTGTTCATTATAAATACATTAGTTATTATTATTAATAACGTATATTATAATTATAATCGCTTGAAGTTGTTGTCGCAATCTTCCTTAATTTCGGTGTGTAAAGTGTGAAATTATTATAAGAACTTAGTGAAAATATTTTTTTATAATTTTACATGTTTTAAAAAGGTCTTGGTGTTTAAAATGATTTCAACTATTTTGAATGTATTTGATAGGAATGAAAATTTAAATTTGTCCTGTTATGCAAGTTTCTTGTTATTCTAAGCATGCCCTGTGGTTTTACCTGTTTTTATAGGGCATATATAGTCGTGCGGGTTAAGTAACGCTTGGTGCAGTCATCACTTGGATGGGGGACCGATAATGTGTGTGGGAATAATCATTTTCTCTAACTCCTCTCACGTTAAGTAGTTGGTCCCGGTTGTTGTCTCTGATAGCAGTCGTTAGGTCAAGTTAGAGGCCTTAGGGCGACCTGACAACTCTAACACTAGGTGAGACACCACTACAGGAAAATAAGTAGAAGGTAAGGCATATGAAGTATTTGTATGTCATTTTCTCCAGTAAGGCCCACTATACTATTCAAAGCTTTGTCAAAATTGGTCAAGGCGTCTCACTAGATGTTTGTCGTTCGGTCTAAGATATAGCACGTCTATTTAGAAGAGAAAGAAGAATAGGATGCGTTCCGATGTCTTACTTAGTGGCTCCACCGTCCTTAGTTTCGGAAGCTCAAAACAAATTATGCCCGTGGGTGGTCAAGCCAACTAACACCCTCAAGAAATAATATAAAGAGAGACTTCATAATTAGGATTTTGAGTGAATAACTTTATATGGATTTGTATGATGCGTGCCTTCGAACTTCGTGTGAAATGTGTGATCGTAAATTACATTGTAGATTTTTATATCTTCTAGTATTTAAGACTTAAAAAGTTGTTGGCGTTCCCAAAGCAAAATTAATTCAGTTTTCGATACATCAATAACATTTTTTTACGAATTAAGGTTGATTTTTCAATTGTGATAGCGGTACGGAACCCTTCGTGCGCGAGTTTAACTCGCACTTGGCCTGTTTTTCGATATTTATGTTTAGTGACTTTTTTATTCAGTCTTGTCACATGTTACTGGACAGATATCTTTTAAGAGATATGAAAGATTAACCCTAATTTTAATTATTTAATAAGCCGAATACCTGCAATGAAAGCGAAATCTCTTCGTTTTTTTTAATGAAAGCAATCTTGATAAGTGATATACAGGATGTTTCGACGAGGGGGTATTAAGCCTAAAGGGGGTTGTTCTAGAGGTCTAGGCCAACCACTTTTATTCTATTACTTTTGGAAATTTGGACTTTTTTTTTCGAAAATTTTAAAGTTGTATCACTAAAAAAAACAGCTGTTTTTGTAAAAAAAGGGCAATTGATGTTTCGATTGTAGTGGTCCAAACTAAATAAAAGGACACCTTATGGCCAATGACCTCAAACTCTAAAAAACAGCTGATATTCATGCAAAGTTTAAACTCAAAATTTTCGAAAACTTCTTAGGATTTCCAAAACTTGTAGAACAAAAGTTGTTCGCCTAGACATCCAGAACAACCCCCTTTCAGCTTAATACCCCCTCCTCGGAGCATCCTGTACAGATCTTTCTTCTGTTTTCGCGATGTTGTTATATTGAAATTAAAGACATTTTTCAATCCTGAAAAAAAGACCTGGAAAGGTCCGGAAACGTTGAGCGTTGTAACAATGCTAAAAGTAATAAACACCACGCGATTCAAACCGAAAAAAGTCTTTAATTTCAAGTTATATATATTCAATGCCTAATTAGATGTAAAGATGCTTTTCCAACAAACAATAGCCTCGGTAGAATTTGAATCGGTAGCTCAAACTGAGCTACAGAGCGTGGGTTAAAATCCCAACGGGCATTGAATTTTGGAAGAACATGTTGTAAGTTCTCTAATTGTGGTTGTATCAAGCTATAGTTGTATCTATTCTAACATAAAAGCAATATGTAGGTACTGTTTTAAATTCTAAAATTAAGTTTCCGAACACATATCATTAAGAGCTAATGTACTTAGATAGACGTTCTATGACTATTAGCTAATGTAATTTTGTATCTATCTAGAACGAAATTACTAGATATTTCTTCCAAAAATATTCTTGAATATTGTACTTTAATGTACAGTTTTTAGAATTTTGAAATAAATTAATAGTATGCTATTCAAACCTGCAATGTAAAAAATGTATTGAAAGTAACTATTTTTCTCTATCGTTTGTGAAAATAAGCAATGATCTATACATTATTTCGTAAGGACAAGCCTTGAGAAACAGTATTTAAACTATACCAGAGAAAACATCTATTTTACCTTGTTGCATGTTAGTTTCCTGCATAATACCTGGTACTGTAATAAATTCCGTCATTTATAAAATTTCATAGATATTAATATATAGCCTATGTCACTCGGGCCCTTATTACGAATCTATTGACGTCTCATTCATTAAAATCGGTTCAGTACATTAGGCGCTACGGTGAAACATACATACATAAACTGAAAAAATCCTTACCCATCCTTTTGTTTCTCGTTGTAGTCGTCTAACTAGGTAACGCGGTAACTTGGCTAGACTGTTAAATCAATACCTCAGTTGACATGGAAATCGTTGAATTCTTTAACAACAACTTTCTTTTATATTAAAATCACCAAAAATGTCTATTAAAGCAACGACAATAAAGGAAGCCATTAAGAAATGGGAAGATAAAACTGGACAGCAAGCGGGTACGGCTACAGATGTCAGTTTAGTATTCCAATGGCCACCGATCGAGAAAATGGATAATTCGCTGGCTTGCCTCACTAATTGCGAAAAACTCAGCTTATCAACGAACACGATAGAGAAAGCTTCAGGATTAAACAGCTTAAAGAAACTTAGAGTATTATCTTTAGGAAGGAATTACATAAAATCCTTCGCAGGCATGGAATGTTTGGGAGACACGTTAGAAGAGTTGTGGGTATCATACAATTTGATCGAGAAACTGAAAGGGATACACGTATTGCGGAGTCTTAAAGTTCTCTACATGAGTAATAACTTGGTGAAAGAGTGGAGCGAGTTTAATAAGCTTCAGGAGTTGTCGCATTTGGAAGATTTGCTGTTTGTGGGTAATCCTTTGTATGATGCGTGTGAGTTGGAGGCGTGGCGCGCGGAGGCGGCGCGGCGGTTGCCCAACCTGAAGAAACTGGACGGAGAGACCGTGCTCCGGGAGGATGACCCGCCGCTCACTGTCGCTGACATGCAGCCTGATGGGGGAGATGGAGTCGAAACGCTTGTAAGCGCAGAGACTAACGATTGAAATAATACTTATTAAATTAGCATTAAAAAAAGACGCTTTCAGCGTTCTGTCTGTTTCAAGGTTCAGATGGATTTCGATGCGGTTTTTACTATAATTCAGAGTTTTTTTCGTAGGCGTGCCGAGCTGCAGAAGAATTGCTTTTCCAAATTCGGGACGAATTGCTAGTCTTCTTATATATAAAAACTAGCAGCTCCCCGCGGTTTCACCCGCATAAGTTCCGATCCCGTGGGAATATCGGGATCAAAAGTAGCCTATAGCCTTCCTCAATAAATGGACAATCAATAAATGGATCCAACCCCGAAAGAATTTTTCAAATCGAACCAGTGGTTCCTGAGATTAGCGCGTTCAAACAAACAAACAAACTCTTCCGCTTTATCTTCTTCTTCTTATATATAAAAATGAAACGTTTTCCGTTGTCACGACATCACGCGTGAACGGCTGGACCGATTTCGATAATTCTTTTTTTGTTGTGTTTGCTATTGTCAGGAGAAGGTTCTTACGGAAAAAAATATTAAGAAAATCTCTCAGAAAATTTACGCTAAGGCGGTACGAAGTTCGCCGGGTCAGCTAGTATTGAATAAATTAAGGTCCATTACTGTTGGGGTTTAGGTGAAGCCTCCTAGTTCTCCTATTCTTGGGTTTCCTGCCTATGGTCGTCTATGGGTGCTTCAATGAGTACTTTTTATTCTGTTAGTTTTAATAAGTATTTTTTATTTGATACGTTTACAAATAAGATAAAGATAGCAAAAGGTGCTTCTCATAGTGAGGTATAGATGCGAGTGCGAGGGACGCCGCGAGACGGACTGGTGCTCGGTCCTCCGGCTGCGGTGTGAGGTGCGGAGGGCTCGCGTTGGTCACGCGCTCCGGGCGTGCATCGTAGTAGGCTTGAACATAATTCCCCGCCTTGGAAGGTACTTCCAATGAAGCTTTAGGGCCGGAAACTGGAACTTGGTAGGTGCTCAGGAACGCTCCTCCATGTAGAATAACGGGCATATTTTAGGATAGCCTCGCCGAATGACTCCCGTCGCTGTTTGTATGTCAGCGACTCTGCTAACGCCATCTGTCCCGGTAACAGTGTTAATGACTCTTCCGAGACGCCATTTGAGAGGTGGAAGATTGTCTTCTTTAATAACGACGAGTGTGTCGGGAGTGAGATCATCTTTCTTAGTCTTCCACTTAGTTCGCACTTGTAGCTCGGATATATATTCCTTCATCCATCTACTCCAAAAATGCTGTCGTATTTGTTCGACGCGTGCGTATCTCGACAGCCGCAGGGGTGGGACGTCGTTGAGATCAGTAGCTGCAGCAGCGGTGAGAGGTCTGCCAATGAGGAAATGAGCGGGGGTGAGCGGGAGCGGGTCGGACGGATCTGAGGATAATGGGGATATTGGACGAGAGTTAAGGATAGACTCGATTAATGCTAACAATGTACTGAGCTCTTCAAAAGTGAGGTGTGCGTTCCCCATCACACGACGTAAATGATATTTACAGGACTTTATCCCTGATTCCCATAGACCACCAAAATGAGGCGTGTACGGCGGAATAAATGAAAATTTAATACTTTCATTAGCTGCATAATCAATGATAGATTGAGAACTGCTACTTAAAAAATGTTTAAATTCTTTATGTGCACCTACGAAATTTTTTCCGTTATCGGAAAATATCTGAGCGGGTTTACCGCGTCTAGATATAAATCTTTTTAAAGCGAGTAGGTACGAGTCGGTCGTCAGACTTGAAACCAGCTCTAAATGTATCGATTTAGTTGCGAAACAAATGAACAAGCATACATAGCATTTGCTTAACTTTGCGCCTCTTCCTGATCGGTTTAGCACAAGCAATGGTCCGGCGTAATCAACGCCACACCGATTAAAAGGAAAATTAGATTCTAATCTTTCTAAAGGTAAGTTTCCCATCTGAGTAACTATAGTTTTACCCTTAAGGCGAGTACAAATAATGCAACTACGAACTATTCTTTTTGATAAATTGCGACCACCTAGCGGCCACCAATTTTCTCTAATATTATATAAAAGTGATTGAGGGCCTGCATGTAACAAATGTTTATGTTCATATTCAAACAATAAACGAGTAAAATTATGCTTGCAGGACAACAATATAGGATGTTTTTTATTGTTTGAAAATTGATCGGAATTGACTAACCTACCTCCTACTCTAATTAAACTATGTTCATCTATAAATAAATTAAGACTAAGTAAATTTTTACTAGATTTTTTATCATTTATTAAATTATCGTAATCCAGTGGGAAGGATTGTATTTGAGATATTTTCGTTAACATCATTAACGATTTGTTTAATTCATCTAAAGAAAGTGAACCATGGCATTTACTATTTTTATGTTTAATATTATAAATAAATCGTAGTACGTAAGCAAAAACTCGTTTCATACGAATAAATGACGAATATCTCTCAAATATATCTAAAGTTAAATCTGTTACGCAATTCAATAGAATTGTTTTAGGTTTCAGCTCAGGTAAGTCATTGTAATTAATAGAATTGTAAATTAGTTTACGATTAGTTAACCAGGCTGAGTTAGGTTCATTAAGGAAACTGGGTCCCATCCACCACAGGTCGCATGATTGAAGTGCGTCGACAGTGGTTCCGCGGGTTAGCAAATCAGCTGGATTATTTTTACCATCGATATGTAACCATAGACAGCCGTTAGTAAGTTCATTTATTTCTGCACATCTATTTTGAACGAATAATTTTAATGAACTAGGGGCCATATTTAGCCATCCTAGTACTATGGTCGAGTCTGACCACAGATAAACGTAATTAAACTTGATTTTAAGCGATTTAATAATTTTATTGTATAACTTAGCCCCTACGAGGGCCGCGCAAAGTTCAAGACGCGGTATGCTTACCGGCTTGACTGGCACAACTTTACTCTTAGCACACAATAAACGAACAGTTAAAGAATCAAATGTACTATTGTTATATGAACGTATATACGAGCAAGCACCATATCCTCCCTGGGCAGCAGCGTCACAAAAAATATGCAATTCGAAACTCTTATCATAAGTATCGGTCCCGCTAGTGACATGACGCGGTACGCGTAGTTTAGGTAAATAAGTAAGCGTGTTAGTAAATTGTTTCCATAATAATAAAATGTGTTTTGGAACGATATCGTCCCAGCCTAATTTGTTTAACCATAACCTTTGCAGAATAATTTTAGCTAAAATAATCACTGGAGACAATAAACCTAACGGGTCGTATATTTGTGAAATTATCGATAAAATGTGTCTTTTTGTAATATCGTGATTGTCAATATTGTTATCAAATTTTGTCGTGAAATGTAACTCATCAGTATCGTAATACCATCCTAGTCCTAATGTTTTGTTTAGACAGTTTTCACCTAATGATAATTCCTTTGAAGTGATATTATTTAACGGAATATCATAATTATAAACCCATTTTCTCAAGTTAAAACAACCTGTTTTTAAAATTTCACTAATGTCATTGCAGATTTCAATTAAACGTTCCCTATTGTCATGACCGGTAATCAAATCATCTACATATAGGTCTTCGTCTATTCTACTAGTGACGTCATTACTAACTTTACCTTTAAACTCGTGAACTAACTGCTTAAGACATCGCATACTGAGATAAGGAGCGGACGCCGTGCCGTACGTCACCGTATTCAAGTGATAAATACCTAACTCTTCTGATGGGTCCGACCGCCACACTATGCATTGTAAATTGCGTTGGTCGTGTTGTATTTTCGTTTGTCTAAAAAATTTTTCAATATCGGCGCATGCTATGTACTTATATTGCCTAAATCGTAATAAAATTGAAAATATGTCATTTTGTAACATCGGGCCAGGGTGTTGTATATCATTTAATGACTGACCTGATGTCGACTTAGCACTCGCGTTAAAGACAACGCGTAATTTAGTCGTTGTACTACTTTCTCTCAAAACACCGTGATGCGGTAAAAAATAATACGGTTTAGAATAATTACTAATACGTGACATATGACCTAAATTTAAATATTCTGTCATAAAATCGCAATATAGTTTCTTATAACTAGGTTCGTTATTTAATTTACGTTCAAGGGATCGAAACCTGTTTTCTGCTAATGTATAGGTATCACCGAGCGCGTCAGCTGATTCGAGTAATGGAATGCGCACCGAAAATCGACCATCCGATTCACGCATAGTTGTATTTAAAAATAATTGTTCACAGAATTGTTCCTGTTTAGTGTATTTGTTATTAAGAGTAACATTGGAAATCTCCTCCAATTCCCAAAATTTTTTAAGCTGAATATCAAGCGATTGTGATAAATTACATTGAACTTGATTAATGCGCAAGTTATTTAAGTTTATTGAACCTGACATGATCCATCCTAGTTTAGTATTTTGTAGGTAAGGACCAGTAGGTAAACGAATTAAACCTTCATTTAATAATTTCCAGAATAAATCTGCGCCGATTAGAATATCCACTTGATCAGGCGAATTAAAGTGTGGATCGGCTAAACGTATATTATCAGGGAAATTAAAGTTAATGTTATTTATATTAAATGACGGCATTTTTGCAGTAATGCGAGGTAGAACTAAACAATTAAGGCGTTTATGGAAGTTACTAGTTTTAGCACGTAATGTTATTTGACATGATTGTGTAGATTGTGTTAATGAGCAACCTACACCTGTAATTTTGACTGTGGACTGTATGACTTTAATGTGTAATTTATTACAGAGTAATTCTGTTATAAAGCTATGTTGGCTCCCACTGTCGAGTAATGCGCGACAAGTGTGGTAATGGCCTTTTTGATCTGCGACTTCCACTAAAGCTGTGGATAATAAAACCGGAGTTAGTAAATTAAAGTTATTAATTCCAGTTTGAAAGTCGCATGGGGTTTTAGATGAGGTGTGTAAAGATGTGACTTGCGAGTGGCCGGGGGCGAACCCCTCCTGGGCTACCATAGTACTATGAGCGACCATTGATGAGGTCGACGCTTCCTTTTTGTTATTATTACAATGAAGTAGGCTGTTGTGTTTGACGTTACACATTTTACATGAACCGAACCAACATTCAGAAACGTTATGCCCGTATCGTAAACAGTTCGTGCACAGGGACTTATTATGTAGAAAATTGATTTTATCTTTTATGGGCATTTCAATGAACTTACTACAACAATAAAGTGCGTGTTCGCCGTTGCACAGACTGCACTTACGAGTACGCGTCTTATTAATGTTTTTAGGTATTTTGTTATTTTGTGTTGTAATGTAACTGTGTGTTTGTGTGTTGGTCGGTAATGTACATCGTCTAGTATTGTGTGTGTTATCTGATGGTTTAGAGTGAGAGGCTTTAATTGTTTCCAGTGAATCAGCACGATTTTGAAGAAATTTAAGTAAATCATTTAACTTAATTTTACTGTTAGAATTGGAAATATCGTCGGAATCCCCATAAATTGTCCTACCCTTGTAATTCTCCCATTCTCTCTCAGTTGTGGAATCTAATTTCGAAACTATCATGTAAACTATTAAAGTATCCCATGATTCAGTAGGTTCACCTAAGATATTTAATGATCGAAGGTTTTTCAAAACTAAATCAATTAACTTTCGTATCTGAGCAGAACATTCTCCACGTAATGCTTGAATAGAAAATAACGCCTTCACATGATTATGGACAAGCAAACGTCTATTATTGTACCTATTTTCAAGCAAACTCCAGGCAATACTATAGTTTTCAGATGTGAACTCTAAGGAACTTATTACTTGTAAAGCACTACCTACAAGAGCGGATCGTAAATAGTGAAACTTTCCAATATTATCAATTTCATTAGAATTATGAATAAGCGATAAATAAGTATTTTTAAATTGAATCCAATGATCGTATGAACCGTCGAATGAGGGCAAAGAAATAGTTGGTAGTTTAATATTCCTAGCACTAAATGAATTATTCGATTTTGACTCAGATTCTGATTTGTCTGATTTAAGGATACATTCAGCACTGGCCATAGTCGAATAAAACCGATTCTCAAAGTCCTCTCGTTCTTTTAACTCGTCAGCTTTATCAGTCTCAGAAATTTTAAGATCGATTTCATCTTGAACTTCAGTAAATTCGTTTAACAATAGCTCGGATTTTTTAATGCGAGCTCGCAGCTCAGTTATTTGAGCTGGAGTTGTGACTTTATTTTCTAATGAATCGATAAATTTAACAAATAATGTGAATTTTGATTTTATAATGCCACGTTTTTTAACTAATTCTTTTACGACACTATGTAAAATATCATCGAAGTCTACGTTAGATTGCCTCTTTTTAGTCATTTTGGTGGTATGAGAAAGGGGAAAAGTACTCACGTCTAGAAAGTTCTATGCGCACGTGTGGGCAGGGGCTGCACTGAACTTGCCCTTGCCGCGGTCGACAAGGTCACTGGAAATTAACACAGTACAAATATTAGCACAAATCGCACAGGATTGGGATAAGAAAGGAGTAGTGGCCTGACCTGGATGCGCTGTCGTTCTCTGCTTCCGGCTTCGTAGGACCAAATGTTGGGGTTTAGGTGAAGCCTCCTAGTTTTCCTATTCTTGGGTTTCCTGCCTATGGTCGTCTATGGGTGCTTCAATGAGTACTTTTATTCTGTTAGTTTTAATAAGTATTTTTTATTTGATACGTTTACAAATAAGATAAAGATAACAAAAGGTGCTTCTCATAGTGAGGTATAGATGCGAGTGCGAGGGACGCCGCGAGACGGACTGGTGCTCGGTCCTCCGGCTGCGGTGTGAGGTGCGGAGGGCTCGCGTTGGTCACGCGCTCCGGGCGTGCATCGTAGTAGGCTTGAACAATTACATTTTTCTTGAATTTGACTTTTTGTTCTGTGACTTCTATTATGCAGTAAACTAAGCAGCAGGTGTCCTTTGAGTACCTATAGACAAGAAGTCATTCGAAATTCTTTTAGATTTCAAACCGCGCCTCTGCCACTACTTCAAGTGAAAAGTACCTACTATTTACCCCTCTGTCATACGTTTCCATACATTGCTATAAATAAAGGTCTGTCCTTGCTAAGTAATTTATAAATCAATGAAAATAAGACAGTATTTTAGTGTGTAGTTTAGTATAAGGTCTGAAAGCAATAGTAATTGTACCGTTGGACAATACGAGTGATGAAATCATGTTGGAAGATAACTGAACAAATAAACTATTTCGACTTCTACAACTTGTTTTTATTGTCAACTAACACCGCGTCGCAGTTTTACCCGCGTAAGTACCGATCCCGCAGGAATATCCGTTTATTTTCTTAGGCACTACCTCTTGGCACTACTGGTAGT
The DNA here is from genome assembly GCA_958496205.1 of Idaea biselata. Lineage (NCBI taxonomy): Eukaryota > Metazoa > Arthropoda > Insecta > Lepidoptera > Geometridae > Idaea > Idaea biselata. Next base: position 27,191,851 of record OY292400.1, on the reverse strand, counting down.
GTGAAGGGAAAATTTACTTTCCCGTGGCACTACCATTCTGATTGGCTAATTAAACGCATGTTAAAAAATCTCCCGTGGATTACCTCATTACCTATTGCACTACTAATACTAAGTAGCAAGATAAACAAAACATTTATTTGATGTAGTGGACAATTGGTCAAGCCAAAAAATAGTATCAATTGGTCACGCGTATAGTTACCGCAAATTAAAGTGTTAATTCGTCAAGCCGTGAAAAAGTGTCAATTGGTCAAGTCTTCGAAGAGTGCCAACTGGTCAAGTCCTTTTTTTTATAATACAACAAAAGACGATCGGAGTAGAAACAAAAGACGATCGAAACGAAAATAAAAGACGATCGTAACGAAAACAAAAGACGATCGTTACGAAAACAAAAGACGATCGAAATGGAAAAAAAAGACGATCGAAATGGAAACAAAAGACGATCGAAATGGAAACTAAAAACGATCGAAAAAGGCACAAAATATGACAGCAAGACAGCCTGTCAAACTTGAACTGATAATATCTCGGAAACTATTGATCCTTGATCACTTCTTCGTTAGCATAAGTTATAGAGCTCTTCAAGATCTTCGTTTTGAATGATAGCTGTCGAGCTTAAAACGTCAATATCTCGGAAACTATTGACCCTAGACCACTACTTTCTTAGCATAAGTGATAGAGCACTTCAAGATCTTCGTTTTAGATGACAGCTGTCAAACTTAAAACGTCAATGTCTCGTAAACTATTAACCCTAGACCACTACTTCGTTAGCATAAGTGATAATGCTCTTCAAGATCTTCATTTTGAATGACAGCTGTCAAATTTAAAACGTCAATATCTCGGAAACTATTGACCCTAGACCACTAGGGTAGTGGTCTGGGGTCAATAGTTTCCGAGATATAATCATTTCAAGTTTGACAGGCTGTCTTGCTGTTATATTTTGTGCCTTTTTTGATCGTCTTTTGTTTCCATTTCGATCGTCTTTTGTTTCCATTTCGATCGTTTTTTGTTTTCGTAACGATCGTCTTTTGTTTTCGTTTCGATCGTCTTTTGTTGTATTATAAAAAAAAGGACTTGACCAGTTGACATTCTTCGAAGACTTGACCAATTGACACTTTTTCACGGCTTGACGAATTAACACTTTAATTTGCGGTAACTATACGCTTTACCAATTGACACTTTTTTTTGCTTGATTGTTCACTACATCGCCCTTATAGATAGCTCACGCGTGCCAAGGGAAATATTTACCGTGATACTACTGGCAACAGTGGAGTGTCAGTGGAAATGTACTTTTACCCGAAGCACTACCAGTAGTGTCACGGGGGAGTGAAATTTCCCTTCACTCTACTAGTAGTGCCAAGCGGTAGTGCATAAGAAAATAAACGGGAATATCGGGATAAAACGCCTATGTGTTAACCCAGGTCTCCAGCTATCGTACAGGTTTTGCGTGAAGGAGTAATAAACATATTTGTTTACTCACTCATTTACACACATTAGAATGTGAGTTTTAAGCGGGGCAGGGCAAAGGCTACCCGATGGTCGAAGGCATAAGTGACCTTGACGATAGATGCCGTGTCAAAGACGACTGCCTTCAAAATATGACCATTGACTCTGCCACTAATCGTTAGTGAAGCTTTACTAAAACACTGGCTCGGCTGAATAGGAAAAACAAAACTGCGTTTTGAAAAAATGCTTTTAAAAATGTTAGTAACCGGCGCGCGCGGCGGCGGGATTCCCTTAATTTCGGCTTAGCGAGAGGCTTACCCGTGGCGTAGCGGCTATCGCACTGGTTCGGATTACCAGTGGTCGCAGGTTCGAGTCCCGCCGGGTACTAACATTTTTAAAAGCATTTTTATTCAAAAATCAGCCTTTCTTAAGTGGTAAACACTAAGAAATAATGTTTAGAAAACAACAATTTCAAAATAGAAAGTTTTTATTAAATGTCATAGAATTTTCTTAGCATCGCTAACTTATTAATTAATCGCCTACCAAATTATTATTACTCCTAAAAAACTAAAATTTAACATCTGGGAATCGAAACAAAAACGTTTCCTACATTTTTAGTGCATTTGCTAGAAAATATAAGACTATACTTACATATTTTAGTGTAAAATTTCAATCCTGTTGGGATAATGTCAAAAGTAATTTTGTACCAAAAAGACACATACAATCAGACAAAAGATTAAATCAAATTTAATTAAAATAACAACTATATCAAAATCGCTTCATCCAATCGTGAGCTACGATGCCACAGACAGATACACATTTAAACACCCGAAACTTAATATAACACCCCTTTTTCCGTCAGGGGTTAAAATAAATGATTAAATTAAACGAAATAACATAATATTTTATATTTCATGGTTAGGTAGGTACTCTAACATTTTCATAACAAGAAATTCTTTTACCATCCAAAACTCGGTCATTCTTTTTCATCCTATTTAATTTAGTGATCAAAATCGTAAGAGCTGTATGTAGCTGTTGTGTTGTCCTAAAAAAAAAGATGCGTTGCGTTGGAAAATCACTCACAGGCGAAGTTTAGATGTGTAGACATCCTTATGCATATAAATAAATACAATTAAAAAAAAATCCTCTAAAATAAAATACATTATCTAGGCATCAGAAAACGTGGTCGGTATATTTTACATAAAACAATAATTAATTCCTTCCCTATGGCATGGTTCAGTTTACACATATCACTTATAGTACAGTTGACCATACAACCAATACTACGGAAGTATATTTTGAACTTTTGCTCAAGAAGTTCAGGTCGGGAGGTGGTCATATATCAGTAGTGAAATATATGTTCCGTGCATCAGAAGTGGGATTTTATTGTTTACGCACGTGTATGGATCGATATCCTCAAAGAAGTCAGTCACCTGCGAGACCTTATTTTTTAAAATCAGGTCGGGAGGTGGTACTGTATCAGACGTGGGATGTATATTTCGTGTCTCGTGCGTGGGACGTTTATTCCGTGCAACAGAAGTTAGACGTATATTCCGTGCATCTGAAGTGAAATGTAGGTTCAATCCGTGCATCTAAAGTGGGATGTAGGTACAATCCGTGTATCTGAAGTGAGATGTAGGTACAATCCGAACATTCCGTGCGAGTCTACGCGTGCGTGGCACTATCCTCCACAAAGTCCCTGGCCTCCTCCTGCAGGACGCACTCGACGTGCGACACCTTGTTGCGGAACTTGACGCCGTAGAACTTGTGCGCGTGCTCCAGCAGCTCCGGCCGGAACGTCGTCGTGATGAACTGCGCGGACGTGGACAGCTCGTGGATCATGTCCGCTATGGCCTTGCGGTGCTGCGCGTCTAGAGCCTGAGGAATAATGGACAAGTGTTATTGTAGAGGTAAAATGATAAGACAGGATAAGATAGAGATAGGAGGATAGGATAGGATGATGAGATAGGGTTGCGACGATGAGGTTGGCGAGTGTAACATACCTGCCTAGAAGAAACCTTTTCACTCTGGATTTCAAGGCTAGAGTCCGTTCACACAGACCGGCTCGGAGAGGAGAGAAGATTTTTAGCACGTTTAAAATAAAATTTTGAGTTGTTGTAATAAGGTTTATTTTTACATGTAACTTCTTTCAAGGTTTGCTTTCAAGCAATCTCAATAATAAAAGAAGTGTCAAAAATAAACCTTATTACAATAATTCAAAACTCTGTTTTAAACGTCATAAAAATCTGCTCTCCTCTCCGAGCCGGTCTGTATGAACGGACCCTTATAATCTATGTGAGTAGTGACATTAGTATGCCTCATTGTCTTGTCATTGAGTTTTCCTGTGTTACAGGAACATACAGAAACAAACCTGATCAATCTCGTCAAACAAGTAGAATGGCGCGGGGTCACACTTCTGTATGGCGAAGATGAGCGCGAGCGCGACCAGCGACTTCTGTCCGCCCGACAGCTGGTTCATCTCGCGCATGTCGCCCTCGCCGCCCGTGAACGACACCTTGATGCCCACGCCCGTGAACTGGTCCGCGTTCGTGCGCTGCCAACGTTAGGGGGACTTGGATACACTCAGTATACTGGCTACATTTGCAACATTTGTGGTTTTCAAAAGTTCAAAAGCGCGGAAAAAACCTTTGAAAACCGCAAAATGTAGCCAATATATCTATACTAATATTATAACTTTTATAATTATAGCTATGACTATAGCTTTTATAATTAGAAGCTGTAGACTGTAGACTGTAGACAGTAGATAAATAGTTTAAGTCAAAACGACTCACTGGTGCACCTTTCTGTATACGTTCTCTTTTGTTACTTCTTTTGTGAATCTATTACTATTATAAAGCGGAAGAGTTTGTTTGTTTTTTTGTTTGTTTGAACGCGTTAATCTCTGGAACCGCTAGTCCGATTTGAAAAATTCTTTCAGTGTTATTTATTGAGGAAGGCTATAGGCTATTTGATCCCGATATTCCCACGGGATCGGGACTTACGCTGAACGTTGAAACAATGCTAAAAGTAATAAACACCACGCGATTTAAACCGAAAAATGTCTTTAATTTCAAAACAACATCGCGAAAGCAAAAGAAAAATCTATTTTCTATTGCCCAACATGATTTATAGGTTTTAAGAACCCTTAAGGGGACAGTCTACCTACTCTATTCTCCATACTAACTTTACAAATGTAGTAGTCTGTTTCCTCCCTAGTTAAAGATATTAGAAACAATAATATTTATGCCATAAGCCCTATATCAGCCATGACCATGGCGCTCCCTACGTTTTGATTTTTATCATTTTCTAATTTTTCTGAATTTTATTTCTATTCCAATTAGAAAATGAAAAAAAAAAAACAAAACGTAAGGGCATAGTCAGTCATGGCAGGTATAGGTTTTATTGCATAAACATATTTGCTCTAATGTCTTTATCCAGGGAGGAAACAGTCGACTACGTTTGTATGGAGAAAGAGTAGGTAGACTGACCTCCGAAACCCTACATATACTCACATCAGGGTTGACATCAGTGACATCGTCTTGGGCTACCCTCATGATGAGAGAGCCTCGTCCTTGCGGGACCAGTTTCTTGAACACTTCCGTGAAGTTCTTGCTCACTTGTTTGAATGTAAACTGGATCGCTTCTAGCTTCCGATGTTCTAGGGTCTCGATTAGTTCGCGGATTTTTTCACCCCTGTCACGATAATGTGTTGGTCAGTACTTGAGAATTTGGAACACTTAATCCCACTAATATTTTTTGAGGATAATATTGTTAGGACGACCTCTGTGGCGCGTTAGGGGATGGCCTGACTGCAATGCAGAAGGTTGCGGGTTCGATTCCCGCCGGGTGCAAGTATTTATGCTTAACAATAAATATTTGTTTCTGGTTTGGGTTGGTTCTCTGTATCATATGTATGTATTTCCAAAATAAATATTATATGTAGTATATCCGTTATCTAGTACTCATAGTACCAGCCTAGTGCTTAGTTTGGGGCTAGATTGCGCTGTGTGTAATGTTGTGCAATATTTATTTATTTATTGACCTAGCTGCACCTGCCGATCTTGAATGGTCGTGCAAGTTAGAACCGCTTGGCGCGGTCTTTACTTTGATGGGTGATCGATAATTTGTGCGCGAGTCCAACTCTCACTAGACCAGTGAAGAAAGCTACCAGTAAGTCTGGATATCTAGACTAGATATATATCTATATCAACATATATTAAGATATCTAAATATATTCAATCTAGATATATTTTAACAAATACAGAACCCTCGCAGATCAAGGCCAATTCGGACATGACCGGTTTATCAAGATTGTGTTTTTCCCCTAATCATGCCATATTGGGACTAACGGTATTTTAAATGCATTCTAGATAATTACACGCTCCCGCCATTACGATAACATCGGCCCGAAAACCGAGACCTAGTAAACTGGTCTATTAACATACTAACCAAGGCCCGCTATTTCACCCGAGTTGGGTGATCCTGTGAGAATTCAGGATGGACCATAAACTCATTTTATATTAATTACAGTATTTTAGTAATATTCGAGTAAGTTTAAAAAAAAGTTTTCCAAAAATCGACAGGATTTCAACCTGTAACCTTTATAACATGTGACCGTCCGTTCTAGATTAAATTAGTGTCTAGAATTTTGAAAAAGCATTTTTTTTCTTAAAAACAAATTTTCCAAGCGCGTCTCAGAGAAGTGTTTTTCTCTGTGTAGTGTCGGACCGATGCTCGACTGCAATGCAGAAGGTTGCGGGTTCGATTCCCGCTGGGTGAAGGTATTTATGATTTTAAAAATACATATTTAAATCTGGTCTAGATGTCTCCATTTTTAATATGTATGTATTTTACAAAAGAAAAATAAATATAAGTATTATATCCGTTGTCAAGTTACCGTAACACAAGCTCAGTAGCTTACCATGGGGCTAGTAACAAAAGACTTGCGTGAAGGAGCAACAAATACACATACTAAGCCCTATTCTATTATATCTATGGCTTAAACTAGGATTAAGTCAAGGTTATTGGCAATGCGCTAGATTCAACCATCATTATCGATATTGGACATTAATGGTAAATACGGGTGGACCTTTGCCTTATTCAGTAAAATAAATCGGTAATTCAACGAAGCAACATGTGGTTGTGTTCACTAATCTTTGTTTATTTCACTTTTAATGGAGGATTATGTAGTGAAAGGAGTATAATAACGGATATAGTAAGCTTGGCTACAAGTTATATCCCAGGACCGGAAGATGCTTACCTGACTATTCAAGAATTGGCGGAAAAGTACGGTTATCCATTTGAAGATCATGAAGTGACAACTGAAGACGGGTACATATTGAATATGCATCGAATACCGCACGGTAAAACTAATCTAACGAAGGGGAAGATCGTTTTCCTAATGCACGGTTTGTCGGACTTATCAGACAGTTGGTTGCTGCAAGGTCCTGAGAATTCTTTAGCCTACATCTTAGCTGATGAAGGCTATGACGTGTGGATGGGCAATGCGAGAGGCAATAAACACAGTAACAAACATGTCACCCTGAATACAAATTCTTCTCAGTTTTGGATGTTTAGTTGGGAGGAAATCGGACTGTATGACCTGCCTGCTATGATCGATTATACTTTGCAAGCGACTCGTAATAAGAGTCTGTACTACGTCGGATATTCTCAAGGAACTACATCGATCCTTGCTTTGTTGTCGTCGAAACCGGAGTACAATAATAAGATTGAGTTGATGTTTGGATTGGCGCCTGTAGTGTTTATGGGTAATGCCAAAAGCCCTATTCTAAGTATCCTCTGGCCAGCACAAGACCTCATAGAATACGTCATGTCTTATTTCGAGTTATATAGCCCGAGTGACTCTTTATTCGCTTCCATAGCACCGGTTCTTTGTAAGATCCTGCAGAATGGATGCGATAACATTTTCTACAATATCCTAGGCCCGAACAATGTAAAGGAGGATTTGTGGCCTGTCATATTAGGCCATTCGCCGTCCGGTGCGTCGACATTTCAATACATGCATTACTCACAGATGAGAAATTCAAATAAATTCAATCAATACGATTACGGAGAAGAAATAAATGAGCAGAAATATGGACAGAGTTCTCCTCCTGAATACGAATTGAATAAAGTTACGAGTCCCGTCATACTTTTCTACGGCGGAAACGATTGGTTTTCGGATAGAATTGATGTTGAGAAGTTAATAAAAATTCTTCCACACGTTCAAAAAGCGTATTTTATAAAGGCGTTTGGCCATTCAGATTATGTTTACGCCGACGACGCGAAAAAAATAATATATAGGAAAATCTTAAAGCATTTGAAAGAAGATATACAGAAATCTAATGCAGTACTGAGATTTAGAAATAAAATTAACAATTGAAGTACTAAGATAGTGTCTTAAGCTGGCTACAGGCCATCAGTTTAACTGATGAAATGTCTATCAGTTGTCAGTTCAACTTAATCTATTTCGCCTACAGTGGTATAATTTTAACTGTACATTAATGATATAACTGATGGGCTGCAGCCCGCTTTAACAAGGCTTCTAAGATTGTTTTTACCGTACAAACATCAAAAACTCAACATTTTCGAGCTGTGTCCTCGCACGATTTGTGTATGAATAAGCCAATTTTAAGTGATATCTGCGTATCAGAAGATTGTGTAACTGAATCTTTAGTGGTACAGGTCGAAAATCGTGTCATAGCTATCTACCTATATCATAGGTCGTTGTGTTAAATGTTAAATCACTTTGCCACACAATATCTGGATTTTAAAAGGCACAGGTCTGTTTGCAGATGTCGTTGACAGGTGCAGCAGCAGGAACTGTAAAAGCTGTTGTGTATGTATCAAAATACAGACACAATAACTTTTCCAGTTCCTTTTGGGCAAGTCTTGTATGCAATTTGCGCGGAAATAAGTCATACATGACGTCAGGTTTGCCGTTGAATTTGCTTGGACAACTTCCACATGCAAATTTTACTTGTACCTATGCCAGTGGCATACAATTCTAGGTAACGTATTTCTGCGTAAGTTATATGCAAGATTTTCTCCAGCCTAATCTAGTTTTTTGATCCCCTAGTGAGAAAGTGGTCAAATGCAAACCTATACTAATAAAACACGTTTAAAAAAAATATTTTTCCGTTATTCACCCTTATAATGCTTATTTGATTTTTATGACATAACAATATTGTTAGCTTTACAGCGACTTTCTATATTTATTTAGCGTAAGAGGAACATGGAATATGTTTAAGACATCACTAGTTTATAATATCTCAATGACCGGAAACGGGCTCTTTTGGCGCAAAGGGTATGCGAACCAATAACGTCTCCTAAGACAAGACAAAAATGCTAAAAATAAAAAAAAAATATGATGTAGGCATCCGATAAGAAAGGGTTTCTCGAAATTCCCACGGGATCGATCGTAAAACCACGCAACACAGCTACTATGCGAGTAATCCTGGAAAATATGAAAGAGGCGAATTGCTCTAAGCACTTACCCGATATCCAATTCCTCTTTCCGTTTGTAAAGTTTCTCCTTTTGTTCCGAGAAACTGATAAATTGGTCCAGAGCTTTTTTGTTCACGTGGTTGTATTTCTTCAAATGTTGATTCGCCTTTTCTAATTCTTTGAAAAGCTGAAATATAGATAAATACAGACAGTTGGTTAGTTATTAAGTTTTTTAAGAAATGCTATCCAAAATTCTTCGCCCGACAGGATTTGAACCTGTAATTCCTTCAAACTGTGTTCATTTTTTTAGGTTTTAGGTAGTGTGATTACTGATTACTGATTTAGTAAAGAGTATTTTTTTAATCTCTAAATAAAGTTCATCAGCTATTCATAGTATCGTACGATAGTAATTTTATGTTAATTGGAAATAAATTCTTTAATACGGATTGAGAGGGGATAACCATATAATAACGAGTTTGGTCTTGTGTATAGAGTATTGCAAGCATTTCATGTAAAATCGTGAAACTAAATTGACTTAATAAAGTTTTTGAAAAACTGTCAGTCTGGGCAGGTTTCGATCCTGCGATTACGCGAGTTTCATCCCAACGCGGTACACAACGAGACACGTAACCATTAAAGTCGAAATTAAGCTTTCCTTTGTTTTAGCGAGTATTGTTTTTTTCAAAAACCGTGTAAAAATATTTCCAACGCTTTTGGAAATATCCTACTAATATTATAAAGCTGAAAGTTTGTGAGTATGTATATGTATATGTGTGTTTGTTACATAATCACGTAAAAACCGCTGAACCGATTATCATGAAACTCGGTATGTATAAAGCTGGAGATCTGAATTCATGTCTGATCTATATTCATGTCTGTGGTAAACACAAAATAAAAAAAATTGACCTGTTATTTCAGCTTAGTTTAGGTTAAGTTAACAGTAGAATGAGGAGGAACACTAACTTTTTATCCCGGCAGAGGGCGTTAGTCGGATGATCTTTGGTTTGAATTAAGAACTGTCAAACAGGTGTTTTTTACAACTCTTGGCGCCAAATTGGCCATATCGGTCTCAGACCGAAAGAAAAAAAAACTCGGCATTTTCATTGGTGGAGAATCATTATAAAAAAAAAAACAAAAAGATCATCCGACGCCAGCGCCATCTGCTTACAGCTTTGCGTGTGCATGGGGTGCCCATTGTTTCGAGTTCGGGAGTAAAGTATAGATGTAGAACCTGTTTGAGCGACATCTTCTGATACTTAGAATGCAGTTCGGGCGCGTTGGGCAGCGTGCCGAGCGCCGCGATCTTGTCGAGCGACTCCTGGATCTTCTCCTGCAGCAGCACCTCCTTGGACGCCATCTTCTCCAGCCCCTTCGCGTCTTCTTCCATTTTGTCTTGGGCTTCCTTTTCCTATAAACAATATATTATTGTTGTAGATAAAGATTTGGTCCATAGAATTTTTAGTATCTATTTTTCTCAAATTGTGCTATAGAATAATATAATAAAGACTCCTCGATGATAACTACGTTTTTAGGGTTCCGTAGCCAAATGGCAAAAAACGGAACCCTAATAGATTCGTCATGTCGTCATGTTGCTGTTGAAACTTGGTAAGTATTCGGTGAACTGCATTAAGATTTTCACACAAAAATAGTAAAAAAACAATGAATTTTTGGGGTATGTATGGGGACTTAGAACTGAAACAAAAAAAATGTTTCATCAAAACTATACGTGTGGGATCTATGGATAGATCTTCAAAAATGATGTTGAGGATTTTTTTTCTTATCTGAATAGTTTGCCCGAGAGACACTTCCAAAGTGGTAAAATGTGTGTAACTTCTAACTAACCCTGTAACTTCTAAAATAAGAGAATGATAAAACTAAAAAAATATATATGATGTACCTACATTACCATGCAAACTTTCAACGAAAATTGGTTTGAACGAGATCTAGCTAGTAGTTTTTTTTAATACGTCATTAACCGCAAATCGCAATTTTCCTTTCATTCAATTCAAATATATACGGAACCCTTCGTGCGCGAGTCCCACTCGTACTTGGCCGGTTTTTTTAAAGGGATTTGTCGAGGCGTCTGATGATCTTAGAGCTGGTAATATCTTGCCCCAGTGGGTTAGCTTAGATATCCAGTGTGGGGACGCTCGCGCTCGCGCTGTCAGCGTTTTGGTAACCATAGCCCGAGAGTGGCGACAACTTCTTGTTGCTTTAGGTTTTATTTCCATTTTGTGTTTTGTTGTAGTAAATTGTTTGATTTATTGAACTTGACGTTCACAAATTGACAAAAAATCGTGACAAACATTGTATGGAACGTTTTTAAGTAAAATATAGTTTGGGTTTCACTTCAATTTTGGCTTAAGGTGAAGAAACTGGCCGGGTGTATGTGTTACCTTGTTCCTCCACTTGTCAAGTTCAAGTTTCAAGGACTTCTCGTTCTTGACCGCGGCCTGCACCTTGCGCTCCACCTCGTCCACCTCGCGGTTGATCTGCTTGATGCGCCTCTCGGCCGCGGAGAGGTCGGTCTTGGAGTTGGCGAGGCGACGCTTGCGGTCTTCCACGGAGATCTCTTGCAGCGCTTGCACCAGCTCGTCTTTACGTCTGGGGGGAACGTACGACTCAATTCAATATTTCAACTTATTTTCCCGGTTTTAATCACGTGGCTATTATTTTAAGCAATCACGATGGACGGACAGCCGGATAAATGGACAACAAAGTGATTCTATAAGGGTTTCTTTTTCTACCTTTTGAGGTATGGAACTCTAAAATATCAATAAATGCTTTAGGAATTGTTTATGCTGGACCGGGCCGTGTCCGAAGCCTGGCTACTTTCAGAAAATAATCAATAAATCGAACAGGTATGTCAGTTTAAGTCTCGTTTGCCCTTGGATAGTACGAGCATCATTTATTTCTAGGCTAAACTTATTAAACTACCAACCAACCTGATCAAATTGTTAGTAAGTAGATTCTCCAGCTTATTCTTAGTAGCCTCGAGGTTCATCCTGGCGCTGAAGGCTTCTTTATTCTCCTGCGTGAGGCGGCGGATGGCGTCGTTCAGCTCGTCTACCTTGCCCTGGTCCGACGTCGACAGCTGCTCCATTAGTTCCTGGGGGCGAGAGAGTTGTTATATGAGTTCCTGTGGGTGAGAGCAGGGGAACGGATGTTCCATCAGCCCCTAGGGCCTAGAGGAGAGGCAGAGAGTTGCTCTATCAGTTCCTGGGGGCGTGAGAGGCAGAGTTGGTCTATCAGCTCCTGGGGGCGAAAGGAAAGGTAGAGGGTTGCTCTATCAGTTCCTGCGGGTGGGAACAGAGGTAGAGAGTTGCTCCATCTGTTCCTGGGGGTGGGAACAAAGGTAGAGAGCTGCTCCATCTGTTCCTGGTGGTGGGAACAGAGGTAGAGAGCTGCTCCATCAGTTCCTGGGGGTGGGAACAAAGGTAGAGAGCTGCTGCATCAGTTCCTGGGGTGGGAACAGAGGTAGGGAGCTGCTTCATCAGTTCCTGGGGGTGGGAACAGAGGTAGAGAGCTGCTGCATCAGTTCCTGGGGGTGCGAATAGAGGTAGAGAGCTGCTGCATCAGTTCCTGGGGGTGCGAATAGAGGTAGAGAGCTGCTCTATCAGTTCCTGGGGGTGGGAACAAAGGTAGAGAGCTGCTGCATCAGTTCCTGGGGGTGATAGAAGACGTAGAGAGTTACTCTATCAGTTCCTGGGTGTGGGGAGTACAGAGACGGAGAACCTGACAGATGGCTTGGTCTTAACGAAGAGGAGAGGTGGAGAACATGCCAGGTGGATTAGACTGAACACGTTAGCTACAGGGGTGGGTTGTCGTTGAATTTTTCGATAACGAAACGAAACCGTTTTCTGCAGAACGCAATCTAGTCGCGGAAAAAGTCCTCTTTGCAACTGGTTCTAAGAGGACATAAGAAATTTAAATCGGGGTTCGAAATCGAAAAGTTCGTTGCATGCAATTGCTTTGAAATGAAAGTGAACAATGCGAATCGAACGACGAACGTGACCATGACAACGAATAATGTGTACAACGAGCGACGGAGCGCGATGCTCGATCTGTAGTTCCAAATACTAGTTCGGGCAACGAAGACCAAATCCAAAACAGAAAATGGTTCTATCGTCGCAGAGCAAGAAACGGTCCGTCTTTGCAACGTCCACCGCTAGTTAGCAATAGGTGGCAATAGCAGGGTGGGCTTATTCCGCACAGACGTTACATTTAATAAAATAAAGGAATGCCAGTAAAAGCGTCAACACGCCCGGGGTGTGGCATACATCAGTGCTGACGCACACGCCATGCGTGTTTGCATACATTATTTCAACACACTACGCCTGTTTTACCGCACTGATGAAAATCATCTAATATCACAATAGGAGTGTTTCCCGCGTGGCGGAAAGATAACACACCATGTGAACACGCCCGCACTGGTTAGCATGATAGGGAAATACAAATGTTTGTGTTTAGGAGTCAAAGAGCAAAACTGTTCTATTGATGACCTCTGTGGCGCGTCGTGCGAAAGCGCGACTGCATTGCAGAAGGTTGGGGGTTCGATTCCCGCCAGGTGCAAGTATTTATGCTTAAAAAATAAATATTTGTGTTTGGTCTGGGTGTACCTCTATGTATTTACAAAAGAAAAATAAGTATTATATCCGTTGTCTAGTCGTCGTAACACAAGCTTAGTCGCTTACCACGGGGCTGTGTGTTGTGCGCTGTGTGTTGTTCACAGAATTTATTTTATTGGTCACCACAAGCCGAAAATAAGAATAGGAATGTGTTCCTTTTATCCAACCTTAACGCTTGAGCTCGCTCGGCGCAGAAAATTTTCCCTGAAGTGTGGGTTACACTAAATAAAATCTTCGGGTTATATGTAGTGCAAAAAAGCGTATATCTATGTATCTATTCTTACCTGGTGTAACTCCGACTCTAAGCCCTCCTTAGTGGCCTGCATAGCTTCAAGGCTGGAGCGGCACTGCGCTAAGGAACGTTCCTTAGGGCCGCGGAATCTCTCTATCGAGGCCAACTCTTCCTTCATCAAACGAATGTCGGCTTTCACTTTGTCGAATATGTCCCTGAAAATATGTACAATTTTAAGACACGTAGATATTTATTTCAATAAATATATATGTGAAATCTTGATCTCGGTCACTGACAAGCTAAAAAATACAGTATATTACACTAAATAATAATACTTTTTTCTGTTAAATTTTTCCTATCAAATCAAATAAACAGGGCAAGGTGTTTATCCTATTCTTTAAGTCTTGTCCATTCACTGGTTGCCTGGATGAGATCACTCTTATGTGATAAGGCCGCCCATTATACCATGTTATTTTAAGATATTCTCTGTATAAAATGTTATTTGTTTCTTTATGGTACAATAAAGAGTTAATCAATCAACGCGGGATGCCGAAGATCGTGCGAAGTGGAGACGTAAAAGTAGGAAAGCGGACCCCGGGCTCTCGAGAGAGATGCAACCGGGAACAACGCTCGGATGATGATGAAAGAGTTAATTAATCAATAAAAAAGACGACAAAATTAGTGCATTGACGCAAATTAAAACATAAATCTGCACCTAACGCAAAAAATAAATCTTACTTAGCCTTCCCCTGCTTAGTCTCAGTCCGCTGCATCTCAGACACGATGGTATTGATACTGGTCTCCGTCTTGTTGAGCTCCTGTCTCAGGGTGTTGAGTTCGTCTTCCAGCGTCGTGATCTGCTCCATGAGCTCGGAGCGAGTCTTCTGCATCTCCAGGCGGGACCTGGATTGGTTGAAGTAGCCACCTGTTAGGGAGCCTTTCGATGATACCTGGAATATTTCATTTGTAAACATAACCCGACAATTAGATCATGTTAGAACCTCTAATTCCACCAGCTAGAGTTATTTTTGAACCAATTCTATACGACAATGTCAAAAATATAAGCAATTCGGTTTTACCCGCGTAAAGGTCAATTCACACGTACCACAACCACACCACGTCGCAGCGACTTTTTGCAGTTGCGTTATGGTACCGACAAAATGTCGATGTGGTGTTGGTTGTGGTACGTGTGAATTGACCCTGTCATGTCGTGGCGATGTGGTCGCGGTGCCGCCACCGCCGATGTGGTTGCGATGTGGTCGTATTACACAGGTGGTCGATAAACAACGGCAAAATGTGGTACGTGTGAATTGTAATATTCATTTTCAATACAAAATATACGCCCGACCACGTGGCGTCGTTGTGGTGTGGTTGTGGCTGTGGTGTGGTTGTGGTACGTGTGAATTGACCCTTAGTCAGAACCGATTGCGATGAAATTGGTAGGTAGTTGCAGATCTGGATTACCACATAGACTAGTATTTATCCCGATATTCCCACAGAATCGGAACTAACGCGGGTAAAAACTGAAAGGCGCTTCTAGTTCCAAACAACAGAAATAAATAATAGTATGCAAACTTGCTTTTTTCCTGAAAAAGGGCTTTGATAAGTTA
Organism: Idaea biselata; assembly: GCA_958496205.1. NCBI lineage: Eukaryota > Metazoa > Arthropoda > Insecta > Lepidoptera > Geometridae > Idaea > Idaea biselata. The sequence continues at coordinate 27,176,495 of OY292400.1, read as the reverse complement.
ATTTTCGGTCACATAAGTTGTAAGAAAGGTTACGTAACCTTCCTTACCCACTTTTGTCACATATATTCCGAGAAACACGAAAAGTATGAAAGCTGGGCAACAGTAAGAAGCGCCGAGGCACCAACCACAAGGCAAACTATGGTATTACCTGATCTCCCTCCAAAGTGACGCAGTCGAGATGGAACTGCTTTCCCAATTCGGTGGCACACTCCAGGTTCCTGCAGATGACTGTGGTATTACCTGATCTCCCTCCAAAGTGACGCAGTCGAGATGGAACTGCTTTCCCAATTCGGTGGCACACTCCAGGTTCCTGCAGATGACTGTGGTATTACCTGATCTCCCTCCAAAGTGACGCAGTCGAGATGGAACTGCTTTCCCAATTCGGTGGCACACTCCAGGTTCCTGCAGATGACTGTGGTATTACCTGATCTCCCTCCAAAGTGACGCAGTCGAGATGGAACTGCTTTCCCAATTCGGTGGCACACTCCAGGTTCCTGCAGATGACTGTGGTATTACCTGATCTCCCTCCAAAGTGACGCAGTCGAGATGGAACTGCTTTCCCAATTCGGTGGCACACTCCAGGTTCCTGCAGATGACTGTGGTATTACCTGATCTCCCTCCAAAGTGACGCAGTCGAGATGGAACTGCTTTCCCAATTCGGTGGCACACTCCAGGTTCCTGCAGATGACTGTGGTATTACCTGATCTCCCTCCAAAGTGACGCAGTCGAGATGGAACTGCTTTCCCAATTCGGTGGCACACTCCAGGTTCCTGCAGATGACTGTGGTATTACCTGATCTCCCTCCAAAGTGACGCAGTCGAGATGGAACTGCTTTCCCAATTCGGTGGCACACTCCAGGTTCCTGCAGATGACTGTGGTATTACCTGATCTCCCTCCAAAGTGACGCAGTCGAGATGGAACTGCTTTCCCAATTCGGTGGCACACTCCAGGTTCCTGCAGATGACTGTGGTATTACCTGATCTCCCTCCAAAGTGACGCAGTCGAGATGGAACTGCTTTCCCAATTCGGTGGCACACTCCAGGTTCCTGCAGATGACTGTGGTATTACCTGATCTCCCTCCAAAGTGACGCAGTCGAGATGGAACTGCTTTCCCAATTCGGTGGCACACTCCAGGTTCCTGCAGATGACTGTGGTATTACCTGATCTCCCTCCAAAGTGACGCAGTCGAGATGGAACTGCTTTCCCAATTCGGTGGCACACTCCAGGTTCCTGCAGATGACTGTGGTATTACCTGATCTCCCTCCAAAGTGACGCAGTCGAGATGGAACTGCTTTCCCAATTCGGTGGCACACTCCAGGTTCCTGCAGATGACTGTGGTATTACCTGATCTCCCTCCAAAGTGACGCAGTCGAGATGGAACTGCTTTCCCAATTCGGTGGCACACTCCAGGTTCCTGCAGATGACTGTGGTATTACCTGATCTCCCTCCAAAGTGACGCAGTCGAGATGGAACTGCTTTCCCAATTCGGTGGCACACTCCAGGTTCCTGCAGATGACTGTGGTATTACCTGATCTCCCTCCAAAGTGACGCAGTCGAGATGGAACTGCTTTCCCAATTCGGTGGCACACTCCAGGTTCCTGCAGATGACTGTGGTATTACCTGATCTCCCTCCAAAGTGACGCAGTCGAGATGGAACTGCTTTCCCAATTCGGTGGCACACTCCAGGTTCCTGCAGATGACTGTGGTATTACCTGATCTCCCTCCAAAGTGACGCAGTCGAGATGGAACTGCTTTCCCAATTCGGTGGCACACTCCAGGTTCCTGCAGATGACTGTGGTATTACCTGATCTCCCTCCAAAGTGACGCAGTCGAGATGGAACTGCTTTCCCAATTCGGTGGCACACTCCAGGTTCCTGCAGATGACTGTGGTATTACCTGATCTCCCTCCAAAGTGACGCAGTCGAGATGGAACTGCTTTCCCAATTCGGTGGCACACTCCAGGTTCCTGCAGATGACTGTGGTATTACCTGATCTCCCTCCAAAGTGACGCAGTCGAGATGGAACTGCTTTCCCAATTCGGTGGCACACTCCAGGTTCCTGCAGATGACTGTGGTATTACCTGATCTCCCTCCAAAGTGACGCAGTCGAGATGGAACTGCTTTCCCAATTCGGTGGCACACTCCAGGTTCCTGCAGATGACTGTGGTATTACCTGATCTCCCTCCAAAGTGACGCAGTCGAGATGGAACTGCTTTCCCAATTCGGTGGCACACTCCAGGTTCCTGCAGATGACTGTGGTATTACCTGATCTCCCTCCAAAGTGACGCAGTCGAGATGGAACTGCTTTCCCAATTCGGTGGCACACTCCAGGTTCCTGCAGATGACTGTGGTATTACCTGATCTCCCTCCAAAGTGACGCAGTCGAGATGGAACTGCTTTCCCAATTCGGTGGCACACTCCAGGTTCCTGCAGATGACTGTGGTATTACCTGATCTCCCTCCAAAGTGACGCAGTCGAGATGGAACTGCTTTCCCAATTCGGTGGCACACTCCAGGTTCCTGCAGATGACTGTGGTATTACCTGATCTCCCTCCAAAGTGACGCAGTCGAGATGGAACTGCTTTCCCAATTCGGTGGCACACTCCAGGTTCCTGCAGATGACTGTGGTATTACCTGATCTCCCTCCAAAGTGACGCAGTCGAGATGGAACTGCTTTCCCAATTCGGTGGCACACTCCAGGTTCCTGCAGATGACTGTGGTATTACCTGATCTCCCTCCAAAGTGACGCAGTCGAGATGGAACTGCTTTCCCAATTCGGTGGCACACTCCAGGTTCCTGCAGATGACTGTGGTATTACCTGATCTCCCTCCAAAGTGACGCAGTCGAGATGGAACTGCTTTCCCAATTCGGTGGCACACTCCAGGTTCCTGCAGATGACTGTGGTATTACCTGATCTCCCTCCAAAGTGACGCAGTCGAGATGGAACTGCTTTCCCAATTCGGTGGCACACTCCAGGTTCCTGCAGATGACTGTGGTATTACCTGATCTCCCTCCAAAGTGACGCAGTCGAGATGGAACTGCTTTCCCAATTCGGTGGCACACTCCAGGTTCCTGCAGATGACTGTGGTATTACCTGATCTCCCTCCAAAGTGACGCAGTCGAGATGGAACTGCTTTCCCAATTCGGTGGCACACTCCAGGTTCCTGCAGATGACTGTGGTATTACCTGATCTCCCTCCAAAGTGACGCAGTCGAGATGGAACTGCTTTCCCAATTCGGTGGCACACTCCAGGTTCCTGCAGATGACTGTGGTATTACCTGATCTCCCTCCAAAGTGACGCAGTCGAGATGGAACTGCTTTCCCAATTCGGTGGCACACTCCAGGTTCCTGCAGATGACTGTGGTATTACCTGATCTCCCTCCAAAGTGACGCAGTCGAGATGGAACTGCTTTCCCAATTCGGTGGCACACTCCAGGTTCCTGCAGATGACTGTGGTATTACCTGATCTCCCTCCAAAGTGACGCAGTCGAGATGGAACTGCTTTCCCAATTCGGTGGCACACTCCAGGTTCCTGCAGATGAGCGTCTTGCCGAATATGTACTTCATCGCTTTAGCGTACTTCGCGTCGTATTTCAACTTCTGCACCATGGCGATTGCGTTCTGGGGATAAAGGACACTTTGTAAACAAACATGTTAGAGTAGACATCTTTATAATGAGGAAGTTGATGAATGTAACAAGATTTAATTTTAGTGCGTAAGCCAATACAGCACACACATTCGAACCGGACGCGCCGAATAAATTGAAGTCTTGCTTTTGGTTTTGGAATAGGCCCTATCCTGAAATAGAATAGGGCTACCCAATCACTTCCCGTGGGCGCGCATTGGTGGGTAAACAGCTCGGTCCCAACGTGGATTAGTGTCAAGAATTTGTAGTACGGCCAGTACTGACTGGCATACGTGTCGTGTGTTTTAGTGGACCCTGGAGCCCCAAGAAGGATGCAACCGGGAACTCCGCTCAGATGAGAGAGAATTAAAATCCGGGATCGGGACTTAAACGAGTGAAACTGCAGTTCAGAGCTAGTTAACGATAAGGTACGAAAAATAAATGTATTTTTCAATATAATTTTTTGTCCTATGATATCATGACACGAAACAAAAAGCGCATTTGCGAACTAATAATAAGAGTCAATAGAATTAGGTAAAAATGTGCTAAAGTATACTGAAAATTGGCCTTGAAAACTTGACAAATATGGAAAAAATCAAGGAAATTGACACGATTAATTAATCACGATAAGCACATTCCAAGTAAATTGCGTCTTGTTGTCATTTTGCAGTCAAATAACAACCAATTATCTGTGATCCGGTTTCTAAATTTGTCAGTCACGATACTTATTGTCTGGCCGTGTATCCCCGGCATAGAATAAGGTTACCTCATCTCATCCCGTGGGTGTCGTAAAAGGCGACTAAGGGATCTGGGGATACATCTTTTCGTGTGGTGGTGTGGCTCACCTAGTGTTAGAGTTTTCAGGTTGCTCTAAGGCCTGTTAGTTTGTTGTTTTCTATGTATCATATGAATGTATTTACAAAAAAAAAGTATGATATTATCCGTTGTCTAGTCCCCACAGTACAAGCCTAGTTCTTAGTTTGTGCAATTCTTTTTTTTATTAAGAGGGTTCATTCCATTCTCTTTCTCCATACAAACGTAGTTTACGTTTTCCTCCCTGGATAAAGACATTAGAGCAAATATGTTTATGCCATAAAACCTATATCTGTTATGGCTTGTCAATGTACGAACCTTTTTTTTTCTAATTAAAATAATAATAAAAATAAAAAAAATGAAAAATGAAAAAAATAATTCGGAAGATGAATAGTCATGCCAGATATAAGTTTTATGGCATAAACATATTTGTTCTAATGTCTTTATCCAGGGAGGAAAACGTAAACTACGTTTGTATGGAGAAAAAGAATGGAATAAACGCCCTTAAGAGTCGGGCGTGAAAAACGCTTAATATAAAAAATGCAACGCGAATTAATCCCAATAATGAGTTTAATTTCATATCAACATCGAGAAAACCGAAGAAATATATAAATGCACTTACATTATCATTAGGATAGACCATATCCCTCACTTGCAGCCTGTTGAGAGGCATGAACGTGACCTCCCCCGGTAGACTCTGTCGGTTCATCTCCTTCAGGATCTTGGTACCCACCGTGTCTGACTCCACGATGTGGTGGAATAGACGGTTCCCTGCTGTCACCTGGGGAAATCAATAGAAAGATTATTTGACAAAACCTCTACAGAACAAGTTTGTATTAGCTTCTTATATTTTTAGACGATGAAAAAAAAAGCCGGAATCTTAAAATACTGACAATTCCGATGGTCCGGAATTCCGGAATACCGCATACCGGATTGATTTCCGGACTTTCGGGATTCCGGTTACTGATATTTACGGACATTCCGTCACGTCACTCTAGGGTGACAGAGTGTCCGCAACTTATAGATCCTTACTACCCTGAGTTGCACTTTAGTACACTGTTACATGTTCATTCCATTTTATAAACCCTCCAAGTTCAGTTTATCTATGTACCTATGCCATATTTTTATGCTTGGCTGACGACGACATCCGTAGTCTGTGGTACTTTGGGGGTACGAGATGATGTGTACCTCCAAAGGGAAGATCTTCCACCAGGCAGTTGGTTTTGCCCGGTAGGCCGCGGCCCGACGATGTCTCATCGGGAGTTGTATATGAGCTTATCTCGGAAAGAATGTTGATAGCGCGATTCAGGATTTCATACTAGTAACGCCATCTAGTTGATTCTATGGGCGTCCGCCACATCACTCCCCCTCGAGACCGGAGGTCGATGCAGATTGTTTTTGCCAGTGTGCCAGTTGTGTTGCGTGCGTCTCAGTGAGTCGAGACGGAATATCCCAGTGAGTCGGGATGCTGCTCCAGTGAGTCGGAGTCTTTGAATTCCACGGTGAGTCGGGAAGATGTTGTTCCAGTGAGTCGGAACAGTGATGTCCACGGTGAGTCGGGACGTGTGAAGGGGGCATAGCACGTGATGATCCAGCGTGTCGATGGCCAATCGATGAGGTGCCGGATCTCGGAAGCGTGCTGCAGGTGCCCAGTTGCGATGCGGTGTAGCCGTTGGAGGGTGAACCAGTGCTTGTAACTACACAGGCGTCGTGGTCCAACCAATGTGGCTAGAAGTAGTTGTCGGTTGCTGCTGGCAGGATGCAGAAGGTAGGTGAGGGTGGTGCGGGGTTTGAAGCTCATGTCGGCGAAGGTTGCGCTCTTGTCCATGTGCGGGGTCACCAGTTTGGAGGTACGAGATGATGTGTACCTCCAAAGGGAAGATCTTCCACCGGGCAGGTGGTTTTTGCCCGGTAGGCCGCGGCCCGACGATGTCTCATCGGGAGTTGTATATGAGCTTATCTCGGAAAGAATGTTGATAGCGCGATTCAGGATTTCATACTAGTAACGCCATCTAGTTGATTCTGTGGGCGACCGCCACAGTACAGCCAAACTTAATAAATGTGTTAATAAGTGTGAGCTTGGCCCAGTCGCCGCCTCGCTCTTGGAATGTCTCCAGCACTTTGTGTATGACTGTATGTGTACTGACCTCGACAGCAGTGTAGATGGTCTTGTCGCAGGTGAAGATCTCAATGACAGGTCCGTAGTACTGTGTGGCGATCTTGGCCCAGTCGCCGCCTCGCTCTTGGAATGTCTCCAGCACTGTGTATGACTGTATGTGTACTGACCTCGACAGCAGTGTAGATGGTCTTGTCGCAGGTGAAGTTCTCAATGACAGGTCCGTAGTACTGTGTGGCGATCTTGGCCCAGTCGCCGCCTCGCTCTTGGAATGTCTCCAGCACTGTGAGGCGATCTTGGCCCAGTCGCCGCCTCGCTCTTGGAATGTCTCCAGCACTGTGTGTGACTGTATGTGTACTGACCTCGACAGCAGTGTAGATGGTCTTGTCGCAGGTGAAGTTCTCAATGACAGGTCCGTAGTACTGTGTGGCGATCTTGGCCCAGTAGCCGCCTCGCTCTTGGAATGTCTCCAGCACTGTGTGGCGATCTTGGCCCAGTCGCCGCCTCGCTCTTGGAATGTCTCCAGCACTGTGTATGACTGTATGTGTACTGACCTCGACAGCAGTGTAGATGGTCTTGTCGCAGGTGAAGTTCTCAATGACAGGTCCGTAGTACTGTGTGGCGATCTTGGCCCAGTCGCCGCCTCGCTCTTGGAATGTCTCCAGCACTGTGTATGACTGTATGTGTACTGACCTCGACAGCAGTGTAGATGGTCTTGTCGCAGGTGAAGTTCTCAATGACAGGTCCGTAGTACTGTGTGGCGATCTTGGCCCAGTCGCCGCCTCGCTCTTGGAATGTCTCCAGCACATTGTGTATGACTGTATGTGTACTGACCTCGACAGCAGTGTAGATGGTCTTGTCGCAGGTGAAGTTCTCAATGACAGGTCCGTAGTACTGTGTGGCGATCTTGGCCCAGTCGCCGCCTCGCTCTTGGAATGTCTCCAGCACTTTGTGTATGACTGTATGTGTACTGACCTCGACAGCAGTGTAGATGGTCTTGTCGCAGGTGAAGTTCTCAATGACAGGTCCGTAGTACTGTGTGGCGATCTTGGCCCAGTCGCCGCCTCGCTCTTGGAATGTCTCCAGCACTTTGCGTACACTGTCGCGACCGTTTAGAATCGGCTACAACAAAAAAAATACTGAAATCCCGGTCTAAATTACTCAGTCAGTATAGAAATTACATGCATTATATTTGTTTTACTGAATGTGAAATATACATTCCAAAATTATGTTGGTCCATACTCTTTCCGAATTCGTTTGGTAACTGCCTTACAGAGAAGGGCCACAGTCAAAAGTTATAATAGAATAGAGGTCGTGAGTTTAATCCAGGACACAAACAAATTTTGAAGTGATGAGAAGTAAACGCAAGAAACTCACGGGGGACATTCGAAATACGAATTTAATTTCTTACCTTTCCAGCCATAGAACGTAAAGCTTGGTCAGCTTTAGCCAAATCTTCTTTCAGAGAGGATAGGTTCTGTGTCAAAGTTGTTTCTTTCCGCCACAATTCACTGTCAAATAAAATAAGATTGATTTATAATGTTATTTGGCGTATCTGGCCCCATAAAATTCACAGTTTAATAGTAATATTATGCAATTAGTGAATGAAGGACGGATTTAAAATGAGGGTCATAGATGTTTCACAAGTAAGTGAAGGATTCTTACGACCGATTCATGATGATTAAATCACGAGCGTAGCGAGTGATTCAAGTGTTGGAATCCTGAGCGACGCAAGTGATTCATGGCCCTCAATGTAAATTTGTACTTTATTCAAGAGTTCCATACTTAAAACCATGACTACGAAAAAAAGAAAAGAGTTTGTATGTCGAGTGTTCTTTGCGCGAGAAGTTGTATTCGTATTGAGATGGAGGTCCAATTTTTTGGTTTGTTCTAAATTCGAACACCAAAATGGGCATTTTCATTTACTGGTTTCAGTAAATAAAAAAAGCTTTTTAGAGTGGCTTTTTGGAGTTATACTTACTTCCTCGCACTTTGTTCTTGATCCTTCTTCTTCTTACACTCGTAGTATTGCTTATTGTGTTCGTCTATAGCGACCCTTTGACGCTCCATTTCCTTTGTAGTCTCCTCTATACGTTTCTCTAGCTCAGTCAACTTGGTCGCGTCGCGCCGTAGGTCTTCGCGTAGTTTGTTCTCGTGGTCTTTTTTGTCTTTTATTTGTTTGTTTAGGGATCTGTTAAGAGGATGAATTAGTATTATAAATATAAGTAGGTAAATCCTTAATTTATTGTTAATTATATTGACTAGCAGTATCCCGCGGTTTCACCTGCGTGTGTAAAATCCCGTAGCTATTTTGAAAAATCCTTTTAATCCATTCCTTCTTTTAAATTAATTTCATGCCCCTAGCACCAGCGGCTTGGGCTCTGCGCTGATAAATAGTTGTCAGTCAATTATTCAGTCAGAACTTTCAATTTTGAATATTTAGATTGTATCCTACTAAATTTAAAAGGTGAAAGTTCGTGTGTATGTGTGTATGAGATATCTCAGTACCGCGGCCCTGCTTGGCTACAGCTCTCATATACTCTGTATAGTATACAGAGTGTCTGGAGAGTGTCTATGCCTGGTGTCAGAGTGAGTGTGTTTGTGTGTGTGGGTGGCTGTTTTTGTTTATTATGTGGTGACTATTACAAATTGTGTATTTGTACTAAATAAGTAAATAAATAAGTAAGTACTTACTTTAACTCCTTCTCGATCCAGCGGTCCCGGTCCTGCTTGCTGGTGAACTGCGTGCCGCGGCCCTGCTTGGCGTACAGCTCCTGCCGCTTCTGCTGGTTCAGCGCGAGGGCTCGCGTGCACTCCTCCTCTCTATACCTAGTACTTACTTCAACTCCTTCTCGATCCAGCGGTCCCGGTCCTGCTTGCTGGTGAACTGCGTGCCGCGGCCCTGCTTGGCGTACAGCTCCTGCCGCTTCTGCTGGTTCAGCGCGAGGGCTCGCGTGCACTCCTCCTCTCTATACCTAGTACTTACTTCAACTCCTTCTCGATCCAGCGGTCCCGGTCCTGCTTGCTGGTGAACTGCGTGCCGCGGCCCTGCTTGGCGTACAGCTCCTGCCGCTTCTGCTGGTTCAGCGCGAGGGCTCGCGTGCACTCCTCCTCTCTATACCTAGTACTTACTTCAACTCCTTCTCGATCCAGCGGTCCCGGTCCTGCTTGCTGGTGAACTGCGTGCCGCGGCCCTGCTTGGCGTACAGCTCCTGCCGCTTCTGCTGGTTCAGCGCGAGGGCTCGCGTGCACTCCTCCTCTCGTGCCTTCATCTCTTCGTATTTCGGCTTCAGTTCCTCCAATTCGCGCTCTTTTTCCGATATTTGTTGGCGGAGACGGTCGAGTTCTGCTTCGGCTCTTTCCTGTATAAACGTACATAATTTACCACTAACGATAGGGAAAAGGACCCTATTTGAGGAGGTATCAATATTATTAGACACGGGTCACATCGGCCGTGGTCCCGAGAAGACTGACCGGACTGTATATTGACTGATTGACTGTATATTTACGGAAAGTGAACACGTAAACAATAATAATAGTTGTCCCTGTAGGCCGGGTCTTAATGAATATGGCGCCGGTATCTCGTTCGTCAAATGGTTTCTCCTTGAAAACCAGTTGTGTATTTCAGGAGATTGCTGATAGACAACGCGAATAGTGTTGTGTATAGATACTGAACCACATTGTACATAGAGCCATCTAACCTTTGCACCAGGAAACTTATATTTAACCAATAAATCTAACCTTAGATTTATTATCTCCATCGACATCGTCGCTCAAGTCTTTGATCCCAAGTTCGAGTTTAGTCTTCTCCCGCAGCAACTGTTGGTGCTCAGTAGAAAGGATGTCTTTCTCTTCACGAGCTGCTGCAACGTCCTTACGGGCTTCCTTCAGTTTTCTGGCGAAGAACGAGTAAATACTGTTAGCTTTTATTCATCAAATTCGTTACATGACAATATTTGAAAATCACTGATCAATACAGAAGTTAAATACGATCGAAACAGAAACAAAATACGATCGAAACAGAAACAAAAGACGATCGAAGCGGAACAAAACATGATTAATACAGAAATAAAAGACGATCTAATAAGAAACAAAATACGATCGAAACAGAAACAAGAGCCGATCGAAGCGGAACAAGACATGATCGATACAGATCGAAACGAAACACGATACACATTGAGAGCTCACCTATTAGCTTCGCGAACATGATCCTGCGCCTCTCGGACCATGTCAGCATAATGTTGCTGTTCCTTGCCGCTGTTCGCGCGGAGTTTTTCCAACTAAAACATAAATTATATACATAATGCAGTTTCAGTAAGCGACTTCTTCAATTTTCAAACAAATTAGTAATTAACAATTTTATATTGTTCATTCATGTAGAATTCATACAACATTTTTACTGTCTATACACCATATTTCTATGTACTTCGGTTTTGCAATTTCGAAAACATACAACTACGCAGCAATATTTGCCATAAAGTTCTTACCTCTTCTAACTTCCTCTTATTCTCTCGATGTTCAGTGTCATGTATAATGAACTCTAAAACTCGCCGCGCCCGATCCCACTTCTGATACTCTTTCAACTCTTCCTTCTCCTCTTCAAGTGTCTTGAGACGCTCTTCGATTGTTTGAAGAAACTCGTTTATCTTCTCTACCTGCGGCAAAAGGTATGATACAATGTGCATTAATTGAGATATTATGTAAAACGCTGCTGCAGCGCTGACAATATTGTTACGTTTATCTCAAACTATCCTGCGCCCGCGTCCTCGTCCGCCTAATTTTTTTGAAAATATAATATAGCCTATAGCCTTCCTCAATAAATGGACTATCCAACACTGAAATAATTTATCAAATCGGACCAGGAACCGTCCTTAAATTAACGCGTTCAAACAAACAAACAAACTCTTCAGCTTTATAATATTAGTATAGATTAAGATGACAATCGCAGTGGGTGCTAATATGATGTCGATTTAGGGTCTCTGCATACGTAACGTTTCCCGGACGGGACGTGTCAATTTCTACATACAAAAGTCCTGTGCCGTCCCCCCCCCATCGTCGCCCCGACGGGACGGGAAATCCAGAGACCTTTAGAGACGCTTGAAACGTCCAAAAGTATTCCTGATTTGGAGTCCTCTTAAGAATCGCGTTAACGAAACCGCATACTTTAGTATATTTACGCAGGAGAGACACAGAAAGGTTATGACATTATTTGAGCAACCGAGGTTTAGACAAGTTAAATAAGATTTAAAACTATTTAATTATTAGTACAGAAGCTCTCAGCTTATTCAGTTTATAACGCGGCAATAAAAAAATTAACTTGTTTATACTAAAAATAAAGTTAACTAACGGCTGTTTTTGAAGACGCGATTTCGACAGGTCATTGACTTCCACCAATGATTATTTCAAGGGCATATTTTTATAGTAGGCTTGAGGTAAGATACTATGCAAATTACTGGTAATTTATGAGGGCCCATAATTATTTTACTGCATAGTACATCACCTGCATCAGTATTTATGTAAGAGTTAAATGTGAATGTTAATGTTATAATAGTACTTACAATGCACTTTGGCAAAAACATTGGTGTAACACTACCTAACTAGGACAGTAAATTGCTAGCTTTTACTCAAGTGTTTGCCTGTGAAAGTATTGGTGTGCTAATATCCTGATTAGTGAGTGTTTGACTATTACCTTAATTAACCTACCTCAAATTAGTTTTTTTAAATTCTCTTACCTCTATGTTTCAACTTTATTACTATAGTCTTGGTCGCGAGGAGACTCATCGATTCTTAGGCTTTATTTGATAAAAGTAAACCCAATGAAATGATAAATCATAATAATAAAGTTTGACCACCTAAGCCAAATCAAGAAACCCCTTTTAGTCAGGTTTTACAATGGGCAGGGGCATATTGTAACCATATTTTTTAGACCCGGCTTGACATTCTAGTTTAATTTTATGGTTACAACTAAGATACACTCTTTTTATTTCGTGGTACACTCTCCAAAGACTTACCTTTCCGACGGTCTCTTTAAGAATGGTGACAGATTCCTCTCGCCTCTCATCATACACTCTAGTTCCTGCCACTTCACGTAATAACTTCAGTCTGTGGGAATCAGGCGCTATTGCCATTTGATTGATCTGAAAAGGCGATGACAAAATATTTAAAATTGAATCTTGGTTATTAAACCAAATAAATAATAAGTAACCAAAGATTGCAGAAAGTTGCACACAGTGCTATCTGGCCTTAAATTAAGCAACTGGACTTGCACTAAGGGTTTTTGTCAATTAAAAATACATATACATGGTACATAATAATAGAAAACACACAGAATCAGAAACAAGCATTTATGGTCAGCATAAATATTAAATACTTGTCCCGAACAATTGTTTCGAACCTTCTACGTCGCGAGCGGGTATTCGCCCGACGCGCCACAGACACACACGCCTTCAAACAAAATGCAATCAGAAGAACGAAATATGATGTCTTACCTTTCCCTGTTTAACGATGTAGTAAGGATTTGAGTTGGAAAGGCCAGCACTCTCCAAAAGATTAAGGACCTCTGATCTCGGTACCACTTTCTTGTTGAGAAAGAACTGATCCTTCTTGGAACCAATAACTCGGCGGAGGAATATCTCATCTTTTTCAATCTAGAACAGATTAAATTAAATAGGTTTTTTGACCATTTGTTAATACATAGACAAGCAGGCCAATCTTGCAAAATCATAAGTGTAATTAAAAATCGATTCGCAATTCAACATTTTGGCACAAAATTACATGTTGGATGACCAACATATGTCAAACTAGCTGCGTCCCGAGGTTTCTCCTGCGTAAGTCCCGATCCCGTGGGAATATCGGGATCAAAAGTAGCCTATTTTTTTTTTTTTTTCTCTGGGCTTCTCTGCAATCAGTCCTTGGACTATGAGCAGGTGCGTTCATTGCGTTGATGAAAGTAGCCTATGTTACTCAGGATGAATGTAGCTTTCTAATGGTGAAAGAATTTTTGAAATTGGTCCAGTAGTTTTTGAGGTTATTCATAACAAACATACAGATACACACACACACACAAAAATACAAATTTTTCCTCTTTGTAATATTAGTATAGAAGTATAGATAATTAATACGCTATAATAACATCTATTAGAAATGTTTGTTTTGAACTTTTAGATATATAATACAACATACCGGTATCCTATTATCGGAGTTGTCAAATATAATTTCAACGAAGGCAGAAATCACCCTCGGTCCAGTACCCTCGTGGAGCAGAGCCAGTCTCTGCTCCGGACGAAGGTGTGAAAACTCATCACTCAACACAAATTGTATTGCTGTAACAAGTAATTATAATTAGAGTTATAGTTTAAGCTAGTAAATTGGGGTAGAATTACAATTTAGTTTCATCTTGTAATCTTTATTTGCCATTGTTGACCATATTTATTTTTTGCAATGCAATTGGAAATTAAACCCAATGTTCGACTTCAGAATATCAATGATTTTAATCATGCTACATATAAATCTGTGCTTATTTTACTTGCTTTGTGTGGGTACCATCACAAAAAGTGTGCAACAGAATTTTCAATTCTGAGAAACATTAATATGTGCAGTCCGTACCTACATGCATCACTAGTTGATGTCAAATAATTATAGTGCTATTGAACACACATTCATTAAACCTTGGTGAACCGTTTAAGTTTTATTGGTTTCTCTCCCTTATGTATTGCAGCGGTATGAGTGCGCAGTGCACTTGCTCTCTATAAGCTTGTAAACAAAACATTGACAGTGGGCAATAGAAAGTAGGTTACTTGGTAACTTTTAGAATGTCACTTACCGTGGAAGAAGTTACTTTTTCCAGAACCATTACGTCCGACAACTACATTGTGGCGTTTGTCGAAAGGTTCGACAACAATCTGCTCGCGATAACTTTTAAATCCTTGAATAATCACCTAAAAACATAGGAGACGAGGGTTCATAACATTGATTCACAAGACTAGAATGTATTTAAAAGAATTATATAGTTTAGGATGGTATATAATAAAGGAACAAGTCCTTTAATCAACATCGTACCTGTTTAATGTGCATTTTAATTAGTTTAAACTTAAATTCATAAAAAATATTTACGAAAAGCCACCACAAACATTGACCGCCATTTCAAGTACTTTTTTTTTTGTCTTCGACGTGACATTAGAGGAAGACTAAAAGTTTTTAGTCCATTCAGCCACATTATTTTTAAATTATTTTATTTATCTATAATTTAATAAACATCAATAAAGAAATAGGTAATCATGAGTTATAAGTACTTACCTTTTTATATAATGTACTGAAATCAATAATAAATTAAATTAAATAAACTGTTCCGTTTTCTTTCAAAGTTTTATTGACTTTGAAATGTTGGCAATCAACTCAGAATCGAAAGTTTTAACAAAAATTTACGTGTATGGGAAACTTAAAAAAACCCTTTTTTTAGGTTCCACCTGTATTGCTCTCTCTCTCTACCAAGGCCCGATTTGGGCCTTCATAATTATTAATAGTACTTAATTTTAAAATATGAAAAATTTTTGACATGAAGGGTGAAATTACTTTTGTTAATTAAAAAAAATTACATGAACCCTGAAATGGTTTGCAACAACCTATTTCTAAATTTGATAGGAAAATGTAAAATATATAACTTCGATTCTTACTCCCATTATACGACCGCACCTAACAAAATAAAATGAAAAGAAAAATTAACTTTGGCACAAAGAAAATCTCAAACTTATGACAAACTCTTTGGTAAGTGAAGGCAGACTGGTCTTTTTGTCAGACAGGGCAGCCATTTTGAAATCCATGACCTACTCGATTTGACTCCGACCAATCAGAAACGCCCTACCCCTAAACACATTGTCATAAAATTCGTAACACGTTTGTTGTATGGGATCGATCCCGTCTTAAATATTTGTTTTATTTTGTTTTTAGTATTTGTTGTTGTAGGGGCTATCGAAATACATCTTCTGTGAAAATTTCAACCATCTAGCTATTACGGTTCATGAAATACAGCCTAGTGACAGACGGAGAGACGGACAGACAGCGAAATCTCAGTAATAGGGTCCCGTTTTTACCCTTTGGGTACGGAACCCTAAGAAAGTGGTATTTCATTTAGATACTCGGCTGGAATTGGTTACTTAGTGAATTTTGTACTACCCGATACCCCCCTTAGGACCGTTGATATACTAAAGTATTACTTTTATTATAAATGCGGAAGTGACTCTGTCTGTCTGTCTGTTATGCTTTTACGCCTCAACTTATTTACAAGAACAAAAGTAGCATATGCGGGATCGGGACTTACGCGGGTGACACCACGGGGCGTAGCTAGTATGTACTAAAATAAATTCGAAAATATTGCTTAGCTGTTATACAGATACCTAACTCTAAAAGCTAGCATTTTAAAGCTCAATATTTCAAAAACGGAATTCATTGTGGGTTTTTCAAAACTATTTTAATAAAAAAAGCTGTGTGTAGTACCCACCGAGATTCGAACCCGCGACTATTAGTAAGTGGTATAAGCACTTATTAAAAAAAATACAAATATGATTAAATTATAAAATATTCATAAATATGTTTTATAGTCAATTACTAGCTAGATTCACCTAGTGTTTTCATTTGGTACATTCATCTCTATGTGTTCAATGATAATAGTATTTTTTACAAACGTTAAGCTCACACTGGTGATAAATATTATGCTCATTCAAAATCTATTAGAACCAGTTGCTGCTAGGCTATTTTATTTTGCTGCAGCAGTTCTTAGTGTGTAGTCCGGAGTGGTATTACATTATTTACACAAATTCTTATTTTTCATAAAAAAAAAGTATTTTAACTGGATTTCTTTAAAATAAAACTAATTTTAAAGCATTAGTATATTTTTAATTTAATTATAAAATAAATAATTTTAACTCATTTCAAAACAATAAATTATAATGACCGCTGAAAATGTTAATGAATCCGGACCCACAGAAGAAAACAAATTAAATAAGTTGCAAGTTTTTGGAAGATTTCATATAGTACAATTTATATTGATTTGCTTACCACTATGTATTGTGTCAATGACCCATGTGAATTATGTGTTTGTCGCAGAAGATGTTGACCACAGGTTGGTACCGAAAATGTTTACCTAAATATAACTTAAGAGGATAGTCTCCATTCTCTTTCTCCATACAAATGTAGTTTACATTTTCCTCCCTAGATAAAGACATTAGAGCAAATAATATGTTTATGCCATAAAACTTATATCTGTCATGACTATGCATCGTCTACCTTTTTATTTTTTTCATTTTATTATTATTTTAATTTTAATTAGAAAAAAAAAATATCCAGGGAGGAAAATGTAAACTACGTTTGGATGGAGAAAGAGAATGGAGATTATCCTCTTAAGGAAAAAGGAGAGTCTCAAAAAGTTCTAAAAATATTTATAATATAATATATATAATAATAAACACAATTTTACATCTCAAGAACCGAGTTCACAAAACTTATTATGAATCATAAATAATAGAAAGAAATATTCTCTTATCGACATCCCGAGCCTTACAACAAAAGCTTGCATATTCTCATCTCATACGACGGACGATCAACCAGGAGCGATGTTCCTGGTTGCATCGCTCTCGGGAGCCCGGGGTCTGCTAAGCCCCAAAATTATTTTTTTTAATTTGGGGTCGGCTCAGTAGGTAAGTCATCATCATCATCAATCATCATTGATCATACCGTCTGCAAATAGATTTGGAAATATTTTTACGGCCGGCCTGACATCATCAACCCTCCTAGGGACTAAGCAGTTTATCCGCCACCGCACGGGGAGAACTTCAGATCCTTTAGTCGCCTTTTACGACACCTACAGGAAGACATGGGGTAACCCTATTCTATGCCAGGGCTACACAGCAACAAAAGCAAGCCTATTAATAAAACCTACCGTGTATTAACTACCCTACTGATTTTTTACCCGTTTAGAAGTATCCCTTAAATAGGTAACTAGTTTTGATAGGTATGAAGTATAAAGCTCTCTTAAATAGAACCAGTTTATTTGGCATTCAAATGTCAAATCCTTTTGCACTTTATGAACTTTTAAAATTAATATCTGTTGGAAATTAGATAGGTAAACTTTACAAAAACTCAAATTTTAAAATTTGAAGTAACTTATTATATTTTTTAGGGTTCCGTACCTAAAGGTAAAAACGGGACCCTATTACTGAGACTTCGCTGTCTGTCTGTCTGTCTGTTTATAAATTATTATAAAAAATAATATAAATTATAAGATAAAAACGTATAATATATTAAACTTCGTAGGTACGAAACATCTCATAGGTAGGTCGAATAGCCCTCTTTGCGGATGAAATGCCTCACCTCTAAAAATAATCTACAATAACAAGTAAAAAACTACATGCTTTGCTCGCTTTGTCAATATCCTAAATATTCTATTAGATTGTACTAGCTGACCCGGCAAACGTTGTTTTGCCTTATAAATTATAGATAGTAGCCGATTCTCAGACCTACTGAATACGAATTTGGTCAAGCCGTTTCGGAGGAGTACGGTAACTAACACTGTGACATGGAAATTTTATATATTAGATAATAATATATAACAATAGAATATCACAAAAAATAAGAGACGACTTGTTTATACAGATGATTACTCAATGAAAATAAATTGTTTCTAATTGGTTGGCAAGAGTATCGCTAATTGTTTTCGACGCACATAGCAAAGTCCGATAAGTCCTAAATAGATGCGGTCACATCACATTCCGTTTAAGAGACCCTAATAGAAAGGTAATTGAAAGGGAAATTAATTAAAACTCAAGAGCTTGTATCTAGGATCTAATAAAATACGTAATTCATAGTTTGATAAAAATGTACTCTAAGTAGGTATTGTAAATTAAGTACCTCGTTAAATACCTAACAACCACCATTCGAATTCGTTATACAATCTATATATTAAAGTTATATTTCATAAAACATACCTAGTTGAGGTAACCACAAATGCGAAGGAGCATATACTGCTACCGAATCAAAATTTCTAAAAATTCTCAAAGTTTCTAGAATAAATAAGGATAAAAAAAACGTGTGGCACTCGGGGACTGCCGCGGTAAAGCTATTGCAAAGTATTTTTTGTTCTTAGGCTACATGGTAGGTGGAGTGTAGGGTGTTAGGCTTTATTTTCGTTACGGAATTTCTTGATTCGATCGCTGAGCTCAAAGTCCGCGATAAAAGCTATGCAATACCTTAAAAATCCTTAGATTTAAAGTTTATGTTTAACATGTCGGTAAAATAATATTTTCGAAATTCCGAATACAATTCAATTATAATTTTGTACTAACATGTAATACTACCCCACGAAACTAGTTTTAACATTTTAAATGTTATTTTAAAGTTGGTATACCAGTTTTAAAAATACTAAAGTAACGTATTTATTTATTTACTAATTTATTATAACTTACACAACTTTAATATCTTTAAAACTGGTACCAAGTTACTTCAATACCAAGACAATAAAATTTATACAAAAGATACTTATGTAGACCTCTGTACATTACTTACTTGATTAAAATATTTTATAAAATGTTTTTTTTTCAGATGTAGAGTTCCAGAATGTGATAGCAAAAATTCTACGATTGAAAAGCCAATATGGTGGCCTGAAAACACTGATACAAAATGTGTAAAACCAGTAATTAATATTGAAAAATATGCGATTTCAAATAACACTTGCACCAAAGATGTCTTTTACGATGTACTAGAAGAGTGTACTGATTGGATATATGAAAATAGTAATTCCATGGTGGCCGAAGTAAGATTTTTATTTCTTTTTCATACTGTTCCTCAGTCTTCATTAATATTATTTAAAAGAGTTAGGTAACGATTATTAACAGTCACCACTTTCACTACAATCGAGTACTTAGGTATTTCAATCATTTAAAATATAATACTAAAACTCAAGTAGTATTGATGCGGTGATATACCTTTATACAATAATTGTTATATAAGTAACAATTCCGAAACAATTCATCAAATACAAAATCTGTTAGGTATAATCATAAGTATCCATCAATTTGATTATGGTTTTTTACCTATTCTATTTTCAAAAGATGGTGTGCAAACATAAATATAGTCATAATACCTACTCATAGTATACATGATTTAATTGGTGAATTACCCACAATAGTAACGCCTTATTTACGTGTCTAAGATTCAATTAGGTAGCCTGTCCATTAGTTTGTTCAATTACTTGGAAGATATAAAAAAATAACTGGTTTTGCGTTTTTCCTTGTCGATAGATTTATTTGTTGTTTGCATAAGAATAAGCGTGGCTATGCGTTTTTGATCATTCATTATTTAACTTATATTATAACTTTCTATTTATTAACTAACTATTTATAAATTTTCAGCTAAATTTAGGATGTCAATCCTGGAAATCAACTCTCGTTGGCAGTGTCCATAATGCAGGCATGATTATTTCCATGTTATTCACTGGATGGATAGCTGATAAGTATGAATGTTTATTGATTTTTTTAGTAGGTACCTAATTATATAATTCTTTAAATTAATTGAGACTTTTTCTTACAGAATAGGAAGAAAACCTACAGCAATAATTAGTTCTATTGGTGGTTTTATAGGAGTAGTAAAAATATTTTTGACTAATTATTATGCTTATTTGGCAATTGAATTTATGGAATCTGTGCTGGCATCCGGACTTTACACAGTGGGTATAGTTTTGAGTAAGTGCAAATAATTGCGATTTCATTAGCGATAATTTGCTTTATTGATGGATTGGGAATACTAATGGCTTTTTTTTATTTTGCAGTGATTGAAGTCGGTGGTGATTCAAAACGAGTTCTCACAGGCGTTATATTTTCTTATGCTGTCTATGTCGGCGAAGTCTTATATGCTTTTATTGCAATGGGATTGAAATATTGGAAATCGATAGTTTTAATCGTCTACTCCCCATTAATATTATTTCTCACGTACATAATAATTCTTAAAGAAAGTTCTCGTTGGGAAATTCTCCGTGGCAAAACTGATAATGCGAAAAAGACATTGAAATTAGTTGCGAAATATAACAAAATTGATTTCACTGCAAATGAAATTGATAACACGTCAGCAAAGGAACTTAGAACAAAATTTAATATCGAAGAACAAACAGAAAAAGAGAGTATGATGGTGATATTGAACTCTAAAGAAATTATGATCAGATTGGGCGTAGCGTCATTTTGTTTTTTCACATCCAGTTTTTTGTATTATGGCGCAGTTGTACATTCGGTTCTGCTACCTGGAAACAAATACACTAACTTTATTTTATCATCTGTAACATCCTTTCCCGGAGATCTGATTGCCTACTTTACATTTGAAAAGTTTGGTAGAAGAATAACTTTGCAATACGGATATATGGTTTCTGCGGTGTTTCTCATAGCACAGAGTTATTGTCCGGAATGTGAGTTTATCTGTATTAATCAGCTTTCAAATCAGCATTTCAAGAATCTATTTGTCACTAAAGAATAAGTAATAATTACGCCTCGTGCTCACCACTATTTGAATCGTTATTTTATAATATGCATTATCTACTAGTAAAACAACGCGAATAAAGCAAATAAGTAGAAATTATAATATCAAAGGTACGTACCTACCTAATTAGTATTAGTAAAAGATTATGTCAATGGACTTGATAACGTTTTGGAAGCACCTTGGCAAAGGCATTATATTTGCACACAGCATCAAATGAAATTGATTCGTATATTAAAATTCTGATTTGATTGTATTTTGAGTCTTGCAATGTGGGATCATTCGCAATAGATTATTTCGTCCATGAAAGAAATCAATCTTATAAAATAAATATTTGTTTCAGCTATTACTTGGCTCAAAGTGCTATTATTTTTACTCGGCAAACTTGGCGTCGTAATATGTTTTACGGGAATCTACACGTATAGCTTGGAACTGTTCCCAACGAGCGTGAGAGGTTCTCTACTAGGCTGGGGCAATACTGCAGCGAGAGTAGGAAGCATGCTAGCTCCACTTACACCACTCTTGGTATTTTTTTATTTTATTTAATCTATTTTAATCACATTGTGGTGCATAAAATTTCCAACCGATAAATTAGTGTATCAAATTAATTCTTTTTTAACCGACTTCAAGAAAAACCGTAGGAGGAGTTTGTCAATTTAACGTACCATCATACATAACGGATGTTTAGTGTATTTTCACCAATTACTGAAAGACGGAACAACCGATTGAGATTATTTGTTTTTATTTGGAAGAAAGTTGCTCAAAATTTATCTCATATAAATCTAATGATAATCTGAAGAGCAGCTTCGGAATTATGAACAGAATTACTCCTCATAATGCAGTCAATTACCCACTTTTAAATGTTTACTAATAGGCGGACAGCCCTTAAACAAGGCGAGATTAATAAGTAGGGTGGGTGAGATTAATAATAGGTAGGGACCTGGAAACCCGTCTTTTTCATCAGAAAACTCCTGAATGAGTTTCAATTTTATTCACGAGTAAGACAACTAACTAAGTGGGAATTAATTAATCACCTGGAACCACCTCCTCATCACACAACTTCTCTTTGGGGAAAGCTACAGATTTCTGTTTGATCGAGTGGATTTCTTAGTGACAGTAGAAAATGAACCGAAAAAAAAGGGACACCAAAAATTAAAATCTAAAAAAAACTCTGAAGTCTGAAGTCGTGCAGGTGACTTACAAACAGAATCTACTTGCGTAAAACTCCATGGTTTTTAGAAGTTTTTATTAGGTTTTTTTACTTTTTACTGTTTTTGAAGTCCGTTTCTATTTATTTTTATATTTAATCAGTACCTAATCGAAAGTTTAATACGTTAAAGTAGGTAGGAATCTGGTTTTCTAGATTTTTATAGTTGCCTAATTATCTTAGGCATAAACGCTCTGTTGCTATATCCGTTAAGTTTTATCTAAAGTGTTCAATATTAATTTATGCAAAGTTGTAGATACCTACTGATATTTGAAATATAATGATGTGTAACTAAATTATTAATCTAAACATGACTCATTCTGGTAGGTATCCTATACTATAATTTACAAGTATAAAAGTTATGGGGATTAGGTGTTGATTTAGATGTCCCACACGTAACCAAGTGTGGGACATCTAAATCAACACCTATGGATTAAATATGGGTTCGATACATCTACCATTTGACTTCAGACATTTTATCTTCAAAGTGCTGCATGTTAAGCCGTAGTCTCTTATCTATCACCTAGCGAGTAATATAAATAATAAATAAATAATAAATAATTTCTCCGAACAACACACAGCGCCATCTAGCCCCGTGGTAAGCGACTAAGCTTGTGTTACGGTGACTAGACAACGGATATAATAAGTAAGGGGGTAACTCTTGCCTCTCAATAAGTAGTTATAGAAAGACCTAATATTGGTGTTTTTTTTCAGATGACTCAATTCGTAACTCTACCATCAATCTTATTTTCTGCCACGGCTGTGATAGCTGCAATATTATTGACGTTTACTCCAGAAACAAAAACACTGCCTATGTTTGATACAGTTGCACAGATCGAAGCATATAAAGCAAAAAATATGCCAATTTGATTGACCGGACCATGGACTTGACCCAATATGACGTGATCAGCGCTTAGTAACGTGGCTGATACTGATAATCGTGATATTTTTCCACCACATTAAAATATTGATGCAGTCAATAAAATTGTTTATTTCCTTCTTCAGTCAGCAACAAAGTATGTTTGTGTAAAAAGCACTGTTAAGTTTTTAATAAACATGCCTTAGTTTTTTATCTTCCTATTTATAAATGATGACTAAGTTTATTTAACGTAAACAAACGTTAAATAAACTTAGTCATCATTTATAAGTAAGGGGGTTAATGGTAAATTGATGATACATATGAAATATAGACGACTTATAATAACTTACTATGTTATTTTATTATATTAATCGTAATATTGTGGAAAATAAAATATTATTTTCAAAATAAATCATACCTTCACACCCAAAGTTTAAGGCCTGGCTCTGCGTGAAGCGAACCCAGGGCGTGCTTTATTATAATACTACTCGATTATTACTGCGTTCAACAGTACCTACTCCGTCGCGTCGTGCGTGACGCAGACTTTTTTTTACGGAATCACGTGGGATGTCGTTTCATACAATTTCAGGCCTCAAAAAGCATTCATTTATGTAACTATCTACCTGTATAAAAGGAGTATAAAAGGACTATGGAATTTTATTATTTTTTGGTTATAAGTAGAGATGGGCCGCGACTACTCGCCGACTAGTCAGGAAAGCCGACTAGTCGGCAGTTCAACCGACTAGTCGGCAGGTGCCGACTAGTCGGCAAATTATGCCGGCTAGTCGGCAACTAACAATTATACAATAAAACCAATATCTATTCAATTAGTAGTACAGTTTAGAAGGTGGGTAGTCAGAAAATCGTAAACACACGTCATAGCTTACATACATCATCTAAACATCTAAAATGTCATAACTATGCCTCAGCTCCATTTTATTTTTCAACTTTTATTTTTATTTCAACCATTTTTTTCGAAGTTTCACTTCAGCTTTCGAAGTGCAAACTTATTCAAAAATGGCAACAATCGCCGAGTGATCTTGATTAACCCAAATATCTCGGAATTATAATGGTCTGCATTGCCGACTAGTCGGCCGACTAGTCGGCAATTTTGGAACTGACTAGTCGGCTAGTCTGCTAGTCGGCAGAACCCCTAGTCGGCCCATCTCTAGTTATAAGTCATATTTTTAGTCCAACTTACCAAAATATTTGCCAGTTTTATTTTCGGATGTACGATAATCTTTCTGCCAACTCTGTCATCACCCTAATTGCCAAACATGTGCAGGAGAGCCGAAAATGAAATAAAAATTAGGTAGAATAATAATGAACGAATCTTCCGGTATTCAAGGTTTAGGGTATAGCTCATTCAAGATATTAAGGCAAGACTTTTTTGTTTTGCTACCAACATGACGGCATAGGTAGAGTGCGTTTCATCTTTATTTACCTCTGCCGTCATGTTGGTAGCAAAACAAAAAAGTCTTGCCTTAATATCTTGAATGTGCTAAACCTTAAACCTTGAATACAGGAAGATTCGTTCATTTATTATTTATATCCAAATTCAAGGTAGCACATTATTTTTTTTGTATTTTGCACTTTTTTGTTTTGCTACCAACATGACGGCAGAGGTAAATAAAGATGAAACGCACTCAAATTATAGATGAAACGCACTAAAGGTAGGTAACGACTAATGTCAACGTATTTTTTATTTTGCTCCTTTTATTTCCGTCAGGTATGTCTGTCTGTCTGTTCGCGGCTTAGCTCCGAGACGTTTAGTACTTTAATAAGAAGCTGTAACTTTACCTGCATTTTACATGATTGATTAATTATTATTGATTCATTATGCATATCAAATAACTCGTACTTATAACAAAAAATGTAAATAAAATACCTATTTCAACATGTAAAATGGAAATATTTTTTTTCCTAAGCTACACCACGTGTTGGGAGTAGATCTCTCATTTGAGTTTTTAAAACCAATATTTCATTTTAGGGTTAAGTCTTCAAGAATGGAGGGTTTAGAGAAACATAACCATGCAGTTGGGTAATTAATGTCTGATTAATGACTAATTGGGTTAAAAACTGCCATTTGCTCACTTCAGACGGCGCTACTGTAACACGTCTGACTTTATTTGACACCTTCATAGTTTTTTCGTAAACAAACATGGTTATTTTGAGATAATTTTACAAAATAACGCTTTGTTCAGCTGTGGATTGCAAAAACATAGCAAATCATTTATTCCCCAAAGATGCTAAAAGAATAAAACAGTGGATAAAAGCTATGAGGAGAAAAAATCGACCTAGTAACTATTTAAGGTTATGTGCTGTCCATTTTAAACCTAATGGTTTTTTTGAGAGAAATTCCTACACAGGTAAGACGTTTCCTTTCTTAAAACTACTAGTGTAGGTACCTACCTATTGATCTAAGGTTATAATAGTGTACTATTGTAACGATAGTCTGTATGAGAATGTATACCTATTCTAGGAATAGACCATTCCTTAGTTTTTACAGTATTTTCCACCTATCATCAATGATCATCGATCAGTGATCATCACAGACGTTTCTCTCATGCCAAGCTTTGTGTAAATTAGGGTCCTTATCTTACTTTATCCACATTTTCTCATTCATTCAGGTGATAAAAATAAATAAAAAGTATTGAGGAAAACAGCAGTTCCTTCTATATTTTCTTTTACCAAAGTAATTACCGAAATAAAGCCAGGAAACCAACAACGGTTAAACAGACGCCTAGAAAGAAGTAGAAGGAGACAGTGCTTAGATACAGCACCTGGACCTAGCAGAATACAAACCGAAAATAATAAATGCTGCAACTTTAGAGAAAATGTTATGAAAGGAAGGAAATTTTACTTATAAATTAAAGACATTTTTCGGTTATAATCACATGGTGTTTATTTTATTACTTTAGGCATTGTTTCAACGCTCAACGTTTTGAGACTTTTACAGGTCTCTTCTTCAGGATTGACTGAGATGTTTTTGTGATTTGTCATTCTAATGTGTTAAAAAGTTACTGTGAAACTACTGTCTTATCAAAATCTAAAATTAAAAAAGGTATCAAAACGTTCCTGTGTACACAGACTCTAGCTAGATAGCAAAGTTAGACTAATATTTATTATTAACTATGCATAAAGCGTGTCAGTCAGCTAGGCAGGACCGGGCAACAGAATTACACCGAATATTACACAAACAGATGTGCTTACAATGTGCCTCCAAACCACTTCCAGCGGCACATTCACAATGACTGACTTCTATAGTGCCATTTCAATCTATTTTTAATAAAACTATGTAAAGTAGTTTCTTCATTTGTCTTTTGCATTGCACATGAAAGTAGGCATAGTTTCCTTCAAAGGCAACACGAAGAGTAACCAAACTTCTGCTTTCATAATAACAGACGACTTTTGGGTGGTAGGTAGGTACTTAAAACCTCTCCGCAAACTCTTGGATGTGGTGTTTGGGACAGCGGTGGTAAATTGGTGCTAACGTTAACATATCTAAAGTGACTTATATCAGGAAACTCAGGAATTTCGTCATCGAGTTCCTCTTCGACTCCAATAATACTGTTTCTATCGTACGCCTCTAGCCTAAAACAAAAACATAGAAAATCCATGAAAAAATACCCTTGTCAACCATTTGTAAACAAAGACTTATTTTTAATAAAATCATAAAAATTACAAGTCGTACGACCCCGAAAATAAGCACGTATACTTATCTCAACATGTAGGTACTTTTTACAAAAGGGTTTTTACATATTTCCAACATATAAATCAGTACAAAGCCTTTTTGTAAAAAATAACAAACAAACACTAAAATGCACTTTTTTACTAACCTCTCAATCAATGCAGCTTTTTTTCCGCTAGTAGACGCATTCCTTTCTCTCTGCTCCCCTTTTAATTGGATTATACTCCACGTTGAATACATTTTAATTCACAAAATTCCTAAATACACATGCAATCACAGTTGAAGTTTGGTGACATCTGGTCAAGCCACACTAGCGCCACCTGCCTCGACCTTTTAGTTTATAACCCCATTAATTAGATATTTAATTACAAATATGCTGGTTGGTTTGTATTTGACAGTTGAATAATGTCTTACCGCGAATAGTGAGCTTTTTTTCCTGCCAGTTACAAATTGGCTTAAAAAAATATTGGAATAATGTTACCAAACGCGGACAGTTTGTTTATTTCTGGAACCTTTTTGTATTTATTTATATTTCGTAATTTTTATCTTGTCTGGGTGCTTGTTTGTTCCTAATTTAATATCACTGGGGGTAATTTTAAAGGTTACGATTATAAAGTTCTATTTCTTGCATTGCCTTTGTTCGTATTGGTCATAAAATACTAATGTATGTGTTTAAAGAATAGCACTAAAAATATATATCAACAATAATACAAATAGTATTTGTACTACTTTTTAGTCATTAAAACAGTGGCAACACTAAAATAACCTAAAATTATTTGCTGTGCTTTGCTTTTCGCAGAAAGGTTTTTATTTAAAAAAATCTGGAAACAGATTTCAGATTCAGCTCTTTTAATATACCACGCATAGTGTGCTGTATTTCTCCGGATTATTCCTTCCTGACGCTAATAATGGACGGTTTCGAGATACGAGTATCTAACAGCAAGAAGGTAAAATAATTCTTGTTCTTTGTTTAGTTTGATCTGGGCTGGGTACGATATTATTATTACTTAATACAGCGATAATACCACGCTTTTTACCAATGATTTGCTAATATCAAACAAGTATAATTTTAGTTGCACTTTCTTTGATTTTTATGTTAAAATACCATGCCACTAATACACCGCTTTTTACGTAAAAATCTTTAATGTGGATTCTTGATGTTTTAGGGTAAAGGACTGTTTGCAACGAGAAAATTTGGTGTAGGAGATATAATTCTTGAAGAGGATCCCATAGTTTCATGTCAGTTTGCCTGGAATGCTGCTTACAGATATTTGGCTTGTGACTTTTGTATGAGGTAACAACCACCTTTCGGTTTTACCCGCGAAAGTCCCGATCCGGTGGGAATTTTAAGGTTAAGCTAAATCTCTAAATTCCCAGACCCTAATAGAATCTCGGTATGTAGTTAGCTGGAATAAAACTGTGTTATTCCAGCTTTCTACATACGTAAGTTACTGATCATTTGGAAATTTCGATTTTTTTTTCTTATCGAATGCCTACATCATATTTTAAAAACAACACACCCCAAATTTTAGAATAGAAAATAGAAACTCATTTATTCGCAACAAATATACATTATACAACTAAAACTAATGAATAGACTACATACACCATTTGTTACGAAACGGACCCCAACTCAGCATAATTTTAGCTCTCTACTATCAGCGGCTCAGGCTGTGTATTGATCCATCAGTCATTCAGGGCAAATCCTTTCATAGATGTAGATTATTGCTCTCGTTCCATTATAATTCTAAATATGCGACAATCATGATCACATGATCACTGCAAAAAAAGCCTCCATGAGTTTCAGGTGTCTTCTCCTTGAAGGTCGTGTTCCGTCAACACACTAGATCACTGATGATTCAAAACAATCATGTGAATGTCTCATTGAATAATCATTTTTTTGATTTGGCTTATTTTGGCGGCCAGGACACATACCCACGACCCTCGTTATGAACCTAAACTAGACCTAAACCACATTAATTGGAGCTCATTGGCCTAGTTTAGTTTCGCTGAGCCTTTTTCCGCACTTAGCCTCACAATTGGGCCATTGTACGTGATTTCTTAGAGGGCTTAAGACGCCACGGGAGCCTACCCCGCGTTGGCGAATATCCCATGCCTTCGGACCGTGGTTTATCCTAGGACATGTCGGTTTCGTCACGATGTTTTCCTTCACCGTAAGAGCGATGTTAATAGCGCACTTAAACTTTTCTTAAAGAAAAAGACATTGGTGCGCGGTCAGCCTGGATTCGAAACCACCGCTCCGTATCAGAAGGTCTATCAAGGAAAATGACGTAGTTTGCAGAACGACGGCATATTAAAACGTCTATATGGTGGCAATGTCTTGAGTGGCAAAACGACTTACTAGTAAAACGTCTAAAATGTGAAATTGTCAACGATATAAAACGTCAAGGATACTCAATAACAAAAACAAAAAATAATTTTAAATATTTATTAACAAAAAAACGTTTTTGTCAATAACATAGAATTTCGATTCCTATATCATTCATTATATAGGATTTTTTTAAACAAATTAGTCTCCACAAAATAATCAGTTTTATATGAGAGACACACAAGCGTTATATAGAAGAAATCTTCAATAATTATGGTGTTGACGCAGTTGCCATTAATATGTCATAGTATAACAACATTTCGTTCATACTTCATACTGTAAAATTTGAAGTGGCCAGCCAGTAAAACAAAGGAGTATTAATCTCAAGTAGTACTTAAAACCTCAAACGTATAAAATATTATTCCCGCCCCATATTAAGTACTTTTCGGAAAAGAGCTAATACATAATGTTGATACCTGTACTTCATAATCGCGACAATTTTACATTTTGGACGTTTTACTAGTAAGTCATTTTGCCACTCAAGACATTGCCACCATATCGACGTTTTAATATGCCGTCGTTCCGCAAACTACGTCATTTTCCTTGGTAGACCTTCTGATACGGAGCGGAAACCACGACCTTCGGAATGAAAGTCGCGGTATCTACCACTAGACCAACACCGCTCATTGGCCTAGATGCACATGTAGATCTCAAATGATTGTGAAGGTCAAGCAATACTTGGTGCGGTCATATTTACTTGGATAGGTGGCCGTTAATTTGTATGGCAAAAATCACTTTCTCAAGCTTCTCCGTGCTTCGGAAGGCACATCAAGCAGCTGGTCCCGGTTCCTACCTCTGATGGCAGTGAGGTCAAGTTAGATAGTTTCCTTAGGGCTCATCAACACAAAGTGAGACACACCTCTACACGAAAAGAAGAAGATTAATATAACTTTTCAATATTTCAGACCGCTAGAAACCCCAGAACAAAATGTTCGCCGCCTCTCCAGCAAACCAGACATAGTGCTGCCTCACTCAGACTGCCACAACACGAACCTAGAGCACATCACTAACTGCAGTAACTGTGGTGTCCTGTACTGCTCCGAAGGTTGTAAGGAGAAGGCCTACTCGGTGTATCACAGGACTTTGTGTCATAGCACCGGTGATGCTCAGCATCCCGTCAGCTTAGTCACAGAGGCTTGGAAGTAAGTTTCTTAAACTTAATTGCATTTATAGATTTATATTTTTAAGTGTTTCCTTCCCTTGAATAATGTTGTTGGTAGTAGAAAAACACCTTCACCAAAGAGATGACATAAAAAGTCCTTCATGCAAAACTACTGATACAATTGCGATGAAACTTGCAGGTATGCAGATAGCTGGAAATCTAGATTAACACATAGGTTAATTTTTGTCCCGATTTTCTCGTCGATCAGGAGTTATGCTGGTGAAACCGTGCGACGATGCTAGTTACATCTAGATATAGATAGGTCTTAAAACTACACTAATAAAAAACATTGCATCCAAGAACAATTCATAATTTTTGATAAACCCGACAGGGATTTAAAGTTTAGGTACTTTAACTAAGCAGCCTCTAAGGAAGATAGGTCGGATATTGTTTCCCGCCTACTACTGTGCTACATCTTAGACCATATGATCACTTACCATGAGAAAGTGGTCAACAACTCACTTATTGTATATTATTAAAAAAAAAGCGAAATGTTCCAGACAAATGCACTACCCACCAGAAACAACCAACATAAACCTTCTACTCCGTATATTGGCCTACGTAACCCAAAGCCCTGATCCACCCGCTGCCGCAGCACAAATCAAGCAGTTCTGCCACAGAACAGTCAACGAAGATGCTGAGCTAGTTCACAAGCTATTGGGTGAACAGTTTTCGGATCAACTTGGTACTTTGAGGGAAATGACGGCACATGCTCTTAGCAGTGAACATGTGCAAGAGGTAAACGATTTTTAGGGTTCCGTACCCAAAGGGTAAAAACGGGACCCAATTACTGAGACTTCGCTGTCTGTCTGTCCGTCCGTCCGTCTGTCACCAGGCTGTATCTCATGAACCGTAATAGCTAGAAGGTTGAAATTTTCACAGAAGATGTATTTCGGTTGCCGCTACAACAACAAATAAAAACAAAATAAAACATTTATTTAAAAGGGGCTCCCATACAACAAACATGTTTCAAAAACTACAAGGGAATTCTAGTATGATGTGAGGTCGCTTCTGATTGGTCGAGTCAAATTGAGTTGGTCATGGAATTCAAAATGGCTGCCCTATCTGTCAAATATACCAGTCTGCCGTCACTGATCAAAGAGTTTCTTATAAGTTTCAGATTTTCTTTGAATCAAAGTTGCTGTAAACCATTTTAGGGTTCCGTACCCAATTGTGATAGTGGTACGGAACCTTTCGTGCGCGAGTTTCGCACTTGGCCTGGTTTTACTACTGTTTTTAGTACTTGATCTTCTAATAGCAACAGAAATATAGATTTATCTTCTGTTTTCGCAATATTGGATTGAAATTAAACTCATTTTTCGGTTTTAATTGTGTGGTGTTTATTACTTTTAGCATTGAAAAGTTTCTGTAAAGTTTTATGATTGTCAATCCTGAAAAAGAATTGAAACAATGGTAAAAGTAATAAACACCATGCGAATAAAACCGAAAAATTTGTTTAATTTATAAATATACATATGTTTAATAATTTAGAAATTAATATCTAAAATGTCTTTCTTTACAGTTTTTAACCCCTGAAGGATTTAGTTCCCTAATGGCACTAATCGGCACAAATGGTCAAGGGATTGGCACAAGCCCTCTAGCAACGTGGGTCAATTCAGTACTAGAACTGACAATGTCCGATGATGAGAGACAACAGTTGGATCTGTTTATAGACAAGTTATACGAATATGTTGAGGCTGGTAAGTCTTATTTAACTTTTTCGACTAAATTCACGTTCATGCTACAGATGTATTGTATATGCAATAACTAGCAGTAGCAAAAGTTCAGCTAGATTGGGAAGACAGCACATTTTGACGAATCAACATAAAGGTTTCGTCTCTTTCTCAAACGAAGAGACATAAAGGTACCATCTCTTTTACTCAAACGACGAGACAAAAAGGTTCCGCCTCTTTCACTCAAAAATTTGTTCAATATTTTAGAACCATAAACCAGACAGAAAGTGTGACTAAAAAAATGCGGCGAAAAAACGAACTACAATTTGCATTAAATTCGCTTTCATATTTTTTTTTTTTTTTATTTATTTATTTATTGAATAAACAGTTTGTGTTACAATATACATAAAAAGACGCCACATAAACTCAATAAAGTTTTAACGTACGTCAGTGCCGTCGACTTATAAATAATAATTATATATAATTATAATAATTATAATTATAATTATCTATCTAAACTAATGTGAATTGGTTTCGCAACTATAACTCAACTTATTAAAGAAGTACACAGTATCAACAAACTACGCATCGAGTAGATACCTACGCAGATGCAGTTGCACAGATGTGGGTAGGCACGGTCGCTTGAGCGACTGCAAATTCGCAATTGAACTTAGCAGGTTAACCTATTCCATCGAACCACTCAACCCCGCAAACCAACACCGACCAGTGAGAATGAGTTTTTGAGTTATTATTATACAGCATGATGTGATTTCGAATAATATTAATTAATTAATTGTTTCTTTTTTTTTTTTTTTTTTTTTTTTTTAAGTGATTAAAATTACGAATTAACTATGGATAATTTATTAATAAAGTGCTGTTTTAATTTTTGTTTGAAATTTTTAGGAGTTAATTGATTACGGAGGGTTAATGGAAGATCATTGATTAAAGATGGTATAACATATTTTAGGGTTTTTTTCCCGTACAGATTTGTAAACCAAGGCAAAAGTAAATAAGTTCTAGTATTCTCCCGAGTTGTCAACACACGACTATTCTTTCTGTGCTGTTGAAGCTTGACATTAAAGAATTCCTCATTTAATAAGGTTAGTTTAATTTTATCGTGTATAGGGATTATCCTGCAGAAATCAAATAATTTAAAGTAGTCGTCTTCAAATTTACTTTTTATATAAGGTGGAACAATTGTTTTTAATAAGCGAAGTTGTAATAAATAGATTCTGTCAAGGTGGCTTTTGAAGGTTCTTCCGTAACTTGACAACCCGTAACCTATGATTGATTCAGCAAGTGATCTATATAGTAAAAGTCTAATCGTGAATGGTAACTTCCATTTGATAAGGGACAATTTTGCAAGGATTGCTCTTAATTTATCACACACGTGATTAATATGATCTTTCCAGGTCAATCTGTCATCAATCACCAAACCAAGATACACCTGTTTGTTAACTACCTCAATAGTCGAACAATCACAGACAGCAAGTCGGTTACTTTTGTGTAAACAGTCATGTCCGTGAGCTACTAGCAGCGGCACAACGGCACTTCTATTTTGACTGGAGCTCACGTACATTAATTTCGTCTTACTCGCATTAAGAACCAATCCTGCGTCATGAGACCATTTAACTAGGGTATCGAAGTCTGATTGAAGTTTTTTTAGAGCTTTATTTATATCCATATCTGCAGATATCAGACAAGTATCGTCTGCGTATTGGTATATCTCACAGTTTCTGATGACTTTAACTAGATCATTAACGTATGTGATGTAGTGGAGTGGACCAAGAACCGAACCTTGGGCTGTTCCTTCCGTAACTACTGTCGGGTCACTCTCCATCTCGCCCACTCTCACAACAAATTGTCTTTGGTCTAGATAGCTTTTACACCATTTCAGCAGATTTCCTGCAATCCCGCAGTTCTTCAGCTTGTCCAATAGTGTTTCGTGCCTTAGCGTATCAAACGCTCGACTGTAGTCAATAAACACTACAAGTACGTGTTTTTTATTATCTAAATGATTATAGACAAAGTCTGTAAAGGCCGAAAGTAATTGCGTGGTGTTTTTGTGTGGTTGGAAACCGTACTGTCTGTTGGTTAAAATACTATTTTTACTATAGAATTCAAATATTTCTCGGCTCACATATTTTTCTGCTATTTTGTCTACCAATGGCAAGATCGTTATTGGCCTGTAGTTATTGTAGTCATTACGACTACCCTTTTTGTGGATAGGTCGTACTACTCCTGTTTTAAGGACCGCCGGATAACTACACGTCACAATACATTGGTTAACCAACCTCGCAATGGCATTGCTAATTTTTTCTGATAGCCGTTTTACATCAACTGCCCGAATTGCGTCGATTCCCGGCGCTTTATTGTTACTTAAAGATTTTAAAATACACTCAATATCTTTAGCTTTAGCTGGCCGGTAACGCATTGTCACATTAGCTGTATTCACATATTGGGATTTATCTAGCAGCGGGATCTTACATCTAGGAATAATAGCCTTAACATTATCAACAAAAGATTTCGCGAAATTGTTAGCAATATTTTTATCGGAATGGCCATCCTTTCCAAGCGCTGATCTAAGTGAATTGTCAATGGAATGTTTTATTCTGCCTGTGATATTGTTTAGTATTCGCCATAGGTGTTTTGGATTTTGTTTATTTAAATTTATCTCATTTTTGACATATTTGTTTTTCGTTTTTTGTATTATTTTATTTGCATAGTTTCTGGACTTATTATATGTATGCCTAAGTATCATATTATTAGGGTCTTTTAGCCAATCTGTAAAACATCGATCCCTGTGTTCGCATGCAATAATCACTTTTTTATCAATCCAATTATTGTTGCTATATTTACCTTTGATTTTAAATTTTACTGTACATTTACTGTAACAATCTTTAAAGTTATTATGAATAAAGTCGTTAATTAGTACTGGGTCAGACATGCCACAAGCCTTATCCCAGTCGACATCATCTAGGAGCTCATTTAGTTTTTTACTATCGAAACATGTTTTATATTGAGGAGCATCCTGTATTGGTGCGCCTACGCAAGCAATGATAACTGCCCGGTGATCGGCCAGTTTAGTGCCGATCGCTGCTGAGTATAGGTCTTGTGTGCGGGACCGTGCGTAGATATGATCAATACACGTTCGACTTAAACAACCATTTGAAAGTTCTATTCTAGTGTGATTTGTTATCCCGCACACAAAACCTAGAGTATGCAGTGTGTTGTTATAATTATGTTTTATAGGGTTATCTAGTTGTATGTCTATATTAACGTCTCCTAATAAAAATGCCTCTGAGTTAGAATTAAGTTGTTTGACTGTGGATTGAAGTTCATCTATAAACAGTCGCTTGCTACACTTAGGTGGTCGATATATAGCATACAGGTCTGCGGAGTAGTTTGATTGTGTGGTGATACTGCAAATTAGGCTTTCGAAGTGCTTGGTGGGTACATTATTAACGGTGCATTTGTGTTTATTATTAACATACATTATGATGCCTCCGCCCCTACGTGTCTTTCTTAATACTGTAAACATTTGGTAACCTTCAATGTGAAATAAACAACTTATTTTATCAGAAATATTTGCTTCGGTTAGTATGATTACATCGATACACTTGTTGGCGGTAAGTATACATTGTTCTAAGGATGAAAAGTTTTTTATTGTCGATCTAATATTTATGTGTAGGCATAATAGGTTTACAAGTGAAATAGGAATACGACACAGGAAATCATTTATGTTTATACAATCTGTTAATTCCTGAACATCGATATGATAATTATCAGTGGTAGCCATAGTAATTAATCAGTAGTTTTGTATAGAAATTGTGTAGGTATCAAAGAAGTAAGTGAACTAGACTTTAGAGCCTGCAACCATGCGGAGGTCTTCAGTGTTTTTTATCAACAATATTTTGCTGTTCTCATCCTTTCGGGCCCTAATCAAACCTTTTTTGAACCACACATATTTGAAGTTCTGGTTAACTTTTAACATTTGCTTGGTATCCCAGAACAGCTGCTTACTCGTTTTCGTCATTGCTTCTCGAATAAAAACGTCACTAGGGTTTTTCTTGTCAGTAGGATGCACGTTCGCTACGATAATTTTGGTAGATTTCCCCGCCGCTAACCATTGTTCTTGTACGTTTTCTTCTGTCAGCTCCACCAGGATCGTTGCCGGTTTATCCTTCTGGTTTTGATACCTTCGTACTGCTTTGATTCCTTCCTTAGCCTGCTTAAGATTAATGGCGATGTTTTCTACTACCTGTTTCGCTTCTTCCTGGTTCTCCGTAGAAACATTGGCGATCTCAACAAACTTGCTTAGTTTTTCTTGTTCCAGTTCCCTGATTCTTTGCTCCATTGCACCAACACGAATTTCTAAGTTCGTGTTTTGGTTTGTAAGTGCGGTGTGTTTGCGCTCTAGGTTTTTTAAATTTTTTTTGAAGACTTCCATACACTCCACAACCTCATCCAATTTGGCACTGTGGTACTGCAGTGAGTCTTGTAACTCTTTCACTTCATTTTTAATTGCTTTATGTACTTCTACAGAAATGCTGCTCAGTAGTTTCCTTGTACTGATTTGAACGAGATCATCATCTTCATCCTCCTCCTCATCAATCGGCATGACGATAGATGAGTTCCTCCGCGGCAGTTCATTCCGACATTCGGTACAGGTCCAGTCCAGATGTTCAGTCGTCTTCAGTGCAGCCAGTTGTTTGTTTGTCAAACCAGCGCACTTGGTGTTAAGGTGGACTAAACGCTCACACTTGCCGCATTCTGTTCCCACTGCTGCTTTAGTGATGGATTTTTTACATACATCACATTTCCGCGACATCGTTGAAAAGGGGGTAGTTGCTAAAAATTCACACGGTAAATCAAGGACGTGTTATACGGTTGGCGCGTCGCCGACGACTCGTCGTACCGTATTTAATCGGATATTCATTTAAAAAATTACATTGGCTTATGCGCAAAATGTCTCTTTTGCTATACGCAAAACGTCTCTTTCGCACAATGTCTCTTTCGCAGAAGGTCTCTTTCGCACAATGTCTCTTTCGCATATTGTCTCTTTCGCAAAATGTCGCGACGGGGACTTTGAAATAAATTGCGTTTTCGCAAAATGTCTCTTTCGCACAATGACTCTTTCGCACATTGTCTCTTTCGCACAATGTCTCTTTCGCACATTGTCTCTTTCGCACAATGTCTCTTTCGCAAAATGTCTCGATAGGGACTTAGAATAAAATTTCGATTTTATCAGAAAAATCATATATTAAAGTTACATAGTAAAAAAAGTACAGTGTGTTTCGGGAACGGTAATTAAATAAAAAGGGGATTGTTCTAGAGGTGTTCAAAAGTTGTTACAACCTCCTTACGGTTTAAATCGCCGGCCTCGAAACACGCTGTATAGTTAATAAAATGTTGTACCAAACAAAATATTTTGATTAGAAAAATCTCAATATTATCAGAAACATAAAATATCTTTTCATTTTGGGTATAAAATTAACTTTGATTGTAAACAAAAAAACAACTGAAACGTAATTTTACAAAAATAATCATAAATTATCGTCATTTTAGCAATAAAATATTTTTTACTTCTAAAATTACTTTTGTTGAAAATGATAAAAAATGATAGATTGCCAAACAAAAAAAATCTAAATTTTAATTAATAGAATACAAAATGTACCTGTACCTACTTATTTACTATTTGAACATTTGTAAAAAAATATAATTTTAAGCTTTTGCATAGCTTTTATCGCGGGCTTTGAGCTTGGCGACCGAATCAAGAAATTCCGTAACGAAAATAAAACCTTACTCTAAAAATCTCAATATTATCAGAAACATAAAATATTTTTTCATTTTGGGTATAAAATTAACTTTGATTGTAAACAAAGAAACAACTGAAACGTAATTTTACAAAAATAATCATAAATTATCGTCATTGTAGCAATAAAATATTTTTTACTTCTAAAATTACTTTTGTTGAAAATGATAAAAAATGATAGATTGCCAAACAAAAAAATCTAAATTTTAATTAATAGAATACAAAATGTACCTGTACTTACTTATTTACTATTTGAACATTTGTAAAAAATTATAATTTTAAGCTTTTGCATAGCTTTTATCGCGGGCTTTGAGCTTGGCGACCGAATCAAGAAATTCTGTAACGAAAATAAAACCTTACACCCCTCACTCCGCCTACCATGTATCGCGGTAAAGTTATTGCATAGCAATCCCCGACAGTCCCCGAGTGCCAAAGTGTTTTTTTTGCTTAACGTTCAAGTATTTTTTATTAGTATACAGGATGTTTCGACGAGGGGGTATTAAGCCGAAAGGGGGTTGTTCTAGAGGTCTAGGCGAATAACTTTTATTTTACGACTTTTGGAAATTCGAACTTTTTTTTCGAAAATTTTACAGTTGTATCACTAAAAAAATAGCTGTTTTTGTAAAAAAAAAGGCAATTAATGTATAAAATGTTGTGGTCCAAACTAAATAAAAGGGCACCTCAATGCCAATGACCTCAAACTCTAAAAAACAGCTGATTTTCATGCAAACTTTAAACTGAAAATTTTCGAAAACTACTTCGAATTTCCAAAACTTGTTGAAAATTGAACAAAAGTTGTTCGCCTAGACCTCTAGAACAACCCCCTTTCGGCTTAATACCCCCTCCTCGGAGCACCCTGTATATTATTCAACGCTCATACCAAAAATATGTCTTAAAATTGTATAAAAAAACGAGTCACCTGTGACTCCTGAACGTATTCCTAAAGTTCAGTATGAGTCGTATGTGACTCACTGGACAGTTAAGTTGTTAAAAATGATTTTTCTGATAAAATCGAAATTTTATTCTAAGTCCCTATCGAGACATTTTGCGAAAGAGACATTGTGCGAAAGAGACAATGTGCGAAAGAGACATTGTGCGAAAGAGACAATGTGCGAAAGAGTCATTGTGCGAAAGAGACATTTTGCGAAAACGCAATTTATTTCAAAGTCCCCGTCGCGACATTTTGCGAAAGAGACAATATGCGAAAGAGACATTGTGCGAAAGAGACCTTCTGCGAAAGAGACATTGTGCGAAAGAGACGTTTTGCGAATAGCAAAAGAGACATTTTGCGCATGAGCCATTACATTACATCGACTATTTCAGCATTGACCCGTAACCAGGCCGCAAGAGGCAAGGGGTGGGAGGTTGCCAGACAAAGGGTAGGGGGTGGAAAGCGATAACAGAAGAGATGATAATAAAACAATGAATTTTGTTCCACAGAATCAGGCACGTTCCTAAACACGGAAGGCTCAGGCCTCTACGTGTTGCAGTCATCTAGCAACCACAGCTGTTCACCTAACGCAGAGTCTTCCTTCCCGTATGCCAACCACAGGATACAACTGAAAGCAGTCAAGCCGATCATGCCCGGAGACGAGATTTGTATCAGTTATCTGGACGAATGCTCTTTGAAACGGTCGAGACATTCTAGACAAAAGGTGAATGTTTATTATTTTATCACTAGCTCCGCCCCGCGGTTTCATCCGCGTCAGTCATGTTTTTTTACGTGGGGAATGCGCCTTATGCACCGTTAAGCCACTCTCGGGGTGAGCAATCCATAGTATATTATATGCCATAGGTTTACTAACTAAAGTAAAGGGCTCTCGAGAGGGATGCAACCGGGAACATCGCTTGCATGATGATGAGATTACTAACTAAATCCCACGGTGTCCGTCGCTCCGCAAGTGTCGTAACCAGCGGGAAAGTCCTTGCGGACTACATCCATCAACCCTGACAGCGGTCAGGGTTGATGGATGTAGTCCTTTTCAGGCCCCATTTCTGTCCTGTCTTTGGCCCCCTCAGGTCTTTGGTTGAGGAGATAATCACTATATACCCTGGCAAATACCATGACCCGACACCCCTCGTGCGCCTCTTGGCTTCACTGGCTCTTGTGCCTCAAGTTCAACGTCCCAATAATCTCCCCAGGAACTAGCCCAGAACTACCTGTTCGTGTGCTGGTGCGAGCGCTGCCTCCTGCAGTCCGCGCAGCCAGACTGCACCAGCGACGAAGACATGAGCGAGGAGGAGGTGGATGCGGACGACTGATGCTCCAACATACTCGCCTTCTGTCTGCTGGGGCTGTAGGCGAGTATACTGTAGCGTGTGCTGGTCGCACCAGCGAGCGCAGCCAGGCTACACTGTAGGGGAAGCGTTGTGTTGAGGTCTTGGTACATTTATTTAAAGCAAACCCAGTTCTCCAATACCTACGCATATATGTTATAGCGTCCCCAACTGACCAGCAAGGGTATAAAGAGAGGGGTCCGCTGTACCGCCAGGCCACCCCCAGGCGCAACCGTCAGGTTTCAGTTATTGACCGATCGTGTCCTCAAATGCTAGATTCGGTACTTTTATCGGACATTTATGTAAAGTAACGGCTCTTTGGAGGCACGGGATAGTGTGGGCCTCCAAAGGGAAGATCTTCCTCCGGGCAGGTGGTTTTACCCAGTAGGCCGCGGCCCAATGTCTCGTCGGTAGTGGTATATGAGCTTATCTCGGAAAGTTGATAGTGCGATTCAGGACTTCATACTAGTAACGCCATCTAGTGGTTTCTGCTGGTGTCCCCACAGGTCAAATAACGCTTTGAGCCTGGATCTCTTTACCATTCGTTATGATTATAAGCACTAAGAAGGTATTTTCTCTAAGACGAGTCTCAAACCGTTGTGAAAAGACGATTTAAACGACTACAAAAGTTGTAAAACGTTCCACAATGTGAAGCGTATGATATATTATTTTATTTGAAAGAGCTATTATAATAAGTTCAACAAAATTGTAATCGAATGATTGTTATCGTAATAGATTTCGGCCTACTGAATTGGGATAGAATATTAAGTCTACTGAAGTGGTATCGAAGGATATTTTTAAATCTTATTAACAAACCATTGAAATATTTTTACGTAACGTTTACTTCATAAAATACAAATTATTGGACGTTTCTTATATGCGGTTCGCTTACACAAAATTCTTTATCTATTGTTAAATATTATAGGTGTAATCGAGCCAAAACTTTTTATTGCCGAAACAGAAACTTAAATAAACTTATTCTTAAATAATGTCAATTATATTTGTAAATATGTTTCGTTTTGCTAATTCTCCATCGAAATGACAAACTAAAGTATACTTAGCGTTGGCTAAATTAGATAGATATAGTACGTTTTATAGTATTGTATTATAGTACTTTTAAGAGACGCGCTCAGAAACGATTTTGACTGTATGTACCTATATGCTCCAATTTCTTGTTGGAAGAAGTAAGGCTAGCATTTTTTCCTCCTAATAAACGATCTTATTAATCTGCTAGCATGTCGTTGCTCTGTTTTGTTTTGTGCAGATAGTTGACCACGCTTAGCTTAGCTAGTCCACTGAGTTAATAGGGAGTCTTTGTAGTCCTTTTCTTTGAGGCAACCCCAGTAAAAAAAGTCCACTGGGTTGAGGTCTGGTGATCGAGATGGCCATAAAATGGTTCCCAATCCATCGTCGAGGATATATTTCATCGAGATATTCTCGAACACTTCGAGCGTAAGGGGCAGCCATCGTGTTGCAACCACATTATTTTTCTGTCTTCTAATGAAACGTTTTCTAATAATGTCGGGAGATCGTGCCGTAAAAAATGTATTTACCTTTTCCTAGTCAACTTTCCAGGTAATTCAAAAAGCCCGATAATGTTGTCGTTTACAATCCCAGTCCATAAGTTTATTTTAAATTGGTACTGGGGCCTGTTTCTTCTCAGTAAATGAGGATTTGTGAGCTGCCAACTGTGCAGATTGAAATATCCGTCTTTTTTACATGTAGACTCGTCACTCCATAAGATTTTGTCATGACAATCGGGTTTGGCTTTAATTTTTCTCAGAACCATGAGTTTTCCATGAATGCAACTGCAATAATAATGGGCTACGGCATCACGGCCACTCAATAACGTATTTATTCCAATATATACACAATATATTCTGGCGACCGTGGCCGTGGTATTCTTCCTCTTATAATTGTTATGTTTTCTCCTAACTCTCTGGCTTGTTTAGTGAGAAGTCTGTCATCAAACTCGACCGTTAATACGTCATTTGGGTTAAGATGCTCGCGGTAATAACTCCTAAAGGGCTAGTGTGACTTTTTTCGTAAAAAAAAGCTAACGTTACATTAGCGCGTATTTTGTATGGAAACTCGAAAAGCACCCCTAGCGGACGATAACAAAGTTCGACTACTCGAACTTAAAAACTTTTTAACGCTACGAAAAATGTCAAAACTTAACATTAAACACAAATACAAAGTAAATGGTTTTTTATAGGTACTAAAATCTTTCTAGATTACAGCGAGTGATGCAAGTTACAATTTTGACTTTGAGTTTCTTTATGCACAACGGAGTCATCAACCAAGGACGTTGTGGATATCCAGAAATAAGTAAAAATGTTACTTTTCTTCTTCCTTTTACCTACCTAATAGCCAGACCATTTCTCCATGACAATGTAACCTCTGCATAAATGGGTTTACAGAACTATTTTCCTAAATAAAACGAGTCATGGGTTGCTCCTCCAAATTTGGGATTAACATTGATAATCACTGTCTAGCAGAAGGAGATTTTTCGAAACAAATACACTTTTTGCGTTTTTGGATGTATTTAAGGCCTGTGTCATTTCCTGTATGTAACTGCAAGATTTTTGTGAGAAATATTGTGCCCTGCCAATAGGCCCCTTGTATGACCCACTGGTATAAAAAAAGTGCAGTAAGAACCTAAACCGAGTGTCTGAAGTTAATTTTCATTTAATTTTCTGCTGGAGATTTGAAACAAAGTCATTAGAAAAGCGCATCAGGGAGTGGTGTCTCATGAGTTCGACGCGTTTGTAGCGTTGCAGGTTATTCATGTTTAGCTCTTCAGGGATCTGTGGGTGAGACACAATTAGAAAATGAGAAGGGGTCAAAGCACATACAGGGTCAGTGGAGAGTGGCGTCATAGGACGCGAATTTAAAATGGCTTCTATTTGAGTCAGGCAAGTAAATATCTCTTCATATGTCAGATGAGAGTTAACTTAAGAATTATTTTGAAATGGAACTTAGTGGTGTGTATGCAGGAATGAAATGAAATTGAATGCCACCGTCGTCGGCTAGTTTGGCAATAATGTCAGATTTGTGTTTCATTACGTGCTCCGACAAAGTTGGTTTCGTTATCACAAGTAATAGGCTGAGGCATCCGGCTCGAAGGACCACGTTATGAGCTCCTATTTTATCTTGAAGGGTTCAGTGAAACTCCAATAGACTTTGGTTCTCTTCTTCGCATGGCCTTATTCCCATTTTAATTGGGGTCTGCTCTCCTAATCATGTCTCTCCAGAGTTGTCGGTTCTGGGTCGTCCTTGGGTCAATGCTATTCATTTTCAAGTCATTCTGAATTGTCCTCATCCATGTGAGGCGAACTATTTCCAATAGACTTTGGTTGTAGTCAGGATCTTTTTAATGTTCTATAAAACATCGATAGGCGCGTAAATTCCAGTTTGGTTGCAACACGGTGACGGACGATGGAAAAGTGAGAAACCGGTTTGACAGCACGCTCAGGAAGCCTGCGGGGTATAGTGCAGGGAAGCGCGCAGTATCCTGTTTCGGCCACTAGAGTCTGTTCAGAAAGAGAACCGTCGCGGTATTTGAGGGCGCAGATGTGCATAATTACCTTTTTTGTTTAGCATGCAACATTGTAGCGCGACTATACCATTTTGGTCCTTTTAACCTTTTACGACGCTATTACTTAGTAACTTATAGGAATCAAATGATTCGATATTTTATATATCAGATACTAAAGAAAAATGTATTGAAACTACACTACTACTACTACTTTATTACACTAATAATATAGACAAAAAAAAAAAGAACAACGTCATGTATAATCAAAATCAGAATCCAAATATTCGATGCCTGAAAGATCCATACATGCCTGAAAGATGAATGTTCTGAGGATGATTCTATCTATCTGAGCTGAGCTATCTTCATCCGAATCTGTGACATTTATTATAAACTCTGGCATTTCGTCCATAAGGCGATCTTGTTGCCAGTAATTCTTTCGAGGCGTATCACATGGTCACATTCTTTTCGCTAGTGCTCTG
Source organism: Idaea biselata (assembly GCA_958496205.1). Taxonomy (NCBI): domain Eukaryota; kingdom Metazoa; phylum Arthropoda; class Insecta; order Lepidoptera; family Geometridae; genus Idaea; species Idaea biselata. Next base: position 27,132,342 of record OY292400.1, on the reverse strand, counting down.
CAGTGTTATTGTTGAAGCACTAATTTATAATAGGCAGTAGGTCTTTGCCAGACACGTTCACATTTTTGGCTGCTACTCGCCTTTTTACTAAGCTCCATATCATTTCAATAGGGTTTAAGTCACAGTGATATGGTGGCAACCTAACAATAGGTGTACCCATAACCCTCAAATAACTGATCAATTGCGTAAACGCGTTCGCCTTTGTTTGATTTGTTCTTTGCTGAAATAAATAAATAAAATGAATTCTGTGAACAACACACAGCGCCATCTAGCCCCGTGGTAAGCGACTAAGCTTGTGTTACGGTGACTAGATAACGGATATAATACTTATATTTATTTTTCTTTTGTAAATACATACATATTATACATAGAAGGACACCCAGACCAGACACAAATATTTATTTTTAAGCATAAATACTTGCACCCGGCGGGAATCGAACCCGCAACCTCCTGCATTGCAGTCGCGCTCTCGCACGACGCGCCACAGAGGTCGAGGTGAAATACCAACTTCTGAAACTGTGTTTAGCCCGGTTGCAACCAGTTCTCCCATTATTCTTAGAACCTTTTGTTCTAAGCCCGAGAGCCTCGAGGTCACTGCAGCTTCTCCACCCGTACCAAAAACGTCGATGTAGACGAGCATGTTTTTTCTTAGTATTATTTTTGAGGTCACTCCATACCTTGAAAACAAGCAAACCTGTAAATACTAATGCAAGTTAACTAACAAATACTAATGTAAAATTACCTATTCCTACTTTTCTATAGTCTTTTGATCTTCAGTCGCATCACTGATCAACAGAATTGTGAGCTCATCCCATAGCTGGATCGTTTTCAACCGTCCGCTAGCTTCTTTCCTCGGTTTTGATAAGTCTCCATGCCTAACAAAAAATACATTTAGAATTTTAGTAGGTTGCCTTAATACCATGAAATATATTTCAGCTTAAATACTGAAGTATTGTCTACTTACTGCTGTATAAATGTCAACATCATCTCTTGTTGGGTATAGCTAGTCTTCATAGCTAAATATTTTACTCAAAAATGATTGAAAACATAAAATCATAAATGATACAGGGTGGAAACTAGGGGAAGAGTGATGGAGGTGAGGGGGGGGGGGGTGATTTAATATTCCGGGCTATTCTAAGGTCTCAGGACCTTAAAAACATGCAAAAAAATATGTGAATATTTGGGGGTAGACTTGGGTTGAGTAGACTTGAAATCCGATAGTTGGCCGAAAGGACAGCTTTCGAAAGACGATAATTTCGTCTAAATTCAGACTCCGAGAGGTCCACGAGTGGATTTGTGATTTTGCGCATTAAATATATCCGAAACTTAGACTTAAACTAAGTTTTTTGATCTTCAGTCGCATCACTGTTCAACAGAGTTGTGAGCTCATCCCATAGCTGGATAGTTTTCAACCGACCGATACCTTCTTTCGTCCGCCAGTCTCCATGTCTAACAAAAATAAATACATTTAGAATATATCCTATATTCCAAGTGTACCTATTTATATTTGTTTACCTTACTACCATGAAATATTTTTCCGTTTAAACTGAAGTAGTGTCGACTTACTACTGCATAAATGTCACCATCATCTCTTGTTTATGTAACCACTTAGTCTACATACCTTACCGATAATCTCTTATCTAGACTTAAACTAAATAAGGCACTATCGAGGTAGGTATTTACAAACTATTATATCTTGTTGGGTATAGCTAATTTTCATAGTTAAATATTTTACTCAAAAATGATTGAAAATACACAAAATACAGTGAATATCACCTCTTGGACCCAATGTTAACAGCATTAGTGTCGACGCATAAGCATTTTAATTTTTTCGCTTAAGTTTTAAGAAATAATAATGTCATATACAGCGATAGCAATTGAATTAGAAGAACAGCTATTAGTTTGCTTCTTTTCCAATTTAAAGTGACAAAATAAACTTAGCACTTCTTACTTCAAATATTATTAAATAACGGGGGGGTAAATCGTATATTAGCACTTCTTTCTTCAAGTCTTCCATTTACTCCTTCTAAAAAACGATCTTATTAATCTGCTTGCATTTTATGTGCACCTGTTGACCACGCTTCCGTAGCTAAATCTCTGAGTTAATAAGATCTTATTAGACCTTTTATTTAAAGAAAATAAAAGTACATTGGGTTGAGGTCTGTTGATCGAGGTGGCCATAAATTGGTTCCCAATATGGATTGGGAACCAATTTATGGCCACCTCGATGATGGCGTCGAGGATACATTTCCTCGAGATGTTCTCGAACACTTCGAGCGTAATGGGCGGGGCAACCATCGTGTTGTAGTCACATTTTTCTCTCTCTTCTAACGAAACGTTTTCTAACAATGAAGGAGATCGTGCTGTATTTTTTTTAATTCGTTCCAGCTGTAAAAGTTCTAGGTAATTCGAATTGCCCAAAGATGGGTTGGTGGGATGGTACTGGGTTGTGATCTTTCTGTGCTGCAGACATACCTGTGGAGAATATGCCAGCTATATCACCATTTATGGAAGGTATGGTCTGATTTGCCTCACTGGATATTCTAGATGCTCGTTTGAGGGCTGAACTGACTTGGGCACCCTTCAAGAAGAATTCGCGTCCATACTCCAATAAAATACCGGATACCCAGGTCTCCTCCAGCTTCATCACTATACCCGCTCCTGTGCACAAATCCCTGAGAACTTCTTGAAACCATTTTATGTACTGGTTTTTAGTCATCTTGAGATCTTCTAATGTTCTACGTGATGGTATTCTCAGGTAGATGACCTGATTGTCACCCTGTCCTGTTAGGGTGGCTACAGTGCTGCACCTCCAGGAGGCAACAAGTATTAAAAGGATTGTTAGTAGGGTCCACCCCTTCTGGCGAAGTCTCTCCATCCATGCTTTAGGACCATGTATACAGCGTGGTCCATTCTCAGGGTCACCGTTCTCAGACTGTTTTGGAAGGCAGAATCGATCCTGGAATATCAAGATGCTCATTAGAGGAAATAACTGAGTGAAGGAGAAGACACCTTCCACACCAAGCAGACGATCTAGTTCCTCCATTAAAGGGGTGACTCCTTCCCATCGGAAGCTGGTGCACCATGATGAGAAGTCTATGGAGATAAATACACAACTGCCTTCACTATCGTCGCTGGTCTGGGCCATTCGAATGAGATGTTTCATGAAGCTATCTTCTGATTTTGTCATGGTCTGATGAGGGATATACTTAAAAATATTCTTAATATTGTTCTCTGTAGCGACCTGATAAAGGCGCATTTCTAGGGGAAGCTTTCCGAAAACTCTATCCTTTTTCTTCTTCATCTCGCGCTCCTTGGCTACTCCCACACATATTTTCCAGGACTTTGGAATATCACCCTTAGAGATAATGTCTATGATCCCTTTCACATTGACCTCTTCTCTCTGTATATACTGCAGGATGACATTATTGCTCTGGCGCTCGGGACCTTGAGGGAAGAATCCATGTAGTGTTCGGTGTGCCTGGGTATCATACTCGTATACCCAGTGCTATCACCCACCTATGATAGATAATGAAGGAGATCGTGCTGTATTTTTTTTAATTCGTTCCAGCTGTCAAAGTTCTAGGTACCTAATTCGAATTGCCCAAAGATGTTGCTGCTTAGAACCCCAGTCCATAAGTTTATTTTAAATTGGTACTGGGCATGTTCTTTTGGGCTACTTCCTCACAAGTTAAATGGTGAAACTTCAAATGCAGTAGAACAAAATCTTCTACTTATGCCATTTTAGCAGCCAGTTTGGATTTCGTAGAGTTCTTCCTATAATTTCCTCGACGAGATCTCTAGAATTTTATTACTTGCTAATATAGCGATGTTATTGTATTGTGATAAGTGATATTATGACATTTCCAAGTCATTTGATTAATTAGATTTTCCCTGGCTTTTATTTTCCATTTTGTCAGCCAGTTTGGATTTCGTCGAGTCCTTCCTACAATTTCCTCGACGAGATCTTTAGACTTTTATGACTTGCTGATATAGCGATGTTACTGGATTGTAATAAGTGGTATTATGACGTTTCCAAGTCATTTAATTGATTAGTTTTTCCCTGGCTTTTATTTTCCATTATGTCAGCCAGTTTGGATTTCGTCGAGTCCTTCCTACAATTTCCTCGACGAGGTCTCTAGAATTTTATGACTTGCTGATATAGCGATGTTACTGGATTGTAATAAGTGGTATTATGACGTTTCCAAGTCATTAAATTGATTAGTTTTTCCCTGGCTTTTATTTTCCATTATGTCAGCCAGTTTCGATTTCGTCGAGTCCTTCCTACAATTTCCTCGACGAGGTCTCTAGAATTTTATGACTTGCTGATATAGCGATGTTACTGGATTGTAATAAGTGGTATTATGACGTTTCCAAGTCATTAAATTGATTAGTTTTTCCCTGGCTTTTATTTTCCATTATGTCAGCCAGTTTGGATTTCGTCGAGTCCTTCCTACAATTTCCTCGACGAGGTCTCTAGAATTTTATTACTTGCTGATATAGCGATGTTACTGGATTGTAATAAGTGGTATTATGACGTTTCCAAGTCATTTAATTGATTAGTGTTTCCCTGGCTTTTATTTCCCATTGTGGCAGCCAGCTTGGATCACGTCGAATCATTCTGACAAATATCCTCGACGAGATCTCTAGAATCTTATGACTTGCTGATATAGCGATGTTATTGTATTATGATAAGTGAAATTATGACGTTCCCCAGTAATTCAATTGATTAGTTTTTCCCTGGCTTTTATTTTCCATTTTGGCAGCCAGCTTGGATTTCGTCGAGTCCTTCGTACAATTTTCTCGACGCAATCTTAATAATTTTATGGCTTTGTAGCCGTAGCCCAGACAGCGGGAGTAGATTAAAGGGAACTGATCTTGTTCTGGGAACCGTGGTATACTCCATCTCCTCGGATATGTTCCCAGCAGTATGATCTCGCAATTTTATGTAAAATGCTTTAAATTTATTTTACTGTTTTTTTACAATGTTTCGCATTTACTTTTAGATTTAATAGTTTTATCTTTAAAAGTTTTGTTTTCAACATCTATATTATTAGGTATGCCATTTGGAAAAAGTGCGTTCAAATATTATAATTGTGCGTTCAGTGAATGCTAGGTCTGATGGTCTGTGCTGTAAGCTGAGTACATGTTTCGTTATTTCGACTAATATAATATACATACATATCCAATTTCGTTACCGTTTTCGTATCCGTCTTCAAGCCTTGGTCGTCGTTAATAGCCACTCGCTGAACAGCATGAATGAGCATGAGGCCTCAGAAGATGTAATCGGTCGGAGCCTGCCGTGGCGCCGCTGGTAGAAGGGAACGCGGCATTGTAACTATCAAGATTAATTACATGAAGCGCTCTTGAGAGGTTTTTGTAACGATGGCATGAGAAGATTTTGCTGAATATCTCGGTTTTAAGCAACGGATTAGTTAAAAAATAACTTTTAATCGTTGCCATCCTTACAGCTGCTGCAGGCTGCTGCCCTCGCAAGCTTCAGCCTCTCCAGCAATATGGAAACTTTTAAAACAAGGTGTGACGCATAAGGCCACTTTGCATGTGTCACAAATTATTCGTGAGCGCTTTTGGCGCTCCTTTGTGCTACAAAAGCGACACCGGGTAAATTTTTTTGATCCTCCGGGAAGTGTCGCGCAGAGGATAATCTTATTTCTTCAGGAACTCCTCTTTTGTTCTTGAAAACAATATCCGTAATTCTCTTTTTGTAAGTGAATCTTGCAGCTGGCTGCGAGCTAAACGAAGTCTAAATTCTCGATGTGAGTGTATCAACTGTTTATGAATTCGTAAATAACAAAAAACAAGATAAGCGTTGATGATGCAGGCATCAAACATAACATAAAATAGGCGCATCCAGTTCCGTCTTGATTTACGGCCAATCGGATACGATGCGCGAAAGTGATCGAAATGATCAACTCCACCCATAGCTACTGTATTTCAGCTATGGCAGTGGGGATATTGATATCCAACTTGGAGCCATCTTTCTGCGTGCGTTTTACAACAGACAAACTCTTTGGGTTGTGTGCCGTAGTCAAAACATTCACTAATTGAGTATCCATCCATTGGATGGCAGAAACTGGAGCTTTACATTTATACATGAGTCTACTAGAATCAAAAACAGCATTGTCCATTTGATAGTTCCAGTCGCAAATCATAATAATTAAGTGTATGAGTTATTCGAACGACATTGGTAATTATAGTTTTTGTAAAGGGTTGTACATTATTTTATAATGATAACATAATATTAAAAGTTAACGAGTTTTGTTTATAACTACATTAAAATTAAATAAACAGTTTGGACATTGCGGGTTTTGGAATATTCAAGTGGACTTTGCTGTTTCTGTTGCATGTAATTGTTGGACATTGTTTGTTTTGAAACATACCTTCTTTAATGTAACTCGCTAAACTAATTTTGATACTTGACCATATTTTTAGTTTGCATAGAAATATAGAAGTGTACACTGGAATTATGTAATTTACATGCGGTATGTACAAATTTTGCGACATAGAGGACTGTAAAAATTAACGGTGCTTCTATTTAAAAATAAAAAATGTTTAATAATAATAATAATGTTTAATTTGTTAAAAAAATATATTTAGGCATAATAGTGAGGGAATTAACTGGGTCTAATGTAGGTATGGGGACGACGAAAGTCGCCTGACGCATAACCAACGAAAAAAAAAGATTGCATGTAGTAACGTTTCCCGACTACATAACAGATAAGTCGCTTGGTATGTAGGAGAGCTTATTTTTATTATTTTGTCCATTTTTTCGAAATCGGGTTTGATTTTTTTTTAGATTCTCGACAAAGGGTTCTTCTTATAATGATGCGAATAAGCATGCAACAAGTTATCAAACAAGTTTTCAATTTTTGTGTTACAACAACAACAGCCTCCACTAAAGTTACTCAATTTTTATATTTTGAAACTACCTATTTTAAGACAAATTTAAATCTTTATCTATCTATTAATATTGGTATAGGGCGTTAATTCCCTAACTATAATTATCAAACTACACTATTAATAATGGCTGCTCCTCTTGGACTTGGCACATCGATTCTTCAGGGTTGTCATCTCCGTCGTCGTCAACATTATGATTCATAAGAATGTCGTGTGACAGTACTCGAGCAAAATATCCTAAGGTCTCTAAGCTGCGCCAATCATCACCATAATGAGTTTTTAGTAATTGACCGACGTCTCTCAGTTTTAACGGTTTTACTGACACTCCTTGTGTCACTATAGTCGGTGCAATCATTGCAGACGTTTTATTTTTTTTGCAAATATTTTTATACTGACCTAAGTCTTGTTTATAGTGAATTTCTCCCCGAAGACCCACCATGTCACTACATCTGCTGTTTCTTTTTAGATAGAATCTTTTGCATTTAGCAAAAGGTACATGCCATTTGCCAACATTTAAAAATATGTCTTTTACCGTGCTTTTCCAGTCGAAGATCTGACATGTTGTTGCTACGTTAACAAACGTAGCATGTTGACTTACTACGTCTATGTACTCACTAGGATTTATTATATTTTCCATTTTTCGCAGTTGCTTTTCAATATGGGCAAAGACTCGGTCAGCGGGAAGAAACGAGTGACCCACTACGGGGAACACTATTTCTATAATTTTAATTTGCGTTGGTGCATGATGGACTAACCATTTTGAAAGCATGGCTATTAATATGGAGTTTTTATTCTGTCCGGCGCATCCATCAGCCATAATCCGAAGTAAATTACATTCTGCTGTAAATTCAGTATTACAAAGTCGATTAAAAACTGCAGATGAAACTAGATTCGAATCTTTAGCATATTCATCTTCGGTCCAGCAATAACTGAATACATTTTGTCTCGTCAATGATGATTTTGAACTGCCTTCTACTACTGTGAAATTAAAAAAATAAAGTTGTCTAGAGTAATAGGTACTCTGATCTGGAATTTTAGGTAGCACCATATTTTTTTGGCAATCAAAAGATATTATTTTAATTGAAGGGTCTTCTGTTTTTAACATGTCAAAAAATGCTTTTGCACGTCTCTTGTGGACAGTTTTTTCAACCATCAACCGAATTTTATCAGTCTCATTGGCCACTTTAATTTTTTCCGTCAACTGCAAACAAGTTGAACATACATCGACACGTGGTGACCCAAATCCCAAATTGAAACATGTATTAAATATGTTTCGAAAATATAAGGCCTTTACTTTGAGATGTTCAGCTGTCTGGTCATTGTATATTTTGGACATTTTATTTATGCTCAATTCTGACGGCAAATAGATTCGCTTAGTATTGCTTCTGCAATAGTGAGCTTCAGTGCATTTAAATTTCTGTATGAATGAAATTACATTTTGTTTCTTGTCTTTGTATATATGTGACTTATGGTCACCACCACGGTTTTCCTTTGGGAATGTTCCTTTTAAATAATAGTTCTTTACCACATTTTCTACCCGATACCTTTTTATGTGCAATGTTTGTAAAAAAGATTTTTGGCAAACAAATATCATCTTTTTTTGAGATCTACAGTAAATTCTATACATCCTTTGCATAGCTCTGGCATTGTATTGCTTAGAATTCGACCGAGGACGACGGCGTTTTGTTTGCACAGCTATAACATGTTTTAATATGAACATATCTTGTTTTACTTTGTCCTTTACGGCATAAAAAGAATCATGAAAAGATTTTATGTCATTCATACTAATTGCAGAGCATTGCAGCTTTTTATCTTTATGTGAACATGTTGGCTTAACAGGTAAGTCTTTTGGTGCATATCTGGAACAACAAAATTTTAGGAATTGTAATCATTTAGTTTGTTTAATATTTTCACCTGCCATTATGTATGAGGCCTGCCGTTAGGTTGTGTGTGTGTTACGGGTGATAAAAATTATTATTGCTGAGAAATTTTTAGGGTCGCATACAAATATTTTTTCTGTTTCGTTATGCTTCGATGGTAAACTAAACTAAAAATAAACTTCATAGTAAAGGAATAATATAATACTCAGAATATAATAGAATATCTAGCTTAGTAACGCGTGACAGGCGATTTGAGTATGATATTTCGGTGTTGAAATAATGAACTTTAGCCAAAGAATATGAGTAGACTTTAATTTAATTAAGATAGTTAATCTTAAACAAAATACAAATAATCAAAAATAAACAGATAAAAAAAACTGGTGAAAATTTCAGATCTTAAAATTCAACCGCATAATTATATTATCTTTCATTTTCATGTTTTGTAAAAAAATGTACAGTAAAAGACGGCATAAAAACATTATGAACTGAGTTTGAAAATTTTAAAAACAAAGTATCAAAACAATCTAATTGTGTATACTCACCGGTCATTTTTGGTCTTGTTTTTTTTCCAGTTTGCACTATCAACTCGGCGTTTTCGTGCATCTTTACTGTCCACCACTTGAGGATAACATTCCATAGTTCATTAATGTTAAAAATTGTAGCTTACAGATCTAATTTAGCACCTCAAACACAAAAATAAACGAGAGCACTGCTAACAACAAATACCATAATCCGCCATATTGCTTACGCGGCCGTGATTGGTTGTCAAGGACAATGCTTGTTCGGATACATAAACAAGCGGACAATGCTGTTTTGGTTGCAAACATTGATTTTTAAATGTGAATTTCTATAAGACATTGCGGTTTTAGTACCATATTGAAAAAAGAAATATTTTATTTTTTCACTGGAGATTCATACGCCATAGACAACACAATTTTAGTTTTTTACGGACATTGCTGTTTTTGATTCTAGTAGACTCACATAAACTCATGCTTTGCCAGCCTCTCTTTCTTGCTTTTATTTTTGGGCAACAACTTCTCTGGTAGGCCTTTTCGGTTCAAACGCACAGTACCCACCCACAGCATATATACCTTTTATCAATAACAAATCATTCATGAGAGGAATGCCGGTAAAGAAGATGTCGAAAGCTACAAGGGTATCGCGTGGAACTCCTTCACATAGTTTCATTACTACATTATATCCCAAGCCATCTTCATTTACTGCATTTTCGTCAGCTTTTCCAATAAAGATATCGAAGACATATATACAGGGTGTTCGGAGACCAGTGGATATCCCTGCACGGGCGGCTGGCGGGGAAGGGTTGACTGCCCAGAATACGTTTTTTTTTATCCCGTTTTAGATTCATGAAGCGAGCAGGCGTTCTATGGCTCCAAGTAGGATATGGAAAATTATCATCGGTAACTTCTATTGTACAATCCAATCGTTTTCTGTTAGCGAATGCTCACCATATTGTATCTGACTCAGGATTATTGACCTCGAAACATATTCATAAAAATCAATTGGGCTGCATCTAACTTAATTAAATTAGGTGGTGGTAACTCTTCCATAGATACGAATGTCATGAACAGAGTGAGCGTGAGGAAAGATAGACGTATCAACGACATCACGCGACTTGATAAAGAGAACACAAGAAGGAATTTTCAACCCTTTTTTTCTTGGAGATGTTATGCAACATAGTACAAACATTCATTGTCATAGCTACAGTGTGATGGTTATAAGGGAACACTATGTGCTAACAAACACCTCCAGTGAGCTTTCAGAACACCAATGCAACCGACTGTATTCCTAGTCAGACAGTAAACATTGGTGTAATTTTCATCTGTACTATTAGGTTCAGCATTCACAATTGGAGTTAAGAGCCATTGTCTCAACGGGTATCCAGAATCACCTGTAAATAAATGTAAATTTTAATTTTGATTTATATGGTAATCTACTAACTCTACTAATTACTAAAGTAGTATGTTAGTATACTGTTCATATCATACAGCCAGACGGCCTCTTTATTATGCAGGTCTTGGACATGCCTTTGTGTTTTAAATATTCTCCAAATATAAGCATCATGTGTAGCTCCACCAAATTAAGCGTCCACGATCACGATCATAAATCTGGAAACTGAAATATTACAAAATGATTATTAACAATTACACCCATTAATGTAACTATGATGTTCTGACCGAGAAATCTTGGTGGCCATGTATTGTTGGGGTGTCAGGTAGATCAAAACTCAAACAAACCAAACTCAAACTCTATATTTATGTCGCCTCTTCTAATTCTAATTAATTAATTCTTAATTCGATTCCTCTTCTAATTCTACAGCCATATTATGTAATACAGCAGTTGCTACAATAACTTTTAAAATAGTATCAATTTTTCTTAGCGTTATGCCTATTTGAATACATGGAAATCTTCGTTTCCAATACACCTTTCAACAGTGTTCCTTGTAGTTACATGGCTTTTATTATAGTTTTCTTCACCTGTGGTTTGTGGGTTTAAAAATGGAGTAAGTAAAAATCTCTTACAGAAATAGCCACTATCACCCAGCAAATAAAAATTTTGGTATACTCCATTTTCTAGCTCAGCACATAGCGGAGAATTTTTCAATATAGTACTATCATGTACTGATCCAGGGCATCGAAGAATAATATTTCTTATTTTATGGAAATTAATGAAATTCTCACATTAATGGAAAAGAATCCTTTTCGGCATCTATAGCACTCTGCCAAACGTCCTCCTGGTGAATTTATTTTCACATGTGTGCAGTCAATTGTGCCCAGTACTCGTGGAAAACCTGCCAACTCATAAAATTCTTCAGCTATGCTGTGACATTCTCGCTGAGTAGGCATTTTTATATACATATAAGACAAAGAAGCAACGGCATTCGTCACTTTTTGAATGATTCGGCATATAGTAGCCTGCCTTGTCACAACTCATCAAATCAGCAAGAACTTCTTGAAAAGAACCAGTTGCATAAAACCTGAGTGTGATCAGCAATTGTGTTCTTGCATCAATAGCTTTCGAACGTCTGGTGATAGGTTTTATTCGATCGTTGATTTTCTCCAGTATGGCTTAAACAGTTGGTTTTTCGAACCTAAATCTTGACCGAAATTCACTATTTTCATATTTGTTCCATGTCTATTCTATCAGGTACACGTCTAAACACTACTTCTTCATCTGATAATGACGAAAGGGATGATAGAGACATTTTAAGGAAACGCAATGTATTTCTCACGTGGTGTTTCCTTGGGTTATGCCACTTTAATTCCAAAACCTATTTTTACGTCCATACAATTTGTCCACTTCGACTCCAAAGCGATTTCAGGTATTAAATTTCTTGTAAAAATATGTTCATACTTCATGTCCACTTTGACTCCAAAACAATTTGATAGAGTCAGCAGCAAAATCGCACGTTTGCGATTTTGCGCTGCTATAACACATCTTACAGTGAGACGATTCATTTTTCACACGACCGTTTTTTAGATAAACAATGAATTTCTTAATCCGAATCGACAGCAACGAATGGGAGTTGATTTTGGATATAAAAGACATTTTAGGGTTTATAAGATGCATATGATCAACGAATTATACAACAATTCACTTTTTTAACAGTAAAAGAATTCTTAATTATAAAATTTGAAATCTCAGCTTCAAATTTGAAATTCGGACTAAACTATAAATTAAAAAATCACAGCTTCAAATTAAAACTATACCAAAAAAACACAACATATTAAACAACAATTCACTCTTATATGAGTAATAAATTTCCTTACTATAAAATTCGAAATCACAGCTTCAGATTTGACATTCGTACTTAGCTACAATATTTTAAATCATATCTTCTAATTAAAAATATAGCAAAAAAATCAACAATTTTATACAACAATTCACTCTTATAACAGTAATAAATTTCTTAACTACTAATAAAATTCGAAAACACAGCTTCAGATTTGACATTCGTACTTAGCTACAATATTTTAAATCATATCTTCCAATTAAAATTATAGCAAAAAAATTAACATAATTATACAACAATTCACTCTTATAACAGTAATAAATTTCTTAACTACTAATAAAATTTGAAATCACAGCTTCAGATCAAAACTTTTCTAAAAATCATCAAATTATACAACAATTCACTATTATGACAGTAAAATAATTTTTAATTGAACTATTTTTTAAACTAAATAAATTTAAGATTAAGTTAAAATAATAAATAATTGTATTACTTTATCTTAATAAAAATATAGTATACGAGTATATAGTATAGTAGCTACTACAATCGTTAATTTAAAAAAAATATGTAACATAAAATTAGTGACTATCACTTTTCTGCCTCACGTACGAATGTAAATAATAACAATAAATAAGAATGTAACTTTAACTAAGTACAATTTGCAAAGTTATTAATAGTCTCAATCAAACTTGAAAGTCCTGACCTGTAATTATTCAAATAAGTCTCTATTTTGAGGTCATTATTTATTGATTTTTGCTTTCGAATGACGGGTTTTCGATATTTAATAAATAATAGTGCTTCCTCTTTTAATTTCTGTAAGAGTTGCAACAACCTAGGATTTTTTTGTACTCCACTATTAAGCCTACGGTGCCATGCTTCAACTAGTTTTGTAGTGCGGTGTCGTTCACCTGAACAATTCCATATAGATATGGGCACGTTTGCATTACTTAACCAATTTTCAACAAAATAATCATTAAAATTTGTTATGTTTTCGGTATTTGGTGCCACTGACATAATTGCCAACCAACCATCATCCACATTGTCACTTGGTATATGCGCTAACGCTGCACATCTTGCAACGTGATTTTTCTCGTCATTGGATGTTAAACCAAATCTTAATGAATTTTTCGTCAATGCTTGACGAAAATGAAAATTACATCCTTTAACATTACTTGAAGGAAAACATATTTTCAGTGCATTAATAGCAGCTTGTTCAAAATCTAACCATACTTTTGTTGGTCTCCAATTAGGCAAAGTTCGTTGTATTTCGTTAAATAAAATTTCGTATGTACTTTGGTTTTTGTTGGGTAATAGAGCAAACAGAACTGGGATAATATTTGTATGATTGACATTTGATCCTAGATCAACGTGCATACTATAAAGTTGATAAAACGGTTTGCTACAACTTCTAAATGTTCCGTCGAAAAAGAAATTATCACAATCTTGGATTATATTTCTCGCCTCTTGTGTTGCGAAAACAATTATTCGCACGTCATTGTTATAGTCGAATAACAGAAAATCATTAAATATTTCGGGGATTTCAACTTCATTTGCATTTGTAAACATAGTCTTTCTGACATTTAAAGTTTTATTCCTAGCTTTATATAAACCAGATTTAATTCTGGAAAAGCTGGGCACGTCGTTGACTAAATGAAAACCAGCGTCAACATACTCCGTCACACAATTATTGTAAATTTGCGGTATTGGCAAATTTTCGCTGACTACTTTTGAACGTATCGCTCTTTTAAAAGTTTTGTCTGCACTTTGCACCTCTCAGCTATGTTGATCTTCTCGCAGGATAGTTGACTGATATAATTTTATCTTCGCTAGGCAAGATTTTCCTTTTGTGCAATTCCACATCTGCGCTCCATTTTTTAATGTATGATGTAGGAAATAGTGTTTGCCATTTCTGACCAGTGTTCGTTTGTTGCCTGTAAATTTGCTTTGAGACACTATCTTTTTATAGTACATTTTGTGAAGATTGACAACGTCGCATTTTTAGCGGTTAGACATTTTTTTACACATTATATCGATATGGCCAATAAAAATAACATAAATCATAAAATAAAATTGAATTATACGAAATATCTCCAACAGTGTTTTGACGTTGTTAGTCCTGTCAAGTCAGAATACGCGCTGATATCATAACATTACAAAAGTTACTTTTTGACTACTTCTTACTGTAAGAATAGTGAAAAGATTTACCTGTTCTTTCAATAAATGAAAAATCCGTAGTGGAACTAGGACCAGCCATAGGTTCGATAGTTTCTTGTTCACTCATTATTACTCGATGAATATACAAGGCACAAACAACGCACTTTGTCACAGCAGGGGAGCAAATTTTGAACTAATTATGTTGCAAATTAATGCGTCTAGGATCCAGACCGAAAAAATGAGATAAGAAATCATCACCTGATTGGCTAACAAAATAGCTTTTTCCTGATTGGTCATCAAAGCCCGGCGGCACGGTGGTGTGTTCTTTTGTCCTTTTGTTTTCTGCACATCTTTTATGTTCGCCGCAGCTTAGGCCGCGGTGGTCATAAAAATATATTCAAAAGTATTTTGCATAATTTAACAGAACTTATTAGCTTGGAATTGTATCAGATTTTAAATTACTCAATATTAAGTAACTTAAAATATTGTATGCATGTAGTGTACGTAGGTATATATTGGATACAACCAAAATATACGTACACATATAATATACATTGTCATTAAATAATAAATAATCTTGGTTTGCGTGCTGACTGTACTTCTTGAAAAGTCTTGGAGTCAAAGTGGAACAATTTAAATAAAAATAAAATATTTAATAAAAGTGTTTTGGAGTTAAAGTAGACGGTTTTTGGAGTTAAAGTGGCATAACCCGTTTCCTTGGGTTCTCTTGCGTTAATGGGGGTATAATGGCACCAAAGGCATCCATTAAATTTTTACTAATGAAATGTCAAAATAATACTCCATTAGGAAGTTGTATTGTTTCTTGCAATGCAATATGGCGCTAATGACGGGTTAATGACGTCCGAAAATTAGTTTTAATGAACATTAGACATTTCATTAAATTAATGATTCTTATAAGAATAAGAATATTTTTATTGCTATAACTGTGTACATTGGAGGTCTTAAAATATAAATAGTTTCAACAGTTTACTCATTTCGAGCATGCAATAGGGTAAGGTGACAGTAGGGCCTTAAAATATAATTTTAATCTAAAGTAGAACAACAATATTTATATTACCTTTCGTCGTTATCGAAAAATTCTGTAAGATTATAAAATACCTTAGATATGAGCCAAGCTTTCAATTTGTTTTGGAATATAACACCGTTTAGTAACTTAATGTGTAGGGGTAAATGATTATAAAATTTTATTGCGGTGTAATATGAACTTTTATAAAATGTATGATTGTTTACTTGAGGTATGCTTATATTATATTTATGTTTGTCTCTTTGACTCTCAGACCTAATTGAGATTTTGCTAAAAAAATAACCTTTGTTGTTTTTAACAAATAAGCAGATTTCCAATATATAAATACTTATTAGGGTTAGAAACTTTTCATCTTTGAAAATCTTACGTAGGGTATCTGTGTCTTTAAGGTTATAGATTTTTCTTATACATCTTTTTTGTAGTATAAAGGTGGATTCGAAATTAACAGAATTTCCCCAAAAGATAATACCATAACTCAAATGAGGATAGACATAACCATAGTATGCCGTTTTAGCAACATTTATTGAAGTTATATTAACTATTATTGTTAAACTAAAGCAATATTTAGATAAAATGTTATTTACTTTCTTAGTTTGAGTTTTCCAGCTAAGGTGACAATCGATAATTATACCAAAAAATTTAGTTTCCGAAACTTCAACAATTTTTGAATTACTGTGCATAACATTTACAATTTTAGGTTTAGCTCTGTACCCTTATGCTAGGTTGTCATAGTTTACCGTCTCGATCAAACTGGCAGTTTACTTCCATACATTTACCATCAGCGCCTCTAACGGTAACTTTTATGAACTAAAATCGGTAGTATGAGTTTTTTCGAGTAAAACTATTCGAGCTCTACCGGAAGTATTCGTACGTGAACTCGATGATCCTTATAGTTTCGCAGAATTTGGCAGTACGAGTTACATGTTTGACAGTTGACGCATCGTAAAAGTTAACGAATAGTATCAAACTCATAGTTTCCTTTCTCACCAAACTTTTTATTGTGAGTGATAAACAAAATCATTTTTTGTTTAAAAATGATGTCTTCCCGTGTGTTTTTTGCTCTACGCATGGTAGCAGAGGCTGCTCAAGTCGCCCGCCGTCGAAATCGACGTCGGCAGCTTGTTTTGCGGAGAAATATGTTGTCGGTGTCGGATATTACAGACACACATTTCATCCAGAGATATCGTCTAAATAAATCGGCTTATTATCATTTGTGTAACATTTTAAGTGAGTTAACAGATCTAGTACGTAGCTCACAAAGAGTATCATTGGAAACAAAGGTGAGTTTAAAACGACTTAGGTCAAGTGAAATGAGTGAGAGATTAGACTATTGGATATAGATCAAATATAGATAGGTAACTCTATAATTATATTTTCAGGTTTTGTGTGCCCTTCTATTTTATGCCAATGGTGATTACCAAAGAGTAATAGGTTTAGCTAATTGTTTTTCTCAAGAGGCAATTAGTAGATATGTGAATGAAGTTACCCGGGCACTAAACCATCCAAATGTGGTGCGTAGATATATAAGCTTCCCCAGTACATCTGAAGCCAGGGAACAAGTAAAGCAAAGGTCAGTATTTTACTCACTAAAATGAACCAATTTGTTTGATTTCTATGAACAAATTATTGACTGACACTTATTTTTAGATACTATGACAAATATGGAATCCCTGGAGTACTAGGGTCTATTGATGGGTCACATTTTCCCATATTTACTCCACCTAAAAACATGGAGCATCATTTTTACTGCAGAAAGCATTACCATTCCATAAATGTACAAATGGTAAGGATTTGTAACTTTCATTTTCAAATAAATATGCAAGTTATTATATACATACATACATATACATGGCATTGAATTTTATTCTGCTATAAATAAATGTTGTATTGCAGGTTTGTGATCATGACACCCGTATCTTAAATGTTAACCCCAAATTTGGTGGAGCGGCTCATGATGCATTTGTATGGGAGAACAGCGATCTGAATGATTACATGCAAATGTTGCATAGAAACGGAGAATGTTGCTGGCTCCTAGGTAGGTACTCAAATTAAATCATAATGATTAAAATCTATGCATTATTAATACATCAGTTACATAGTTATACAACTTGAAGTAAATACAATTACCTACTAGTATTTATTTAAAGATATTGTTTTGTTATTATCAGGTGACTCTGGATATCCACAAAGGCCATGGTTAATGACACCTTACAACAATCCAACCCCGGGTACTTCACAAGAGACACAACAAGATTCATAGTAAAACAAGAGTCATTATTGAAAATACCTTTGGGAGAATGAAGAACCGATGGCAATGTCTTTGTAAGCAACGGGTCTTACATTATAAACCCAAGAAATGTGCACAAATAATAACGGCCTGTGCAGTATTGCACAATCTCACTTTGGACTTCAATGTGCCAGCTCCAAGAGATATTGTAGGTATGTATCTATGCATTGAATTCATTAAAAGAAATCTCTTATTTCATTTCAGCTACAGGCTATGGCATCCAATTTAACATGAACTATGTGGTCTATATGATATAAACCACAATCTATTGCAGACAATGCATTTAATAATATTATTCAACTTTGTCTTATTCTTACAATTTTATTCTTGTTTCCAGTTGATCCAGAGTTTCATCGGCTAGAAGTTCCTGAGCAGGGACAGGGAGAGCCTTCCTTCCTTATACTGGGTCGCGCAACACGTGACACTTAGCTCAGAGACTTCATGGTGCCAGAGATTTATGAAATTACTAGCATCGCCCCGCAGTTTCACTCGCCTAAATCCCTTGGAAAAATCGGGATAAAAGAAGCCTATGTATTCTAGGTCTCCAGCAATCTATATTCGAAGTTTCATTGCAAATTGTTCAGTAGTTTAGTGAAAGTGTAACAATGCATACATATTTTATATACCTACTTACTTGCAATCGTTCCTGTTTATAATATTAATAGGAATTTTTGTTCAATTCTATACCCTATTACATAGTTTGGAAATGATGTAATGTTGTTTTATTAATGAAAAAATGCAATGTTAACACACAGTATTTAAATCAATCACTTTATTACTTATTCATAATTAATTACATAACAGAATACCAGACATGTTTTAAATTCTTTAATCATAACAATATAAAACTAGGTCCACCTAATCCTACACAACATAAGGCAACAAGCACATGATCTTATAAGGATCTTTCTATAAAAACGATCCTGAGTGACAGATGATTAGGTTTGAAAGGAAAATGAAGAAGTTGTTAACAAGTAAATTGGTAAAAAAACCCAAAAAGTAACACTTGCTTTAAATTTTTTACCACTTTATAATATACAAATTGCATCAAAGTAGTGGATAAATTTCATAATAACTAGATATACACATAGGTACTATTTACTATGAAATTTTTCCATTATTTTGGTGCAATTTTCAAATAAAACTTGCCACCGAGCTTGGACCTCGCGCTCTGCTTGGCGATTACGTAGCTCTTCTTCTCTTAGTCTTAAAGACTCGGTGGCAAATCTTGTTAATGAGTCATTAATCTTCTCCATCAAACCTCGCCATCTGTCATCACTTTGAAGAAAGTGTGTGGTGGCGTCATCTTGTTCCACAGCAGCCCGTCGCCGGTTGCGCCGTGGTGTTAATTGGCGTTGCCGAATCGCGCGGCGGGTCTGTGATGTCGTCCCCCCTCCATTCTGCACATGGTGGGAGGTGGGTGACATCAGACCACCAGTTTCCTCCACATCTGTACGAAAAGGAGTTGACACTGCTTGGGCACGAGCATCTTCGTCCATTTGTACTGGACCTGGGGGAAACGGGTGTCTATGCTTCCTGTTGCCACATCTTGATATTGTATATCTGCAAAATAATAAAGAAACTAAAGTTAATTAACTATTTTAAATATACTATAGGGGAGCAGATAGATGAATACCTACATCTAAACTAGCTAGCTAACATAGCTGCTAAGCTATTATATTGTATAGTAGATTCCCGCGGTTTCACCCGCGTAAGTCCCGATCCCGTGGGAATATCGGGATCAAAAGTAGCCTATGTTACTCAGGGTGAATGTAGCTTTCTAATGGTGAAAGAATTTTTGAAATCGGTCCAGTAGTTTCGGAGATTACCCCCAAATTACATACATACATACATGTTACCAACATTACCTCTTTATAATATTAGTATAGATATCCCACTATTAAAGTAATACACTGATAGTCTTGCATCTACAAATATTATTATTTTCTGTTTACTAAGTATACCTTTTTGTGTTGTGTGTTTATGACTACTCATTATACAATAATTATTTATTACATAGCATTCTGCTACCAATCTTGGACATTGAGCTTAAATGTGTGTCTTTCTCATTAGAAAGTATTTAAAAAAATTACATACCCATCACAATTTCTTCCTGTTGTGTTTGTAGCAAGGAAGGCGACTCTTGGTGGGTGGGTGGCTGAACTAAGCCAGAAGTTTGAGGCAACTGGAAAATATAAGAAATGTTAAACTAAAAATGACACTGCCTATTCTTTAATATCAATCAACTAGCTGCGTCCCGTGGTTTCACCCGCGTAAGTCCCGGTCCCGTAGGAATATCGGGATCAAAAGTAGTCTATAGCCTTCCTCAATAAATGGACTATCCAACACTGAAAGTTTTTCAAATCGGACCAGCGGTTCCAGAGATTAGCACGTTCAAACAAACAAACACTTCCGCTTTATAATAGTCAATATTTTACCTCAATACCCACTTCGGCCACATCAGCCATGCCAGTAGCCGCTACAGGTCCAACCAGGCTTAGAACTCTCTGTTCTAAATCTGAGAGGACCAGTTTGCAGGCTGGCCCACCACCTGTACCCCGTATAGCTCTATTTATTTTAGCCGCCTTCCTTTTTGTATTATTTTTTAGATCACTCCAAACCTGTACAAGCAAAGCAAAGCATTTATTCAAATTTGTGAATTTACATACATTCTACTACATACCAGGATGCATTTGTGAAAGAGGTACAAACTTTTTTCCACTTTTCTAACGTTTTCGGTTGGCCTGAAGCATCCATGTTCAACAATCGGACGAGCTCCGTCCATCGCTCTACGGCTTGTTGTCGCCCGTGTGCCCCATCCATGGGTTTAAGAAGGTCTCCATGCCTACAATGAATAAGTAAATATTGAAAACACAGCTTATATTGCATTTGTATACTTAGAATAACACTTAGAAAAAAGGTTATTAAGGTACGTTTCTACAAACCTTTCCATGAAATCCACTAATACAAGGAATTGGCCCTCGCTGGTCTTCATATTTTATAGTTTCTCTAAAAGCACTTAAAAACCACTTCAAAATAAACAAACAATTCAAACAAGTGAGTGACGCGCAACTAAGGATGCATCTGACGCTATATCAAAGTTTGCGAATTTCTCGAACAAGTTTACGCAAAACAACATAAATTATTCCCCATAATATAAAAATCTTTAGAAATAGGACATTTCTTTTAAACAATTTATATGATAATCTAATTATTTTAGGAAACTATAGCATATTATATTTTTCAACGCTTGAAAACAAAATATTAGACATATAAAATAATCATAGACCCGTGAAATATTCCCACACGTACAATTTCGCCCCAAAAACTGGCAACTTCATTCAGAAAACGGGCTGCGAGACGTCAAAATGTTTGTGTCTCTTTCTTTCATACTAGTTTGAGTAGGTAGGAAGATATTCCGTAACTATTTCGTTGGATCAAACTATATGATCGACAGTTTACACGATACGATGAAATAAAATCTTATACTGCCGACTGTGACGGAAACTGCCACTATGGAAGTATTAACTGTGAAAGTTTATCGAGCTTACGATACGAATTTTCGTTTTGTACTATTGTAACTGGTACTAACCCTACAGACCACAATATCGTATCTTTCAATTAATGTCTTTCTCTTTGAAATACATTTTTTATATTTATATCCTAGTTCTTTCAACACCTTACTAAGACTGGTAATACAACCACTAAAGTTTATATCTTCTTTTAGTACCCGATGCAACTTTCTCAGTGTAGGAACTTCTTTTCTCACAATATAAAACTGACGTATTTTGTTTCGAATGGCACATTTGTCAAAGTCATCTAGATCAACTTTTTTGGGTCTACCTTGGCGTTTTTTCCCAGGAGTGCTCCATACACCATTATTTAAAGTACCTTCCTTTTTAATTTTTAGAAACAGTGTCTCTACTAAGACCTGAAAATAAAATAAAAGTTAGTTTAGTACTTAATTAGTAATTAATGTAAATGATAAAAGTATCAAAATATTGGTTCGTGTTATAAAAAGTGAGGTTAATTTAAGTTTTGCAAATCATCACATTACAAGTCACTTAGAATAATTAGAAGTTACAGGCGTGTATATCTATCAATGCTTAGGCATTACATAATATTTATAATCACAAATAACATTGAAATAATGCATAAAAATGTTGATAAATACCGGTCATAGCAGATACACGTTCCGTCACCTTACTCAGGTCGATAAAGGTGATATCAGACGGTTCACTCGAGTGATTATTCACTCGAGTGAATGCTTCATTTTTCTTTCATTGTATGTTCACACGACTAAAACGGAATGATAATTAAAAGAACATTCACTATTCTTTTCTTTAAATATGTCATCGAATGAAGTCGTGCGTGTTGGAATAAGTTTAATTTGTGACCATTTAATCAAAGAGTTAACAAAAAAGAAGCAAAGAAAACGTCGACGGTGGTGGGTGCGACCATGGATTGAAAGAAGAAATTTATTAGGAGCTTCAAATACATTACTGAGGGAACTAGCCGTTGAAGATCCTGATGCATATTGTAATCATCTTCGAATGGATGAAAGTAAATTTGAAGAACTTCTACTTCTTGTTGCTCCGTTAATAACGAAAGAAAATACTTTAATGAGAGATAGCATACCTAACCGAATAAAACTTCAAATTGTACTGAGATACCTGGCTACAGGCGATAGTTTTGGAAGTTTAGAGTTTTTATACAGAGTACCTCGAAATACAATATCTTACTTTTTTCTTGAAGTATGTGAAGCTATTTGGACGGCACTTGGAAAGTTTATTAAGGTCAGTTATACTTATTTTTGATTGAATAAAATATTAAATTATCTTGAAACATTTTATTTTAAACACAAAGACAATCAACATTTACATAGCATTTCGCAGAGCTTGTGAGAGTATGTTTTCTTTCTCTTGGGTGGATGTTTGAGAAATTGTTATTTGATTGGTCTCTTGTGGTGAACTCATGGGTAAAGACTCAGGTTGCAGATAAACATGTTGCTGGGTGACAAGGTAGTTATCCGGTGTCATATTTTGATATAGAGATGACTGGTTGATAGTAAATGGGGATTGAGAGCTGGAGTCCGAGTATATTAGTTCAGGCAATGATTGTGACATTTGTCCTAATCGTTCCTGAGTCATCACAGACTGAAGTTTTTCCTGACATATCAGTGCCCTGTTCAGGGGCATTTTTTTGAGTTGTACTGCCAAACTTTTGCAAAATAAATCAAACTCATCTTCAGTTTGGACTTTGGCTTGCTCGTTTATAGTTTTTAATTCTTTGATTGCTCTATCAATCGGCATATCAATCTTCCTTTTGGAGAGAATTGGCTTTTGAGAATAAGATGGTGTCTTTAATCCACTACTTCTGTTCCTACTGATCTCAGAATTTGGTGTCTTCTGTTCCTCACTACCACCTTGAGTCTGCTCAGATTCAGCAGAGTCTTCATTTTGAGTCAGTGTATCCTGTAATTAAAATGTTGACACTGTTATTATTACAGGTTCCTGGAAGTCAACATGAATGGAATAATATAATGGAAGACTACTATAGATTATGGGACTTTCCAAACTGTTGTGGTGCAATTGATGGAAAATTGGTGAATATAAGATGCCCAGGAAATTCAGGTTCTCACTATTTCGACTATAAAAAGAATTTTAGTATTCATCTATTGGCAGTAGTGGATGCGAAATATAATTTTATTTATATCGATGTTGGGACAAACGGAAGGGCAAACGATGCATCCGTCTTTAATAAATCAACATTGAATGAAGCTTTGTCATCGAATCTTCTAAATTTCCCAAAGGAAGGCGTAATCGTGGCAGATGATGCCTTTCCTTTGCGAACGGATGTTTTGAAACCATATAATACTAGAGGGGAGTTTGGTGATAAACAAAAAATATTTAACTATCGGCTGTCAAGAGCTCGACGCGTGGTCGAAAACACTTTCGGAATATTGGTATCAAAATTCCGAATCTATGAAAAGGCAATTCCACTGTCAGTGCAAAAAGTTGAACAACTTGTTAAAACGACGTGTGCACTACATAATTGGCTCAGAGAAACTACAGTGGATTACGTGCAACAACGATCATTGGAAACTGAGGATTGGGTCACAGGATCCATTGTACCTGGAGAATGGCGAGAAGTACCGTCTTTAGCAATAAGCGATTTACCGCCAACCAATGCAAGAAATCACAGTGAAAATGCCCGCCGCGTGCGTGACTTATATGCAGAAAAGTTTGTCACTTCATGCACTGTATCATGGCAATGGAACATGATAAGAAGAGGATATAATAACACTACTGCCACTAATAATACTGAATAAACCTATACTTACTGTTCGTCTACTTTGTTTTTATTTGAGTTTAAGTATTAAGTAAGGTGGATTCGGGTAATTACGATAGAAATTTAGAAGAGTTGAAGGAGTGTTTTCATTTCATGAATCATTTGAAACTGGTTGATGTTTAATATAAGTATTAAATCGCATTGCCTAATTAGATGTACAGCCTGTTAGTCTATTCCTATCACTTTTATAAATATCCTTTGGGTTGGTAAATAAATATTTTTTTAAATCTCACTTATTTTTTTTGGTATGCGTGTAATTACGCAAGTGTTCGGTTAATTCCGAAAGTCATTCAAAAATAGTTTTTATGAACTCTCATTTAAGGAATGAAATCCTTTTTGCTTTGCCTTTGACCTACAAATAGATACATCTCTACATATGCCTTTGAATAGGAGAAATGCATATGTGTGAAACTTTTATTTCGGAATTACCCGACCAGTAAGCCTACGGCACTCAAAGTTTAATGCATCTAAAAAATAGGCATACTTAATAAAAACAACGATTTTCTTAATCAAAAACACAACTTTATTCAAAATGAGATAATGGAATCTTAGGTTACAAAATAAAAACATAATAAATAATAATAGAGTAATTATACTATTAAATTTGTAGGCTTACAAAAGAATTAGAATAATTTTATAAAAATAAAAATTATGAAATAAAAATTCAAAAACATTGACAAAAAGTGTGGCTTAATAATATTTTTATCAATATACCCACAATTACAAAGAAAAATAACAATACAGTGTAATTAAACAAATAAAAATCTCAAAATACAACTTAATGGAGTTATAAAGTTATAAGCGACGCATTTATTAAGCAAATAAACGTTTTTTTTTTTATTGAGTCCGACAATACGCGACGCATTTTTCGTTTCATATAAACCGACCCTCGCTAATAGGTATCAGTACTTATACAATTGCAATTAATCATGATCATCATAAGATTAGAAAGAGAAATAAATTGAGTTATCTTCATTCAACAGGTGAAAATCTTTGTCATTTTCGATACTTCTCACTAATTCAACTTTTTTAATGATTAAAAGTTCCGTTACTCGGTCACGATCTTTATTTTTTTTCGGTAATACAAAAGTGAGATTTGGCTTTCGAATTGTCCTATAAAAATTAATGTCATAATAAGTTGTGTTTCCATGTACTTCATCTATATTTTCTATTAAACCAATATAGTAGGTCCATTTGTTTCTGGTGAAATACCTCACAATAACGGTGTCATTTATTTTGTATTCCACCGTAGTTTCAACACTATTTTTCTCTATATTTTCTTCAAATTGTGCATTCTTAATAATTACTTTTTTGTTTTTGGTTGGGTCTTTTCCGTCAGTCTTGTCATTATTATTGGGTAACTTCTCTTTTTCAGTCTTATTATTTTGAGTATCATTATTTATTCTAAAAAATTCAATCTCAGCATTTTTTTGAATATCATTTTCAATTATATTAATATTTTCTTTCCCAGTCTTTGATTTCTTCCCTTTTCCTTTACCTTTTATTCTCTTTTCATTTGAACTATTTAAACTTGCTTCGGTCACTATTTCTTTTTTGTTTATATTTGCTACTTTGTCCATGTTATGATTTTTGGGATTATCTTGTCTTATTTGCATCTGGAATTCGTCTTCTATCTGTGAATTCATATTATGGTCATCCCAGAAATCTTTTGTAAACCCTTCAGCGTCACCATAATCACATTCTAAATCACTGTATAGACTCATTATATCTGAGATACTTGTTGAAGAGCTGTCTGACTGTTGATATTTTATCTTATTTTTAATTTTAGTTTTGTCAGAACCCGATGGAACTGGATTTGTAAGATCATTTTTGTTTATTTTTTTGTTTTTTATATTGTGAATTTTCTGCTTTTTAATGGATTTTTTAACTCCTTGTTCACAATTTTTGTCGGTCTGTCTTTTTGTCTTTTTATCATAAAATGAAGCAGTTATAACTTCCGCTCCTCTGGCTATTCGTTTTTTCTTAATACTAATATTGTCTTTTTTATCTTGGCGTATTTTTTCAAGTAGAAGCTCTTCAAAAGTTGTATTTATATTACTTAACATACTCACTGTACTTCGGGTCTTTGATTCTAGTTCAATACTGTTAACTTGCAGACACTTTGGTAGACTTGATGTTGAATTTGCTGTAAAAGACCGGGTTTCTTCAGCTGTTTTTGATAAATCAGTCAAAAAATATAATCTGTTTGCAACATTATCTTGTTCATGACCACAAGAATTTACAAATAAGTTAAACTGTTCGTTGAAAAAGTTAATACATATTTTAAGTAGCGTTTTAGGAATTGAGTGTGTGTACCGAGAAGAATTTTTTTCAATTTTGTATCTTCTATAGGCAGTTGGGTCATATTTCTCTTCTGATATAACTTCAGAATTAAATGGGTAAATGCCGGCTTTTTTGAAACCACTTTTAATGATTTCTGGGCTGGTGTCGTGCCAAATTTTAGCAAAAGTTTCAGAAAAAGTTTTTTTTGGCATTTTTATTCCAACATTGTGACGCTGCCATTCAACTAATTTACTGTCCCATTTTGACTTAAAAGATTTAAAAACTGAAACATCCAGAGGCTGTAATAAATGGGAAGTGTGAGGAGGGAGTTTTAGAATAGTTATATCATTCGTTATGGCCAACTCTATAAGTTTTGTATCTACATGAGTAGAATGACCATCATAAATAATCAGCACGGGACGTTCTTCACCTAGAGCTGGAATCATAACTTTCTCCATATAATTATAAAATATTTCAGACTCCATCCATCCTTTGGCGCTTGCTGCGTATGAGAGATCAAAATCGGTTGATGCCATCCATTGATCCCATACATTTTTTCCTTTAAAAATAATGAGAGGCGTTAGTTTTTTACCATTGGCATTCACAGTTGTCAGCACGGAAATATTTTCTTTTCCAGTTCCACAAGTTGTTCTAGAACATGGCTTATTGATGGCGCCGACTACCTTTGTTTTTGTTGGGTCGAGACACACAGAAGTTTCATCCATATTCCAAATTAAATGTGGTTTTTGTAATAAGTCTAAATCAATCATTGTGTCATGTAATAGTTTAAAGTAATCACAAACAATGAAGGGATCGGTCATTTTTTTTCGAACATATTCGACCGGCTGTGCTTTTTTAATGGATAGCCTGTGCCGGTTTTTAAAGCTGATAAACCAGTCTTTGCCCGGGCGATAATTAATAAACGGTGTTTGTAAATTATTCTTCTTCACAAAATCAGCTACTAAATTTAAAATTTCGCCTCTCGAGAGACCAAATCCCCACTTTTCCATCGTTTTAATTGCGTCGACCAACCGATATTCTTCTTCTAACGGGATAGCTAACGGTCTACCAACAACATTTGTGTTATAATTTTGTTTTATTTTATCGTACAGTGTCGATATGGGTATTGAGTATTTTTTAGCTGCAGCATATTTTGATAATCCATTTTTTATATCTTCTATCGCATTATTTACATCTTTTTCAGTGTATTTCACTATTTTTTTTCTTATATATTTTTTCGGCATGTTGCTGTAACAATTTCACAAGTATTAATATTATTATTGTAAATACCCCTGTTTCCAAATAATAATAGTAAAGAGGAATTAATGGCAATATAACGAGGTACTCGTTGTAATTTAGACCGATAATATTTATCTTTAGTTATAGATAACTTCAACTAAAAAGTTGAGAACCACAGACCCTTTCTATAGAAAACCAATTTCAGGTAAATCTGAGTTACTAAATAACTAGGAATTACCCGCGTCGGCTAAATCCTATAATTTTCAAAATAGTGTGCAATCATTTTCTGGTTCAAATTAATAGTGTTAAAATATGACAATTGATCAAACAAAGAAACAAACAGTTAAATAACTTACCAGGTTCCGTAGATATTGATGTTCGTATAATTCCGTAAATACGAACTTTCCCGAAAATGTAGTTGTTTACAAATAATGTAACCTCAAACACGCACATTCACTCTCAGAACTTTGAGTCGACTGAAGGGAGGGAGGGGCTGAACAGGGGAACTACTAAAAGTTGCCAGGCTCAAAAATATGGCCGCGTATGGTAGAAATTAGAAATAATTGGAATATCCCGAAATACAGAATTACCCGAATTCACCTTATCTTACTTACGAGACTTGATGTACTCTGCCGTGGGACGCATACGCTGCTTAGAAATTCTGCGTGCTTAAACCAGTACAGGGTCGGTACATAGACATCGTCAGAAGAGCAACCGCTTTTAGTAGACTGCTTTATTTTGGTTAATTCTGTTGTATAGCGGGTCCTTATCGTCTTTATTTTATGTTTTATATCTTCTTCAGTAACATCTAAGTTCAAATCACTAATTAGAGATTTTATAGAGTTTGCCCGCACTGTTCGGTCTTTGTATTCATCAATTTTGTGGTTCCAAAGGCATTGATAGTTTTTAAAGTTCTCCAAAAAAAGCAATGTATTTTGATCGTTCCACTTGAACACCATTTTGCCGCATGCGACGGAATGCAGAAAAAATAACAACGAAACGTCCGTCGGCTACAGGACTCGACACAAAATGGCCGAACGCGAATGAACGTTCTCTCAGTGTTCAGACCGTTCATTTCTCGTTCATTCAGAGTGGGAGTGAAAGATAACAGATGCCAATATCCAACACTGTTGGAACGATTCACTAATGAATTCATTCGGTACTAATGTTTCATTTTGTGTTTAGATGTGTCACTTGCAGTGAAAAAAGCAAAATGAAAGAATAAAATGATCAAAAAATGACCCGTCTGATATCACCTTAACAGGACTTCTTGCCGCTTTTTCACGTTGACAAAATGTAATAACGTTGTGTATTGTTTCTCTATTACCACTTCGTAATGTTTTACCCCGTTTCGACATGATTTTATCATAAAAACTCAATCAGATAACGAAATACCAAAGTAGCAGTTATTGACAGCTGACAAGTTTGACATTTGAAAAGTTGCCATGTAAAAATATTATCACTTGTTCCCGTTGTGACCACGACGGTTCTCTTTCTAAACAGACTCTATGCATGTAGTGTACGTAGGTATATATTGGATACAACCAAAATATACGTACACATATAATATACATTGTCATTAAATAATAAATATTTTTGGTTTGCGTGCTGACTGTACTTCTTGAAAAGTCTTGGAGTCAAAGTGGAACAATTTAAATAAAAATAAAATATTTAATAAAAGTGTTTTGGAGTTAAAGTAGACGGTTTTTGGAGTTAAAGTGGCATAACCCGTTTCCTTGGGTTCTCTTGCGTTAATGGGGGTATAATGGCACCAAAGGCATCCATTAAATTTTTACTAATGAAATGTCAAAATAATACTCCATTAGGAAGTTGTATAGTTTCTTGCAATGCAATTTGGCGCTAATGACGGGTTAATGACGTCCGAAAATTAGTTTTAATGAACATTAGACATTTCATTAAATTAATGATTCTTGCAATAGAAAAACGGATTTAATGTGTCATTAAAATTTTAATGCCATCATTATTATTTAATGGACTTTCGTGCGACTAGGGCATGAAACCCGGGATCCCGGGATATCGTAATCCCGGGATCTCGGACGCAAAAGTTCGATATTATAATCCCGGGATTGAGTGATCCGATATCGAGATTTGAGCAATTTACTATTTGGGTATAAATTAAGGTTTTTAGCTATAATTTTTTTCATGGAATGATTGAATGGAACTATTAAAATTAAACCCAAATTAGTCTACCCCTGAGGAAGAGATCTGTAAAGATTTAGAAGCGTAGGGAATTGGTAAAATGTTTAAAACAATAAAAGTAACGTGATTCATTGCAATTTTTAAGACAAGTATTTTTTATACAAATTTTGCGTGCAAATTTTTTCTGCTAACATCATTTTAGTGGTGCGCCTAGAATTTGGCGCGAAAGTTTAGACACTTTCAGGTTTAGACTATTTGTCCGCCATATTTCCAAAATGATGGGGTGGACGGCCCTCGGGGTAACTTATTTACGTAATGAAACCACTAGAGTCTTAAATATATTAAATATTTTATATTTAACACATTTTTATTGTATTAAATTCGCTTTTTTAACGATATCTAAAATCGCAGTATCAATCCCGGGATCCCGGGATTGAGCTCTTAATATGGATTATTGCTCCAGTTCCACTTTTCTTCAATAATATATATGCGACAATGTAAATCACATGATTCCTGCAAAAAAAAATATACAAAAAAAATACCCCATGAGTTTCTTGTGTCTTCTTCTCATGTCATGGAGGTCGCGATCCGAAGACATAGTAGAGTAGATTAAATAAAAAAAAATGACATGTCAAAGAGATATCTTGCTAATATCCGAATGAATAAAAAAAAAAAATCGATATCGCCCCGGGATTGAAAACCTTCCGATATTGCATGCCCTACGTGCAACTGAGTGTAATTGTCTCTCTCGTAATGTTATAGGAAAACGAAAATATTGCAAGATTAACCTGCACTCCTAGTACCTAGGATCTTCCACACTTGGGGAGTTCCATGACTAAAACCGCTGGTACGAGTTAGTAGTTATTCTAATATAGTTGTTATTATTATAAGGTGCACCAAATATTAATAAAATCAAATAACATTCTGTGTTTGTTTCGGTTTGTTGATAATTTAGGATGTTTTCCAATGACATGTTTCTATTATATATTTTTTCTGATTCCTTTCTCTTTTTAATTGTCTCAGTACATTCACTATCCCACCAGGGGGGAGAAATTTTGCCTGAGGGAGGGGATTTTAGTGGGAAATTACAGTCTGCAGAAGATAAAAGGGCGGATTCAAATTGAGCATAGGCAGGTAAAGCATTTTCCTCAGATATGGGAGGTAATGCTTCCAAATGTTTGTCTACATCCTTAGCGAATGAAGACCATATTTTGTTATTAAATTTAGGTAATCTATATTTCATAAGTGGGGAATTTTTTTGAGAAGGAATATTTTTATCGATAACCGAAAGAACAATAGGGTAATGACACTGTCGTGGGATGTGGAGAGGATGTTCCAATTTATCGGGAAGCCAGAGAAGGAGAGGAAAATGAATGGTCAACTGCACTTTTATTAGGCTCCAAAGGACGAGCTCTCGTAGTGGGAGATCCATTATCTAATATACATAACTTGAGATCATCAGTGACATCTGTTAATATAGGTGATGGTTACGCTGAGTTATGTCATTCCTGAGACAGGTATACCCTGGTACTCTGAAAAGAGAACCCGGAACAAGCCAAGTCTCAGAGATGGTACAGGCGGCCTATATTCATTAATAAGAGTGAATAAGTCAGATTGTTTGGGTCTAAGACTCCAACTGTTCCATTGAATCAACTGAAAGCGGGAAAGGGGAGCATTGTGAGTCTTAACAAACTCCACTGTTTTCATTAACTTTTGGGCCTAGGATCTTCCACACTTGAGAAGTTCCATGGCTAAAACCGCCGCTGAGTTAGTAGTTAATAGTTGTTATTATTATAAGGTGGACCAGATATTAATAAAATCAAATAACATTCTGTGGCGCGTGAACGGCAGAGGTTTTAAAAAAGCAACCTGCCACGTGGACCAGTGGTGCCAATCATAAATTCAATGCTACATACTCTTGGATTGTTTAAAGCCCTTGTTATTTCTTTTACTGCTTTAGATACGCTAGCCTGGCTGAACCTGGCTGGCCATCAAGATAGCTCCATACCCACAGACTAGCCAACAATGCAATCGATCTCAAATTGCCCAGTGTTATTGTGAATGGTGACAAATCTTGTGGGTTACCAACATAGTATTTGTATTTACATACTCTTGGATTGTTTAAAGCCCTTGTTATTTCTTTTACTGCTTTTGATACGCTAGCCTGGCTGAACCTGGCTGGCCATCAAGATAGCTCCATACCCACAGACTAACCAACAATGCAGTCGATCTCAAATTGCCCAGTGTTATTGTGAATGGTGACAAATCTTGTGGGTTACCAACATAGTATTTGGTGACAAATCTTGTGGGTTACCAACATAGTATTTGTATTTACATACTCTTGGATTGTTTAAAGCCCTTGTTATTTCTTTTACTGCTTTTGATACGCTAGCCTGGCTGAACCTGGCTGGCCATCAAGATAGCTCCATACCCACAGACTAGCCAACAATGCAATCGATCTCAAATTGCCCAGTGTTATTGTGAATGGTGACAAATTTTGTGGGTTACCAACATAGTATTTGTATTTACATACTCTTGGATTGTTTAAAGCCCTTGTTATTTCTTTTACTGCTTTTGATACGCTAGCCTGGCTGCACCTGGCTGGCCATCAAGATAGCTCCATACCCACAGACTTTTGATAAGAACCCGTGACGAAAAAAGATAACTCACACTGTAGTTGCCTGTTCCGCCCTATAGTTATTGGCCCTGTAATCCAGGCACTTGTACATTGGGATACTGGCGACTGGTCTAGTGCGGATACCAGCTGGAGTCCAACCCACTGTTTCTGCCGCCGCTTCCAAACTGCCAGCGACACCTCTATGGTGACGTTTGCTATCCGTTGGTGCGTCGGAAGACCTTGATTTTTACCTTCTCCGAGCCAAGGTCTCTTATTCTGGAGTTCTGCCTAACCAGCGCACACAGGGACAGGATACCAAAAAAGCTGGCATTAAATACATTTACTAACTAAATCGTAATTTAAGCTTGGTAAATATTGACTGAATTATTATCATAATATCATACATTTTTTGGCCTCATAAGAGCTATTGTTAAAAAAAATGAAAGATTAGAAATTTTGACAAAATGTAATTAACATAGGTATATTTTATACGGCCATTTTCGTTTGTATTTTTAATCTAAACCATTTTTTAAAGATAATTTGAAGCTCCATCATCATCTTCATCGTCATTATTTTCTCTTTCTTCCTCAAATGGTAAAGAAACAGATGGAGCTTTTAATAAATTTATAGCCTCTTTTGGAAAATTTATCACGTTCTTTTTTTTAGGTTTATGTTTGCTTGTAATGACAGGGTCCGAACTCAATAAAAAGAAATTAAATATATCTCTGTTACATTTCTCTCTACTACACTTTCTACTAAAATTCTCTCTATATCTTTTAAAGTCTTTATTTCTGGCTTCCTGTGACTCCTCTGTTAATTGTCCTATTGGCAATATTGCATAGGATATAATCTCTGGTCCATGAATAAGGTATTTATGCAAAGTTGGAGGCATATAGTACCAGGGATACAAGGACACAAAATATCTAGCCGTACTATGCGCATATTCTCTATATTTATCTACATCTATTTCAAATCCGCTTGACACCACAATTAAAATTGTATGTAATCTTTTGATTAAATCTATATCTAATTTCGTTATCTCTGCAGATAGCGTGGAATTTTGAAAAAAACGTCTAGCTGTGTTTCCGTCATTGAAATTACCAAAGCCAGGTTTAGGTTTGTCTATTATCAGACCACATCTTTCTCTGAACTCTTTCTGTATTCGCGTTTTATTCTCAGATACAATTTTATTATTTTCAAGACCACGATTTTGCCACATTTTGATAGGTAATTTGTAGGATAAATGGAGTAAACATTCAAAAAACCGAATCCAGCCATGCAGTACAGACAGACCGAATTTTAGATTTTCAGTTTTTATTGGTCTCGCAATCATTTCATCAATTTTGTTAAATTGTTTAGATGTTGCATCACACATATAACATTTCATTGTAGATGTTGTTTCAGTAATTGCATTGCATACCTTGCCGTCGACCATTGAAAATATTAATTTATGACTGACTTATAGTTCGGTTAAATCAATATTCACAATGCTCTCTTGAATATTTTTAATTTCATTTTCTACATTAAGATTCTCGGATATAGAAACAAGAGTAGATTTTTTTTTAAATTCGATTTTAATCGGCCGACAATATCGCGTAGAAGCAGGACTCGGATTTTGCCAAATTATTGTTTCTCCAAAAGTTAGCCGGATTGGAACTAGGCATGTAATAAATACGGCGGAATCATTAGCGTCTGGGTTGCAAAAGGCTTGTTTATATGAACTATGACCGGAAGAGCCGTCAAATCCCCACTTAGAAATAAGGCAAAGTTTAAGAACATCTTTTTCAAGAGAACTGATAACGGATGATAATGTTTGGCATAATCTTTCTGTTGTGTGATCTAAAAGTGCTTGTAATGTTACAGAAGCACTAGTTTCAGTTACTGTAATATCTTTTGGATACCATAATTTCTTAGCCGCTTGAACTATTTTGTAAGAAGGGAATTTATCTGGAGCACATTTTCTTATTACATCACATTGTTCCCGTGTTAATTTAGCATCAATTAAAACAGCTAGGGCATCTTCAGATGAAAGCTGCTGTTTTTTTGGTTGCAACGAATTTTTATAAGCTTCTTGGTAAGCTCCGGCATGATCTGGGTTACTCGTAATATTTTTTAAAACTTTAGAGGCTTGGACTTTCCCTTCGTTTCGAAGATTCATACAAGTGGCGTAAACTAATGTTGGTGTAGAAGTAGATTCACGTAAGCTCTGTGTTTTGCTCGTTTTGTACGTTCAGAAGATGAATCAAATGAAAGAGTTGGTCGACCGTGTCTTGTAATTGAAATATGAATTGGGAATGAAATGGATGTTGCAAGCCAATCTTTGTAAATATTTTTAAACTTTTCTTCAAATCTGTTAGCCTTCAACCATCTAGACCTATAATCAAACTTGAACTTCGATATTTTTTTTTTTAATATTTTTAAATGTTCCTCATCAGTATTTGTCCGATTTTTTATTTCATTTATTAAACTATCAAATTGTTTTTCGAATTTTTGTTCTCCAGAACTCTTCATAATATTAACGAGTTCATTTCTTGAAATGAACAACGTGTTTGAACGCGTTCCTAAAACAAAAAAATTAAAATTCGAGGTAATAAGAAATTCTAAATCAGACTACTCGTAATAACGCGACATAAGAAAAAAGGCATTAAAGTGGTGATTTTTTTTATGCATAGCATAAGCCTAATGTCTACGCATTATTTGCAAAAAAAAACTATATCAGAATAATGCCGGGAACGTCATTATTCATAACGTCTAAAAAGTCAAGAGTTCTTATTTTTTTTTTCAGAAAAATATGTTAAAAACGTAATCTGTTTGTAAAATATATTACTTGTACCTAATAATAGTTTAAAAATGGCTAATATATCGACTCTTACCTGAACCTGAAGCCTGCATTGTGTAAACAACAGTATTATTCCTTATAACGAACAATTTAACTAATTAAATGCACACACAAATAAACTACCCGCTAAACGTACGTTCAACACTCGCAACAAACAATATTCCTAATGCCGCCTAGGGCAAGTACTTGCACTTGTGGATAATGCCAATTCATGCATTGGTTTGTCACCTAATAAAATAATATAAGTGGGTAGTTCAAAAATTAGTTTCATTTTTAGACTTACTGCCAGCTTTGATAGTATCCTGCCCTTGCGTGCAGCGCCTCTTCAATCTCCGCGTAGGTTAGGTATTTTGGAACTCCTATCAATCTGAACTGCTCTTCTGAGTGCTAGTTTCCAACCTGCATCAGCTGCTAGCATTTCGTCCAAAGCGATTTCTTATTTTTTGCAAGATAAACAAGATCGTTTCTGAGCGCGGCGTAATTTAAATTTTGAATGGAAATCTAAAAATGTACTTAGGTCTCTTACAATTTTTTTTAAATATTTATATGTTTTCTAATCTACAGTTTTTCACTCGCTACACACTGGGTAGTAAAACGTTGAAGCGGCGCAAAGAGTAGTTATTTCGCTCTCTTTCCTACTCATGGGTTGGCGTTATGGCGTTGCGCCCCCGCAACATGCTCATCATGCTTTACTATGATTTATGGATGCAGCTAGTGAAAAATTGTACTATAATAAAAAAAATATCGTAGTTTTCTAACGTAGGTGTAGTCGTAACTTTTTGATTCAGAGTTATGATGAAGGATGGTCCAATAATGAAATGGAAAAACGAAATGTTAACGAATTAGGTGTACTTGAAAGTTCGGCCTAACGTGTGTTTTTAACTAGAAATGTCAAAATAAGTCAAATTACTAACAACGATATGTACAATTGAACTTGTTAATAGATTTAATATTTATTCGTTACATTTAATTAAACTATGTATGGTTGCATATAGGGTTGCCAGGCCCAAAAATGAAAAAGCCTGACACAGATTCATATTTAGCCGGACATTTTGCCCCGAAAGCCCGACACATTGGATTTTCATCTGGCCCAATGTGTCAGGCTTTATCTTTATTTGTTTATAAAAAGTACGTACCTATGTACTTTTATGAATTTACAAAAGTTTAGGTACCTTTAACCAACAAGCGTTTAAGCGTAATGAAATGTATGAAAAAAAAAATGCTTTTAAAAAATCATTTATTAATTACCATGTATTTTTGAAAGCGCGAGTGAATTTACCTCAGTTTGTACTAAGCTTTGCGTGTCCGCGCGGCTCTGACGGGGTCTCTCTCTCTCTTAACCAAAAGCCGGACAGGCCGGACTTGTATATATTTGGCCGGACACGACTGTAAAAAGCCGGACATGTCCGGCTAAAGCCGGACATCTGGCAACCCTAGCTGCACAAAGTTCTATGTAGTTATTATAAACCTATAATATGTTGAGATGTCTCAGGGAGGATTAGACAGACCATGCTTTGTCGTTTATTGTGACAGAAAGTTGTCTTACTAGCCTTCGTAAGTTATATAATAAATAAGTGAATATATTAATATGTATTAAACTGTATGCTGTATAATCGGTACTGTAATTTGATCATGTGCAATTTTTCTGGATTAGGATTTTGTCAAACCTTATTAATTATTCTGGCTCGCACTTCGTATTCGAAAAGTTTTTTATTTCTTTCAGTTTAAACGTTTTATTGTTGGTAGCTGCATATCCCTTCATTTGCGCCCAAACAAATTCAATGTCTTAAGTGCGTGCAGTCTAAACAGTTTAAAATTGTTCAATTTAGATAGTATATTGGAAAACGGTAAAAAGAGTGATTGTTGTGCCAAATACCTACTTATTTGTCTATAATATTTATTATTTTATTTGTAATATCTACGTATTATAAGAACAATAATTTTTACATTTATCTACTAAGATAGATCTATGTGATGTAAAATCGATTTCGTAGATGAATTTTATTGTGATGTTTCTTAGGCAATAAACTTCAGTGTCTTATAAAACAGCTTTTCATTTATTTATTACTTATCCACATATTTAGATATCTTCAAGTCTTCATTCTTAATGGGTAGCGGTGTGGCTTTTTTAGGTCACCAGGTCACAGGTTCTAACTGGACCTAACGACTGCTATCAGAGACAACAACCGGGGCCAACTGCTTAAAGTGCTGCACTGAAGCACGGGGAGTCTTTATCTTTTCGTATAGTGGTGTGACTCACCTAGTGTTAGAGTTTTTGAGGTCGCCTTAACTAAGGCCTCTAACTTCAGTCAGAGATAACAACCGGGACAAACTGCTTAACGTGCTTTCCGAAGCACGGAGGAGCTCGAGAAATTCATCTTCATTCTTCAAGTAACCTCCGTACCTCCTCGTATGACTCGCCGACTCGTATGACTCGCCGTATGACTCGCTGACATTGCCGGTGTCATAGTTATTAATACTTATCTCACCAAATGACAAGTCACAAAGTGTTCCGAGATGTAGCACGATTACCTAAAATAATATGGTAAGTATGTAAGACATGTACCTATTTATGGGTCTTTTTTCCCCTGAAATAAATGGTTTATTAACCCCCGACGGAAAAGAGGGGTGTTATAAGTTTGACGTGTCTGTGTGTCTGTCTGTCTGTCTGTCTGTCTGTCTGTCTGTGTATCTGTCTGTGGCATCGTAGCTCACGAACGGATGAACCGATTTGAATGTAGTTTTTTTTGTTTAATAGGTGTCTTTTGCGCGAGTGTTCTTAGCTATGTTTGATCAAAATCGGTTCAGCCGTTCATAATATATGTTGGTTGAAGCTCGGAAATAAAAACCGAATGTTTTCAAATATGCCCAAGTGGGGTATCAAATAAAAGGACGTGACTTTTGTGACAACAATAAGCATGTTTCATCAAAATCGCTTTTACAAAAAGGGTGAAATAAAAAAATTAAATTAAAAATTTAAAAAACCCCCGACTTAAAAAATCTTCAAAGTTAAAACAAAACTAAACTTTAAAAAGGCAAAAATAATAAGCCGAAAACAAATTTCATGTCTCTGAGTAGGTATGTGGTACCTTACGTTCCCGCGTCGGGGGACGCGGGAATGTGTCACAGAAGTTGATGGTAACCGACCCGTGCTTATAGTACCGCGTCCCCCGACGCGGGAACGTAAGGTACCACATACCTACTCAGAGACATGAAATTTGTTTTCGGCTTATTATTTTTGCCTTTTTAAAGTTTAGTTTTGTTTTTTACATTAAAAGGTTATATATGGCATTGGAGCGAACTCCGACTCATGTTTCTTTGTGGCTGCACCGGTCTACTTATCGTGACACGGGCTAATCTGCTTAGCGATATTACTTAGGTCGATTATTTGTACACTGGTGATTGAGGATTTCACAGCACCCGCATTATCTATATAGTTGTTTACTCACTTTCATATGCAGTATAGGTTCATTAATCATTTGAAGTAATCACTGGCGGTTACCACGTTACGTCGAAGCAGCAATGTACTGCATAGTGCTGATAAAACTGAGTTATCCACTAGATAGATAATACGGGTCCGAGACATTTCAGAAAGATTGCAAGAATGCCGTTTATGGTGGTACGGTCACGTCTTACGAAAACCGGCTAGTTACGTGGGGAACAAATGTCTTGCTATGGCGGCTTCGCTCGGCTGATATGTGTCTTAATGGCCTCACTACACGGGATGCTGAAGATCGTGCGAAGTGGAGACGTAAAGTAGGAAAGCGGACACCGAGCTTCCGAGAGGGATGCAACCTAGAACATAGCTCGGATTATGATAAGATATACACAGGTGCAGGTAATTATTATTTTTTACATCCCTCTCGGGAGCCCGGGGTCCGCTAAACCTAAAAAATGTTTTTTTTTTTAATTTGGGGTCGACGCAGTCGGTAAGTCATCATTGACCATACCTTCTGCAATTATATTTGGCAATGTTTTTACGGCCGGCCACCTGCCTGACACCAACCCTCTAAGGGATCAAGCAGTTTATCCGCCACCGCGTGGGGAGAACTTAAGGTTTACTAATCTCCCTCAGATCCCTTAGTCGCCTTTTACGACACCCACGGGATGAGATCCCCATCTCATCCCGTGGGTGTCGTAACCCTATTCTATGCCGGGGCTACACGGCTCAATTATTATGATATCAAGAAATGATATCTCAAATGAATCTCGAATTTCTCACTGTTTTAAAAAATATGTCTTTAAAACCGCGGAACCCTACATTTTCTTAAAGATGATAAAAGTATCTACCAATACCTACCCACTGCTTGAAAACTTCTCCCTCGATAACTAAGTTAATTGTAATCTGATAGAAGCAAAACTTCATTAATTACATCAACGATTTCTTCGTCATTTTTTGTTACGTTTGTTGGAAAGTATGTCATCAAGTTTTGTAATAACTTAGAATTTTATTTAAGGGGCCTGTAGCCGCTAAATTCAAAATCCATGTCTGATTCATCGAAAATTGTTGATTATTGAATTTCATGTCATTTTTTATCTCAAATTTGGATAGGCTTTCGTTGAACCAATAAGATTTTTTTGTCTTGAAACTACACCAAAATGTAGGAAATAACCTACAATCCATACATAAATAAAAATCAACAATTCACATTGTGTCATGAAATAATCAACAATTTTCGATGAACCCGACAGGGATTTTGAGT
This sequence comes from Idaea biselata, assembly GCA_958496205.1. NCBI lineage: Eukaryota > Metazoa > Arthropoda > Insecta > Lepidoptera > Geometridae > Idaea > Idaea biselata. Next base: position 27,092,115 of record OY292400.1, on the reverse strand, counting down.
TTAGCTCCGTATATACCTCATAAGAGGGACCTTCGTGATTAAGCGAGCAAAGCGTCTAGCACTGTTTCTCAAATCTGTCAAAATTTGCTTGCGTCTGTCAGTATGTACCTATGTGTTGTTGTATTTTTGTTTTACAAGCTCAGCTATAAGCTGAGGTGCCTTTACAAGGCAGCTTCTAATTAGTCTCATAAAAATTTGGTTAAGATCTTCTACATTCAGTAACGTGCTCACTTTTCGACTACTACCTATAGAATAAATACAGTGCTTGCGAGGTCATTTTGCAGAACTAGGTACCAGTGGATTTTATTAGTATGCGTTTAAGATCTATACCTAAAGTTATAGAAGTGAGATTTTTAGATAGGTACCTACCTAACCTAAGTAGTCGTTTTTAGGGTTCCGTACCTAAAGGTAAAAACGGGACCCTATTACTGAGACTTCGCTGTCTGTCTGTCTGTCTGTCTGTCTGTCTGTCCGTCCGTCCGTCCGTCCGTCCGTCTGTCCGTCTGTCCGTCTGTCACCAAGCTGTATCTCATGAACCGTAATAGCTAGAAGGTTGAAATTTTCACAGAAGATGTATTTAGGTTGCCGCTACAACAACAAATACTAAAAACAAAATAAAACAATTATTTAAAAGGGGCTCCCATACAAGAAACGTGTTTCAAAAATAACAAGGAGTTTCGTACAATGTGAGGTCGCTTCTGATTGGTCAGGACAAATCGAGTTGGTCATGGAATTCAAAATGGCTGCCCTATCTGTCAAATATACCAGTCTGCCTTACTTACCAAAGAGTTTCTTTTATGTTTCAGATTTTCTTAGTGCCAAGGTTTTTTTTTTTTTTTTTGAGTGTTTCGGTCGTTTGATGGGAGTAAGAATCGAAGATAAATATTTCATATTTTCCTATAAAATTTAAAAACTGGTTGTTGTAAACCATTTTTGGGTTCCGTATCCAATTGTGATAGTGGTACGGAACCCTTTGTGCGCGAGTGTCGCACTTGCCCCGTTTTTATATCGCATGTTGTAAAGGGACACCTTAAACATTCAAATTCATTATTTTAATGATCAACTCTTAGAGTTGGAAGGGCACAATATATTTTCATTTATTGCGTCTTTCAGTAGGCAGTTTCAATGGAAAGGAAATTCCGTAATGAAGAGTGTTTGAAACTTCAACTTTCAGATTTTGTGAACCTCCACCTACCATTTTATGATTTTATAAAGAGCAGGTACCTACTTACCTTATCTATGTTGTGTGAGATAGTAAGATATTAATTCATTATACTAATTTTTCTGTTTTAATCGCGTGGTGTTTATTAAAAAGCAGTAGCGAAACTGCACAATTTCCCAAAATTGATGAATCGTTAAAAAAAATGAAGAATAATTTCGAGTTTCATTAAAATTAGTTCAGCGGTTTTTGCGTGTAATAGAGCAACAAACACACGCATTTCAACACTCACAAATAAGTACTAAAATTATTAGAATATAAGGATATCAAATATTATTATACAACGGGGTTTTTACCGTGTTTAAACTTGTTTTTTCACGGAGCACAATATTTCGCCAGTAATTTCAACTGGCTTGTTCACGAGACTGGAGATTGCGGGTAGGTGATGACAGTTAGGGGCGTCGATATCGAACTACCCTCTTCCTAAAACGTGAAAAAACAAGTTTAAACATGGTAAATACCCCGTTGTATAATAATATTTGTAGTGAAAACAACCATGTACGTTTAAAATCGTATATTAGGAGCTTTTAAGAGTGGGAATGATATAAACAAGTTAATGGCTCTAGAAATAGGTAGATATTTCTCTCAATATAAATTAGTTGTAGGGCACTTCGACTTCAAGTGACCTTAAACTCTCGAATAATTAAATCTATTCAAATATTCTGAGTTGGACGAGAATTGTTTTCAAGATAAGGAAGATCTTAGAAGTTTATGGATGAGTAGGTACGAGTTAGGTGAATAGCTACCTGATTACGTAACTCTGTTGCTAACAAACCTCGATTGAAACAATTGAGATTTATAAATTTTTGTGTTTACGGATATAAAATTTGAGAGTTACAGTCGCTAGTTTTCATTGCAATGATAATTTGTTAGCGACTAAATGACGTGAAAACTTACGTGTAATCATCTATTTCTAACCCCCGACGGAAAAAGAGGGTGTTATAAGTTTGACGTGCCTGTTTGTTTGTGTGTGTGTGTGTGTGTGTGTATCTGTCTGTGGCATCGTAGGTCACGAACGGATGAACCGATTTCAATGTAGTTTTTTTTTGTTGATAGGCGACTTTTGCGCGAGTGTTCTTAGCTATGTTTGATCAAAATCGGTTCAGCCATTCATAATATATGTTGGTTGAAGCTCGGAAATAAAAACCAAATGTTTTTAAATATGCCCCTAATGGGGTATCAAATAAAAGAGTATGACTTTTGTGACAAGAAGATGCATGTTTAATCAAAATCGGCTTAGCCGTTCAAAGTATATGTAGGGTCAAACTCGGAAATAAAAACCGAATGTTTTCAAATATACCCGAGTGGGGTATCAAATGAAAGGACGTAAGTTTTGTGACAAAATCGCTCTTACAAAAAGGGTGAAATAAAAATTAAATACCTATTTTTTTTTCAAAACCCCCGTCTTAAAAAATCTTCCAAGAAAAACAAAACTAAACTTTAAAAAGGCAAAAATAATAAGCCGAAAACAAATTTCATGTCTCTGAATAGGTATGTGGTACCTTACGTTACTATAAGCACGGGTAGGTTACCATCAACTTCTGTGACACATTCCCGCAGCCCCCGACGCGGGAACGTAAGGTACCACATACCTACTCAGAGACATGATTTTTTTTGAAATTAAAGACATTTTTCGGTTTGAATCGCGTGGTTTTTATTACTTTTAGCATTGTTACAATGCTCAACGTTTCGAGACCTTTCCAGGTCTCTTCTTCAGGATAGACTAAAAACCGAAACCGAAAATAACCGAAAAATGTCTTTAATTTCAATACAACATCACGAAAACAGAAGAAAAATCTATGATTTTTTTTTTCAAAATTTGTTTTCGGCTCATTATTTTTGCCTTTTTAAAGTTTAGTTTTGTTTTAACTTGGAAGATTTTTTAAGTCGGGGATTTTTTAATAATTGTTTCAATCGGAATTTGTTAGCAACATAGTAACGTAATCAGGGCACGTATGAAAAAAAAACGTAGGGGCATGGTCAATATTATGGTCATGGCTAATATAGGTTTTATGGCAAGAACATATTTTCTCTTATGTCTTTATTCAGGGATGAAACAGTCGTCTACGTTTGTTAAGTTTCTATGGAAAAAGGGTTAATACAAATACCTGGGACCCCATTACTTTAAAACATCCCGTGCCATAAATCCTTAAAAAGCCTTGCTAAATACTGCTAAACAAGATCATTTTAAAATTGTTCGAGTTGCTTTTAATGGTAGCGCATTCAAGGCAAACCCTACTAGCTGGAATTGAGTTGAATGGGCTACGAAACCGAGTCTCCACGGGAAAACATAGTGAAGTCTAAGTCTTGACTCAATGCAAACATTCATTCGTGCTCACCCCACTTCAAACGGCCGTCTATCCTAAAAGGGAGGAGAAAATTATCTCGTGAATAAATTATATTTTTCCCCCTTTATGAAGACAGTTGAAGTGCATTTTCGTTTATTTTTTTCTCGTTGTTTGACTTAGATCAAAGACATTGCAGGAATTCCGGCCGTGAGCCAGTGGTGCCGTGACCTCGCAAAAATAAAACGAATAACGAATTTAATGTGACTTGATGTCTTGGGATAATAATGTTAAAGTGTTTTACAATGTTTTGGGGGTGAAATGTTTGTTTTTATAATTGAATTTCTTTTGTGGGATTTCTTTTTTTTTTTTTGAGGATTTTAAAGGCTTTCTAAATGGAAAATCAAATAATGACTGTTTGCATTTATGTAAATTTGAATTTTTAAGTAGGTAAGTATTTTTGATTTCTTTTACTAGGTTGGTAATTATGATAACTACTAATTATTATTATAATAATAATTATAATAAATATTATAATTATTATTATAATAATAAGTAGGATTGTGATAGGATTGTGTGTGTGGAATGTGAAAGTTTGTGTGTAAGTAAGAACACGAGAAGTATATTTGTTATTCCTTTACGCAAAAACTTGTTAGCTGATAGCTGGAGACTTCGATTTTCAAATGTATAAACGGGATCGGAACTTACGCGGGTAAAACCGCGGGACTAAGATAGTTTCATAAATAAATTAGAACAAGCTATAAAACCTTTCAATAAAATATGTACCTAAAAACCTACTTAGATACGTTGTTAGATATCTACCTACGTAATATCACAACCGGCCGACATAGGATTATCAACTTCAGAGGGACCGATTTAAATTAAAAGCCACCCCTTTGAAGAAAATAACTCGGGGTATTTAATTGTGATCCGTTCAAATCTGTTCGAATATTGGTGTTCCACTAACGGGTAGCGTAGGTAGAGTCTGTTTTGTATAAGAAATTCCGTGGCAACTTACATAACTAAGCGACATTTGGACCTATAAATTTAGCTGCACAATTAACTTTTAAATCTAAAGGAGATGTAAAAAAAAGTTGATAGGTACTAAAGAGGTGTGATAGGGGCTTCGTTCGCCATCTATATCTTTACTAATATCATAAAGAGGTAACGTTCGCGTTAGTAACATCAATGTAAATGTATTTTCCAGGTAATCTCCGAAACCACTGGATCGATTCCAAAAATTCTTTCACCAATAGAAAGCTACATTATCATAGGCTACTTTTGATCCCGATATTCCCACGGAATCAAAACTTAGACTGGTGAAACCATGGGACTCTGCTAGTCCTCAAATAAAGAGTAAATTAGTTACATAGGTAACGAGTAACGTTAATTGACAAAGAAACTCACGAGTATCACTCAGTTTAACTAATAAGTAGTGCTACTCTACTCTAGTTAGTAGAGTCATTTAGAAACTTACAAAATTACCAACAATTGCTAAACTATTTTTGAGAAAAATCGAACAATGCTGAGGCGTTTCTGAGACGATTTAGTTATAGAACGGGTGCCCTGTTATATTGTTATCTGGTCTGCGAGACATCTTTTACAAAATGAACTCTACTATTGTATAATTGGCGTATTTTATACTCAGATGCCTTTTGTTAACTGTCATTGGGTTACTCGAGCGTTTGAGAGTCGAGTTCAGCAAAAATCTTTGAAGTGTTCAATGAAAAGTGAATTCATTCGAGTTGGTAAAGTTGGATGCGGTAACGATGTCCTTGTTGCGTATCGAGGTTTCCTGGAAGAAATGGGAACGTAGTTTATTGAAAATCATTAACTTATTTTCTATTGTGACGTTTAGTTATAAAAGATCTTTTCACCACGCACCCTCAGAAAGAAAACCTTAGAATCTTTCGCTTGCTCAGATTTCAATACAAGTAGGTAGGTTCTCGCAACAAACACCTACTTTGGGGCATTGCATAACAAATAACTATTTTATATAAGAGAACTTCAGGGAATCTTCAGGTTAGTACTAGGTACTAGTAACTTATGAATACCTAGTAATTACTTAGCAATGTTGGTCCATTCATTATTTCGTTATGCAACTGTGGTCGTGAAAATCAATAATTACTTAGGTATATAAAAACGATTTACAAAATCCTAATATTTTATTAGGTAGGTATTATATCCTCCATATTATACCTACCTATAGATTTCTTTTAAACAAAAATTGGTGAGTATATGTATAGTGATTTCTATATTATTATGATGTCTCAAAATAGCAAAAAGGCTGATATATTCAACAAAACATCTCAGCCTTTATAAAAAAATATTTGATATTTTTACTACAAAGAATAAGGTACTTAATATTTTTTGTATTATCCTGTGAAGAAATAGTTTTATGAAAACTTCACTCACTTTTTAAAAAACTTCATAAACCAAGACTAGGTAACCCGGGCCTGTTAGTCCGACGCCGATAACTGTGCAAGTGAGCCTTAATTACCTACTTACGTAATTAAATAAACATTGCTAAAGCTCTAATATTTCTTTCAAACTTTACTTTAAATTTTATGCTCCCAGAAATGGCATGGAGCAATAAAAGTAACAGATAGGTATAAAAATATCACTGTGTAAACTCAGACAGGTATTCTCCAGGCTACCACAGAGGAACGAGAGTGGTTTCTTTATAAAAGAACCATGCTCCGGTCGCGGTGGAATCTTGACACAGTTTCTACTGTTTGCCGTACCTGCTGTTACATAATAATGTTAACTTTGCACCTACCTACCTACTTACTATGTTCTAACTGCGATAAAGGCGTTCTTAAGGGAGGTCTTAGCTAAACAATGCTTTGTTACATCTCTGCTAATGCTGAGTCTCATTTACAAAAGCAGGACTGAGGAAAGACGTAGCTTTTCTTGGTACTTAGCTATAAGGTCTTTTCGAAGTTTATCGGCGTACGGCTTACGGGTAGACTGACCCGTCAGCAAGAGATATGCTGACTTTATTGTAGACAAGCAGAGTCCCGCGTTACACTCGCGTAAGTCCCGATCCCATGGGAATAAACGGATCAAAATAAACCTATGTTCCCAAGGGTGAAAGTAACTTTCTTTTGGTGAAAGAATTTTTGAAATCGGTTCAGTAGTTTTTGAGTTTATTCATTACAAACATACGACTCACACACAAATACAAATCTTTTCTCTTTATAATATAAGTGTAGATGGGTTTATTATAGACGTACTGCAGGTGGGTTATGCTCAGAGTATTTGTTTCAAGTCCTACCGATACCGGTGTAGGTCTACCGTTAATTCACAATATTATTTCAGTGGGTCAACTAATACTTAAAAACCTCATATAATGTACTCAGTAAATGGGTACTATCTAGTAAAGTAAGATAAATGATTAAAAAGTAATAAAGTTTTATAGCACCGCGAGACGGTATCATCCTTCCCTAATACGTTAGAAGATGAGTTTTTGGGAATGTATTCTGTAATAAAAATCGTATAAAAACGAAGTAACAAATATAATAATTGATCAACCGAGTCACGTAACAGAGTTAAACCTTACACTACTTCCAATTCGATACGTTGCTAAATTTTTATTAGGGTTCGGTACAAAGTGGTGCCTTTAAGTGTTGAGCTGATACAAAAACCGATCTCTGAGGCCCGAACCCCTTGGGTGCGCTTAACCTATTTTCGTTTCGTTTGTGTTTTTATTTTGTGATGCCGCAACCGTGGGCTGGCGGACTCGCCGTGGTTTTCAATTTACGACCGGCGAAGAGGTCTAACCATTGCGATAAAGATATTTCCCCCCTAGGGACCAGCTATATGATTGTTGCTAACATATTGATTGAAACAATTGACATTGTTGATTATACGTCATTTTTCACGTCATTCAGTCGCCAACAAATTGCCATTGCAATTAAAACTAGCGACTGTAATTCCGTAAACGCAAAAATCAACAATTTCAATTGTTTCAAACGAGATTTGTTAGCAATAGAGTAACGTGATCAGGGGCCAGAATAAAAAGCGTATTTCGAGTCAGGCAGAAACGTTGAAACAATTTAGTCATCTGTCTCTTTCATTCAAACCAAAAACTCTTCAAAAAAGTCTTAAGTTTATAAGAGGAAGGTTCACTCGAGAACGCGAGACTTAAAAATCTATAAGGGTTCCGTTTTTTGCCATTTGGCTACGGAACCCTAAAACCGCTTAATAAAATAATCTGGAGATACGCCATGAACTGGATTCCTTTATTTCAGGAAAATACGTAGGTCTAAGTCCCCTTTTCCCATTTCATGGAAATACGTAGGTGGGTCTAAGTCGTAGCTATTCCGATACGTTGGCCGGTGCAGCCACTAAGGAAGACGGGTCGGATTTTGTTCCACTGCCGTCTTCCTTCTTCTAGATGAGCGTATTACATCTTAGATCGTATAATCACCTACCATCAGGTGAGATAGTGGTTAAACGCTCATCTATCGTGTGTAAAAAAACGTGTAGCACTTGGGGACTGCCGCGTTAAGCATAGCATTTTTATCATCTTATGCAATTATAATTTTTTTTTTTTTTTTTTTAATTTATTTACCAGATTACATAAAAGAAATACAAAAATAGTTAAACTTAACATCTAAAAACCACGGAGGTTATAACTTGATGCTAAATATGTTTAAATCAATACATACATAGCTATAGTTCAATAATACATATATACATTATAGGTTAAGTTTTAAATTAATACACATTTATCAACAAAGAAAAAAGAAAGAAAGTGACCCGGTAAGTAGAAAAAATAAACAGATATTATAGAAAAGTGTACGGTAGAAGACAAGGCAGGAACATTATAAAATACAATAGGTACGGAACAAACTTGTTTTACAGATTATCTATAAAATATTGTCTAAGTTTGAACTTAATGTTTTGTTGAGTTATTTTTTCGCATAACTCGGAAGGTACATCGTGCATCAATCGCGGCACCAAGCAAGCGGCCGTTCGATCGCCGTAGGTATTGAGGGCAGCGACCAACCTAGGCCTGTTGTGTGCCATTGCACGCGTACGTACAGGATGTTTGGAATATGACTTTACATTTTCATTAAAAAAGTAATGTTTTAATATCATATATTTAACCTGTTCATAAATCGGCAATGTTTTGCAATGTTTAAATATTTTTCCGAAATTTTCATCATGAAATTCATTGCGCTGATTTGGAGATATAATAATTTTAAGAATTCTAAATTGTAAGTCATAAATCTGTTTGAGATATGAGCTGTATGTTCGACCATAGCTCGTCAAACCATACTGGACGTAAGATTCTGCTAGAGAATTGTAAAGCATCAGTTTCACTTTGAAAGGTATTCGATTTTTTAATATTTTTACGTTAGCTAGAAACTGACGAAGCTTGTTACAGACATGTTCGATGTGATAGTACCAATTGAACTTCGAATCAATAATAAGGCCAAGATATTTTTGTGTGAAAACAACTTCGATTATTGGACATTGACAAGTTCCTATCCGGTGGAGACAGTCATGATTATGAGCAACCAGGGGCTTTGCTACAGGGTATTTCATGTATGGAGATTTGATGATCATAAGTTTGGTTTTGTCGGCATTTAACACCAAACCAGCATCATGACACCATCGGACTAACACATTCAAATCAGCCTGAAGACTATCACAAGCACCCAGGATATCTCTACTCGAAACAAGTAGACACGTATCGTCCGCGAATTGGTAACACGAACTGTTTTTTAGACAATTACCCATCTCGTTTACATAAGATAGAAAGTGTAACGGCCCGAGAACCGATCCTTGGGCGGTGCCCTCAGTCACATATATGGGATCACTGTAAGTATCTTTTATTTTGACCGTGAAACTTCGATTTTCTAGGTAGTTTTTACACCAATTTAGCAAAGGTCCACGAATACCACAATCGTCGAGCCTCTCAATTAAAAGCTTATGTTGCAAGGTATCAAAGGCGCGAGAAAAATCGATAAACAGGGCCAGTACAACTCTTTTGTGGTTTAAATGTTCATTAACCTCATCAGTAAACTTACATAGAAGATCCGCTGTACTTTTGCCCGCTTGAAAGCCGAATTGATTTTTGCTTATCACTTCATGCCCTCGATAAAATCTATGAATTTGCTCACATACAACTTTTTCAACAATCTTATCGATAGCAGAAAGTAATGTAATTGGCCTGTAATTCAAATAATCGTCATGTCTACCCTTCTTGAAGACAGGTCTCACGCATCCTATTTTAAGGTCATCCGGATATTTCCCAGATGCAATACTGCAATTAATTAAATTAGCAATTGGTAAGGAAAGTTGTTCGTCAACCACTTTCAGATCAGGTACCTTTATACCGTCCGGTCCAGGAGCCTTATTTGAATGAAGTTTGTTAATAACCCTGCTCACCTTACTCTTTGTTACCTTCTGGAATAATATACTGGAATCCAGCGGTCTTCGAAAAGCAAGTGAATCAGTTAGTTTTAAGCTGCATTGAGGAACGATATCCTTAACTGCTTTCTCAAAACCAATAGCAAAGTTATCAGCTATCTCTTTTGTAGTAAGACCCTGTCCGTCAAAGGCTTTCAATATTGCCTCATCAATGGATAATGTTACTCGCCCTAGCATCTGATTAACAATTTTATAAAGTTTTTTAGTATCTTTAAAATTACTATGTATTTCACTCAAGTAATACGAATTTCGTTTTGATTCAATTAGCTTATGAAGTTTATTTCTGGTTTGATTGTACTCCAGTTTTATTTTGGGATCAAAAGAACTGCTTTTCCAGAGTTTAAACAAGTAATCCCTTTTTTCGCACAGTCGGGTAACATTACCATCGATCCACGGGACCGTAGGCATTTTTTTCCGGCCTTTAGAGTACTTGACGGATTTAGTAGCAGATGCCGTCTGCAAGGCTAACATGAACGATTTCTTAATAAACATCAATATCTCGTTAGGCGAACTCATGTTATCTGTCTGTTCCCAATCAACATCGCATACCTCTTTATGAAAAGTATTAATATCAAAAGTAGTCTTTATCGAAACATCCTGTACGCGTCGAGTAGGTAACGAGTTATCAATGCACGTCAACACTATGCCTTGGTGGTCGGCCAGTGCAGTATCTAACACCGCCGAGTACGGATCAAATGTGGGGAATCGTGCAAATATGTGGTCTATGCAAGATTTAGTGACTGTATTTTTCCTATTTTCAATCCTAGTGTAGTTTGAGATTCCACACATCAATCCGCGCTCGCTGAGTGTTCGCAAATAAGAGTCCCTATGAGATGAAATTCCTTTCAGGTCAATATTGGAATCACCGATCAGTAACAGGTTTGTTTTCGAGTCAAATTTAGAGATGTACCTGCCAAGCTCTTGTACGAACATATCTTTATCTTTCCAGGGTGGTTTATAAACTGCACATACAACTACCTCCACGCTCGGTGTTATTTTTAAAATTGCCGTTATGTTATTACTTATTTATTTTGTACCATGTTGCCATGGCAGGCGGAGTGGGGGTGTTAGGTTTTATTTTCGTTACGGAATTTCTTGATTCGGTGGCCGCGCTGAAAGCCCGCGATAAAAGCTATGCAGTAGCTTAAAAACGTAGATAATCTTGCATTTTTTTTTCTATTCCTCTAAGAATTTAGAGCTCTTTGATCAGTGTCGGTGATTTGAAGCAACTTTGTATGTTCAATTCCGAGTTTAATACTGAAACAATTTACTAAATACCTGTAATTAAGTTTTAGTTCTCATAAAGATTTAGAATAATACGTTACGTTTATGGACATTTTATAAGCCAGATTGCTAGGCATGTATTCCGTAACTATAACGTCTCAACATCGCCTCAGCATTGTTAGATTTTTATAGATACCAGTTCAACAGTTTTTGGAAATTTTAAAGAGTTTTGCTAAAGCTTTGGAAGTGATGTTTACATTTATACTAAAATTTTAAATTCAGTCGGTAACGCATTATAAACTTGTTTTGCTCTTATGAAATTGCGCTTTGGTGCATGCTAATACTTAATTTATATTTAGGTCTTACATTACGGTTATTGGAAAAAGATTTACCTATCAAATAGCCCCCTTAACTTAGGTGTATAAATAAATATAGAAGATTTAAGATTATAATTACCCCATATTATATTCCTGGCGTTGTAAATAATTACCTTCAATTATTATCGGTTTCAGCTGTACAGGATGTTGGAGCATAGGGGACTGCTGCTTATATAAAATTATTGTTTTACACGTCCAAGCCATCGGGCCTCGAGCCACAGGCCACGAAGTTAGCTTTTAACATCTTTTACTGAAAAACAAACAGCTGTTTTTGAAAATTAAGGAAATTAATGTTTGTATTGTAATATCTAGTCGAAACTAAATAAAGGGACAATTCAAGGTTAGTGACCTCCAGCACTTAGAAACAGCTGATTTTCAAGTAAACTTTTAGCTCAAAATTGTTAAAAACTATTTCAAATAATAAAAAGAAGTAAACAGTGGTTTGCCAGGTATAGAACAACGTATATAATATAAGTAGCTGGTTCATAAACTCCAACACCCTGTATAACTAATTAATTGTTATTAACCTGTCTTATAATATCCTTTTATGCTCCAGTAAATGGGTTTTGGTTTACGATACGATAGCCTAGCTAGTAGGTAGGTACGTTAATTGTCAGGACCTTTACAAAATGATTTGTCGTTTTACAACATTTTAATTACTATTAGTTTCATAGGCTGGGATTAGGTCTTTTTTATGACTATTGCCTTTTGAAAATAGCTACCTATTCGTATTTATGTATTCTGTGCTATTGGTATGGTTATGACTATGACACAATAAATATACGGAAAGCGGGCTCTGTAACAATTTATATGGTGGCGGTTTCCTGCCCGTACTTTTTAAACTAACACGATGATTGGAACTCATAATTTGATATTTTCCCGGTTCTTAATTGCGTGATTTTTACTTTTTAATTTTTATCACGACGTTTCAACAGAAGCAAACAGAAGAAAAATCTTTATAGAGATTTTTCTTCTGTTTTCGCAATGTTGTATTGAAATTAAAGATTTTTTTTCGGTTTTAATCGCGTGGTGTTTATTACTTTTAGCATTGTTCCAACGCTCAAGGTTTCGAGACCTTTACAGGTCCATCCCTACAGAGTCCAGAAACTTCTAGATTAATTGGGCTGTAATGTTGTACCTCATTACTACTCATTAGTTAACCAGTAAGACGCTACTCCCCTCCCCCTCCTAGGATCCCTCCTATACTCCGAATTGGCGAATGTCCGATGACTTCGGACCGTGATAAGTTCTAGGACATGTCATGTGTGTTTCCTCGCGATGTTTTCCTTCACCGTCAAAGCGATGTTAATAGCACACGTACCTGGAAGAAAGAAGACGGCAGTGGAACAAACCCATCTTCCTTAGTTGTTGCACCGGTTCGATAGAAAAGCGCGACGGATAGCAAAGCAAAAAGGAGCAAACATGGAGCTAATACAAATTATGTTAAGTCTTATACCGTAATGGCGTTGTCACAAAAATCTGTCTGACAATCTCGGAAATCAACAAAGACACAAAGGCATTGAGATAATCTGCTATTGAATACCCATTATCCGGTGTCAGCATTTCCGAGTTCTGTTACTGGAAATGCAACTGTAGTGCAAGGTAGCAGGGTGTAGAATTGAGTGGTGAGAGGTAAACATTTTAGGCTGAATGGCGAGTTCCATCGATTCAGCTTTTGACGAGATTTGTGAATTGGGTCTTACAAATCGGTAAGTTTCCGTAAATTGGTGTTAAATTAGTCTTGTAAACAGAAGGAAATGATTCTTCTCATCCGAGCGATCGATGTTCCCGGTTGCATCCATTTTAGGAGCCTGGGGTCTGCTAAACCGGGCTTTGAGCGCGGCGACCGAATTAAGAAATTCCGTAACGAAAATAAAACCTAACACCCCCCACTCCGCTTCCATGTAGCTCGGCCGAGCGTTAGCTCGTATGCAATAGCTTTACCGCGGCAGTCCCCTATCCCTATATGGGGTAAACCTATCCTATGCCGATTCGATTCTATGACGTAATCATAAAAAATATTGACCCTCAAGAAAGCTCGATAGAAAACATTGAATACAAGCTTTGAAATGTCAGAAATATAAAGTACCTACAAAATGCTTATCTCTGAGTTTAACTTTATTTAAAATCTGTAAGTTTGAAAGTACTTGTTTCCATTAGAAACTTTAGTTAAAATATCTTCAGAAATTATGAATTCTAAACCTTTGAGAGTTTGTGCCGCATCTTAGCTAAGTAGGTTAGGAGCTGTTTAGGTAAAAGGAATGTATAATGATATATATTAGCCGGCTACGAATAAAATGTTAAAAGTGGTCCAACGTAGAAGTGGTCCAATATATAAGTAGTCCGATGTAGAAGTGGTCCAATATAGAAGTGGTCCAATTTCTTTCCTTGTTTAGTAGGCCATTTTAACTGGCCTAGTCGAATAATCTGAATCTCAGCATCGTGTGAATGGCCCAAAATTAATCAGAATAACATAGGCGAAATTTCGAGGTTAGAAAATGCAATTAAGACCCGGTAAAATGTAACTACCTATGTTAAAAGTTTTAAAAGTCGTTTGAATTTAAAAAGTTAATTCGTCAGTGCAACCTGTCCACGCGAGGCTTACCTATGCGGCAAATGCTCACAGTGAGCACACACACCCAGTATCTTTACCATGAGCTGCTACGTAAATACGTACGCTGTAACGTAAACAGTTTGGGCATGTCCGCAACGCAAAATATCGGGTCGCGCGACAATTCGCGAACGTTGCGGCAAGGAATAGCAGGAGCGTGGGCGCTGTGCACAAGGTCAAACTGTTAACGTTACAGTGTACGTATTTATGTACCAACTCATAGTAGGTTACATGCCTCTCGATGACTGTAGTACAGACATCGAGAGGCATGTACGCGTTGCAGGCTTGTCTGTACGCGGCTTTAAATTGAGCTGAAATACCTAGAAAAATAAGAAAAGCTGCACAAAAACAACCAATAAACAACTTAAAGAACATAAAGCGATATATCCAAAAGACAAAGTGCGAAACTCCGAACAAACTCTTCGTAAATCCAAGTGAATCCTTTTCAACATATCGACTGTCCAAACAATGTGTCTGGTAACTATGTAACTAGTGCAAAGATGTCTGATTTAAAGGCGATTAGACCTTTAGCTTGAGATTTACCTACATTACGACGCTATAACATAAAGCGTAGGTATTAGAGAACTGGGTTTGATTGTGTCTCCGCAACTTTTCTGTAAAAATGATTTTAAAGTGCATGCCATTTGTTTCTTACGAAACTACCATATCAGCGAGTAGCAGTAAGATATGTAATTAGAAATCAAACTGGGCTGATCTTGTGACTTCGGCTGCACGCTTAACATCCATCAGTTAATTTTCCTATTAATCTTATTCCTGTAGCATGTTATAACTAGTAAGTATCGCAACAGACTTAGCACAATAAACGATTACTTTAACTGTCATCCTGTTTTAGCTACTACTTTATCGTCCTCCATACTTAACTACTAAAACTATAATTATACTCTGTACAATCGCCAAATTATTATATTATAGCAACTTAATCTCTTAATAGTAGTGTCATGCTAATAAATAACCACCTTACTTATAAACAGCTGCATAAACTATGTATCGTTTGTCTCTTACTGTAACATGAAGTTTCAAAGTTAACAGACAGTGACAAACGTTACATAAACTAGGTCATCGTTTATAAGTAAGAGGTTAAATAATTATATATCTATCCATTACAAAAGGTTTTTTCAACTCTATTTTACTTTAATTTAAATATCTTTCACAGCTATTCTATAACGAGCCTCTCGCGCATGCTCCAATTCTCATGTCAAGAAAAGTTAGGATTTTCCTTAATTAGGGTTCCACAGGCTAAATAATGCCGATCTGGTACGTTTGTTAAGCTTAAAGGCCGACCTCAGTAATCCGGCCCTCACTAATCTACGGGAGCTGAAACTGCGGAGACAACCTATGGCTTCACAGAGTTCAGAGCGAACCTTAATCCGTCAAACGTATTGTCTGGTTAAAATAGGCTTATTATGACATTTACGTGTGGCTTGGACTGAGATTCAACTTTGTAGATTAAATAATGGGCGGTTTTAAACTTAAGTAACTTGTGGGTTGTATTTTACATATCTAGTAACTTGAATAAATGAAATATGAGTTTTGAAGTCGATTCACTAAGTGGGTTTCTTAGTTTATAGAAGTCCCTTCCATTAGAAAGGTCTCTTTAGATAATAGGGTGGCCGCTATGAAGTGCGATGTCCATTTCATTGTAGGTATCTACTTACTAACACTACAGACGAAGTTTCGCACTTAGCAACTTGATATCTTAAACCCTTCCGCAGACCCATCGATCGATATTTACCAAGGAACTTACTGAGTTAGGTAACCTAGTTCTGGATTTTAAGGGCCCTATTCTGAAAAACTGAAAATCCATGTCGGGCGCATCGAAAATTGTTGATTATTTCATGACGGAATGTCGTAGAACTTTTTTTTGTGTACAGATTGTAGGCGACATTGTTTTCGATATTTTAGTGCAGTTTCCATACAAATATGTCTAAACGTATTGAAGCCTATCGACATTTTAGCCAAATCAGACATTTTTTGTCTAAAATTTGGATAGGCTTTGCACCAATAGGAGGTTCTTGTCTTAAAACTACACCAAAATGTAGGAAACAATGTCACCTACAATCTGTGCACAAAAAAAAAGTTCTACGACATTCCGTCATGAAATAATCAACAATTTTCGATGAGCCCGACAGGGATTTTCAGTTTCAAGGTCGTTGGCGTATATACTCCTCTTAAGTAAAACAACCAAATCATGCAAAGTCAGATTTTCCTGCAAAAATTAAAATCCAAACTCCAAACCCTGAAGAGTTCTTAAGATAAGCTTAAATAGCTTTTTATTACTCATAGTATAGGTAATCCGGGGATTCAGGCCGAGTCCGGTACCAATCCGGGTCGACGCGACAGCCCTCATCATCAATCTTGCTCAAACCCCCATAATCACTGAAAATCACCCTGGATTACATATTTTAAGTAGCCTTTAAAACCCCCAAACAGTCCAGGAAAATAAATAAATCAATTGATAAAATATTTACCAACACAAACGTTTAAACTTCGCAGTTAACGGGGGTTCTAAATCTTGAGTTTAACAAAACTATTAACAAATTAAATCGACTTTAAGCTCAATATTTTACTACGATTTGTTGGTTAGTTAGGGAGGAGACGGTATCTTAAAGGAATGTGCTAATAACGAGATCGAAAAACCCTGCCAAGATAAAGACGGGGCGTCCGTAGGGTGAATTTTAATTAAATGCGTCTACGGACATTAATGGGATGAAACTGAACTTGCCCTTTAATCGTGATTTGTTTGTCCTATCGCTCGAGGGTCGAAGGGATCAAATTGCGATGAATTTTCAGAGTCGAATCGAAAGTCATCTTGTTACCAAACTTGAAACCATGGAGATGTTCCCTTTGTGTTACCTTTGCCTTTGAAAGGAATCTAGGTGGGAAATGCAATAATAATCAACCTTCTTACTATGTTTGCACGTGTTTCTATCTATTCATTTTCAACTGGGTTTCTCGCCAGTTATAAATACTCGTCTAATGTATGAGGTAGCATTTAGAATTCTGTGTTGCATGTTAACGTTCCGCATAGACTATGATAAAAATAAAACCTTTGTATCGGCGAACATCCATAAAAATAGTCACAACCGCATTGAGAACATTATATTTTTAAAATCTATCTATTATATATTATATTATATCTATTACTATTATAAAGCGGAAGAGTTTGTGTGTTTGTTTTTTTGTTTGTTTGAACGCGCTAATCTCAGGAACCACTAGTCCGATTTGAAAAATTATTTCGGCGTTGGATAGTCCATTTATTGAGGAAGGCTATAGGCTATTTTTGATCCCGATATTCCCACGGGATCGGGACTTATGCGGGTGAAACCGCGGGGAGCTGCTAGTCAGTTATAACTGACTGAACAGTGGTTCCTGAGATTAGCGCGTTCAAACAAACAAAAAAACAAACAAACAAACTCTTCCGCTTTATAATAGTAATAATAGATTATGCGATTATATGATTTTTGAGCGTGTCACATCTTAGATCATATCATATCTTCACTTACCATGATGTGAGATGATGGTAAAACGCCCATCTATCAATCTTGTGTAAAAAAAAAAACAGAAAAAAATATAAATCGTGACATGTTCACGATTCTTTTCGTTTTTTTCAGTAACACTCTGTTAGGAAACTGTGCCAAGTTCCTTCTATAGGTTAGCATGTTTGATTTTAGACCGCCATAGCAGTGACAGTGGTCAAACACTGGTCTATAGAAAAATCACTTGGTGAGACTTCAGCTGGTTCTTCTTGTTCCTGCCATCACTAGAAGACAAGTGAGAACTAGATAAGGAATAAGTAATAGAAAACTTAAAAAAAACAACGCCTAGAAGTGAGATTAATATAAAATATGCAACAAGCGGGCTTAAGTGGTAACTCCGGACGTCATCAAATTTTCAGAAGCCCAACCCAGAAAAAGCGGAAAGGTTTTGACAAAACGATGTCGTTGTACTACGGCGCTCTTAAAAGGATTTTGTACTTTGTATCTCGACGGGACAATAAACCCATTTCTTTTTGTTTTATCTTTCACTTGACTGGTATTTCTTAGGAATGATGTTTGGGTCGGAGTTCGATCTTGTACGTATTTGTTTTGTGATATACGATTAGGTGAATCTCGCACAATCTTTTACAAGAAGAGTTGTGCGAGAGTGATGTAAATATACCTAGGTTTTACAAGGTTATATGAAATTAGCTAGAATCCGGGAAAAGGATTCTTAAATAATATGAATTTGTATCCTACATTTATACAAACTACTTTTGTTTACCTACGACTTTTGAAAGTTTTAAATTAATTATAGTTTTTCGGATAAACCCACTGTTTTTTGAGATATTATCAAACCTAAATATTTCAAATCTTCGTTCTAATTTCAACAAGTGGTCTCATTTTTTTCCTCTTGAGGTATAAAACCACAAAGTGATATAATAATATTTTTAAATATTATTATGATCCATGTATTTCCCAACATTCAAAATTCTGTACTTACATCCTATTTTCGAATTAAAGAGCTATCCAGCTGGGATTTTCAATCTACGTACAACTTTGTCAATCTCCCAATCAAGCTACAACAATCCTATTTTCACAACAATGTCTATCTATACTTCTCAATATTCATCTACCATCAAAAATTATAGCACAGGTAGGCTATTCGTACAATCCATGCATAAATTACAATATGAATGCAATCGTGATGCATATTCGTGATATGGGTCACTAGTTCCTCGTTACCCCATTTCCATGCAGCAAAATACAGCTCAGAGCCAAAGCGGTTTAAGTTACTGCTATATAGTAGAAAAAACTTCTCTACCAGCTCCCTTAGGTATTATATATCTCGTTGATAACGAGGTACCTAATTACTGGTGATTACCACGTTCATCAAAGTAGCAATATACTGCATAGTGACTAACAACTAACTAGCTAGTGACTAACAGTTGAACGCTTTGTGATTGCTTTTTGTTTGCTTTGCACAATAAAGACGTAGAGATCAAATAGACGAAAGTTTAAGCAAAGGCTAAAGAACGGAAGAAAACGAGCCACAGTGACCGTCACAACACAACACTGGTAAACCGCAAACGCTCATTTTTATTCGGGGAATTTCCGAATGTATAATGACCGCACTATAGTCTGCCGCACCTAGAAATCATGCTTAACATCTTGTCCATTCTTTTCCAAAGCAAATACTTTGTTTTTATTATAATTGATGATGTTTTCTCTTCATTTAAATATCTTTACTCAAAGCAGGTCCGAGGTCGACGATGCAAGGGAATTGAATATCTTCTACCCTTTAACATTCTAATGCGATATTGAAACTTATTGGTTTTAGAATAAGGCTCAATATTCCGACAAAATTATGTTCTGGACACTCGGACGTACTTGGTAGCAAATCAATATAGATGGACAAGATGTAGCTTCTTTACTTTGAAATATTACTAGAATGTTTGTCGTGTCACACGGAGTAGTAGCCAGACGGATCTGCACTTCGGTTATTATATACATAATGGACTTTGAATCTAGTCTACATTATACGGAGTAAGCAAATTTTATTCATGCAATTTTTAATTAACCCCCAACGGTAAAACAGGGGTGTTATAAGTTTGAGGTGTGTGTGAGTCTGTGTGAATTGACGAAATTTTTGACTGATTTTTTTTTATAATCAATAGGTAAGCGTTTGATCACATCTCATCTCAGAGGACAAATGCTCTTTTGGCCTAAGATGTAGCACGTAGCATGACGTTCAATTTTCATGTCATCAGATTTTATGATTAGATTCTACAGACATATACTTCGGACTACGGGCTTCAGCTAAATATACGTTACGTAACAAAACTTATTTCAAAATATTTCGCGGATTTTTTAGGATTCCGTAACTAAAGGGGAAAAACGGGACTCTATATTACTGAGACTCCGCTGTCTGTCTGTCCATCTGTCACCAGGCTGTATCTCACGAACCGTGATAAATAAATAAATAAAATGAAAGACTTTTTGTCTAGTACCTATAGATAGAAACTTAACAATTGTCTAACAAAGCAATGAAATTGATGGGTGGATGTTATTTCGCCATAATACCTTTTCAATTTAATGAGCTGGCTAGACCATTTCCGGGTATAATACCCTACATGTCTTTGTATAATTAATTATATATAAAGGGAAATCACCGTACTTCAGTAGGGACAAGTGATTTTGAGTGTTTAGTTAGGTCGTTTTAAATGGGAAATAAAGGGAACTAATTTAGGATAATTGGATTTGCAGGTCTGAATCCTAGTATATTAAAACTGGGTATCAGCTACCTACATAAAAAGCCCTTTCAGAGCGTTACGACTGGTCATGTGTGCACACATTAGCTCAGTGATGTGTCGTGTCTATAACAACAAGTAGTTTTAGATGCGCCTTCTTTGATTTTTTATGGCTACAAAAAGACATAGTCATAGACAGACATTTATTTGCTATAACAACACACATACACAGAAAAATAACAAAAATAAGTGAGAGAGTGTCAGGGCGTATTCTGAAAGAAAGCTGGAAACTTATAAGCGCTTACCAGCGCTTGACAGCGCTGGTTCGTTCTACACAAAGGAAGCAGGTTGAGGCAGACCAAGCAAAATGTCGGACTAATCGGACGATGATTTGACGTCAGCAGCCCAGCGCTGACCAGCGCGTGTTGAAGCTTGTCGGAACTTGTCGGCACCGATCAGTGCTTATCGGCGCGGGTTCATACATTTTCCTGCGCGGGTCACCAGCGCTGTCAAGCGCTGGTAAGCGCTTATAAGTTTCCAGCTTTCTTTCTGAATACGGCCTTAAACATTTTGTTAGAATAAGACGTTTCTACTATGGTAACATTAATCTGCATAAATTTTACCCTCTTTATTATATAAAGCTATGGCTCAGAAATACTACAATCATACCCAAAATCGGTTTCACCACGGTATTTATTCAGGATTTACAATATTATCAGATAAAATAATAATACACATACGTACCATAATTTTGTAATCTTTGACAACTGTGTTTTGGAATTTGGAATTGTGAGAAGAAAGGAAGGATCAATGGAAGTAATAATTTCGAAAGCTTCTTGATTGACCTTTTTAAAGTTGGAGTCTTCCATTGATGTATCACTTTTATTTGTCCTCACTGCCAGAGTCATCATCAGCTGGAACCGCTAATTGATGTGATATCACCGGTGCAGAGGGGGTAGGTGGTGCACTCCGCGATTGCTCAGACGCACCGGAGACTCCCGCAGTTACCGTTAGAGGTGAGAGAGTGATCGGCCTCTCACTCACTCTCGCCTTAGCTTTCGCGACCGTTGCCGAAGTTGCCGCGATCCTTGCCGATTCCGCCCGCACTCGAGCAGCGCGCATTGGTCGCTCAGCTGTCGTCTTGAGTGGTTTACCCTCCGTAATACCAATATTACTAATAGACTCCCGTTTCTTACCGTTGTCCAATAGTATTTTAAGCATGTTATTTTGCTCCATAACTAGCTTTTCCAAGGATGTAATCTTGTTCTGTAGTACTATCACAGTGTCGGTAAGTTCACGAACAGCACTTTCCACATTTTTGGCAGACATTTCTAATATTTATAATTAAAAGCGGAACAAAAAAACAATGTAAACACTCCGGAGGTAGTCGGGTAATTGAAGACGTTAAAGATATCTTTTTTTAAAATAATGTTATACCTAAAATCTCAAATTATTGAAATGAAACATCATAGATCATTGCTGCTTTATTTTGCTGAAGTATAACGACTTTAAGTGTAATCTGGGGGCACGGTAGTGCCCCCGCCAAGTCGAGCAACAAAGCGGCACGGCCGTACCATTCTTTTCTCGAAGCAACTCAGGCCATTTTCGACCTCTTATAACTTCGTTGTGAATAAAACTAGAAACCTGAAGATATTGTAACTAAGCAGGCATTGTATAAAGGACGGTACATTTCGATTTTCATTCAATTTGAACCAGTGGTTTAAAAATTATAACTAGTCAAAGTTTCTTAATTTTGTTAATTTTGTCACTCACTGACTGACCGATCATCAAAATTCAAAAGGCACTTCTAGCAGACATAGAAGCTTCTTATTCAGAATACAATAAGTGTTTAGTGTATACATTAAGGGAAAATTATAAAACAAAAAAAAATCGGTCCCGTTTTCCCGAAAAACACAAACTTCCTAAATAACTTTGTAATCCCATATATATTGTATATATGGATATTGGATTACAAAGTTATATTTGCAGTAGCGTTCTATTTTATTAATACTTAAAGATACCTGTTCAAGTAATAATAAAATTGACAAATAGGTGTCGATAGGTATATTTAGAGATGTTGGGATTCAAGAACTAAAACAAAAAGAAATGAGATCCCATCAAAAACATGCTTGTAAAAAAAGCAAGTCTCGCAACTCAGTTCTTCTACCGTAAAAAGTTGTGAGATCCATGTATGTTATTCCAAGTCGGGGACATTCTGTCTTAAGTTATAATTACCTACGTAATTAGCTAATTTAACAACATCTTATAGAGACCATAATAACAATATTTAGAAAAAGTTATGTTTTAAATAAATTGATTAACTTGGCAATCGCATGAATACCTACACAATTTGTCTCACAAGTAATACATATTATATTAAATTAGACTGTTTAGTGCGATTGCCAAGTTAATCTATTTACTTAAAACATAACTTTTTCTAAATATTGTTATTATGGTCTCTATAAGATGTTGTTAGATTAGCTAATTACGTAATAATAACTTAAGACAGAATGTCCCCGACTTGGAATAACATACATGGATCTCACAACTTTTTACGGTAGAAGAACTGAGTTGCGAGACTTGCTTTTTTTACAAGCATTTCATATTCAGGATAGATTTTCTTGTTTTTGTGTATCATTAGGTCAGATGGCCTTAGCTTGAGGATATTGATGATATATTTTTTTAAAATAATGTGATAATATCTCAAATTATTGTAATGAGGCATCGTAGAATTGCTGCTTTATTTTGCTCAAGTATAACGACTTAAAGCGTAGTTTTATATTTAAGATAGATTTTCTTGTTTTTGTGTAATCGATACGAGGACGTATCATTAAGTCAGATGGCCGAGCTGTTAGCTTGCATTTACTTCAGCTAGGTGGCGCCGCGATTTTTGTAGCGCGGCGCGTGAAAAATATAGGTTTTATGTAAAGTTAATCAACCTTCTTGTGACTTTTAAAAAGAACAATTATTATTATGACAAGCATGTCTTCGAACGTAAATAAATATAGATCGATGATAATATTGAAAATATAAATGGATAATATAGAGTACAATGTCTGTGTTTCCTTCTAAGCTGAACCCTTCTGAGCTAACAGGCCTTTAGCATATAAAGCTATGGCTCAGAAATGCTACAATCATACCCAAAATCGGTTTCACCACGTTATTTATTCAGGATTTACAATATTATCACATAAAATAATAATACACATACCGGTAAAACGGGGCTATTTGGGATTTTAGCGATATTTGGGATGACTAAGGAATTCTCGAAATTTAAAAATTCGCAGGAGTCGCTGAGTAACTAAATATTGATATTTTTGAATTCAAGGATGATCAGTCGTCTGCGCTCTACCTACAACCCATCACTGGGTATTATAGTTCGAATTCCTCTGTTGTCCCAAATATCGCTAAAATTCCGAATAGCCCCATTTTACGGTACCTATGTACCATAATTTTGTAATCTTTGACAACCACTTTTCAAAAGATGATCGACCGAACACCCGTCAAAACCATAGACAATATCACAAGGAGTTTGCTATTGGAGTAGTTCATAAAAAAGTCTTGTTACACTTATAAAAGTTGATTAACAGCTGCCTAAACTTTGTATCGTTTGTCTTTTTCTGTGACATGAAGTTTCAAACTTGACAGACAGAAACAAACATTACATAATTTAGTCATGGCTTATATCTTTTCAATGTCAGGTGGTAAATATTTTTGTGTTTGCAAATAAAGTTATCTCTCTAATTCAATAAAAAAGAACAAAACAAAATAATATTCTCTTTATTCTTAAAACTTTCAACTATCCTTTGTTATTCGTATTCGATAAATCAATTGTGATATAATTCACAATCCTCAGGGTGGCTATTTGTGCAATAAAGAATTCAAATCGGGGAATCCAATTTGTACTACAAAATGGTTCTCTAAAATATGCAACGGGGCTTAGAAAAAAATTGCTGCAGTGTCCAAAATGGGGATGAGTGAAGAGTGCTGGGGGCCGTTTTATACCGACGGGGTTGCAATAAAAAAGTGAAATTTATTACTTAATTTCATCAATACATTACGCTGAGGTAACTCTGCTGAGAATTATTAAAGATTTTTGGGTGGGGCTATAAGAGTTAACGACATAATGGCGGCGCGCGGCGCGGAGGACTCTGAAATGTTACTTCGAAACTTTTTATTGTTTCATACATGAAAATAAACTGTAATGGCTGATAGGTCAGTGACAGTTGACGATGACTCAAAATTTTGGACCCAATTACTGGACATACTATAAGCCTAGAGAAGTCTGATAGGTCTGTCTAGAACGCGCCAAGTCAGCACTGGACTGGGTTAAGCATGATTTATGCTAGACCGGGCCGTGTCCGGGCTGGGGCGGGGACGGCCTACTTTTGTATGAAGACAGCACGGACGCGGCACGGACAACATGCAAAACAAAAGCTGTCCCCGCCCCGGCCCGGACAAGGCCCGGTCTAGTATAAATCATGCTTTAAGCCTCATACCCATTAGAGACTTCGAGAATCACGTAACTGCTATGGTAAGTATATGCCTGCCTTGAATGAAGACTAAACTCATATTTTAAACGTAGAGAAACCTCTAAAAAACCTATGTTTTTGTTTTATATTAGCTGAAGCATTTGGCAACCAATGTCAATAGGTAGGTGTACCTACATCTACATATGTTGTGGTAACTAGATTATATACAGCGGTATACTCCGGTCTTTTTAACCTCAATATTTTGTCTTGTTTACGACACTCGGTCTACCAAATTGAGGCTGGTTTCCAAGTAAAAGGTGCTTTCAAGAACATTTGCTCGTGTTCGTTAGAAGTTCAAAGTTACTTTGGAAAATATTTGCTAAGGTAAAACAAAGGTTAGTTAGATAAAAGGCAATGCTTGGCTAGATATGACTAGCCTAATCATGTTCTTATCTGAGCGATGTTCCCGGTTGCATCCCGGTCCTCTCGAGACCCCGAGGTTTGCTAAATCCCCAAATTATTTGAACTCGGCACATAAGTAAATCATCAATATCATCATTGACCACACCTACTGCAAATATATTACTACTGCAATGATGATAGAGAATGATTAATTATCAAGTACCTACCTACCTACATCAGCATACCGCTCTAAATATGTACCTATATAGATAGGTGCAATAAACAGATCATTAAAAAACTTAGTAAGTGATGCAAGACAGAAAATTTTGCATAAATCGTCGCTTATTGAGCGGTGTTATCCGTAAAAATGATTTCAAACTATTTATTTTATTCTGATTTTAATGTACCTACATATTAAAATCAGAATAACATTTTTGTTGTTTTAGCGGCAACAGAAATACATCATATGTATAATTTTCAACTGTCTAGTTATCATGGTTTATATTTATAAGAAACAGTTTGCCAGACGGACGGACAGTGGTGTCTTAGTAAAATACTCCCACCTTTGGGTACGGAACCCTACAAAACTGTAAGTAGGTACATTTTAAAAAGCTCGACAATTTCTAGTTTACGTTCACTCGGTAAACATCGAGTAACTGCATAAATGATGGACATGAAGCTTGCTTATTCCCTTGAAATTCTCGGCCTCTGGCACTTTACATCCAGCCAGCTTTATCCACTTCAGCATAATTTAGACTGAAGTTAAGGTTGAAACAGGCAGTTGGGCGCTGCAACCCCGTACATGACGGGCCTTGGTGCAAGTTACAGCAGATAGCCTGTTTAAATCCTCCTCGTTGGCAGCAGGTATAGGGTTCCGTGGACTTTTTGTTACTTTGTTATGTTGTGTTAATATTTGCTGTTTTCTTTTTTATATTGCTGTTATTTATTTTGTGTGTTTTGTTGTCAATTTATATTTTCTATTCTATTCTATTCTTTAAATATTATCGACAGCTAGCTGGGTCCCGCGGCTAGACTCGCGTAAATCCCGATCCCGTGGGATTTTACAAAAACCGTCAATTAATAATTGACTGTCATGACATTTAAAGGATATCTTACCAATGGTTACACATAAAACTCAAAGTCACTGACCTATTATATCAACGCAGAGCCCAAACCTAAACCATGAGACATGAAATTTGGAGTGTGTTTTTGTGGTGTATAGGTATCCAATTCCCACTGGATCGGGACTCACACGAGGAAACCGCGGGGTGCAGCCTTAGATTAAAACAAAAAACTAAAGATACGGTACCTAGTCTCGGAAAATGAGACGATAAAACTGCGTCTAGCTGACGCACTAGTCTCAGTCGTATGTCGAACCGTTGCCACGTGAGCACGTGCTGTCACATTGCGATCATCTTTTTGACATCCATAAGAATTTCTTTTTGCTTATTCACAAATGCCTGAATCATTCCTAAAGACAAATAATTTTATGAAAATGCATGTAGGTATAAAATACAAAGTACAAACTATATGTCAGAATAAATGGGTAGTGATTTTTATGAACCAAATAAATCGCTGCAAGTTTTTAACTTAAATACTTTTTTTTAAGTACTTATCTTTTTTAGAGTTAGAAGTTATGTTTGCTATTCTACTAGGCTTTCTATTACGCTGTTCCTCTGTTGCTCTGTGTGCGGCCATAACTTCGAGAACCAACGTGTGTTGCGTTTATTATTTTTTAGCATTTTTTCAACTTCCGACGTTTCGAGGACAGGTATCTCTGTTATGTAGATTTGTAAGGCGGATAGTAGGCATGTATTAACATATATAATATAGTATATTATATATACCAACATATACCACCCATACGTATACTAATAAACCTTGTATAGAGTA
Source organism: Idaea biselata (assembly GCA_958496205.1). Lineage (NCBI taxonomy): Eukaryota > Metazoa > Arthropoda > Insecta > Lepidoptera > Geometridae > Idaea > Idaea biselata. The sequence goes on along the minus strand of OY292400.1, from coordinate 27,064,941 downwards.
GGTACATATATCTCATTAAGGTCAATGATATAATAGTTGATAACAAAGTTATATAAAGGGCACGTAAGCAGTGTCATCTTCGATAGCAGTCGTGAGGTTAGAGGCCTACCCTTTTCTCCATACAAACTTTACAAACGTAGTCGATTGTTTCCTCCCTGGATAAAGACATTAGAGCAAATATGTTTATGACATAAAACCTATATCTGCCATGTAGCCATGCAGTGTAGTCCATGGTGTATTTTTGATTCGCGGTAAAAACCGCCAATCGTCGTCGGCTCGCTGTGAACTGCTCATGTCGCTCTCGTGTTGGTTTGCGAACCACGTACGTAATATCTGTTTTGGTTACGGCACATGCAACGGTTACAGTTTAACAAACATAGAATAAAAAAACATCCGCTCAAAAACCAAAGCAAAAAAATGTTAATTCTAAATGAAACTAAAATATGAATATTTTTGTGCCCAGTAACATTTCTATAAAATCTAACCTAATTACCTACTTCGAAACACAAGAATTTTCTATTACCGAAATTAAAATACTACTAATATTATAAATGTGAAAGTTTGTGAGCAAATAAATAATTATGTAAACGAGTAGGTATGTTTGTTACTTCTTTCTTCACGCAAAAACTACTAAAAACTAAACCAATTGCCATGGAAATGTGTCTGTCAGCTATTTATATAGCTGGAAATCTTAATCCAGATATCACAAGCTACTTTCTACCCTGATAGTCCCGCAAGCTCATTCGCCTACTGCACCTACTACCGTTCTCGAATGGTCGTGCGGGTTAAGCAACGCTTGGCGCGGTCATACCTTGGAGGGTGACCAATAATTTGTGCGACAAAAAATACTTTCTCGAGCTCCTACGTGCTTCGGAAGGCACGTAAGCAGTTGGTCCCAGTTGTTATCTCTAATAGTAGTCGTTAGATCGACCTGAAAACTTTAACACTAAGTGAGCCACACCACTTCACGCAAAGAAGAAGACGCCGATAGTCCCGCGGCACCGGTACAAACTCGGCTGAAACCGCGGGACGTACCTAGTATGAGGATAAGATAACAGTCTCATTTAATTAAATAAGTCGAAGGTATCGCGACAAAATTGTGTCACGCCAAGTTTCGTGTCAATTACGCTTAATTCAAATCGAAATAAGGGACAAAACCACTATAGTGGAATGCCTAATTGGATTAGCTGTATTGATCTATCGTCCCATCTGTGAAGTACCTCCTATCTCCGTAGTTTAGTTAGTTGATTATACTCTATTCCGAGACTAGAGAGAATCTTTGGGATATTTCAAACTATCTAGGCTAACGCTTGAATAATAAAACGCTATTTGCGTAGTGGTGTGGCCACCTAGTTTTAAAGTTTACAGGACGCCTCTAACTAGACTTAGCTACTGCTATCAGAGATAACAACCGAAACCAACTTCTTAACGTGCATTTCGGAGCACGCAGGAGCTCAATAAAGCGTTTTTTTGCTACACAAATTTTCGATCACCCATCCAATGTAATGATTAGCGTTGCGATCATTGAAGATTGGCAGATGTGCTAAGCTAATAAGCTTCTCAAATAATAATAATAAATGAACAATTTTAATTGTCAATGACCTAACTCTACCCAGTTTTGGAATAGACTACCAGTGGAACTAGGTCCCTATTGCTGTGATTGTGTGGTGTTATTGGATTAGACCTAGATATAATGTCTCGTATAGGCTGGTTTTATTACACCCTATTGTAAGCTGTACTATCCATGACAAGTAATGTAGCCTTATGTATAAATAAATACATTCTGTGAACGTCCCAAAGCGCCATCAAGCTCCATGGCAAGATTACCATGGGGCTTAATAGGGCTTGGGGATTTAGGCTTGTCTGGTCTACATAAAATTAATAGATAACTAAGCTTATCATACGGATATAATACTTATATATTTTTTTGTAAACAACATACCAACATGTAAGGAGAGAAGATAGTGAGTTATTTTCGGAATGTCTTGTTTTGACACCCCACTATGATGTAGGTATGTAGGTAATTTAAGTATAGCAATTTTGAAAATATGAATGTGGTCTTTGTCGTTTTTTATGGAACTACAGCGCGGTTCTAGTCTAGTACATCTTACTGGTTTCCCGAAAACTCTTTCCTGAAAAATAAAACATTATGTAGGTACGAAAATAAATCATATACAATGACTTATTTTCGAACAGACTTTCCTTTTACTAACTATAACACTATAGTATCATTTCGTCTATGCTACAACTTACCTCTACAACTTTCGCTAAAGCCATTTGTATGAAAGCTAGGCAACTAACTACTTAGTAAACTGTGGCTACACGGCAAGTTACCTACGTCACATACGTAACAATTCTGGTTACACATTTAACCCTTTTTATTTTTACGAATTGAGGTTCCCAAAAATAAAACAACCTTTATTTCTGTAACGCGTTAAAATAAAAACTGAGTTTATTTTCAGCGTAATACTGGATACCTACACAAAACATAAAGGTGAGCAAAAACAGAAGCGTATTTTAGTAATAAACGCAACCACACAGCTTTACATTGCCTTACGCAATATGGCCGCATACAGTCCACCTAAAAGTCTTTCTCCGTAGTACTCGAAACCTTATACTTCGTAGGTAGCGCGTTCCGCTGTTAACTGTACACGTTACGACCTAACGCCTCTATAACTTAGCGAGTTTTATGGGCAAGGATCACAGCGCCCAGCGTCTAAATATTTAGGAAATAATTACATAAGTACTAGCGCGTGCGAGGCTTAGCCGTACGCAAACACATGTTATACAAAGATATCTAAGTTACAGTCGAATAGAGAGAACATCTTAGGTAATTTATGATGCTTTGCAACTTTAAAAGCCTTTAGAACCTCTTTGATGGCTAGCCTTAAGGTCTTAAAAGGTATTTTATCAAAATTAATAACTGATTCGGTCATAGGACTTCGCCTTGAACAAAGTCACATAAAAACCAAGAATTAAAATATCAGTTAACATTAAAATTTTATTTAGCACATATATTTGTGCGTGAAGTAAGGGAGTGGGATAGTCACAAACTTGGAATCCTCTCACTCGTTTACGTCACGCTGTATAGACCTTTTTAGGGTTCCGTACCTTAAGGTAAAAACGGGACCCTATTACTGAGACTTCGCTGTCTGTCTGTTTCTAAATATTACCTATAATAAATAGTATGTTAGGGCTTAGATTTGGTGGAGATACTTGGTATTTGGTGGAGGGGCCAAATTATCTCCCATATCTTAGTCTGATGCGCTTGAATGGTGTTATATATCCATACTTCGTGTCCTTACTGCATCGATTGAAACCCACTTTTTCTCTATACCACAATTAAATTAAACATCTCTGTTAGGTACCTAGTACACAATTTTACAGTGTACCACCGCGCCGTGTTGGGTCGTAACCGTAATCTAACCCTGCTTCGGTTTATTTCTTGTAACGTATGATGAGGTCAAATCATGTGTGTGAACACGGGATATTAAATGTGTACGGGTCTTTAGTTCACTGTAACATTTTGTTGACAAAACTGGGAGTGTAAAGGATCGTTTACACGGTGTCGATTTCAAGATTTCATCTATAAATTACATATTTTATGTATGTAATTTATAGATCGTTCTAAATGAATAAATGTATTTGAATCTTGAATCTTGAATCTCACCAGGCCAGCTGCTTATACATTAGACGGGTTTGTTCGGACACAGCGTCGGATCCGTTCCATGGTTGGTGAATGAAATTTGTGAATGAAAAGTTTTTGTATCGAGGAGATTTGAATTACGCTTAACTTCATTTCAGTATGAAAAACTTTAGTGTGAGATAGAATGGCTCGGACATCGGCACCATGTAAATGATCTTTTTATTACATTTGGGCACGGAACCCTAAAAACGAACTACAGTACCTACTTCATAGGCATGTCCGCGTTAAACGCTTTTTCAGTTTGTGATCGAGTAGATTTTAATTTAGCTAAAATCCAATTCAGTTTGAAAAAGATAAGCGTTCTGGCACTGAGTGATCGAGCTCTAATCGTTCACCAGTTGCTCTCCACTAAATACTTCGCTTTTAACTTTTTAAAGACTCAGTTAACTAAGCTTTTTCCATTAAAATAAACTAAATCCTTTTCAACTTTATCGAACTATTCAACTTTATCACTTGTAAGTTTTGAACTTCTTAAATTAGATTCTGTTATAAAACTCCGACTTCGGATTATATTATTTTCTGTCAGTTCAAATTGAAAATCAAATAGAATATTTGAAAGTTTTGAATTCTGAAAAATATTATGGTTAAATTGCGAGATGATGTTCTGTTTAGGGCTATGTGCTCAGCGGTTTTCAAAAATAAAATAATATAGATTTTATTGTTTAGTGGAGCCGAATGATGTAAAATAATTTGAGATTGTGCGGCCCATTCAATTCAAATCTTTTTGTTTGCTAACAATTTTAATAACAATAGTTTGAGTAACAATATTAAAAAAAAATCTTGGAAGTTTTCTCATCTGGGCGATGTTCTCGGTTGGATGCCTCTCGGGGGCCAGGATCCGCTAAAACCCTTAATAATCTGGGGTCGGCACAGTAGGTAAACCATCATTGATCATACCTACTGAAAATAGATTTGAAAATACTGCCTGACACCACCCTCCTATGGACCAAGCAGTTTACCCCCAACCGCGCGGAAACAACTTAAGGTTTGCTGATGATATTGCAAATGAATAAAAAATCGCACGTCGTTGTTAGAATACCCACCGTCTAGGTAATGATGGGAATTTTGTAATAAAAAGTATTAGCCTTATTAATAAACGTGGAGTAAGGTCGGAGTAGTGAGAACGTGATTGTCTTTTTCTGTGACAAGAACTTTTAAAATTGACAGACAGAAACAAAAAGTAGTAAATCTATTCCGACCTCACTCCGCATATTGTCAGTTCAGTAGTTTTACCCTGAAGAAGTAACAAACAAACTCGTGTAATTACATAGGTACTCACCAACTTTCACATTCATATTACTAGGATATTAGTAGGATGTACCGTACGGTCTGTCCGCTAAATTCGTGGTTGTGACAGTGAGCGGACATCGGTAAGCACGTCCGGATACTAAACACGACATGTCTGCGTGTCATCGGACCGACACGCTTCATGCTTTATTTCCTTTTCTATGCATCAACAAATATGTTTACGTTGCCGTTGGTCTGATTTTAAAATGGTTAACTGAATGTTTAGAATTTTAAAAGTAGACTGTAGATGACGTAGCTGCATTATGCTTATTGTATGTTATGGATGGCGTAGGTATTCAGGTAACAAAATTAACCAAAATACAATTTAAAATTAAATATCAATTCAATATCATAGCGGTCAATCTTTAATATCAAATTTGATGTTTTTCAATAACATTTTCGGTTTTAATTGCGTGGTGTTAATTACTTTTATCATTGTTCTATCCAACATCACGAAAACAGAAGAAAAATCTACATTTTTGTGTAAAAAATTCTTTGGAGCTGCATCGTACGTAGAACTGTGCAAACACTAACGCAGCGTACTACGTGGACGATTGGATGCGAACGCGATCCGATCCGATGCGGTGCGGAAAAAACAAACAGTCGATAGCCATTGAAGTGGCCTACGTGCGTAAGCTGCGTTGCGGCGCGGCACGAATTGATGCGAACGCGATCTGTCGACTTGACATTTACGTCCGAACTAGATGCGATGCCTAGGGTTGCCAACCGTACTATAATATATAGTATTGTACTATATTTCAGCTCAGCGTACATTCTCAGCTCAGCAAATATTTTTGAAAGCACATATAGTACGCAAAAATACTATATTTCTGGCATAATTTGTAAAAAGTTGTTTCTTTTATAAATTCCTCCTCTCTGCATTTACAGAGGACTGTTTTCTACGAGTATGTAGAGGGAAAAAAAGAAAAGCCATAAAAAAGGTGCTCATAATTTAAAGATTGAATGTCGGGAACATTTTTTTTTATATTCAAGAAAGAAAGAGTATTTGAAAGAGTGAAAAAAGGTTAAGTGCAAAAAATACGTATATTTTCGAAATATTCTACGAAAAACACCGCTCTAATTTTTGTACTATATTTTTTTGGGTCGTACTATATTTTTTAGCCACAAATACTATATTTTTCGAAAAAACTGTTGGCAACCCTAGCGACGCCGCGCCGCCGATACCATATTTTGGGAGGACGATACGCGCGCACGTAGGACAGAGTCGCCGCGTCACACCGCACCGCACCGGATCGGATCGGATCGCAATCGCTAACGCATCCAATCGTCTACGTAGGACGCTGCGTAAGGAACTCCGGTCAGATCTTGTTCCGCTGTCGTCTTCTTTCTTCTAGGTAAGCGTGCTACATCTTAGACTCTATCATCCCTTACGATCAGGTGAGATAGTGGTTCATGATCATAATTCGAGCCAAGTTGATGATGAACCACTATCTCACCTGAGAAAGTGGTTAAACCCATAGTTAACGTTTATATAAAAAAAAATTATCTCCAAGTGTAACCAATTTTCATACGAGTGCGTCCACCGCAAACTATACCAGCTATACTCAATTTGTAAAATTGGCCAGTTCAAACTTAGTGTAGAATTGGCGAGCTAAGCTAAGCTAACTTTGCTTAGTTGGCGGTGAATGGTCCGTTACCGATCAGATGAGACGCTTTTCATTATACGAAAAAAAACAAGTAAACTTTTGATGTTCTTTCAAAAGGCACTTAAAATTAATCAAATTGTAAGTAAGAGGTACTCTTTCTATATTTTTAATATAAACAAAAACTTTTAATCAAGCCAACTCAGCAACGGAAACCCTTCAAGAAGAATTAATACTTTTTTTAAGAAAAAGGAACCGTAGTACTAGTACCTGCCAATCTAATTTCTCCTAATCACTTGCGACTTTCGCTTACTCTAACGAAATTGGGTTAGGCGACCCTAATTAAGGAGCCCTGGGATACATAAACGATTCTTATTCAAGGAGGTTCGTTATTTATGGAATTCAGATAAGTGCTTGGACGTCTTAAGATATTCATATTACTGTCTTCACATCTTCCCATTTTCTATCAAGAGATGGGTATATTATTAAAAAAAAAAAAAAAAAATTCAAAATTGTGTCCATAGTATTAGTAACAAAGATCTTAACCTAGTGTTAGTATCCTAATACCTATTTAATGAAGTTATTATAATATATAATGAGATAAACTCAAAATCCATGTCGCGATTATAAAAATTGTAGATTATTTGGTTTAGTCTAGGAATTACCAATTCTCGAAATGACTACATAGTCTATAGTTGACCAATTCTTGAAATGTACAATTCTATAAATGACTGATTCTACAAATGACCGATTCTATAAATGACTGATTTTTTATTACAAAATACTTATAGTTCAGCCATATCTTCTTCGACCACACCGTCACTTCCCATCTTGTGATGTGGTGAGAACTCACTTTTTTAGGGTTCCGTACCTTAAGGTAAAAACGGGACCCTATTACTGAGACTTCGCTGTCTGTCTGTCTGTCTGTCTGTCTGTCTGTCCGTCCGTCCGTCCGTCCGTCCGTCTGTCACCAGGCTGTATCTCATGAACCGTAATAGCTAGAAGGTTGAAATTTTCACAGAAGATGTATTTCGGTTGCCGCTACAACAACAAATACTAAAAACAAAATAAAACAATTATTTAAAAGGGGCTCCCATACAACAAACGTGTTTCAAAAATAACAAGGAGTTTAGTTCAATGTGAGGTGAATGATTCTGATTGGTCAGGACAAATCGAGTTGGTCATGGAATTCAAAATGGCTGCCCTATCTGTCAAATATACCAGTCTGCCTTACTTACCAAAGAGTTTCTTATAAGTTTCAGATTTTCTTTGTGCCAAGGTTTTTTTTTTTTTTTGAGTGATATGGTCGTTTGATGGGAGTAAGAATCGAAGATAAATATTTCATATTTTCCTATAAAATTTATTTAAAATTAACGAAACCGAAGAGTGTTGCAACTAATAAGAAGTAGCGGCAACGGAAATACATCATCTGTGAAAATTTCAATCGTCTAGCTATTACGGTTCATGAAATTATAGCCTGCGGTGACAGACGGACAGACAGACAGACAACGAAGTCTCAGTAATAGGGTCCCGTTTTTCCCTTTGAGTTCGGAACCCTAAAAACTAATAACATTGTTACTAGATACCTACTCTACTTACTTCATCAAAGTATATTTTATAAGAATTTGTATACCTATCTCAGTGGGAATTAAAGCCTGAATCATTATAATTTTATTAGTTCAACGAAACAAGTGGAATAAGATATAAATCCTTTGTATTTACTTTGGCCGGCTCCAGGCTTTTCGTTTAAGTGGACAATCTCAAGAACTGTTTGGTCAGAAGGGATTTTACCTTTGCTCCTTTCACGTGACCCTTAGCCCACTCAATCAGACGAGGCTTAGCTCTTAAATCGTTTTACCATTGTATTTTTGAGTTGCTCTCTTGCCTTTTACAGTTGTCTATTAATCTTTATTGAAAGTGACTTTGTTCTCAGACGGTTGGAAAAATATTTATTTTACTAAATTTCTGAGAGTTAATTACTTTTTGAATTAGTTTTAAGATTTGTGTTTTAAGCGAAAGTTTTCGAAAAATAAATTTAACCTTGAAATGATAGTAATGGAGAGGAAGATAGTCGAGGCCCAGGCGTATGGATGAAACTGAAGTGTTATCAAATTATCTTAGATGGGAACTTTGGGATCAAAAGTAGCCTATGTTATCCCTCGATAAAGTAGCTTTCTATTAGTGAAAGAATTTTTGAAATCGGTTCAGTATTTTCGGACCCTATTCGTTATAAACAAACAAATAAATCTTTTTTATAGATAACTAATTAGTTAATAATCTTAGAACTGAGACAATCGACAAAAAATATGCAAAAACAACATTGTAACAACTACAAGTTTCCTCGGTCTCCCGGTCTATGTACGACATGGTGCTATAGAAACTTGAATATTAGGAAAATTCTCGCGTCCGGAAAGCTCCTGCTTTCCCGTCTCATATGCACGTTCTTCCATAAAACACATATAAGTGGTGATGCCTATATAATCTACTTAAAAAAAAAGTTTTTATTGCCATATTTTTTTACCTAAAACTAAAACCAAACAAGCGTAGCAGTATATGCTGCAGGACGCACATCCGTGCATCTACACAGCGCTGGTTTTCAGCTTGCCCGGTCCTCACATTTACAGTACAACACGAATTCGATAGTCTACGAAACCGTACACACCACCTTTTAAACGTGCTGAGTGCTTAGGTCCATTTCATTAAACCCAAAGAAAACAGTAGTAAAATATCAGTTACAATAAAGGTCGGTTTCATTAGGACTCGGTTAACCTTCATAGGCTCGTTTACTCCCATATCTATAGCACCTTACATTTCAATTGTTTCTGAAAGGGTCGTGACGTTGCTAAAAAGGAAGTTGGTAAAGGTACCTATTTGTAAATTTCTTACCTTTCAAAAGGTTTTTTGAATGCCACTGGTGAAGCATTTTGTAATTTTATACCTTTTCTGTGACAGTTACGCCGATTGAGCGACTTTATTTGCCACAAAGAGTTATGTTTGATATTTTCACTGCACTACTTAATTTTTTAAACTATCTAATAATAATAGTAGGGAGTAAAAGGGATGACTTAATCCAGTGGAGTCTCACCATCCTTCAGCCTCTCAGCCTCAGTCTCTTTAGTCTCTCCGTTGCTCCCTTGCTGTAATTTACATTAAGGTTGTCCAGTTTGTGAGCTAGCGTGTCTCCGTCTGTCATTTTTACCTGTTTGTTAGATATTGTTACGGCATTTACCATAATACCATAATCCCTATAGTTCTTCAGTAGCTAAACAGTACACATCACCATTCACCATAGCCTAAGTAGTTTTCATCCAATTTTAATCTGTAGATTTTTCAATAGTTCTATCCAATCTGGTGTTTATTTTTGATTGCATTTTAAAGTGAGAAAGGGAAAATCGCAGGATTGGTGTCCACTTCTTAGATTGCAAAAAAAGACCATAATAAAAAAAGCCTCGCTACTAAATAAACTCCGTCGTATTGACTTTATAAATGTATTTAATGTTCGCTCAAGAATCGAATCATGTGTTTTGTGAAATAACAAAGAAAAAGTACCCTTTTTTGGTTTTCTTAACACGTCTGTTATAAAACTCGCCGTAAAAGATATCTATTTACTCTTCTACCTTTTGTAATAAAATAAAATTCCTACTTCAAAATTTAGAAAAACAGATGTGTTTGCGGTACAATTCAGTAGAAATCGATACCTCGGCTTTCCTTCAGGCGTTCTCTCGAATTTTGTATGCGGGACACGGAGCAGGCATGTTACGCTTTCCGTGGACGAAAAGGTACTCTATAATTTTATTTTCGAACCAAACGTAGTTACCGAAGAAACTGATACTTCTAAACAGATAGATATGTTTAGAGGCGAGTCTGTTTCTGTTTTTGATTAGGGATAAGCGCGTTTATTGTAAGCGTTAGGAGAAATTTTCGATTAGGTTCTCGTTTTAATAAATGAAGCCTGCAAGTTACGTTTGAATCAACTTGCAAACAATGACTACGGGCCTTTGTAAGTAACAACAGCTAATTTAATTAAAAACACTATTATAAGAAGAAAACAATATTAATACTTGGCTGAACTGCACAGAAGTTTAATTGTTAAGTGAGATACTAGAGCTTACAAAAAGAAAAGAATAATGCAAACATTTTCATTGTTTCACTTCTAACATTCCATTTTTTCTCAGAAATAGGTACTTTGTCACATTTCCACTGATGTTGAATGGTATTCATAAGAGCGAGACAAAGCAATATTTAACTAAAGTTTCTCATAGGAACGTTTTTGAGACTTTATTATGCTTTAAATTGTCTAACATGACTAAAAGTCTAAAAGAATATTATAAAGAGATAAAATTGGGTTGAATGTTTGTTGCAGGTAATCTTCGGAACTAATGGACAGATGGAATAAATATTGAAACATTAAATACTAACTGCGCCCCGCGGTTCCACCGGCAGGCGTAGGCCTCGAACTTGACCTAGCGACAGTTATTATCAGAGATAACAATCGGGACCAACTGCTTAACGTGTCTTCCGATGGACGTTAGAATCTCGAGATAAAGATTTCTTTCTGCCCACAAAAAATAACGCAGTCACCAATCCAAGTATGACCACGCCAAGCGTTGCTTAACCCGTACGATTATTTAAGATCAGCAAATACAGCTGGGCTAATGAGCTCCTCAATAAAAACTAGCGACTGTAACTATCAAATTGTATATCCGTAAACGCGAAATCAACAATTTCAATTGTTTCAATCGAGATTTGTTAGCAACACTGCAACAGAGTTACGTAATCAGCTAGCACACCTATACGTATCATGGTATTATGAAGGAATCCCGAATACCTCCCAAAAGTAGAGTCTTCAGAGCGGCATGTATCTTGTTCAAAGTTGTTGTTCGCGCTCAGATGTATTCTGTAAGGTATTTCCTGTATGTTTACCATAAAGCCCAAGGAAAGTGCTCGCTCAGTGTACTAGTACTAGATACCTTATCAACATGGGATCACTTCTACTACAGTACAGGGTAAAGCCCCAATAAATGTTCTAGTCACGTGCGATGACTTTGGACGGACGTTCTTTGTTTACCCGAACCGTAGTTACCCGAAGTTATCCGGAGTTACCCGAAGTTACCCGACTTCTTTGACTTTCATCAGTCTTACATCTGCAAGTGACTGTCAGTTTTAATCTCGTAATTCTTAAATTAATAAGATTTGAACGTTTTTTAAAGTTTGCTCCGAAACTCTAAAGTTTGGCTTTTCTTTCGTAATAGATTGCCGAATTTCTGATAAAAATGTGAGCAAATTGATTGAACGGTAACGAACCGTTCTAAAGATAAATTAGACGTAAAGTTTGCTGAGACTTACCGATTTTTTGCTGGAATTAGTAACGTATTGTTTTATTTTTTAAATTACCTATTCTTGAGAAACTCTACGTTTTTAGATTCCGTACCTAAACTGTTGTAGTAAGACTCCACTGTCCGTCTGTCTGTCTGTCACCAAGCTGTATCTCATGAGTCATGAATTACAAATAATCGGATAATCGGTCTGTCTGGTGCAACTAAACGACACCGGTCTATTCTGTGCCGTAGGGCGCAACTAGTGTACAAGTAAGTAGGCACGTTAAGCAGTTGGTCCCGGTTGTTATCTCTGATAGAAGTTGTTAGTCAGGGCTCGCATACCAGTTACTTTTATAAACCTTTATCATGTACTTGGCGGAAAACATTTCATTTCAATTTCGATCCAGAAATCGTTATTTTTAACGTAAGTTTTTCGGGGAAAATGTTCAAAAAGTTCATGTCAATTAATTTGTTTAGAACAATTAAAACCGGCTGATTCCGTCAGACGCAAACATAAACTAATAAATAAATAAAATAATTATTCCATATTCAGCTTTAATAGGTTTTATTAAAAGGTTTATTTGGGTTATAATAATGATAGTTCGGAGTAAACCTGAAATAAACCGGTATTAACCTCTATTTATTACCGGTTCCGAGCCTTGGTCGTTAGGTCAAGTTAGAAGCCTTACTTAGTGCGACCAGAAAGCTAACACTAGATAAGCCACACCACTATACGAAAAAAAGTCAAGTATTTACCAAGATATCAATATTTAAGTGAAAATTAATCGGTGTTGTAACGTTTTTGATATTGTATTAAGCACCTAAATAAATAAGTAGGTAGTTTAATAAATTCGTTTTATAGCCAGTAATCGGTTTCAAGCGGTTTTTGATTCATTAAAAATGTAAAAGCTGTCAATTTTTGATTACAGTTTAACTTCGATAAAGTGCCTACTTTTGGTTTGAATTAATGAAGAGTTAATTTTTTTATTTTAAACCTTTTCATTTAATTTTTATTATTCTGAAAAGAGATGGCCTAGTTTTGTTCAATGAATGTGAAAAATGCTGAAAAGGAAAGTTGGTTTTAAGAGGCTTCTCCCTTCTTTTTAAAGTTTTTATTTAACTTGTTTGTATAGTGGTGTGGCTCACTAACTATCACCTATGTTTTCACAAGACCAGTGGGCCTACCGCGCAAGTTCAAGCCTACGACGTCGACTTGCGGTGTCAAGAAATCCGCACCGCGTAAAGGAACGAATTACGCACTAGATTTTTGACAATTAACAGTCTTTGCTTGAAGCCTATGCTTCGATTTGTAAACGTGCGGTCAACTGTCATTTAAGGGGGCGTAGACCAACTGATTTTAGTTCAATGCAGGGCTTCGTTAATTTCAAAATTAATGTTTTTATTATCGTGTAATTACCAATTATTTGATTTTACGTACCAGCATCTAACGTCCTTCATTAACACATCTGAAATTTGCTAGCGCTATCCCTGTCACGCAATTGTGGCTTTATAGGCCCTTAAACCAGCAGCTCAAGAGACGTCGAATTCAATGACAGTTCAAATCGACGGCGAGTCGACGTATCAGGGAAGCTACCGCCGTTCCATCGTTGACAGCAATCGATGCCGACGCGGTAGTTTGACATCTCTGACAGCGGAGTTTTCAATTTTATAACCGCGCATCCATGGCCGTCAGCCGTCGATTTGAAGATTTTCTGTCAAAATCTTCAATACAATTAAATTCTGTCTGTGTTGCATTCATTCAATTTGGCTTCGGCATCGATATGAGTAATCGACGCGTCGATTTGAAATTTTCGCGGTTCGAAATTTGGCTGTCAACTGTCAAATGAATCCGATGCCGATTCCGACGGAAGAACCGCGGTAGCTTTTCAGCTTAAACTTGCGCGGTAGGCATACAGTTTTCATAACTGTTCTATAATCCGTATACTTAGATATTCCTTACTTTGTAGCTTCTACGCAAACATAAAACAGTTGAGGTCACTTTAATTGCAATATAAAAGGATCTATTAAAGGCCATTAACCCCACGGGTACAAAAAACAAGCAATAAATTAAGGATCACAGCCATGTGTCTTCTAGCCCCTTAGTAAATATCGCTGGAGTTTGTTTTATTGCAACCTATGCTTGCCTGATGAAACGGTTAATATGTAATAGGGTTTAATGTTTGTTTACTAAACCTTGTATACTTAGATCCATAGCTTTAGTCGATAATTCTTATAGTAGAAGAGCCCATGACACTAAACCTAGTTCTATAACACTAAAAGATAGAATATATATAATTATTTACATTATTAATGAACACGAAATGGCGATGCTGTATATATATATATTTCACCTCGTAGTCTTATGGAAGAAGGTTAAGTGTCACGGGCTCTTAGACTATTTATAGCTTACTAGCTGTGACTGTAAAGGTCTTGAAACGTTGAGCAGTGAAACACCACGCGATTAAAACCGAAAAATGAGCTAAATTTCAGTTTAATAATATTTCAATAATTCGTGTCGAATCAAATAAATATGTCTTCGTACGTCTTCCAATACATCTTCACATATAGCCATACCTAACATTAGAATACCTTATCGCGGTATCGGTTGGTGCCTATTGAATAAATTTCCAAAAGTGATGTCGTGGTCGAACGACGATATTGTATTCATGAGCTGACAAATCGTATCTCGTATGTTCAAGTTATGTAACGCGAACTTTTTACACGCCCGCCCTACACGAATGTATGACGTAGTTTTAGTAATGCTCTCAGCTTACTCTACCCTTGCTTGAAGGTTTTTCTTCTAGTTAAGTGTTTTATTTTGATAAATATTTTGGTGTTAACTAGAATTTAGAATCTAGGCGATCATAACGCGCTGCAACAGGCGTTGCAGTTGTTGTAGCAGGGGCTTTAGCTGTAGCAGAAGCTACTGTTATAGTTGCTGTAGCAAAAGCTTCAGTTGTTGTAGCAGGCTCTTCATTTGTAGCAACTGTTATTAGTTGATGTAGTAAGAGCTACAGTTGTAGCAGAAGCTACTGTTATAGTTGTTGTAGCAAAAGCTTCAGTTGTTGTAGCAGGCTCTTCATTTGTAGCAACTGTTAAAGTTGTTGTAGTAAGAGCTACAGTTGTAGCAGGAGCTACTGTTATAGTTGTTGTAGCAAAAGCTTCAGTTGTTGTAGCAGGAGTTAAAGTTGCTGTAGCTGATGTGGAGCTCGGTTCTGACATGCCTGCTCTATTTACTTTAGGCTACAAAGTCAAAGACGAATCTGAAAATACAAACGTCGTGTTTCTATATTTTTCGTAAAGTTACACAACATACTCCAGCTATGTTTCGTGACGCTTGGACAAGACTTAAGATTCTTCAAGTAACAACAAACATTTGTAATATTGTTAAAAGTTCCAGGGATTACTAAATTGCAAGAAATTACATCAAATCGTCAGCGTTACTTCATTTTTTAATTGTATACTACGATTTAACATATCTACCTTAAGAAAAAATGTCAAATACAAAGAACCAAAACGTCAGATTCTAGTCTGAAAATAGAAAACGTACTATAGCAACGTTCATAACTATGGCAGACAGGGGTTTTAAAATTTTGCGCGTGAAAACGTAGACAAAATTTACCTCTTTAGCAAGTCTCTATTCTAACTTTGCAAGCACTTAGACGCACAAAGTCACACCATTTTGATTATGTATTTATGCTTGTGTAGCTTCGTATATTTTATTACCAAAGGTCCAAAGGTACCATAGTCTACAGAATGCATGCACCTGAGATATTGCACCTGAGATCTTTAAGGCTTCACAGACAAGGGATTTTGTTTATCGTAGTACCACATGGTAGATAACGGACTTTGATGACACAATTGTTTCATACGTATGGTATGGATTTGAGACAGGTACCTACACTACAGAAAGTTCTGGGGGAGCCCATGAGTGATGTGGCAATTTTGCTACACAAATAAATCTATAAATGTACTAAGCGAGTAGGTAATATAGAAGTTTATGTATAATTATAATTAATAGAGTCCCCGGGGAGGTCCCGATTTCTTAAGATTTCCCAAAAACTCTTTCGTATTGGATACACACCACAAAGAACCCACTCTCCAAATTTCATGTCTCTATGATCAGCGGTTTTGGGTCTGCGTTGATAGGTCAGTCAGGACATTTTAATTTAAAAAAGAATTTAAAAAAGACAATTTTAAATATAAAAAAGAAGATAATGGGTCCGCCATGATTATAACTCATGGCAACGGTACCTAATTTTCTTTTTAGATAATTGATATTAAAAAAAAAGGAAGTGTTGAAATAAATGTAATAAATAAAACAATGATTACCTATAACGCGATCTAGACCCGTGTCTAGTAATAATGAAGTGTCAAAAAGCACATTGTTGCAGACAAAAATTCCAGGTCTGCGCCGACTCAGACCCTAGTATCCGTTTACAAAGTCAGTGTCGGTTGGAAATGGAATCACAGCTTGTTGTTTTACAATCCTTTGATTGAATTTCCTCACTTTATCGTTTGGATGTGATTGAAACAGAAATCTTTGTTACTCGTATCATTCAAAGTTTGTATTCTACAAAGTTGTTAACTCTACTAGAGTAGGTAGAAAAGAGGACCTTTAGAAGTTCAATCCTTACAAATTATTCTTCTTCTTTATCTTTGCCTTTTCCCAGTTTAGGTGGGGGTCGACACTTACAATAATTATTATAATTGTTTGAAATTAAACTATTTTTTTCCGGTTTAAATCGCTTTAATTTTATTATTGCTCACATGTAACTATTGTATGTTTTTTTATCGTAACTAGCTGGATACCTACCTCAGTTTCATCCTCTTATTTGGACTATCTTAATCCTGGTCATAACATGTTTTTCTCCAGTTTCTCGTATATCTACAAAGATAACCTTTAAAATCTGTGACGCAAATAATTAACGTCATTGTTTACGAAAAACTGAGTATTATGGTGAGGAAAGGCAGATATTGATTTTATAGCACAAACATATTTAGCCTTATTCATAAACGTAGAGTAAGGTCGAATAATTTTACCACCGTTTGTTTCTGTCTGTCAACTTTGAAAGTTCTTGTCACGGAAAAAGACAAAACATGTTCCCACTACTTTGACCTTACTCCACGTTTATTAATAAGGCTAATTGGCCTTAAGACATTAGAACAAATTTGCTTTTGTGTCTTTTTTCCAGGGAGGAAACAACCTTTCCTCTTAAAGAAATGCTCAATTCTTCGCCACACGTTTTTAACGCTTGTACACAGTTCTACTCCCCTAGTCTTATTAAAGTAGGTCAGTAGAAGTAGAAGTTTCATTATTAATTATTCGTGGTAACTATCCCGTCTTGGACATAGGACCGGTTGAATTATTGAGTTACTGTGCCCTGGGGAAATCACAAGTGCGAATATCAGTCGGTACCAGTACGAGAACGTACGTACGAGTGCAGAGGTGTATTGAGGATTTTGGAATTTGATTTTTTTTAATTAGCCTTTATCGCACCAATTTATTGTAGAAGCCCTATATCCGATGGGGTTCTTAGATCAATATTTGAGGCGTAAATATACCTAATAAATATTAAATATTAATTAAATTACATCAAATTGATAACAAAAATCTTTTATTAATGAATTGAAAGTTAGTTCTGTGCACATTGCACAAGTGTGCAATAATCAAGATGATGTAAATTTTGGTACATTCAATAAAACTTTTATTTAATCTGTCTATATATATGTATTATTTTTGTTTGTAGCGGTTTGTTGTATGTTAGACTAGCAGATTCCCGCGGTTTCACCCGCGTAAGTCCCGATCCCGTGGGAATATCGGGATTTAAAGAATTTTTGAAATCGGTCTAGTAGTTTCGGAGATTACCCCCAATATACATACATACATACATGTTACCAACGGTTCTCTATTTTGTCTCATAAAATTTATATCCATAATCTTACATCTCATAACGTTTTGTGACCTAATCATCACTTGCCCGAATAATAATTAGCCCTAACTAAATGTCTCATAATATCACTTGCCCTAAAATCGGAATCCCTAAATATTATTTATCCTAAAATTTGTTGTCATAAATATCACGCTCGCTTCGCTCGCTCGCCAAAGCGCTGTGCGTAATCATGTTCTAACATAAACCTAACCTATCCTAGTCGGGGTGCTCTGTTAGTTTTTTGCGTGCGTACTCGTAGTTTCAGTAAATCACGCGTTAATATGACAAGATTAAGTGAATGTAGGTAGATCTTTAAAACTTTCACTCTTCATTGATTATTAAAAACGATACAGCAACGTCAGTATCAATCAATTTATTATCATTTATGTATGACTTTAATGGTTATGGATACCTCCATTTTGATACAACCGTTTTGATATTCGGACAAACGATTTTCGGAGACGAAACAGACTACCCAAACAATGTTATTATAAACCATCATTCGGACAAACACTATTATTCTAACCTATAATTCGGACTAACAATATTATGATAAACATCCATTCGTAGTAACGAACATTATACCATGTAACACTTAGGACATGTGAGTTTATAACAAGAAAATTTAGGACATTTAATTATTATAGCACCCGATATTATGACACCTAATCATTAGAATTATTGATAATTAGGTATTATTAAATTTCGTACATTCGAACATTATGGATTATGATGATTATAGTAAACGCGTTATGGATTTTGATATTCGGACAAACTATTTTCGGAGACGAAACAGACTACCGTTACCAACGTTACCTCTTTATAATATTAGTATAGATAGGGGCGAATGTCATTCACCGCTCAGGGCAGGGATAGACGTTGGGGTACCGACCCAAAGACGCGAGAAAGTGAAAATTTTTGAATGCGTATTTTTCCTAAAAATAAATCTAATCTTATCTAATTTGTAAATCTGAGTTCACCTCTGTTCTGGTACTTGTTTTACAGGGATCGTGTTGAAGTACATTACAGTTACTTCCTACAGTTTATGTGGTAAGGAATGGAGATGGGATTAGATATAGGTACTGTGTATGATAGGTGATACACATGCCTTTGGGATGGGATGTGTTGTGATATGTATGAAGAAAGGTAAGAAATACGATTTACTGCTTAGGCTAGATTAGACCAAATTGGAATAAGCAGCGAGAAGCAATTCTACGCAAAATCGTTTTTTGTGCGAGAGATTCTTGTGCTGTTCAATCGAAAAAAAAATGACGATTTATGCGGAGTATTGTTATTCATTGCTTATTCTAGTTTGGTCGAACGTACACTCAGAGAACGTGGAGTAGGGAGTAGTGAGAACATGCTTTGTCTTTTTCCGTGACAGGATCTTTTAAAGTTGACAGACGAAAACAAAAAGTGTTAAAAATATTCCGACCTTACTCCACGTTTATTAATAATTCTATAAGTGATGGGGTTTTTAGCTTTAAAATGCCTACCTTTGTGAACTGAAAGTAAAAACTGTGTTCAGACTTTTGATCTAAACTTATAACACCCCTTATAATTCATTCAAAGTGTAAAAACCTCATAAAATATGATACGTAGGTAAGATAGATATTCAGTTTGCACGTAGTTTTTATGTTCAGTTCACATTAACTTTTCACAATAAACTAACAAACATTTCCAACTTTATCGACAAATAAATCACTCTGTAATGGATCTACTCAATCAAATGAAAAAAAAATAGCAAAGTGTATGTTGAACAAGTTATAGCCAAACCAATTTTAGTTAGCTTATTGCTGACAGGAATTGGTAAGTAGGTTTTAACTTTTTTATGTACAAACTCAAAACCAAGGACATAATTTATTATGTCTTTGGTTTTTGGTTGCTTTGTCTTGTTGACAAGTTATTTAAATGTACTGTTTTAAGTAACTTTGAATCTGAGACATGAGCTATTGAAAAGTGCCGTTTTCAAATCGAATCGAAGATCACGTTCTGGCCGTAAAATGCAATACAAGTAAACGTGGTAAAAGTGTAGGTAGGTAGAGTAAATCACCATAACCTTTACTCTCTGATTAGGCTGCAGGGTAAAGGCAGAAGAAGATAGAAGATTTCATTTAAATTGATGTCTTCATTGGTTTAACCCTAAAGGTAAGTAGAAGAAGGTTAAAAGTACCGCTTTAAATAACTTAGAATCGAAGATATCCATTTATATTATAGCCTTAAAATGTAAACGTGGTACTAGTGTAGGTAGGTAGAGTAAATCACCGTAACCTTTACTCTCTGATTAGGCTGCAGGGTAAAGGCCCCCTTACAGAAGATTTCATTTAAATTGATGTCTTCATTGGTTTAACCCCAAAAGGTAAGTAGGAGATTACGCGGGGAGGTAGTTTGTTTAACAAGGAATAAGTGTTTTCCATCGATTTTTGGATTAGCTTATCCACGGAGTCATTTGTAAATGTTAACTAACTTAATTGGTAGGGAAATTGGCGTAATTCGCTCCGTAGGCTGTTCTCTAGCTAAGTTAAACCTAGTAGGTACTTACAAGACGAGTTATGAGTTTTATTTTTAGTCGATTCTTTCTTAACCGTTGAGAAAAAATCTATTGAAAATAAGACCCAGTAAAATGTAACTACATCATTTAATATACCTACTGCAAATAGATTTGGCGATAGATGGCGACCAACTATTTGTCTGACGCCAACCATCCTTGCCGTGCAGTGTCGGTTACGAATAGCACTGCCCCCTTTCTTCCCGTGGGTGTCGTAAAAACCGACTAAGGGAAATATAGCAGAAGATGGGCAGCAGCACCTTCTTGTTCAAATACAAATTATACTGCGCTCGCCAACCCGCCTGCCAAGCGTGGCGAGTATTGGCAAATCCCTTTATGGACAGAAAGTGCAACAAACGGCCCCGAGTCCCCGGCAGCCCCGCTAGCCCGGACTACGGTAGCGGTCTCGGTAACGGCGGGGCTAGGGGTGCTAAGAATCCCCGGCAGTCGCCCGGCTACCAATCCAAAAGACAACTGGCCCTGGCAACACACAACATACGCACTTTGAGGACTGACGAGAAGATTGTTGAGCTGGAAGAAGAACTGAGCAAGTTACGGTGGGATATTTTGGGGTTGTCTGAAGTCCGTAGAGAGGGCCAGGACACGATAACTCTGAAATCTGGTAACCTGCTTTTCTACCGGGAGGGCGACCAACAGTCCCAAGGTGGTGTCGGATTTCTGGTCCACAAGTCCCTCATTAGCAACATCATTACCATCGACAGTGTGTCGAGCAGGGTCGCATACCTAACACTCAAAATATCTAAAAGGTACTCGCTGAAGGTCGTTCAGGTTTATGCGCCGACTTCGTCACACCCAGATGAGGAGGTAGAGTCTATGTATGAGGACATTAGTAGGGCCATACATACTAACAAAACTCACTTCAATGTTGTTATGGGGGACTTTAATGCGAGGCTGGGCAAGAGAAGCGATAATGAGTTGAAGGTGGGGAACTTCGGGTATGGGCAACGGAACCCTAGGGGACAGAGGCTGGCCGATTTTCTGGAGAAAGAAGGACTCTTTATGATGAATTCTTTCTTTCGGAAGCCGCCTCACAGGAAATGGACCTGGATGAGCCCCGATGGTTCCACGAGAAACGAGATTGACTTCATTATGACCGACAAGAGACGAATATTCAATGACGTCTCAGTGATTCATAGGGTAAAAACCGGTAGTGATCACCTAATTGTGAGAGGCACATTGAATATAAACGTTAAACTAGAACGGTCTGGTTTAATGAAGTCCACGCTCCGACCTACTCGCGCTCAGATCGAAAACCCCGAGAGCTTTCAACTCGAGCTTTCAAATCGCTTTGATTGTCTAGAAGATCACGCGTCGGTGGACGAGATTAATAACAGGTTCGTGGAAACTGTCCATGCGGTCGGGTCTCAGTTCTTTAAGACTCGCCGTAATAGTAAAACTCAGAAGCTCTCCGACTACACTCTTAACCTTATGGCCGAACGACGCTCGCTGAGACTGCAGACCCCCGATGATGTTGAGTCACACAGGCAGCTTAATAGACGTATCTGGAAATCCTTGCGACACGATATTCGTATCTTTAATACTGCTCGTATTAAAGATACGATAGAGCGGAATAAAGGCTCCAAAGTGTTCGCAAGAGATATGTCTATTGGGCAAAGCCGAATGACAAAGCTGAAGCGGGATGATGGCAGTGTAGCGTCGACGAAAGCGGAAGTGTTGAGAGAAGTCGAAAAGTTCTATGGACGGCTCTACGATTCAGTGGCTGAGCCTGTTACAAGTGTGACCTCAGACCAAAGAGCCAAACTGACCCGACACTTTACCGAAGATATCCCGGACATCAGTCTGTATGAGATTAGGATGGCCCTGAAACAGCTTAAGAACAACAAGGCGCCTGGTGAGGACGGAATTACTTCTGAGCTTCTGAAAGCGGGTGGATCACCGGTACTTAAAGTCCTTCAGAGGCTCTTCAATTCCGTTTTGCTCGAAGGTACCACGCCCGAGGCATGGAACGAAAGCGTGGTGGTGTTGTTCTTTAAGAAGGGTGATAACACCTTATTGAAGAACTATAGACCCATCTCGCTTTTGAGCCATGTTTATAAGCTTTTTTCTAGGGTCATTGCAAGTCGTCTCGAACGCAGGCTTGATGACTTCCAACCTCCCGAACAAGCCGGGTTCCGAAAAGGTTATAGTACCGTAGACCACATACATACGCTACGACAGGTTATACAGAAGACCGAAGAGTATAACTTGCCGCTCTGTCTAGCGTTTGTGGACTACGAGAAAGCCTTTGATTCGATCGAAACGTGGGCGGTACTCGAGTCTCTCCAACGATGCCATATTGACTATCGGTATATCGAAGTGTTGAAGTGTTTGTATAAAAACGCCACTATGTCGGTCCGAGTACAGGAACAGAGTTCGAGGGCGATTCTATTGAAGAGAGGCGTAAGACAGGGAGACGTGATATCTCCGAAACTCTTTACGGCCGCTTTGGAAGACGCCTTCAAGCTTCTGGAATGGAAAGGACTGGGTATCAATATTAACGGCGAATACATCACTCACCTTCGGTTTGCCGACGATATTGTAGTCATGGCAAAGTCGATGGAGGAACTCAGTACGATGCTCGAAGGCCTCAATCAAGTCTCCCAGCGGGTAGGTCTTAGGATGAACATGGACAAGACGAAAGTCATGTCTAATGCCCATGTTGTACCTACCCCTGTTATGGTTGAGAATTCGGCTCTCGAAGTTGTTGACGCGTACGTATACCTAGGACAGACAGTCCAGTTAGGTAGGTTCAACTTCGAGAAAGAGGTCAATCGTCGAATCCAGCTCGGATGGGCAGCGTTCGGGAAGCTCCGCAACGTCTTTTCGTCTAAAATACCTCAGTGCCTTAAGACGAAAGTCTTCAATCAGTGTGTGTTGCCAGTGATGACATACGGATCCGAAACGTGGTGCTTCACTATAGGCCTTATGAATAAGCTTAGAGTTGCTCAAAGAGCTATGGAGAGAGCTATGCTCGGGGTTTCTCTACGGGATCGAATCAGAAATGAGGAGATACGTAGAAGAACGAGGGTCACCGACATAGCCAAACGGATTAGCTCTTTGAAGTGGCAGTGGGCAGGACATATAGCACGGAGAACAGATGGTCGTTGGGGCCGAAAAGTTCTCGAATGGAGACCGCGGATCGGAAAGCGCAGCGTTGGACGTCCACCAACAAGATGGACGGACGACTTAGTTAAGGCCGCGGGTTCACGATGGATGCAGGCCACTTATGACCGAAGCATCTGGAAATCTATGAGGGAGGCTTATGTCCAGCAGTGGACTTCTTACAGCTGAAATGATGATGATGATGAACCATCCTTGGGCCTAAACAGTTTACCCGTCACAGCGCAGGAAGAACAAAAGTCTCTTCAAGATCGACGCTCAAGTCGTAGTGAAAGGCTCTTATATCGTTTATAAAAAAATCCGTAAAAAAATATTTTTACACTCAGATTTAAGTATTATTATAGTATGTCATTCAATGAGAAGAGATTGCAACTAAAACTGTAGTGGATAGCAAAGCAAGTCAGTAATTAATCAGTGGAGTACGCCTGTGGAGGGTTGATCTTTTTTACATGAGAGGGTGGTGATTGAAAGGGTTAAAACTCATTAGTACCGCGGCTGTATTCCGGAAGGTTGCGGATTTGATCCTTAATTTGTACTCGTTGAGGCAAACATCCGCCTCCAAGCGCAGAAAGTTCGATTCCTGCCGAGGCACTAAATTCGGTATTATCAAAAGATCTTAAATACCTATTAAAAGTAGTTAGGGTATTTTTATTTTCAAGTAGCAAATATCTACCTAGTTAATGTTTATTGTTAATAAATTAGATACAAAATTAAATTACAATATAAAATTAAATAAAAAGAATTACTTGTTACATATACCTACATCAAAATTGAATTAAAGTTATTACTTTACATTAGTTAATTATTCCTTATATGTAGTGATGCCACGTAACGCGACATAATAAATAAATAATGTAAATAAATGGTTTTAGTAATATTTTAAAAGGAGAAATGCATCATTACCACTGCGCCGCGCCGCACGGGCACCCACGTGACACAGTGAATTAACGATTTTGCTGTTTATGTTTTTTAATAATAATTTCTCCTTGTAAAATATTTCTAGTAAAATGCCTTAACCAATAAAACATAAGAAATATTATATTGGTTTTTATCAATTTAATAATGATAAAGAAAAAAAATGACATTAAATATTTTCAAAATGACATTAAATTTTTCTTCTGTTTTCGCGATGTTGCATTGAAATTAGAGACATTGTCTGATTTAATCGCGTAGTGTTTATAACTTTTACCATTGTTTTTCGAGACCTTTACCTAAATCCTGAAAAACAGAAAAATGAGTTTAATATCTATCCAATATCGCGAAAACAGAGGAAAAATCTACCAAAAAATAAATGTTCAATTGAAGAAAGTAACTAAACCTGACCTGCGACGTTTTCATTACGAGATTGCCTCTGAGGACCAGAGTAGGATTACTTTTTATATCTAGCCCGAGGAAATGTACCATGTCGTGGATTATTAGCGGTTAGGGTTCGAGAAAAAAGACCCATACTAGTTCAATTTATTAACGCCGGTTCCGTATTTATTAGTCCTGTTACTCAGTAGGTGTGCTTCGCCGTTTTAAGTGTACGGGGTACCTACCTACCTATTATTTCTCCATACAAACGTAGTCGACTGTTGCCTTCCTGGATATAGACATTAGAGCATATAATGTTTATGCCATAAAACCAATATCTGCCGTGACCATACCCCTACGTTTTGTTTTTATTTTTCATTTTCTAATTAAAGTAGAAATAAAATTAAGAAAAAATTTAATATGAAAAAAATCAAAACATTGTCATGCATGGTTGATATAGGATTTATGGCGTTAACTTATTTTCTCTAATGTATATTTATCCATTCAGGGAGAAAACAGTCGCCTACGTTTGTTAAGTTTTCATGGAGAAAAGAGAAGGTAGACTTTTCTCTTAAGCCGGATACTCACTAGCGACCTGTAACCGTAACCGCTGCATATACTGTAACCAAAAACATGGTGAGTACGTTGTTCTCGAGCCTCCTCACAGCGAGCCGAAGACTGTCGCTCGGTATCTCCCGCGAATCAAAGGGCGCTCGCAGACACACTAGTTGACATTGATACTACTCGCCCGAATCTTACCGTATCCGTGGTAGGTACAGTATCTTGTGAGAAACTGGCTCAATGAGCTTTTAAGTCTTGATTATTTTTATGCAACACTTTGTTTTACCAACTAAAAATTCTTTTTGAATTCACACGATTTTTCCGGATCTCAATGTATTATTATTTATTTTTTTACCTCGACGTTTCAACTACGAGTATGTTACAATGGTCTTAGTCGCGAGGGGACATAACACCATCCCCAAGTCCCCTCGCGACCATTGTAACATGGTTGAAACGTCGAGGTAAGAAAAAAATAAATAGGTAATAATACGCGATTAAGACCCGGAAAAAAATTACCTAACTATGTTGAAAAGTGCTTCTAGGACCAGAAACTCTCGATATTATGTATAACATAATTTTATTTTACGTCCACTAACCTATAAAAAAAATTAATTACTGGTAGGTTCTTTCATTGGTAGGTATTCTCTATTACCTTGCAAGTATTTATTACCCCCAGCAACGGAGCCAGCGACAACGTGCGACGTTTTTATTAAAGTAGAAATAACGTTTCCAATACCTTTTTTTTTGCAGTAACTGAGGAGTCTGGTCTCTTGTTGAAATTAATTTAACTAATTGGTAGTTTCACTTAATATTTTATGGCTTCGATCGTAATTCCAGTCTCGATAGAAAATCGTAAATTTTATGGTAATATCTGCTCTTTTTAAACGACTTTAAAAACGAAAGGTTCAATTTATCTATGTTTTTTATTATTTTAATTTATAATTTGCAAGGTATTTATGGCCCCCGGGTTAACGGTTTACGGGATAAAAAGTATTCTATTTTGTTGTC
The DNA here is from genome assembly GCA_958496205.1 of Idaea biselata. Classification (NCBI taxonomy): domain Eukaryota; kingdom Metazoa; phylum Arthropoda; class Insecta; order Lepidoptera; family Geometridae; genus Idaea; species Idaea biselata. The sequence goes on along the minus strand of OY292400.1, from coordinate 27,038,542 downwards.
CAGGGTATAAATTACCCATTTGACAAATTTTAGCCAAATGTGTTCAACCAATTGTTTTGATTCCTTACATTTTTAAAAATAATTTATTAATACAATAATTTATTTTGTCTTATTTTTATGATTACTTAATAGGCAAGTGGCCACCATCCTGCAGAAGGTGGTGGTCATTTGCCCACCTAAAAAAATGCTGACTGGCCTATTGGCTACTCATGGCTTATTCGCCGTATCTTGTTAACGACGAATAAACAGGTATCCTCTAGGTAAGCGTGCTACATCTAAGATTACGTCCATTAAGTTCTAACGATTGTAGACAGTCAATTTTAACAAAAAATCACGTTTGTTGTATAGGCGCCCCTCTTCAATATTTAATTTATTCTGTATTTATTGTTTTAGAGGCAGCAAAAATACATAATCTGTGAAAATTTCAACCGGCTAGCCGGTTAATAGAATACAGCCTGGTGACTGACATATAGACATGCGAACAGTGGAGTCTTAGTAAAAGGTTTCCCTTTGGGTACGGAACCCTTAAAAATAAATCTTAAAAAATAATTTCAATTTTATTTTATTTTCTATTGTGTCATTTTTTAATATAATATATATGACTGAAATTAATAATATTTGAAGTGCGACATTTATATTAATTTTAAATAGTTTCCAAATAAATTTATTCATAAAATGTCACATAAATAACAACACAAACACAAACACACACAAAGTCAATCAAATAAACCACCCCTGATCGTACCCAGCGCAAAAGAACTAAGGATGCTGGCGGCATTACCCCTTTGTATGGCAATAGCAATCCTTTGCACCAAATACGATCCGGAGCGGTAGTCAAGCCCTTGACCTCTAAGACGGCGGCCCAGTTCCCTTACAAAGGCAATTGCCTCCACTCCCCAACTACCGGCTGTCTCGACTGCGAAAGGCACGAAAAGGTAGCCGTCCAATAGAGGACCATATTTTTCGCGTTTCCTAAGAGCAGCAACCTCCGTTGCCGCGGCAGCTTCCTTAGACGTGCGACTCACGTGGCTCTTTGCAAAAGTGCAGACACACGTGGCATCCCACAGCAAACAAACCCCCCTCTCCCAGGGCACCAAGGTGAGGCCATCAGGCCTCTTACCGTCGGTACGGCTCAACCCGGGAGGCTCCAGCACGCATGGAATATTGGCCGATACCAGCGCTCTCCGGATTATGTCGTTGAGGGCATGGTGTCTTGGGAACCTCCCTGAACAACGGCAACACACTAAAGCGTGATGGCCGTCGGCCCCGATCGTGGATCCACAAACGCAATCGTGTGGTTCACAATCTTTGGACCCCAACCGAAGCGCCACAGCCACTCGCAAAGAGTCGTTGTCCAGGAAGGTACCGAAATGCGGGGAGGGTAAAGCCTGAAGCCACGCCCCCGACTCCGGCGTCGCCACCGCTCTCAACCTCGCCTGATCGACCACCGAAACTCCCCCCAAAAGCCCATCAAAGACTCGCTTAGCCCCAACCTCGTCCCACAAACGCTGCGCATGCAAAACCCCAGGTCGGTCAGTGCCCGGGTTCAGAGTCGCCCACACCTCCAAGGCGCCCTCGGCGAACGGAATAGTCACCCTATCACCATCAAAGGACAGTATTTTAGTGACAAGGCCCCCCACTCCGCTCGCCGACGCCAGAAAGGCCGGCAACCCGACATCCCGCACCCGTCTAACCCCCAAACCCCCATGCCTAACTGGCAATGAAGCCTGGCTCCATTGGGACTCCTCCAGATGCACGTTCAAAATAGCCTCCAACGAAGCCTTTAGAGTGCTGTCAAAAGCTTCCACGTGACTTGGGTGTAACCATGTAGGCGCGGTCCGCAGCAGATAGGTAACCCTCGGTACTGCGAAACACATGCGCAGCAAAATGAGACCCACATGTGCCGACAGGTTAACAAGCCTTGAGCGGGCCGCAACCAACAATTCCCTCTTCCGCTCCAACTCCCCCGGAACTGCCTCGGAGAAAATAGGGGAGCCCAAAAGACTAAAAGTAAGGGTAGTTAATTCGCTACCTAACAGCACCCTCAAATCCCCTTCGACTTGTGTTGGAGACCCCCCGAGGATTCCATCGTCGAGGTACCAAACATTCAAAGGGGACTCGAGGCCGGCGACGATTTGCTGAATGCCAAGGCTAAAAGTGAGAGGCCCAAGCGGGTCGCCCTGTTGTGCCCCCACCTGAGACAGAAGAATGTTGCCATCGTAGAAAAGATTAGAGGGAGAACTATACACCTGAAAAAGAAAGGGGTAGAGGGAAGGAATATGTTCCCTTACTTCAGACAACAAAACGTCCTCTCCAAGGTGTTAAAGGCATTCCGTAAGTCCAGTTTAACTAGGACATTGTTGGTGTCGGCACGATCCGCCACAAAGGCACGAGTGGCATGGATAGCTGCTTCGCAGCCTAAACGCGTACCAAACCCTAATTGATGGGGCTGGAGGTACTCCGCCATCTCATCCCTCACAGCTCCACATCCCAGCTTGGCCGCAAGTCGTCTAAAAACGCTACCCACCGCTATCGGCCGCAAACCTCCATCCTTCTTCCTCAAAGCGCACATGGACGCACCGTAAAGGAACGGGCACACCTCCAAGTTGAGCTGACCGCTGAACAAAAAGTTTGTCAAATCAGTCAAGCTCTGTAATAGACTAACCCCATTATCACCCGCTGAACTGGACAAAAGCTCTCTCAAATGGGCAGGCCGTAAACCGTCCAAGCCCCCCGCGGAACCGGCATTAAATGAGTTTACCGCCCGCGCCACCTCCTCGCATTTAACAATCAGGTGGGGAACAGACTCATCAGGGACGCTCGGCCATGACAGGACACGAGATGGAGATGGATGCTTAGAGCGTAATGAGGCCAAAGTATCTGGTCCCGGTTGGGCAACTGTATCGTCCGACATCAACAAACGGACCGCACCCCTGAGATCCCCCTCATGGACTTTAGATTCAATGGTCCTGTACAAACATCCTACCCGCGGAACGTGCCCAGTAATACCAGGATCCTCCGGAAAAGACGTATCGACGAAAGACCTAGAAATATTGGCCTTCACTTTTTGGGTGAGATTGCCTGAACCAGATTTCTCCGGCACTCTCAAAGCCCTGTACGAAAAAGTAAGCAACGAAGTCCAATCACCTATATTATTGGAGCCCAAACAACTCCTAATTAAGGTATTTAACTGACCAGCCGCAGCGCTACGCGCTCCCTTAGGAATGTGCCGCAAGACCGGAACACTTTTTCTTAATAAACCTAAATCCGACAAGGGATTATGTCCAGGAGGATGCTGCTGCCCCGAGGGTGAACCCGGGACTACGACCACTGGAGGACCCTGAATCTGCGGATCTTTGTGTTTGTGGCCTATATGTATTTTCAAACCGCGATGCGAAAAAAGACGCGAAGAGCCTGGGCAAAAAGGGCACACCGTCCTATCGGTACTCAATGTAAAAACTTGTATACACAACAAAAAATAAAACTAAAGGAAAAAAAAATGAAAATTCATACAAGTACTATGACTGAAATCGTAGGCAAGTATACTATTAATTACAAAATCATATCAAATTATTACAAATCGTAAAATGTCATACGCTAATTATAAACATGTAGGTAAAATTCAACATAATAAAATCTAAACCAGTCAATATTGATAAAAAAAAAATACAAAGGATTTCTTGTTGAATACTAAAACAATAACTTGATTTTAAAAAAAAAGCAAAAAAAAACAACAGTTCTATAAGTACCTAATAATAATAAAATAAAAAAGTAAAGGTATAGTTAAAAACCAAACAAAAAATATACAATAACCATTACAAACAAAAAACCTACAGTAGATAGGTAGTCATCACAAAATTTCACCACAAATTGCTTATTACCTTACTTAATAAATTAAATTGAAAAATAAAAAAAAAACAAAAAAAAAATGGAAATATAAATAAAATAGGTAATGTTCATCAAAATATTTTAACTAAGTCATATAAAACAATTAAAAAAACAAAATCCAATAACAATACAATAAAGTTTTTCATTCATTCAAAAACCCTAAAACATTTATATAAAAAAAAAAAAAGTTCATTCTATCAACGAACAATGTTCCCACGCAAATAGGAACCCAGCGTACGCGCAGTGTAGTTGATTCCGCTGCAGGTGATATTTACTGGACACGCTAGATGGCGCCACTTGAACCAAAACAATTAGGAAGTTTAGACTGAAAGTGCTTTTATTGAAACACTTCCGCAACTTCCCCCTCCTCCGTTTTCTTCACTACATAAAGCACTGACACAAGGACTTCCTTCACAAATATCGTTGCATTTTGGAGTTCCGGGCTTGATGACTCCGTCCAACAATTTCGACGAAAATTTTTTTGCGTTACTTGCAAAATCACGGCTTGGTAAACGACTAGATCCACACCTTATACGTTAAACTCGGGCAAAAATTCAAAATAGGCACAAAACAATTGCTAAATCATTTAAAAACAAATTAAATATGCTTGACGTGATTCTATTGTTTAGGGTAGAACTGCCCCCTTCCGCTGCTAATTTTAAATAGGATTTGTAAATAATTATCCGAAATAAATGACTGAATTGAATTAAATTGCATTCGAACGGTTACAGAGTTACACGCTACAAACTTAAACGGTGCCAAGTACCAACTTAGCAAAATTCAATACCTAACTTTGTCAATTGCAAATTAAACTCGGGAGGGCATCAAGAACAATGCCAACTGACGCAATTACATAAGTAACAAGTAACTTAGTCGAGGGCTTTCAAGTAAATACTCTCTTAAGCATTAAGGTGTTCGAATACGGTCAAACTATTTGACGTAACTGGAAGGCTCAAGGCAGTATTACAGTTCCACCGACTTATCAGTTTAGGCGGACAGAATCAGAACTATAGGTCGATCTGTAGTTCTGATTTAGTATTGTTTTGTCAAACTACATAGGTACCGAGTTACCGACTAAATAATCAAATTGGCGAAGCTATTTTTGTTTAATATTGGAATGCAGAAAGTTTGGCGAAATAAGTTTAATTCATATCAGCTTCGCCAAAACCTAAGAAAATTCTAAGTTTAGGGTATAATTACCACCGTCAAACAATATTTATATCGAGACATAACACTTCCAATTATGTATTTGAACTATTACAGATACATTTAAGTCGTTTACATTATATAATACACAACCATATATACACTGGGAGAAATACATTTATTTTATATTTATAAATGATATATATTTTGAACCCAAGTTGCCTTTTAAGCCTGTGAGTGTGGATTTGTTTCTTGCATGACATTCAATGAATTCAAACCAATAATCTTGACCGCTCTTGAACCTCTTTAGCTCTTTTAAAACTCCATTGAAAAGGGATAGCGTAATGAATGAAACAACAATACTTAATTACGGTCCAAATGAAAATCTAAACAGAATTTCGATGAAACTTTTTAGATACGCTTTTTATAGACTTTTTTATCTCTAGACACTTGAAAAGTTTTCTTTGGAATTAAATACAAAAGAAAGGTTTTGTTCAATGCGTCTTGCAAAGTTGTGACGAGCGAGAGGTATAGATGAGTAAAAGACACAGAAAGAAAGAGACAGATAGCTTATATAATTATCTTGAGGTGAATAAAAAAGTCTATTATATAATACTGAAATATTGTTAAGACAATCTTTTAAGTGTTAAAAGCACACTAAAATTTTTTTATATTGTTTTTTATTTGGTTTGTCCTCTTTAAATACCATAAAAGTCTATTAAGCCACAAACGAGCAATTCCGTATAAATTGACTGTAAAAAGAACTCTTAAAATTTTGTTTTTCTTATTCAAAAAAATATGGAAAAATAAAGAGGTTTAACGTAATAGTTGAATAGAGAATCCAAAAAAAATTGCTAGCTGCACCTAAGCCATTTCAAAATTATGATGTACTAGCAGCGCCACGCGGTTTTTCCCGGGGATATCGGTATAAAAAGTAACCTATGTGTTTTTCTAGGTTTCCAGCTATCTATATTCCAAGTTTCATTGCAATCGGTTCAGTAAAGTAAAGTAAAGTACATGCTTGCAAACTTTCGCGTTTATAATATTAGTAGGATTCATATACATATCCCTTAAAACTATACGAGTTTTTGAGTAATAAAATGGTTTTTTGCGATACGCTTACTAATTTTCACTTTACAAACTACATTTATTGTAAAGTGTAAAAAGATCAATTTATTTAAAATCAATATAATTTTAACAGTCATTTCCTGATTTTAAAACGCGCTGTAAGTAGGTAGGTACTCTATTTACTTTCTATTTGCCGTAACATAAATATCTTTCAGGAAAACATTTTAAGATATTAAAGTTGTTGTAATATATGCTACCCTCTACGCCTATTCGTACAAGATAAGGCTATTTGTATTCACAAGGGTTGAGTCGGATGCATTCGTTGTCCGCAGCATGCTTCATCACGAATTTTACCAACAAATGTTTTATGTACACTGCCAACATGTCGACTTAAAGTATGTCTGTTTGTTTGACGTATTCCTATTTTACGGACGAACGGACAGGTCAATTATAATTTGGTTTACAAAATACTACAGTTTGTAGTATCGCGTAGTGATGTGTCATCTATACTCTATACTATACTAATATTATAGTTATTATTATATTGTATTATGTATGTTAGTTATGAATAAACTCAAAAACTAGTAGACCGATTTCAAAAATTCTTTCACCATTAGAAAGCTACATTTATCCTAATGATCCCGATATTCCCACGGGATCGGGACTTACGCAGCTGAAACCGCGGGATGCAGCTAGTCATAATATAAAAGAAAGTCAGATGAATGAGTTCTCCACCTTCTCACTTACCGACGCCCAAGTCCCTATCCAGTGAGAATATCAGGATAAATAGTAGCCTATGTGTTTTTGAGAGCGGTGTTGGTCTAGTGGTAGATACCCCGGCTTTCATTCTGAGAGTCGTGGGTTCGAATCCAGACCGACCGCGCACCAATGTTTTTTTCTTTAAGAAAAAGGTATGTGCGCTAATAACATCGCTCTTACGGTGAAGGAAAAACATCGTGAGGAAACCAACATGTCCTAGGACTCACCACGGTCCGAAGACATGGGATATTCAGTGTTTTCTATGTATCATATGTATGTATTTACAAAAAAAAAAGTATAATATGTAGTATATCCGTTGTCTAGTACCCATAGTACAAGCCTAGTGCTTAGTTTGGGGCTAGATTGCGCTGTGTGTAACGTCGTGCAATATTTATTTTATTTTATTTATCCAGATCTCAAGGTACCTGTATACCAAATTTCATCGCAATCTGTTCGTGAAAGAATAACAAATTCACATTACCTACATTCGTACAAACTTTTGAAGTTTACAATATTAGTAGGAACACTAAACATAAGACGAACATTTGTCCTTACAAAACTAAATTCAATGCAAAGTCGGGGCGGGTCAGCTAGTAGTTGTTTATGAAAATATTTATATCACGGCTGGCGGGCGGATGCGGAAATATGCGACATACTTTTCGACTAAGATGCCTCGTTCCTTCACTCTCGGGTTTTTCTATATTTCTACGTTTACAAGATTTCATTCTGGAATTCCAAAACTTTCTGTTTAGTAGGTATTTGGACTAAATTCACTTGTGAATATACTGGAAATTCTAATAATTTGGTACTAAGGTTTTAGGTACTTAAAATCAAAGCCTATTTTTAGGATTCGTCAAAAGCAAAAAAAAAAGCTGTTAAAAGATCACCCGCCGCCATCCCGCCGCTTGTTTATTTGCCTGTGTGTCCGTCTCTCTATTTGTCACTACAGATTTTTTTACCTAAGATATTGAAATTTATATTTAAAGGTAAGTTTCCTTCAAATTAAGCAAATTAATTAAGCAAAGATTAATCAGAACTACCCGTTGTCATTGCCGATGTTTGTAAAATTTAAACGTTTCGTACAAAATCTATCCATCCCAACCCACTCTGTCTTTTAGTCCACAAGAATAACAAAAAAAAACACATACGTACCTACATCCGTAAATCTCTTCCATTTTGGAAGTCGGTTAAAATCTACCGATACTACAAAACAGATTCTAAATTCACTTTATACGCTGTAGCAATTTCGTAGCACTCGCTACACGCTACGATGGTTCTACGGCGTAGCCTTAAGGCGTTGTTACACTTACTAGATTAGTGAGGTGCCATCTTGACCTACTTAAGGCGACGCTGCGACTAGTTAAGTGAGACGCTAACGACCTAAAACTTGTTATATGACACGTGAGCCAAATGAATGAGCTCTTTACTTGATTTTATGTGACGCTTTTATTATATATAGGATCATGATTTATTATTAAAGCGACAATGTTTTTACTTGGTGAAAATATTATTTTGTTGTTTTTACTGATAATTGGATCATAGACTTATGGAATAGTATTTATAGAATGAAAGTATAATATTTATTATTTTAAACATTAGAGATGCGCGTTTGACCACTATATCACCTGATGGTAGGTGATGATAGCACGCTCATGGACACCGATTTTCGAAGCCTTCAGACGGTTAAGTATTAGCCTCTGAATAACTGTCTTCCGTGACGGTTCAGAGGCATAGTTTGAAGGCAAAGATTTTTTGGTTTGACATTTTCTTCCGATTGGGATACGAATCCATCTGCGACATGTTGTTGTAAATAATAGAAGAATAGAATATAAAACATTTATTGACAGCAAAAACACGGCACAGAAAAGAAAAACAACACTAGAACAAAAGAGTTAAAAAATAATAATAACTGCATGAATGTAACATACAAAATAAGTTAGTAACGTAAAGAATCAGGTTTCGTACGTAACGTAACGTACGTACGTGTAAGTAAGTAATAAGTAAGTAACTTTCGAACACGTTTCTTTTAAAACTTCACTAGCCTATGTCTCCGAAACGTGTCACTTTAGGATATCATGTGATGGATGTTTTATCGTGCGACAAGTGATCGAAAAAAAATCAAGATTGATCCCGCCGACTATTCCCAAGACTTAATAGGTCCTTTAAAAATCACGTTTACTGTGTGTGAGCCCGCCTTAAATATTTGATCATATTTAAATGTTATAGCGGCTACAGAAATACATCATCTGTGAAAATTTCAACTGTCTATCACGGTTCATGAGATTCAGCTTGTTGAATATATTGATAAATGTACCTGCTGCTAAAATCATTACCCTTCTTGACTTCGCCATAGTCGGGTAAAAATTGTAATTGCTTAATACTTGGTTACAACTGAGTCGTGAATGTATTGAGCATCGTATTGTGGACATTTATACGTCTATTATGCCGATGCGAACGTCCGTCCGTACAAAACAATTAAATCCAATTAAATGCAAGCACGCACCATTACCCAACCTGAGTGTAAATGTATTGTACTCAACTCATCTATGGATATTGATTCAGGTAATAAGGTTGGGCAATTTTTTTCCATCTGTACCAGTTGGTTAGTTGGTTGACACTACAGGTCGTATTGTTAACAGGCCCAAACTAAGCTCTAGGCTTATACTATGGGTACTAGACAATGGATAACCTACATATTATACTTTTTTTGCTGTAAATAGGTAAATACACATAAGATACAGAAAGCAAACTTCTGCATTGCAGTCGGGCTTTAACCCGACTCACCATTGATACATATAGATGCGAACTACAAAATTTATCAAATCTATCTACCACCAAAAATACTCTAGTATTTTTCAAATAAGTACAGGGATACACACAGAATTTTGTATAACGTTTCGAAAGTTTACGCCAGGACTGACGCGTTACGAACCATGCATAGTTTGCAGAGCGTTTTGCAGACGTGTATTTTTTACTCCAGTTTGGAAAAAGTACCTCGAAATTGTAGATACAGTTTCGCTTGAAACTTTTTTCATAACAACCAGTTCCGTAATTAAGTTTATTGCTCTGTTGAAGTTTTGGGTTTATATTTTGAAAATAGAACATTCTGCTTTTTGAAAAAATGCTTTCAAAAACTTTGGGTCCCGGCGGGGCTAGAACCCGCGGCTACTGGTATTCCGTCCAGTGGAGTCCCGCACGGGTAAGTACTAAAGTTATTTTTACTAAAGTTCAGTATTTTTTAGGTGTGGTAAATACTAAGAAATAACGTTTAGTCCTCTGACTTATAAACGTTGATTGACAGATGACCAAGTTATGTAATGCTTATTTCTGTCTTTCAACTTTGAAACTTCATGTAATAAACAGTAAAAGACAAACGACACATAGCTTATGCAGTTGTTAATCATCGTTAATAAGTAAGGGGGTAGATGTTTGGAATGTGTCATCTTATATTGTAATAATTTATATGTAAATAGAACATTACAAGCCGAGCTGAACTGCAAAGCTGCAAACCTATTTTCGTTAAACTCGTGTCGCACTTTCTTAAATGACAAATCTGACTGAAATCACTAAATATGATTTAAATTATAAAGGTTTATGAATAAATGGACCAGTTGATAATAATTTGCGGGGATTAGTATTTGCACAAAGCATTCATCTAAAGCCTAAAGGCTAGACTAGTCTAGCTAGAGTAATGCTTTGTAAGAGATATATGAGTCTATATATTACTATGTGACAACATGAACCTAATAACCCCACACAAATGTACTATTTTGGTAGAACAATATTTTTTCGAGAGTTTATAAAGTATGCCTCGCGGGTTTATCCGTTTATATTCTGTTCCAGTGGGAATATGATGATAAAAAGTACCCTACGTGTAATCGAGACTATTAACTACCTGTGAAGTAGTTCAGTATTTTTTGAGTAGGTAATTTGACATACAGACACCTAACAAGCAATCAAACTTTCGTCTTTGTATTATGCGACCTCATTAGCGCGTCGTGCGAATGCCTGAATGCAATGCAGAAGGTCGCGGGTTCGATTCCCGCCCGTTACAAGTATTTATGCTTAAAAATAAATATTTGCAAAGCAGAGCAGAGGCCGTCAATAATAATAAAAAAGTTTCGTCTAGAATCCAAGTCCGCTACATCCAGAATCCGATGCTCTGATTGGTCCATTGTTGATGTGGTGGCGATTGATTTTTATTAATAAACTAGCTAACCCGGCAAACGTTGTTTTGCCTTATAAATTATAGATAGTAGCCGATTCTCAGACCTACTGAATACGCATATAAAATTTGGTAAAAATCGCGCCGTTTCGGAGGAGTACGGTAACTAACATTGTGACATGGAAATTTTATATATTAGAAGATGATTGCTATTAAATCACGATTCTAGCATCAAAAAACTCAAGATGTAACTGATTTCATACATAAATAATTTGTTGAGTTGGTTTATAAATTTAAAAATAAATTCATACAGATCAATGCCTCTTTTTTTTCACGAAATTTGGATGTGGCGTAGTTGGAGACGACACATAAATTCCCTTTTACATAAACATAACCTTTCGCTTCTGGTAACCAACATACGATAAATTCCCAAAGGCAAACAGTTAGTTTCAAATATTACCTCCACGCGTGTTCATTACACGGGGTCTTATCTGTATAACCTCACATTAATTAAACCAGTGTTACCTGTTAGCTTGTTTAACTTTACGTGCAGTTATTAAAGTTTTGTTGGTAAATATTGGGTCGGTCCGGGTCTCGTTGGGTCGCCGAGATTAAATAGGAGTCCTAGATAAAGCACACTATAGGTGCCTAGTATATCTATACTATAACGTGTTTTGAGGACGGTAATTTTGGACTATGGATTACACTAAAAAAAAACTGGCCAAGTATGACTGTATATGGGTACGGAACTCTCGTCGGTTACACTGGTTTATAAGTTTTGTAGGGTAAATCATTTTACTTCAACTTTTTTTTGTAAATGGTTCGTCTAGATGACTGGACTAATATTAGCACCCTGGGACACACTGACCAAAGGACATAAGAAAAGCACTTAAAAGCAACTCTTGAAGAAATAGTATAGCATAGAATAGAATTGTCCAAAGGGAAAAATCCACTGACCTGAATTATATGGAAAGGAGGTCTCGCACTGAATTTTGTGCCGATTTGATTTGCACCATGTTGCGCTGTTGTCGCGCGTTTTGTATTAAAAGTGATGGTGACCGTCCATGGAACTAATAGTTCCGGAGACGGTCACCAGAAAATACGCGACAACAGTGCAACATAGCGCAGATCAAATAGGCATAAATATCTAATGTCATTTTGTAAGGTATAGTACTTCCAGTTTAGATACTTGTATAGTTTCATTTCAGTGGAAAAATCCCATGAGCTTATTGTTCTTCTCATTGGAAGTCGCGTTCCGTAGACACACTAGATTACTCACGATTCAAAATGATCTTAATGAATAAACATATTTTGATTTTGACTTTTGCCATTCCAAAAGGTTACAAAAGTGTTTAAATTAAAAAAAATAAGAGTTCTAACATGACGTCATCAACCCGCAGTGTTTACAGGGTGTACAAGTAAATGTGGACATGTCGGTTTAATTTGTGTACCCTTGTTGGCGGGGTCACTTGCGGTCGCGCCTTGATGATATGACACCGGCACTGACACCACAGACAGCTAGCTTCATTGTTGTTTGTGTGTGCTAGGTTAGGTGACTCGAAATATTGTAACTAAGAGAAATGCATCAAAAATCTTTCTGTAACAGGATTCGAACCAGTGCTTCTCGGTAACCATTAGCCATAGTATGGTTAGTCGCTGGCCCTGTAGCCCCGTCATAGAATAGGGCTACCCCATCTCATCCCGTGGGTGTCGTAAGAGGCGACTAAGAAATCTGCGGGTGACTAGCAAACCTTAAGTTCTCTCCGCGCTCTGACTGATAAACTGCTTGGATCCTAGTAGGGTTGGTGTCAGGCAGGTGGCCGGCCGTAAAAATATTGCTATTTGCAGTAGGTATGGTCAATGATGATATACCTACTGCCCCGACCCCAAATAATTTGGGGTTTAGCGGACCCCGGGCTCCCGAGAGGGATGCAACCTGATACATCGCTCGGTTGAGAAGCATAATAAGTCCTTGGCCACAACAGCCACTGTAGCGAGGGGCCGCCACCAACTACACGTTTGCGGTGCATCTAAACAAAATATATGAAAAAGTATGTTAAGTCGCCGTCGCTGGCCGTCTCAGTGGCTGTGGTCGTTGGCCCGTTTGCGCGAAACCTTACGCACTAATGCGTAACGCGTAATGGTTACCGCACTCGCCCGGCAAGCGAGGGGCACGGGTTCGAATCCTGTCACAGGAGGATTTTTGATGATGCCTTTTTCTGTGTAAAATAATCCTAGTTATGCCTTGAGCATTAAAAAATATATATTAGAGAGATAAATTAATACAGTTTTTTTTATAGTACGTAAGTACACCTATTTTGCATTATACAATGTATTTCGATCATTTTCGTTCTGGCAAGTGGCCGGTAGGTATTTAAAAATACACGTTATGTTTCCACAGCGTCAAGACAACCACTATCAGTAGCTAATACCTAGCTTACACCGTGCAAGCTAAACTAACGTGTAAGTCGGCACTCGCACTTTAAACGTAATGTTTTCGAACTCGTACGTGCGAGTGCTATGTACTGTGTGGGCAGGAAAGGCGAGCAGTGCTACTAGCTAGCCACTAGATGTCTCTAAGTTAGACAGCAGCTCGCACGGTAGCTTGCACTGTGTAAACGAGCTTCAGCATAGATTCGAGAGTGTCCTGCGGTCACAGCTGTGGCCGACACGGCTACGACAACGCGCAACGTCTGGACGCTGCTCATACCTCGCCCGCCACCGCCCCTTAATTTCAAACTGCTTTTACAATCTCTACAAAAGAGACCTTGTATTCGATACCCGCCGAGTGCAATATTTATGCTTAAAAAATAAATATTTACTAGAAAATATTTTTTACAAGGAGATATACATCATCAAAAATCCAAAAAATATTAAATATTAATTAAAAAAAAAATCAAATATTCCATCAAATATTTTCTAGTAAAAATGCCTTGAGCAATAAAAACATAAGAAATATTAAATAAATATTTGTTTCTGGTCTGGGCGTTTTCTATGTATCATGTGTATGTAGGTATATACAAAGAAAAGTATAATATGTAGTATATCCGTTGTACAATTGTACAAGCCCAGTGCTTAGTTTGGGGCTAGATTGCGCTGTACGAGGCATGCCTTTTAAGTTCTGTCGTTTGAAGAAAAAAAAAACTATATAACCTTATAGTACCTTTTATTGTTTTTCAAAGTATTCACCACGAAGTTTAATACACTTTTCCATTCGCTCGAACCAGTTTTTATAACATTTATTCCACTCCAAAGTGGGGGTGTTCAAAATGGCTGACTTGAAAGCGTCGACCGCTTCTTCACTGCACTGGAACCTTTGACCACGAAGAGTTTTCTTAATTTTAGGAAATGTAAAGAAATCGTTAGGGCTTAGGTCAGGACTGTATGGAGGATGGTCAAGAATTTCTACGTTTTCCTGCTTCAAATACTCAATCGTTTGACGAGCGGTGTGTAAGCTTGCGTTGTCATGGTGCAGGATGATGCGTCGCTTTGGGCTAGATTTCCGAAGTTCGGCGATGACTTGTGGTAAACAAACTGGTATACCACTCCGCATTAACCGTTCTACGATCTTCAAGTGCAATCGTCGCAACATGACCGGTTTTCGCCACGAACGTAGCCACCATCTTCTTTGAAGTGCTTCGAGAGCGAACAACTTTAGTCGGCTTTGGCTCGTTTTGGAAAACCCAGACTGTAGATTGTTGTTTGGAATCAGGATCGTAGGCATAGATCCAAGATTCGTCACCACTGATGATGTCGTAGACGTGATTTGACTCTCCTCGGTTGAACCTCTGAAGAGTTTTCTTACACCATCTGACGCGGGCCGCCTTATGATCGTCGGAAAGCAAATTATGCGGGATCCAACGGCAAACTAGTTTTCTCACACCAAGCGCCTCATGCAATATCTTTTGAATGGTTGTACCTAAGGTGCCTAATAACGCCTCTATCTCTCGATATGTCACATGACGATCTTCGACGATTAGTTGTCTCACAGCAACGATGTTATCTTCAGTGAAGGCGGATTTTGGACGTCCTTCACGAGATTTGTCACTAAGTGTGCTATGTCCACGCTCAAATTCCAAATACCAGCGTTCGATGGTCCGCAGACATGGGACTTCATCATGGAATACAGATGGTAACTCTTCGAAACACTGAAGTCGCGTGAGGCCTCTTCGAAAGTTATAGAAAATTATTGCACGAACATTTTCTTTAGTAAGATTCATTTTCGTACGTGACCTGACAGATTCAAACTAACGCTGTGACTAAACAATTGCATTAATCCTAATGCTTTCAATTGTTTTGATATTCGAAATTCTAACAAATTTGAATTTTGAAAAGTTCTAATTTTAAAATTGGCGGCAAATATACAAACGACAGAACTTAAAAGGCATGCCTAGTATGTAACGTCGAGCAATATTTATATATTTAGTATTTATTTTAAAAACCTAGCAACTAATACATTCTATGGGTACCTTATAAAAGGATCAGAATAGTTTCAAAACATATTGATAGATAATAATATTAATAAAATTGGCCTTTTCATCAATTTTTTTTTTAGATGATTTATACAGTTCAAGCAACTTTCAATCCATGCTATTCATGGCGCTGTAGTGCCCGGCTCATTGTCAGGTGGAGTAGACTTCCCAGCACCTATACCGCTCTCCCCTTTTCCTCTGGGCATGGCTCACTAGGCCATGCCCAGAGGAAAAGGAACGTTCACCGTAAGAGCGATAGATAGCACAATGATGTTCTCATCCGAGCAATGTTCCCGGTTGCATCCCTCTCGGGAGCCCTAGGTCCGCTAAACCCCAAATTAATTTGGGGTCGGCGCAGTAGGTATGTCATCCATTGACCATACCTTCTGCAAATAGATTTAGCAATATTTTTACTGCTTGACACCAACCCTCCTAGGGACCAAGCAGTTTATCCGCCACCGCGCGGAGAGAACTTAAGGTTTGCTAGTCTCCCTCAGATCCTTTAGTCGCCTTTTATGACACCCACGGGAAGAGATAAGACAATAATAATAATAAGAGATAGACTATTCTATGCCGGGGCTACACGGTTAGCTAGCATAGATAGCACAATGATGAATATCAATAATAATACAAAATATTACGTACATAAAATATCAATGAAATGAATGAAACTTAGTTCTTCAATGAGAGAAACCTTCTAATTAAACTCAGTTGTCAACTTGGTCTCACAAAAGGATGCTATTGTTGCATTTTTCATCATTCCTATTCGAGATTTGCATTTCATTTTAATTAGCTGAGGCTTTTGTAATGTCGTCTAGGCTTTGTGAGGCTTAGTGTCAGTTTACCAATGTTACTTTGTCCAGGAAATCTATATAAATGAATGTCGTGATAATTACCTATTTATAACTCAAAAACGGCTGAACCGATTTGGCTGAAAATTGGTGGAGAGGTAGTTTAGAACCAGCAGAAAGATATAGGATTTTATTGCCTCTAATGCAGAACAATGCAGTTCGCTGGGTCAGTTAGTTAAAACAGAATTAACAGTTAACTGTTTTGAATTTTGCGCCCACGTGGTTTCATCCGCATAAGTCCCGATCCCGCCCGAATATTGGAATACAAATTTCTAACTATCTTTACACCAAGTTACATCGCAATGAGTAACAAGCAGTTTTGACGTGAAGGAGTAACAAACATAAATTTACAAACTTTCACGTTTATGTTATTAGAATAGTGGGAAGGGGGGGAAGGTTTGTACTTTTAATCGTTTACGTTTTCTAAATAAACCAACTTCTACAGCACCATTAATACTATCATAGTACTGGCTAATCCGTGTTTTTACTTTTGAAATTGTCGAACAATCTTTACACCTATATATATAGTATAACAAACCTTATCCAGGAGGCCTGCTGGAGGAGCACACCTTCTGTAGATACAAAAAAGCGGATAAATAACTGGCCTCTTGAAATAAAAAAAGCTGTCCTAGAAAGACGTAGGTTGCGCCGAGTATGGCAACAGAGCAGACTTGCGCCTGATAAAGCGAACTTCAACAGGCAAGCAGCACGTCTAAGAGTAATGATTAAGACTCTCCAAAATTTGACTTTGCAGGCTCAATTGGAATCACTTTCACCAACTGCAGCCACTGATTATTCGCTATGGAAATTTACAAAATCATATGACAGACCACAACAAGCAAAATCTCCTCTGAGAAACAACAGTGGCTGGGCCCGAACAGCACAGGAAAAAGCTAACTTGTTTGCCGAATACCTATACAACGTGTTTAGCCCGAATCAGGCCAATGATGCAGACTTCGAGATAGAGGTTCAGTCTATCCTTTCTCAACCCCTACAAATGTCACTACCTCCTGTGCCGGTTACAGTAAAAGAAGTTTGGAAGACTATTACTAACTTAAAAGACAAAAAGGCACCAGGATATGACCTCATTACAAAGGAAATTTTAAAAGAACTTCCAAGAAAGGCAATGGTCTTTCTAACAATGTTGTATAATGGAATACTAAGAGTTCAACACTTTCCAGACCAATGGAAGTTGTCACAGATCCTTATGATACACAAGGCAGGGAAACCGGCAACTCAAACCACCTCATATAGGCCTATTAGCCTCCTACCTATCCTCTCGAAGGTCTGTGAAAAATTGATTCTACATCGAATTATGCCATTGTTGGAAAACGGTGATGTCATCTCAAACCACCAATTTGGCTTCAGACAGCTACATTCTACTATTGAACAAGTACATAGAGTAGTCGAGCAAATAAGAAAGTCTCTAGAAGAGAAGCAGTACTGTTCATCTGCTTTCTTAGATATCCAACAGGCATTCGATAGGGTCTGGCATGAGGGTCTTCTCTGTAAAATAAAAACAAGCCTTCCGCACAACTACTACATTCTTCTAAAATCTTATCTCACAGAGAGATTCTTTCAAGTGAAGGAAACTGAATCAACCTCCAAATTTTACAACATTAGGGCGGGTGTGCCGCAGGGCTCGGTGTTGGGACCAATCTTGTATACTCTATACACATCAGACCTGCCACAGGTAGATGGAGTAATGACTGCAACATATGCTGACGACACAGCCATAATGGCGAGTAATAAGCAACCCGACCTGGCCACAGAACAACTCCAACAAGGTCTAGACGCTATTACAAAATGGCTTCAAAAATGGAGGATCAAAGCGAGCACAACAAAGTCAGTGCAGGTCACCTTTACACTTCGGAGACAAAACTGCCCTCCTGTAAGACTTGAAAATTCAGTATTACCACACAAAAGCAGTGTAAAGTATCTGGGCCTGCACCTGGATCGCCGCTTGACATGGAACCATCACATCAAAACTAAGAGAGAAGAACTAAACATACGGCAAAGAAATCTATTTTGGATGTTGGGCCGAAACAGCAAGTTATCGATAGATAACAAACTCCTAATATACAAGTCCATTTTAAAGCCAACTTGGATATATGGCATCCAACTCTGGGGCAGTGCAAGCAACTCAAACATCGGAATATTGCAAAGAATGCAGAATGGAATACTAAGAACAATTGCACAAGTACCATGGTTCATAACAAACAGTGAAATACACACGCATTTGAGAATGAGCACTGTGAAAGAGGAAATTCAGGCCTCATTAAACAAATACCAGAAGCGGCTGGAAAAACACCCGAACCCACTTGCGGCAGGGTTAATCAAGCGCAGCTACCACAAACGCCTTAAAAGAAAGGACATATTGTAGTGCCAGTCACTACAATAAATGCAAGGAGTAGCTGTCCTCACTGGAGGATGCACTCGACATGACTGGACCTCAGAAATCATCTGCTTATAGTAGAGTACTGATTGCAGATTGGCACAGCAAAAAAAAAAAAAAAAAAAAAAAAATATAATATAGTTGGGATGCGTTTATTAAATTCTCATATCTATTGGGAACTCTTTGGAACCCTATCCTGCTATAAAATAACAGAAACCCCATTTGTAGCAACTTCAATCAATTTGAACCTATAATTAATTCGTACACATTCTGAACTTCACGGCTCTTGGCCGCTATAGTTGAACGTACGAGTATAGAATCCTGTCTTCTGATTAGTTCCAGGGATTAATGTTTGATAATATGGTTCAAAGTCTATAGTAATAAACCCTTGTTTTCCCAGTAGTGGGATCATGTACGGTTTACGAGGGTACGTTTTAGAGTTTAATAACATAACCGTCATTTGCTGAGAGCATAAGGGCTGTCGTAAATTATAAATTTTGTGTCAGCTGATTCGTCACTTGTTTCTAATGTTTTTGTTAAGTAACTTTTAGTTGCGTCACCCGCGGCTTACCAGTGCATGTCTGGGTCAGGGTCGTGATGAAATGGCACCTCTGAACGAGATAGGTTGAGTTTCTTGCGCAGTACTTACCCCAGCATAACTTTATTGTATACTAGCAGAAGCTTCATGCTGAAGCTGTTCGGCCTGTTCGGTCAGCGCACGAGTTATTTTCTTTTAACTGACTTCTTTTTTTATTAATAGGTACCTAATCTTTTACTTTTGTATGCTCAAAATGTTGGGTCTTTCTGTCTCATATCATCACTCTGTATTGAACTGTACGTACATAACCGGTACCGGTGCACTATGGAACAGCTTGACACTACGACTTAGGCCAATGGGTATTAACAAGCCGCGGCCGAAGCCAGCCTTTTACAACGGGCCATCATATTCTTTTAGACCCGGGAGCAACCCCTACCCATTTCATACTGATTTCAATTTATCGATCGGCCGATCAAGTCAGAGTCTAAAGACTGCGAGAGCACTAAGATGTTCGTAACCTTAGCCCCTAAGGGTGTCTACTCGACGATCAATTAGGCACAACGAAGCGAACTGATGCCTCAATGTATTTGCCTCTGGGAAATTATAGGATGTTCATTTATTATTAAATAGAGCCGTAGTTTTGTTTGATGAATTGGTGATGGTTTGACTCAAGTATATTAATTACAGTGATCTGTGCTGCATCGTCGTGGTTGCCGTCGACTATGAAGGCTGTCATAGGTACACATATGTTCATTCATTACGTTGTTGTGTTGATGAATTGGTGATGGTTTGACTCAAGTATATTAATTACAGTGATCTGTGCTGCATTGTCGTGGTTGCCGTCGACTATGAAGGCTGTCATAGGTACTTATATGTTTGTAGATTAGAAACACATTCTGGGATAATAATGGTTTTACGAAGTTATTAGGTTAAACACAGGACACACCTACGTCTAATTGACCATACCCACTACGAATGGATTTCACAATATTTTTTACGATCGGCCAACACCAACCCTCCTTGGAACCAAGCAGTTTACCGGACACGATCCAAGCTGTAATGTTTGGATTATTCGCCAAAGCAGCAGACTGGTCTGCGAACCGCCTTCCTTAGTGGCCGCACTGGCTTACTTATATTATGGAGACCCCTGGCCCATTAAATGAATGTTTTTTTATTCAGTTCGGTAGTTTTCCCTGAAGAACAGACACACAAAAGCTTCAATATTTTAATCGTATTATATCATAAGCAAATAGAAAACGAAATAAAATAAAAACCACAAATAAAACAAAGGAATTTACTTGGAACCCGAGAGAGGTGAATATTCATGAGGAATGCCACAAAAATATTAATCAGCAAGAACGTGCTGTAATAATATTTATAAAAATGTATCCACGAAAGACCTGAAATTGTTCAAGTGTAACAAAAACCGGCCGAGTGCGAGTCTGACTCACGCAGGAAGGGTTCCGTACCATTATTACAAAAAATCACGTTTGTTGAATGGGAGAACAACAAACTTGTTTTCTTTTGCTTTCCTTAAATATCTGTTTTGTTTTGTTTTAGTATTTGTTGTTATAGCGGCAATAGATATACATTACCATTTGTGAAAATTTCAACTATCTAGCTTTAACGGTTTATAAGATAAAGCCTGGCTACAGACAGACAGCGGAGTCTCAGTAATAAGATCCCGTTTTTACCCTTTGAGTACGGAACCCTAAAAACGTAGCCTACATTACGTAGGAAACTTTTCTCTCTGAATATCCTAAATAAAAGTCGTTATGTCCCAAATAAATTTGACAAGAAAAATGCAAAGTAGGTAAGTCGTTTTACTTTCGTAAGTCAGTTTTGCGACGTTTTATTACACGCTAGCTGCGACCCGCGGTTTTACCATCATAAGTCCTAAACCAGCTAAATTTCAGCATAGCAAGTAGCCTATGTGTTATTCCAGGTCTTCAGCTATCTACGTACCGAGTTTAATCGCAATCGGTTTAGTAGTTTTTGCGTGAAGAGGCAAAACACACACAAATTTTCACATACAGTGAAAGGGTCTTTGGAAAATCTCGCGGAATCGGGACTTACGCGGGTGAAACTGTGAGACTCTGCTACTATTAACATAAATTTGAAAGTGTGCGTGTAAAACTTATTCAAGTAAAAGCCGATTGCGATGAAACTTGTACTATGTACACAATAAGAAGCCCGAAATACATTTACGCTACTTTTCCCTTCCGATACCCTTACGGGATCGAGAATAAAGTAGGTAAAATCACAGGACGCAGGTTGTAAGTACAGTTGTTGTTTGTGGTTAAACACAACATATTGTGCATATTGTCGTCGGAATCAAGTTTCTTAATATTCGAAAGCATTTCGTAGTGTTTTGTTTTTGTAGTGCGATTACTTGTGCAGGTTTGTACACAGCTTAATATCTACTAAAAATAGTTTGTAGTTTTGTTACTTGTAGTTGTAATTATTTAGTTTGGTATTGTTTATTGCGAAATAAAGACCGTAACAATTTTTAAGAAGACTTAGAACCTTAATTATTTTTACACAGCTACAAGGGACTGTTGATTTGAGTACCTATATGGTTTTAATTTCAACTTTATACCTCCACGGGTTCCCGAGATAAACAGTTTTGACAGACGGACGTAGAACAAATTGATCGTAACGTAACTTTTTTAACATTACCAAGGTACGGAACCCTAAAAAAACACAGCTTTAAAATATGTATTTTATTTAGTTTCTCTTAAATTAGGCAGTAAATCTATTAAAAAGGAGAAAATAACACAGTAAAACTTCGTTAGAAAAGTCTAAAGAAAGTTAATAAGACAGCGCCCGTCTGAGGCCATTCCAGAAGTTTCTCTCATTCGTTCTGCCTTCATTTTATATTCTAAATGGAGTCACCTGCAGTGTCGCGTTATACCTAGAAATTATGAATACTTTCTGCCCTACATTTTCAGTGAATAAGTGCTGTTGTTGAGTCTTGTGAAGTGCAACTTTACGTAACTAGCTGTTTCGTATTGTCTTGCCTGTAGGATACAATTTAAGTGTTCTTGTATCAATTGTGATAATATTTAAGTAGGTAGGTACCTAGTTAGTCCTGCTTAAGAAGTGCACGAGTTATTTAGAGCTGATAGTAAGACCCCTGATCACTCCGGAGTGTTTGCGGAACACTCTCCTACTGAGAAGGGTCAGTGTGTTTATTTTATAGGCTTTACACGTTTCTACTGCAATATTGGTATTCTCTCGAGTTCACTCCAGATTGTTTGATTTGCTTCGTTTCATCCCAGTTTCTTTACTATTTGTGTTAAGATCATAACTATATATTTGTAACCCCATTGACACGTCGAGTTTTTGAATAATGTTTGTGATAGCCAGCTACTGCATACCAAGTTTCCAAGCAATCAGTTCATTAGTTTTTCTGTGAAAGAATACTTACTTAGACATGACTTAGACACAAACTTTCTACTATTTTCAAATACCTATTATATTCACATGTTTGAATCTAGATACAGCAGGAGCTGTTATTGCTTGTAATACCTATATTATTTCACGAACTAACTTCAAAAGTCCAAACTCAAGGTTTGCCAATGGGCTATGGTGCGCAGCATGCTTGGTGTGAAGTGGATCAATCGCAGGAACACCACTCTGCGCTCAAAGACCGGCATAACCGATGTAGGTAGAAAAACTTCTAACATTAAAATTGAGCGATTTAAGATTGATTGATTTAATTTGATTTGGGGTTGAGCGGGTCACGTCAGTCGGATGCATCCCTACCGATGGGCTAAGATCGTCATGCAATGGGTGCCAAAAGACGGGCGGAATCGAGGCAGACCCCGAAACGGTAGCGCGACGATCTTGATGCATTTGACGGAGATTGGCGAAACCTGGCCCAGGACCGGACTGCTTGGAAGAATTTTAGGAAGACCTTTGCCCAGCAGCTGTGGGACAGTATAAGATAACAAAAACAAAAATACTTTTTCGGATGTAGTGTAGGTATCAATCTATACTAATATTATAAAGAGGAAAGTTTTGTATGTTTGTTATGAATAAACTTTTGATCCCGAAACTCCCACGGGATCGGGACTTACGCGGGTGAAATCGCGGGACGCAGCTAGTGTCTTATAAGCAGAGATCGGAATTAGGTGAGTGAAAATACCTAAAGTTTGCAGCGGGACATAATATGGAGCCGCTACAACCACTTAAGTTAAACCGATTTTGGTTTTTTTTTGTTTTACATGTTCCTTACCTTTGAAATACCGAACTATAAACATTTACAAGCTGTTCGGTGTTTCAAAGGTAAAGAACATGTAAAAAAAAAACCGAAACTAAATAGGTAAAATCCAAAACCGGTTTAACTGGTTGTAACAGCTCCATATATGTCCCGCAAACTTTAGGTATTTTCACTCACCTAATTCCGATCTCTGCTTATAAGCCTAGAAACAAATTATTTTACTAGATCAAAATGGATGTCTACCACTATACTTAGGACCAATACCACCTTTCGACCTGTCTCTCGTTTATGCGTGGTTTATGTACGTAAGTAAAATGATGATTATGGTCGTCGTAGTAGTCGATGGTTAATCGTAGCAGTAACTAGTAACTAGTGTTGTAGTGGGGTCGTAAATCGACAGCGGCCCGCAATGAATTGATTTCTTTGACGGAGATTGGCCAAACCTGGTCCAGACCCGGACTGCTTGAAAGAATGTTAGGAAGACCTTTGCCCAGCAGCTGAAGGACAGTATAGGATATAAAAAAAATCTACTTTTTCAGGTGTAGTGTTATCAATGTCCTATAAGCCTAGAAACAAATTACTTCTCTAGATCAAAATAGATTTCTACCACTAAACTATTACCAACATCACCTTTTGACCTGTCTCTCGTTTATGCGTCGTATTCGTAGTTTACGTACGTAAGTAAAATGATGATTATGGTCGTCGTAGTAGTCGATGGTTAATCGTAGCAGTAACTAGTGTTGTAGTGGCCTCGTAAATCGACAGCGGCCCGCAATGAATTGATTCCGACAAACGTTACATCAAGAGTAAGCCACAGCCGCGTTCTGTTCGATTTATTTACACGTGCTGGAGCAGACGAGCTTCGCGCTTTCGAGAACATTTTGTAGGATGAGAAAAATATCGTATTCTAATTCCTATGATAATTAGAATATGTAGAAAATACACAAAATTTAGAAAGCATGGTCACTTTGACCATGCCCCTATTTTTTTTGTATTTTTAACCCAAAAGAACATAAAACATGTTGCCATCGGCATAAATATATTTGTTACTACTTTTGTATAAAATAAACACACAGCGCCATCTAGCCCCATGGTAAGCTACTAAGCTTGTGTTACGGTGACTAGACAACGGATATAATACATAAATCTATATATATATAAAAGCGAAAATCACTGACTAACTCATCACGAAATCTCAGAAACTACAAGTGCTATGAGTCTAAAATTTAGCATGGGGGTTCCTTTAAAGACGTAGGCGCTCACTAAGAACGGATTTTTGGAAATTCACCCTCTGAGGGTGTAAAATAAGGGTTGAAAGTTTGTATGAAACTTTTTTGTTTTTAGAGTTAGATGTATGAAAGTCGGCTATTAGGTTTATTGTTAAGTATCAATAAAGGTGAATAAAATGTTTTTCGGAAATTCACCCTCTGAAGGTGTAAAATAAGGGTTGAAGGGTTGTATGAAACTTTTTTGTTTTTAGAGTTAGATGTATGAAAGTCGGCTATTAGGTTTATTGTTAGGTATTGATAAAGGTGGATAAAATATTTTACGGAAATCCATCCCCTAACAGGGTAAAATGGGGGTTACATTTTATAAGAAAACGCTGACATTATCGTTTGTAGATGGCGTTACTGATAATATTAGATCGCCCTGACGTTACTTATTTTTTTACAATATCATTTCGGATCAGGATGTTTTGGAAGCTAAATGTTCTTGAATACACATCGACTGTAATGTAAAATGCTTTGAGAGCAAAACGTCCTCAATTTATAATGGTTTTTTTAAGCTAAATGCCCTTTCCAATAGTTAGTCCTCTAGTCATAATGTATTTGAATCAATTTGACCATTACGGAAAAACAACCAAGGAGCAAGTCGTCCTCATTTCAGAAAGTATTTAGTATAGATAGAAAATAATTTGAACGAACTTCTTGTATGTAAAACCTCTTTAGAATATTATCTTGAGTATGATTGTTATTGTCATAGATATGTCAGCAAAGATGCATTCGACGTTTGTTCTATATATAAATTGCCTGTTGTCGTCAAATCGTTCAAAATGGAAAATAATCCAAGTTTTATTTTCATTGATAGTCAAAAGAATAAACCAGTTTTGTTGGTCGATGGTTACAGATATAACCGCATAATTATAAATAAAGGTGGATCTTCACGATGGAGATGTGCGTATCGGGAGAATTGTAGTGCAAGTATTACAATAAATAAAGACCAAAATAGAATTCTGCGTTCAGCTGAACACACATGTAAACCGAATTTTATTAAAAATAAAATCGACACCAGTATGGATAAATGCAAAAAAGCTGTATGTAACAAATATACTCCGGTACAAAAGATATTTGAAAAAATTTTCACTGAACTGGGCGATGAATTCGTACCAAATTTTCAGTCAAAAAAAGACACACTCCGTCGAGCTAGAAGAAATTTTCTAAACTTGCAAAGAACAGAAGTTACTAATTTAAATGATGTTAAAATCCCTGAAATATTAGCAAAAGATTTTCTGTTATGTGAAGATGGTACAGACGATAATAAAATATTAATATTTTGTCCTATGATGACGAGATCCGCTTTAAAGACACTTCAAAATAATTTATTTTTTATCGATGGTACGTTTACAAGGACTCCTAAACCATTTTCCCAAATAATGTCTATACATGTTAACCTAGGCAGTAGTAGTGAATCTGTACATGTGGTAGGGGTAATTTATGCCTTACTGCCTAATAAACTTCAGCATACTTATGAACGTTTTTTTGAACTATTGAAACAACATTTAGAAATAAATATTACAAATATTAAGTGTGACTATGAGGCCGGGCTTATTAACGCAATAAAAAATGGTTTTCCGCATATTAACGTGTCCGGATGCTACTTCCATTTCAATAAAGCTGTATGGAAAAAAGCAGACACTTTAAAGGCAGATTATAGCATAGAATCGAGGGACATAATAAGAATCTGTGCAAATTTCCCCCTCTTACCTGCAGATCGCTACACTGAATGTTGGGCGTACATTAAAGAGCATGCTGGAAATAATGAAAATATGCAAAATTTTCTGAATTACTTCGAAAAACAATGGTTAAAACCAAGTCTGGATATAAGTTGCTACAATGACATTTTTCGATCCAATAATCCCCTGGAAGGCTGGAATAGACGTTTTAATTCAAAGGTGAATAGAAAACCAACATTAATACTGTTTATTGATGCACTAAGGAAAGAAGCAAAATGGCAGGAAATAAGATATAAATATTGCTTGTTTCATGGTGCGAAGAGACGTAAGGTTGATATAAGCTTCAATATTCGATACGCCGAAGAAAAGAAAAAACTAGAAGAAGAGTGTATCACACCTTACGAATTTTTAAAAAGAATTTCAAATATAAAAAAGATCCTCAATGTTTAACATGCTGTACTGTTCTGTAAGTGTAAGTACACTTGCAGTACAGCATGTTACGCAATATGTGTTTTATGTTCTTATAGCTGCGTCCCGCGGTTTCACCCGCGTAAGTCCCGATCCCGGAATATCGGAATCAAAAGTAGCATATAGCCTTCCTTAATAAATAAATAACAATTTTATGTTACGTGTTATGTTATGTTAACGTTTAATCTTAGGTAAGTATGTTCTTCTTATGTTAAGTACCTTAAAAAAATTAATAAAGATTTTAAGAAATAAATTAAATTTTCCTTTTATTCTTCTATTACAAGGAGAAAATATTTATTGAAACTTTTTCATAGGAAGTTGTTGTTTTTGAAAGTTGTTGTTTTGGGAAGTTGTCGTCACCCGGAGGGTTCAGTATCATGTAATCTCAAAAGAGGATTTAGGAAGACAGGATTTTAAGATGTCTGGCATATGTGAATTTCACATTGCAGACATTTAACTTTCATGACTTTTAACATTGCGGTTATTCAGTTAATGAGGACATTTAAGTTTCATGACATTTTAGATTGCGAATATTTAGTAATAAGGACTATGTGCTCCGACAACTAGCAGTCATTTTAAATTGAGGACGTTATGCTCTCAAAGCATTTTACATTACAGTCGATGTGTATTCAAGAACATTTAGCTTCCAAAACATCCTGATCCGAAATGAATTTTACGACGGACGACGCTGAACAAATTTTTCTTACATAGTCTTGATTCCCCAGGCTTACCACAACATGACTTGCTTCTTAAAGTAGGAACACCAATATGAATAATGCTGATGCGTAACCTTCATCATATTTATATTTTACACGATAAGTAGTGAACGAAACACCTTACCTACCGCTGTGCAAAAAAACACACTTAAATGGACGACCAGCGAAGCACTGATGCAATATCTGTACTTCGATGGGCGACCGTTTAAGTGTGGTTTTTTGCACAGCGGTAGGTAGGTGTTCGAGCAACGCGGACGTAGTCGCGGGCACAGCTAGTAATACATAAATTTACTTTTCTTTTGTAAATACCACATAGGTACAAATATTTATTTTTAAGTATCAATACGTAAGTATTGTACAGAAGGTTATTTGTATGGAGAAGAAGTAAGTATCAGAAAGACAGATTGCTCATATAGTCTGCAAAGAACTGTTCACACACGTAAATTTAAAGTTAATATGGAATAAATAAAATGACGTTACCATTATGAAAGCCAATGTCGATTTCGTGGGGTGTCGTGATACTTCATCATGACTATAAATTTTATACCTATAGTAAAATTTTGCTGTTTTCTCCTTATTTTTATTTCAATCGTAGTTACCAATAAGTTCGCGTCAAGTTTCCCACTGCACGCTGTCTGTTCGGTCGTCTGGACAAATATTTATAACTCGTTGACACGTTAACTTTGCGACAACTTACTCTAAAGTCTGGTATTCATATTCTAAAGGAGAGCTGGACGTTTTGTGTAGGTATATAATTTTTTTTACGGAAATTGAAAAAGGGAATAGAATTTGAATTTACTAGAGAGTACCGACAAATTATTTCTAACTCCTGACAAATCAAATACGTAATGCGTTCAAATAAAAAATACTGTAAACAACACACAGCTCTATCTAGTTCCGTGGTAATAAATAGTAACATAACATAACATACAAATATTGTTAAATATTGGAGGATTTACCATGTTTAATTAGTTTTTTACGGAGCTCGATATCTCGCCAGTAATTGCAACTGGCTTGTCCCGAGACACACGAAGAC
Source organism: Idaea biselata (assembly GCA_958496205.1). Taxonomy (NCBI): domain Eukaryota; kingdom Metazoa; phylum Arthropoda; class Insecta; order Lepidoptera; family Geometridae; genus Idaea; species Idaea biselata. The sequence continues at coordinate 27,009,862 of OY292400.1, read as the reverse complement.
GACGACACATAACGTTTGTACAGAATAAAAAAACCATGGCAGTTTAAAATCGCATAGAATAATCTATTATTTAACAGGTGATACTTACTATGCTTAAAGTATAAATTCAATGAAACAGTACTCATTGGTTTTAAGCTGACTGATAGTCGTGACTTTACCATACCAATTAAAGTTATCTGTTAAGTAACTAATTGACACTTTACTTGAGGATGGTGAACGAAGCCCTTTGACTAACCGTGATTCACAATTTATTTCCCACCTCGTCTACAAAGTCCGGTGGAGGCGTAACTTACGTTCGTACCCACGTAAGCCACGTGAACGTTACACGCAAGTTATTGTGCTGTATTCGCAAAGTCTATTTAATTTAGAGGCTGAGGGTATTTAATTAAAAAATAAAGAAATGAACAAAAGTCTTGATTGGAGGAAAAGTTTAGTACAAAATTGTTTCATTCAATTAACCATTTAATGTCATAATTATACTATTTTTAAGCCTATTTTAAGCTTATATCCAGGCAAAATTTTAAAAGGTTTTCTAAGTAGGTATAATATAAAGAATCGTAGGTAACGTACGTTACTTGTAACGTAACGTACGTTTTTTTGATTTTGGATAGAAATTTAACTCATTTCTCAGTTATAATCGCGTGGTGTTGATTACTTTTAGCATTGTTTCAACGCTCAACGTTTGTCAATCCTAAAGAAGGAACCTGTAAAGGTCTCGACACGTTGAGCGTTGAAACAATGTTAAGAGTAAAAACACCACGCGATTAAAACCGAAAAATGAGTGTCATTTATAAATTACATTAAATGTAATTTAGAAATGACACTCATTTTTCGGGTTTAGACAAATTAAACAAAAATAAATTGCAATACAAAAATAAATTAATACCAAGTACAATAACTAACTACTAAGAATAACTAAATTTAGTACAAAGTTAACTACGAAACATTTAATTAAACTACAGAATTTATAATATTAAGTTCATACGAGTACCAATCTACTACATTGTTGGTTTGACGAAGGTTAATATAGTAATATTAATAAAGTTAGGCAATGATACCATTGTTCTAGTTTTCCCTTTTCACCAATTTTAGGTATAAACATGCCAATATTGTGAAATTAGATGGGTTTAGGTGAAAATGCTCATATTAACCTACATCTATAAAACTGGTTAAACAAATAACCTCCTTAAGCTGGGCTACCACGGCCCATGATCGCGCCGTGATGAAGCCAGGGCCTCTACTTTAATTCTACGAACTGTTAAACGAAACGATAATTCCAGAAGAAAATCATCAATTGTCATCCATCTGTCCGAAAATATTGTTTTCTGATGGTTTTGAAGGACGGATGACAGATTTATCTTTCTTTCGTTCGTTCTTTCGTAGAATTAAAGTACCCCCTAATCGCGCCGGAGCAGACGGACAGGCCGTGTAAAGTGTGGAAACCATAGTGTCCGATACAACCTGTCGTCGCGACGACAGGTCGCCACGAGTGATTCTCTTCCGGATTGACGAATATCCCATGTCTTCGGACCGTGGTAAGTCCTACGACGTGTCGGTTTCGGTTAAGCATTTCTTACCTTCGTTTTATTAAAATGAATTGAATTAATAAGCTTAATTTTTGTGATGGTTGACAGGCAGGCTATAGAAATACCTACATAATCTGCGAAAATGTCTAACTGTCTAGCTATCATGGTTCATGAGATACAACCTGGTGACAGACGGACAGACAGACAGCGGAGTCTCAGTAATAGTTTGATTACGGAACCCAAAAAACAATCTTAACTGAATTGAGAACCTTTTTGTAGTCGGTTACAAATCAAAGTAAAACTGGAGAAAACTGACCCATTTTCCTATTCCGAAAATAATGTACCCGAAAATAAGCACACCTAGTAGGTTAATTAACTAGCTATCCGATACCTACATCCGTTTATTCATCCGATTCTTAAGAGGAAAGTCTGCCTACTCTTTTCTCCATACAAACTTTACAAACGTAGTCGAGTCTTTTCTCCCTGGATGAGGACTTTGGAGTAAAAATATTTATGCCATAAAACTTATATCTCCCATGACCATGCCATGCCATGACCATATAAATAAAATTAGAATAAAAAGAAAATCAAAACGTAGAGGCATGGTCATGGCTGACATAATATTTTACTTGCTGCACCCGCGGTTTCATTTGTGTAAGTCTCGATCCCGCTCGAATATCGGAATAAAAAGTTACCTATGTGTTATTCTAGGTCTCCAACTATCCGAATTGTTTTGGTTGATTCAGTAGTTTTTGCGTAAAGGAGTAATAAAGTCACACACGTACAGACATACATACTTGCAAACTTTCGTGTTTATAATATTAGTAAGATATTATTAGGATGGCATAAACATATTTTCTCGAATATCTCTATAATTATCCAGGGAGAAAACAGACGACCACATTTGTAAAGTTTGTATGTAGAAAATAGTAGGTAGACTTTCCCCTTAATAAAAGGTCGCGGATATCTAACTCCTAATTAACGATACGATATTAATAACTCCTAATTATATTACTCGAACAAGTCAAAGTTAATTACATTGGAATTGAGACGCCGACTTTCCTTGTTACTTTGATGTTGATATAGAGTATAGAGGTACCTACTTTAATATCGGCGTTAAACAGTTGAGATTTTAGACGACATGCTTAGATTAAAACAAAAAACTAAAGATACGGTACCTAGTCTCGGAAAATGAGATGGTAAAACTGCGTCTAGCTGACGCACTAGCCTCAGTCGTATGCCGAACCGTTGCCGCGTGAGCACGTGCTGTCACTCTTTTTGACATCCATAAGAATGCCTTTTTGCTTATTTACAAAGCCTGAATCATTCTTAAAAACAAATGTTTTGAAATACAATAATTTTATGAGAATGCATGTAGGTGTTTCTAGATCAGTTTTCGAATACGCAATGTTGGAATATACCGTATCTACTAATTTTGTTTTCATCTAAGACGACATGCGATGAATGTGACCTACTTGCGTTAATTTAATTAATAGCTTAATTTGGAATCATTGTGTTGAGACTAGGTTGAGACTTGAGATCTTTTACATTCGAATTTGGATATAGAATGCCATTTATATATTTAACACCATTTACCTTTTGTTACAATTTTAAAAAATATATTACCACTTAAACTCGATAGATATTAGATAGATATAGATAACAGTGCATTAGGCGTGTTTTATATTTTTTTAAATGTTTTAGCTAGGCATAGGTATCGAATCTACTACTAATAATTCTGTGAACAGTGTACGAAGACCTCGCGACCACAAAGTTCGGTATAAGACGTTATGAATTCATGACATGCAAAAAGCCTTTAAAAAAAAATTAAAAACGGAGAAAAATTATAAAAAATCGTAAAAAAAACTCCTGAAGTCCGAAGTCGTGCAGTTTAACGTAGGATTTGAAAGCCATTCGTCTCAACGTATCATACTATAACTTCTAATAGGATGAAACCACAAGCAATTCTTAGCAATATTTTTTTTGTGATCATGCTCCTAATTGTTTAATTTATTTATTTAAAATTAAAATTTTATTTATTCATATTTTAGTTCAAAATGGACAAAAAAAACTTCCCAATTAATGCTGTCCAAACAATAGGTAGTTTAATCAAAAACTGTGAAAAAGCAAGTTTAAAACATTGTATGCACAAAACGGTAGTAACTAGTTCCCGAACTTTGTATTTAACACCCTTTGCACAGCGGACACTGTTTAGGACAAAGTTTCAGATCTGATTTTCACCTAAATGCAAACAGAGGGTTGAGCGACCAGTCTAATTGGATCTTCAGTATTTTTGCACAGTTCTAGCTGCGGTTCTGCTCGTGGTTACCAGAGGGAGGGAGGTGGCTCAATTTAAACTGGCGGTTGTTCTGTAAACTTTATAATTGGCCGTAGCCCTCGAATAAGCCCTTCATACAGGAGATGGAGTAATTAACTGAACTATAGTCAATAGTATATTAGGGGCGGAACTTTGGTTTTAATTAGAGTTTTTTTTTGCAATTATCTGCTTAGATCTGTTGGGGATGTTTTTTTTTGTTTTTTTTTTGTGCTAAGTAATATTACTTCCGCAAAAACACAACGCACGATAGACGCAGGACGGGATTCGAACCGACAAAGCATCTTTGCTCAATGGGGAAGTACCTACTGACTTTACCAATAATTGGTAAAGTCAGTAGGTACTTCCCGACGCCGGCAGACTAATTATTAGTCTGCCGGCGTCGGTGACTCATACGTAGAAATTTTGCGGCAGTATCTCCCATCAAATACAACTAAGGCACCTATACTTAAACTGCAGGTGCCTATTATGTTGCCGTAATTCTATGACAATAAAGAAATTTTAAAATAAATTAAATTAAATTTCAGCAGCCCTAAAATTTTAAGTGGCATTTCTGTATTCGACTGATAGTTTAAAAAATAAGCACAATACTTCAGTCGAAAAGTTCTAGTTTATTTCCCAAAGGAAACTCCTAAATTACCACCGACAATATTACAAACAGCCCCTGTAAACGCTCTACAATTTTCATGCCGTGACTCGTACAGATTAGGGCTTCCCTTTTTGTTTTCCGAGTAGTCAGTGCTAATTTAAAACTTGGAATCTTAAAACGAGACAGTTTGACATGGTTAGCGTGTAGACAAAGGAAGAATATCGGTAGAACTGCCTTAATATTGTCGGAGGAAGTAATAGTAATACATTCAGTGTGAATAACAGTTCGCCGACAGATCGCATTGGCAGCATTTGTACCTAGCGCGCTGTCGGTGCAGTGTGCATGCATAGTATGTAGAGACATGTATTTTTGCTGATGATAAATGTTTATCTCTGCTTCTGGGCGTTTACGTTATATCCATGTACGTTTGACCATTTGAGGTATAAACCTAGCCACGGACACAAATATTGTGACCGCCACCGTCTTCTATAGTAGACGGTGGTGCGCCAAAGCGCAATTAAATGTGATAGGTAGGTACTTCGGTTTTCATTTTCTGGCAAATAAAATTAATATGCATGTCGGAGTGTGGACTGATAAGCTAATCAAACTCCTTACTAGAAGAATCGGATCGCCAGTGTTATTTGTGACACTGACAGAGTCTACAGCAGCGACGTGTTGTGGTTGTTGGTTGCTAAGCAACGGATGTCATTCATCTTGGGACGGTCGTGATGGCTTGTAGAAACTGTCTCGCGTTCCGTATTCTTTCTATGTGAATAAATTGTTACCTACAGTATTATTTGAACGTTGATTATACCCAGTACCTCATCATAGTTGTTTTCATTGAGCCGATATCCACCCAAGTATGCCCACTAGGAGATAAAGAAAGCAAATACAGAAGTAAAGCACCCTCCTAACGACATGCATATTATTTATAGCAAAATCCCGCGTTTTCACCCGAGTAAGTCCTGATCCTGTGGTAATATTGGGATCAAAATGTAGCCTGATGTTACTCCTTAATGATGTAGTGAATGAATTTTTGGAATCGGTTCAGAGATTACCCGGAAACTACATACATACACTAACGTTTATAATATTAGTATAGAAGTAAAGATAGGTATAGATTGAAGAGAAGTAAATTGGAGTGGATTCACTACAGATGGCCGATAAAAAATCTGCAGTCTGGTTACACCTTAATAATATCGAAAGAAGAAATAAACTAAAGCGGAAGCTTCGGTAATGAAATCCTTACAAGCTTTCATAAATTTTCATGGGAAATGATGATTGCACCAAGTTTTACGCGATGGTAGTTGATTTTTACAGGCTTTCCACTTTATTGTACCTAAGCATATTATTTTTTTACTCCAGACGTAAAGTTGAAAGTGGTTGTATTCTAAACGAAATATCAAATGCACTTTCAGGATTTAAAATCTATTATTATCCATACTTCCAGTATCACGGGGCTATGGAGCCACGGACCATTGGAGGGCGTGCGTGGAGCCGAAATCAACAAGTAGAAGCTATTTTCAATAACAATTTTACTCGCAAACTATGAAGTTGACACCAAGCCGGCGATTATCCCCGTCTGCGCTATAAAATGCTGACAAGGACAATCACCGGATCAGATAGAACTTTCCTTTGACCGCAGAAAGTCTAAGAATTATAATTCTAATAATTTGCTTCAGTTTTTTTTTATATCAATGTTGTTTAGGAATTCGTAATGAAATGAGCAATGACTGATTTATCTATCATCATCATCATTTCAGCTGTAAGAAGTCCACTGCTGGACATAAGCCTCCCTCATAGATTTCCAGATGCTTCGGTCATAAGTGGCCTGCATCCATCGTGAACCCGCGGCCTTAACTAAGATTTATTCGAGATTCACGGATTTATCTATATATCTATCTAATAACGGACAGTTCCCATCTAAATGCACATAATAGACGAAAATATAGAAATGGGAAGAGCTAATAATTAAAACGGACAATCGTGAATCAAATTATTTAACAACTAGCTGCGCTCCGCAGATCGGGATCAAAAGTATCCTTTGTTACTATCCATTACTTAAACTATCCTCATGCAAAATTGTATCCAAATCGGTCGAGCCGTTTGACCGTGACAAACAAACAAATATTTAAACACAAACAAACATTCGGATTTAAAATATTAGTGTTGATGTACGACTGTACGTACCTACCACCATTCTCCAATATGACGTTCATAATTATTTCATATTTTTTATGTCACAAACCACACCTAAAATCAATATCCCTGACGCGCTTTATCAAAATGGTCTACTCTTTATCACACAGATTCACACGTCACAAAACCATTTTGGTCTATCTTTTCATTTAAAAACATTAATGTTGTAGTCCGCTTGTACATACGTAGGTATGTGAGTGTTCTAACAAGTTGAAACAGTCGGCGCCAACTTTAATTTAGGCTCACGATATTTGCAAACGGAAACGTAAGGGGGTTTGGTTTCTCCCCAAACTGTCAACTGCAAAGAGGTTCGTGTTCCTTCGTATACTCGTAGTATAAGGAAATTTAAGACCGGTCACGCGGACAAATATACCTACTTGAAGATCCGTTCACACATTAGCGATTTACCACGCCGATTCAGTATAATAAATGCAAACTGACTGAAAAACTGACTGACGGACTTGCTAGCCCATTGGTAAATAGTCCTATATGAACTGAGCGATGTTCCCGGTTGCATCTTTCTCGAGAGCCGGGGACCGCTTAAACCCCCAATTATTTGGGATCGGAACAGTCGGTACTCAGGTAAGTCATTATTGAGCACACCTAGTAGCACACCACCGAGTATGAATTTTATTGACATGTAAGTAATTTGTTTTTCAGAACCTATATGTTTTCATATGCCGAACTGGCCAATATAGAGGAACCTAACTAACTTATTGTTGACCTACTACCATCTGTACATTATACCTATATTATGAATAAATGATTGATTGATTGATTGACCTACTGAATGTAGATTTGGCAAAAACATAATGTGGCCGCTCGCCTGCCTGACATTAACTTTCTCTGGTTAGTTATTCTTTTAGTATGAGTCGTATGAACTGAACTCCATAATACGGGAATATTATGGACTTTTGAAAGGCGTGCGTAGAGCTGAAGCTAACACATAGATTTTTCCTTTTCAATTACAATTTTACTCGGGAACTATGAAGTAGACAGCATGCCGGCGATTATCTCTGTCTGCACTATAAAATGCAGCCAAAGACAACCACCAGATAGGATCGCTGAGTGGCCTGAGATGTAGTGTGCTGAATGACGATTAAAACGTCAAAAGCATCATTGAGTTTGCAGTTACTTCGGTGGCTGTATATAACTATCTTCCTTTCGATGTCATATCTACTGTTAAGGTTGATCATTGTTTTACAGCCATTTTGTATTTCAGCGACTATCTCGACAAGGCCTGCGGTACTTGTGCAAACCAGCAACGTATACAGGGTTCTTGATACTTCTTATACAGTACTGTGTTCCGGTCTACATAGAGCAGTGTCTGGATATAGCCCCGAGACATTTGCGTCTGCAGACCTCGGAAGACTGATTAAAAAAGTCCAAGTTTGTGTGAATAGCTGTTTGGCTCGGCAGCGGTTTAATTTCGAGCGATTCAATAAAAGCAAACGTTTTCTTACATTCATTAAAGCGGAAACATTAGCTTCTACAGTCGTTTTTATTGAAAGTTTAATGTCCGACCTTTATTAAAATTAAGGGTCGCGCTTAACTATGAAACCTTCTTAATTTTAACCGACTTTAAAAAAAAGAAGGTTATCCATTCGTCGCGTACCTATCTATATCTATCTATACCTACTAATATTATAAAGAGTTTTTGTACTCGTATAAAGAGAGTTCTATGTATTTCTATGAAATTCCCTACGCTCGCTCGACGACGCGTCGCTTGATTCGTGTCGCTGACTACGTAGGGAGTTGTATAGAAATAGATAGAAACCAGCAAGCAGTGTCGACGCGACACGTCGTCCGCGGCCGCCTCATGTCACCCGTTGCCAACTTGTACCTTAACGCGGATGAATCCGCGGGGCAAAGCTAATAATTTTAAAAAATAGTTGAAAGCACCTGTCTAACTCATACAATACAGCTTTAGGTATATTACAGCAGTTCTAATAGTTAGGCAATCCAGCACAGCCTTTGAGACAAAGTTCAGGAACGTTCTCCTATTGCGACAGAAGCACTGGTTTGACATCTGTGAAACGTTTGCTTCCAGTTTTCAGTTCAGACGTGTTTCTGTTTTCACTTCAACGGATTGTATTTAGTCCTTTGGCTGTGAGGCGCTTTGATGAAAAATCGGCTGAATTTTCATTTCCGAATTTGCAGAAGGTATACTCAATGATGACTTACCTACTGCGCCAACCACAAATCTACACCTACACTAATATTATAAACAGATAGATTTATATTTGTGTGTGTGTGTGTGTGTCTGTATATTTGTAATGAATAAACTCAAAAACGAGTGGACCGATTTCAAGAATTCTTTCACCATTAGAAAGCTACATCACCCTAAGTAACATAGGCTGATCCCGATATTCCCACGGGATCGGGAGTTACGCGGGGGAAACCGCGGGACGCAGCTAGTAAAAAATAAAATAATTTGGTGTTTAGCGGACTCCGGGCTCCCGAGACGAATGCAACCGGGACCATCGCTCGGATGAGAGGAAAATAAATACTTGTCCCCGACGGTAAACGAACCCGCAATCATCAGCGTTACAGCCTAGTATTTGCCCGACGACGCCCATCAACAATAATAAAACAAATCCTACGCACCGTTGCCAAGTAGCAAAACTAGCAAACAGGTTCGTTCTTAATTAAGTACAAACACAGAATACATAAATAGTACAAGTAGTACAAACAAAATTGGGTGGTACATCCACAAATTGCAATTTCCACTTTAATTATCGCAAATAACTTCATAATTAGGTATCGTTTGCCACACCTCAACTCGTGAATATCTTTACTTCAATATGGGAACTGGTATAGAGAAAAGTATCACTTCAGTCATAAGATGCTGACGAACTACAAAATATGATGACTAACATCATATTTTGTAGTTCGTCAGCATCTTATGTCGAATACCTACCACATTCAGATTTTCAAAATCGCTATACATAAAATAGTCGAGGTCCTGACCGACCTACATATATACCAACGCAGAGGGATTTGGAATATCCTCCGGGGTCGGGACTTAAACGAATGAAGCCGTGGGACTTTGATGACGCTAGCTGATAGCAGCCGTCAGGTCAAGTTAGAGATTTTAGGGCGACTTGAATACATCACTACACGAATAGAAGTAGAAAAGGAACAAAATTACTTCTGTTAGTATGGTTTATTGTTGAGTAATAAGTTGTATTCACAAACTTAGGTACTAACTTATCTGTCTAACTTACTAAGTTACTCTGCCTAACCGTCTTACCTACATATCTAACTTAATTTCCTTCCATACTTATCATATTTTCGTATGTTTCTCTAAACCTTCTCCTTATCTGAGCGATGTTCTCGGTAGCAGTCCTTTCGGGAGCCCTGGGTCCGCTAAAACCCCAACATATTTTGGGGTAGGCACCGTAGGTAAGTCATAAATAGTCATCATTGACCATACCTACTGCAAAAAGATTTGGCACTATCTTTACGGGCGGCTGCCTGCCTGACACTAAACTTCCTAGGGACCAAGCAGTTTACACGCTAACGCGCGGGGAGAACAGAAGTTTGCTAGTCTCCCTTTTAAGACACCCACAGGAAAATATAGGATAACTGTTCCATGTCGGGAATACACGGCAGCTTTTCTCTACACCATCGCCCTAATAAAATATGTTTATATTTCCATGTGTATGTTTACATTTTGTTTTGTGATATCAGTTGATATTACAGTGTAGTGCAGTTAATTAAGACTCAGTGTAGTGTAGAACCGGGCCGGGCGAGCCGGAGGCGAAATGGGAAATAGGTAATTAAGAACTTGCGTACTGGGTTGCAGCTTACCACTGCTGTTTGAATGTACAAGTTGTAGCAGGCTGCTGTTTTGTGCTTTGGAATATGTTTTCAACTAGTTACATTTAAGTTTGTGGCTTCTAAAAATGTTTAGATCGTTTTGGCGGTGTTGGTCTAGTGGTAGACTTTCCGACTTTCATTCCGAAGTTTATGGTTCGAATCCTGCCCGACCATTGTCTTTTTCTGTAAGAAAAATTAGAAGAAATAAGAATAGAATTGATTTAAGGCGAATAAGCAATAAAATTACGGACGTGTTTTGAAACGGAGTGTCCGTCCGTCGAAAATATTTTATGTTTTTTGGGTGTTGGCACTATTGATGATCATAGACCTGTGGGCCTGTGGCGATAGTCCCTTGTCTATGGTCATCAATGGTGCCAACACCCAAAAACATGAAAATTGAAGAGTGTGTTCTTTGTGGTGGGTAGGTAGGTATTCACTAAGAAAATGTATTTGAAAAGCCCGTGGAATCGGAACTTACTCGGGTCAAACCGCGCGACTCTGCTAGTATGAGTATATTAGAAGGATAGATATTGCAATTGACAAGAGCAACAGTACGATTACATTACAGTTAGAGAGTTAGAGGAAGGTATTAATTAGCCGTTAAAGCTGTGTAATCGGCTTACATCGGTGCAGATGTAATTATCATAGAACACAGGTAAACCCTCCATTGGGTTCTACGTGTGATTTAAGGTAAGTACTTAATTCATATGTGAGTATATACCTAATGGGGTTTGTTATATTATATGACATAATATCTAACATATAGTATTATCACTTGAAATATATTTTTATACATCAGGTAAGTCGGGGATATTGGCCTATGAAGTTTTAAAAGGAAATTATTTGAAAGTTATATAAAACATCATGTCGCGGATGAATTCGTATACGAATCGGAAGAAGACGTTAAACCAAACAATCCTTACCTTCAAACTGTGTTTGAACCTTAGATGGAAACAAAAAACAGCAGATACGTTACCTAGTTTGGAAAAAGAGACGATAAAACTGCGTCTAGCTGACGCACTAGCCTCATTTGTATATCGAACCGTTGCCGCGTGAGCACGTGCTGTCACACTGCAATTATCTTTTTGAAATCCATCAGAATGCCTTCTTGCTCACTTTACAAATGACTGAATCATTTAGTTTTTATACAGTGCAATAGTTTTATGAAAATGCATGTAGGTGTTTCTAGCTCATTTTTTGAATACGCAATGTTAGAATATACTGTATCTACTATTTTTTGTTTTCATCTAAGGTTTGTACATCAAAAGTTATTATAGGGCTAAGATATACAACCAATTGCATCGTGCGTCAAGAGATCGAAAAAAAAATCAAGATGGAGCCGCCGATTATGCCAAGACCAGTACATGGTTTTCATATGTCCTAATAGGATACTAAAACGATTATGCACCACCGCTGCACCAACTGTGCATTAGTACTTTGGGTCTTTCTTAAAATCCGACTTGAATTTTTCCTCAAATAAAATCTGGTTAGACTATTTTTATTTAAAGTTTCATATAAAGTTGGAAGTATCGTAGCAGATGTGTCACGATGCCGAGTGCCTTTGAAAGGAGTGGTTGTGTAAACGTCACTCTATATGGTAATCAGTGATGTGAATAGTCAGTAAGAGCATCGTACATGAGACGAAGAAACTCAGTGGGTAGGCTAAGTAAAAAAGAAAATTGAAAATCATAGACTGTCTTATTTACTACGCTGCTTCGCTTTTGTATGGGACTAGTAAAGGAAACTACTATACATTTTATGTAAAATGAGCTGTTTGTCCTATAGTCTCAGGGTGCCCTTTCGATCGCATAATTTTTTTTTTCATAATGTTGTTTGGCATAAAAGTTTCAGCATAAAGTTTTCTCGCATAAATAGTGATCGGCATAATATTATAAATAAACAAGGTGTGGTGTATCAAAATTGAATTTTATATGCAATTCATAGCAAAATTTGTGAACTACTACATAATATGAAATGATATTCTAAATTTTAATATGATATTAATTTTAACTCATTTTACATTTGTTAACATTATGGTTTTTTATGCTTATGACTTGTAATCTTTATGCCATAAGGTGAGATGCCAATAAATGTTATGATTAGTAATCGTTATTCTAAAAACATTTATGCAAGAACATTTTATGCTAATATATCATTATTATAAACGAAGTTATGCGAAATTAAATTATGCCTAATGATTTATTCTAAATGAACGTTATGCGAAAAAAAGAGTATGCCAAAAAACGTTATGCAACCTTACATTATGCCTCTTAAATTTATGCAACCCAATATGGACCCGTAGTCTCACCCGTATTAGTCGCTATCCCGTGGGAATTTGGAGAAAAAAAACCGCACCCGAGACGCGCGGTCAACTAACTCACTTAGAAATACCAAACAGGCAGACAGGAGTATATATTCTCCCCTAATTCTATCCATACAATGAAATATAACATGTAGCATAATATTTTGTATACGTATTTACCGCATTTACCCAGTCCCCAGTTCCTTATGTTGAGTTTTAAGACATTACCGGGCTCTAGGGATGTTTCATAATGAAGTAGGTACAGTAATGTAACAACATTTTTTTAACATAGGTACTTTATTGTTATAATGTTCCATTCGTTAAGTTGAATTCTGCAATGTTTTCGATTATGATGGATAAATGCATTTTAAAAACTCTACTATTTTAAGTTTTCGAATATCACCGTTCTGGTAAAACATCGTATCCATAGATACGTACCTAGTGAGTATTTATCAGTTCAGCAGTGGATGAGTAAGGGCTGAGATGTATCTTGTAGTGTCAAAAATGTAAGGCAATAAACTGTGTTTTTTCATTCGTTTTAATATAAATCATATCAAATTTAAAATGCTGGGTATTTTTTGCAAAAGGGTTTAATTTCTATGTAACAAACAAAACGGTACAATAATTTAAATTCATTTCGCAAGTAGATTATCTTGCAAGGAGTCAGGAAGGCGTAAAATTGGTAGTATCCAAGCAAACATATCTCCTGTACTCCCTAAGGTATTTGTAGGTATCTCTTGAACACCATTTCTCTACTTCCCCTCACAAGCTTTTACAACTTTAATTTCCCTGATACAAAATGAGTTCTATGTAATATTCACGTGCATTCTTTTATGTAAAGTTTTATGTCGAGTAGGTGGATATATCGATCGAACATGTTTGTCTACATTAGAACGTGCATTTAGCATTGGTATTTTATCCATAAATAAATAAACGAGTGGGGGATGTTAGGTTTACTTTCGTTACAGAATTTCTTAATTCGGTTGCCGCGCTCAAAGCCTGGGATAAAAGCTATGCAATAGCTTAAAAATAAATTCTGTGAACAACACACAGCGTGGTAAGCGACTAAGCAAGAAGAAAAATAAAAGAAGCAGAACATAGAAGTCAATTCCCTGCAAGTTACCACCTTGTAGGCCTGGTTACGTTTGTTATGTACCATACATAGAGAAAAAATATGTACCATATTTTTTAGCATAAAAACTTGTCTACGTCGAAAATCGAATCCGCAACCTTCAGCGTCGCCAACGGGGAATCGCTCAATACGCCACAGAGGTCTTTATATAATTCAATTACAAGTTTATATTCAGGTAAAAGGAATAAAATTCTATATTAAAACGTTTTTGCTCTGAAACATAAAAATAACCACGAACAGTCTGCAAATATAATTTCTAGAAAAAGCCAAAAGCGAAATGCCTAAAATAATATAACTTTAAAGCTAGAACAATACCATCAACCTAGATTCTAGATTAAACCCTGTAATATCCAGTAATAAACCCAATGTAATTCTAGGTCACCTTCACATCTCGCCATTTAATAAGAACAAAAGAGGCAGCCATAACAATTCTCATTCTCCTCTGATAATGACGATACAATGCCTTGGAAGATGTTCAACCCACTACGGTTCAGAATGACCGCGCTGCATCACCGACTTATTGTAAATTACTACCACACAGCCACTTGATTATAGTCTCTCTGCTTAAAGAATAAGGTTGGTAGAAACTGCAAACGTAAGATGGTTGTGTATAATCCAAATGAAACGTTGACACTGAGCCCCCAACGGCCGGCGGGAAGAAAATTGTGAGATCAAATTAGGTCCCGGTTTAAAGTCTTCACAATAATAAGAATGGCTCGAAAATGAAATGTAGGAGGAAGCGTTTTTCTCTATTTTTGTTCAGATCCCTTTTCTGCTGGCTGTGAAACATTTAATTTATTTTACTTCAAAACGTTTGTTCAACTTCACATTTTAAATCTTCCGGGGGATTTGTGAAATCTTGCTGGAACAGCTTATGCGGATGTAAAATTAGGTTTTGTACCGAAACTGGCGAGCGAGTTTGACCATTGAGAGTTGTTTTGTGGAACGTCATGTATTTCCGCGCAGGTTGACGTATTTGTGACGTCACATTTGCTGTTCAAGTTGCTTTTGGGCAACTTTCATATTTAATTTAACTTGTATACAAGTTGTTTTAACCAAAAACCAATAAATTTCATTGCATATAAAATATTTTTTCCTTTTATTCGTCTCTCATTTTATTTACATTTCAGTCTACCCGTAAGCAAGAGGTCTGAAATGACCTCGAAACGTAAGGCATTGATAAACTGCTTATACACATATAAAGTTCAAAGTCCTGACTGATCTATATATCAACGCAGAGCCCAAACCGCTGGTCCTAGATATATGAAATTTGGAGAGTGTGTTTTTCGTGGTGTGTAAGAAGTAACCACTAAGAACGGATTTTTGGAAAATCCTTCGAGATCGGGGACCTTCGCGGGTGAAACCGTGGGTCCCAGCTAGTAATATAATAAAAGAAAAGCGATTAAAACCGGAAAAAACGAGTTTAATTTCAATCCAACATGGCAAAAACAGAAAAAAAACCTCTAAAAATTTAATTTTCAATATTGTGATAAAAATAAAAGTGTACTAGTTTAAGAGGCAGCGTCTAACTGATAGATAGAGTTCCGACTTCCAAGGGAGTACTGAACAAAAATCCATTAGGAATCCCCGAGGAGCAGACGACGTCTTCCGTTTCGGAAATTACATTAAAAGGCAATACTTCCTACCCAATACCTAAGCTGCTTCTTAAAAAATCAGAGATATTACTGGAAATTCATTTTTGAGGTTCACTCTTCACGTTTGTAATTTGTTTGTGTTTTCTTAAGTAGATCTGTTTTCTTGCTTTTAAAGCCCCGATTATTTTAAGATTTATCTATAGAGCCCACACCTACAGCACACATGCGCAATTTCTATTCTACTGTATGCAACTTGGACTTAAATGTGTGCTGTGACGTTGAGAAAATTTTAACCTTATTGCTTCAACGTATATCGTCACATTTGCGTACAAGTTGCATACAACTTTAAGTTAAGTTGCGCTCATTAGGCAAGTTTTGCATTCAAGAATGCGTATCTTAGTATTACGTAGAACAACATAGTTAGCAGCGGTATTGGTTATTATCCTATCCTACTAATATTATAAAGGTGAACTTTTGTGTGTTTGTTGTTCTTTTACGCAAAAACCGCTTAACCGATTGAGATGAAACTTGGTACACAGATAGCTTTACCCTTTCAACTTCCTTCATCTCCAATAAGCACTATTTCAAAAACGAATTACCCAAGAGGTTTAAAAATAAACTCAAAAAGAAAACTTTTTTTACCCACGCAATAAAAAACAATATTTGCCACATTAAAACTTTCCAGCTTTTACTCAAATATAGGGAACCTAAACGATGGAAGTTGAGCAAAAGGCATCAATATTGCTCCTTTGACGTTATTCATTTCAAAGAAGATGCTTTGACCTTTGTCCTTACGTCTCTATAAAATCATACTTTCCAGACGTTTTCCTTTGAGTTTCTTATTAGAAAGGTAATCGAATATAGGCAAAGAAAGCGGGATAAGTCAAAAAGGTTCTTTGCTTAGATAAGTAAACGTGGGTGTTATGAAATCTCGGTTATTTTTATAAGCATCTGATTTTACATGCGACCGATAAATAGGAAAATGATATTATTATAAAATGAGTTATTTCAGATATCTGCCCATATCTACATACGTAAAAATAAAATAATACGCTTGCTGTCTACCAGTCACAGATCATCAATATTTTACCAATCATAATTCCATTTCTAAAGCATGGGTATTGGGTACTAAGAAATCAGAACCACAAAAGAGTCAGCAATACTTATCAAACATGGCAAATAATTCACAGTTAATCGTCTGGTCTGTGCAGACGGTAAGCAATTTAGTGAGGATTATACCCTGATTCTCTTGCAGTATTCACCCTAAAGCAAATAATACAGTTTTAGAATTTAGACGTCGGGGAATATTTGTTGAAAAAATGCTGAGGTAGCTGGCACTAACCGTTGGAATTAAGAGGTCCTTTTAAGACTTGTTTTATGGACCTCTGTGGTATGGTGGGCAAATATTTGCCTGTAATATTAAAGGTGTAGGTTCGAATTTCGATGTGGAATAAATATAATACATCTGTTATCTGCAACTGTTTGTTTCATGTTTTTCTTGAACCTCATAATATTTACAAATATACTTTTCAAAACTTTTTATCGTTAATTATCACGTAGCATATTTTAACCCTTAAATTGGACAGTCATTGACAGTACGTGCAATCTGTATATTTAGTAGAAATGAATACTGCAAATGACCCACCCTATGTCCTCAAATAAACGCTGCACAAAACAGTTCTCCTTAACCAAATTCTAAGGTCTAAGCATCCAAATCGTTTCCAATAACCGCAGAACAATATGAATAACCCGAGTGGAACAGATTATTTGCACTTTGTACCGAGTACTCGGTCTCTAATCGAATGAGGACCATCGAGGGAGTCGAGACAAACGGGCGTCTACGCAAGACTTGTTTGAAGGGAATTTAATTGAATCCGCCAGACATAGTTGCTGATTAAATAGTTTTGTTTGATGTTGGTTACAATGAGAAGCGGATATTTGTTGAGTGTTCTGAAAATTTTCGTGTCCATTAGATTATTTTATTGTGTAGCTTGTAGAATGAAGTTTGAGGCATATGTTCGTAGGCCTTGTGTGTTTTATGCTCCCTTACCTACTGAAATGATAGTTCTTTTCCTTCTCTTCTGTTTCCACTTTGGATAGAGATATAAGAGCTAAAATGTTTATCTATGCTATATAACTAATTGAAAAAAAAGGTTCAAACTGTGGTGCGATTTCAACTGCTCGACTCACGGGCAGGCTATTATTCCATGAAATCTACCAATCTGTTGTCTAGTACCCATAGCACAAGGACACGTAGTATGGCGAGGTTTAAACCAAACTGCTATCTGGGCATCAAAATAATACGACATTTTAAGTTACAAACACTAGATTTCAGCAAATAGAGGAATGAAGGTATGTTTGCTTAATTTAGGGCTATATGGCGCAGTGTGGAAAATCATGCAATAAAAATAATGAACTCGAACAGGCTTTTCCTATACTAAAGTTTTCATTTCAAGATTATCACTTATTAAACTTCTGACATGTAATTAAGGAAATTAAGGAAAGTTGTCCACTAAATTGTGACAAGACATCGAACGAAGGTAGGTAGATGTTCCATTAAAAACATGAAATTGTTATTTCTGGATATTTATACCACTACGATGCCTTCAAGCGTTAGTTATTGACATGCTCATGTTGTATTTAATGTTATATCGTGTTTGCCTAACCTTTTTGGGTATAAAAATAGTTCAGTATTTTCGTGGAAAGTTATATTTTTAGGCTTTAGAATAATTTCGTGAGAAAAAGTTTCCGCTTATAGTGACATCTAGTAAAGTCGAGGAAATAATAATGTCGTAATGAAATTTAATGTAGGGACGTTTGTATGGAGAAAGAGTAGGTAGACTATCCGTCTACCTACTCTTTCTCCATACAAACGTTGTCGACTGTTTCCTCCCTGGATAAAGACATAGAGCAAATATGTTTATGCCGTAAATCCTATATTAGCCATGACCACGTTTTGTTTGTTTTATAATAGAATTTTCAAATGGGCAATTTGCGTATAAAATATCACACAGCGCCATTTAGCCCCATCGTAAGCTTTTTCTATATCTGCCATGACCATGCCCCTACGTTTTGGTTTATTTTCATTTAGATTCTTCTTCTGTTTTCGCGATGTTGTATTGAAATTAAAGACATTTTTCGGTTTGAATCGCGTGGTTTTTATTACTTTTAGCATTGTTACAACGCTCAACGTTTCGAGACCTTTCCAGGTCTCTTCTTCAGGATAGACTAAGATGTGATTTGTCATTCTAATGTCATTCGAATCACGCGATTCAAACCGAAAAATGTCATTAATTATTTTCATTTTCTTTTTTGTTAACATTCGTGTCCCTCGCGACCAAAACCATTGTAATATGGTTGAAACGTCGAGTTAAGAAAATAAATAATAATACACGATTGAGACCCGGGAAAATGTAACTATGTAACCCATGGTATTTCCCTATCTTTTTACCAAATTTTATAAAAAGCTGTTCAGTGATTTATACGCAATAACTCCTAAACTACAAAAAATCGTGGAACATACATGGGAGTGACTCGGGTCGTGTACCTACTCTTTTTTCCAATCAAACTTTACAAACGTAGTCGACTGTTTCCTCCCTGGATAAAGATAGGTATTAGAAAAAAAAATGTTTATGCCATAAGTCCTATAGCAGCCATTACCGTGCCCCTTTACAATTATACGTTTTGATTTTATACATTTTATAATTTTTCAAATTTTATTCTTATTCTAATTAGAAAATGAAAAAAAAAAACAAAACGTAGGGGCATAGTCATGGCAAATATAGGTTTTATGACATAAACATATTTGCTCTAATGTCTTTATCCCGGGGGGAAACAGTCGGAGAAAGAGTAGGTAGAACCTCTACCTCTAGACTTTCGCTTGACACTTCTTCCTGGGATACCTTGTATACCTACGAAATTATGCATCTTAAGCAAACTATGCCAGCTATGCTTACTTATTTGAAAAAACTGACGAGCTACGCTAAACTAACTTAGTTCAGTTGCGGTAGACATTCGACAAAGAAAGTAGTAAACTTAGTCTAAGTAACGCAATGTCAAAATGTCAGCACCGATCTTCTTGACAAATCAAATTATCATACGAAGGTCTGACAATGGCCTTTTGTAACCGAATACATAAATGACGTCCGTGGTAATATGAATGTACAAAACATCCCGTATCTTTTCAAGAGAGGGTTTCCACACATCTTGGCTTCCCTTAAGCCCACCTTAAATCCGACCTCTCTTATTATAGGGGTCAGTTTTGACCAGGGATGTTTGGAAATACAAATGTTTGAACACGAGTTCAGAATTGTTTAAATACTTTTGACACATTCTTATGAGGGTGGACAGCCCTTTTCCATAGAAACGTATTCAACTGTTTTCTATTTGTCTCCATAGCATTTTTTTATGGTTTCGTGCCTCAAAAGGTAAAAAAGGAACCCTTATAAGATCAATTTCTCGTCCGTCGGTATGTCTGCTGTGGTGTCACCATTGTACCATCCCTCAAAGGTATATCAAAATCATGATTCAGAGTGAACATGATAAAAAAATACCTAAGTATGGGCAAATTTAGAAATTCACGTAAACCAATTTATCATTTTCGATTTTTCTCTTAATTTGACTTTGCTTTTCACCAAATGTGACAAATCTAGATTGACCGGAAGTATCCTAAAGGCTTTGAGTCCAAAACCTATTATTTTATTTTCCCTAGGCCCACGAAATTGGAAAAAGAAATTTCAGTCACTGCTGTGGTTGTGGTAACTGCAAATCCTCGAATCGCCATATTTACAAAAAATACTTTATAAATAGACCAAAATTGTCTTTTCGACTTTTCTACACTTATTATTTTTGTACACTAAACTCCATCTCTTAGATGTTATAGTACCCTTACATACCATCTTGTTACAGAATTTAACGAGCTTGACCCATGTCAGCGTGTCAACCGCCAGCTAAACTACGATATGGAAACGATATACTTCCTCATTTTTAACCGACTTAAAAAAGGGGGAGGTTCTCAATTCGACCTGTATATTGTGTGTTTGTATTTATATATAAGTGTATAGTTTAATAACTATGATTTTATTTGAAAGGTGCAACCGACTTATTAACCGACTTCAGCTTATATAACAGATGACTCGGTTCCTAAGTTTGTAGAGGTTATTTGTTTAGTTTTTTTTTTCCGGGCTACTGGAGAATATGACTTTGAAGAAATTCTACAGAACAATAATAGGTATGAACATAGATACATACATACACAACAAAGCTACAAAGGACTGAGTGCCTTTACACCATCTGCTGGGGAAACTTTGCTATTTTCTTGTGGTCTGTAATTATGAAGGTTTTGTTTCACCATAAAAAAAATGTTGGATTGTTCGGATTAATTAAATTGAGAAATGACACTTAAAAACATCAAGTTTGTATATTCTTCTTATTTACGTGTAGTAGTGTGGCTCACCTAGTGTTAAAGTTTTCTTACTTGAACTAACGACTGCTGTAAATAACAACAGGGACCAACTGATTAACGTGCCTTCCGAAACACGAAGGAGATCGAGAAAGTGATTTTTTCCAAATAAAAAACGAATTGTCGAAATCGCACTTCGTATTACCTCACTTCAAGTACTTCGTACTTCGGAGTACGATATTAACATATTACACAGCCTACAAATATAAACAATGTTCGGGTCGAATTGAGACCCGTATATTGTTTTTCCTCCTTTTTTAAAGTTGGTTAAAAGTTTAATCGGGTAGAAAAAAAAGGTACCTACCATTTTCCATTTTAGTCATTTTATAGACAGAAACCTCAACTTGAAATCCATCACGTAAGTAATTGACAGTAGTAGGTATACGATTGTTCTCATTAAATGCATGCTTTTCCTCCCCTAGAGAATGTACGTGTGTCGAATCATAAGGAGTAAATACAACGACAGGACATGAAGGATTACGGTCTATATAAATAAACATTTTACGAATTAATAATACATATTTCTTAACTGAGGCTAAACTAAACGAATAGATTATAAAACAATTCTTTTGCATGATGTTGCACACACACATAAACGAGTTAGCGGCATACTAAGCAGCTTGTGATATGGGTACCAGACTCATAATATCACAAGCTGCTAAGTTTGCCATAACAGGCACCTTGGGGAAGGTACATTTCTTTTTAGCTTTTTTGTGCTTATTATGGCATATTCGTCCGTTTGTCTGTCTGTCTGTGGCTTATCTCAGAGACGCTTAGAACTTAGTAGTACTTAGTACTAAGTACTAACTTTGCATGACTATAATAGGTATATATTGATCACGCCGAGAAAGTTGCGTTGAAAAAGCGTGCGAAAGAGTTGAGCATTGGAACGCGATTAAATACGGAAAAATGAGTTTAATTTCAATACAACATCGCGATAACAGAAGAAAATTATCAAATAATATGTTCTAATAATTCCAAATACCCTAAACCGAGTCTTATTCAGCCAAAAATACATCAGAATTTTTATATTAGTCAAATTGGTTAAAGTGTTTTATCAGAAGCGTACTGGGAACGCTCCATTAGTGTAAAATGCTTTCTGAGAAATGTCTACAGTAGATTAGACGTCACTTTTCTTTAAAGAACAACGTTACATGTTAACAATTTCACCACCTACTCCTACCATTACAGTTATTTATTCCGCGAAAATATCGATGAAAATAATAGGCACTTTCGGGTAATTTTTTCGTTCATTTTTCAATACTCAAAATAAAGGATATGCCTAGGTACCTATGCCTATAAATAAGATGATCTATACCTTGAAAGGTCCCTGCTTATTTAACAAATCTACTTTTTGTGGCCATGACTATTATTGTAAATATTGTCGATTTTGTGAAAAATACTTACTACCTATCACTACCGTAGAATACATTAATTGAAGTAGATTTTTCTTCTGTTTTCGCGATGTTGTATTGAAATTAACGACATTTTTGGGTTTTAATCGCGTGGTGTTTATTACTTTTAGAATTGTTTCAACGTTCAACGTTTCGATACCTATAGACCTCTTCTCCAGGATTGAGTGAGATGTGATTTGTCATTTTAATGTATTAAAGCGAGCGTTGAGCGTTGAAACAATGCTAAAAGTAATAAACACCACGCGATTAAAACCGATTAATTTACTGCATTCTGGGATGCTATTCTATTCATCATTCCGAAGATACTGATCAGATTATCACCTAGATTTTATGGGACCAACACAGGACTCTCACCTTCCAAATAAAAAAATAATTATTGAAATCGGACTTAATATGCCGAAGTACGGCGCGGACATATCCACATACATACAAACAAACAATATACGGTTCGGATTGAGAACCTCCTCCGTTTTTTGAAGTCGGTTAGAAATGTCTTTCATTTCACATTGATTGAATACAAGATTGAGTTTCAGGAAAATAAGATTCCGACTTAGTCCCGTTAGCGGTCAAGAATTATAACGCGTTAAGAGCAATAATTTTTATGTAATTACAGCGGCATATTCTATGGGCGATAGTAACTGGATCTAAGCTTGTTGTATTGTAAACAACACCCCCATATAAAGATAATCTAATTACAAGAGAATCGTATCATCACAAGCGTCTGTGATGTCCGTGACAAAGCGACGAAAGTTGCACATCGTGCCGTGAACCGCGCGGAATACCGATGACCCCCCGTGGTCGCATGCATTATTTATCGCCCTAAGTCCACCAAATGAATGCAACTGAGAAAAACACGAGACATGTCTGTAACTAGAGTTGATGGAAGCGGCTTCCTTGGTGTCTTTCGATGTATTCTTTGGTGCCTTAATTTTAACTATTGTATTGTGATGGGCTGTATTCGTGTTTTAGGGTTCCGTACTTTTAAAGGGTAAAAACGAAACCCTATTACTGAGACTCCGCTGTCTCTCCGTCCGTCTGTTACCGTGTATCTCATTAACCGTAATAGCTATAGACGGTTGATTTTTTTAATTATTTTCTATTAGAGATTTGGCTAAGTAGGAGATTGGGATTTTCGAATTAAAGTTCTTCGAATTCCAATATATGTCGCTCCTTATTTTTGCAGTTCAAATACCTATACAATGATAAAACACGAGAAATAAAATAACTTAGCGGGTACTGGTAAGTACACCTTTTCGGAGTTCGAATCCCGCCGTGTACGAATATTTGGAAGCATTTAAAAATAAAAAACTGGAACCCCAAAGTTTATTTCATCAGCAAAGTGTTTTTTTATTTAAAAAGTTACATCCAGTTTTCAAACCTTGCGTTTTGTCCCCTACTTCGGTTTGCGACGTGTATTCGAAGCTAAACTACGGAAATAAAAATCCTATAAATATTGAACAACCATATTTTTCTCACTTTGTCGCATCGAGTGCCAGCCGTGTCGTACGTTTGTTGCTTCAATGGTACAGGTTAGAGTGTTTGCACACTTTGCCCGAATACGCTATAACGACGACGCAACACTTAAAAATGTTTAAATATGTATTACCTATGATGATTTAATATTTTTTGTTTTTATTGCTCAAGGCATTTTTACTAGAAATATTTTATAAGGAAAAATATGTACATCATCAAAAATTCTCCCATGACAGGATTCAAACCTAAGCCCCTCGCTTGCCGGGCGAGTGCGCTACCACTGCGCCACACGGGAACCCGTGATTATTATTACCGATGATTGTTTAGTAACCAATTTTTATCTAACTTTAAAATAATCCGTATTACATTTTTTTCTTGAGTTATACTTGCTCGGAAATTAGTTGGCATGGAGTTTTATTACATAAACCTAGTCATCGTTTTATAGTTAAGGGGTAAATTTTTAACATAAATACTATGGACAAACTATAATAATCATGTCCTATTTGTTAATAGTTAAAATTTCTGTACCACCCGATGCTACAACTATTTAAGTCAATTTCCCGTAAGTTACGTGTACATTTGTAAAAACGCCAAAGCATTCAGCAGTCTCCTTAAAATGTTTCATCTATGCACCGCACATATTAAGGCTTTGAATCCGATTTTAGGGGTACATACAGAGGGGACTGCGTTTGCTTTTATAGGTGATCATTTTTGAAGGATCAAGAGAAAATTGCTTACAGCGGTATGCAGCCGCTACTTGCACGAAAACAAACATATTTCACAATATAGGAGAAGACGTCTTCTGATATAAAGATAGATGCTTTGTTTGTTTTGAGGTGAGCCTTCTTTGATGTTTTTTTATCTAAGGAATATCTATGTATATCGGTGTACCTACTGGCGTATTGAGAACAACATACTACCGTACTAACTCTAACGTATTCTATATCTAAAAAAAGGCTTTGTTCTGACTGTCTGATCAACGCACAGCCTAAACCGCTGATAGTAGAGAGCTGGAGCCTTATTTTTGAATCGCTCGTGCCATTTCGGTTCGGACAATTTAAATATCCCGGTTTCAGCTAATTTTCATTCGATGTCGGACTCCTTCGGCAAGTGTTGGAGACACCAATGTTTAAGTTCATGCGATTCACATATCAGAATCATATCATATCAAAAATCAGAAGAAATCGAGCTATTTAAATCGCTCGAAGTGGCACAAGCGATTCACAAATAGACACCCTGGCGTAATGAGAAGAACATACTACTGTACTAACTCTAACGTAATCTATATCCATAAAAGGCTTTGTCCTGACTGACTGATTGCTCAACGCACAGCCGCTGATAGTAGAGAGCTGATATTTGGAGAATATGTTCTTTATTATCATGTGATAAGAAAAAAAAAATAAGGGTTCCGTATTTTGCCATTTGGCTACGGAACCCTAAAAACAGCTGAACCCAGCAGGTATGATTTATTTAAAAAAAATACGAGTAGGTACTTACTAAGGTTGCGTTTGTGGTTGCGTTAAAAAAAACTCTGCAAAAACTCCGACAGCTTCTATTTGGCTTCGATCATTCGATGTTTATAGAAATTCCATTTATTTTTCTCAAATGCACTGAGGTTTCTTTCATCACAAATATATCATGAAACTAATAAATAATGAATAAACGAGCCACTGGCGGTCGTAAATGATAAACTTGTCTTATGGATAACGAAGTAAATTGGAAGTAAGATTGTGAACATTTGTCTCCATGCTGTTCTGTTTTTTTTGGGATAATCTTTTGCATATTAATGATTTTTTTAGATGCGATAGTTCTAATAGTTACACCTAATTTAATAATAATCATAATTTATTGTAATCATTATAATAAGTAAACATTATTTCTTGGTGTTAATCCACACTTAGCAAATACTGCTTTTTTGCTCATAATATAAGTTAACGTTTCATCATTATCACACCTGATGTGATGACACATTGACATAATGCAGCCGGCTACTCTATTATAACTGCTGCTATCAGAGATAACAACCGGGACCAACTGATTAACGGATCAGAATGCTTTTCGAAGCACGGACGAGCTCTGGAAAGTGGTTTTGTGCCACACAAAGTCACCCCTCCAATAATGACTGCGCTAAGTGTTGCTTAACCCGCACGACCATTTGAGATGGCAGGTGTAGCTAGGCCAATGGGAGCTCAATGAATGTTATTGATACTATCCCTACTTTTAACTAAAACAAAAATAAGGAGCTCATTGGACTAGCTGCACCTGCCAATCTTGAAAGGTCGTGTGGGTTAAGCAACGCTTGATGCGGTGATTACTTGGATGGATGACCGATAATTTATGTGGCAAAAATCATTTTCTCTAGCTCCTCCGTGATTCGGAATGCACGTTAAGCAATTGGTCTCGGTTTGTATTTCAGATAGTAGTCGTTAGGTCAAGTTAGAGACCTTATGGCGACCTGAAAACTCTAACATTAGATGAGCCACACCACTACTCAAAAAGAAAATCACCAAAATAAATACAACTGATATTATCCCAACTTTTTCAACAGTATGGCAACCCCATCTCCTCGGCGGTAGTCCAGTAAACATTACGACTTAATCTCGTCTAAATTGCCAGTTATCTTTGTTGCGACCGCTTGCATAATTGCAACTCTTTGGCTCGCCCGGTCGGCTACCTACTCTGTGCACTTAATTAGCAATATTCTTGTATGAAGTGACACTATTCGAATTTGGAATCTTAATTCGTTTTGCATTTAAGTATATTTATTTTTATTTGAAATTATTTTCTTTTAAGAGAATAGTCTCCATTCTCTTTCTCCATACAAACGTAGTTTAAATTTTCCTCCCTGTATAAAGACATTAGAGCAAATATGTTTATGCCATAAAACCTATATCTGTCATGATAATGCATCTACCTTTTTATTTTTTTTATTTTCTAATTAAAATAATAATAAAAAAAAATGAAAAAAAAAAGGTAGATGCATAGTCATGACAGATATAAGTTTTATGGCATAAACATATTTGCTCTAATGTCTTTATCCAGGGAGAAAATTTAAACTAGGTTTGTATGGAGAAAGAGAATGGAGACTATCCTCTTAAGATATGTTTAGGCAGGTGATAGGTATACGATCTCAAGATCCTGGACGCTGGAACAATTGATAGGAGTCAATTAATCACAAAGGAGACATATTATCATGATGACGTGAAATGAAATACATCATTTTCATGAGATAGGCTCGCATCTGACCCCAGACCCCGGGCTCTCGAGAGGGATGCAACCGGGAACGTCGCTCGGATGATGATGAGGCTTGCATCTGACCTCACCTCATCCGATGGCGCGTGACAATGAGGTCGTCGATGTTGCATGCTTGCCTAGAAAATACCTAGACTTAGGGCCTCGAAGGTTCAAGGGAATGTGAAGCGTACTACACACTTCATAGCATCTACTATCTGAAAATAACGATTTTTTCCAGTCTTTTAATTTAACAATCCCTAGACAGAACACAATCGAAAATAGAAATAAAATGAAGTTCCCGAACGTATCGTTCTCGACTTATTCACTAAAACTTTGCTAAAACTTGTGCATTTCCAATACAACGACCTATTCTTAGGGAGTTCGTAAAAAGAGCTCGCAAATCCTTATAGTCTCAGAGTGTTCGCAAAATAGTCGAACTGAGCATGTGATAGTTTAGTCGAAACTGTCTCTATGGGGTACTATTCTTAAATCACCCAATATTGCGCCTTATTTGCGACCTTATCGCTTTTAGCGATAAAGTCGCCTATTTGTGCAACGTTCTATTTTTAAGCTTTTTGTGTTTCTATACTTAATGTATTGTTATATGACAGCATTTAACTTTAAGCATTTAGTTTTAAGTGCAAATAAAGCGTTCATCTTTTTAACTACTGTAGATTTACCGCGTAGCCTCGGCATAGAATAGGGCTCCTCCATCTCTTCCCGTGGGTGTCGTAAAAGGCGAATAAGGGATCTGAGGGAGACTAGCCAACCTAAAGTTCTCTCCGCACGGTGGCGGATAAACTGCTTGGTCCCTAGGAGGGTTGGTGTCAGGCAGGCGGCCGGCCGTTAAAATATTGCCATAAAATCTATTTGCAGAAGGTATGGTCAATGATAAATTACCTACTGCGCCGACCCCAAATTAATTTGGGGTTTAGCGGACCCCGGGCTTCCGAGAGGGATGCAACCGGGAACATCGCTCGGATGAGGAAAAGATTTACTATGATACTTTTCTGTTTTGTTAACATAAGCAGAAAGGATATCTGGACGTTTTTTAGGGTTCCGTACCTAAAGGTAAAAACGGGACCCTATTACTGAGACTTCGCTGTCTGTCTGTCTGTCTGTCTGTCTGTCTGTCTGTCTGTCCGTCCGTCCGTCTGTCCGTCTGTCACCAGGCTGCATCTCATGAACCGTAATAGCTATAAGGTTGAAATTTTCACAGAAGATGTATTTCGGTTGCCGCTACAACAACAAATACTAAAAACAAAATAAAACAATTATTTAAAAGGGGCTCCCATACAACAAACGTGTTTCAAAAACTACAAGGGAATTCTACGATGTGAGGTCGCTTCTGATTGGTCAAGTCAAATCGAGTTGGTCATGGAATTCAAAATGGCTGCCCTATCTGTCAAATATACTAGTCTGCCTTCACTGTCCAAAGAGCTTCTTATAAGTTTCAGATTTTCTTTGAATCAAAGTTGTTGTAAACCATTTTAGGGTTTTTCTCAATTAATCCGTGTAAGATCTAGAACCTTATTTCTGAACCGTTCATCCCATTTCGGCAATTTAAAAACTCGATTTCTACTGATTGTTGTTCGATGTGTTTGAGACCACACGTTGCGGTCGTGCGATTAACACAGAACAGAACACAGAAGTCGAGCTATTTAAATCGCTCGAAGTGGCAAAAGCGATTTAAAAAAACAGTCTCGGTTCACTCTTAAAGACGCACGCTACAACAGCTTATAAATTTAATTGTTAAAATAATTTATGTGTATAATTCTAAGTAAAGGTGTAAGGCGTTCGTCTTACGCCCACTTACGATCTTACGAATCATTATGATGAGCATTAAAATACAATCCCAGTAGGTATCGTTCAAAAATATTTCGTGGTCGAATAATGTCGATGACTTTGAGAATAGTAGACTAGGTCCCAAAGGAGTCCACTTTCATACCGTTTGCTATTTACCTTTGTCTAGCGAATCAATATTGCATGTCGCAGATGCATTGCTCCTTGAACAACTTTGTTTCTTTGTTTCTAAATAAAATGTAGGTACCCCTACTTTCAGCAATCTGTTTCTGATTCAATAATTTTGTTGTGTTCTTAGAATACCTGGTGGAGGTGGATATTCTAACAACGAAGTTTGAATTTTGATTTTTCTTTTTCAAGCTGTGTGAGGAATTTCCCTACAGTTTGACTTTGGAACTGGTGAAGTTCGTCCATCAGATACTAATTTGAAATGGGTCACTATCAGGCGACCAGTCCAGTTCTATGGTTGTGTTGTGCTCTGTAAAATAATTCCAAAAATATCGTCGCCTCCAATCAAGTGAGGTGAGGTGAAGGAACAAGCCTATCCTATACAAAAAGTATTAGGTATATCTCTAAGGATTAAAATCATCACAACTATATAACATACACTTTGATTGAAATTCGGTGAAATAGAAAGCAAAGGGGACTTGACGCACAGCGTCTCATTCGCAAAAAGTCCCATTGGCACATAGTCCTATTCGCACAATGGCAATTCGATGGCACCACGCATTATAAAACTGGACATGTCAAAAAACAGACGAACAAGCGAGTGAATGATTTCAATGTAAATATCAAATTCCTAAAACCAAACAGAATCATTCGTTATGTAACATACAAGTTTGCAGTTCAAATAACCACAAAAGTCAAGCCGATATCGATGCATCGCGTGTGGTGAAATAATGGATATTTTGACAAGCAACCGTTAGAGGTAGTGTTAGGGTGTCTACGAAAGCCAGAGGCGGAATAAATAAAGCCTAGTGCAGACAAGGTTTGAATATTGAACGGTTACGAATGCACCTAAACGTTGGTAATGAATGATTACAGTGGTAGTTTTGTTTTGTTTGTTTTGACTGGATATATGGATTACTATACCATATAGGTGGTATATGGTTTGCGAGTGCAGCCTAACTTTTCGCCTCGCCAGGAATAGAGAGTAATATTCCAAGTTATTCCGCCAACCTTCGTTATTCGGAGAGGCACCTCAAGAAGAGAAGAGATGGTTTACTGGCTGCTTCGCACGGTTTCACCCGCGTAAGTCCCATTCCCGTGGGAATATCGGAATCAAAAGTAGCCTATGTAACTCCCTGACAATCTGGCTTTTTATTAGTAAAATAATTTTTGAAATTGGTCCAGTCGTTTCGGAGATTACCCCCAATTTACATACATACACGTTACCAACGTTACCTCCTTGTAATATTAGAATAGATAAGTATGGCTTATTTAAAGTTAATAATAAAGGTAATTTAATTACTATTTTTAAAATTAGCAGGCTTTTCTTTTTTAAATAGTTTAGTTTAGTTTATCATTTACAGTCTGGGACTGCAGAGCTAGAGGCTAACGTTTCTGTAAAAATATTTCACAGTTGACATACCTACCTGTGTTTGTAATACCTACCACAGTTTATAGTACATTATGATATAAGTGCGGTAAGTTGAAAATTACAGCCGAGGCGATATTGCTAGCCCGAGCCGTAGGCGAGGGCTACAAGAAAGCAGAGGCTGTAATTATCAAAGCGCACGTATGTCATACGACGTTTTATAACACATTTGCGAGGAAATAAATAAAACTCGGACTTTCTTAAACGAATAAATCTTTAATCACTTGCCAAAGTTAATTTTATTCATAAAATATTGACCACTTTTCTGACATAAAAACTTTTTGATTTGCTTTCTTTGCTTTTTTTTTCTTAAGATTTAAAAAAGTACCGTTGGTTTTAGACGGAGCATGATAAACCGTACGTGTTACCTTATTAGAAAGAAACTCGTGCGTTTTACTTTACGATTACGCACAAGTACGTAATGACATACATTACGATATTGAAATTGGTGAAATAAGAGGCCCTTTACGAGCAAATGTGTTATAATAGTACATTATGATATAAGTGCGGTAAGTTGAAAATTACAGCCGAGGCGATATTGCTAGCCCGAGCCGTAGGCGAGGGCTACAAGAAAGCAGAGGCTGTAATTATCAAAGCGCACGTATGTCATACGACGTTTTATAACACATTTGCGAGGAAATAAATAAAACTCGGACTTTCTTAAACGAATAAATCTTTAATCACTTGTTAAAGCAGTTAGAAAAATTTGAACAATTTGTGAAATTGATTATTACGTTGCCAGTTGGCATTTTTAATGTTGTCAAGTTATTATTGACCACTTTTCTGACATAAAAACTTTTTGATTTGCTTTCTTTGCTTTTTTTTTCTTAAGATTTAAAAAAGTACCGTTGGTTTTAGACGGAGCATGATAAACCGTACGTGTTACCTTATTAGAAAGAAACTCGTGCGTTTTACTTTACGATTACGCACAAGTACGTAATGACATACATTACGATATTGAAATTGGTGAAATAAGAGGCCCTTTACGAGCAAATGTGTTATAAAATATTTTACAATGCTAATACCTACCTCAGTATACTTAATAGTTAGTGCAGCTCGTCGTTGTACCTAATATTTGCGCGTATTGCGTATTTAGTGCAGAAAAAGGTAAAAAATCGCCTTCACATCGTGAAGTTGGATAAAGTTCTGAAAAATTCAATTACCAACATCACATACAAGCGATATTGGTTCTTGTATGAAAAAGTACCTTTTTCATAGAAAATACGAGAGTTCTACGTACAGTCCAGTATCTAATTGAAAAACAGAAAAACGGCAAAAGCTAGTGCGAGTAAATCGTGTTTTTTGTCACCGAAGGAGACGGTAAAAGTTTCAAACTAAATTAGATTTCGTCTACGGAATGTAAGAGAAACCATCGCTGGCCTCAGCACTTATCGGGTTGCTTTCTCGAAACGTTTCCATTTCACAAGAACTTTGTACTTAAGAGGACAGTCTACCTACTCTTTCTCCAAACAAACGTAGTCGACTGTTTTGTCCCTGGATAAAATAGTTAATTTCATTTATAGGTAATTACTTATCTTAAAAAAATATTTTATTTACATACATACATAACACAAACAAATAAAAAAAAAGTCAATTAAATAAGCCGCTCTTGATCGTACCCGGCGCAAAGGAGCCGAGGATGCTAGCAGCATTGCCCATCTGTATGGCAATGGCCAACCTTGCACCAAGTACGACCCCGAGGATAAAGATATTTAATTTATATATTTATTTATTTATATTTAATGGATAAAGACATTAGAGCAAATATGTTTATGCCATACAACCTATATCTGCCATGACCATGCCCCTGGGTTTTGGTTTTTTTCATTTTCTAATTAGAATAAAAATAAAATTCAGAAAAGTTAGAGAAATCAAAACGTAGGGGCATGGTCATGGCTGATATAGGACTTATGACATAAACATATTTTTTCTAATACAAACAGTTGACTACGTTTACTACGTGTACGACTACTACTACGTAAAGTGTATGGAGAAAAGAGTAGGTAGACTGTCCCCTTAAGAGTAGGTATCGCGCTTGCCTATTTTTAACCCACGTCACCGAAAGAGTGGTCTTAAAACTTTTACTAATATCAGCAGGTAGGACATTGTATTTTATCCAAGATAAATCTCAAATGCAATCATTGTAGTACGGTGTATTCATTTTAATTTATTCATTGAGAACTGGTACAAGTACAAAATACATGGCTATTTGGAATAGTCTTTAAAGTAGGAGTTAGGATGTGAAATAATCCAGCACTACATTTTCTAGGAGATATTCTGCAGGGAAAAAAGTCATTTACAAAAGATAGATAGTACAATTCTTTATTGTAACACCAAAAATAAATAAAAAATAATAAAAAAAAAACATAAACAACTTAAATCAATGGGACAATGGGCGGCCTTATCGCTTAAAGCGATCTCTTCCAGGCAACCTTTCCGAGCAAAAGTTGTAGCGGAAGTTATGAGCACAGTCTACCAATTGTTGTGAGCCTCATGGCATAAGTTTTGAATTCCCTCGCGCGTCTAATTTTTTTTTAAGATTATGAACTTTGTAGATATGGATTCGGAAAAATGATGCACTAGATTGCGGACTGACTGAGAATCAATGGAAAGTCCAAACCGATGACAGTAGAGAACTGAAATTTGGAGAATGTGTTCTTTAAATTATGATGTAGGCATTCGATAAGAGAATTTTTAGAAATTTCCACTGGATCGCGCGGTAAAACGGGACACAGCTAGTATTTATACCCCACACAATTGCATTTTGCTTGAAAATAGAGCAATAAAAATCCACATGAAACAATTTCAATTGAATTCAGAAACCTTGTACAATTCCTACCAACAAAGTAATTTGAAAACGCATACAAAGTAAGTTAAATAATGGAAACGAATATTGGATTCCGATATAAGACCTATAAGAGTAGAAACGCGGCGTTCATATAAATGTCATATTAGATGCACTCCACATTTTGCTTTGATCTTTTTCGCAGCTGCATGACTGTTCAAAATAAAAGTAGGTATTGAAGATTTTTATCGCAACGATGGGGTTTGCAATATTTATGATTTTCATTTAATATAGGTACCTAGTATTAGTACTACTCGACCCGGATTACCCGACTTCAAAAAAGGAGGATGTTCTTAGTTTGTTGGGATATTTTTTTTAGTTTATCTGTATGGTGCTAGTCTCACTTTATTAGCGATACACTAAATACTTTCACCGAGAACTTCCTTCTATTTTGACATTGTTTCCTTTATTTTAGTGCACTTTCCAAACATATTTTAGTCAAGACAGTCTTTTATTTATCTAAAGTATGGATAGGCTCTCGAGTAATAAAGAAGTTTTCGTCTTAAAAGTACACCAAAATGTAGAAAACAATGCACCTACAAAGCATACACAAATAAAAAATTAACAACTTTCCGTCATATGAACCCGACAGGTATTTTGAGTTTAGCTCGTATATACCCCTTAAAATCCTTTGATTAAAACATTAATGCAACAATATGAAATGGTAATTTGTTCCAAATATGCTTACAGACCACTGAATACCAAACGATCAACTTGCTATTTTTCGGTGCTGTATAACGTAGCATATAATTCAGGTTTAATTTGTCATATTTTGTAATTAAAGCAGTCTTATTTTGTTGTGCGTAGAGTTCATAATTGCAACGAATGCAAATTCTGGCCAATAATGTTACTGTGAAGCCTATCCAGCAAGGGTTGTCAATCAATATTTATAAATAAACAATGGCTTTAAATCGTATTTTTTTACGTTTAATAATTTACAATTTGATTTTAAAAAATTAAAATAATTTGTACAAATGATTACATTTAAAAATTAATCAATAAATTTCAGCTTAGTTCTGATATTTTTGACCGAGAGAAAGTAGAGAGCGAAGCGTCTCTGTCCAGTCTGGCAAATTTTTGAAAATCTTAATGTGGTTATCGCCTTGTAATGCTGACCGTAGTTACTTTACTTTAAAATTTACTTATTCTGAAGGGCAATTAAATGAATTAGAAAACATAATATACAGAGCATGTTAGTTTACGTTACCTACTTGTACCTATATTTGTAACATTTGATTGCATTCCTAAATAAATATTTTTATTTTAATACTTGGGAACAACTTGTTTGTTGTGGGAATACCCATACCTACTTACTGTTCAATTATTTACGACGCACTCGCGACAGCCCTGGTTCATTGTTTGTCCGCACACCCTTTCTCATATTGTTCCATACGAATGGTTTCGCCTCTGTTTGCTCAATCTAATTGCGATCCAGTCACGAGCATTCATCTGTGCCGAATCATATTGCTAACAGCGCACGGCCGATGCGTGCATTTGTAAGCAAGTCTGCGGTGCTTTGTTGGGTGCCTACGTGAAATATTATGTTTTTTGGTAGTAAAGTTTCAATGTATTCGTAACGTTATAGGTTGCTATGTTTGTCCAACATAAGATGAATTTGCCTGAAGTGCATGTTACCGACCCATTTTATAATATTATTTAAAAATGTAGCAAGACAAAATCGCCAAAGTTCTACAGTGACTGTAGAACTTTCCTTCGAGTCTAGGAATGATCTGAATAAGTACTGAATATTTTTTACAAGGAGAAATACATCATCAAAAATCCTCTACTACACGGGTTCCCGTGTAGCGCAGCGGTAGCGCTCTCGCCCGGCAAGCGAGGGGCACAGGTTCGAATCCTGTCATGGGAGGATTTTTGATGATGTATTTCTCCTTGTAAAAAATATTTTCTAGTAAAAATGCCTTGAGCGATAAAAACATAAGAAATATTAAGTACTGAATAGTCAAGGTTTGTCGTCGTCAAAGACCATACCAAGGCAGGGTAATATAATTAGGCATAATAAATAATAACAAATGCATTAAGTTTAGGTAGTAGCCTAGTTCGTCACACTACTGGGTAAGTACCTCACTCTGACAAGAGTTAAATACCTAAAAAAAAACATAGTGTAAGAAAACTCTAATCGATTACTAATAGCCTACTATTTTTATATAAGCCTAGGCTTGTATTATTCGACCACGTCTCGCCATCTGGTCCATTTTCATAACTAGCTACAAAAAAGGACATTGTTTCACAACCAGAAAGGACTTTTTGAACCATTTTCATAACTGTTTTCCGTCGTCGGAACTAAATAATGGAATAATCTGATCGACTTAGACTCTATACACAATAATGTTAAAACAACTTAAGAGAAAATCTTTTAATAAAATTTGTATTGACATTATGCAAACGGGCCGGGTAGAGATTATGCGCGGTTCAATATTTTCTCTTAGCTACTTATAGGTGTTTACCCAACGTTACGCTCCGAGCCGACAATACGCTTCTTTCCCTGCTTCGGAACTCTTCAGAATAGAGGTGGTGTTGAGTCGCTACAAACATTATTTTTTCAAAGCTGGCTTTGTTAGGTTAAGATAAAAATTCAACTATAAGGGTTGGCTAGTACGGTAGTATTTGTATTACATTTTGACATTAATGATATCTCTAGAATCAAAAAGTTATTTTAGCTGGTAAAAGTGGAAATAAACGAATTGCAGTCTAGAAATAATAATGGACACTGGATATTAATAAATTGGAAATCAGATTCGTTTAGATTTTAGGATTGGACACGTAATTGGTTTAATTTACACAAAATACCTAAAGATTTTGTAATATTTGACCAGTTTTATGCAAATGTCGGTAATACGGTTCATTTTTACCAAGAACTGCCAACGAATATCATCCAATTCGGCAGAAGGTCTGTAGAGTGTCTTATCGAAAAGCTTAGTGCCGCTGCTGATGGTTTGCCATTAAATTTACGGTTCCTTCCGTAAACTTAAGCTAATAATTAGAACGCAAAAAAAATTAAAACAATAACCACTCCACACACTTCGCTATTAAAGTTTCCATTTGCTCGTTCCATGTTATCTTTATCCTCCTAGTACAGTTTAATTTAATATGCGCCGTTACAAACTGGGTTACTGGAATACACCAAACTAAATAACGATTGCCTCGACGATCGCCTTACAGAAAACGAGCAAGGAAAATTGCCATGTACACTGATTAATCGGTCTTGGATGTCGGAAAAAAGCTGGGAGATTTACAGATATTACAAAACGGAATGTTGAAGAACAGATTTGGAACTTTATTGCAACAAAAGGTTTAGAAATACCTATTAATAATTAAACTTATCTACTAAACGTTAATGAAAACACTAGCAAGATACTCTTTCGTAGGAACAGGTTGCAACTGGGAAAAATGGAAAATGTTTTTTCATCATGTTTTTCGAAATTGTGTAGGTAGGTATGGAGTAGTGTATAGGTATAGGTATGAAAATGCATACCCATCTAGGTTAAACATTTTACAAATTGTATAATGTTAGAAAAATATGAATTATATTTTTAACCGCTAACGCCAAAGAGGGGTGTAAAAAGTTTAACTGTGGCATATAGGTACCATACGGATGAAGCGATTTTGATATAAGTTTATTTTGTTAGATAGGTAAGTAATTTCTTCATAGCGCTGAAGCACTTATTAATCCTTATAGCCTAGAGCCTAGAGCGTTGAAAAATCAAATTACCAAATCTTTCCTCTTTCAGTAAATAATAACAAATAAATTATAAAATAAATAAATTTATTTCCAAATTAATGTGTACAAAATAACTTAAGTCAAATTTTGATTTAAATCTAAATTACACAAATGCCAAATTAAATAAATTCTGTGAACAACACACAGAGCCATTTAGCCCCGTGGTAAGCGACTAAGCTTGTGTTACGGTGACTAGACAACAGATATAATACTTATATTTATTTATTGTTGAACCAGTGCACACTCACCGATAGTGTGCCGACGGGTTCACGTACGTGGATCTTTGGGCGGCCTCGGGTAACCCGATTGGTTAAGCGGTGGCTAAAGCACCGAGTATTAATCCCACAGAGCAATAGCTTCATACAAGCCCGCAGCGGTCGCCGGTCGGTACTCCACTACATGCGCAGCTATATGTGTTATGTGCGTGACTTCTCACCGCTTTGCCGAGGCCGCCCGAAGAGCCTACTCGGCTCACGTACGTTAAACCGTCGGCACACTGTCTGTGAGAGAGGTCACGCAACATAGTACGTAGTGAAGTACTCACGCTGCGGGCTTGTGTAAAGCTGTTTCTCTGTAGGAATTATACTCGGTGCTTGTATGAAGCTGTTTCTCTGTAGTATTATATTTATTTTATATAATTACTAGCAGCTCCCCGCGGTTTCACCCGCATAAGTCCCGATCCCGTGGGAATATCGGGATCAAAAGTAGCCTATAGCCTTCCTCTATAAATGGACTATCCAACACCGAAATAATTTTTCAAATCGGACCAGTGGTTCCTGAGATTGGCGCGTTCAAACAAACAAACAAACTCTTCCGCTTTATAATAGTAAATAAAAATAATAGAATAGATAGATACTCGGTGGCTAAAGTGCTAAGCGACTTTGTTACTAGCTAGTGATTGTTTGTCGTTTTAGTACATAAGCATTGATTTTGATCGACATTAATGGTTTACGATTAAATTAATTAGTCCTTGATTCGAAATACGTATAACAATAATCACATTTATTAATTAATTGTATAGATGTTTCAAAATAATTATCGTATGATTAATAATT
Organism: Idaea biselata; assembly: GCA_958496205.1. Lineage (NCBI taxonomy): Eukaryota > Metazoa > Arthropoda > Insecta > Lepidoptera > Geometridae > Idaea > Idaea biselata. The sequence goes on along the minus strand of OY292400.1, from coordinate 26,971,740 downwards.
AAATCGATCATGTTATTTAGATTTGATAATGATTAGCTTGGTTTATCACATGTTAACTACGGATTAATTAAAATAATAATTGTTTTTATACATACCCTCAAATAGATTGTTTAATGACGTCATACTAATATCAGATACTTGCCTACATAATTATATTAGTACTAGCAGATTCCCGCGGTTTCACCCGCGTAAGTCCCGATCCCGTGGGAATATCGGGATCAAAAGTAGCCTATGAATTTTTGAAATCGGTCCAGTAGTTTCGGAGATTACCCCTAATATACTTACATACATACATACATGTTACCAACGTTACCTCTTTGTAATCTTATATATCTTCTTCTAATATATAAAATTTCCATGTCACAGTGTTAGTTACCGTACTCCTCCGAAACGGCTTGACCGATTTTTATGAGATTTTGTATACGTATTCAGTAGGTCTGAGAATCGGCTACTATCTATAATTTATAAGGCAAAACAACGTTTGCCGGGTCAGCTATATTAGTATAGATTCATGCCCTTTTCATAATAATTTAGAAAGTTTTAGTTCGTTGATCTTTAAATTTTTTCTACTGTTTCAATTTTTTTTATTGATTCACGAATGATTAACGTTTCATCACTATCTTAACTGATTGTATGTGATGATAATTATGATCTTAGATATAGCATGCTCATCTAGAAGAAAGAAAACGGCATTGGCACAAAACCCGTTAAAAAAATTTAACCGTCATAATGTTTCGTTCGAAGAATCATTGTGACAGCACAGTTTGACCTGATGACGACCATAAAACTAAGCTAGAATAGGACTGTGGCTAGGATAGGGAAGGGGCAATGAAACGAACGTATTTTGAAACGGACACTATCGAAAACATTATACCCATGTATTTTTGGGTGTTGGCACCATTTATAACCATAGACCTGTGGGCCATAGACCCTTGTCTATGGTCATCAATGGTGCCATGAGAACACCCAAAACCCCTAAAATATTTTAGATCAAAAACTTGACATATTGATAGTGTCCGTTACATTGCGGATTCCCCCTATATGATTTCGGTAGCTACGCACCTTCCAATGGTGACAACAACTCAACTCAATCATGAAACCTCCGATGCAATCTAAATAAAACACTTCAGATGAAGGAATATACCTACTAATTTAATTGAAACCCTGCAATCATTGATTCTGGTTCGTTTACATGATGAATAAGGAATGATACACCACAATTATATAATGGAGGTATAGTCCAAGCGGTAAACGTAATGATACTTTATGCAAATGCAAATGCTTATACTTTATGCAAGCACTACTTTCATGTAGATGTTATGGTTTTATTTTGGCGTGTATCTAATATAGCAGCTCCCCGCGGTTTCACCCGCATAATTCCCGATCCCGTGGGAATATAGGGATCAAAAGTAGCCTATAGCCTTCCACAATAAATGGACTACCCAACCCCGAAATAATTTTTCAAATCGGAACAGTGGTTCCTGAGAATAGCGCGTTCAAACAAACAAAAAAAACAAACAAACAAACTCTTCCGCTTTATAATAGTAAAATAGATGTAAAATTTCCATGTCACAATGTTAGTTACCGTAGGTACCTACTCCTCCAAAACGGCGAGACCGATTTTTAACAAATTTTGCGTAAATGCGTATTCAGTAGGTCTGAGATCGGCTACTATCTATAATTTATAAGGCAAAACAACGTTTGCCGGGTCAGCTAGTTTTTATATAAAAAAAATTTCAACAGGAAGATCTAAAAAAACTAGAAAGTGAATCTAAGTTTCAATTTTGTGGGCTCTCAATCTATACCTACTGTTGGAAAATGCACAAGTAATTACGCTGAGTTGTTAGCAGTGTCAACAAAATTCCATTAAATTCGAGCTCCTGCCGAGAGCAATGTTTGTGTTTTAGACTAACGTGGTGCATACGCCTCTACGCAAATGAAACGTTGTTAGTATAATTAATTAATTACCAACGTATATAAAAGAAATAAAACTGGTCAAGTGCGAGTCAGACACGCCCACGAAGGGTTCTGTATCGAATTTGGGTACCCTAAAATAAACACTGGACCGTGAAAGCAACGACTTGCCTGACACTGATGCCAGTGTAGATGGCGCCCGTGGGTAAAATAAATCGCGATATCGTTGTGTCTAAAATTTAAAAATGATTTGTATGGGAGCTCCGCTTAGATATTTGTTTCATTTCTTTTTTGAGACCGGTTCTTTAATTTCACTTTTAGTTATTAGTTGTTATAGCGGCTACAGAACGATGTCATCTGTAAAAATTTCAACTGTCTCGGTTCATCATGAGATACAAACCTGGTGATAGACGGACCGACAGCGGAGTCCCAGTAATAGGGTCCCGTTTTTACCCTTTGAGTACGGAACCCTAAAAAACTACCTCCCGACGTACGTTGAAAAATTAAACCCTTTTTTTACACTGTTTTTGTTTTAAGTCTTTGTAATATAGGTACTACAACACTGTAAAAATGTAATGTTATTGTTATTAAAACCGCCGTGTCTGGTTATTTTTTTGTGTCGGTTAATTATAATTACTTTTTTTATAATATGCACTGTGTTTTTAATGCGAACACGGGGAAAGATGTCTAGTAGATAATTTACTGAAATTAGGCCTGCATTTCCTCCCTTTATCCTACTGCCGAAGGCATAACATAACATAACTGTTAGGGGCTTTTGGGCAATTATTTAGGTTAACACTTAAAAAGCGCACTGGTGCTGCTTTAGTATTTATTTTGTTTGTTTTACGATTTTAGTTGTTGATCCGGAAAATTAGTTTAATTTCAAACCAATAATATAGCGAAAACAGAAGAAAAATCTAGTATTGACCTTTTTAGGTTTTCGTGACGGTACGTCAAGGCTTAGACTGCGATTAAACGCAAGCGGTTTACGAATAGCTGAAAACGCAGAACAGCGGATCAATACTCAAAATCAGTTATTGAAAAAAACCCATCGCCATCGTTGCCCCGAAGTGTTGAGAAATCCAACACTTCAACAAAAATTTGTGACTTTTGCCTATCCCAATATTCTTACAAATAAATAAATAATAAATAAATAAATATTGCACGACGTTACACACAGCGCAATCTAGTCCCAAACTAAGCACTAGGCTTGTACTATGGGTACTAGACAACGGATATAATACTTACTTATTTTTCTTTTGTAAATACATACATATGATACATAGACACATACCCATGTCTTCGGACCGTGGTGAGTCCTAGGACATGTCGGTTTCTTCACGATGTTTTCCTTCACCGGAAACACTTTACAGGATCGGGACTTACGCGGGTGAAACCGAGGGAGCTCAACTTGTCGCATAAAAGTTATATTTTAAATTTTAAAGGAACAATACTTCTGTAAAAACACAACGCATGATCGACGGAGAACGGGATTCGAAGCAACAACTCATCTTTACTCAATCTGTTCAGTTTGCTATTTTGTGTAGGTACATAGCCGATAGCCGATAGCGGATAGCCGTTGATAGGTATCAACGGCTATAAAGTTAAGTGTCTTTCTATGATACTCTTGAAACTGACTACCAAAACTCTCACAGCCAAGTCCCCCAGCATACAAAGCAAATAAGTTCCATACTGCACTCTGATCTCAGATTATAGTAGCTCAAGAGTCTTGCTTCCAAATCGGCTGGCTTCGTGCCTAATAGCCGGTCGACCATTACGGCTCCATGTCTCTAGGAGTCAAGGATGATGCGGGGTATAGCTTAGCTTAAACTTGTCCTTGGCTGAAATTATCGAGGGAAATGTTTGTAAGCATTCGAGAATATTATTGTTGGTTTTCTATTTGGTTTTCGTGTGCTTAATGTCAGAATAATTTTGTAGAGTTTTGGGTTTTTATCTATATCTATACTAATATTATTAAGAGGAAAGATGTTTATGTTTGTTATGAATAAACTCAAAAACTACTGGACCGATTTCAAAAATTCTTTCACTACCATTCACCCGGAGTAACAGGCTACTTTTGTACCCCATATTCCCACGGGATCGGGACTTACGCGGGTGAAACCGCGGGACGCAGCTAGTTTTAAATATATTTTGTGTAAAGTTGGTTTGAGTTTTCATAAGTATACGTAAGCATATTTGATAGATGATATTTAACTCCATTTAACACATACCTATTTACCATATTTAGGCGGGCCTTATGGGATGGACCATAAGTAAGGCCCGCCTAAATAGGTAAATATGGACGTCATAATATTCTGTAATTAATTTTACCTATCAGTTGCACCACAGAATACATAAATAGTACAAGTTGCACGAAAGTCCATTAGACAATAATGACGGCTTCAAAATTTCAATGACAGATTTTTCACTGGAAAATCTGATAATTAAAATGTTAATGCCGTCATCGTTATGTAATGGACTTTCCTGCAACTGAGTATAAGAAAATGAAAGAATCAATCATGTTGTCTTTAATGTTGATTAAAATATCAAACGATTAATTATTACCAAATTAAATGACCAATAAGAACTCTTAATCCGTATGACAACAAAACCTTCATTGTAACTTGTATATTTTGTTGGAAAGAGTCTAAAAAGTCATTTTCTTTGATTTTGGGAAGCCGGCAGCCGGCTAAAGACCTAGGCAGTGAGGCAGTTACCTATTTTATTTCTCAAGCTCTAGATGTTTCACATCTTAGACCATTCATTCTCTACGAGACCTGACTAAGGATGGAAAGACTGCCCAGACTAGATAAATTAAGTTGTGTCGTCCAATATACCAAGTAAACTAGACGTAATAGGTACATACTTATACAAATAATTTAAATTTGCATAATTTGTCACCTGTAGGTACAGATACCTACTTTGCATTAATAATAAATAATAAATAAATATTGCACGACGTTACACACAGCGCAATCTAGCCCCAAACTAAGCACTAGGCTTGTACTATGGGTACTAGACAACGGATATACTACATATTATACTTTTTTTTTTTTTGTAAATACATACATATGATACATAGAAAACACTGAATATCCCATGTCTTCGGACCGTGGTGAGTCCTAGGACATGTTGGTTTCCTCACGATGTTTTTCCTTCACCGTAAGAGCGATGTTATTAGCGCACATACCTTTTTATTAAAGAAAAAGACATTGGTGCGCGGTCGGTCTGGATTCGAACCCACGACTCTCAGAATGAAAGCCGGGGTATCTACCACTAGACCAACACCGCTCCCAGAAAGCCGGGGCATTATTTTACTTTTAGCCTATAGTAAATACTTTTGTCTTATTTTTAAGCTATTGCATAGCTTTTATTGGGCTTTGAGCTTTGAATGAAGAAATTTCGTACCGAAAAAAACCTAACACCTAACACTCCGCCTACCATGCCGAGCTACATGGTAAAAATGGCAACGTGGTACAAAATAAAAAAATAATTATAATTGCATAAGTTGTTTTAGTAAGGTATCCTCATCCGATCGGTCTTAGGTTATAGGTCCGCTTAAACACGTGAAGTAAATCTATTGACTATACCTACTCCGTGCAAACAGATTTGGCAACCCTCCTTGACTAAGTATTTTACCCGCCTTCGCGCAGAGAACTACAGGTTCGCTAGTCTTCTCTACATCTCTTAGTTGCCTTTTAAGACATCTATAGGAAGAGAGGTAGATTTCTAACTTTTAAATTCACCCAAATTTGTAACATACCTATTTACATTTCCCGGATCTTAATTGCGTATTATTATTAATTTTCTTATCGAAGTTTCAACCATGTTACAATATTCTTGGCCGCGAGGGGACTGGGAAACGTCGATGTAAGAAACAAAATAATAATACGCTATTAAGACCTGGGTAAATGTAAATGAGGTAGCTATTCGACGAGCAATCGAGCGACAGAAAGTCTGCAAACAGCAAGAGACTTTAAATTAGTAATTGATCTATCCCCTCACGTTTCCCTATGACCCTTTAAATCACATTTACCACTATCGGCCTAGTGATTAATCTCATTAGGTACGCGAATGTACGTGGTTAGATTCAATTGTAGATTTAATGTATGAATTCATAATTCACAGTTATATGAGATTAATTGTTAAATTTCATTTGGATTTCGGATATCAATTTGCTTTATTGACCGCTTGAGGACGTGATGGGGATTTTGATTTTAGTTTGGTTACCTGAGATTCGTTGAGATTATCCCTATGAGCTTCTTATCGGAAGAGATTATAGCATAGACATATATATAGTAGACGTCATACCTCGATTTGTATTGAAACGGAGCGTGCCGACTTTTTAATACCTACTGTGACATTACAGCCACAGAAAATATGTTCCTGCCACGCAAATCAAATCACGCAAAAACTTTTAAAACAATTTGGATCAAAATTGGTATGCGATAGCTGGGGATCTGGATTATCAGCTAAGATACTTTTTCTCTCGATATCCAGGCGAAATCGGGATTTCCGCGGGTGAAACCGCGGGGCTCTGCTCGTACTTATTAACGCTAACACACTAATCTCTAGTTAAATATATCTCAACTACACGTAATCCAATTAAATTGTTATATTCACTAACCAAGAAGCCAAAAGACGGTAATGTCTTTAACACTTAGCGCTTAAGGCGAATTGGTAAATTACCGACACTTTCTTTGAATGTGATACGAACCTTACTTAAGGTGAAGCCTTGCTAAACTAAAAACTCATAACCGCCCGGTACGGTAGCTAGTTCGAGTTGCGACCTCGTCGTAAGCGCCAAAATAGTAAGGTGGCGAGTAAACTGCTTGGTCCCTAGGAGGGTTGGTATCAGACAGGCGGCTGGCTGTAAAAATATTGTCAAATCTATTTGCAGTAGGTTAGGTATGGTCAATTAAGACATACTGTGCCGATCCCAAAAAAAATAGGATTTCAGCGGACCCTGGGCTCCCGAGATGGATGCAACCGGGAACATCGCTTAGATGAGAACAAATTGGAACAGAATTTTACTAAGGGACCTTATATACATATATATATAGACATTAATAATTTTTAAAATAACCAAACGCATACCAAGTTTCATCGCAAACGATTCAGTAGTTTTTTGCGTAAAGGAGTAACAAACATACTTACAGACAAACTTTCACCTTTAATAGGAATTAACATATGTTAATTTAACTATTTAAAATAATACCGTAATAAAATAAAAGCTCCTCAATTCGTCTGTCAATAAAATGAAGACAAAACGAAACATCAAAAATACACCTCAATAGAGAAATCTCTACCAATTTGACGCAAGATTGATTCAATTGAGTTCTGCTATTCCCATTTTGCATACAACCGGATAATACTTCAAACGGTTCTTCCCATTGCATCGACCATTTCAACATGACACTCCCTGCTTCTAAACTTGCCCATTAGTACAACGTAGACAATGTTAGATGCGTTAATTTGTAAAGTTCTTCTTATATTGGACAGAGTAATGTCTCCTGACGTTTTGAGGAAGCGAGAATCGGCCGCGGACCCCTTTTCGGGGCGTGAAATTGAATCTTGTTGCGGATGGAGGGTGAACAGAAAACTTAAATATTTAAGGGGGTCTCTGTCTTGGGTCCAACGTTTCAGAGGTGAGGTATTAATTTTACGAGCCCCATTGTAAAGGGGATATGTGCTGGTTAACTTGTAGTCGTTTGTAGGATCAGGTTCGTGGATGAGCCGGTGACTTGAGTATACTGTTTGTATTAATTAAAATTAGTTAAAGTTCCTCCCTTATGTGGCTGTGGGGAACTCGTAAAATCTTTACGTAGGTAGGTGTGAGACTCGTTAAAAGTTTTTATTGTTACTTTGCGTATGGAAGTTTGTGATAAATTAGGTTTTGGTTTTAGAAATGATGATTGCAACACTGTAGAATTTAAATTTATTTATTTAAAAAAAACTTTTTGATTATTAATAGATGGGCAATTTGCACATAAAAATATCACACAGCACCATCTAGCTAGCCCTAGAGCCTAAGCTTAAAAGCTTACTAAAAGCTAACCTACTAAGCTTGTGTTACGGTGACTAGATAACGGATATAATACTTATAATTTATTTTTCTTTTGTATGTACATACATATTGTACATAGAGATAAATGTATCTATCTAGAGAGAGATCTATCCTTATATTATACTAGCAGAGTCCCGCGGTTTCACCCACGTAAGTCGCGATCCCGCGAGATTTTTCAAAACCCCTTTTTAATTTTACTAATAAAATTTGTTTTGTGGTGTGTAGATCCAGATCCATACCCATACACCACAAAAACACACTCCAAATTTCATGTCTCTTGGACATTACCAGCAGTTTGGACTCTGCGTTGATTTACACCTAGTTGAGTCAAATATTCAGAACATTGAATGTTATATGTAAATACCTACCTAGATTAGATTTACGTAAGCGTGCTACGTGATAACAGAACTTTTTCTCGCGTCACTCAAAGTAGGTCTAAAAATGAATATGGACAAAACCAAAGTTATGACTACGACTACCTCAATTCCATATTCCATTTCATTGGATGGCCAAGAACTTGAGAACGTGAAGGAATACATATATCTGGGACAAAGGATTGTTCTCGGAAAGGACTCTATTGAGGCAGAAATAAGTCGTAGAATACAATTGGCATGGGCAGCTTTTAAAAAGTTAAATATGATATTCAAATCCAAAAAACTACCACAGTCCCTGAAGACAAGGGTGTTCAACCAATGTGTGCTTCCGACAATGACGTACGCTTGCGAGACCTGGCCACTGACTGTCAAACTTATCCGTAGATTTAAAGTCACACAGAGATCAATGGAACGCATCATGCTCGGAATATCACTACGCGACAAAGTACGCAACACCGATATAAGGAAACGCACTAAAGTGATAGACGTGGGGTACCGTGTCGCAAAGCTAAAGTGGGCATGGGCCGGACATGTGTGCCGAAGGTGTGACGGAAGATGGAGCAAAGACGTCTTAGAGTGGAGACCGAGACTCGGAAAGAGGAGCGTGGGCAGACCACCTGCCAGATGGTCCGACGACATAAAGACTTATGCTGGTACAGCGTGGTCCAGGAAGACTGGTGATAGGGAAGCATGGAGAGATGTTGGAGAGGCATATGCCCTGCAGTGGGCAAACACATGCTGTTGAAGAAGCGTGCTACGAGCTACGAGTACCCACACAGTTACACACATAAGTGGTCAAACATATTAATAAGAAAAGTAAAATGTTTTGGTGCCTAAAGTTTCTTCTACACTGCTAATTATTCGATCTATCAAGAACTTACGATATCCATTTTGTCATACCCTAGCAACCTCATTAATACCTTTATCTGAAAATGGTACATTTCATCGAAAACTCGTTAATTTGATACACCATCGATACCTTTGTTTGAAAGTTCATAACAATGTGACCTGCAAGGATCAGGGTGAAATCAGATGGCAATCTTTTCATCGGTTTCATTTCATCGATTGTTTTAGTTGCCTGCTGACATTTGATACAAAATACTATTTAAAAACGGGATATTTACTATCACATTCAGGAACTCGATTTTCCGCAGTTGTGGTCACCGGTGATCCCTTACTCCCTTTACTTATATACAACTATTGACTGGCACCCGAGCCAGTCAATAGTTGTAAAACTTTTCTGGTAGATGACGTTCAAACCGAGCCTTAGTCGGTAAACAAAACAAGGAGAAATCATAATCATAAATTCACCATGTCACGTGGGTTGTGTGGCGCAGTGGTAGCGCACTCGTCCGGCAAGCGAGGGGCACAGGTTCGAATACTGTCATGGGGGAATTATTGATGATGTATTTTCTCCTTGTAAAATATTTCTAGTAATTTTTTTCTCTCTTCTTTCTTAGTTACATTTTCCCGAGTCTTTATCGCGTATTATTATTATTTATTTTCTTACCTCGACGTTTCAACCATGTTACAATGATCTTGGTCGCGAGGGGACTGAGGGGTCTCTTCTTTCTTTCCTTGACTGTTAAGCAGTTGCGTTTTGGACAGTAGAAGGAGTGACGACCAATGTTGTTGAACCGTCAGTGCAATATTGTAGGTAACTCTTCTCTGCATAGTACAATATGCAATAGCAAAAAAAAAAATGCAATAGTAACAATAGATAGATATATGTAAAGATAGATTAACACTTTATTGCACCAACACAATATTTTTTTACAAAGAATAACTTAAAACTAAAGTGGCACAATGGGTGGCCTTATCGCCTTTGGGCGATCTCTTCCAGGCAAACAATAGTAATTGCAAAACATGGATAAACTGACAAAAGCTAATCCTTACCATCGCAGGTCGCACGATAAAAAGTCCACAGTCTGTTTTCACCCTAAGAAAGGGGCGGCAATCCCAGGGGAAGTCAATTTCATTAATACTGCCTGCGGTAGGAAAGTACTGTATTTTTAAATGTATTAACCGTAATTGAAAACCCTGTATTTTACGAAGAGAATTAAGTCTCAGAATGCGGTCTTAGCGTGTTTTGTTCTTCTCATGGGCGTAGGTATCTTTTTATTATCAGGGGTAAATAAAAATATAAAATTCTTTTCTAAGATAAAAATATAAATGAGAAATTCTCGTAACATTGTAAAGTATAGTCCGTCTGTTGGTGTGTGTAAGTGCTCGTATATTTTTTTTCATTTTTAAACCGACTTCCGAAATGGAAAACTGCAGTTTTATCAGAAAAGTTCAGTTTTAACTAAGAAAAAAAAACGTGTGTCACTCGGGGACTGCCGCGGTAAAGCTATTGCATAGCCATATACACCTACAAGATACCTAAACAATTGAGCAGCTTCTAAATTTAAAATTAGCATGGGAAGTTTTGAGTTTGAGAGCTGCTTAATTGTTTAAGTAAAACTCAGATGTTGAGTAGCGTTTTAATTCAACACACTTTAAAAATGAAATCAAGGTGATTCTCATTTGTTCTAAACTTATATTGGAATTTGTTTACATTAGTAACTAATGAATGAGCGACAATACAAATTGCCTTGTTTCAGTAAAACCAATTATTTTTCATTCTAAGCTCTACCTACCTATAATTTATGTTATATTTTTTATTAGGCACTTCGTGTGGGTCATTTTTTTAAACGAGCCGCCTAGTATTAAACCGGAAATAGACAAAACAGAAAAAGAAAGTAAAAAGCAAGAAAAACAATTTAATTGGAATGCCCTTTTAAAAAAAAAACACTCTAAAAATAAAATCAAGGTGATTCTAATTTGTTCTAAACTTATATTACAATTTGTTTACATTAGTTACTAATGAGCGACAACACAAAATTGCCTTGTTTCAGTAAAACCAATTATTTTTCATTCTAAGCTCTACATACCTATAATTTATGCTATAATTTTTATTAGGTACTTCGTACGGGCCAATTTTTTAAACGAACCTCCTAGTATTAAACCGGAATTAAACAATAAACATAAATCATTACTCCCTAAAATTTCAAACGTATTTCTTCTAAGAAAAGTTAATAAGTTTTTGTGTTTATTATTCTAGCAAGCAAGAGAACTCCAGCGCCACAAAAACATATTTTTCGCATAAAGAAAATATGAAGGCTTAAAGAGTTTCAGTTTTTTTGTGATGTAATCTTAGAGATTACCTTGGAATACTTTTAAAGGGGAGAAAGCTTTTGGTAAAAAAGAGAGAAATTGTTTTCACTTTTGTTATTTAACAAAACTTTATGAAACGAAAATCGTAAGAATATAGACGGACCTCTGTGGCGCGTCGGGGGAAGGTCCGACTGCAATGCAGAAGGTTGCGGGTTCGATTCTCACCGGGTGCAAGTATTTATGCTACACAATAAATATTTGTTTATGTACATCCGTTGTCTAGTAGATACCTAGGTATAGTACAAGTCTAGTGCTTAGTTTGGGGCTAGATTGCAACGTCGTGTAGGTAATATTTATTTATTTTATTATAACCTTGGTGACTGATACTTACTTAAAAATGTAAAATATTTATTTATCTGCATTATCATGGCATTATTTGATAATCTAATGCTGTTATCGCATTACATACCGTATCAATGCGACATACAATAAAATAGTTATTCAGTTTGATTTGGTAGCTGCCACTGATCGGACGCTATGGCTGCTAGGTATTTATTGCACATCACGTGCATCTCGCTGTCAATTTTAACCATAAATGCAGTTCAAACCGTGAATGGAAAAATAAAGATTACAGTCGGTACAACAGCAGGATGTGGAGATACAGTAAACTTTATACATACACAACTACGTCCGACTTATGAACTGTACAAGGAGCATTTAGAACTGGACTTTCTCCCCTGGGGACGTACTAGAAGGAACGACGATGGTACTTGGTTGTGCCAGTTCAGCCCGCACAACTGCTGGGCCAATCGTCTCCACAGGTGTGCCTTGAGTCTACTACCCGACCAGGACGCACAGTTAGATTATATGACTTGTGAGTTTACCAGTCCTTCCCCATCATGGAACCATGGAAGCTACGCTTGTGCTCATGAAGCTGGACTCAACTTGGTAGAGATCGATCATTGCGTAGCAAACCCTGGAGACGAAATCGATATAGAAGCAGAAAGAAGAGGAATAGAAATCATTGATATAATTGACTTTGTTCCAGCTATTGTGCTCAATAATAATCCAGATTTAGATGAACACGAGCGTGCTTTCAACGGGCTGAAGCCGTTGGTTTGCTTTACTCTAGCTGCAGACCCTAACACAGGAGTTAGCAGTTGCCAGTTTTAAACGCTTTTTAAAAAAAAGGTCCTTATTTAAGTAGACAGCATACATACATACCTATTGGGGCAAGAATTTACAATTCGTCTTACAAATATTCATCGTCCAGACTTTTCCAAACAGGATTATCAGTGATTACACAGTGCATTTATTTATTACTAACAGTGCCTGCGACTTCGTCCGCCTAATTTTTTTGAAAATATTGTAGCCTAAAGCTTTTCTCAATAAATGGACTATCCAACACTGAAATAATTTTTCAAATCGGACGAGCGGTTCCTGAGATTAGCTAATTCGAACAAACAAACTCTTCAGCTTTATAATAATAGATGGATAGAAGATAATAATAACTCTAAATGTTACTTAATAAGTTGCTATATTATGTAGTTTATTGTTATCTAATTTCGACAAAAGTGATGAAAACCTATGCCAAGCTTCGCAACGATTTTAAATAAAATAAGTCAAATGCATATTGTAGAATAGGAGCTGTCAGTTGTGCAATCCCTAATTAAGATTAATGTTTTGTTTTTTGTGTGCATATTGCGTCTAGATCGCAGAATCGATTGTACTTGAAAATCCAAATTAATTGTCGGGATAAGATAAAAGGGACTTTTTAAACTTTAACGAAATCGGTTTCATATTACTGGAGATTACCTACTCATTATAAAGTCAATACGTCACGTACTCAAACATCTAAACATCTGTCTAAAGTGTACCTCTTCGTAATGTATTTTTTTTACAATATATAGGTATGTACCTTTTAAGTATTGACATATTTTATTAAATAAATTGTTACAAACAGTTACGACTATTTTGTTTTGTTCAATAAGACAACCATAAAACAATATTATAAAACCATATTTGTTCGATACTTACAGTGTATGTAGCATGAATAGATAAGCGTCGATGATTTGCATTTCTATAAATTCGTGTGTATCTTAAAAACCTATAATTTTTAAATCCTTAGATTAGGATTTATAGATAAATTATCGTTATTATCGAAGGACATAAAATTTGATATAAAGCCGAGACAATTACTACAAATGAAATAGTCTGGTGTTTACTATCAGTGATCTAATAACTTAGACAAAATGACTGCTAAATATTTACTATTTATGTTGTCAATTTTACTGTCACTCATAAATATCAATGGGTTTGAAACAGTCAACGGAAAAATCAAGATTACAGTCGGCACGACTGCTGGGTGCCGTTTTACTGTAATGTACATACAAGATCAACTAGTTGGGACGTACGAAAAGTATAAGGAACACTTAGAATTGGAGTTTATCCCTTGGGGACGAACAAGAAGAAACGATGACGGTACTTGGTGGTGTCAGTTTAGCAATCACAATTGCTGGGCCAACCGTTTACACAGGTGTGCATTAAGCAGAATACCAGACCAAGAAGCTCAACTGCGCTACATGGCTTGCGAATTCTCCGACCCTTCCCCATCGTGGAATTATGGTAGCTATCTCTGTGCTCATGAAGCTGGTCTTAACTTGGTTGAAATAGACCACTGCGTCGCAAATCCCGGGGACGAGTTAGACAGAATAGCAGAAGCTAAAGGAACCCCAATCATAGAGGAAATTGATGGAGTGCCTTCTATTGTTTTAAACGATATTGTAGACAGATCCAGACATTCTGTGGCATATGGTAATTTAGAAAATACTGTTTGCACCACTTTGGCCTCTGACTCTAGCACTGGAGTTACTGCGTGTTAGTTCGACAGTTTTTATATCACAGAATATGCTTTTAGCAAACTTAAAAAGTTTGAAAAATTGATTTATGTTACATATGCATATAATAAAACAAATGCAAACAAAAATATATTTATGAATTTTCCAAGCAGCAGTGGTATGATGTTTTGTATTATATATATGTGTAAGGCATAATTTACATGTATATACCCATTTAGCTATACGTATGTATATCGCGTGTAGTTCGTTTATTGCCTAAAATACATAGCTTACCTACATATTGTTTGGCTAGCGTAATATTTATTAATATTATTATACTCATCTTTATCTGTAAGTTAAATACAAGGATGTATGTTTTCTTTAAATAAAAAAACACTTTCATCGAACAATAAGCAATTTTGTAACGACTATATTACGTATACAATATACCTAAATTTAAAAAAAAATATCAAACTATCCAGAAAGGTAAACTATTGAGTTTGGCTTTCAAATCTGACGTTTTAGACGCAGACAAAGCTGTGTTATCTATACTCATATATAATTTAGGAAGAGCTGACAAAAAATCTGTACTTAGACAGACATTAAAAAGTCTAGGTCACTTAAGAGAAGCAGTAGAACAAGAATGTATGGTTTTAAAAATAAGACTTAGAAGAGAAGTCGTCGCTATCGCTGGAAAAGTTTTATCTTTAACCTTTAAGCTTGTGCTTCTAATGTCCAAGTTGTTCTCGCCTTTAATCGTTTAACTTGTAGAGATGGAGAATTGCAGTGAAGATATGGATCATGACAACGCTTTAATTTTAGACGATAAAATAGGGGATTACTTTCAGATTGTGTAAAGTATTTTATAATTCATAAATCGTCTTTTTATTGATTTCGATTAAAGTTATTAACCAAAGAAATCCACCTAATGGTTGGATGGGGTTGAACTCTACTCGACGGACCACTAATAAAACTTCACTGTACTGTTCACTTTACTGCACTGACTTTATTGACTTTACTTGACCTATTTACTTGACACTTTTATTAGACACATAAATCAAAAACAAACATTTGCCCTACTAAATCATTAGAACGCAACGTAAGCGTGATCTAACTTGTACAGCGTCGCCATCTCTTTGTCAAAACTTAAAACTACTCAAACATACAAACATTGTGACTTGAACAATGGTTATGAAAAAGAGCAGCGATGTGTCAAAAAAAACAAGAATCTAGTTTTAGTATGACTTGGTTGATTTTTAATGGCATACATACATAAAGTGAGGGTAATCATGATGAGTTTGAAACAAGAGCTGAGTACTTAAGGCATTTTAAGTGAGAGCGAAAAGTCACCTACTGTCGATTTTAATGTAAAATTTGGTCACCATTTTGTTAGTACAAAGTATCTGGCTTAGATTATTTAGATGATCGGTATTCTAACAACGACGTTCGAATTTGATTCATCTTTTGTAAACGTGTGTGAGTAATTTTCCGAATAGTTTAACTTTGGTACTGGTAAAACTCGTCCGACGAGACGAGTTTGAAATGGATCACAATCAGGTGACCTTTCACCTTCTAGTCTCTAATATAGACCAGTCCAGTTCTATGATATCTGCTATATTTTATGATTTTCTGTCCGTACCTACCTTCCGTTTCTTGCTCAATATTTCTATCATTGTAATAAACTCCCCACTCCAAAGTTCAAAATGATCGAAGTCATGTATTGTGTACGAAGAGGGATACTAGAGTGACCATGAATCTTAGGTAACTGTATTTATTTACTAAAAATATATTTTTTTTTTTCAAGGAGAAATGCATCGTCAATAATTATCTCGTGACAGGGTTCGAACCTTTGCCTCTTGCTTGTCGATCGGGGGCGCTTGTCATTAGCTGTAATTTTTTGTAAACAAAGATCAATTATGGCGGTGTGTGTGTGATGATTGAAACTGATTATTATAGTTTGAACTGGTTAGGTTAGCAAAGTACAACAATTATTATAGTTCTATAAACGTTGATTTTATTTTTATAATTTTGATAGTAAGTATATGTAAGTGGATATTACAAGAGTAGTATATCTGTTTTTATCTTTAATTTGGATTGAACTGGTTAAGTTTGTAAAGTACAACATTTTTTATTGTATATCTATTATTAAATATTTTCTATTAATTCAAACATCAGTAACTTTAAAATCTTTATAAAACCTTTGTTTTAAAAAATATTTCTCATAAAACAATATATCCATCCAATGATATTATTCCCAAATTGTCTTTAATAGGTGTAAATGATGCGGCCCCCAGGACATTATTCCGTTATGGACGTCCTTATGAGCCAATAATGCTGGACCATTAAGCGATTGAAAAATGTCACAGCCCACTTTGCAACTCCGATGCGCTACATTAAACACGTTTCGGTAAAGGGTGTATGCAATATTAAAAACGAATTTACGTAGCACATTCGAAAATGGAAGGACAATTTTAAATGCCGTTCCATTTTTAAATCACAAAACGTAGCATAAAGTAAAACTGGTTTTTTTTTCTAGAAAATATAGGAAACGAATGATCATCCTTGTCAAACGTGATCATTATCTTAATCTGCTAATAAAATTAATCTTTTGTTATATTCGATTGATATTTGGTAATAGGTAAATTACGAAAAGAAACTTTAGTACCTACCTATCTTTTAAATAGTTAGATTGTGATTATCCAGACAGATACAATGTTAAGTAGGTGCTTTAATACAGTTTTATTAGGATGTCTAAAATTTTAATAATAATAAAATAATAACTTTTGTGAACATCACACAGTGCCATCTAGCACCATGGTGAGCAACAAGACTTTTAGAAAATTTATTTTTCAAGGAAAAATAGCATTGAATAATTTTCACTTGCGGCGAGGCTTGAACTCGCGTCTTTGGGTCAGTACCCCAACGTCTATTCCAACTAGACTACGCAAGTTCACGTCTCGTGCAGTGAAAACTTCCAATGCTATATTCTCCTTTGATTGTTTACGATTAAGGCTCGTTATTTTCTAAATAAAATAGCGTTGAGCTACATACAAAAAAAATTAATAGAAATTTATAACAAGACTTTTGTTATGGTGACTAGACAACGGATATATTACTTACATTTAATAATAATAAATAATAAATATTGCACGACGTTACACACAGCGCAATCTAGCCCCAAACTAAGCACTAGGCTTGTACTATGGGTACTAGACAACGGATATATTACATATCATACTTTTTTTTTGTAAATACATACATATGATACATAGAATACACCCAGACCAGATACAAATATTTATTTATAAGCATAAATACTTGCACCCGACGGGAATTGAACCCGCAACCTCCTGCATTGCAGTCGGGCCTTCCCCCGACGCACCACTGAGGTCGTCGATTTATTTGTTGACCGACTTCAAAAAAGGAGGAGGGTCTCAATTCGACCCGTATATTGTTTGTATGTATGTACTTCGATATGTTCACGCAGTACTCCAGCACATGAAGTCCGATTTCGATAATTATTAATTTATTTTAAAGGTACGAGTCCGCAGTAGGTCCGATATAATATTGGTGCAGATCTGATGAGAACCTTCGGAATGATGAGCAGATAGCATCCCAGTAAATTTCAAATTTTTGGACTTTCCTTAATATAATATACAAATTGATAGAACCCCTGAAACAATCTATTCAAGAGAAAACCCCCCAATTAATTAAGTTACGGTTTTACTTTTGATGTTTTAGCTTGTTTAGTTTTAGTTCGGCTAGTTACGTGGGGAACAAATGTCTTGCTAAGGCGCCTCCGCCCGGCCGCGGCAGGTTGGGAAGACCCAAGAAGTGCTGGCTTTAAGATCGGAAATGCGTGCAAATGGCCTCACTACGCGGGATGCCGAAGATTGTGCGAAGTAGAGTCGTAAAAGTAGGACAGCGGACCCCGGGCTCCCGAGAGGGATGCAACCGGAAACATCGCTCGGATGATGATGATATAATTTTGATGTTTTAGTGACTTTTTTGCAGATTACTTGATAAGTATTCTATGGGTTTTCAAGACAAACCTGCCAATACCTACATTACAGCATAGCCTACCTAGCAGACAAAACCAATAACGTCGTGGTAACTGCACGTGAGAACACCAGCTCAATAACCATTTCAATAATGGTACTTACCATTTGTTCTCGAAGTAAACTCGATAGATAGTTGAAAGTGTGAGGTGGTTCGAGAATATATCATATGGCAATAAAAATAAATAAATATTGCAGAACGTTAGACACAGCGCAATCTAACCCAAACTAATCACTAGTTTTGTACTATAGATACTAGACAACGGATATACCTACTACATATTACACTTTTTTTGTAAATACATACCTACATAAGATACATAGAAAACACCCACACCACAAGTAAATATTTATTTTCAAACATAAATACTTGTACCCGTCGGGAATCGAACCCGCAGTCTTTGGCATTGCAGTTGGGCCTTTGCCCGACGCGCCATAGAAGCCGTTAATGTTTCCCGTTGGTTCAAACAATGAGAACTCGTAGTAGAACCTTATAATATTGAAACGCCTACCGGCTACATAATGGTTGCTAATCCTGTGCTTATATACGTTGCATTTACAATCACAGTGCGTTCTACCCACTGCAGCGGTCGCAAACCT
The DNA here is from genome assembly GCA_958496205.1 of Idaea biselata. Classification (NCBI taxonomy): domain Eukaryota; kingdom Metazoa; phylum Arthropoda; class Insecta; order Lepidoptera; family Geometridae; genus Idaea; species Idaea biselata. The sequence goes on along the minus strand of OY292400.1, from coordinate 26,952,734 downwards.
TATTGGAACAATAGCATTATAATATATTGGTATTTATATATTTACTAGCTGCGGCCTGAGGTTTCACCCGCGTAAATCCCGATCCCGCGGGATTATCGGGTTCAAACGTATCCTATGTTACTCTCCATCACTTAAACTATCCAGATGCAAATTTTCATGCTAGCCTAGCTTGCTTGATGACCATAATAGACAAGGGTTTATGGTCACAGGCCCACAGGTCAGATCATCAATGGTGCCAACCTTCCAACACCCAAAAAACATAAAATATTTTCCATAGTGTCCGTTTTAAAACACCTCCGTTTTATTGCGGGTACTACCTACTAGTACATAATATCTCAAAGGTGGATACGAACGTTCCTGAAGTACGTTAACATTACAACTATCCCAAGCTCGTACACATTGGCCCCTACAGTTTCCGACACACGACTACCGTAGAATATGTGAATAATTAAAGAAACACGGTCTCCCGTGTCGGATCGTCTCGCCTTCGGGTCGATACCGACCAACGATATTCAAAACCACAGCTGAACAGAGGAATCATATTTTTGAATTACTTTACTACTTTTTCTGTGTGTTTCCTATAACAGGGCCTTTTTAACCCTCGACGGAAAAAGAGGGGTGTTATAAGTTTGACGTGTCTGTCTCTGTGTGTGTGTGTATCTGTCTGTGGCATCGTAGCTCACGAACGGATGAACCGATTTCAATGTAGTTTATTGAAATCGGTTCATCCGTTCGTGAGCTACGTCCTCTTTTTTTCCGTCGAGGGTTAAAAAGGCCCTGTTATAGGAAACACAAAGAAAAAGTAGCAAAGTAATTCAAAAATATGATTCCTCTGTTTTTGCTTGTTAGGTGACTTTTGCGCGAGTGTTCTTAGCTATGTTTGATCAAAATCGGTTCAGCCGTTCATAATATATGTTGGTTGAAGCTTAGAAATAAAAAACGAATGTTTTCAAATATGCCCGAGTAGGGTATCAAATAAAAGAGCATGACGTTTTTGCGTGATTAATAAGCCGTAGGTTTCATTACGATGTTTTCCTTCACGTAAGAGCGTTGTTAGCTTTATTATTGTGTGTTTCCGCAAATAGCCCTATAACTGGGCCTTTTTGCGTGACTTTAAGCTGTAGGTTTCCTCACGATGTATTCCATCACCGTAAGAGCGATGTTAACTTTATTACTGTGGATTTCCGCAACTAGCCCTATAACTGGGCCCTTTTGCGTGACTCGAAGCTGTAGGTTTCCTCACGATGTTTTCCTTCACCGTAAAGGCATATTTTTTTCCTAAAGAAAAAGACATTGGTGCGCGGATTCGAAACCACGACCTTCGGAATGAAAGTCGCGGTATCTACCACTACACCAATACCTAAGAATTCAATTACATATACATTAACCTTTAAAATAAACGATAACGTACAACAACCTTTACAAGTTATATACCCCTCGCACGCAGCTCCGACGCATTGTACCCGGCGGGAATCGAACTCGAAACCTTCTGCATTGCAGTCGGGCCTTCCCCCGATGCGCCACAGGGGTCGACTAAAACTTCAGCATTGACATCACATTTCTATTTTAATATTAATAAAAAATGACGAAATAAAACGCGCATGGTAAAAAGTGCCTGTACTAATAAACCCCACATTCGTCTATGCGTCTAGCAAGAAGAATGCGTCATAAAAAATGCCCACCAAACTGTATTTACTTCTCTGTCATAGAAAACTGCTATCCATAAAAGTCTAGAAAACTGCCACTTCTATTTTTATGACTATATTAATTCAACATCAAAAACACTGCACGGATTTCGAGCATATAAAATGGGTGAAAGAATCTTACCACGATAAGAGCTCTTATGGCATCCAATAAGCAATATCTTCCAAACGAAAACACTTTTAGGCTGAACTAATTTATTTACAACTTCGCAGGAACATTACAAAACAAAAGGTATGATAAAGGTAGGTTTTCCGACAAGTTTTCTTCATGAAAGTTATGTTTTTAAACTTTGAGAAAGTTCTTCATAATTTTATTCTGCCCACGCTCTTGGATAACAAATGTTATGATTCTTCAAGTAAATCTTTGTAGTTAATTAAAGGTATAAACCTAGTTAAATTTTACCGGAGTTTAATACTTTTTTTTATACCTCGACGTTTCGACTATACTGCAATAGTCTTAGTCCCGAAGAGTCACTCCTCCTTTCCTTTAGTGGAGTGGCTCACCTATACCTACTTCGTTTACTAATTTCAGACTATATACGATCTGACGTTATGGTTCTTTGTAAGTATATTAGACATTTTGTCTCCAGGAAGATGTGTCAAATCATAGTCTACAATTAAAAAACGAAGTATAGGTAGTGTGACAATTTTCATGTAAATGTTCATGTAAATGCAGTTTTCATGTAAAAGGCCTCTAACTTGACCTAACGACTGCTATCAGAGATAACAACCGAAACCAACTGCTCGACGTGCCTTCCAAAGCACAGAGGTGCTCGAGAGAAAGATTTTTGCCACATAAATTATCGGTCACCCATCCAAGGAAAGACCGTGCCAGGCGTTGCTTAAAATTTAAATAAGAAAAACAGGATAGTAATTAATTGTGTGAATTTAAAAAGGAATAAACCTAGTCGAGATATAATTAAATCGTTAGAGATTTTCATAACGTTATATGCGCACTGATAGCGCGTCGCGGCAGAGGCGAGTTGTCGTTTCTTCGCGAATTCCTTTGACATACGTAACCATAGAGCAGGCAGTAGTTACAGAGAGATTGCACGACGCTACGACGACGCGTCTCTGTTCCGCCGTGACTTTTCAATGCACCTTAAGCCTAAGTTTACAGTATTCCATCAGCTTTGGACTAAAAGCGCACAAAGATGTTAGTAGTTTACAGACTCTGAAACGGACCTCGCCTTTGTTTTCCTTAGAGCCTTCAAAATCTGTTATTTAAACAATTTGCTTAATTCACAAAGGCAAAGTTATTGCATAAAATTTAACAATTTGAACGAATAAACAAAGCTTCCAACGGGTGTAAAGTATTGTAAAGATTTTCCATAGTTTCTGAAAACCGAAGTTTCCTGCCCCTCTAAAGTATTCATAGCGCGTCGAAGTAAGATTATAATACTTGTAGTGTAGTACAGTAGTAACTTTACAACTTTGAACAACCACGCACTATGGTACTTTATTATTCTATCTTGAGATAAACTTCAAAATAGGTTTCATACTGAATGAGATTACTTGGTTTATATTTAAACTAGCTGTACCCAGTCGATTCAGTCGTGGTAATGACAGAAAATTGGGTTGAAAATGCCTTGTTCTTTTTGTGTGTTATTTATTAATGGTATAGCATTTTTACAGTCGATCTTATTAAAAAAGTAATTTGAGTATCCTTATTAAAATGAGTAGGTTGATCAACTGGAGTGCTGTGAGGTCGTATTAAGATATGACAGAACAACACTGCAGTCAAAGGTTGTTGTTCGATTAGCGACACCCAGGGGACACGTGATGCAGGTAATGAAAAGCGGTTCTTGCTGACGTTAGCAGGAAACCCTCTTTTTGTGTTAAAGAGTTGATTTAATTTGTCCTAAACTTGGTGACGAAAAAAGCATATAAGTCCCTTAAAACCGAGTTATTGATGGCAAATAATCTCATGGTACAAAACAAACGACTTCACACTTGACCAACTTTATTTTTAATACCGCGATAATCCAGCTTATCCTTGTAATTTCGATACGTGGAACAAGGCCAATACGTACACGATTTCTCCTCAATTTTCCATGCCAATAACCCACGGCTCACCGTTGTTCCACAACGTATAAACAATGTGTTCCACCCTGGTGGATCTCGGATCTGCTAATTAGGGATGTGGAAACCGATCAAAAGAGACCCTTTGATGCGAAACTGCGAGGTGACGGTTAGTCAACGGAGCGTGCGCTATCGATATTTTGTGGAATTTGTATCAATATTGTCTCAAATAAAAGGATATTGCGATTTGAGAATGGGTAAAGGAATCGTTATTGGTTTTTATTCTGTTTCGTATATGTAGGTGTATTAGGTTTCATTGATTAAACAATTATTTTTTACTGTACAGTAGTATTTTGTGTACAATTGACAACCGATGCATGCATTCTCGATTGATTTCAGATCGAGTAAACACTCGAGAACACTCACACATCAAGAATATCAAATTGATGTGCTCTTTTAACATCACTCTTATGGTGAAAGAAATTATCGCTAGGAAACCAGCGTTTTAAAATTCCGTAGGTATATTGGCCCAAATATAGTGAAAACTATATACGGACAACTCCCAGCGAAAACTCCTAGTCTTTTCAATATAAGTTGACAAAAAAAGAGATTTATTTATAAAAAACGTGAGTTAGATAGATCACTACTAGGGAATGCCAACTTGGAAGAAAAAAACCGAATAAGCCGGTTTTTTGTTTTTCGGGTTTTTTCATAAAAGAAAACGTTTAAGCCGATATTCAGTGTTGACGTATGAAGAATACAAAAACCGAAAAACCCAGAAAAACGGGTTGCATGCCCTAACACTACATCTAAGTATTTTAGAATGAAATAGCAAGATCATGGTTAGAAATCGAAATGCAAATTCCTATACACATTCTAATCGGGTAAAATCGGTAACACTCCTTGAAACTCGAAACCAAATGGAGTGCATACGTGATGTCACTATGGAGTCGTGTGTGAAAAATGTTGAACTCGACTTGGATCGATTTCAATACGCGATAACTTTTGCATGAATGGCTCTAGATATTTCGGAAGCTACCATCGAACGACCGGAGGCGCAGGAATGAGGCACTGCTTTGGTGGGATACCTAGCTAATATCATTGGTAATATTAATATAGTATAGTTATCTTAATATACTGGTGTATTTCAGCAAAAGTAATGTACGCTGGAAAAGGCTCTGGAATAGCCTTTCGAAACCACGACCTTCGGAATGAAAGTCGCGGTATCTACCACTAGACCAAGACCGCTCTTTCACGTCGTCGTCGGGTAAATATGTTTCCATCTTTACCTGGACCATTGATTGTGTTCACTTCATTCGTGTATATAAAACAAACTGAACGATTTGCGTACTTATATTGAACAAACTGAACAAACAACAATATTATCCATTGTTTTAGTTAGGTATTTAACCCATTTGTTCCGGGGTCATGTACGTCTTAGTCTAAGGTTATTGAATTCTGACAATGCCATTAAAAACCGATAATACGTTAAAGTAACGCGATCAGCACGATTAAAACCGAGAGTTTTTCTTATTTTTTGTGTAAGAGAAAATAAAGAATATCTAATGTTATTATCATTTAAAAAATTCTATCGTTTATTATTTCTATATTAAAATAAGTAAAAAGATATTGCTTAAAGCATGATATTATGTATAGATATTACTTATTCCTAAATAACGCGCACTAGCAGGAACCGTCTAACTTTGCTCGTCCATGCATAGTTTTCACTGGAAAGTATTTATTATCCACCGGGAAACTTCTTTTGCCATCTTTCAAAACTCCATCGACCGTTAAAGATCTATCTTCTTAGTTGGGAAAATTCCCCTCTTATTTGAAAGGAAATTGTTCAGAACATGTTTTGATGCTAGTTTGTTCAGCTAACTTTAGCATTTTGCTAATAAATTTTACTAGATGCATAATGCGGGTTTACCCGCGTATATCTCCGAGTTATATGATTCATATTAATTTTAAAACTTCAGGTCTAAATCGCGTTATAGACAACTATGTCAGTCTTCTCGGGACCACGACCGGTGTAGCCCGTTTGCCGAAACGTCGAGGTAATTAAAATACAAAATACAAACAAATACAAAATTCATTTATTCCAAGAATGTAGTATTTTAGGGTCTAAAAACATAGTTGTTTATAATATGATCTAGACACATATAGGATATTATATCTTGTTGTTTTATTCCTAAAATTCAAGAAACAAACAATAAGTATTAATTACCACAGTTATTGATACACTGGCTTTATTCCACGGTTTTACCCGAATAGGTCCAGATCTCGTGGGAATTTTTAAACATCCCTTCTTATGGAATGCCAACATCTCATAAAGAACACACTCTCCAAGTTACAGCTCTCTTCAGTGCGTTGATCAGTCAGTGAGTGAGGACAAAGCATTGTATAGAACTAAATAGATTTTTAATATCATCTATTTGCATTTATAAATTTACAAGCTGTAGTTAGTTAGTTTCGCTGGGCCTTTTCCGCATTTAGCCTCACAATTGAGCCATTGTACGTGAATCCTAGAGCGGTTTTAAGCAGTAAGACGCCATGGGAGCCTACTCCAAGTTAGCGAATCTCCCATGCCTTCAGACCGTGGTGAGTCCTAGGTCATGTCGGTTCCCTCACGATGTTTTCCTTCACCGTAATAGCGATTTTATTAGCGCACATAACTTTTTCAACCTGGATTCAAACCCACGACTCTCGGAATGAAAGTCGGGGTATCTAGGCCAACGCCGCTCCCTTCTACGTGCCTGTAACATCAGTAACTGTTTTTGAAAAATGATATATGAGTAGTATAGGTAATGCTTATTAGCAACGTTAGACGTTGGAAGGTAAACTATTGAAACCAATTAAACACCTGTACAAATATTTTCATTAAATAGTAATTTTATTTGTAATAGCTGTGCCCGCGACTTCGTCAGCGTTTTTCGGACTACCTACCCATCGCTGAGCAAAAGTCTACACTTGAACGGACGACCAGGGAAGTCTGTTGCTGAACAGAAGAGAATCATAGCAGAGTCTATTTAAGTGTAGATTTTGCACAGCGCAGCGGTAGGTAACGTGTTGCATGCTTATACGCATTACTTATATATAATAAGTAGCCTTTATCGAAAATTAAAAAAAATCAAAGCCCGACTTCGAATTAAGGACAAAACAATAAAAATAAGCTCTCCAACATACAGTGCAACTGACTTTCTGTTATGTAAGCTGAAGTAGGGTAGCTTAACTAAATGATATCTTTTTTTTACGTGGGTACTGCACCTTATGCACTGTCAGGCCACTCTCGTTGGGCTCCCTACCATAGGTTTACCCGACAACGGCGGCCTTTCCAAGCCTCATCTCTGCCTCTGCCCGATAGACAATCCCTCTCCGTTTCCCCTCCCTCAGCACGGTCACGCCACCGTCTCGAGGTCCCCAAAGCCGGTGATAAAGCCCCCCCTCCCTCACCGAGTTCACCACCAGAGGCTGAGGTGATTTTTTATAGTGGTTATCTTCCATGCGGCCCCTTTCTTGCGGAAAGGACCCCCGAGCCCGCTCACGCGGGATTACGGATTAGAAGCCTGGCAAGCCCGGTTTCCCACCTTGTGCGCCTCTTAGCTTTCAGCTACTGAGTCCCCTCACAACGGCAAGGTGGACGACCATCTGGAGGGTAAAACGTAACGTCGTGTCCGGGACTCGTGACTCGAACGCGCAGCCGTCGAATCGGAAGCCATCACTCGGCTCGGTAGGCCACCGTTCCTTAAAAAGGGAATGCGCCGCACAGACCGGCGCATTCCCTTTTTAAGGAACGGTGGCCTATTCGAACGCGGAACCCTCGAATTGGAATCCACAGCTGCCATCGTGCCACGTAAACTACATGCAATCAGCATCTACTCAGTAAAACTGCCCCATTACAGCTATATTTTTTTAATCCTTTTTATTGAATTTTCGACTGCCACTAAAAAATATCAAAATTGTAACCGTAACTTTAATCACTGAAGAATTTTTGAGAAGGTGGTTTCAGGTGGTCCATCAATTTCTACCTTGTTCTTAATAAGCCGATTCTATTGATGGAAGTCCAAAAATTAGTAATTTACAGCATTGCGGGATGCTATTCTGCTCATCATTCCGAAGGTTCTCATCAGATCTTTACCAACAATTTATGGAACCAACTCGGGACTCTCACTTTCCAAATAAAAAAAGAATGATCGAAATCGGACTTTATATGCCGGAGTACGGTTTGAACATATTCATATTCAAACAATATGCGGGTAGAATTGAGCAGATCCTCTTTTTTTTAAAGTCGGTTAAAAACAACCATTATAAAGAATTTCCGTATGTCCGAAGGATCCGGATAATAATATATGGAGAGACAAAGGTATACGGTATTTTAGGAATTTCCTGAAAAAAAAACGATATCCGGTTTTTTTTTATTTTCGACCGGATATCCGGTTAGTCATGTATTGATTCCACACAACATACTTCTTCAATACAACATTCAAACTAACTAAGTAAAAGCAGAAAAATCACTTTATCCGGATAACCGGACAAAATATCCGGACAAAAAATAGCCTATATGTTAATCGGGGTACAAAGCTATCTGCATACCAAATTTGGTTAAAATCGGATAAGCCGTTTCTGAGATTAGCGGGCACAAAGGCACACACAAACAGACAAACAGACAAACAGACAAACAGACAACCAGAAAAATAGAAAAATAGGTTCTACTGCGTTAATAGATACCCCTACAATTTATCTTTTTTTTATATCTTCCAAAAACAGACACCGCTAAGTTACGATTTTATTATATGTATAGATGTGGTATATAAATCTTCTATAAGTATATTTTACATAGGTTTCTACTTTTTAAAATGGACATTAGTTCAACATTTACCTATAGGTAGGTACACTCGTAGATACATATAAATAATGAACAAGTTTACTATAGTGCGTTTCATCTTTAAACCCATGCCGTTATGTTGGTAGCAAAACAAATAAGTGTTGCCTTAATACCATGAATGTGCTATACCTTAGACCTTGAATTAAGGGAGATTCTTTCATTCATTCGTCATAGAAATCGCCCTAAATTCAAAGTAGCACATTCAAGGTATTTTAAGGCAGCACTTATTTGTTTTGCTACCAACCACCGGCATAGGAATTTAAAGATGAAACGCACTATATGGAGGTCAGTGCGTATAGGTATTGATACCTAGTTTTGCACCTAGGTGCAATGAGTATGCAATACTGAATCAACGCGAAAACTTCGTCGTTTTCAAAGGCCATTATAAAAGACTTTAAAGAAAATCATAATATTCAAAAAATGTTCAAAATACCTTTTCCTTAATAATTCTCCAGTATTCTAAAGATAAGCGGTAGATAAAGATCCCTCGTAAATCATAATTTTATAAACCGCTTATTCATTTATAACTGAAAACAGGTAGGTGCCTAGATAATAATATATTTGTAGAGTCAGGGCAAACCTTGATAGCTAGTTCCATGACAAAGGTGACGAAGACTCAAATTATCATAACATCACATATTTTATATGAAATTTATGTACTTTTCATTCAGATGTAGTCATCCTTAATATACAGATTACATACCTACGCGATGAGTTGAGATTTCTTGTACTTAAATCCCGGTAGATGGCGCTAACTCTAGCCTTACTTGTTAAATAAGAGTAATGCGTTTCTTATATTCAACCCTGTGGTTTGAACTCATTTGGCGCAGTAGGTTAGCGCGCCCCGCTGGACCTTCTCCAGCGGGACGCGCTAACCTACTGCGCCAGAGGTTGTGGGTTCAAGTCCCGCCGGGGGCATTTATTTATTCGTATGGCATTACAGTAGGTAGTAGGTATACTAATAACTAGAATTAAATTGTAAACTAGAGATTCATGTTTAGTTGTTTTAGCCATTTAATGGCATCGTCGTCCAGGTTGATCAGGTCCAAAGGAAGGTCACCGCCAAAACCCGTTTCAGGACAGTCCAAAATAATATGCTGAATATCCCGATAATATGCTGAGCCGGGAGCATTGAACTTTGGAAAGAAAAGCATCTTTTTTTTAAACACAAAAGAAATCCTTAATTAACCTTACTTCAACTTTTTCGTGCTACCATGAGCTCAATATTAAAATCGACTACCAACTTCGAACTTTTGAAAATGAATAAAAAACGAAATACTCGTACCCAAATTTCACGAAGTTTGGTGAAACTTTATTCCCGTAGAGAGACAACGAAACGCTTTCAAAATAATGAAAAACAAACGTCAAAATGAATTTAGTTGGAGCCCTAAACTTAGAGATCGCAAACTGTAGACTTATCTGTGGAGCGATAGTATTTGTATTAGGAACATAATATGTTATGATCGGCCGATCTATGAAATTGAGCATTCGAACGGTAAAAAAAATCTTCATTAGAACGCTCACGGATCCCAATACGTGTACCTATTATGTAACCTTACAGTAGATATGGCTTTAGAAGAAAGACAGTTATAAACAGCCACTGCGGTAACGCTACAGCAAAATGATGCTGTTGATGCTGTTGATCAGCGATGCTGATATCAATTTTACGGTAGACGGAACAATATTTATTTTTCGTAAAAGAACATGAAATATAATTATTTCAGACATCATTTCTAGTACTATTCCTTAATACGAGTACTTACGTTACGTCTATGCTCATAAAGAAATATAACTAATTCACTCTTTTTAACCGACTTCAAAAAAAGGAGGAGGTTTTAATTCGGCTGTATTTTCGGCTATTAAGAATCTACCCACGCTTAAATTACTTCTCTGCTCCAGTGACCAGAAGTGGTTAGTTTCTTTTACCTACATTTCGTTTTATAAAGTCAGTTTTCGAATTTTTTATTTAATTATTAAGGAGTTTTTTACTTTTGCTTATGTTTCGCTTCGGAACATTTTAAAGTGCGTTTGTAAGTCTTTAGTCTACGAGTATCCTACAGTGTCGTAGTGGAATGTATGCACATATTTTGGGATAGAATTGGCAACCCCTGTCACCTGACCCTCATGAATTATACACGAAAATTTGTTACATTTATGTCCAGTGGATATAGACAGGTATTTGGTAAAAATACTATTTCTATTTCTTAGGTTTTTTAGATCGGGTGAGGTCTGATATAAATGCGTGTTTTGAAGAGTACCAAGTTTATATAGAGTTATTTGCCTTGTCAATGTATGAAATATAACTCAACATAAATGCTGGTTTTCATTTTAATTTCTACTAAACTACTTATAAATTGTCATCTTAAATTAACTGAGCCTGATTTGGTATAGTACCAAATCAGGCGCAATTGATTTAAGATGAAGCAAAACGAAGAGCGGAAGCGGAAACAGTAGCCAATTATGACAAAGACTTGAATATATTATACTACTTATAATAAAGGAAGAGGGGGCAAAAAGTATGTAGGTACTTGGACGCAAATTAAATAAAAAACTGAGTCTATGTCACTTAGGAAAAACAGTAGAACATGAATTTATATATTTTTAAATGCATAAACCTAGTCTGTGTCTATTACTTGTGCAATTAAAAGGAACACTTACCAGGAAGGTACCAATTGAAATTTGGTTATCAGTTTTGTATAGCTCGCTTTACATCGAAATACAACAAGTGGAACTCGAGTAATCAACAAAAGACTGCTAGCCACCCACTCATCAAACCTACTGAGTTTTCCACTGGATCGACACTAACGCAAGTGAACCAGCGGAGCAGAGCTAGAACCTTAAAAAAAAACCGAACAAAATAATCTCATTTCTTCCCTTTACATGATTACTTACTTATCTTCTTCACTTGTAACAGTGATCAAGGGATCGAGGGTCATTGACTTCAAAGTAAGGCCCTGCTTAGAAATGATAAGAGTTTTCTGAAAGAAAGAAATATCATTATACAAATATCTATTTGAATGTCCGAGACGAGACATGATGGTCATATTCGATTACAGTAAAAGGGATGCAGCAGACTTTGCATTTCTCATCGGTCGATTAAAGACATTATTAAGGTTCCAATAAATAAACGTTTTTGTCTTGAATATATTAAAAATTGAGCAAAATGCGACTACTCGTACTTACGTTTAACTATTAAGCTTTTTGTGTTTTTTTTATTACTTTTAATTTAATATTTATTTTCAAATAACTTTTAGTTATCTTAAAGAAAATTGGTTATTATGAGTTTGTTAGTCGCCAGATGCCTAAAGGGCCTACACATTAACGCTTTTGCCGTAATTTATCAGTACGCGTTTAGTCTTAATTCAATCATTCTTAGGGTCCCGTACCCAAGGATAAAAACGGGACCCTTTTATTAAGACTTCACTGTCCGTCTGTCTGTCTACTTAGTTATGACCTATCTTAGAAATATCTCTGAATACGACCTATACAGTTTTTGGTCTGCGATTGCTCTAAAAAGGTTCGGACTCATATGGATGCTATGAATTGAAATGGAATTTCCATCGATATATTCCTGATATATACATATGAAATTATTTTACTCTTATCTTTTTGCAGCGTACCTTTAGGTACCTATTTAAAGGTATTATAGGTACCTACTATATTTTATACAAGTGAGATTTAAAACTATTTTCTTTAGAATATTGGTATTGGTTAGTTTAGTAGTTTTATTAAGAAATCAAAAGTTAAATCACGAAATCTGAAAAAAATATTCAGCATATGATTGATAATAATAGCAAAAGGAGGAGCGCACTGCACCTGGCGATCTTGAATAGTCGTGCGAATTATTGGTGCGCCTGGCACGGTCATTACTTGGATGGGTGACCGATAATTTGTGTGGTAAAATCTTGTTCTCGAGCTTATCCGTCCTTCGGAAGAAGGATAAGCCTCCTTAAGAAGTTGGTCCCGGTTGTTATCTCTGATAGCAGTCGTTAGGTCCAGTTTTAGGGCGACCTAAAAACTCTAGGTGACGAAAAGAAGAAGATTGACAATAGAGGTTTCTACGTTTCCAGTCATTTTCAATGAAGTTTTTATTTTTTTTCGAGAGTCTTATTGGTTTTTTTTCCTGTCGATAGGGGAAGTGTCGCGTCAGCTGCCCCAAAGTGGGAAGCTCAAAGCGGTTATAAGACTTCTTAGAATTTGATATAAAAATAAATAGAAAACTTTTTGGGTGTGTGTTGTGTAGGTACCTACACAACACACACCCAAATACATAGGTATGTATCTGTGTTTGTTACTTTGACTAACTTTTTATCCGTGACGTTGTGTTATTCATTTTAGAGATGGGACGTGTGTCGACAAAATTATTTTAGGAATCGACATACCTATTACCGGTTTAAGCTTAACAGTTAATCTCCAGCCTAAGGTTGCCTGGAAGAAATCGCTTTTAGCGATAATGTCAATTTGTGCAACGTTCTATTCCTGAGCTTTTTGTGATATAAAATCACTATTCTTCTAAAGACTTTTCACTCTAAGATCTTAGATTTCACATGCGCACTCAATTACTTGATTACTCGAAACATTGGCGTAGCTATCGAATTTTTGCTTCCGTCAAGTAATGAGCAAAAAACCATAGGGGTCGAATAAATGTCGACACGAATAGAAGAAAGATAAATTCAATCCCATTCATTTATAGCCCATGCGTATGAAAATAAAAAAAACGATATTATGATCATAAAAACAGATTATTTGTAGATCGTGCGAATCCGTGGGACACTATATTTTTTTTTATTATCTAAGAACAATCCGCATTTTGCATTTTATCAGATATCTGCTTTTTATATCGATACCTCGCTTGCACATCACTTCGCGTAACAGTTGGTACACTGCAGGGGAGTGCAACTTGTAAGTGAATGTTAATATTTACTTTAAGCTCTTTATATCGTAAGAATGTCGTGAAAACGGGCCATGTGTCAAATGCATTCGTAGGATCAAAATTAAGGGAGGGTTGAAGAGTAATTTTTATTGACAGAAAATGTTTTTTCCGCATGTTGCTAGTAATTTTCCGGACTTCATATTGGATACATACCTACATACAGCGCGCTTTGCATGCGAATAACTTTATTGATGTTAAAAATACCGATTATTTCACCACTCGCTTTGCCACCACTGGTAGATGAATTCGCATGCGAAAGTCTTTCGTATTCGATTTAGTATTCAGACGATTTACAAATACGGGTAGGTTTCATTCATCCCGGTACCGGGACGGTTGACACGTATTGACCAGGACGGATGGACCTTACCCTAAAGGTCTATCCGTCATGGTCGCCAAGATTTAGAACTCGACCGGGACGAATGAGATATTTAGGGTAAGTCGATAGGTTTCATCCGTCCCGGTGAAGTATTACATAAATAAATATTGCACGACGTTACACAAAGCGCAATCTAGCCCCAAAGAACTAGGCTTGTACTATGGCTACTATACAAGGATAATTCTATTAATACTCCTGCAGTCGCATACAAAACAAGAAACATTTTGTGGATAGATAAAATTTTACGTCTTTTTTCTCAAACGACTAAAAAGAGACGAAAATACCTTCCACAAAAAAATCATGAAGGAAAAATGCTACTGCTGGTTTCCAGGCCATTCGCATATGTTTCATGATTCAAAGCTAGATGGCGGTAGATTCGTAAAGCAAAAAATATTTACTTCAATTTGAAAAGCTTTTTATCTATATACGTACATGTGTATCTACGCAGATTACACACAACTCTTTTACATATATTACAAACCTAAGTAAAATCTCACTTGATAGAAAAAAGCCTTTCAGATTGTGAAGCAATGTTAACAAGGTTTCTCACTTAGGTCTCAAGCTTAGATGAAAACAAAATTAGTAGATACGGTATATTCTAACATTGCGTATTCAATGCGAAACACCTACATGCATTTTCATAAAATTATTGTATTTTAAAACATTTGTCTTTAAGAATGATTCAGACATTTGTAAATAAGCAAAAAGGTATTCTTATGGATGTCAAAAAAAATAATCGCAGTGTGAAAGCAGGTGCTCACGCGGCAACGGTTTGACATACGACTGAGGCTAGTGCGTCAGCTAGACGTAGTTTTATTGTCTGATTTTCCGAGACTACGTACCGTATCTTAAGTTTTTTGTTTTATCTTAGGTCTCAAGCTGGTTGTCGCCTGAAGTTTATTATACATTCATGATTTCAAAAACTTATTACTATTAACATCTTGAGACCTGAGAGAGCATAGAGCTCTTATTTCTTAAAGAAATTTTGATTTAAATTTGCATTAATATTATGTAGCTGCTAAGTTTTTTATAAGATTAGTGTTTAAATTATGTTCTTTTGGAATTAAGTTAAGTTAGATTCGAGAAGAGCTTGTAACGGATCACTAAGATCTGAAGTACTACCTAACTAATTAAATCTAAATTCTATAAGATCCTAAGGTCTAATCTTGGTCACAGCGCACCAAACTGTAACCGAACAAAGTATCTAAAGGCCTAAAGTATGTCAACTAAAATAAACGAAAATACCTAATTATAACGCATCCCTAACCTACCTGAATTAAAACGATATAATACCTAATTGATTACGATCAATCTGACCAACCTATCTAAACTACCTAATTATGATTGTGTGATGTACCTTTCTTTGTTTTTGGCTCGTGAAATTCTAGTGGTTACAGTTACCCTCGTTGTGTATTGTAGTTAACTCAAGGTTCCATAAAGGTAGACGAGATTACAGAAAACCTACACCTGTCCAAATTATCCCAAGTATTATCTGTACTCCTAAACCGACTTTAATTGAAACGTTAAAGGAAAATTTAAGATGATCTTTTACTGTTTTATGTGATCAAAATTGTTGCTACTTGAATTTAATTAATTACCCTATAAATTGACTAAAAGATGTCTCTACTATCTATGTCGGATCCTCAACTCTAGTCTACAGAATGAATGTTATAAGAAAGCTAACTTAAAATTAAGGGAATTAGGTATAAATAATGATGGTACACAATAAATTAGATATCAAAATATTGGTTTTATTAAATCCGATGATTCTATTATCACGTAGTGAAAGAATCATCAAAGAAAACACTACGGACCTAGCTATCAAAGTTAACAATATCGGACGTTAATTAATTGAATTATGAATTTTAATCTCTATAGTAACTTGACCAAAATGTATTAAGTAAATGGACTGCTGACAACAGTGGAATTCCACTATCCTAAAAACTATTATAGTAAATCTTATTATGAGACTTTATAGACTTCAGGCAAATACCTTATCTATTAATGTGAAATAATCCTCTTTATGAGAATTAATAGTTTGATAAACTTCATTCAGTACACCTGTACTCAAGTCTTTTGTCGATTGCGTCCCGGATTCGGTTTGCAAGTATAGCAGAATTGCCAGACCTCGAAATTAGATCATCAAACCAATGTTTCCCACAAATGGGATATATATAGAAAAAGTAAATTGCTTACGTATAGATAATGATTAGAATTAATCTTTATTCATGTGAATTCCACTCGGAAATATCAAAATATATGTACCAAACGTACTTAGGCTTTGACTTAGTTTTGGTCATTTTACTACAATAAAATTAACTGATGGATCTTGTCCAAATATAATTTAGAATTAAATTTATTAAAAGGAAACCTCTTTACGAGCGTTCCCTATAATTTTGTCCTCAAACATGGACTTTAATTTGAAAAATGAATTTACTATAAACAGGATTCTTTTATAGAATTTCCTGTAGACTGTCTTTAGATAGACTGATTAAACAATTATGAATTTACATTTAAGCTGTAAGTAAACACATAAAATTGGGTGCTCCCTCGACTTCATTAGAGTCTAGGAACCAAGACAATAAAATATATTACAGTGCACATTTCCACCAGTACTTTAGCGTCAAAAGAACAATTAATCAGCGCAGGGATTGAACCTCGCTTTAGATATTATAATTATTGTATAGAAATATAAAGTACACTGTAATCAAATAGTACAGTAGGTATATCTTAGTATAAATGCAGGGTGAGAATCGAACTCACGAGAGCTGCATATTAACTTATAACGTCAAATTAACAAACATAAGCTTAGTGCGGAATCTAACCTGACACAAATGGCATAAAATCATAAAATATGAGTAATTAACATATTCAACATACACAAAAATAGGTACATTTTATACATGTCCCATAATTAAGACTATCGAAGTCTACTCTTGGAGAAAAGACGTTACAATTCGAACCTCCTCTAGTTTAAACAATGAAAATAATTAATAATGTACCTTATATGCTCTACAGGACTAGATACAGTATAGGCTTCATGGCTGGTTCAAAACTGACTCTAATAACTAATTAACTTGCAAACACTGACTCTATAACATCTAGCAAAATTTATATAATTCAAACTTATGTATGGCACGCTAAAAGCTATACGTGACCGTTCTCGAAGACTTCCAAAAAATAAGTGATGTGACGCTCTCGCTCTAGGAACGCTTCCCGCTTCCAAAAATGCCGCGTCATTCCCCGCAAACCTCTGCTTAGCCCTTCATGATTGGTCAGCTTTAGCGTGGGGGCGTTTACCTAACAGTGCCATCTACGTACAAATATGAAGTTAACAAAGATTGATATTTCTGTCGATTGATCAATATTGCAAAGATTTAATATGTCTACATATATTTAAAATTCATGAATAGCACCTGTGTAAAAGGTGGCTTTTGCGAACCGTTACAAGCTATGGAGAGAGCTATGCTCGGGGTTTCTCTACGGGATCGAATCAGAAATGAGGAGATACGTAGAAGAACGAGGGTCACCGACATAGCCAAACGGATTAGCTCTTTGAAGTGGCAGTGGGCAGGACATATAGCACGGAGAGCAGATGATCGTTGGGGCCGAAAAGTTCTCGAATGGAGACCGCGGATCGGAAAGCGCAGCGTTGGACGTCCACCAACGAGATGGACGGACGACTTGGTTAAGGCCGCGGGTTCACGGTGGATGCAGGCCGCTTATGACCGAAGCATCTGGAGATCTATGAGGGAGGCTATTGTCCAGCAGTGGACTTCTTACAGCTGAAATGATGAGATTCGAGAATGGAAGAATTTTCATCTAACGTGTCTTTTTTTAACCATGTACTTACCTATTTTTGCCTATCTGGGGGCACGGTAGTGCCCCCAGCGAAGCGTACCCCGCCGGGTACTAAAGTTTTTGAAAGCATGCACTACCCACCTTTTCTCGAAACGTTTCGTCGGTTTTTTGAACCCTCATAACTTTGGTTTAGAATATACCAGAGAAAGGTAATTCACGGGGTATAATGTCTATACGGTACTTAATAAAAATACAATGTTTCAATTACATAGCTCCTATAGTTTAGATTTTATTGATATCTAAAAACCTCCGATTTCGTCACTGACTCACTCACTCACTCACTGATAGTAATCAAAATTCATAAGGTACTTCCCGAAGTCCTAGAAAGCTGAAATTTGGTATGTAAGCTGGTATTAGTACACAAACAACAAAAAAACCCTAAAAGTTGAAAACTTTCACCCCCAACCCCTAAAATTATGGGATGGCAATTTGTATGAAACTTCCTCAAATTTTGATGCTAAGCATAGGAATGCTTTGTATAGGCACGCATTGTTATAAATAATAAAATAAATCATTTCAGATTTTTTAATAATTCACCCCTTACCCTTAAATTAGGGGATGGAATTAAGCGCACGCAAAACACTTAATATGTTATTTGAGGTACTAGAAGTCTAAAAATTTATTAATAATTAGAAAGATGTACCGCTGTCTCCAGTGGTGGACAACGAGGATGCTTTTTAAAAGATGTTTCGTTATCCACCAGTTGTGGCCAAATGTGGTGGACATTAGAAATACTCGGCCTGACCGAACGGCGGCGGCGCGTAAGTCGTTAATTCACGAACTATTGGAAATGAATTAAAAATAAATTTACTAATAATTTTAGGAAGCTAAAAGTTTGTGTTATTGGAAAAAAATGTAATAATAAAATAAATAAGCAACCTACAAAAAGAGGTGAAATCCCTCACAAAAACATTTTCATGTAAAATGTAGCCAAGACGAGAGCGAGACCTTATGATGTGCACTATCAAAAAGTAATCAGATGTCCTAAAGAGCCAAGCTTGTAATTCCACACGCCCCGAGTCCCCACAAGCTTACTTCACTATCACAAACTCAAAATCTTAGCCAAAATATGTTGCTTGGCCGTTTTATCACCGCAAGAACTTAGGTATTGTGTAATAGAAAACCTATGCAAGGTTGCGAAACGGCCAAGCAACATATTTTGGCTAAGATTTTGAGTTTGTGATAGTGAAGTAAGCTTGTGGGGACTCGGGGCGTGTGGAATTATAAGCTTGGCTCTTTAGGACATCTGATTACTTTTTGATAGTGCACATCATAAGGTCTCGCTCTCGTCTTGGCTACATTTTACATGAAAATGTTTTTGTGGGGGATTTTTTTGTCAACACACACGGAAAGTTACTCTACACTTAGTAACAGTTTAAGTTTAAGTTTACAATCAAACTATGATAATTGTATTACTGTTACTCACCACTGTTTTTGTTTTCAATGTAATTGTTATAGCGGCTATTGAAAATATCAACTGCCTAGCTTTTACTGTTTATGAGATACAGCCTGGTAACAGACGGACAGACAGTGAAGTCTCAGTAATAGGGTACCGTTTTACCCTTTGGGTACGGAACCCTAAAAACTGAAAAGTACAGGAATGTAGTAAAGTGTTAACTTCTACATAAAAACTAACCGTTCGACTTACATCAAACTTATCCGTATTAACCAAACGTGTCACATTGTCCGCACATCGCAAGCATTCCGGCTATTGCACGGTTCTATGTCAGTACTAGATTCTATTTGAGTTAGAACCTTGTAACAGTGAGTTAGGTTTATAGAGATTTGTCGCCCCTGTATTGACGCAAACTTGTCCGTCTGGAGGGGAAAGAAATAAATATTTCACAGCCCCTTTTGCCTTCGCCCTTGCTGGTTGAATCACGAGACGCGAGTTCACACTGAGATGGATCATCGGTGCGCGACAACGTGGTTAAACAAACGAGCGGGAAACTCGCATCAAGGTATTGAGGTATAATGTACTCGTAGCTACTAGAGGTGATGTTTCAAACATAAAAAACCCCTTTAATACTTTACGCTATCATAAAACTGTACTTACGGTTAATTTTTGAAATTTTTCCTCTATTTCCTTTAATTTTTTGTCTATTTTTGTGACTTAAAGCAACGGAAAGTACCATTTAGGTTTGACCAAAAATATTGTGTAGGTACCTGCTTCCGGTTGACCTATATAGATTGGTTAAAAATATCATGATATTTTCAATGATATTTTTTTTTAAATAATGTATTAGATCCTTGATGGACAGTTATTCTATAAAAATCTAACTTTACTACTACTTAAAAAGATCGTAAGGAAACAAATGTTTTGCTATTCATGTGGTGACAAAAGTCACCTATCAAACAAAAAAAAACTACATTGAAAACGGTTCCTGCGTTCGTGAGCTACGATGCCACACAGACACACACAGACACGTCAAACTTATAACATCCCTCTTTTTCTGTCGGGGTTAAAAACGCTCGTCTACAGTGCTTGTTCCCGATGTATTGTCGCACAGCGGGAGACGGTCGCGATATGGAACGTGGTATGCAAGAGCCGAGCCTTCAGACACCGTGCGCCGTGTCGTGGGTTTTATTTGCTAATGTATCTTACAACAATGTCGACAGGAAATGTGAAAGGCGTGTTTTTTTTTTAAATATAATAAACTTATTTTCCTCACATATATGTGTGGCAAGCAACCAATACATTGTAGGTATTTGAAGTTATTTTTGTTATTACCAAAGTTGTTGCTATAATTATTCATGCTAAATTAGCAGAAATAGAAATTATCTATTTGAAACAAAAATACGAACTAAATATTTCTATCGTTTATATAAAAGAAAACTTTAAGTATTGCTGCAAATATTACCTAATTATTTACCATGTCGTTTACCTTGTATCCTAGAAGGTCCGTCAGAATATATTAACAAAAAATGGTCAACATCCCGATTTTTAATAATATTTGTAGCGAAAACAACCACCCCTATAGTATCTACTTATTTTCAGACAATAATCTGACGTTTCGGTTCTTTATAGCTACATTTTCCCGGGTCTTAATCGCGTATTATTTTTTATTTTCTTAGTCCCATCGCGACTAAGACCATTGTAACATGATTGAAAAAAATAAAAAATAATTAATAATAATACCCGATTAAGACCCGGGTAAAACTATGTTAACAAATCGTGTGAATTTAAAATGTTTATTGATATTCTTTGTATTTGACATTATTTCTTCGGAAAGATGTGTCGTCGTTCAAATCGTAGTCTACAATCAATAAACGCAGCATACCTAGTTTAAAATAATTAAACAAGGACCATTTTCATGAACAAGTTTTGCACGTAGAAATGACTTCCCCAAATCGAAATATCCATAAAAGTATAACACTAAACAGTTAACGATACCGCAATTAAAAGTTTCTAGCATCATTTTCAGGTTATTAACATTCTATTTGAACCGTAAGCATTTCGAAAGGGAATAAATTATTCAAGCGATAATATCGCAAAACTCTAACACGCATAATGTTTTCCACCCCGCTTCGTTTAAACGTCTTATAATAATGAAGTTAATGACTCTTGCAGACGAACTGCAAGGCTATAGTGACAATGTCTACTAAAGATTTTAAAAGCATTTTTCAATAAGTAATAAGAGTGATTTATTCAATTTTTACTAGCCACCAAACAGGATTGTTTCAATCTGCTATGATGGAAGAAAGTACAGTGAATTATCTGCTTATTACTGACAATTTTTACTGCCAAAGTTTAAGCTAGGTATGATTAGGCCGCAAGCCTTTTTATTAAGTTTAAGATATTAAGGTAAGAGTTAAGCAGAATCAGGTAATTCTCATCTTATCCTCCAATTACATTTCAGTCTTCTTATCTTATAAGAGTATACGTAACATAGATGTTTAGATACCTATTATGTAGAGTAGACTAATCAATTCAAAACAAAAAAAATGGTCATTATGTACGACAATTTAGTATTTATAACGTGGCTAACTAATATTTATAGACTAGTAGAGTAACTGTCACATTTAGCTGACGCTGTAAATCACTGACGAGAGCGGGACAAATGCATTACTTACCTTAAGTAATTACTCTATCTGTTTATAAATTTTGGTGTAGGTAAAGCACGACCGACCCTAAGCCCGACTTTATGTCGTTGGAGTGTCGTCCATGCCGTTCGTCTGCTAAAGCTTCGAAGGGTTGGGCACAATATCACTGATTTAATAACAGGCACATTACAATGGAATTATTGAGTTTCTTTGTTTCATAATAAAGGCTAGGAAGGGGAAGATTTGAGTTAATTTCATATTATATTCGCGAATGTATAAAGCAATATTTCTATGAAATTATGAAAAAAGAGATTTTTTTTTGGAGAGACGTGCGTCTCTTATTCGAGCGAAGTTTCCGGTTGCATCCCTCTCGGGAGCCCGGGATCCGCTGAATCCCAGATAGTTTTTTTTTATCTGGGAACGGCGCAGTAGCTTCAACCTTCAACATATAGATTTATAAATACTTTTGCAGCCGGTCGGCTGCCTGACACCAACCCTCCTAGGGACTAAGCAGTTTATTCACCACCACGCGGGGAAAACTTAATGTTTGTGTCCCTCAGATCCCTTAATCGCTTTTTATGACACCCACGGAAAGATAATGGGGTAACCCTATTCTAGAGACGTGTCACTGGCACATTATACCTAGACACCGCTTACATTCTAAATGGATAAAAATAACACCGAATTTTCAAGGCTAACAGATATATCTAAGGAACCATTATTCTATCGAGTCAATACAATGATTCATCATTGTATTTTGACATGTGTAACGAAGGCGAAAAACAGGCAGATCGGAGTGGGGTGGGTAAACTAAGGGTCGTAAGTGAGACGTCAGGGGTCGATGAAAATTGATTTTCCGCCATCAGTCATAACATAAGTTAGGCGTTAGACCTACATGACGGACAAGTGGCGCGGTTGTGGCGCGGTCTAATGACATTTTAAAGTAGTAGGTACATACGCATTTTGTTCAGTTTAGATTTTTATAATAGTTTTAAAAAAATACAGTCCATTTTAACAGGATGTTCATTTTTATTGCCAAATTTTTAGCTAAAGCTCTATTAGGCTAATCACTTTGTGGTTTTACCTGTGCGAATCCACGATTTGGATAAAAACTAAGGGTAGTTATGTCACAATTCTGGACTTACACAAACGGATGTAGGAATTACCAACACAGGGATGTAATTCTTCTATGTAAATCACAATCACTTTGGTAGTTTCACGTAAAAGAGTATAATAGAGATACTAAAGGAGATTTTTCCGTATGTAGCCACATAATTCGGCCATTTTAGGTGACTTTCTGAAGTGGGTTATCTCGCGGTGTTTTCCTTCGCCATAAAAGCGATGTTAATAAAACAAATATTTTTTTCTTAAAGAAAAAGACATTAGTGCGCAGTCAAAAATACTAACACGCACATCAAAAAGACTGACAGAGGCAGAGGCGCGGACCGGAGTTTTTCGCCACGTCCGCGTCCGTGCCATTTCCTATTCCTCTGTGTCTCGCCTCTTGTATGCCTTCACACAATAGAAACCTTTTGTTGGTGCCGATGACTTTTCAACGTTGTTTTTAGACAAAGGTTTGGATTTTTGTAAAAACAACGCTTGTATAGGTGTTCCACTAACAGACAGAATAGAACACTTCATGTGGAATGGATGGATACAAGGATTGAATCGAAAGCCGTTTTGTTTTTGTGGTTTTAAATTTGAAAACATTGCCCATCGTTTTTAAAAGTCATACCTACATATTTTTAACATCAGCTAAAATAAGAGAAGGCATTGCTTAGCTAAACTTCACAATGCTTTCTCGATACTACTGATACTGATATGAACTGCGATGATCTTATAATCAAAAATGAAAATCGGTAATTCCCGGCAAACATAGAGAAAAAATGGTGTAGCGCAAAGTCGATTTTTCATCGAAGTAGCATGTAAAATGTACTGCGCGAACTGTCCCCTTTCATGTCAAAATTTTCCAACTTGTTTCCCGGCCACTGTATCTGTATACCTACATGTTTTTGAATAAAAAAAATCTACTAACATTACTTTCGTAAGTTTAGTATATATTGATAGTCTACCAGAGATATGCATTAAAAATTATCTGATTAAATAAATATTATTTACATTTTTTTGTAAAAGCTGGAAAAGGGACATACTAGTTTTCATTTTCCAGAGCTCGTTCAACATACAAAACCTATTTAACCTGTTCAACATTACAAGCAAACGTAGTTCAAACAACGTCCGAGGCTTTTCGTATAATCGCATCGTAAACATAATTATCAAATCAACCCTTAGTTAGTTCGTAGTGCCTATTCAAGGCTTTCAAGTTATAGTTCAACTAAGTAAAAAAACCTGCAATTCAAGAGCAAAATTGGTACTTGTAATGAAGTTTTTTTATATTCATTGTCTAAAACAAAATGGATTGATTCTTAGAAATAAAACACATTTTCCGGTTCTAATCGGGTGGTGTCTATACTATTGGCATTGTTTCTAGGCTCAACGTTTCGATACCTTTATAGCACTCTTCTTCATGATTGACCTGAACCTTGACCTTCAGCTAACGTTTAGCGTTGAAACTATACTAAAAGCATATACACCAAAATGAGTTAAATTTGTATCTAACATTGCTATGTTAGATAGAAATTTAACTCATCTAAACAGAAGAAAAATCTATGAATTCATTCTTTCTTTCTTCATTCTTTATCGTTTAACTCTCTATCTTAAATTCTCTACGTTATTATAACTTACGAGTATAGTATCTTTTAAAAAAAAACATGTGAATTTTTCGACACTAATTTTAATTCCAAACTGAAATGAATAAAAATTCATAGTATTGTACAACTAATTCTTAGTCATAGGTAACCTAAGATACCTACTTGATACTATAGTGTAATTAAGTTCAAGTTTAAGCTACACAGTTAAGCGGTAAACTATAATCTAGGATATCTAAGTTAGGTCATGCCCTCGAACGATGGAAGCCTTGCTAATGGCTGAGCACACAAAGTAATAGGCTATCCAATTGATTTATGATTTGAATGCATGCAGTGAACTGCTAACTCGTCGATTGGAGCGATCCGCTTTGATTACGTCGAGTGTTTTACATTGAATTAGCGATGTTGGTTGTTGCTGAACTAATATTTGTTTTAGTTTCCATTATTGTTGCTCATTTCGGTACTGTTGCATTTTTTTTTTGTGCTTTTTTTCGTTATTTTCTCTCTCTACATTTCTCTGTATACAACAAGGTGAAATAGAAAAAAAAACCGTGATTTGTTTTTGTTATAACCTCATTGCGACGTAGGCTTTTTTTAGGGTTCCGCACCCAAAGGGTAAAAACGAGACCATAGGACGAAGACGTATTTTTCATTTAAAATATTTCTAGTTGATAATTTACACTCAAATTCATACTGCAATCGGATAATGTAAGGAATGGAAAGAAGGTTTTATTTTTGTATGGAGAGTCACGGAAAACTTAACAACCGTAGAATTTTCGAAAGAAAATATTATATAGAGGAATATATCACTCATAGAGTAACATCGCACAATGCATAGACAACCTTAGCCATTTTATTTTCAAAATGGAAAACATAAACGAATTTAGTAAAACATACACGTAGATATTTCAAATTTTGTTCCAATCATGTTTATGACAGTGTAAAATTGATTGTTGTGTATTTATTCACACGTGAAACATTATTCTGTTTGGGAAATTGTATTATTAAGGGACACTGTACCAGGTGCTAGGAAATAAAAAATATTCGTCCATTGGTTTGAGCTGTGTATTTTTAAAACATATACTACATAATAAATAACAAATAAAAAAACAAACAATACAAAATTAATATATAATAATACAATTTAAATTTTCAGACATCTGGCACTAATGCACCTTTGAATGTTCGATTAACTTCTGAAACACGATTTTAATTTTAAAATTGTTTGACTTGATTGTTAGTTTAATGTTTCCTATAAAAATGGGCTTTATTTGTATTTTTTGTTTTGTAACCACCACTCTTCTTTACCCATCGGTTTGTAAGGTTCCTACATTTACTACGATCTGTAGCCATTAGAACAACCTCCTCAAACCTGAATGAGCTCTTAGGTAAATAGAATATAGGTACTCAATAAAAAAATAGTACCTACCTACTGCTTGGTTCCTAACTGAATAATAAATAGTGCAAGAAAGTCAACAAAGTCTGCCAGCAATCTACGGCAATTAATTGCAGAAAGGGAGACATTTTTCAAAAAGCAAAACTTTTTATAAAAATGAACGGGACAAAAGCGCCGGTTCGTGCTAATAGCCACCATGCAAAGTGAATGCAGTCTCATTGATTTACGATTGAAATGCACGCAGTTACCCCACTCACTGTACCTGCTTGCTTCTATTTAGGTTTTATTTCATAGCTTTCTATCAAATCTAAATTAAAATTATATTGAAGTAAAGTTTGGATGAATAAATAAATATTAAGTTCAGGACGTTGCACATAACACAATCTTGGGTCAAACTAAGCAACTAGGCTTGTGCTATGGGTATTAGGCAACGCATAACAGATACCTCACGACATATTTTTTTTTGTAAATCTACATCTACACTTCCACACTAATATTATAAAGAGGAAAAATTTAATTTTTTGTGTACCCACACACACAATCTGCATCCCGCGGTTTCACCCGCCCAAGTCCCGATCCCGTAAGAATATCGGGGTCAAAAGTAGCCTTTGCTACTCCTCGATAATATAGCTTTCTCTTGGTGAAAGAATTTTTGAAATCGGTTTAATAGTTTTTGAGTTTATTCATTACAAACACACAAACACACACACAAAAATACAAATTATTTCCACTTTATAATATTAATGTAGATGTAGATAGATAAATCTGTCGTATAGTATTTCTAAGAAGCTACAAATCGTTTCCAGCATCTAACTTCAAACCACGATTGTGGCACTGTTCAGTGACTCATATATGCGCCAACGACGAGTAGAAATCGAATATGCCTCATATAAAGCAATTTGACCAAAAGCCTGTCTATTCCGCCAAGATAATTGTCTAGACCGCCACTGGAACTCGATAACTTGTCCAGAATAAAGTTCCCGAAGTACTCAAGTATTCAATTAACATTTTTTCTGAAGTAATTCCACGTCAATAGCGTGCGGTACCAAATGACAGAAGCTTTATAACTGACATTAAATCGCGTCGTATAAAATAGCTGTATAGCCTGCTGCAGCTAAACAGCATTCAGGCAGTTTAAAGAATCAAATGGTTCGTAAAAATTAATAGCTATCTGTCGTTAAAATTTAAACTGCTATTCTGTGTTCTTTTTAACTCGAGTTTTCGTTTAGATGAAATCGTGCAGATATCTACTAGTGGGTTCGTTCTTTTTATTTCTAAATACGTAACTCTTAAAGAGGTTTCCTTTACAGCATTTAAAATCCTATCCTACTAATATTATAAAGCTGAAAGTTTGTGAGTATGTACCTGTGTTTGTTACTCAATCACGTAAAAACCGCTGAACCGATTGCAATAAAACTTGGTAGGTGATATGTAGATATAGATAGCTGGAGACCTAGAATAACACATAGGCTACTTTTTATCCCAATATTCCCGCGGGATCGTGACTTACGCGGGTGTAACCGCGGGGAGCCGCTAGTATCAAATCTGATTAATAATTAGGTACCTATTGATTGATTGACTGACTGACTAACTGAACTATTATATCGAAGCACAGTCTAAGTCTGATCCCAGAGATATGAAGTTTGGAGAATGTATTCTTTGTGATGTTCAGGTTTCGACTAAGAAAGAGTATTTGAAAAGACACGGGATCGCGACTTACGCGGGTAAAACCGCAAGTCACTGTTTCTCTAGAATAGGTTTTGTATTTTCAAACTTAAATTAATAGAAAAAGCAGGGAAAGCTTTTCCTATTAATTTAAGATTTGAAATTCTAACAGATAACACTATTTTGCGAATCATATTCATTTCTCTCTATCCCTTTTGTACGATTTTCTGCACATTTATTCAATTCTGGCTATAAAATATTTGCTAACCTATCATTTAATTCCATTAAATTTCATTATTATTTTTAAAATTCAGCGTGAAATGTCAAAAGTTACAGAATACCCCTATTGTTTAAAACTCGTCGACACTTTCTCAGTCTATGAATTTATGAAGGCTCCGTTAGAAATGGCGAGCTTTTTTCGACGTCACGTGCTTTCGACGGATGCGAAATTGGATTTTTTAACAATATCGAGGTTGAATATTGAAGAGGAGTGAATTAATCTTGATTGAATTGTTTATTTCTTTTTGTTTAACTTTTATTTTATCCGAAAGGAAATTCTTTTCGAAAAAATCCCAAACAATTTGAATGATTATTTGATTTCCGCTTACTGAAATACAAATAGGTTGATATGTTTATGTTTGGGTTTTGATTAATACACAAGAACACATATTTGAACAATAACCGTCCATTTCTTGATTGTAAATTAAAGTCAAAAGTGTATTTATTTTTCTTTTTCTTGCAATTTTATTTTTTTGGCTTTCTATTGTTAATTTATTACGTTGTGCCTATTAGTAATGTACTGTGTAAGTTGTGCTTGTCTGTATAAACATATTTTCTTTCTTTCTTTATACTTTTAAAGCACCGCCTAGTACACTTATTTTATTTTGATTTGCCGAGCAAACCACAACAACGTGTCACCTTAACTACGCTTGTCACATACTAATGGAACACCCGCAAATTAATAAGACATTTAAAAACACTACTTATAAAGCAAAATGACACAAAAGAAAGAAAATTGAAACGATCTGGAATAAAGACAAGCTGTGACAGCAACAGATACCACGATACAAATACACAATCGTGCAAATCCAGTTAAAAAAGTAGTTTGAAAACGAAATAGACTCTATTTTTATAAGTACACGGGCTATTTTGCAGCTGTTGTTATTTCAAGGTTGCAGAATAAAGAGTATTTTCAAAGTCTTTAGGTGTAAATTATTCAAACTGAGTTGATCCAGAGACTGGTAGCGTCTTTGGACTGGTAACTTTTTTACCGCCTTAAGCTTGAGTTAAACATAAATGAAGGAATTATTTAAAGAGGTCGGATCAGGAATTACAGGTAGACAGTTCTAAATGTAGCGCTGGTGTTACTCTTTTAATATGTACTTAGCTAAGAGTTAAGAAGAGGTCATTATTATTTACGCTTTATTATCAATGTTTGTAGAAACAAAACGGTTCTAAAGTGCTTCGGTCCTAATAACAGAATGTCAATTTGTCACAATATTCAGTTATCAGAATCGGTCGGTACCTAGTTTATTTAGCCCTACGATGTTTTGATTAATATAATTAAAATATGCCATCATAATTCACTCAAATAATTAAAATCAGAAATCCAAAAATGTTAAACGCAAGCACCCTTATTAATAAACGTGGAGTAAGGTCGGATTAGTATGAACATACTTTGACTTTTCCATGACAAGCACTTTCAAAGTTGACTAACAGAAACAAAAAGTAGTAAATCTAATCCGACCTTATTCTACGTTTATTAATAACAGAGAAGAGGTTTACGAAAACGAGCTGAAAACGCAGAACCGCTTATCAACACGCAAAATCAGTCCTTAAAAAATAACGCCAATGCGTGGGCTTGTATAGAAAGAAAGCTACTAACGTGTTGCATTTTTTTTGCGGTTTCAGACCTACAGGAAGAAGCAGGCGTTTAATCGCAGTGCGTTCTAAGGTTTAGGTACCCAAAAGGCTGCCACCATTGCCTCTTTTGGATAGCGCAATACCTATTCGTTTGGCCAAAGTAGCAGCCAGCGCGTTGGTCACCAGAAGCTAAATAAATAAATAAATTATCTGAACAACACACAGCGCCATCTAGCCCCGTGGTAAGCGACTAAGCTTGTGTTACGGTGACTAGACAACGGATATAATACTTATATTTATTTTTCTTTTGTAAATACATACATATTATACATAGAGGGACACCCAGACCAGACACAAATATTTATTTTTAAGCATAAATACTTGCACCCGGCGGGAATCGAACCCGCAACCTTCTGCGTTGCAGTCGCGCTTTCGCACGACGCGCCACAGAGGTCGTAAATCCCGTGGGATTTTCCAAAAATCCTTTCTTAGTGGACACACATCATTCATGTTAGCCTACACGTTACAAAAAACACACTCTCTAAATTTCATGTCTTTAGGATCAGCGGTTTGGGCTTTGCGTTCAGAACTTTGAACTGACGACCTCTGTGGCGCGTCGTGCGAAAGCGCAACTGCAATGCAGGAGGTCGCGGGTTCGATTCCCGCCGGATGCAAGTATTTATGCTTATAAAATAAATATTTGTGTCTGGTCTGGGTGTCCCTCTATGTATAATATGTATGTATTTACAAAAGAAAAATAAATATAAGTATTATATCCGTTGTCTAGTCACCGTAACACAAGCTTAGTCGCTTACCACGGGGCTAGATGGCGCTGTGTGTTGTTCATATAATTTATTTATTTATTTAATTTATATTTATGGATTGGATTAAAATTTAATTATTTGAAATCGTCCTCATAGTTTAAAGCACTAAAGATTGAAAAACGATTAAAACAACAATTTATCAACTAATGACAAAATCAAATCAAACTAAACTATTCAATTAACAGTCTAATGAGTCGTTACTCACGCGCACATAGAAACTGCCATTTATGCATAATATACCTAACAAGCAAGTTAATATGACATTACTATGTGATTAAAAATAATGAACATAGTAAAGTAGTTCTTGAAAAGCCTAGAATAACTTCAATTGCGTATCGAGGTTAGTATTTAATGCCGTAATTACTCGAAACGTCCCTAATGCTATGTAATTAAGCCAAATCACACGTATTAAGGGCCAAGAACAGCGATACTTGTCGTTTGGACTTTAATTTTACGATAGAGCTTTAAGAGCTTAGTTTCGGAATTACCTTAGTACCTACTAGCTGCGTCCCGCGGTTTCACCCGCGTAAGTCCTGATCTCATAGGAATATTGGGATTAAAAGTAGCATTTGTTACTCAAGGTAAATATAGCTTTCTAATGGTGAAATAATTTTTGATATCGGCACTGTAGTTTTTGAGTTTATTCATTACAAACATACATACACATAAAAATACAAATGTTTCCTTTTTATAATATTAGTGTAGATGTCTCTAAATTGTTATATGGCAATTGTGATAAACTAATGCCTTGATTCTTGCACTGAATATACCTACAAACAGGTCTCAAAACGTGTCTCAAAATGATCCATTTATTTGTGTACCATTATAAAGGAGTTCGCCGCAGCTATCCTGATATCAGAATGGCTGCGAATATATATTTAAAAAAAAAATTGAAATATATTATAGGTAGCAATTTTATGCTAACACTAGCAAATAGATAGCAATTCTTTAATATACTCTTTGTGTCATACGTTATAATAAGCAACCAGCTAATATGACGTCAGCGTCAAAAAAAAAAAAAATGATTAGCCATTCTGATATCAGGATAGCTGCGACCGACACCTATAAAATCGTACACAAATTAATGGATTATTTTAAGACCTATTTGTAGGTATTCTATTTTAAGTGCTTAAGCCTGCACTGGGCTTTTATAGAAATATTTTAAAGAAACAACACTAGCAAATGCGTTGTGTTTTTGCAGAAGTATTGATTCTTTCAAATATTTCTATTTGTAGGTAGGTATCTTATTCAGTGCAGAATCAAGGCTTTTGTTTCGTTTCGACAAGACAAAAATTCTTTAAAACCAATTTCCTTAATAAGTATCTAGGTACTTGTAGAAAAGTCTATAGCTAAACTACTTTGTAAACTACTGATAAAATCTAGAGAAATGGCTTTACCGAGACCGTTAGCCATAGAAAATGTTAAATTATTTGTCATAATAAGCATGAAGAAACCACTGAACAGGTACATTTAGCTCAATAACCCAACCTATGCCTCCATTCAAGGTGAGATCGTGACCACTGGTCTCTTGCCCTTGTTGTGTGAGACGGCAACTAAGTCTACCCCGCGGTTTTACCTATGGAAATGATCTTGTTGGAATATCGGGATGAACAGTAGCTTTAAACTTTCTAAATCTTGTATTTTTATTTTTTTGTTTCCTTACCTCGACGTTTCAACCATGTTGCAATGGTCTTGGTCGCGATTAAGACCCGGCAGTAAGTCTAGATATAAAAAAAACTCGAGTTTATTTCTATCTTTATAAAAGAAAGTCGTGTTAGTTACACTGTTTATAACTCAAGAACGACTGAACCGATTTGGCTGAAAATTGATAGGGAAGTAGCTTAGAACCAGGAACAAAAGTTCGCAGGGTCAGCTAGTTCAATATAAATTATCATACGGTTATTTGGTGAACAAACAGACAGACATACAAACATTAGAATACGTAATATGAAAGTTTAGGACTCAAGGCATCCGTGCCCGCTTTACTCACGGTCACCATTTTAGGAATAGGTCTTGACACCACGACTACGTAGAAGTATGAACGGGTACATACGTAGCGTTTACTCCTGGGATATCCGGGTTATTGTTCTATGATTTGAGGTTATTATGATTATTTTTGTATGATCTGCAGGTTAGGAAGGCAAATTTTGATTTGGAGATAACTCTTTCAAATTAAATATATATTTATTCTTAAAGAACGATGTACCTATAAGTTACATGAACGTTTAGAAATGTCGAGATTTTACTGTAGTTTCGGAACGCACCCTCCGATGAGAAAAAATTCATGGGGGTTTTTTTAGCATGTGTTAAATTACAACCGCCGTCTTTAGAACTACTAGGAATAAATATCCATTAATAAAATAAACACGTGTTAGTTTGAAATGTAATCGGGAATTCCGAATCGATTTTGGTGATGTTTGATTTCTTATATTGAAATCTGTCTAGTTAGAATATAATAAATTCCATTAAATGTTAACGTTATTGACTCCATTTCCATTATAGGGTTCCGTACCCAAAGTGTAAAAACGGGACCCTTTGCTGAGACTCTGCTGTCTGTCTGTCTGTCTGTCACCAGGCTATATCTCCTAAACCGTGATAGGTAGACAGTTGAAATTTTCACAGATTATGTATTTCTGTAGCCACTATAACAAAAAATAAAATAAAACAAATATTGTAGGGGCTCTCATACAACATACGTGATTTTTAACATAAAAACGCAACGATACTACGATGTATTTTTGCCACTAGTGCCATCTAGTGATAGAGTATTAGATTGGCGCCATTGGTAAAATCCGACTTGGACTTGACCGGTTTTAATACAAACATAGACCGGCATAATGGGTGAACTTGTCGCCTGAAGGTGGTATGTTCCAGGTAACTAATGAACGGACACGACTCGAGTAAGTTGGTTAAAAGAAAATAAAATATTTCGATCAGTCATTTCTAGCAAAATCGATCATATTTCTGAGGATAACTTCCTAAGTAAATATAGGATTGTAGGTGGCTATATCACACTAATATTATAAAACCGAAAGTTTGTTTGTTTATTTATTTGTTTGTTTGACTGATCTGACTTTACGGTCGAACCGACAGATTTGGCTGAAAATTTCCATAAAGATAGTTTAAGTAATGTAGAGTAAAATAGGATACTTTTGACTCCGATAATCCTGAAACCGCGGTACTCATCTAGCCTTCTATATTTACTCGGTTAGGTACCTACATAGTAGGTATATTTAGGTCTATGTAGGCAACTGAGATAAGGCACGGTAATAATCTTTGTTTCACACATCTTATAATGCAAACCCTAATATATCTTCTGATATAATATCATCCTTTAAGCGGATAAACTACCGGAGATGGAGAAAATTTTACTTTTTAAATATTAGATATGAGAATTGTAATATTGGTAAAACGGGGCTATTTGGGGTTTTAGCGATATTTGGGACGACTGCCGAATTCGAACTATAAATATTCCCAGGAGTCGCTGGGTGCCCAATATTGTTTTTTTTTAATTTCAGGGTGATCAGTCGTCTGCGCTCTACAACCCAGTGACTACCGCGAATATTAAAAATAATCGTCCCAAATATCGCCAAAATCCCGAACAGCCCCGTTTTACTATTCATTTACAAGAACTATATTAGATAAGGTTACAATCTCATTGCTAAACGTTGTTTTTGTATGTTATGTTAAGAATAAAATAATATTAATCCATTAATTCTTATTTCTGAGTCTGGATATTTTCTATAAATATCACAATGTACCTACGTATTTACAACAACAAAAAAGTATAGGTACTATATGTAGAAAACTAGACTACTTATCTAGATTGTCTGTATCTTCCTGAAATATATATAATTTTAAATGAAATTAAATACATCTTGGAGTGATTTTTAAGGTTTTTTTTTTAATTTTCCCTCCCTTCCGGTGACGTATCCGTTCAAATTATCAACATAGCCTGTTTTACATACAAATGGGTCGTTACATCAGTTGGTTAGCCTCGAATTATTGTTGTTGTTTTATACCCATTTATACTTAAAT
This sequence comes from Idaea biselata, assembly GCA_958496205.1. Lineage (NCBI taxonomy): Eukaryota > Metazoa > Arthropoda > Insecta > Lepidoptera > Geometridae > Idaea > Idaea biselata. The sequence continues at coordinate 26,918,419 of OY292400.1, read as the reverse complement.
ATTATGCGATTCGACCAAAGACATTTAAACACTTTACTTGTAACATAATTTGATAAGTAACAAAAACGTCTTTAACAACGCAACGTATATTTTCATGTAGCAATTGTAATGTCTAGTGTTTTCCTTCTTCTATTTCTTCTTAAAAACAACAAGTTACCCATTTTGATGCTTATTTGTGTATGTTGCTGTTATTGCCATGTATTGTAAAAATGAAATGTGTATGTAAATATGTTACTCTTTACAGAAACTCAAAATTAGAGTTCTACATAAACTAGTAAGCACCTCTCAAATTTAAAATTTCCTATACTATTTTGATATTTAGAAGCTGCTCAATTATTTTAGTACGTCTCAAATTTTGAGTGGCGTTTCTGTATTCAGCTGTAAGGAAGCTACTTTTTATCTCAAAATTCCCGCGGGATCGGGCTTGCGCAGGTGGCACCGCAGGGATTGCTATTTTGGTTATAATTTTAAATCTATTTGATTAAGCTGGTTATAATTTAAATCTCTTTGATTAAGCTCAATAGTCATAGAGTTGATATCTGTAATGTAGTGGAGCTTATTGTTCTAATGAAATTATCCGACGTTTTATAGTCGGATAATTATTTTAATTTGAAACTATGTGACGTGAATTTTAATTGCAGTTTAAATTTTGCTTTTGTTAAAATTTCAATAGACATGCTGAATTAATTTTATAATTTTAATTCTATAAATTTTAAATCCAGCTGTACAAAATTATTAGTTCTAACTTTATTGATTGATTGATTAATTTTTTATTGTAACACCAATATACAGGGTGTTTGGTGGAGGGTTAGACAAACCTGGTGGGCGTGTAGCTGGACCTATTTGTAAAAAACAATTCGAAGGAAAAGACCCTAACTCTTCACATTTTTTTATGATAATTTTTAAGATATTTTATTTTTTTCCCAAATTTTACCTCTCTACCCTTACAACTTTTTTTTGCACATGTTTTCGCTTAAACTTTTTATTCGATTTTGGTCCCAGATGTATCCTTGATCTATCGAAGGCATTGTTAATCCAAAATAATGAGAAAATAATTAGTTATGGGCTCTCAAAGTTAAGAAAATAAAAAAATGTTGTCCGAAAGGTCAACTAAACATCATTCTAAAAACAAAACTAATAGTGATCGAGGAGTTCAAATACTCTTAAAAACTGCTCTTGACTTCCCTTATTACAACGGTGTAGTCCACGAAGCATAAAAATCTACCAACTTGTCAAAAATAAGGCTTATGGTGAAAATGGAATGAAAATTGAAAGGAAAAAATACACATTTTTATTTTTTTGTATTACGAATTTTGTTCCAAAACATCTCCCATAGTTCCAATACATAATGTGCGCGAAAGGTGGAGCCCATGAAACGGTCTCACAGTAAGAGAATTCCTAGACAGAGCGTTCCCAACTAGAGAGTTCACAAACTCGTAGATTAGGTGACTTGGCCCCGTTTCATGGGCTCCACCTGTCGCGCACATTATGTATTGGAACTATGGGAGATGTTTTGGAACAAAATTCGTATTTAAAAAAAATAAAAATGTGTATTTTTTCCTTTGAATTTTCACTCCATTTTCCCCATAAGCCTAATTTTTGACAAGTTGGTAGATTTTTATGCTACATGGAATACACCGTTGTAAGGGATGTCAAGAGCAGTTTTTAAGAGTATATGAACTCCTCGATCACTATTAGTTTTGTTTTTAGAATGTTGTTTAGTTGACCTTTCTGACAACATTTTTTTATTATCTTAACTTTGAGAGCCCATAACTAATTATTTTCTCATTATTTTTGACTAACAATGCCTTCAAGGATACATCTGGGACCAAAATCGAATAAAAAGTTTAAGCGAAAACATGTACAAAAAAAAGTTGTAAGGGTAAAGAGGTAAAATTTGGGAAAAAAATAAAAAATCTCAAAAATTATCATAAAAAAAAATGTGAAGAGTTAGGGTCTTTTCCTTAAAATTGTTTTTTACAAATAGGTCCAGCTACACGCCCACCATGTTTGTCTAACCCTCCACCAAACACCCTGTATAAAAAAACAATTCAAAGAAATACATAAAATAACTTATATCTAGGTGGCACAATGGGCGGCCTTATCGCTTAAAGCGATCTCTTCCAGGCAACCTTTGGATGGACGAGAAGTATAGTAACTTCTGGTGACTAAAGGGCTGGCTGCTAATTTGGCCAACGAATAGGTATTGCCATACAAAGAGGCGATGCAGCCAGTCTTTTGGGTTTGCATACTCGTATCTTATATCCGAGCTAGCGCATTTCAGATACGTTAAAGAATTAACGCATCTGAAATGCGCTAGCGCTACACCCTTAAAACACCTGTCATCTGGAAAAATAAGTAAAATGCTCATCTATACCTAGTGTATAAAAAGTTGTTTAGCTGGTCACCATCGTCGGACTTTAAATCTGTAGCGTGGCTTCCCCCTAATCCGACTGCGATACATCACTACTGCAGTTTGTACACGCAGCAAACGATCCAACCGGAAAGTGATAACGGGACGTAATTTACAGCGAGCGTTTTGTTTTGTTCACGGCAACCATGTTTGTTTCAGTGATTTTTTAATGTATGACTAGCTTTTACCCACATATATCAATATTTCTAGGTTTCCGTACATCAGAAGTAAATAGGGAACCTTTATACAAAGGAATACTTTATTCATATCTACTCTATACTAATATTATAAAAAGTATAGACTTGTATTTGTGTGTGTTCGTGTGTGCGTCTGCGTGTGTGTGTATGTTTGTTACGAATAAACTCAAAAACAACTGGACCGATTTCAAAAACTATTTCAAAATTGGATAGCTACATTTGATCCCGATATTCCTACGGGATCGGGACTTACGCGGGTGAAACCGCGGGACGCAGCTAGTTGCTTATATAAACGATACTTGACCACTATCTCACCTGACGGAAGTGATGATATGGTCTAAGATGTAGCAACTAGAGGAACGAAGACAGCAGAGAAACAAGATTCGATCCGACCTTCTTAGTGGCTCTATCGGAAGCCTCATGAATAAATAAAATAAATAAATAAATAAACTTCTTTTATTCTTTTAGCCGGCCCTCCACTGCGAGCGGAGCGGAGTCATTAATGTGTCAATTCAACATCTAACAATTGTTTTCATAGTCATAAAACTCTTTCGTGCTATGAAAACAATCGTTGAATGTTAAACTGACACATTTTTAATTATAGTTGGGCATTATAGTTGGTGCGCCTCGCGGCGCTCTCTTAGGCGGTTCTCACACGGAACGGATGCGAACGCTGTCGGACGAAGAAAGCGTAGATCACACACACGAACCGCGAGCTCATGGGAACGGGCGGTTCGCGTGTGAGTCTGCAGAACCGCCCTATAGTCAGAATTAAAATTAAAAATCGATGGTGTTTTCACCCTGTTTGAGGAGACAATCGGCGTCTATTACCGATTTTTTCTGGCGACGATAATAACATTTTCGTATTTATCATTGGCCGTTTTTTTAATTTATTTATTTTAATGACTATTTTCAGTTTAATCCTTTTAAGTAAAATATATGTATATATTTTTTTAAATCCTTTTGCTCCTTTTGGTTTTTGCACATTTTCTGACTGACTGAGTTTGGGAATTAATTTCGGTATGGAATATGTGCAGGACGAATTGGGTGGTTATTTGACTTTCAAAGTAGAAAAAATAGAATTGAAATCTGATCGATAACGCAAAACCATCACTAATTTTATACATAAACAATTTAAAAATAAATAAGTACGAAATTGAAATGGATTTTGTAATAAAAAAACAGCACTTGCCATTTCGTTTTCTTTACCGTAGTAAAATTCAATCGAGCGATCAAATCATAATTCAATAACGAAGAACTTAAAAGTCACTCCAATATCGCAGAAAAATCTCGGGGGTTAAAAATTCGGAAGCCCTTGAAAGGAATGCTGCATAACTCGAAACGAAAGGGGGGGCATCTTACAAATCAAAGGGAGAAACTCCTTATTGTATAGAACCTTCGAAACCAGACGTCCTAATCGACCCTTTTGAAATTCCAACTAACGGGAAACTCGTATTTCCATAACAATAAAAATTTGATCCGAACATCTAGAAATGCCTGTGCGATATTCACGGATCATAAAATCGCACTCGGTCTTTGAATAAAGCACGACTGATTTAATCTGACCCCTGGAACCTAAGTGTTCGCCTTATTTACATCAAGTTTACACCTATTAGTGAAGGGTATGAGGTATCTTTGTAATCTGGTTTTTATAATAACGAAATGCCCGTTTGCGCTCATGTTTGGATGATGCCGTTTTGTGGTCGGTTTTACTTGGTGTATACAGATGTCTGCATTTAATGATGTTATTTCTGGCCATTTAATTTTATGACCGGAGCTTCGTCATTCTTGTTTTTATTTAGGTTGGTCTGACATTTTCTTTAGGTACGAAATTCTCAACTGAACCAATGTATCTACCTGTCGATAGATAATTTTAACAGCATAATACATTAGAAAGGTAATAGAAATTAGAACATAAGGGCCGGCCACAGTTTGGATTTTCATTAGAGTAAACTTTGTACTTGATATTTAACACCCAGACGTAAACACTATTTTAAATAAAAATATAACATCAGCCTCAAACAAACCCATTACACAATTTCCCGGTAACTGCACAAGCCCTAGAGAGTCATCCACTACACCTATCACAGCCCTGAAGACCAATTAGTTTCCTAGTTATGAAGTTCTCTATTAGATTTTATAAACATTGCGTTTGGGAATAAATAGTCCAGGATTTCTGGTACATTTTTGCAAATTGATTACTATCAAGCTAATGCTTGATTACTACCACAATCGAGAGTTTCGTATAGGAAAAGGTTGGGCGTCTCATCAAAATGAAGCTACTCACGGAAAACTAGCTTGATAGTAATCAATTTGCAAAAATATACCGGGATCTAAAAGATGAATCATATAATATGATTTTTGATAATATAAAAAGTCCAAATTCATAACATTAAAATGTAAAAATAATCTATTAACGGAGTTGTGGCAAATGGTATTGGTTCCTTCTAGATAGGCTTGCACCTCATCTTGCAGATAGCTCATCTAACCTGATGTGAAGCAACGACGATGTCAACGCTAAAGCATGCATACCTAGAGTCTAAACTTGAAGACTTCATGGTTATATCAACGTATTTACTCATTCAGAACGTAACCTAAGTACAGTCTAAAACCACTCAATGTCTCAGGAGAACATCTCTTAAAAAAGTCCTCAAAAATAAACCAAAAAAGAAAAGAACACCACAAATCATCTCGCTCACTGTAAACAACTCGGTCTCATCATTCATAACGATACCTAAAACTGTGACAAGGTACTACACGTGAAATAAAGTAATCCACGTTGGCGGAACTGGGTCAGCGTGAAGGCCCTTGTCAAATTAGCGCTTCCCTATGTCTCGGAGTGACAAACGACACGGGCATAATAAAAACTCGAATATCTGCGGAATAAAGCTATTCTATTCGCTTCCCGAACGTGGAATTAAAAATTATTCACGTCATTGTGCTCACAAAGGTTGAACATTGTGCAGGGTGTGTATAGGCAGGTAAGTAGAGGTGAGTGACATGTTTTATTAACGTTTTATCTAGGGACACGAAATACAGCACTTAGGAATGGAAAAGGATGAGTCTATGTACCCGTTACGATCTATTTGAAATACCTGTATCCGTCATCTTGACAATTACGTTTAGTTACGGTCAAGTAGCCTAAAAAGGCTACTTGATATCCAAGAGCCAAGCGTGATAAGCTCCTTTGAAAAAAGGAAAATTGCTACCTATAATATATTCCAAGAAATTTTAAAAAATATATATTCGCAGCCATTCTGATATCAGGATGGCTGCGGCCAACACCTTTATAATGGTAGACAAATAAATGGATCATTTTGAGACCTGTTTGTAGGTATATTCAGTGCAAGAATCAAGGCATTAGTTCATCACAATTGCCATATAACAATTTAGAGACATCTACACTAATATTATAAAAAGGAAACATTTGGATTTTTATGTGTCTGTATGAGATCAGGACTTACGCGCTTGGCTCTTGGATGTCGATTCTAGGATTCACCTACGTTCTAATTGGTGTTTTGGCACGGTATACTTATTAAACGTATTTAAAAGAGGCTTGCACCGACATCTTCAGATTGTAAAAAGTCAAGCTATTGCCAGTCATGTCTTGTTGTTTAAAGGTCCGTCCTACGTTTTATCTTATCCCTGCTCTATTTAAGTAGTTATTGTTTTCAATCATCAGGGTGATCACAATTTTGGTGAAGCCACTATGATCACATTAGGCTCACTCAAACAGTTTCAAATTGTTTATCCAAGGGTTGCCGGTCGATTTTTTATTGGACCCATTATGTCATTCTAATGTTATATACCCCGACTTTCATATTCATATATTTATTGATAATTTTCGACGTCGACGGATATGTTGCGGAGGACATCATCATCATAATCTGATGATGGACAACGAAGTGTCCAATAAGTCATAAATTACATATAACTACTGACGTGAGCGTCTCACCAAGTAATTTAGTTCAAAGATTTTCAACCATTTTGTGAAGGTAGTCAAGCGCGTCATAAATCGTTCTAAGACAGATTTAACCTCATAAATTAAAAAGCAATTTACACTTAACTTCTTAACTGAATAAACAATCTCGACAAGCTAAGTTAGGTCAGTTCATCAAACTTAAGCACTATTATAAAAGAACTATTGAAAGCCTGGCGATACGCCAAACGGTATGGACTCTCGAATTTTTGTTGCCTAAATTGGAAAATGGAGAAGAATTTTGTTTCAGAACCAAAAAAAAGCTGTGTCGTAATTGACTGTTTTAAAATTATGTTTAATAATCCGGAAAATCTATGTTTTCAATTAAACTTATTATATTGCATTACTAAATTAATATCAAATGATGTTGCCTAAATTTGATATTGAAATGATGTTCTGGAATATGGACCGTTATGACGTTTCATTATTTTCAATTAGTAATAACTAATCAGTTAGTTTTGTTTCTTTTGTTCATTTTCATTGTTATTTTATTTCATTTAGTTTTATTATTAATTTTGTGGTTTTATTTTTTCTTTATTTGCGTTTGGTTTTATTTATATCTTTATTATATCTCATATTTTTTGAAGTATTTAAAAAAAAATATGACTTCGGCCAATTTTTAGTGTACTTGGATTAACAATGCCAATATTTTTCCAAGCTCCTAGTTGGAAACAAGTTATAGAAATATATAATATCGTTTTAACTTAGGACACATTGTTTAATGTATATTACCAGTTAGGTGAACTGTGGTTTTTCCAATTTTGTTTACTGCCCGTACCTATTCCATTTATTATTTTGTTTAAAAATACAATCTAAAATACAATAGAAATTTCTCCATCTTATCCTTATATGATTTTTCTTCTCTACTTGAAACAAAACGTAGAGTTTTTCTGCCAAATCATTTCAAATTCTGTTTACATCGCTATTCAGTACGAAACTTCAAAGCCCCGGGGGTATGGTCGTTGTTTATAATGCACCTACGTTACCTGTTTAAAAGATTTTGTAGAATTTTCAACTGTTTTGCTACCCACTATCCTTTTGAAATTATTTACATATATTTTATTTTTAAGAAATATCTAGATGAATGTTAGAAATTATTAAAAATACCTTATGTTACCATCACTTAAACTATCCCTTTGCAAATTTTCAGCCAAATCGGTCGAACCGTTTGACCGTGAAGAGGGAATAAACTAACAAACTTTCGGATTATTAATATTAGTGTGATGTGATATCACACTTCACACTGATGAGTGTGAGTGTGATGTGGTATGTAGATATTCTCAAAAAAGTATAATAAGTTGTATATCTGTTGTCTAGTCAACGATAGTAACTACAAACCAAGTGTTTAGTTTGGGTCTAGATTGCGCTATGTGTAACGTCGTGCAACATTTATTTATTCTATTATTTTAACTCTCTTGCCTTAAATTTTCATTATTTACTGAACTTAACACATTTAAAACAAAACGAAAATCGCTTCATCCGTTTGGAAGTTTCGATGTCCACCGACAGATTCACAGACACCTCAAACTTACAACCAAATTATTTTCCCGTCAGGGGTTAAAAAAAGAAAATAAAAAGAAAACAAAGCTAAAAGCAAAACCAGGCAATGAATACGGAATTATCACTTTCATTAAATATTTGATTTCTTAAATACCATCGAATGCTGTGAAAATAGCGAATTGTTTACCAAATGGGAACAGAAGAGAGCGTTTTCTTGTTGATTACGACAACGAAAGTGCGGTTGGAATAAAATATAAGGAGTTATTCTTAGGGACCTACACGAAGCCAGTTACTGAGGTACAACCAGGGAAATAAATGGGTGAGGTTTGATTACTGATCTGTTTTGCGTGTTTGCTACGTATCATAATGTATTTTAATTTTTCTCAATTTGTTTTTATTGCTCAAGGCAGTTTTTATTTAGCTTTTTTTAAGGAAAAATCAAAACATTTTCACTTGCGGCGAGGCTTCAACTCGCGTGTTTAGATCTGTATCCCAACGTCTATTCCAACTAGACCACGCAAGTCCCTGTCCCGAGCAGTAAAAATGATGAAGCTTATTTAGCCTTGGTTTGTTTACGATCACGGCTGGTTTCGATCCGTATTTATCCTTAATTTTCTTTTTCTAAATATTGTATGTATTTACAAAAACAAAGAATAATATGATGTGGTATATCCGTTGTTTAATAGCTATAGTACAAGTCTAGTGAAAATGTGAAAAATTTAAGTAAGTAAAAATTTAAGGTGGAAGCACATGTACTAAAACCTGGCTCAACTATGCGGGGCTAATCTTGACTAACTCAGTTGGCGACGGCGGCGATAGGTTTCGGTCACAATTTGTTGCCACCCATCAGCATTAACGGAACACAAAGCATGCCTTAGAAAAGGCCTCCATTAGAGACGTCAGAACCATTAATGCTTACAACCTCTTTAATGGTTTAAATCGTCCTTTATTGAATAATAAAAAATCCTCCAAAAGCACTGAATTACAGGAACTGAAATCCTTTAACTCCACAATGTCATTGTTAACATTAGGTACTCCAAAGAAAGACGAATAAGTGATTTCATCTAAAGAAATCGCGAGTCCTCGCAAAAGGGAGCTACAAAAAATAATGTCTCTCCAAATTGAATCATTTGTAATATTCATTCTTTTTACTCCTGCTTCTGTGGACGGTTTTCTGAAGTCTGTTACACGTAACTTGAACTTCTGGATGAGCTTTTTTTTTTGCAAAAAACCTGTCTTGTTTTTTACTTCTATTGTAGGACATTAGTAGAACTTTGATATGTAAGGCTAATGCCATAGGCTTTTGCTCATATTAAAGTACAATGTTTTCACTCTCTGCACACCGATCTTATATCAAATGTCCATGTTGCAATATCGATAAGGCTTTTCAATATAAATGTTTTATATGCGCTCGCCTATGAAACCCAAGACACTCAACAGTATAATCTACTATTATTTTTCCCACGTCTTACGACCCGCTGTGTGCAGCGAGTGAGAAACTGTACTTTATCTAGTTCGACAATCCTCAATCACTAATGTGTTTGATCGTTATTTGGGGGATACACAGTGACGCTTCCCGGTAAAGTTATATTATTGTAATATTATACAAAAACTTTGCTCACAACTGTCAAGGTTTTAGTATGAAATATATGACGAATCTTTCACTTCTAGTCTATCCACAATCTACGTGATCCTTGTCTTGAGCTCGTTTCGCGATAATCAACTGTCTTCAAGAATTTGCGACGTCTCATCCTGACGAGAACGGGACGTGAATAATCCGTTTCCAAAAGTATCTTTTATTAATGTCGTCGCCTCGATATCAGCCAAAGATTTTTTGCGAATTTGTTAATGAGAAAGATAAATTACCAACCTTAGTGAAGATTTTTTAAGAAAATTAAGATTCAGGCCTGACGCCATTTTGCTTTGGGAGCAGGATCGGGATCGTCTTCATTAATGATTGTACTGAAAGTTAAGAGTAGATATTTATGCAGATGAAAGCTGTTTTTTATAATGGGTAGGTAGATAGATAGCTAAGCTTTTCACCCACTTTGGCATTCACCATCACATACGATAGTGATCTCACCTGGCGTTGATGAGTGATAAACTGGGTAAACTGAACGTCGGCACGCTCACCTAAAAGATCAGGAGACTGCTTCTGGCCTGCCTTTATTTGTGGCTGCACTGGCTTAAGTATTGGAACTCGGGTGAGTTTCATAAAAAGCACTGTCATCAATCTCGTCGTACACTTTCGTCTAAACGAAGCTTAGTCTAAAGTTTCGACATCGAAATTAAGTCGTAAATACATAGGTACCTCCGGGACGACTGTTTCAACCCATAATACGAGGTGGATTAACCGCCCTAAGTATCTAAATATAAACAACATTTAAATAACCTAAGTGTGGTTTAACACTTTAAAAATTGCAAAACAAAATAAAAATATAGATATGTCAGTTTTCTAAAATACTATTTAGAACACAGTCAATTTCTAGACCTTTATAAATGAGCGTGAGTACAGACTAGAGCATTTTCTCGAGCATTTCTATATAATATAACGTTCTTACGAATTGTACAATACTGATAAAAGCTCAGTTTCCAAAGCATTTCCATGTAATGCAACGTTGCTGGAATGCTCGGCGCTCTGTTCTGCGTAATGCTCACAGCGAGTGTGCATTTACCCGTAACATTAAGTTGCACCTTGCTTTTACTCTTTCCTGAAATGTCCTGCTCATGGTGAGTCTAGATTAAATGTTACACCAAAACGCTCGTACGCTCGTTGGTTTTAAAAATCAGGCTGTAACAAAGCATTGAGCATTTATGTTGGAAGATCGGCTCAGGTGAATTTAAAAACAGCGAATGCTCGAGTTACGGCTTGTGGTTCTGCTTAAGGGGAAAGTCTATCTACTCTTTTTTCCATATAAACTTTACAAACTTAGTCGACTGTTTCCAGGAGGAAAAATGACGTAAATGACAAAACGTATAGGCATGATCATGCGGCAGATATAGTGGCCGTCAAATTAGTTGAACAATTTTGTCGTGGAACGGGGAAGTTAGCGCAGTACACTTTACATGCAACTTCTCTGAAAAATCGATTTTGCGCATCGGTCATTTTTTTCTATAAGTTTGAAGGAAATTATATAAGTTTTATGGCATAAACATATTTCCACTAATGTCTTTATACAGGGAGAAACAGTCGACTACGTTTGTGTGAAGAAAGAGAAGGTAGACTTTCCTCATAAGTCTGTGTACCTGTACACCCTTAAGCGACGACGCCCGCCGTTTACTGGCGAACCTAAATAAGAAACTGGGAAATCTGATTTCTTGCTCTTGTCTCGACTAGGAGGGAAATAAAACTGTCGTGTTATAACGTACCGGGGTCGGACATGTTAGGTACCTACTCGATCGGGTGGTATGTGCTGCCATTGCCACCCTAGTTAGTGCTCTTCTCTGTATTTCTTTCCACTTGAGTTTTCACTTGTTATTTTGGTACCATAAGGATTTTAAACTTTTTTAATTCACATAACTATTCCGTTTTAAAAATATTAAGCTTTAATTAAAGTGCATTTTTTTCCGTAATCCCAAATAATAACAGCGAAATGACTGTACTTGGATACATAATAATGTATTCAATATAGTTAAAAGGAAAGTTATTACGCACTTGCTCAATTTAATAAGTCTGTCATTTACCGATTTAGGTACAGGGATTTCAAAAGTTTATTTATTCCTTCCGAAGAGTGTTTCAAATGTTAATTCATCAAATTGGTTTCAACTGAAGTAGAACTATAAAGTTCCATGATACAGACTTTAAGGTCCGCACAGTTCTGAAATCAACATGTTTTGTTTTCAAACCCACTTTATACATTTACTGTACTGTGTGTGATGTGATAATGGAGTTGCGAATGCGGCCTGTGGGGTGTATGCTAACGTCACGCGTGACTTTAAGCCGTACAAATCACGCGAGCCCTACACGATACCAGTAACTACTGTAACTGTATATTTCAATCAATTAAAAAACCCTTTATTATAAAATATAAATGAGCGTTCCAACCCTATCCACCTGATACTGATAATATGATCTAAGATTTAGGACGCTCGTCTAGAAAATAGCAAGGCGGCAGTGGAACTAGATCCGACCCTCTTCCTTAGTGGCTGCACCGGTCTACGTATTAGTTTAGGTTAGAAGTCCACTTAGCGCTACTTCTTCTTTTCGTGTAATGGCCTCTAATTTGACCTAACGACTGCTATCTGAGATAACAACCGGGACCAACTGCTTAACGTGCCTTCCGAAGCACGGAGGAGCTCGAGAAAATGAATTTTTGCCACACAAATTATCAGTCACCCATCTAAGTAATGACCGCGCCAAGCGTTGCTTAACCGGCACGACCGTTTATGATCGGCAGTTACAGCTAGGCCAGTGAGCTTCTCTACTTAGCGCTACGACTTAGGTCGGTGAGTGGTAACAAACCATGACCGAAGCCCTTTTTGGTCAACTTTTACTACGGGCAGAGGATACCGTAACTTTATCCTGAATTCTCTCCACGTTTTGAAACAAAATTATAAACAAGACATCATTAAAAGAAAAACAAGATTTTAGTTTGTTAGGTTGTAAGGTCACGTAAAGAGGTTACAATAATATGTCAATACTTCGGTTTTCAGTTTCAACATGCTCGGACCGATATTTTGTATATGCCTCGGCATACAAAGATAATTTAAGTAAAGTAGGTAAATTTGTTGTTTCTAGTATGTATGTATGGACATGTAGGTATGGACATGCAGGTATTTACGAAAGAAACATAGATAAAAGTAGGCTACGTTCAGATGACGAGCGCTTAACGCGCGTTTTGGTAACGCGCGTTTACAACTACGTACATTTAATTCAGGCTGAACACACACATGCTAACGGGCGTTTATGTAAAGCGCGATGAAATTTGCAGTTTGAAAAGACATTAAATTTGAAGAAACATGAATAGATATGTATATTGATTACTGTGTCTGTGTCAGCAGTTATACCCAAGTAACCCGTGGTAATTTCGAAAACCCCTCTTTTATCCTTCATGCCTACATCGTAATTATTATAAAGAACATTCCAAATTTTAGCTCTATATTTTCAGCTGTTCAGGCTGTGCCTTAAGTCAGTCGGTCAGTACAAATTATTATAGAGATACTTATCTAAAAAATTATAAAATTGGTTACGTTGGTAACATTTATGTATGTATTTTCCGGATAATCTCAGAAACTACTGGATCGGTTTCAAAAATTCCTTCACCAATAGAAAGCTACATTATCGAGGACTACTTTTGATCCCGATATTCCCACGGAATCGCGACTACCGCGGGAATCTGCTGGTAGATTTATATAGCTGTAACTTTTTCCAACGTGTTGGGTTACAATACAGCCATATTACTGACCCTGTGTAACGAAGGCTTAACATTAAAAGTTTTTTCCCGGCAGTAAAAATATTTAAAACGTGCGAGTAACTCTATCTTACTAGAAAGGATGTCACGCTACATTCCACTGGACACGGAATTTAGCTAATGAAACTTATAAACGTTCGCTTATGTCTACTTCCAGTTGAATTTTATACTTTATAAACCAGTAATAGAGTTCAAAATTAAGTGCAACTTCACAATCCAAGCCCTCATTTTTCCATGAGCTGTTTTCACGTAATTTTCAAGTCGGTATTTGTGGTATTTTTGTATTGTTTGTTTTTGCCAGAGGTCAGTGAATTAGTAAGTATTGCGTGACTTTTACTAAGTAAATGATAATGATAAAGGCACCTTTGGTAATTCTAGATTCTGTTGGTAATTAATGTAAGTGGTCTTTTAATTGTTTGTTGTAACTTGGAGTTAATTAAAAGGTTAAACGTCTAGGACGAACGAAGTTATAAGAATTATGAGACAGTTTATCGTTTAGATTTGTACCTACATATTTTATTTTAAATACCTACCTGAAAAGGTTGACAGCTGTTTATAAAAAAGTTTTTCACTCGTTGCGCACAGTGTCGTAAAATATTGTAGCTATGCTGAGAGTATTTCGCTGTCTTAATATGAGTCTTATGGGAGCGCAGGGCTGAGCACTATTGCTATCGATAAGCGGTATCGACAGAAAAACAAGCTCACCTTACTTTTATTGAAGGCCAATGTGCAACAAGTAAAAAATTATTAGATCGCATTGTAGATAATCATTGTAGTACCTTTGACGTTTTGGCAAAAGGGTTACACCTGCCGTGGTCGCGATAAGACTTCTCGGTGTGGCTCGTTTGTTTGGAATTGTAGCAGGAAATATTTTATTTTTTGCAATTCGATGCGATGGTGGCGACATCTGTTATTCAGGCGAGTAGTAGCTCGGCAAGAAAGTGTTCTTACACGTCAATGTCACACATTTGTCTTTTACTGTGACATGAAGTTTCAAAGATAAAAGACAGTGACAAACGTTACATAAACTTAGTCATTGGTTGTATTAGGCGTTACTTTTCGGAACTCCATAACTACTCTGTAAAATAATAATATTTTGTTTTTAGTCACGGTGCTCCGGGGTATTAAGCCGAAAGGGGGTTGTTCTAGAGGTCTAGGCGAATAACTTTTGTTCTACAAATTTTGGAAATTCGAAGTAGTTTTCGAAAATTTTGATTTTAAGGTTTGCATGAGAATCAGCTGTTTTTTAGAGTTTGAGGTCATTGGCCTTAAGGTGCCCTTTTATTTAGTTTGGACCACTACAATGTAAACATTAATTGCCTTTATTTACAAAAACAGCTGTTTTTCTTAGTGATACAACTCTAAAAATTTAGAGAAAAAGTTTGAATTTCCAAAAGTCGTAGAGTAAAAGTTGTTCGCCTAGACCTCTAGAACAACCCTCTTTCGGCTTAATACCCCCTCGTCAAAACACCCTGTATAGTATAACACAGCGTGCAGCTTGCTCTTTGCAATCTTATTCTTTTACAGAGTATATAAACTTAGTCGTCGTTTATAAGTAATGGGGTAAAATCGGTAATGTGACTGTGACATAGTTACAACTAGAAAGTTTCCAGTCTATCTTCCCTTACTTGCGCATTCCGCCCACTGTCACATCATGGGCTGGCGGCGATTTAAAACAATAAGCGTGCTTCGTTCTAGGCGGGCGTTTTATGCTTAGTAAGCACGCGAACTATATTGCTTGTTACTTGAACCTGCACGGTCTTGGTTATGTTACTTACTTACTTAGAATATTGTCTTAACTTGTTAGGGGTGTTTGTTAAGTAGTTTAATAAAAGTAGATAAATAAATAAATAAATATTGCACGATGCGCAATCAAGCCTCAAACTAAGCACTAGGCTTGTACTATGGGTACTAGACAACGGATATATAACATATTATACTTTATTTTTTTGTCAATACATACATACGATAGTAGAAAACAGATAGTTTGTTGGCAGCTTTTATAACCAATATTATAGTCTGATTGGGCTATTTAGGATGCCGCATCGACCAGTTATAGTCTATAGTGTGGCAGAGGAGTATATACGCCAACGACCTTGAAACTGAAAATCCCTGTCGGGCTCATCGAAAATTGTTGATTATTTCATGACAGAATGTCGTAGAACTTTTTTTTGTGTACAGATTGTAGGTGACATTGTTTCTTACATTTTGGTGTAGTTTTAAGACAAGAACCTCCTATTGGTGCAAAGCCTATCCAAATTTTAGACAAAAAATGTCTGATTTGGCTAAAATGTCGATAGGCTTCAATACGTTTAGACATATTTGTATGGAAACTGCACTAAAATATCGGAAACAATGTCGCCTACAATCTGTACACAAAAAAAAGTTCTACGACATTCCGTCATTAAATAATCAACAATTTTCGATGCGCCCGACATGGATTTTCAGTTTTTCAGAATAGGGCCCTTAAGTCCAGAAACTTCTTTTATTTGGACTGTAATGTGGTGTAAATACGTTTTAAGTTAGGCAGTAAGACGCCACGGGAGATTACTCCGGATTGGCGAATGTCCCATGCCTTCGGGCCGTGGTGAGTCCTAGGACATGTCGGTTTTCTAAAGATGTTTTCTTTCTCTGTAAGAGCGACGCTCATACAGAGAAAGAAAACAGGTAAAACTACTTATGCTTTTTTAGCGCTTTCCACGTATCTGTCTGTATGACGTTTTTGTTATATGTTTGCAGTTCGAAAACCTTTTTAGGGTTCCGAAGCCAAATGGCAAAAAACGGGACCCTTATAGATTCGTCATGTCTGTCTGTCTGTCCGTCTGTCCGTCTGTCCGTCTGTCCGTCTGTCCGTCTGTCCGTCCGTCCGTATGTCACCGCCACTTTTTTTTATCGTTTCTCATTTACAGAGCAAAGGGCACTCCCAAGAGAATTTTACGGACTCAAATATTCAAATAGGAAGCAAACCAACGACATTCTCATTAAGTAAAAGTACACAATTTATTTAAGAAAAAAAAAAGAATTGTAATGAAATTGAAAAGCTTCGGGAAAAACCTAGGGCGTGCGGCCGGTTCATTCTCTCCTACTAATAGGTATTATAAATGTGAAAGGTTAACTGTCTATAATATTTGTTGCTCAAATGCTAAAATACTAAAAAAACCGGCCAAGTGCGAGTTGGACTCGCGCACGGAGGGTTCCGTACCACTATCACAATTAGGTACGGAACCATAAAATAAACACTGGACCAACCAATCGTTACATATGTCATATTTCTGAGGTATTTTTGAAAATATTTTTATTGCAAAAAATACAATATTTGTTAGATTTTCGATTTTTGTTTTTAGTTCTGAGCGTTTCTGATTGTTTTTATTAATAACTGAAACATAGCTTCAACCACTATTTCAGCAGATGAAAGTATATTCTTTATAAGTATAAGAAATTGAAACTACCGAACGAAACCACGAGGCGCAGGCAGCCAGTAGAAAATACTTGAGTTCAAACGTCGAGTGTCTGCGGTCTTATCAGTGTGGTGTCAGCGGTGTGGACACGACTCTAGATTCGCTAATGCCAAGTTTTTTCATTGCTACCTACTGTATTTTCTTAGACAATTTGTTTCAGCGAGGGTAATGTAATCCGAAAGGGGGTTGTTTGAGACGTCACTTATTGTTCTACGACTTTTAACACTTTAAAAAAATATTTATAGTGATAGTACCTACCTGTTGTATTCAAGCGTTGAATTAGTATAGGTACTTATGTTCTGAAATTAAACTAATTTTTCGGTTTTAATCGCGTGGTGCTTATTACTTTTACCATTGCAGGTCTCTTCTTTAGGCTTGAGTCAATTGAGTCAATCCTGAAGAAGAAAACAACATCGAAACGTTGAGCATTGACACAATGCTAAAAGTAATAAACAATACGCGACCACAGAAAAATGAGTTTAATTTCAATCCAACATCGCGAAAACAGACATCTAGGTACTACCTACTTGTTTTTTATTAATAGGTTGGATTTGGAATTAGCACTTTTGCAAATGGTGTTAGTTTAAAAAGTTAAAGTAGGTTAGGTTAGGCATAGGTTTAAAAGCATTTCGAGCGATACTACCATCATTCAGGTCTGCTTTTCGGAGTACCTAACCAAGACGAACAAAGTATGACTTAGTGCCGTCTAAAACTTTTATGTCTTCCATCGTAAATGCAAGAATATCACCGACCCTAAACTTTGGAGGGCTTTAAAAGATTAAAGTCATTAAATTTTTATGAAGACCCCTGTCAGTGATGCGGCAGCACTGCGATAAGGGAAACTCGAGGCTTTTAGTTATTCTTTATAGATAGTTCGATAGAAAGTTTCGCTTTGGTTTTGTAAAGCTTTAAAGACAGAAGAATAAGGTTGGAAATTGTGCAGCAAAAATAAGGCAAAAATAGATATAATATAATGATGTAAAGAATCTGTTGTTTTTAAATAACGATACTCTGTGTAATGCCAATGCATCTGATTTTTTTGAAAGAGTAATCTTTCATTGACTAATTGACTTTTCGATCGATCTTAATATGTCAGGGTAGTTTCGTCTAATCCTGTGAAACTACCCTGACATAATAAGATCGTAGGCAACTCACCAACGTGCGAGATTGTTAGTATGTGAGTTGCCTCCTAAGCCGAGCCTAAACCGGTGGTCCTAGAGACATGAGAGTGTGTTCTTCGTCATATGTATTCATTAAAAAAGGGTTTTTTGGAAACCCCGCGGGATCAGGACTTACACAGGTGAAACCGCGTGACTGCTAGTTAGGTATAAGCGCCGAGGTGCACAACTACTAGGTAAATGATGGTACCATTGGTACAATAAATGAGGAACAACAAAAACTGACTCACAAAAAGATAGAAAGTTCATTAAGCCAAAAATATTGTAAGAATGTATAAATGTCGACCTTACATGACCGTCCTATACTAGAAACATAAAAAAAAACAATAGGTATGCAGGTACAAACGAATAATATCACAGCAAAGACACACAAAAAACAACGATCCCATCATGTATTCGGAATAAAAGAGAGATAAAAAAGAAAATAAACTTGAAAATAGACTTAACATACAAAGATAAAACAGAAACCTCCTCGAACCGGTGCTTATAAAATGTCTCAAAATTCGTCCCTGTAGAGTCGTCTCTGCTCACAAAAGATTCCTTTCAGTTCTTCGAAGACAAGCTGGCTACAAAGGGTGCATGTCAGTTAAAAGATTCTAGAACATTTTCAAGCTAAGTACTTATATTGCTTCTTTTTAGGGTTCCGTAAGCCAAAGACACACGAGTCACTTTTGCTGTTCAATTTGGATTAAGCATCCAAGATCGTGTAAAAATAAAAGCGAATGATTCAATGTCATCAATCACTCTTCATACATTTTTGTGTCTTTCAACCAGAGCGAATTCAATGTGGTTGAACCGTGTATTACTGTGTATTGTTTAGTTAAGTTATTTTGTTCTGCCTTGTTGTTTAAATATTTTCATGTAAAGGGAATCAAAAATAAACGATTTTCTATTCTATTCTATTACTAGCTTTACCCTAAGGGTAAAAACGGGACCCTATTACTGAGACTTCGCTGTCTGTCTGTCACCAAGCTGTATCTCATGAAGCGTCAGCTAGACGTTTGAAATTTTCACAGCTGATGTATTTCCGTTAAATAATAAATACTAAAATCAAAACAAATAAATATTTTAGGGAGGCTCCCATAGAACAAACGTGATTTTTGACATAAAAACGCAACGATACCGCAATGTATTTTTACCACTAGCGCCATTTAGTGATCAAGACTTAAAACGTTCGCGTTTCGTTCACGGATTTGTTGGTCTAGTGTTCATTTTATTTTTTGTCCCGTACCCAATTGTCCACTGCTGAACATAGGCCACCCCATACGACGCCACAAATAGCGATCGCGGGCTACCTCCATCCAACGACTCCCTGCGACCGCTATAATGTCATCGGTCCACCGTGTTGGTGGTCTACCAACACTCCGTTTTGCATTGAGATAGGATGGGGCAGGCTGAGATGTACCCAATTTTGAGAACGATACGGAACCCTTCGTGCGCGAGTCCGACTCGCACTTGGCCGGTTTTTTTCGGTACTATCTCGTTATAGTAGATTATGCGGGTCTGTACGTAAGATGCATTGAGTATTCGAACGGCATCTGCCGAAGAAATGAAGTTCAGAGTTATTTTAGACAACTGTATTAAATTTGCAGTTTCTTTTGGAAAATTGTGTACAACGTTGAAATAGATTGCTTTAACAGTTTGTGAAAATTATTCTTGGGTAAATTGTTATTGATTTTAGAACCGAAACAATTTAAAGTTCCACAGCCAGTTTTGGAATTTAATACATAAATTATTGACTACCAGATGCGTCCCAGATAGCCTATGTAGCTTTCTAATGTCGAAAGATTTTTTCAAATCCGCACAGTAATTTTAAGATTATTCATTACAAACATAAACACACACACACACAAATACAAATCTTTCCTCTTTTTTCTGTGTAGAGTACATAAATTATTGACTGTTTGTATGTAGGTATTTGGTACAAAATAATCAACGAATGAGGCATTTGTCAACCAACGATATTATTAAACGCATCACCATATTTAGCCATGAAACCGCTGGCGAGACGATCTCAGCCACATCTCAACCAATTCGAGCCTAAGCTGTGCTTAGTGTGGAACTGATTTATAATGTAATTTGGGAAATGTTTAATAAGTTTTATAATAATAAATAAATATTGTATTGTATTGTAATTGGCCGGAAGTTGCAGAATACCATGATAGGTGGAAAGAGATGAGGCAGGCATTGGTCCAGCAGTGGGAGGGTTCATCTATACTTGTTTCTTTTTAAAGTGTTTCCTACACTTGGATGACTGATTATTCGAAGAAATGCTTTCCAAAAATTTGCACCCTACAGGACATGAACCTGCACCCTTGACATTCCGTGTCATGCGTTATCCAATAATTGCGCCACAGGTGCCCGTATCACTATATCTATACTAATTTTACAAAAAGGAAAGATTTATTTGTTTGTTTGTAACGAATAGGCTCCGAAACTACAAGACCAATTTCAAAAAATCTTTCACCAATAGAAAGCTACAATATCAAGGAGTAACAAACGCTACTTTTGATCCCGATATTTCCAAGGGATCGGGACTAAGGCGGGTGAAAGCGCGGGACGCAACTTTATAATATCTAAAAAGTACTATAACACTAAACTTATGCCTACTCCAATGTAGGCTAATTTAAGTTCTGTAGACCAGTGATGTTCAAAACTAGGATTGTATTCACTAGGGAGAGTCGTGCGATCATCTACAATAATAGTAATTCAGCTGCACTGGGCAGACATGTTTCAAACTCAAAATAACAAGCAGGTTTGCACTACTCGTAGAATCCCCGTTCAAATATTCTCTGTGACTGTTGGAATTTTCACGTATTGGCAAAGGATGCTACATCTTTATTATACACTACAGTAGTAGAATAATAAGTAAGTACCTACTTACCTATATTATATCTATAAATATTAAATATCGTCGGCTTTGTGTCCACTTCACAGTGTGCAAGTAAAATTGTCATTGAAAAGGGCCTCTACGTGTTGGCTTCGGTTCCACGCCACTCACGCCTTCCAAAAGTCCAATATTCGCATATTTGGAAAATCGCGTTTTCCCTAGCTAAAACTGAAAACGGGTTTTAACTGTAACATATAGGTACACCTATAAAAACACACCTTTTCATGATTCTCTGAGTAATTTGCAAATACTCGTAGTTTACTACGTAGTCTGATAAAATATTACAATAAAAGAGTACATAACCTAGTAACACGAAAAAAGTCCAGAAGAGTTTAAAAATGAATAAAAATCCAATCAATCATACAAGTTTGTTTAGATTTAATATAAATAAAAAACGGAAACCATCAGCTAAGTTACCTTAAAATAAATGAATTGGAGTTACAAGGAATTTCAATCACTAAATTGCTATCGTTCGAACTTTATGCAGTGTCCGTTTCAACGACTAGATAATCAATCACATTGATGAAATGTTGTACTTTGATAGTAAATGAAGCGGAGTTTTACATGTACATACAGACATACAGCCTTACTATTTCCAAATAGATTAATCGCGCTGTGTTCGCGTCCTGCAAATCTCTACATATAATAAAACAGTAACGAAGTCATGTCTGTAGGTACATTAAAATAATTTCAAAAAGCAGTATTTCCTAAGTGTGGTAAACACTAAGAAATAATGTTTCATGATTTCAAATCATATGCATGAAACAGATCACAAAAATATGAATTTTGAAATTTTTGTCTGTAGGTATGTTTGTTTATGGGCAAATCACGTAAAAACTACTCAACCGTTTTCAATGATATTTGGTATGGAATTAGCTCTTAAGCTAATAGATAATCCATTTTTCAATCTAGGTCTTAACCTAGATTGAAAAATGGATTATCTATCACCAGATAACCTGTTTTTTTTCCTTTACATATATATCAGGACCACATGAGTGATAACATGCCAGCTACTTTTATCCGAATATCGAATCCGGTTATCCGGAAATATTTTACGCGTACAAAGTCGCGGGCACAGCTAGGCCTGCAATATAATTTATCAATATCGAGATAAAAAGGAGCCTATGTGTTATTCCAGATCTCCAGCCATCTAGATAAGGTATCGAGTTTCCTGGAACTAAGTTCAGCGGTATTTTCGTGAAGGATCAATAACACATTCACGAACTTTCATTATACATTCATTTCATTATAGCTACAAATGGTACGATAAAAATGACGTCGTCGGTAAACTTTTATGTTTAGAGGAGTTAAGTTAACTTTGGCTAAGTTTCTGTCACTTTTTTGCTAACGTTGATAATCATTGACAAGAGCGAGACAATGCATGCATACCGTAGCTATAATAATAACTATTCTACTCCTCCACCTATAAATAATTTTACTAGTAACAAATGATACTAGTTTAATAATTACAAGCAAGATTAAAATGGAACGATAAAATTTATGAATATCAAGATAAAAACCATTAAAAGCAAGTACCTAAACCTTTACGGCAATTTAAAAATAACTATAGACAACAAGTTAACCCATGAATGCCACGACTATCGATGAATATTTATTGAAAATTTAACTTATAATCGTTGTACTAGCACGTCAAACAGGCATAAATCTTTATTCAGTGACAAAGATCATAACTTCTATCTACACTAATATTATAAAGAGGAAACATTTTTATTGTTTGTTTATAACGAATAGGTTCTGTAACTAAAAAAATAAAATAAATAAATATTGCACGACGTTACACACAGCGTAATCTAGCCCCAAACTAAGCACTAGGCTTGTACTATGGGTACTAGACAACGGATATACTACATATACTACTAAACTACTGGACCGATTTTAAAATTTATTTCACCAATAGAAGGCTAGGTATACTTACTATCGAATAGTAAAATAGGTTATAATTTATTTACAAAAAAGTCAAGTATCGTAAGATAATTGCACAATCATGTCTTTCATTCTTAATTTTTTATTTTTTATTTGTACTTTTAATTATTTATTTTTTTGATTGATTCACAATATTGCAATCATGTCAGTTCATTCGTAAAAATGGCTGGGCCGAAACAGTTTTGAATTTGTACTTTTAATTATTTATTTTGTATTGTAATTGATTTAAGTATTATCTAAGTGCTCTATGTAAATTGCGAAGTAGATATTGTTTTTTACCGACTCACATCGTATCGAAACTGGCAGGTAAAGCAGCAGCACCAAGCTAGCGATCAAATATCTTTTACACGCCACACACCTACCACAAAACAATTGCAAGTAGCTCTTTAATATGCAAGGCCACGCATCTCATCAGTGTAAATTGACTTTTATCAGATCCATCGACTTTATCTATAAGTTTAATAAACGTCGAAGGGAGTCAAAGTATCCGACTGGGCTGGGACCAATGATGTATTCCTGACTTAATCAATGGCAGATAGATAAGGTATCTTCAGCGTTGAGAAATGACTGTTATTTTAAAAGGATGGATGTTGTTTTTTTAATGTTGGTTATTATTTTGTGGTAGGTACTTACTTAGCGCGTAACTGAGTGTTTCTCAACGAGCTTTTGGTAAAAAAAAAGGTTTGATGGTATGACTACTGTGTGTTAATTGTGTGTTTATAAATTTTGCTGGAATGACGTTGTTCCAGCAGGAATATTTTTTTGCTGAAACCGGAGAGGTAAGTAACCTATATATTAGTGCACAAATGTGTTCGAAAAATGAAATTTGTGCGTCCTAGGGTTTTACAGATATTCCATTTCCTGCTGGGATGACAATACCTGTACCTACGCAAAAAAAGCTCTGAAAGCATTGAATGTGCGACCTTGCATTAAATATATTTATATAGCTCTTAAAATGTGTGCGTATTTATATTTTTCGAAAATATCCTCAGCGTAATCATGTACCTAACGTTGAAAATTCGAAAAAAACTTCTAGCGCTTAATACAAATGAAAAAAATTAAAAGTACAAAACAACATAAATCTACATCTTCTTGTGCTCCAAACCAGACTTATTTTATTTAGGTAAACTCAAAAACAAACAGCGTAGTTTTATCTTTGTCACAAACGGATTCACCCTAAACTATACTAGTTTTTTTGCAGAAGTGATAAAGCTTTCCGAGATTTTCATTTCAGACGGGTGCTGATATCAAACTGATAAATAAAAACAGAAGACAATTAAAATTGAAACAAAAGAAGATCGAAACAGCGACAAATGATGATACACGGAAACAATTTCGTTATTCTTTTATTAATTCCTATGTTCCCATCGACTAACGAGCGAAACGGCGGAGCGCAACTGGTATCCAAATTGCTTCCTACTTTTAACGTGAAAGTTTGTTTGTGAATATGTTTTGTTACGGTTTCACGTTAAAACTACGGAACCGATAGCGATGAAACTCGCTATGTAGATAGATAAAGACTTGATATACCTAACACATAGTAATGTAATTGTGTGTGTGTGTGTGTGCATGTGCGTCTCTATGTTTGTTATGAATAAATTCAAAAACAACTGGACCGATTTCAAAAATTCAAAAACATAGGCCAAATTTGATCGCGATATTCCCACGGGGCCGGGACTTACGCGGGTGAAACCGCGGGACGCAGCTAGTACAATATATATTGTGAGTTCATTGTAGCCTACGTATTATATGAATGGCATTACAGTGACATATTTAAACGACGAAGCGGTCTCATAATGAAGGTATTAAATAAAAGCGTATCGTGCATCTCCGGCGGCATGTTAACATTCCATTATCAATGTTTTAATTAACTTCTGATAATCGACAGCGCTTATTCTCTTACGTTTAATCAAGTAAAGTAACCAGTATTTATTAAGGCGATTTGACTTCGGAAATTTATCGTGACTTAATAGTCTTTGATTACAGTTGAATCTAGAATGATATTTCAAGTGCGAGTACTTTTATTATGTTGATTTTTTCTTTTTATATTAACTTGTGAAAGTTTCTGATGGAGTTAGATATGTGCGTTTGATGCGTATAAGTACACAAACAGATGACATGTTCTTTACCGCGTGACAGATATTTAATTTTAAGGACATAATATGGCCGCTAGGTTTAGCAGCGTACCTACCTATTTCTTCGTGACCAACTGTGATTTTATTTAAAATAAAAGAAATTTGGTAGTTCCTATTAACATACACCTATGTAGCTATTTTCACGACGTTACAAACAGCGCAAGCTAGCCCCAAACTAGCACTAGGCTTGTACTATTGGTACTAAACAAAGAAATGAACTACATATTATACCTTTTTGTAAATACATAACATAACACACATAGAAAAAATCTTTTTTTGAGTTTAGCAGCTTAGGTACGCTCTTAAACTCACGGCTTGTATAAAATACTGAAACACCGCTTAAAATTTGATGACTACTTAAACAATTAAGATTGTGTAAGTGGGAAATTTAGAGTAGCATTTCAGTATACAGCCGTTGGGCACCCAAAACAGAGAAAGTACATTAAATACAACAACTGAAAATCAAAAACAATTGAGACTAATGACTTAACGTTCGAGCATACCGAATTGAAATCGATTCATAATTGGAGCAGGCTAATTGCCTCAGCAAGGAAAGTTCTCGGCGTAGAGGGCTTAATTAAAGACATCATATCCTGAGTTGGTCCCAGATGGCGGTAGAAATACAGTGGAGGTTTCGCACTGGGACTACAAAGAAGCGCATTTTTGTTGAGCTTACATATAACACTAAAAAGTAGTTCACAAAAATCATCTTGTTAATAAATGAAGTGAGGAGCACATTAGCCTATTTGTGCCCGCCGATCTTGTATAGTCGTGCAGGTTAAGCAACGCCTGGTACGGCAAAAGGCGTTGTGTGTGGCAAAAAAATATTGTTCTCGAGCTCCTCCGTGCTTTAAAAGCACGTTAAGCCGTTGGTCCAGGTTGTTCGATAGAAGTTTTTAGATCGACTTAGAGGCATTAGGGCGACCTTTCTAAATTGTTGGTAGGTTATTATTAATAATTGTTTATTCCATATAATTTAATTCTTAATATTATTTTTATACTTGACAGAATGTTTGATAGGTATTATGCCCTCAACCCTCATCCTAAATAAAACAAGTAACCAAAACTTAGTGCAACATTTTGTGTTACACGGCGAGTCTTTTCAACCCAGTGCGAACAAAGTTAACACAACAAGTTTCAAAAGTCACATAGACCAGATGAAACGACTGGTTCCAGAAATTCTGGCGGAGGACGGTTATTGAATAGGAAATGTTTTATTTAGTTTTAGAAGGGTGCCAAACTTTTGCAAAACATTTGGATCAAAATCAACACTATACAACATAAGGCTCCATGAACCTTAACAAAGTTGACTACTCGAATACCCTAAACTTAGTTTTCCTGTATGACAAATTCTATACCTACCTGGATAGTAAAAAATATACGGAAAATCTATTTCAGAATGATAATATCTCTAAAAATATTTTTATACGCAAAAGTATTATTTTTAAAATTGTCACTTTATTCTTGGTATTTTACTTATTATTCCATAATATAATGCTATCTTTAAGCATATGAGTGTACAAAATGGCAGTTATCAAATTATAAAGAGTTCACCAATTGAAACCCCCCCCCCCCCCCCCCCCGCAAAGAAAATATACCCATACTTAAAATTAAAGACATTGTTCGGTTTTAATCGCGTGGTTTTTATTACTTTTAGCATTGTTTCAACGCTCAACGTTTTGAGACCCTTCTTCTTCTAAAATAACCAACACGCGATTAAAACCGAAAAATGTCTCTAATTTCAATACAACATCGCGAATACAGAAGAAAATACGACATACACTTAAATAAATAATTAGCCCTTTAATTTGTCCATTGTGTATCAATAAAACAAAATTATTTTTAACCTAAGTGTTTCTTATTAGTTCCAAGTTCTCTAATAACTAAGATATTCAAAATAAAACTAACCAACTACAAGCGAATTTTAATTAAGCCTTTCATATCTACCATCTGGCAGCAGAATACTAAACTGTGCAATAATATAAATCAAAATAAGTAATTTAAAATTATTAAAATGGTCTAGACCCGACGGCGGCGGCAGTGCGAAATGTCTGAACTATTTTTGTTCTTGAGTTGAAATATACTTGCTTTTCATGACACAGCTATAAAACATTATATCGAATAGCAGATTGTGCCTCTTTTAAACGTGCTGCATCGTCAACTATCGGTACAGTTTTTCACTCGCTGCACAGACCGTTCAGTGAGTATTTCGGTGAGAGAGAGCTGAGAGAGAGCTCAGGCGTAGTGCAGAGCATTCATGGTATCGATATTGTAACGTGTTCATTGCTTTAATCTTACTATCCGGTGTGCAACGAGTGAAAAATTGTTCATCCAGTATACAGGTTTTGCTTGTGAATGTGCACTGTATGTGTGTGTGTATTACTTGTCTATAAGGATAATCTCTAGGGCCAATTCCAACCACAAATTGATTGATTTTTAGGTAAACGGTCAAAATGTTCTAAAAAAAGTTCGAAAATCCAAAAGTTGTAAAACAAAAGTTGTTCGTTTAGACGTCTAGAACAACCCCCTTTATGGTCGGATACACATTTTGTAACTTACTCTATTTATGTGTCAAATTATTCCCACTGTTGTCTGTAAATATTTATCTCAAACATTGCTATATCACAAACAACTTAAATATCACATAAATGGCATCTAAGAAATTACACTGTACATTTCGAATTGCATGCTTAGACGGTGGAAAACTATTACGTAAATCTGTTAGGTAGAGCTGAACCTAACTGCTGTTCTAAGATACATCGTTTAAAATTAAAGCCAGATTACATGTTCTGTTAAACCATCATGTTTTTCACTCATAGCTTGGTAGGAAAACATGTTTATGTTGGGTTTAATTGTTCTTGTACGAAAGAACCTTAAAAAAATAATTATGAATAGGAAATTGTTGGGCGTCTCATCACAATGAAGCTACTAACGGAAAACTAGCTTGATAGCATTGAATTAATAAGTAGTAACTAGAGATGATATCTCAAACAAACTTCATGTTCCTTTTACACAAAATCAATAAAACAAGCCGCTACAGCGCTGACAATATTGTAACGTCTTTTGTGAAAATGAAAAATAATATCACTGGCAGCGCTTTTCCCTTCAGTAAATGACGCTTGTGAAGTTTTAGTCAAAAGCATAATAGAGTAATGTGTAACGTGCCAGATAGGATTGTCCGATAAATCTATAAATCTATATTAGAAATTACCTAAACTTTTAATTAGAACTTTAAAAAAATCGTTGGGTATATGGATGTACGTGTGTGTGTTTGTTGCATATCTGCGATAAAGCTACCGTCAACTTATACTTAAACACCCAACACTTCTTGCCCTGCGGTTTTACCTTCATTTCACTATTTTTTACGGACTTCAAAAAAAGGAGGAGGTTTTCAATATATTCACGCTGTGCTCTACTATATTATGTATATTATGTACGATGACTTATCTATTATGTAAGCTGAAGGGTAGATAGGCACTTTTACTGGGTAGATACAGATTGTGTGTAGTTTGGCCGCCCGTCTTCAGCTTACACAATAGATAACTTTCTTAAGGTTATCAAATGTTATTTTGTATTTTTTTTGAAGTTAGGTTTTGATTTTTTCAATTATATAAGGTATTAAGTTTCATAAAAAAATTAATCATCATGCATCGTTGCCATGGTAGGAGGAGTGGGGGGTGTTAGGTTTTATTTTTGTTACGGAATTTCTTGATTTGGTGGCCGCGCTCAAAGCCCGCGATAAAAGCTATGCAATAGCTTAAAACAAATACTACGTAATAATAACTGATAGTCAAACATAAGAGAAACTGCCGGCGATATATAGTCGCCTGTGGTCAAAGCTGACCTAAGAAAGTACTGTTACCATTTTCATACTGAACAAACATAGTGTCCGTTCTGTGGTAGGTTGATCTTTGATTATTTGTATAAAATTTTATTTTTCAGTTTTTTCGTATTTTTTAACAATTATTTTGTTTATTAACCTATAAAAAGTGATCCCGTGGTCTTTGTTTAGTTGTTTTTGAACTATTTTTGCAGGTTTTTATACGATATCCAGGGAATTTAATTATTTTTCTAAAATGTGTTACCTCGCCCGCTGTTGAACTGTCACTAAACGTTTTGATGATAGTGTGGCTGCAGTTGCTTGGTTCAACAGTTTTCCTTCAGATGCCATATCTACTTTAGGTTGAGATCAATGCTTGATAGTAATCAATTTGCAAAAATGTACTAGGGATCCTGGACTATGGTGCTATAAAAGCATCCACAGAAACTAATGCCAAACATGACGAATGCGAAAAATAATTACAGAAGCATGCAAAAGGTTGGTTTCACGTCTCACCGTATAAATTGCGATACAGAAAGGGCGTGGCCTCGTCATTCAATGTCCTCACTCCTTTACGTTTAATTAACTTTTTGCAAACTTCAGTTGTGGTAAATATAAATCAACAAGTCATGCGTGCAGAATGCAAAAATGTATACGTCTATAGTTTAGATTAAAATTGGATCTTGCTCGTCAGTACTTTGCTACTTTGGATGGGTGTTATTTATTATACAAGTTGAAATACAAAGTTATTTGCGATCACTTTGTAATTTTAGTTCTACTAGTCGGGTATAATACGAGTCTATCTAATGTTTGGTGTTGCAGAAAGGAGTCTAAAATACTGTTTTATTGTTGCCTGGAAGAGACCACTATCAGTGGTAAAGCCGTCAATTGTGCCACTCTAGATTCAACTTAATTTTATTGTAATTTATTTTTGGTGAGTACAATAAAGCGTTCTATCTATTTATCTTTATTTAAATTAAAAAATGATAAATCCAAGTATGATTATGAGTTATTAACACAATCACATAAAAATACAATACATCATATACTTTCGCGTTTTTAACATAAGTAGAAGTCTGTAGTATCAATTTGCCACACTGTATTGCGTGGGTATACATAAATGTGCAGAAACAGCGATTCTCGGGGTCTACTAACAAATAAGAAAAAACGCCCAAACAAACAGACCTAGAAATAGGAACGTGGATCCGATACAGATGGCCGTCGAAACTTAAATAAATTATTCACTACTACGAAATTGGAGTCTAAATGCGTTGCACACCACAGACTTGTTTGTGGTCGATAGTATGTAGCGTTGACAATTTTCAAGAGGGTAATTTCTTCCTAAAGCGTCGTTGTACTATATGAAGGCAGACACCGATGGTTTTAGCACGTCCAGAGAAGACCACCAGAAAATACTGGGTACCAACTGTATACTGAAATTCTGGAATTTAGTATCCCAGGTCTCAAAAGAAGAGGTCATCTATAGCTGAAGTGGACAGAATGGGTCTTGAAGGACCAAGGATATGTGGAGTATCCCTGCTAGATGATGAGTCTGACGGAGAGAAGTAGAATGAGAAGAAAAGTAAGGCAGAAAGAGAGGCAAAAGTTATCTACCCACTTGCTTATCAGCAGTTTCATACTTCTGCAAATACCTACAAATAATTTCGTCAGGGCACCACCCTGCACGCTTGCGGGTAACCTTCCGATCACCGCATCACAGAGGTTTTCCAATTAGATTATAGTTTTCAAAACCTCAGTGACGGATTCAGTTGTAGCCTAATACTAATTAAATAACATCGACCGATAAAAATCTATTGTCTATGAAAGGTCTAAAAACGAGAGAAGCAAGTCTGAAAACTTACATTGGTTCTAACGTTCCCTGCGAGGGAATACGGAAAGTTTTGCAGCACCAATGTAGCCAATTTCCTGTATTTGTGACATAGATATGTACTCCTGGGGCCTCAGTATTAATACACTTGTTGTAAAGTATTCGTTGAGTTCTAGAGTTCGTCTGCTATTTGTTATTTTAGGCATTTTTAACTTAACTAGTTGACTCTTACATGGCCAGCAACTTTTATCAGCGGTACTATTGGTGGTGAGTGTCTTAAACGTATTTAGATGGAGTACCTAAGGTTAGGTATACCACCCATCTAGTTTAGTATCTTGGGTATCTTAGTGGAAAGATCTAGGTAATATGTCTGGCGCCTTTTCTTCAATGCATACCGTAAAACCGTTATTATGTGCGTTAGAGCGCACGTAATAATTGCATAGAAATCAATGCGATATGAATGTCTTGCCTGTTTGTATTTGATAATGTGTACCTGAATATAGCCTCTTTCTGGCCACCTTAGATATCAGCTCATTCTTTGGTATCCAATATCTACTCATCGAGACGAGTTTAATTAGCTCAAACATAATTTGAAATCCAATGTAAAAATATTTATTTCCTACGGTCGATCTTATCTTTTCATAAAACCCTGAATATTATAGGTACTAATTTTAGAGTCTAATACTCAAAATGATTTTAACAACCCCAAAGTAGTTATTTACTTGGGAATGAAAGTCGAAGTATCTGCCACTAGATCAAAACTGCTCCTGTTTTTATTATAATTTAATTCTATTAAGAATTCTTTAATACTCATTTGTACTGTTAAGTTTTAAAGGTTCTCAGAGGACGTTTTCAGTGCAAACTGACTTTTACAGTTCGAGTTTGTAAATAAAAGTTTACAAAAGTTTATTTCGTTTGGAAATATTTATATTTTGTAAGAAACTCTACCCATTGATATCTCTAGAGGTAAATAAACGTAATGAACAATAATATTTTTAATTTCCTACCGGTCTCATATTTTAGTTCTTTTCGACTTAATTCAGTCAGTATCAACTTTTACTTTTGTTGTTAGAGTAAGTTAGAAACGATGCCAGTATCAAAAATATAGTTGAATATTTTTTTAGGGTAGGTATTCTATTTGATTTGTTTACCGGAACAAATGGGATACCTACCTACAACTTTACATCAGTCATCAATACTATAAGTACCTACCTATCTTATATCGCAATCCTAGTACCTAGATCTATATACCTACCAAATTAAGTAAAATATTTTTTGGAAGATGGTGAAGAGGTGTTAATGATATTGCAAATAAAAAAAAATGTTGTTTATATATATATTTTTTAAACAATATATCTTCTTTCTTCTTCTTTCTTTCTTTCGAGATTTAAATCTATCATCATAACTCATACTTTCTTTCATGGTGTTTTACATCTGTTTTATTTGGAAAGGTACTAACTAATTGTATTTTTTCATCTGACATTGATATGGATCCTAAAGAATTCAAATAAAAACTTTGACAGAGGCAAATTACAATAAAATAAGAACATACGTCGTATAGACTACCTTTTTGTGCTAATACCTATAAATAAAAATTAAAAATAGTATTTTAATCTTCATTTAACATCTTGATAAGGTAAAAGCGTTGTGGGCTCTCGTAAAAAGGCCTGCAGTCATTTTAAATACATCGTAAATTACTTTAAAGGTGTTTCTACGAATAATGGAATAAACTAGTGCACAAAATAATTATTGTATTTTGAATTTCTGACGCCCTGTCATTAATTTTAATTGCTTTTTATTTCTGCGGTTTTAACCACATAAGTCCGGATCCCACGGGAATTTCCACAAATCCTGTTTATCAGATGCCTACATTATATAAGGACTAGACTTTCCTAATTTCAGCTCCCTACTATCGACGGCTTAGACTATGCGTTGATAGATCAATCAGTCAGTCAGTCACTCACGATAAAGCTTTGTATAGATATAGATTATCCTAAAAAAGATGAATATTTGTGTGTATCTGCGTGTATTTCTTGAAGTTGCTCTTCATCGCAAAAAATAATGAACCGATTGCAATTAAACTCGGTATGTAGATAGGTAAAAGTCTGAAATAACTTTATATAACTTAAAAGCGGGTAAAACCACGGGTAAGTATGTTGAATGAGTTTTAAAGTGTGCCTCATTAGGGCTTCATTGTAGGTATGTGATAGTTTTCTATTTTGTACCTATGTTTCATGTAAGTGATCGATTTATTTTAATTTTAAGTCGGTTTGTATTATTTTAATTTATGTGATAGGTAACTTATTTTTGCTTGTGTGGTCCGGTCCATTGCCGAAACTGTCAAGAAAAACCAATTAATAACTTTTACGGTTGTCTGACTTCAGAATAAGATCATCTATTCTAAGAATTGTTGTTAAACGTTAAATAACATTTTAGTAGGTATATTCAAACTAATACATTTTTGAATGACTAATATTGCAAAATGCTATACGACCATTTTGTGATACCAATAAATTTTATTTAAGCACTTAATCCTTATTTGTTAGTCACATGACTAATTTTTAATTGCTTTTCTAGAGACCTACTAACTTTATCAATATAATTTATAGTTAGGGAAAAACATCAATGGACCTTTACGTTGACTCATTTTGGTTTGCATAACATTTCTCTATTTTAGGTCAAGATTAATGATCGATTTTACTCATTTTGATTTAGCGTCATTAAAATGAAATTGTGGTTTACAAAATACCAATAGTCAGCATCAAAAGTCGGTAACAACATTCAGATAGTCAAAACCGCTGTTAAATTATAATTATGGGATGTCAAAACAGGACAAACATCCTGATGATAACTCTGAATTTCCTCTTTTATTTTCATTTGACACCCCACAAATATGATGTACCTAAAGCAATTTGAAAAACCGGAATAGTTTGGCTAGGTTAGTCTGCGAAACATAAATATAAACTACGTTTTTTATTTCTAGACTACGATCTGACGTTTTGGTTCACGCTACTTGATATTTTTTCTTCAGGAGTGTCAAATCAAATAGTCTACAATTAAAAAACTAATTTAAAGACATTCTTCGGTTATCTATAATCGCGTGGTGTTTATTACTTTTAGTATTGTTTCAACGCTCAACGTTTCGAGACTTTACAGGCCTCTTCCTCAGGATTGAACTTAGGATTACAATACAACATCGCGAAAACAGAGAAAAAAACTAATTACAAATCAAATTTTGTTCTTTTATTAGGTAAGCACAGCAGTAGGTAGGTATACGCTGTACCTATAGGTACTTTTTAGGGTTCCGTACCTAAAGGTAAAAACGGGACCCTATTACTGAGACTTCGCTGTCTGTCTGTCTGTTTAGAAACAAACTCAGTATTTTTTTGTTTTATTTTCATCGGGTTGTTTTGTATTTTTCTTTTGAATCCTTGATCTATATTTTTTTAACTGAAGTATTCCAGAATGCTCTTTGACAATTTTCTACAATTACAGTTAAATATCACGTCGTAAACATCTCAATCAACAAAGCATAAATCGATTAAGCCTATTAACGTACGCAAAAGAAATAAAGACATAACAATTACGTGACATCGTCATCAATTACCGATTCCGACCACAAATCGATTCCGTTACGATTTATCGAACAATCGTATAATAATCCATTTCATTAACGCTTCCGAACGCGGGGGTAGTAAGGGTACGTATGAACAGCGGGTGGCTTTTCCACAAAAATAATGCAATTTCCGACGATTGTGATGAACTGGAAGTGTTAATAAAATATCAAATGAGGTATCATCTATGTAGGTAATACTTTTTTTTTATTGTAGACTACGATTTGACACATTTACCTGACTAATATTTTGAAACTGAAGAGTTTGTTTCTTTGAATTTTAAACGCGCTAATCTCAGGAACCGCTGGTCCGATTTGAAAAATTATTTCAGTGTTGGATAGTCTATTTATTGAGGAAGACTATTGGCTATATTATACTTTAAAAAAAATTGGCGGACGAAGTCGCGGGCACTGCTAGTGCTAGTCAAATATTCGAAGCGGCTAAAATCCCAAAAAGTAACAAAGATAATTTAGAAAATACCAAATTTGATATCCGTAATGGGACACGATTTTCGGATAAGGCTTTTCCAGAATTTCTATACAAAGTGCAGAGAAAACTCCCTATTTCGTATAATGAACGAACGTACGAGGTGAATGTGGTGCACCGGTGACATTGGTGGTCACTCAGCACGGACAGACCCTGAAACCCTGTAACTGTATACGTGAATATACATGTCCTTGCCCATTAAGGGTTAGTGCATACCTTTAAACAGGGTTCATTACTACAGCATAGAAGCTATAACGACCTCTGTGGCGCGTCGGGGGAAAGCCCGACTGCAAAGCAGAAGGTTGCGGGTTCGATACCCGCTGGGTGCAAGTAGGCTATTTGTGCTTAAAAATAAATATTTGTATCTGGTCTGGGTGTTTTCTATGTATGTATTTACAAAAAAAAAGTATAATATGTATAGAGTAAGATCCCAGAACTGGCAGACATCACGTATTTTCTGACCAACGAAATATGGTCGATTGAGTAGTGTTCGTATATACTAAGAACGCATGCCTACTTGCTAGCCTGCTGATACTGAATTCTGAGATATCAGGTCATCAAGATACATAAAAAAATTACTTACCTCACGTTAATTCTCCAAGCTGATTTTCAAGTATAATTTAGGTAATGTACTTAAAAAAAAGTCGCCAATACTCCCATACACTTTCTGTCGGCCGTATTGTTTTGCAGTCGCTTTAAAGCTCCCAAAATAATTACTTAACTTCACGTAAATTCTGATGCTCCAATTTTATATTATGTCCACCAGACAACTATTTTAAAACTTTTTACAAGAAGACATACCGATCCAAGTGGCCAATTATCCCCTATGCGGCAAATTCTTTCGACTGCAGAATTTTAGAAACCTATGATAATCAGCCGGTAAAACTTATTTATGTAAAAAGGAAATAAACAAGGAAACATATTACGTAGGAGAAGAAGGTTTTTGAAAACATTCTTGGATATGTTGCCAAAACATGTTTACCCAAAAAATGTCATTCAATATCTACATAGACAAACATTATTTCCTTCAAAACACGTCTCATAAAGAATTCCTCGGTGGATTCTATTTCCTGGTATCTTCAACGGATGATTCACTCGAAATCCACTCGATTTTTGGTAAAGTCAAGCATGTGACGTATGCGCGAAAGTGTGAAATATATCATCATATTATAGGAATCGACTTCTGTCTGGCCTACTTTTTCATTGTACCTACTCATACCTAGGTATATTAAAAGTATCAGGGTTGGCAAAACTCGTTTTAAATTTATATTTTTAAGTAGCCGTAGGTAACCGAAACTGTAATATCCTTTAAAATGTTTCTAAAAAACATTTTAGGGTCAATAAGATCTAGTTATATTTTCCCGGGGTCGTAATCGCGTATTATTATTTATTTTCTACGTCGATGTATCAACCATGTTACAATGATTTTGGTCGCGAGAGGAAAATGTTATTATGTTAACAAATCGTGTGTACTTCAAACATATATATCAATAAGATCTAACTTAAAACCGGGCTTAGGACTTTTCTACTTCCTGGCAATGTTTTACTTCACCGAGAGAGATATTAATAGCGCATATACAATTTTCCTTAAAAAAAGATATTGGTCCAAATGAAAGGCAAAGTATCACCACTAGACCAACACCGCTCTTGTACTCACGAATAAATCAAATATTATGAACAATTTGAAACCGTGAAAACGTAATTTAGTAAATTTTTTCGTCAGCTTTTTTCCAAAGGGTTACACAACCCTAGCAATTTTCTAGAATCCTCTAAGGGAAGACAACTCAATCATTCCCATTTCTTCTGGAACGTTAAGGAAAATCGGAATTTTGTCACCCTTTATACTGAATGATCTTTCTAAGCTGCGCTCAATTTGCCAACCATCTTTGATTGGAGTACGTAACAGGATATCCTGTTGCGGTTGGTCATTTTTTCCAATTTCGTAATGCGGGTCGGACATATGTGGAAAGTTATTATAAATAGTGTAGGAATATTATTTAAATCACATCACACTGATATTATAAATCCGATTTCGTTTGTTTATATTTGTTTGTTTATTCTTTTTTCACGGTCCAAATCGGTCGAGTCAAACGGCTCGACCGATTTGGATGAAAAATTGCATAGGGGTAGTTTAATGGTTTATAAAACACATCACAAATTATTCCTAGCTATCTCTGCCCGCCGGTTTCACCCGCGCCCAACAGAAACAGTATTTTTAAACATAAATACTTGGACCCAGCGGGAATCGAACCCGAACTTTTGGATTGCAGTCGGGGCTTCGCTCGAGGCTCCACAAGAGCCGTCAAAGGTAGGTACAAAACAAGAAAGTACAATAAAACGGTAAAGTATATAAAGGACGCGTAAGTAATGTTCACATCACACTGCTCGTAATGAATTCAGCGACAAAAGCTAACCTAACCTTACCCTACCGTAACTAAAACACCTTAACTTTTACCTCCACGATTTGTAGGAACAAAACAAGAAAGTACAATAAAACAGTAAAGTATATAAAGGAAGCGTAAGTAATGTTCACATCACACAGCTCGTAATGAATTCGGCGTTGTAAGATCGGATATGCGTGCAAATGGCCTCACTACACGGGATGCTGAAGATCGTGCGAAGTGGAGACGTTAAAGTAGGAAAGCGGACCCCGGGCTCTCGAGAGAGATGCAACCGGGAACAACGCTCGGATGATGATGATGACACGATTTGTAGGAACAAAATAAGAAAGTACAATAAAACGGTAAAGTATATAAAGGAAGCGTAAGTAATGTTCACATCACACAGCTCGTAATGAATTCGGCGACGACATTCAATTCATTTAATTGCAGAGAGCTGCGGTGTTCTGATTTTATTGCATCACATTTACTCTACAGGAAAATGTACACTCAGTTTTCAGATAAATTGGGTCTTTTAAGTAAATAAACAATATAGGTAAACATGGGCAGTATATCTGGGTATTTGTTAAAGAAACAGTGAATCTTTGATTTATTCAAGTAGAAATTAAAGACATTTTTCGGTTTTTTAATCGCGTGGTGTTCGTTACTTCTGTTTCAACGCTAAATTTAGAATAAGAGACCTGTAAAGGTTTCGAAACGTCGAGCGTTGAAACTATGCTAAAAGTAATAAACACCACGCGATTAAAACTGAAAAATTTATTTAACCGCGGGACACAGCTAGTAGGTATAAGATAAGTCTAGCTATGACATCTTATTGTAGGTATATTCGAATAATATGTATAATAAGTCTCCGTCTGCCATTTTTACGTGTTTATAGGACATTGTTACGGCAGGCGCCATAATCACTGTAGTTCCCCCAGTAGCCAATCCACTACCATCACATCACTATAGTCCATGTTGTTTTCATCCGTAGATTTCTCAATAGTTCTATCCGATCCGGTGGTTGTCCTTTGCTGCATTTTATAGTGCAGACAGGGATAATCGCCGGCTTAGTGTCCACTTCATAGTTTGCGAATAATATTGTTATTGAAAAGGGCGTGTTGGCTTCGGCTCCACGCAAGCCTTTCAAAAAGTCCGGGGCATACTGGACTTATAACAGACAATAAATACCTTAAATGGAATCTAATTGAAATTGAAGACATTTTTCGGTTTGAATCGCGTGGTTTTTATTACTTTTAGCATTGTTACAACGCTCAACGTTTCGAGACCTTTCCAGGTCTCTTCTTCAGGATAGACTAAGATGTGATTTGTCATTCTAATGTATTAAAAAATGTCTTTAATTTCAATACAACATCGCGAAAACAGAAGAAGAATCTATGGAATCTAATTGTCAAAATTAAATACTTACCTTAGGTACCTACGTTAAATGAATTGATCGAATCAAAAAAGAGAAATATATTTGACAATAACAAAAATATAGATTAAATCTGAATAAAAATTTTAACGCCCCAATATGTCTATTTCGAATACACAATAAGAATTCAAAGAATATGTAGATTGTAGGTAATTGTTTCCTCCATCAAAAATGTTCGGAAAGTCACATTTTTTGATCGTAAATACCACCTAATGGTATACGCTTGAAAGATATA
The DNA here is from genome assembly GCA_958496205.1 of Idaea biselata. Lineage (NCBI taxonomy): Eukaryota > Metazoa > Arthropoda > Insecta > Lepidoptera > Geometridae > Idaea > Idaea biselata. The sequence goes on along the minus strand of OY292400.1, from coordinate 26,879,518 downwards.
TTATTTGGTATTGTATCTATTTTGGAATAGTCAATGAAGTTAAATATACAATTTTTCTTTTCGTGTAGTAGTGTTAGAGTTTTCAGGTCGCCCTAAGGCCTCTAAGTTGACCTAACGACTGCTATCCGAGATGACAATCGGGATCAACTGCCTCACGTGCCTCCAAAGCACGGAGGAACTCGAGAAAATGATTTTTTGCCATAGACACACATACACACAAAAATACAAATCTTTCCTCTTTATAATATTAGTGTTAATGTAGATTAGTGTAGATGTAGATAATTAATATTAACCTACCACTTAATAAAGTTATTCAAGTCACCACAAGTGACTATAGAACGCCCCTAGTTTAAACGAAGCAATTTAAAAATGAACTGTTACAACATTTTGTACAATAAACCCAATATTTTTAACATTTTCAAACAAAGCACCAAATGTAACGACATCAACAAAATTGGCAAAGTTACCCCGTCGCATTTGCTGGGGTGCGTCAGGCAAGTGACATGTATGCTACTGATTGGTTATTGTGAAATAATAGCTAACCTATAAAACAGAGGTTTCCAAATTTATTTTGTCTACCGCCCCCTTTGAGAATATATTTTTTTAGCTCTTTACACCTACTTCAAAACCACTATAAGTTCAAATGAAATTAATTTTTATAAGCTATATAAGCGGAGATTAAACTACTTTGGATAGAAATATTGAACCTTTTTAGTTTGGGAAATTTCTTAATTAATATTAGTTGATGTTCATATGTTGTAGTTGAGAGTCAAGAGCTCAGTCGGTGTTTAAGAGTCGTCCTAGGTAGATGAAATTAACAAATCGCCGCCTAAGCCTCTACACAACGCTCCCATTTTATTTCTGGGTCTCTTACAGACCCCTTTAGACCTGCAGCGCCCACAAGGGGGCGTTATCGCCCACTTTGGGAACCCCTGCTATAAAACATACAGTACAATACAATACGGTCGATTTTCCCATGTCCACCACTGATTCTGAAAACAATCACTTTGCTATTTTTTTTTCCAATAAATTGAACAGATTTTTGGCACGTGGTACGCCGAGGGCTCGTTAAAAATAATGAGAACGGTTTTTGGTGATAAATAATAGGTTTCGGTCGCCTTTGTCGCTTTTTAGGTGTTTTCGATAATTATTATATACCTAGTGAAAGATTTACGATATTGTGTTCGGGGTAATTGAAATGTATGAGGTCAATGTTATGCGTATAAATATGAATGCTGTGTTACAACAATATTACTAAAAAAATACGTATTAAACATTTTTGTATCCGCTACAATGCGTGAGGCTCAATAGAAAATGCCTAAAAACGCATTAGTCTGCGCATGGTTAAATTAAAGCAATGCTGTCTGTGATGTTATTTTTGGGGTTCCGTACCCAAAGGGTAAAAACGGGTCCCTTTTACTAATACTTCACTGCCTAACACCAGGCTCTACTCCTGGATAATGTAGCTTTCCATTGGTGAAACTATTTTTGAAATCGGTCTCAAAGTTTCGGAGACTATTTGTTACAAACAAACAAATAAATCTTTCCTCTTTATAATATTAGTATAGATTCCTAGTAATAAATTTAAACTACATCGGTAAAGAGTCTTTAAAAACGAATAAAAATAAATCTCAATATGGCATAAATCGGAAGAAAAGCTACCCTTTACAAATAAACGTTTATAGATTTCATATAATTTGCTATAAGAACTGTTTACGATCACGCAAAAGCAATTTCAATAGGAATAAGGTACCTATAAGTTAATGCATGTCGTTTTGCTGCCCTTTCGAAAGGGGAACCCCGAGACATTTAACGGTCAAATATCAATGTTTGTTTGTATTGTAGTATTGAATTCAAAATTTGTTATGAGGATGTCCTTGTTTTACTGAAGCATGCAACCATATAGATAAATGTCGTGTAGAAAATGCAACGTTAGTAAGTATTATTTGGAGTAAAGGGCGCCTTCAATTTAGACGTTTCGTGTCGGACCGCTGCAGCGCCGAAGCGGTGCGTTTGTCGTATGGCGCACGGACAGTCATTTGTTTTCCTACAAAGTGCACGGAGCGGCAACAGTGCGGCGTCGGTAGCGAGAACGCTCGACGACAGGACGGCAACGTCACAAGCATCATGTGTTCATTTCGCAGCATGAGTCCATGGCTTAACTGCTGTCAAATGAGTTAAAACATCACTAGCATACAAACGCACGGCAGTCAGATACGCTTTCAAATCAGGCGTTTGGTATCGGACTGCTACCGTACTGCCGCGGCACGGCATCGGGTTATAACCAGCGGCACGGTAAACATGCGACAGCGGTCCGACATGAAACGTCTAAATTGAAAGCACCCTAAAAGTCTTCTTTTGGTTCACATATTATTTACAACTAGCAGCGCCCCGCGGGTTCACACTCATAAATCCTGATCTCCAGCTATCTCCATACAACATTTCATCGCAATTGATTCAGTTTTTTTGCGTAAAGAAGTAACATTTATACTCTTTTACTTAAACATTGAATTGCTTGCTTACTTAGGTACTTATTTATTTACTTGCACATAGACATTTTACAAAAATGTTTTGATTTTCCGTACCTATATTAAAATCTTCATACAAACGTAATACTCGACTGTTATATTTTACATTTTTGATGTTACTATAAAAATACACGAATTTACATGGTTTCATGTGACACAGCTCCCAAACGATCTCCAAATAAATAGATTTAACAAAACAAACATCAATAAAATTAAAAATAATAATTACCTACGTTCTATCAGTACTCACGTAACCTGCCAAAACAAATTACAGTCCCAATTAAAACATGTTTTCACGTAATTGAAAATTGTCAGTCACCGTAAATTTGTCTCGTATTTCATAATAGATTAATCAATTAACTCCTGTTCGGTAATAACTCCGAAGGTTTTCGTATCGAATTGTTTACTTCTCGAAACTGGATCGCTTCTCTCGTAAACTTTACTGTGGGGGCGAAGGTTTAATAAGCGACGATTATAGAGGGCCTCAGGATCGCAGACTAGCACTTTAGTTTGGAATATAAGGGTTGAAATATTGGGCGGAAACGTCGCGGGTAATATCAAAAGACTTCACTGGTATCTATAGTCAATTCTAAGTAATTACTTGTCTAAGTAATGAGTCTGACATATTTTCGTTGACGTTAAAAAATTACTAATAAGAGCGAGACAGGGCTTTACTTAGACAAAGTAATCAAATCACTTAGATTCGTCTATAAAAACAGACAGTTTTAGTAAAGTCTCGAGCTTTTTGTTTTCAATACATAGATTGCCTGAAAGATATCTCTTTTAGTGCTTGATAAGAGCGCTCTTTGGACATTTAAAATGACTCGTTTATATTTTCTTTTAAATGTAATTTTGAGATGAAACTTATTTTCGGCTTTAATCGCGTGGTGTTTATTTATTTTTAGCATTGTTTCAATGCTTAACGTTCCGAGACTTTTACTCTTTAGAAGGTATCTTCTTCGTCTAATTTAGGTAAAAGAGGACTATCTCATGTAACTTTTTTTTATATTAGGGCTTCTCCAGCTCCTTTTACACAAAGTGAAGTCGGCACAGTATTTATCTAGAAAGATAGGTAAGTACATTAATAAATTAGTTTTCATATTTTTCCTTTTGCTGAATGAGAGCGTGTACCTACGCATTGCGATTAAACGCCTGAGTTCTACCGTTAGGTCTGAAATCGCAAAAAAATGCAACACATAGCTTTCTATACAAGCTCATTAGCTCATCGCATTAGCATTTTTTTTAAATTACTGATTTTACTTGTTGATACGCGGTTCTGCGTTTTCAGCTATACGGATATCGCTTGCGTTTCACCGCAGTGCGTTCTAAGTCGAAATATACGCCCGTATATTTCCTCCCTAACACTTGGGTTATTCAGTTTGCAATATCTTTGTTTAAACTCGAGACAGTCTGTGGATTAGGTTAGATTAATTTTGATGGACTGAAAGGAATTGTTTAGTTGACAGCCGGCTTTCGGGCGAAATTATTTTATAATTTTCGAGTTATAATTTCCAATTGTTTAAATTAAGGTGTCGAATTAATAATTATCTTGTCTAATGGTAGTTTCGACGAAGGATTTCTTGAAATAGATTTTGTCTAAAATAATTATACTAAGGTTAAAATTTTAATAGGTAAGTAGCTATTAATATACCTACAGTTTTAAAACTCTTCTTAACACAGCATTGTGTTGTAAATAGAGACATACGGATTTGGGGAGACTAGCGAATCTGGATTTCTCCCCGCGCGGTGGCGGGTAAACTGCTTGCTCCCACGGAAGGTTCATGCCGGGCAGGCGGCCCGATTTCTAAAATATTGCCAAATTTACTTGCAGAAGGTGTGGCCAATGATGACTTAACTACTGTGCCGACCCCAAAAAAATTGTGCTTTCAGCAGACCCTGGGGTCTCAAGAGGGATCCAACCGGAAATATCGCTCAATTTAGGCAGAGAAATGTAACCATAGAAGCACCTTGTTCTAACAAAACAGTGACATACATGGACATTTTAATACGACGAAAAGGAGCTTTCTGTTCAGAAAATTTCTGAGCAAATGATTAATTGGCAGTTAGATTAATAATACAAGTCCTAAAAAATATTATAAACATTTTTTTCATTTTTGACTTTTTATGCATTAGCTTTTTTAGCATTATTACCTAGTGTCGTAAACAGTGAGAAATATAACGCTTAGGTTTTTTATTAATTAAAAATAATATTATAATAATCTCAACATTATTTCTAAAAGAGTTAACCCACACTCGTTTTTCCCAGAACAATATAAAAGAGCTATTTTAAATCAAATTAAATTAATAAATTATAAAATAATCAAACTTTTATTAGTGTAAACCATCTATCGTCGAGTAGAATGACTAAAAGTTACTCGTTTATGAACTAGATGGCGGTACAAGGCGCGGATGCGCGTGAGTTGAATTGGTTGTAATTGTGGAGAAACTTTTTAGATATATCTACTGCAATTTGAATAGTTTAATCGCACTTATGTTTTACGTACATTCATTTTTAGGGTAATATTATAAAAAAAAATCTAACTTAAATTTAAATACAAATTATAAATTATGTTACAAAAATCAAAATACGTTAAAGTGGTGGATCATTTAACTTTTTTGTTGTCAAACATTGTTGTTTATTTTAGCAACTTATGATTTGATAGTCTTTTTTTTCCGGTGTCTCCTTAGACTTAATTTAATGTAATTAAATCTAGTTAATATTTACACAACTACATTCTGACTGAATATTATTATGTAGTGGCATTTATGCTGATCTGTTACTCTATACATTTTAATTTAATAGGTATACGAGTATATCACGGAAAATCTGCACCTGTATCCAACAAAACGCACATCCATTCCGTAAAACTTTTTAATAGAAGCTTCGTTTTTACGCCTTTGTCTGTTTGTTTTATTTTGTTCGTTAATTCCCGGTTGCACTGCATGTAATTGGATCCGAACGTTTCCGAGCTCCGTGAAATCACTAATCCACCTAATTCTGACGTCCATATGTCATTCTGTAACGACTGCGGTGGCGGTAACCTTAATATGACTTATTCCTTCATATTTCCAAGATTTTTTCGCTCAGAGACAATTTAAGACATAGGTGGAAACGGAATTTTGTTCCGATTTGAATCTTATATCTACAGAATAAAGGATCCAGTGAGTAAATTCGTTTCCGATACCAATTCTGGTTCTATTTGAGTGACAACCGTGAAATAAATAAACGCCGTGTGATCTTAATGATATGATCTTTACGCGTGATGTGGTTTTTACGAATATTTTCTGACTAATGCAGTAAATGATATGAAACTGGTTCTTGTTTGCAGGTGAATCATTTTTATGAGGATGCTAATTAGTTTTGAAGACTGTGTTGTTGTCCTTGTTGTGTCAATTTGCGTAAAAACCATAAAGTAATCGAAAAAAGGGTCCAAGCTGACATGTTTGACTGGCAAATCTTTCTACAGATTGACAGCTGCACAATTTTGCATTGTAAGAGTCTACATACGCAGCTTGTTACCATCCACCAGTCTTAGGCCGCTAAAAAGCACACAAATGCTTTTAGTTTTTATATCAAGTCTCTTAGTCGTATCGCCCAATGAGCTCCAAACCAAGCCATCAAAGAGCCACTAAAAAAACGGTTGACATCTAGCTGCACTCCCATCTTATTACTGTCAATAGTGCGTAGCTATAATTAAAAGTCACGAATCTTCTTTTCAATTCATTGTCACCATTTTCTGGTGATCTATGTGATAAAACGCTTTGATAAAGATCACGTTTTAAAGTTATGACAAAAGAAAAACGTCATACTAATATCATCAATCTAAGAATTAATAAAAAGGTAATGAATAATACCTACAAATCTTCTTTTATGAATTCTTTAAAAACTATTTAAAATAAATAAAAACACATCCTTTTAATATAGGTACCGAAAACTAATTGTAATTCTAAAAATAACCTCCATTTAAAATGCAGTCTCCACACGTCGAGTGGAACATCTATCTGACCCGGTGCGGTGGCCAAAAATAGAACTAAATGTTATTGATAAGTGGCTGCTATGAACATAACAACATCATTAAGCGACAACAGCGCCCCTACAAACGGCACACATAATTTGGCAGAACTGTCTCCTCACTAAAATATCAAAATGTAAAGAATTGTCATGTCGGACGTACCATAAAGCCATTAGATAGAAAGGAAGTAAGGCGCCAACAATAAGGAAGTTTGAAATTTAAAGTGGTTTTGAATTTGGCCATAAAAGTAGATATTTGTTAGGAATGACCGTTATGTAACGTCGCGTGCCGGAAAGGCGATTATGCGATATAGGTCACAGGTTTATTTCTAACGAGATAATGCTATGTTATGTTTTATTTGCAGGGATTTTTAGCATTTTTGTTGCTGCTATTTTATGCAGTCATATATCGTAACATTTTGCTTAAAACATTTTTGGGGTTTTAAATTTTAATCAGACCTTTAGGAAATCTATTTAAATAAAAGAAAGTCGTGTTAGTTACACTATTTATAACTCAAGAACGACTGAACCGATTTGGCTGAAAATTGGTAGCTTAAAACCAGGAGGACATAGGATACTTGTTTTTTATTTTACATCCAAGGAGGAGAGGACGACCAAAGTCTACGTGGTGGTCCAATGTCGTGAAAGACTTTAGAACCCTCAACATAGCCTTAGATACAGTCCAGGAACGGGGTGTCCTGGCGCAAGATGATAGGGAGACCCGACCGCAAATAACGGGAAGAGGGAAGAAAGAAGAAGAAGATTTGCCTCTAAGGCGGAACAAAGTTCGCCGGGTCAGCTAGTTAGATATAAAGAAAAGGTTTCGCTGGACGTTTTCCATGCGTAGCCTCATAATTGGGCCATTGTATGTGATTTAAGGATGCGGGTTTTCTCGCGATATTTTACTTCACCAAAAGAGCGATTACGATGGCGTTAATTAGATGTACTTGACTTATTTCTTAAAAGGGCTCTGAAGGAGGCTTCAGAAAGTAAACAGGTTTTTACAGCCTCCTTCAGATCGCAGAGCATCATGTATGCGTTACCTACTAAAATAAGTTACCCGAGAATTAATGACATGTCCAAAAGTACTTACAAGATCACATGTGACACTTCATCTTACCTTATCGATAAAAATCTGTGTAAATTTCCCCCTTTTTATTTGTGCAATTTGTTGCTCCTGTTCTACTATAGTTCACATCAAAAGAGTTATTTGAAAGTGACTAGGTCAATTTATGTGAATAAATATTTTTCAATCTTTAGCCTGCTAGCAGTACCTACCTACAGAACAGCTGCAGCAACAAGAAATAAATTATTTAGTATATTAAGTTAGGATTTTTTATTTCAATTGTGATTGGTCGAAGAACTATACGGCTAAAGTTAAGCCCACATTTGCTTGATTGTAATGGTTCCCGAAATATCAACCAACTTGCCCCCAAAACATCGCATCCCACGCGACGTCAATAACTCAAACTGTAACTTGAGCAAAAAATCCTTTCAGAAATAAGTCGTCGGGTCGTCGCCTCGCATATTTCCAGTCGGATTTTAACATGTGTCATGACAGTAGCATATATCATGGTGCAGGAAAGCCCAGTAATGGTAGTAGGTAGATATCTAAAGACATATGCAGCATTAGAAGAGATTATCTTAAACAGGACCACCTGTTCAAAAGTCGAGTTTACAGGAAACATTCGTTTTGAAAATGTGATATGGGTTATTCAGGTAATGCGAGAATTTATGATTTGAGGATACGAATTGGAATGTCGCGGATTATAGTTTGAAATATTGAAGTTGACTTCGTGCTTTCTGATATTTTGCGAAATTGTTCAGAGATGCAAGCGCGTTGAATGTAGGTACCTAATAAATTGAAGGAAATAAATATAAATTGGATTTAGCGCTAAGCAAGCGTTATATGGGTGTCAGATAATGATTAGACTATTGTCTTGTTAATTCATACATTTTAAAATCATCCAGAAATGAAACAAGTTTGTAGGTAGTTGAAATATTTTGATTTACACCGAGAACCGAACCTGCAAATGTTTGCGTCGCAGCCAAGTAGGTAGGTATACCTACGCTTTACGGGGCATAGAGGCGGTCGTCGTGACAAACATGTAAGCTATTTGCCAATTTGAACCTTGAATCAAAGCCATCATTTTGATCTTTAAATTTACAGGATGTAACAGGTGATGCAAACATCATGAAAAAAAACATTGCGGATGCGCAGAAGTTGATTTTTCATTGAAGTCGCATGAAGCCCATTTTACATCAGAATTTTTCAAGATGTTTGCCAGCACCCGTGTATGTTTTCCCTTACTTCTTTTTGTTTGTCTGACTGTGTATCTGCTAGTTTAGCTTGGAAACGAACGTATTTATTTTGGCTGAAAAAGGGCTTTAGACTAACTAGGCTTACTAGGATATAAAGTTATCACGAGATAGTCGACGTAGCTAGCTACGTAAGAACCCTATAAATTCATTATTATTAGACACGGGTCTAGATCGCATTAAAGATAATCATTGTTAATGATGAACGGAAACCGTGCAAGTTTAAAAAGTGGAACTCTATATTATATTTTAAAAAATTAGAAGTATTCACGTAGGTATATACATAAGTTTATTTTTCACTCTATAGCGAGTGGCGGCCACCGACTACACGTGTGCAGCGCGTCTATAAAAAATATATGAAATAGCTGTGGTCGGTGGCCCATTTGAACGAAGCCTTATAGTCAAGATTGTTATTAAAGACATACCAATTAATTTACCCCACAACTAAGCACAACCATTAGCAAATAACAACAGAGGTTGCACAAATAGAACATCCAGTTATGACACGAACACATATTCCACAAACACATTACGTCTGAATATTCAAGCAGGCTATTAATGCGATTACAGCAGGATGGTTGCACACCAAGACCAACTTTATCTAATCTCCCCTTGTTTCCTCCCGAAAGCCACTTAAATTTGAAGCACCCTAATGAAAAGAGCATAAAACTATTACCGGTGATAATGACAAGAAATGAGAAATGTTTTAAATATGATTACCGACGACGCGGTTTGTGTTTTGTACATCCTTTTCATAGCCAAGATATGTTGTTGCTTAAAACATTATGTTAAGAGGCTGTGAAATGAATTTTAAATGCTTTGATTGTCTATTTAGCATTGATAGCTATATTTATTGTTACCAACTCATTGCTAGATAAAATCTGTGTACCTACTAGTACTTAGGAGCTAGCAATCATCTAGGACATCCATTATCAAAACTAATATATTATGGAAAACTCCAGCACTTAATAACTCCCTCATCTTCTTACCTTATAAAGTTGTGTTTGTTAATATTATGTTAAGTATAACAATATCGAAATAAATACATACCTGACATTTTTTTCAATACGGGATAATCTTACGCGTCTTGACCTAACCTCACCTGATGAGAAGTGACGCTGAGATCGACGATGTAGGGTGCTTGTATAGAAGATACCATTTTAGTCTAGACTTGATTACACCAACAACATCAACTGAGTTGTATCCACATCAAAACTACCTTGGTTAACCTGTATCTAAAAAAATGCTTTTTGTTCCAAAATTCAATGCTTCCTGCGGACAGGAACCTACATCCCACGTTCCAAGTCGTTTTTTTGTGTCACTAAAAATCAAAACATTGAATTTTAACCTGTCGGTATATAGTAGCTACGTTCATAAATATTGCCAAGTTTAATAAAATACTCTACCAAAATAGAAGAGAACATTATGTTGTTAATTTACTTTCAGATTTTTTTCATATCCCCAGAGACTTCGATTATGATTGAACACAATCCCTATGTTTTGAAGTAAAGCTTCTGTAAAAGAGACGGCAGTCTTTTTTGTAAATAAAAAAACCGTTATCAGTGTTTTCGCATAAACACCTTTTTGGAAACATAAAAAGCACCCTAATGTGACGATGTCGGAATCCTTTGGTGGTGCTAAAACGAACGCGACTGCTTTTTATAAGAGATAAAAAGAGATTTTTATTGAAAAAATGCTTTAAAAAACTTTCTTAGATAGGTACCTAGGTACTTAGTAGGTACTTTGGAAGTAATATTTTTTTTCTATAAAAAGTAGTATTACCTAACTGTGGTAATACTACTTTTAAAGTATGTTTTTTATCTTTATTTATGCTAGTTTGTAGGTAAAATTTATAATTATTTTCTGCATAAAATGTTGAGCTCCTCATTAACAGACACTAATATTGCACATCACATACATACCTACCTAGTAAGTAGGTACTTAATAGGAAGATACAAAAGGTACAACCTTTAAGGCAGGCGATTGCTTCGGCAGCACCAGACCAGCAGAGATTGCAAACGTGGAAATATGCTTCTACTGACGATGTAAACGTATTTCTGCATGTAGCAATCGAGACCAGGATTCATTTTTAGAATTTTTAGATGTATAGTGATAGTGGTGTGGCTTTTTGGATAACTATTTTAATTTTAGATTTATTGTATGTACTTAATTAAAGTAAGGTTGGTTCCTAACTGTTACGAATTAATAAGTTGTTAACTAAACCTCATCCATGGGTTTAAATAACTTCTGCAGTCGGGTAAAAATTAGCCAACCTTACCAACCTTTCTGGTCATCCTTTAAAAGGACGTTAAAAACGACTCTCTAATGTTCTACTTAAGGCACCACTTGAAACCAATTATAATTCTAACTAAGCACTCGGCCACCGGCCCCAAAATAATTTATTGTAAGCTCGGAACGTATTAGGTGTATTTTTTCGCCCTTCCGTGGTCCCTTTCGTTGGAATTTGGAATTAATTGTAAACAAATTATCGCATTGTTTGTCTCGGTACGTGAGTGTTACGAGACTCGGATAAAGGTCTGTATTGTTTGTTGAAATGGCTTTCTGTTTAGGTGTTTTGTTTGAGTGTTTACGAAAAATGGCAGCTGTAAGGTAAGTTAAGCTTTGTACAAATTGACTTGTAGTGAAGATACTTTTGTTTGCTTAGGTATCAAGACATTGCACTAGATGAATAAATAAATTCCTAACACCATATAAATTACAATAGGTAGAAAAAAACATACATATATAACTTACAACTGGGTGGCAAAATGGGCGTCCTTACCGCTTAAAGCGATCACTTCCAGGCAACCTTAGGATGGACAAGAAGCTAAGACAAGTTAAAGGTACCTAGGGTGGGAGTGGTAGGGTGTGCGCGCTGGTTTATCTATAAAATCTTGTGCCTATATAAAATCAACTTTAGTTAGTCCGCATAGTCAAACCAGTTTCCCATAATGTGCGTCCACCGCAGACTATGTTAGCTATGCTAACTTTTTATAAAACTGGCAAGCTAAGTTAAAAACTTAGTTTAGTTGGCGGTGGACGATTACTTTTAATATCTGAAGCACTACCCAAGTATTTTAAGTACCACATATCACAACGAAAACTTGAAAGCAGCTGAAAAATTGTTAAAGGCGTCACACATCTGTTCACTTAAAAGCTATTCAAAGTTGAGTAATACGCGAACTACTAAATTTCAGCTTTCAGCTACTATTTCTAGCAAAATCTACGCTGCAAAAAAACAAAAAAGCGTTATGCAAATAAGGGAAATCGTACAAAATCACAGCACGCAGCCACATAACTCAATCAACATCAATCCGTTGGAATCGGGACGTGGATTTAACAAGTAACGTCACATCGTCCCGTCCAATGTTTGCGTATTCCCTATCCGCGTAACTTAATTCGGAAAGCGAGTGTGGCCTTCCCCGTCCGAACAAGCTTGTCACTACAATGAATGTGCCCCACAAATCACCAGTTCGGTTCTGGTACCACCATTTTTTGTCGTTTCTTTCATTTCGTTGTGAAATTGAGTTGGGATGGAAATTTGAGCCTTTCGTCCTGTCGGCGTTGAAAAAATGTGTAAACAAATGTATTGGCCGATATGTTCAGGATACGGAAGTTGTAGGACTTGGATATCCGTAGTCAAAACATGTATTGGATATGTATGGTCTTTGGCGCATGATGGGGTAGCTATTTGTCAGATGTCAATCTGTAACGAATGACCCACTAACCTTTCTCTATGAATTGTATTACGTATTTGCCTTTGTCTCGTGGTGTATGGAATCTGGATTAAATTGTATTGAAACTTGACCTAATTGGAAAAACGGATTCGTCTTTATTCTTATAAGTACTTGGACCAGTGCAGCCAGACGGTATTCATTGTACCTACTGTCTTCTACTAGGAAGAAAGTGCTACAGCGACCACGGCCGGTGTAACGTTGAAGTAATTGAAATGTAAAATTACGATCTAGACCATTATTCTAATAATAATAATGGACTGAGTAAAGATACTTAGAAAATATAAACAAAAAATTTATTAAAACTACTCACATAATTATGAATGTGACCTTAAGTAGAAACTCAGTTTGACCATACTCAAATACTATAAAAAGTTAAAGTTGGTATTACAGACGTGAGCGAACAATTCTATTTTACAGCCCATCAACCATGCACATGTCAAGGTATCAGTAACCAAACTACTTTTTTGACACCAAAGAATCGAAGAAACTCTAAACTTAATTTATAGCATATGCCTCGTAATTTTACTCGCCGTTATTATATTTCAAAGTTTTTGGTTGTAAATCACAGCGGATTTAATTTTTATGTGACTCAGTGGTGCTTTCTGTGAGAGAAGTCATAAGTTTAATTTAAAAGATGGTAACACACGGGCGTCGTCGGATGATCAAGGTGCGGGTTCTCATTAATAATAATGTCGTTATAATGTAAAATCAATCTTTATGGATATCATAGAATGTGATACTTCGTTTCTACTAGTATATCGAGTGGAGATAAATTCACTTAATTATGGTTTTAATAAAAACTATTGGGTCTTTGTTCCGCTGCTTTGTTTAGGTTGTTTTTTTTTTAATTTCCTTCAAATAGGTACAATTTAATACTATTGGAGCTCTATTCCAGATTACATAAGTGTGGCAAATCTCCGCGATATCTTTGTTGATTTTAATAATTGTCGAAATTGTTTATCTTTGAGTTGACAGTTACAGTCGTTTCGAGAGTCGTTTTTATATTCTAAATATTTTAACAACATGTTCATTTTCCCTCAAAATACCCTCGAGCTAGATTAAATTTAAATTCTAACATCAAATATCACAGAAAAACATATATTTCAACTTCGACACAAATATAAATCTGCTAAATGTACGACCAAAATTATCGAATCTCACGAATAAATTAAGCAGTTTCGAACCTTTTTAAATCGTAGTTTAGTATTAAAAACAATAAATCACATGTGTAGCGCTTCTAATTAAGAAAAAGGCAATTTAAATTAACGCGCCTTGTAGACTTAAAGTTAAAGGGTCAAAAATGATTAATGTCCTGTTCTTAGAACAATAAAGGTTTAGCAAAACGAATGAAAGTCTTAGGTCTAAAGTTAATATGATGAGCTTTATGGGAACACTGGGTGTGTGATAAATTATGATTCTATAATGATGCTACGTTACTTTGATCCTTCCCATAATCCACAATATTGATGAACGACACCTAGTAATCTTCCGCGAGAAGTGTGACGATGGTCATACATTTAAATATTTTTTATTAGTTAAAAATTAGGCGGACGAAGTCGCTGGCACTGCTAATTAATAATAGGACAATAAAAAAATTATCAAACAATCAAAATCAATAAAGCTGAAAACTTTGGCTATCAATGTGGTCCGTCAACCGTCAAACAGTATGTTTGCCAACAAATTAGCAAGCTTACAGACTCATAGCACATTTGAGTCAATTTAGGTAGGCCTTATTGAATTACAAACCGACACGTTACCAACTGTAATGGTACCTTACACTAAAGAACGTTACAACAAAATATTAACCCAATATGTGTAGTGTTAGACCACATTTTCGGTTGGTGGTTATGAATTCCAGTTCAGGATTTGTCATTGAAATTTAAATGTTAATGCTTAGGAAACAAAGTTTATTCTAGAGTGGAATAATGGTGTTCTTAATCGAAGGGCAGGGAACACGTGAGAGGTAAAAGGGGCGCGATGAGTGATGTGACGTACGTAGCCTCTGACTCGGCGGCGCATCGTGTGATCGGCTGAAGCAGGCTTGCCGTTTTATTGGTCGTATTTATAGTCGATTTTGTAAAGGAAGTTCGTTTTACGTAGCGTAGGCAGGTTTAGTTTAGTTGAAATTGTTATGTTATGTGGTATGTTGTGTATCCGTGCGGCGTGTGTGTGCTGTGCGGGTATTGAGAACCGAGCCACACAACAAACGTGATTTTTCACATTGAAACGCAAAGATACCGCGAACTTTTTTTTACCAATGGCGCCATCTAGTGATGAAGTGATAGACTGGCGCCAGCGGTAAAACACATTTTAACTTTTGCGTTGCGTTCACGGATTGGTTTGTTCATTCATTTTAGGGTTCCGTACCCAATGTGGTACCCTTCGTGCGCGAGTCCGACTCGCTTTATTTTTTCAGTCGGTTTTTTATAGTTCCATAGCGTTAATTTTATTATTTCAAGCATTCAAATGAGCAATTTATGCCCTTTAATCATGGGCACCCTTGACCAGGAAGCATAAAATAAATAAAAGCAACGCGATTGAAACAAAATAATATTTCATTTTAGCATTTTTGCCTAAGGAAGCCTAGTTCGAGATGTTTAGACGATTTCTATGTCAATCGACTAATCCAATAATATATCCTGTGAATTTACTGGCTTGTTAGATCTGCAGCGTCTTTACACTAACTTAAAGCTCGAAAACCAGCACCACGTGAACAGTTCTTTATTTACCTTTTTAGTGCAACGCTACTGCGTTGCAACTAAAAAGGTAAATAAATACCGACTGTTAAGAGGATAGTCTCCATTCTCTTTCTCCATACAAACGTAGTTTAAATTTTCCTCCCTGGATAAAGACATTAGAGCAAATATGTTTATTCCATAAAACCTATATCTGTCATGACAATGCATCTACCTTTTTTTTTTATTTTTATTTTCTAATAAAAAAAATAAATAATAAAATGAAAAAAATAAAAAGGTAGATGCATAGTCATGACAGATATAAGTTTTATGGCATAAATATATTTGCTCTAATGTCTTTATCCAGGGAGGAGAATGTAAACAACGTTTGTATGGAGAAAGAGAATGGAGACGATCCTCTTAAGTTAGGTTACTACCGAACTTAACAGTTGGTATTTTCCTTGTAAAAAAAAAACATAACCCACCCTCGGCAGTCTGACAACAACGAAGTTCCTCTATCTCTCTCATCCGAGCGATGTTTCCGGATGCATCTCTCTTGGGAGCCTGGGGTACGCTTAACCCCAAATATTTTTCGAACGAAGTTCCTCTATACATACGACCAAAGTCAAGGCACGAAGCGTGAGACAGACGCAGCGATGCGCCACCATTGCCATTGTGCTAACTAGCCCGCGAATTTATGCCACCTCGTGCACGTTCATAATAATACGAGTATTACTTAGTAGACGTTTGCCGCTTTACCCGTTCTACGGAGTTTGAAGATACTTTAGTTTGTATACAGTTTACTGTCTTTAATAGAATCCTCGTTAGGAGATGTTTCATGGTGTTATAGTCCATTCATCCTTCTCAAAGATCTTCTACCTTCTTCTCATCTGAGCGATGTTCCAGGTTGCATCCCTCTCGCGAGGAGAGGATCCGCTAAAACCCCAATTAATTTGGGGTCGGCAGATTAGGTAATTGAGTCATTGACCATTCCTACCAACTGCAAATAGATTTGGCTATATTTTTACGGCCGGCCGCCTGCCGGACACCAACCATCCTAGGGACCAAGTAGTTTATCCGCTACCGCGTTGGGAGAACTCAAGGTTTCCTAGCCTTACTCAGATCCTTTAGTCGCCGTTTACGACACCCACGGAAATAGATGGGTAACCCTATTTTATGCTGGGGATACGCGGTTATGGTCACGGTCTCAAAATCTACTACCACTGTGCAAAATCCAGACTTGAACATCCTTTAATTTACTTTCCGTTGTAACCTTAGTTTGGTCTATTGTTAAGGAATAGATAGAAAGATTAAAGCTATGGATATAGCTGTTGGATTTCCAAATAAATAAATAAGAGAAACCCTAGAGAAGTTCAGAATCATTCGACCAAACCTTGTGAAACAGGTTTCCGGTTTTTCTCTGCCTCGTTGTCCCCTCGACATCGATTTAACCAACTCAGTATATCCAGAGGATTGCCTATCATTTCAGACTGCTGTAGACTTTTAAGAGCATCACTGTAGATTGCAGTTACTGTGCTCGTTCGATTGGTCCACCACACTTCGACATTCAGTACGTCCTGTGAAATTTCTTTTATACCTTTTTAAGGTGGAAACATATTTACCTGTCGTGACGTGACGTGATGGATCAGTAGCCTATCGATTTCATATATTTTGTACCCGTACAAATTTGTCATTTCGTGACACAAATGTGTCTCTAAGTGACACATCACGTCAGGTAAATATGTTTCCACCTTCATGCATGCGTGCATGCAAGGATAGGAAATCTGAAAGCTGTCTGAGGGCTTATTCTTCATACTTACTCGCTAGCAAACGAAAGTTTTGTGATATAGATTTTATCATCCCAGCAGATTCATTAAAATTGACAACGAGAGATCGATTATACGGTTCGGCTATAAAATTAATTTGTAAACTATTAAAACAATTTTATTCGTATGTAAATTTATGAGTTCTTTTACGCCAATTTATTGAAACCTCCAGGCTATTTCTTCTTTGGTTTATTTCGGCAATTCGATTAATAGATATTTTTCAATAAACAATCTTGATACAATCAGTGCTTGATTGCCTAATTAAGCACTAATGTCAAGATAACGAATTTAATGAATTATGTTTAAAAGTTACACAACATAAGTTTAGTAACTTACCACGGGGCTAGATGACGCTGTGTGATGATCAAATAATTTAGTTATTTTTTAAGTGTAAACTTCTTTTAGCGCGTTACGCATATTTTTAGATGAGATAAAATCTCTGGACTTGCGACACCGTTACGAGACGCTCAAATGTTTAAATAGAGAATTTGATTTTACTATGTCCAATCAATGCAATATTAGCACAACGAGATGCAATTGATGCGGTATTCACGAGATATTTCAATAACTTCGAATCAAAATTGTTTATTTCCCATTTAAGTTACCCATCTAAAAATGTCCGCGCCAAAATAAGTTTTTTACTTCTGTCGGCACTCCCGGAGTACAACCCGTTTTTTTAATTTATTCAATATTGTTGTGACAAAAAAAATATAGAACTTCATGATTATTTTAGCTGCCTTCCCATCCTTCCAACATTTGAATACAACCGAAATGCGAATTCTCTTCATGATATTATCATTAATTGACTTCACGATTGACTTATGAAAAAAAAATACAATTTTTGCACGATAGTGGTTTTGAAAATATAAAGAATTCACCGGGCGGTGTACGGCAAGCTTATTGTTTTTACTTTAGTCAAAACTAACATAGATATATGGTTATTTTAAATTAATATTATAGTTTAACTCCGCTAAAATATTGCAAATTAATTCAGCTGTCTGAAACCAGGGATTTCGGCTCCCCATCAGTCAGTTAGAACAAAGATTCTTAGAGCATGGGATTAACTATTACTGTTAATGGGAAACTATAATTTAAGATTCTTCAAATTCAAATTAGAAATATCGATAAAGTCATTAATTTATTCACGTCACGGCTAATAAGATTCGACATCTGCATAATTAATATATACATTTCCAATATATAAACCGGTATTAATGGAGAATATTACAAATATGTTATAAATTAAATAATTTAATCGTCTATTTGAAGTAACGATCCGTAAAAGTGGCAATAAATTTGAATTTATGCTAATACACTGTAGATTTTACGCCTACTGTCGATGATCGTTAATGAATAGATAAATACATGATATTCTGATCATTTACAAGATGTCTTATTAGGAACTAGCTGCATCTTGGTTTCGGTAGCTAGGTTGGAAGATACAATGATGTAAATTTTAATATCCGTTGTCAAGTTACCATAACGCTGTGTGATGACCTGATGGGTGACGAAATTTATTTATTTAATTTAATTTAAATTATAGGATACCATCTAGCTACGTAAAATTCAGAGTCTTTATATTTGAATCGCTCTTGCCATTTCCGGCTATTTAAATAGCTCGATTTCTACTGATTTTCGTTCGACGTCGGACTCCTGCGACGAATGATTAAGACAACTCGTTACGGTCGTACGATTCCCATAGAAAATTTACCGATATTCGATGAAAATCAGTAGAAATCGAGCTATTTAAGACGCTCGAAGTGACAAAAGCTATTTAAAAATAGAGCCTCTGATTGATTGACTGTATTATCAACGCAAAGCCTAAACAGCTGGTGTTGAAGATATGACATTTCCAGTCAATTGTAAAGTGTAGGTATTCATTAAAGCTCAAAATACACGACGACACTTACACTGACACTTTACCTAAAACTACCTACACTTACAGCACACATGAACGAATTTCTCTATAATAATGTATGTATATGTGTGCTGTTGTATGTGTGGTCTGTTTTAGGTAAAGTGTCAGTGTAAGTGTCATCGTGTATTTTGAGCTTTAGGACGGATATGAGAAGTTACCATGGAAACAGGATTTACTTTTGTTAAACCGCGGGTCACAGCTAGTGTGTAGATGTAGATACCATAAATGGGTAGTGTTACCGAACAGGATTTTTCTGCTTAGGTTGAAAAAGAAAAGCAAGCCCATTATTCTGAAGTATGTACCTAGTCAAAATATATAAAATTCTACAAAATCATAAATAATGTCTATGTATGTATGTACCTTCCTACCTAACAAAAAGTTATTTTTTTATCATTTTAAGAAATATGGCACAGTTTTGATGGTTCCAATAAGTTAAATGATTTACGATCAATATTTTCTTTGCGCTGTGACAATAAAAACCAACTTAAAAGTAAAACTTTAACTAGCGTACTTTAGAATTGGTAAGAGACTCATAAAGTCAGCAAATGCACTTAACTCCCTCTTTTTCGGACCATAAAATGGCCATTCTTACTTAAACAGAGCTTATTTAAACCAGGTTTAAGTTTCCTTTAGGTTAATGGTTATTATCTCTTAGACCCGTTAGCTGCTGCAATGCAAGAGTAGCAAAATCAATGCTAGACTAATGCTGGGGCCACACTAACGGGAAATGCCATTAATTATCGCGATAATGGACGTTAACCATAGGTGTAGCCACAACTTAACTGGATAATTTGACAATGGCATTAACAATGCCGTTCGGCGTTAGGCGATAGCTCAAGTGGCGGTACATCAAAGAGATTAATGCGAGAATTGATGCGATGAAGTGGCCACACTTCGTATTGATTCGGTATTGATTCAATAAAGTCAAATAATATAAATTTACACTCATGAAATATAGAGCTTTGTCGACGTCCATCTTGCTTGATGAAGTAAATTCAACTCCGTTTTTATCGCCAATAATGAGCATTCATGTTGACCGTTGAAGTGTAGCCACCCACTATAATGCGGCAAAAATTATTCCAATAATTATCGCGATAATGGGCATAGACGTTAAACGCTAGTGTGGCCCCAGCATTAGAAATATATTTGAGCTAACGATAGTGTTAATAATCTACAGACGTAATTTTATGATGACGAATTTTTTTTTCTGTTAAAAGATTTATCAGTTAAAAGAGATAAAATAAATAAATTCTGTCAACAACACAGAGCGCCATCTTTTTTTTTTTTTTTTTTTAGCCTCGTGGTAAGCGACTGAGCTTGTGTCACGGTGACTAGACAACGGATATAATCCAAACATTTATTTTTAAGTATAAATACTTAAGCCCCACAGTGGGAATCAAACCCGCTGCATTGCAGTCGTGCTTTCGCACGACGCGCCACAGAGGTCGCCAATAATTGTCAAAAATAAGATAATAATTAAATATATTGGAGCAGACATCCATGTCTATATCCTCAAATTGCTTTGTCCTACTGACTGACTAACTGACTGGCTGATGGATCAACGCAAGGTGAACCACACTTTGCGTTGATCCATCAGCCAGTCAGTTTTTTTGACACTAGGCATTCGTTATCGAAATTCCCACGGAATTGTGACTTACGCGGGTAAGAGCGCGGGAAACGGCTAGGCAAAAAAGTATGTTAACGTACAAACTAACTAACTAATGTATAAACTACAAATAAAAACATACATACAAAAATATGCACCTTTTGTGTAGGTATAGGGACTACTAAAAGTTTCAACAATTCATGTCGTTTCCACTGGTAAAAGTACAAAATAATGACATCAGTGTAAAATAGGTATACTTTTAACAAGATTTTTTTTTCGAAATCCAAATCCAATAAGACTGATCTTCAGATGCGTGTTGGGCTGTGAACGCATCCTAAGTTGGGATAAAGGGCCGGACACACTGCACGTGGCAAACGCGTGCCATAAGTGCGCAGTTTGGGGACACCGTAAAGCGTGTTGAGCTTGCTTTAAATTGGACCCATTTAGACCAAACGTGATTTATTTAAATTATAAATTACTAGCTACGTCCTGCGGTTTCAGTCACGCAAGTCCCGATCCCGTGGGAATATCGGGATCAAATCTAGCCTATGTTACTCAAGATGAATGTAGCTTTTTAATGGTGAAAGAATTTCTAAAATCGGCGCACTAGTTTTTGAGTTTATTCATAATAAACATACAGACACACACAAAAATACAAATCTTTCCTCTTTATAATATTAGTGTAGATTTCTTTCCGGTCTGTTACGACGCCGAAGATTTTTATTCTGATTTTTTTTACTTGCGTCCCGTGATATACTCTTCTCATCTGAGCGATGTTCCCGGTTGCATGCCTCTCTGGAGCTTAGGGTCCGCTATAACCCCAAATGATTTGGAGTCAGCACAGTTAATAATAAAATAAATAATAAATAAGCAGAACTACAGTTATACTAGTTAAACTTTGTTTTAAGAGTAACCTACGTAGGTATTAATTGTAAACGATTCTAATTGTTTAACTATCTTTCGGTGTAACTGTCGCTCAGAGACATACGCGTGCCATCCCTAAAATAAAACTAAAAATAAACCCTCCCATTAGGGAGTTAATGCGTTAACAATGTTCGTAGATTTAATTGTAGTATAGGCATCCCTATTGCATTTTTACAGAAGGTAGAAAGCATTTCGTTGAATATTATTACCGATACAATTGGATGTTTCCGAAAAAATACAAACGTGAAATCCAGATGTTAGCTTGATGAATAAATAGCGTTTTCACGAGTAGAGTGTTCCTTCACACTATGTTATCTTCTTCTGTTCTTCTCATCTTTTGGGAGCCCGGCTTAACCCTAAATTATTTAGGGACCGCGTTAAGTCCTCATATACCTTTGCAAGCATTGCACCCTCCTAGGGACCAAGCAGTTTATCCGAAACCGCGCGGGGAGAACTTAAGGTTTTCAGTCTTCCTCAGGTTCCTCAGTCGATTTACGATACCCAACCACGGGAAGAGATGGAGTAACCCTATTCTAATACTATGCCGGGGCTACACGGCAAATGTACTACTGACCAATGTATTAATACACTAGCTGCGTCCACTGCGGTTTCACCCGCGTAAGTCACGATCCCGTAGAAATATCAGGATCAAAAGTAGCCTATGTTACTCAAGGTGAATGTAGCTTTGTAATGGTGAAAGTGTTTTTGAAATCGGTCCAGTAGTTTTTGAGTTTATTCATAACAAACATACGATGTGTGACGTATGTTTGTTATGAATACACTTAAAAACACACACAAAAATACAAATCTTTCCTCTTTACAATATTAGTGTAGATGTAGATTATGGTGTTAATACCCTGTTTGTTATATAGCGTATGTTGGCTACTCCTACAATCTACCTATAGAACTCCAACTCGAATAGTCGATAGGTAGTCGAAAGAGCCCTAAAGCAACGCTTTGTCCGATGTCCTCTTCAAATGCAACGAGCATGATATTGTGTAGTTCACTTTAGCTTTTTTCGTCGTACGGGTGAAAATTGTGGCTTTGCGGGTTGTGGCTTTGCGGGTGAAAATTGCGGTCGTTTTCATTTTCCGTTTGCAGTCGACATTTTGAAGTCTACTTCAGGATTTGATGAAATGAAGTGGATTGTGCTTTTGAAACTACGCAGGTATTTTGTAAATACACTTATTACTACTAATAAAACGCAAAAGAGTTATATACTTAAAAATTCTTACACTAAATACATTAATAAAAACCTGAATCGATTTCTAATAAAACGCTTTGTCCTCACTCACTGACTGATGGACCAACGCACAGCCTAAACCGCTGATAGTAGAGAGCTGAAATTCAGAAAGTGTATTTGTGCAATTGCGATTAGAAAGGGCTTTTCGAAAATCCCACGGGATAGTAAATGTAAATGTAGCTCTAGCTTACATACAAAATAAATATGTTTAAATTTAAATATATTAAAGTAAAATCTCATATTAGCGTGTTTCATTGGCGGCAAAAACTACCCATATAAATGAAATTAAAATACATTTGGTAATTTGAAATCATTTATATAATAATGATTGATATGATTTCATGGTTAACCGTAATAGGAGTTAAAGTTATTGATAGTTTGTATAAAACTAGTAGACCAAGTAAAATTATAATACTTTTAAACGATTTTATTTATAGAGTCCTATAGGCACTGAGGTACTGATGCTCTCACCAATGGAGCTTCGTGGTCACCACGCCACTACTGCGATCGCCAGTCGCAATCAAATAAGTCGCTTTCTTTTATTTACGAGTTGATGGTTAACAATTCGATATCAGTGTTTTACTCCATTTAATTTCTATCATTCTGTTACGGACATGAAAGTATGTGGATAATAAAGAGCGGCAATGGAGCGGCATAATGTTTTTTGTGATATATACCTAATAGATTTTGATTTTAACATTGATAGTAGGTAGGTATTACTATACCTGACTACTACTTGTATACTGACTTACTCTAGTCAGTAGATATTTCTAAGTATATGTACATTTAAAAATATCATTTTTCTGTTTAAAAAATATTGCCCGATCTGCTGGCGAGGATACTTTGTTGCTAACAAATCTCGATTGAAATAATTGAAATTGTTCATTACACGTCATTGTACACGTCAATTATTATTAGTCGTTAACAAATTGTCATTGCAATTAAAACTAGCGACTGTAACTATCAAATTGTACGAGTATATCCGTTAACGCAAAAATCAACAATTTCAATTGTTTCAATCGAGATTTGTTAGTAACAGAGTTAAGTAATCAAGGACTAAACTAATTTATGCAAATAATTCACACAAAGAACTCGATAAATACAAAAGCATAATTCTAAATGCATAAAACAAAACCATCATACTAATATTATAAATGTGAAAGTTTGTATGGATGTTTGGATGTTTGTTACTCTTTCACGCATAAACTACTGAACCGATTGCGATGAACCTTGGAATATAGATAGCTGGACACCTAGAATAACACATAGGCTACTTTTTATCTCGTAATTCCCGCGGGATCGGGACTTACGCGGGTGAAACCGCGGGGCGCAGCTAGTTTTCTATAAAATGTTATTCAACGAAAGCAAACATTTTGTTCAATTGAAACTACGAGTAGTTCAACCACGAAATTCAGCCATCTAAAACGAATGTTTGAAAGCACTGTTTAAATTTAACTGGATTTTGAACCGAAACTTGCGAACACGAGTTAAAAACCACTAATGAAACTACAGTTACGTCAAGTTGTATCAAATAACGTTTTAATGAGTAAAAATGCAAGGTTCAATTACACAGATAGTTTCTAATTTAAAGTCGATGGACGTGTTGAATTTCAAAGCAGTTTGAAACTTCTGGTGTGAATTGGGACGGTTGTATTTCAGCGGTGTCATATCAAAGCGTTTGATCACTTGTAGAAATTAATCTCGATGTTTGAATTTGGTTTATTTTTTAATATTTTAATGACTGTTAAAACTAGTAGATTTCCTAATATTTTATTTGTAGCCGCAATTCAAGTATTTTGGATTCTATGTAGAAATTGACATTAAAATAAAATTTGTTATTAATATTAAATTTGTTTTGATGCCCATCAATCAAAGTCACAAACGTCAATATTAAAATCTATTAATACGGACCAGTAAAATAATTAATTTTACTGGTTCGTATTAATAGATTTTAATTACCTAGATGAAAAGGTGCAGGTAGGTACTAACTCAAAAGTTAACATCGAATAAAACTAAAATACCTAAACGAAGGAAATAACCGAACTAAAATTAAAAAAACTGAATATTATCGTTGTGTATTAAGTGTCTCAGCTCAACATAGATACACAAAAGTTTATATTAATTATTTTACCATTGAACAATTTTGTCGAACTAACATCTTTTCACGTCCCAAATTACAAACCATTTGTTCCTATTGAAACTGTCTAAACTTGACGAAAGAAATTACCTAGTCAACGAGATTACGATCTTACATTTTGTTGTACGGAACTCTCCCTACAAATTCGACAATTCCTTTAGATTAAACCATTGGACAATGGCGTACACTTTTCTATTGTCTTCTTCATAATGGGTTAAGTGATGGAAACTATAAAATAGAGTCAATTGACCCTAATGGCAGAGTGTAATCATGTTACATTGTTCATTCTGGCGTATTTTGTCGATAAAATGTACTACAATTCTAGAACAGAGCGTCTCAGTTCTATCAAAAATATAAAGTACTAACTGCGTCCCGCGATTTCACCGGCGTAAGTCCCGATCCCGTGAGAACATTGGGATCAAAAGTAGCTTATATTACTCAGGGTGGATGTAGCTTTCTAATGGTGAAAGAATTTTTGAAATTCGCACAATAGTTTTTGAGTTTATTTATTACAAACATACACACAAAAAACAAATCGTTCTTGTTTATAATATTAGGGTAGATTTATCATTGACACAAACAAACTATGTCCATTGATGTCCAGTCTTGTGATTAAAAATTTGGGAATTCTACTATTCATTTGATTAGATTTTAGGCTCCAGATGTAAGTCAGGCGAATTTTCACCTACCTATAGCTTTTACGAAGTAAATTATATACTTCTATTTAAAGCCGCGTGATATAAAGGGTATAAAATAAATGCATACCCTCGATATCACTTTTTATAGGCCTTCAAGAAAGCAAAGTCTAAGTCCGCTCAAATAATAAGCGTAGCCAACTGTCTGTGACAATGCACTGGCCATGATGAAGGCATCATACTCAAACGCAAGCCATCAAAAGCGATTATAGTACGTTCTTATTTTAAAGTCATCAAATGAAGCGTGTCCATGTCCCGCGACTAATTGAGACATTTTACGCAAAGGATGTGATTATGACCGAACATAAACAGAATTCAACGCTCTTTGTGAGCCTTGAACGCATTAAAGCAGAAATCTTTGTGTTAGTCTTAAGCATTATTTCTCATATGCATATGGAGGTATTTTATTATCTTAAAACGAGTCAAAATATTATTTTCATATCTCACGGTTTTACCCGTGTCTTTCCGGATGAATATTTTGAAAATCACACTTAGATTACCTAGATGGTGGGTATTCTAACAACGACGTTCGAGTTTTGATCCATCTTTTTTTAAGGTGTGTGAGTAATTTCTCGAACAGTTTCACTTTATAAATGTTAATATAAAGTTTGTCCATCAGAGACGAGTTTGAAATGGATCACTATCACTGGTAAGTCTCTAATCTAGAGACAAGTCCAGTTGTATTGCCTATGCCTTTACACAATATCATGTCTCTTAGAACCAACGGTTTAAGCTGTATGTCGATCACAGCCAATCAGTGAATCACTCAGGACGTTTAATTCTGCTATTTTAACTAGAAGGTAAGCCAAAAGTAAAAAGAACATTAGGGTGTATGAACAGATATGCTAAGGATAGGACTAAACGTAATACGTAATCATTAGTACCCGTATTATAACGTGCAATAATCAATGCCATTTCGAGCGGACTCCGGGCTCTCGAGAGGGATTGCAACCGGGAACATCGCTCGGATGATGATGAATCAATGCCATTTCATGTAAACATCTTTATTTATTTTATGAACTCTTTGAAGAAACAATGCGGAAAATAACTAAAGGGTGATTTCGCGGTTATTTATGCTCCATCACGATGTAGGTTCTTTATCTTAAGGATTAATAATTTATAGTTGTTTATAACTATAATATCTAAGTGCAAAACAGCCATTTATTACAATGGTTGCATCTATTAACGATTAGGCCCATAATAAAAGCTGTGGGTGGTATTTCACGTGGGACTATTGTTGTGTGACAGTCAAAAGATAAGCGTAAAGATGGTAAAGATAATAAAAGTAAAACCCTGAAGATTCTGACTGTCATAAAAATATTGGATAGCGAATACAAAATGGAAAAATAAATACAGGCACACAATTTGAAGCTAGTTTGCAGTTTGGCTTCCCGACGATTTTTAAGATGCAGTGATGTTTCCTTTTTATTGACTGACTTCTCAAAAACCAGGGTTCAGAATTTGTCGCTATATATATTTTGGTATTTTAAGTCAAAAATTTATTTATTAAAGTTCATGTTTATTTGTACATCTGTACAGAAAAAAAAGGACCTATCCTTTCTGACTATTGCAATTAAAGTCATCTTTCTATCACTTCTGGAGGCTAGATATTTTCGTATGTAAAGGTAAATCTGATCCTTTTTTGATATGAGTCAAAATATAAAGCCCAGTCATGTAGAGGTTTTCAAGATAATTCGATAATATAATTGAATTTCAACAACAAACATTTTCATTTCGAATATGTATTAACCAAAATGGATTCTATAATAAGCAATTGCATCTTGAAATCGAAATTCATTATTGTCATTCATCGAACTGGTACATTACGTATTCATTACAATCACAATGCATCTGTAGGTGTCAATAGATACGTAGATTTGAATCTATGCGGGGGAGTAGGTACATATTAGGAGGTCAGTATACCATCAAACTGTGAGTTCCTTAAAGTATACCATTAAGGGGACTTGATGGTATACTATAAGGCACGAAAGGAAGGGACCTTGCGTACCTAATTTTTACTGAAATCCTAAACATATGTTAGGATTTGAGTTAGATTAAAACAACAACTTATCGTTGCACCGGTCCAAAACTATATCCATATCTATAAAATGCTTTGTCCGGACTGACTGACGATTAACGCACAGCCTAAACCACTAAAGCTTTCGCGCAAATAAAACTGTAGAAATTCGTAGTATGTACCTAAACAGTAAAAATCATGTCACAGTTGGCAGTGAAATATTGGCATTCGTCGAAATGCCGTCATCAATCAGTTTGAGACGAAAAGATTGCAGTTTGAATCAAGTCTGAGTGGCACTCCACGTGCATCCAGCTTGATAGAGAGAGAAAAGTTGCTTGATCGCGAGCGGAGTCTTTAGTTGTGTAATAGGTAGGTTCTTCTTTGGTAAATGAACCATTGTGAACTTGTAACCATCATTACAAAATTGATAGTATCAAATCGATATCATTGTTTTTGTTATTTGAATGCATTAGAAGTTCAATTATTAGAACAATTCGACGATTGTTTAAAATCAATAGGCGATAGACAAGTGCATAGGTAAGTTACTTATAAAAAAGAGATTTTTTTTAGGAAAAAAAAATGAGAAGTATTGTAAAAGAAACGCTACGTTCTAACTAAGTACAATTAAAATTTAAAAAGGTTCCCTCGACTCTCCTATTTCGAAACATCACCATGTAAAGAAATGAGTTCAATTACGTACTGCTTTAAAAATGCTATTAACATTTTCCATTTAAATAAATAATCCTACTTCCCCGCCGTAATGCCGTGAAAACAAAGCAAAACGAAAAATCCACCCCGCGCTGTTTCCGCTCGAAGGACTCGTGTAGTGCAGGGGCAAGTTTTAACACGAAACCTACAGCTCTAGTGCACCGGCGACTCATTAGGGACCCCGTTCTACAAAGTAGGGGGCCTAAGGGGACTCAGCTTCGAGGAAAAGGGGTTCTTCAAACTCTTAAGAGTCATCTGTAAGAGCACACACACAATCTAACCCTTCGTATTACAGATTAAATATGAGACGTTGAAGATTTTTACATTCGGCAGTTTGTGTCGAAATAATTGTTTCAATATTTCTACTCTGTAAACTTTGAATACCTATGTTGGGTGGTAATATGAAACGATGAGGTCGCTTCTGCGCAATGTGATTTTTCACCACACATTCTTGCCAAACTCATATATCAGACTTTGCAGTGTGCGTTAATTTAAAATTGTCTTAATTTGTTTTGTAAGAATGACACATTTATTTTGTGGTCTCTAGAGTGTTGTGTTCCGAGGCCGTTGTAACTCACATAGCTTTATCATCTTGAATAAGACATAATGTTCGTTTCAATTAAAAGGGAAATTGCTACGTTTACGAATCATGTTTATGTTGTTGAGCAGATTTTTTTAACAATAGAATAATATCCAGTTGCATTTGAAGGTTAGTTACCTGAAAAAAAATAGTCTTGAGCGATAATCCCCCTGTTTAACCCCCGACGAAAAAAGCCGCCTCTTTTTCTGTTTTGTTGTTATAAGTTTGCGATGTCTGTGTTCCTGTCTGTGACATCATAGCTCTCAAAGGGATTTAAATTATAGTTTTTTGTTTGATACTTTAGTCTGGTCTGTAACCAAGCGTTTTGTATATTTCCATATTTATAAGTTCATATAGTATAAGATTCCTCATTTGTTTATTTTAATCAAAAGATCATAAAGAGAAAAGGGAAAATTTAAACAGTTGAAATGAGGTTGGTTTCAGTTCCTGCGTCAATGAAGAGGAACACTAACTTTTTATCCCGGCAGAGGGCGTTGGTCGACTAATCTTAGGTTTGAATTAAGAACTGTCAAACAGGTGATTTTTACAACTCTCGGCGCCAAATTGGCCATATCGGTCTCAGACCTAAAGAAAAAAAAAACTCGGCGTTTTCATTGGTGGGGGACCATCATCAAAAAAAAAAAAGATCATCCAACCCCAGCGCCATCTGCTCACAGCTTTGCGTGTGCCACCCTATTCCACATCGATCGCATTGAAGTCTCGATTTTAAAATTATTATTTTAGTAAAAAATACCTCAGAGGCAGAATCCCATTGATACCATCAAACTGTGGTAAGCTCCAGAGCAGGTCGATATCCTCGCTATGTTTTCGTTCACCGTAATAGCTTACCGGATTACAAAGATTGCTTCCAATGTTCTGTATCATAAACTTTTATTTATTTAAGCCACTTTGAAAAGGCTCGTTTGCTTCTTGTATTTTAGCGTCGACTTAGACTAGGTTTATATATTATACGATTTAAGTTACGAACTGTAATTAGGGCATAGTATTTTCTACAAAATGCTAAAATTATAAACTGTTCCATACATAAACTTTCTATAACTTTGCAAAGCTTAAAAATAGACCATATTTAGTATTCGTCATTTAGAAAATTCTATGGCTCACTAGTTAGAAGGTTAGTTTGAGGAGCTCATTGGCCTAGCTGTACCTGCCGATCTTAAACGGTCGTGCGGGTAAGCAACGCTTGGCGCGGTCATTACTTGGATGGGTGACCGATAATTTGTGTGGCAAAAAATCATTTTCTCGAGCTCCTTAGTGCTTCTGAAGGCACGTTAAGCAGTTGGTCCCGGTTGTTATCTCGGATAGCAGTCGTTAGGTCAAGTTCGAGGCCTTAGGGTGATCTGACAACTCTAACACTAGATGAGCCACACCACTACATGAAAAGAAGAAAGAAGAAGAAGTTAGAAGGTACAAACAGTTGTTTGTAAATAAATATAATTGTGCGACTGAGACCGGAGTGTTATATTTTGAGAAATCTTGGCACATACATTATTACTTAAATGCTGGTAAGATTTTAGCTCTGCATGTACGTAAACTTAAATTAAATGCAACTAAAACTAATAAAGCAAACGACGTTGTACAGTGTTTTACGAAACCCCAAACACGAAATAGCATTTTATTATTAAATATGTTTTATTTTATTTATTTATTACTATTTGTTTTGTTGCATGAGATAAGTTCGACCACTATCTCACAGTTAATTATTATGACCTAAGATGTAGCACGCTCACCAGGGGAACAAGCGCTGGCACACCTTATTTACCCTACGTATCGTCTTAGATGAGTTTGCTTGGCGATACGAATTAGATCAAAGGTAGCAAACAGCGCAAGCGACCAAAGCCTCTCGCCAAGTAAGTTATTCTAACTCTTCGTACCTCGAGTTTTATCGATGTAAACTTTTTACTGAGTACAATTTACCATAATCTCAAGCAGACGATTGATCGCTGCACAGTAAACAAACCCCGTATTATCGCCCCCTCCCTCTGTCGTTAGGCTAAACCACAGACAAATCTACTTGGATCGATCACGGCCATCACTCTTAATAATGAAGGATCACGATTTAGATTGATAAGCAAAAGCAACCCTAGTTTTATAGACTGGTAAACGTATAGACAGGACTGAAAATGTTAATCCTACATTTTTTCTCTTATTACATGTTGATGATCTCTATCCTTCGCATACTATAATATTATAACGTTTGTGTGTATGTTGCTCTTTCATTTAAAAACAGACTCATATTGGATACAGTATTCAGTTGTTACTATCGCTTAGGGGAAACGTGAAATTGATATGGTAAGAAAAGAAGGTAAGAAAAAGCTGCAAGTTTATAAATGGGTCGGTCCACTATATCAAATGTTAAGTAAAGATGATATAGTCTGTAAAGTCAAACCATGCTTACCTACAAGTACCATCTGTTTTGTATCTAAATTAAAACATCAAGTTGTTTCTGGGTATTTTTTGGCATATTTTCAAATACATTTATCTCAGAAATGGGTAAAAATGAAAAATTGAGAGGACTTAAGTGAAAAATAAGTTATTTTTACACATTCTTATCTAACTTTCCTAACTCTATGACTACTCATTACTTAAAAGGATTACAATTTTATCCCATCCGATGGACCACGCTATGTGATATCGCAGATTTGAGATTTGCAATGATTGATGCTTTCTTAACATTTTAGCTTAAAAGACAAGTTGAAATGATTACTAACGTTGTCTAGAGACATAATTAAACAAAAATAAAATAAATTTATTAAGACTAAGACTATGAACCTTATACTGTTAAGGTTAACCCCTGTTATATCAAAGGACATCAGCATCACAAATGTTAATGCGCTCTACTACTTAAACACAGATATATTCGTATTGATGTCTCTATTGCAATGTTTTGTTCATAATATTACCAATAAAACTCATTTTTTAGGTTTCTTCTTCAGGACTGAATTGCAGATAGTCAATCCTAAGGAAGAGACCAGTAAAGGTCTCGAAACGTTGAGCGTTGAAACAATGCTAAAAGTAATAAACAACAAGCGATTAAAACCGAAAAAATGAGTTAAATTTCTATCCAACATCGTGAAAACAGAAGAAAAATCTTTAATAAAATATTACCAATCAAAAAATTGGATACACATTTTACTTTATGAAATTAGAAGAATCAATTTATTGTGGCTATTTTGTTTATGAAACCTTTATTAAATACATTATAATAAAACGCAGGACAAAATTACAGCTTTGTAAAGGCATAAAACCTAACATTAATAGAAAAACTGAAATCATTTTCGACAAAATTACTAAAAGGTCGTTTCGTTAGTTAAAAACTGTGATCGTATAAACGATCACTTATCGAACGGAAAGTGCTCATTTTGGTACTCATTTCGTATTTTCTGAACAAAAATTTCATTATATTCGAGAATATAAATACTATCATTAGAGCCAGGACTGTGTGAACCGATCGAAATATTTATGTAAATTACAATTAATTAACTCTGTGAATCAGACATTTGGTTAAATTTCAAGAATTAAGTATGACTTTCAAGTCACATTAGGTTTTCAATTTAATATTAAGTAAATGTAAGTACCTAATGGTGATTATTAAGTTCAGTTTCTTGATAATAATATCTTGAAGTTTATTTATAACTATAAGGCACTAGCTGACCCGACAGACGTTGTCCTGTCGTTTAGTATAAAAAAATAAAATTCATCAAAATCGGTTTAGCATTTTTCTTAAGAACCTTCTCCTGACAATAGCAAACACAACAAAAAAAGAATTATCGAAATATGTCTAAAAGTTTAAGCGTGATGCCGTGACCAAGGGAAATAGGGATTGATTTTTATATAATATAATAGAAGATTATTATCTGTCTATAAATGCTTCGAAAAATTCTGAAATACCTACATAATAATTATATAGCTACCTACATAGTTTTTGAAAAAATGCTCTCGAAAATTCTGCACATTCTGAAATTTGCACTTATGGGGACCTGTGGTATCTGTAGCGCAAGCGGAAAGATGCATTACATCGGAATTGTTAGGGTTGCAGGTTCAAGTCCTGTCTAGTGCAGAATTTTCGGTAAAAAAACCGAGTGTAGAATTTATTTTTTTGATTGCACACTTCAAAAAACTTATTCTATATCTACCTACCTTTCCTTCTTCAGGAATCACAATTCACAGATAGATAACATACTACACGGTCTAAGAAATAGCACACTTACCTAGGATTAGTAGGATATTCATATTTAATTGAGATTTGGATTCATATTTTTTTTATGTTTACCTCTAGATTAAAACGTAACTTGAAGCAACTCTTCAAGGGTCACAAATAAAT
This sequence comes from Idaea biselata, assembly GCA_958496205.1. NCBI lineage: Eukaryota > Metazoa > Arthropoda > Insecta > Lepidoptera > Geometridae > Idaea > Idaea biselata. Next base: position 26,846,251 of record OY292400.1, on the reverse strand, counting down.
GTATGAAGGAGACGAATAAAACATTGGAATGAGTGGACTCCGTATTGGATATAAAACACGAACCTCATTCATTACTTATAAACATCTACATAAACTATGTTTCGTTTGTCTATACTTGATATACACACATCAACACCGTCTAGGGATATTCAGAATTTCTCAATTTACTCAAAAATTGTGTTTACTAACAAACAACATGTATATATTTTTGTAAAGCCTACTTATCAGACTATGATTTAGAATACATCAAAATATTGTTTTATGCTTAAATATTTTTTTATTTAAAAAAACGCAAAAAGTGAAATAATGTTAAATTTAAGATAAAATGTCTAGCTAAGGAAAAAAATAAAGTAAAACGAAATTATTAGGTGTTTTTATTTGAAGTTAAAATTAGTAGTCAGTGAAACCACCCATGACGTTAATCACGGCCCTGCAACGGTTTTTCATGCTTTGAATCAGGTTGTCAATATCTTGCTGCGGAATATTGTCCCAGGTCCTGCTAAGATGCAAAAAAAGTTGCTCTTCAGTCGCAACATTTGGAGGCAAATTCCTCAAAGCCCTTCTTTGAAGCATATCCCACGCGTGCTCTATGGGGTTTAGGTCTGGTGACTGCGCGGGCCAGTCTAAGACCGACACGTCGTGCTCCTCTAGCCAGCTGGTCACCACTCGCGCAGTGTGCGGACGGGCGTTGTCGTGCATGAGCGTGAAAACTTGGCCCATTTGCAGTCGATGGGGATAGATTATTGGTGCTAGCACCTGATTACGGTATTTTTCGGCAGTCATAGTGTTTCTGATCCAAACGAGGTCTGTTCTTCCACCAATACGAATTCCCGCCCAAACCGTAATTGTTCCGCCATGGTATGGATGGACCTCCTGAGGGTGTTGCAGACGGTTGTCACGACCAGAAGCTCGCCATACGCGTACTCTACGTGAATCAGGATGAAATCCGAATCGGGACTCATCGGTAAACAACACTACCGACCACTCGATATCTTCCCAAGGCAAATGTTCTCTAGCCCACTGTAATCTTCGTCCACGATTTCCTCTGCGTAGTGCTAGAGTACGAAGCGGCCTGCGAGAATGAAGGTTAGCCTCGTGCAGTCTTCTCCTCACAGTTTGGTCACTGACAAGCACCTGGTGGTCTGACTGGAGCGTTTGAACCAACTGCATGGCCGTAACATTTGGTTGTCTTCTCGCGGCCTCTTGCAAAAATCGGTCTTGTCTTTGGGTAGTTATCCGCTTTCCGCCTGGATGCCTTTCAGCCACTTCACCAGTAGCACGATAACGTGACCACAATCTTGATATCACGTTTTGTCTTGTTCCCATCTCCTCGGCAATACTCCGTTGAGTAGCCCCAGCTTGGAGCATTCCTACTGCCCTTAACATTTCGTTTCTTGTTAAATGACGCCGCTGCATGATGCATACAGTTGTATTAAATTGTAATTAATCAAAAAAAAATATTAAAACTTAAATTTGTTTAAACAAAATGCTTAAAACTGCGTTAAGTAAATTTAAACCTTCGAACTCGCTACAATAATTGCCGCGCTGATCTTATGTTTTTAATTATTTTTTTAAAATTCAAATTTGGAATCATACAATAAGGCCTACACAATAAGGTTCCATTAAAATATTTTTAAATCGGCCAGTATTTTTTAAGTTAAAGAACTTTATATAAAATATCCCTAGACGATGTTGATGTGTGTACATTTGGAGAAAATAGTGTAGGCCATTTTGTAAGACTAGGCTATAATACCCGAAACTACTCTACCATCTTAATCGATACGACTTATTCAGGTGGGCGTTGACAAGAAGCAGGCCGGTACCAAGTAAACTCTAGTAGCCTTATTAATAAACGTGGATTAAGTTTGGAGTAGTGACAACATGCTTTGTCTTTTTCCGTGACGAAAACTTTCAAAGTTGACAGACAGAAACAAAAAGTGGTAAATCTAATCCGACCTTATTCCACGTTTATGAATAAGAGAGTAAATTCATTAAGTAACCTACCTAAGCTTTGATAAAGGTCATGATTCCAATCAATAATAATTTGTTTTTCTCTGTAAGTAGATAAATAAATAATAATCAAACAAAATACTTCAAAAGGATCGACTGTCTTATCAAATTAAGAAAGTTCAATGAACACACTTTTATACCCAAAATGAATATTATTATGATAATTTAAATATTGTACAGTTAAATGAGAAAATTCCAAGAAACCAATCCAATCTTAATAATATTGTAAGTAGACAGAATAAGATAGAAATATTCAAAACAATAAACAAACAAAAATAGAAGATGAACATTTCGAAATTTAACAAATAAACGAATTGACTAAACGCTAAGGATCTAAGAATTGGTTCCAGAAAAAAACCTCCCATTCTTGATTGATATTTAATAGCTAGCCGTTTGTATTGGCATTGGATGCGGACACCTTGCCTCCACGATAATTTGATCTAATAAAAAATTAAAAGCATTTTAAAAACATAATGGTAACAACAGCATAATTGCTTAATGGCAACCCAAATTGTGATTCTATATTATTTATTCATGAGCTGTGCCGATCTTCACATGCGATGGCTTGCATCAACCCGAAATTACCCATCCCATTATGTCATCAACCGTTTTATGAATCTAAATTCTTTATTATATGAATTAAGTATCTTTTTATAATGACTCAACGTCATGGTTGCTTACGTCCTCGCGATTATCCGTAATAAGCATTTAAACAACCTTTTGGTTGTTCTGCCTAAATATATTTTAATTGAAATTTCTACCGAGAATTATTGGCTTGAGCTTTGGGTTCGTCTTCGATTTCAAATGAACACAGAGCATTGAATTATTGAAGTAATTACCTTTATCAATAATTCCAAGAAATTTTCAAATTTTAAACCCTAAGTAGGTATGTCTGAACCACCTTAAAATAACATTTTTGATATAGAAATAATATACAATCACAATCTACCCACTAAAACAGCCCGACTTCAGCTTACATAACAGATAAATCGGTTGCATGCAACAGTGTAAAAAGTAGATAGCGATATTTTGTCAGTTGTATAAAAATAAAAAACTGGCTTTTGTATAATTTAATGAATACATTTTTTTTTAATTAAAAACCGACTTCACAATAAGGACAAAACTGCAAACTACATGTAAAGACTTACTTAACTTCTTTTTTTTTCTTTCATTTTTGTTCCCACAATCGTTTTTTTTAAATTTATCTATAAATTATTATATTTATTTATCAGTATAATAGTAGGTCTGTGTGAACTATAAACACAAGATATCATTAGCTATGTATGAATTACTTAAGAGTTGTTAATACGCTTCCAAGAACACCAAATATTAACTGCCTAAGCGAAGTTTAATTTAGATGCTCGCTTTGAATATCACTAATGTTGAAAACGGGATTTAATTTGCGAATATTAGATTTCGGATTTCTAGGAAACGTATACTGAGTTAAGTATATTCTTCATCTTGCATTGAGATTATAATTCTACTAATATTATAAATGTGAAAGTTTGTGTGTGAGTAAACGCAAAACATCTGAACCGATTGCGATGAAACTTGCTATGCAGATAGCTGAAGAGCTGCATTAAAGCATCGCTAGCTTCGGGTCGTTAACTACGTAGGGAATTTAATTGAAATACATTGAAACCAGTAGTGTCGCTGCGACACGTCGCCCGCTGTTGCCTCATGTCGTCCGTTCTCAACTCGTACCTTCAGCTTTTTATTTCGATAATCCCGAGGGCCTAGGGCCTCTACTTTATTTCTACGAACGATAAACGAACGATAATTCTGTCTGCAATCCAGTCTCTGTAAAAAATCTGCAATCCATCCGTCTGAAATTTTTATTTTCGGACGGTTCTGACGGACGGATGACAGATTTCTTTCCTTCGTACGTTCGTAGAATTAAAGTAGGTAACCTCACCAGGTTACGCGGGTAAACCGCGAAGTGCAGCTAGTCGATATGGTAAATAATATAAACTAACAATAAGTTTAGAACTCGTCCAAGTAAAATTTCGCAGAAGGTCAAGATTATCTTAAAAAGTATTGATTGTTTGACTCTTAGACTGTTGTTCACCTATTGTCTCAAATAGTTATAACCAGGAATCTATTGATAAATAGATGACGACGTCACAAACAATGCCTTTCGCAGCTTATAATATACCGCTTTTAGCGATAATGCCACCCATTGTATAATTATTGTTTAGTTTCGTTTCATTTTTTTATTTTGTGTGTTTCTTTCTCATAATTTTGGTAAAACAAAGCATAATCTAATCTAACTAAACAAAAATACACGAATAAGACTAGGAAAAATGTTATATGTCCACAAACTGTGTGAGTTTAAAAACTTTAAAACATCATAGTTGTCCGTGTGAGATAAACTTATAACTTCAACAAAAACTCGGCTGCAATTTTCTTTAACTTACCTACCATATTAATTTCCAATTAGAACCGACTAATAATTTCATAAAAATCGATTACAATCTACAAGATACGACCTCTTTGAAAGGTCAAATAGCCTAAATAATTATCTGAAAACATTTTTTATAACAGAAGTAATATCTTAAAAGTTCCAGATGTGAACAAGCAGAGCGTCAAGCCAAGCGAGCGCAAAACTGAGCACGCTTGAAGAACTATCACTTTAGGATTATGAGAGCTCCTACTAGTAACTACTTTAAGTTATGGGGTCTTGTGTCAAGTCAAGATATAAATTATCGACATCCACATTACATATCAGTACGTAGGTACTATACGACGGGAATAGAGGTTTAAATTAAAGAACTATTCCCGTCGCTGATTCCCTATAACTATATTTTCTAAATTCACCTGCACACTTTACAGGTTTAAACAAATCATCGCCAACACCATCGCCCTATCCCATCAAGTGAGGTTAGCGCGAGACCTGGCTAGGCTATCAAATAATTTATTAGAAATTAACTCATTTTTCGGTTTTAATCGCGTTTTGTTTATTACTTTTATCATTGTTTCAACGCTCAACGGTTCAAGACCTTTACAGGTCTCTTCTTCAGGATTGACTGATTTCTATCTAACATAGCGAAAACAGAAGAAGAAGAAGAAGAAGAAAATTCGAAATAATTTATTATCAGTATGTTTGTTGACTCACAGCACGCCGCAAGTTGATATGGTATACTTGAGGCTTGATATGGTTTGAACATGAGCGCATTAGTTGGAGTATCATCAAAATCGACGTCGACCGTCGGTCCGTAAAATTAAATGCTAATATAAAATTATATTCTGTACATGTTACTAACAACATTATAATGAGGGTACTGGAAATGAGATCGCTTGTAGCGATGACTAATTTTCAAGAGATTCGTGAATAGAACACTTTTTTGTGTCGAGTCAATTTTGGTAACGGATCTGGGAAAATACTATTACTTATTTATTAGAAACAATGAAGTGAATGTCTAGGTAGACGCCTTCTTATTTTAATTTAAGAAGACATTTAAATGCTATTAGAGATTAAGTAACAACAAAAGCGGAAGACAAGATGAGCACGAAAATAGACAGTTTATGATTAAAACACTGAAATCTAGTGTAACCACAGAAAAAAACACTTGCACTTACACATACGCCATCGTAGAATTGAAATACCCACTCACGCAGACATACCTACATATGGTCGAAAAATTGCCAACATCTGTAAAAAACTACTCTTATTTTATTTTTCTATTGACATTAGACGAATAGACGTTTGATCACTATCTCACCTGATGATAAGTGATGTTATGGTCAAAGATGTAGCATACTTATCTAAAGAATAGGAAGACTAATAATTGACTGACATATCCCGACTTATGTATAGACTATAACTGAACATGAGCAAAGCAATCAGTTATTCGAAAGAGAACTGTTTTCAGCTTTCACTCTTAAATAAATCTTAGTAAAACTCGGTCTAAACGATATAAAAATCCTTCACTCATATTTTCTACCCTGTTATCTTGTACAATAAAATTCGTAAACCTACTTACAACTTCACAATAACATAAAGTTTGAACTCCTAACAGACAGCAGACAAATCTCAGATTACACATACAAAGACAACCAGTAAATCACCCAATGATCCTTTATGTCCTTTCTAACGTGTGTGAACTATGAACTATAAAATTGAAGAATTGCCTTTTATCACAAAGGGGACCCATATTTCGTTATGACTGTTCGACAAAGGACCCTGTCGTAAAAATTGCAAATAAGCCAGTTTTATATCAGTACTTTAAACGGGTTGGATAAGTATTTATTTATTGTACATCATTAAATAAGAAATCTTTAGGTATTTTTATATTGGGTAACCCTGCGGTTTCACTCGAAAGAGTTCAAATTGATTAAAAAAAGCACTTCTTGTGCTTTTTTGATGTAGATCTTCGAAATATAGACGTAACTATATAAATAGATGCATGCTTTATTTGGACAACAAACAATATACAGAAGAACTTACATAACTAAGACAAAAACACAGAAAGTTTAAAACTAAAATATTGCAAAATGGGCGCGGCCTTATCGCTAAAACGGCTAATTTCTTCCAGACAACCTTTTGGATGGTCATTATAGCGTGTGCAGTAAGCTAAATAAAGTTGAGACAGATTATAGCTTCAATATAATTAAAAGAAAAGAAAAGAGAAAGAGTAGTTACAAAATACTATTTTTTTAAATATTACCTATGTGCGTAAACTTTCAGTTTTATTTTATACTTTTGTAATAGCTCTGTTGGATTTCCTAATAAATACATAAATATAACACTTTTAGAAATTACCTTTCTAATAATGTATAGGCAAAAATAATGTACAGACTTTATATTAGACTGACTACCTAAGAAAATTAGCTGTCTACTTATGTCTTCTTCAGTCTTCACCCGTTTAAGAACACTCAAGTTAATATACTGCGGGGAGACAAAATTGGCTTTGAAGTCTAGACAACGATGCCAATAAGCACACTTATTTGAAGATTTTGCACAGACGCTCTCTGTATTTGATTGGAATACCTCGATTTGTGTTGGGGTTTCTGTTTCTTTATTTTAAGTTAATAAACGTTTTAATAAAATTGTAGCTTTCGAATGTAGAAAGATCTTAAGATGTTGTAATTTGTTCTATGTAGAATTGAAAGTCACCGCACTTATTCATACACCAGACAAATCTTAGTGATTTTTGGTGATTCGAATATGATTTAAGTTTTAAATTTATTTTAAATAAATGCAAAAAAGTGTTGAAGAATCCAGGTCAAGTCACACATTCCAAGTCACACAGGAAGAAAAATGTATGTAGATCTATACTAATATTATAAAGAGGTAACGTTGGTAACATGTATGTATGTATGTATGTATGTATATTGGGGGTAATCTCCGAAACTACTGGACCGATTTAAAAAAATCTTTCACCATTAGAAAGAAAAATAATTGGATAGGAAAGTAAATTATATATTGGTCGCATCGCGATCAAGACTATTGTAACATAATCAAAACGTAATAAAATTAAAAAGCAAAAAACACGCGATTAAGACCCGGTAAAATGTAACTATGTTAACAAATCATGGGAATGTAAAAAGTTTTAATTATTTGTTAACTAGAAAATTCAATAGGAAAGTGAAACTGATTTTTCTTTTGTTTTCGCGATGTTGTATTGAAATTAAAGACATTTTTCGGCTCCAATCGCGTCGTGTTTATTACTTTTAGCATTGTTTCAGTTCAGCGCTCAACGTTTCGAAATCTTTCTAAGTGCCATCTTCAGGATGTGAAACAATGCTAAAAGTAATAAACACCACGCGATTAAAACCGAAAACTGTCTTTCATTTCTAAGTTAAACTGTTCAGCAAATACTAAAAGTCCTTAAACTACCAATTCATGGCCTATTCGTCAGTACACTTCAAACGAGACACTCTTGTAATAAGCTGGTGTTTCCAATTACTAAGAAATGTGCAGTCAATCACAACTTCAGCTGACATACCATATGTGCTTTAAAATACGTGGCTTAGCTTACATATTCTGAACACAAAAAAGAACCTTACGTTTTTCAAACAGAGTATAAATTGACTTGAAAAAAAACTTACAGGACGCAGTAAGCCCTTTCTGCAAAGCACTTTATGGGCCAGGATGCCTAAGTCTTATTAAAGGTGAATGTTACCCGGATGCACGTGAAAATATTTTTTCTTTTCTGGATCTTGGAAATTTTTCTCGTATAGAAATGTAGAATATAATTTCTTACGATATTTATTAGATTTTATAAATACTAGGATATTTAGAAAGACTTATAAGAGTTTCTTTAGCAATAATGTCTCGTTAATATTTATTTTCAAAGTCAAAATTGATTACATAAGTTACCTAGTTGCAAAACCAAAAATCATTCTAGTTATCTACAATAATATTATAAAGAGGAAAGATTTGTATTTTTGTGTGTTTTTTTGTTATGAATAAACTCAAAAACTACTGGACCGATTTAAAAAATCTTGCACCATAAAATATCGAGGAGTAACATAGGCTACTTTTGATCCCGATATTCCCACGGGATCGGGACTTACGCGGGTGAAACCGCGGGACGCAGCTAGTATATTATAAACCAGATATCATTTTTCAAATTTGATGGCAATCCGGTACAACATAACTTTAAAACCATGCGGTTAAGACTTAAAGAGAGTCCAGCAGCTTATTGTGTTAAACATATTACCAAAAGACAATACCCACCAATAACTTCTTCGTAATTTGGCGTCAGAAAGTCGTTAAAAAAGCCTGTTGTTGATGTTTACGGTTATTTAAAGTGAAATGGTTATTTCTACTGATAACCTTTGGCATTAACCCAATTACTGTTTGTAATGATACGCGTTTTGTGGCTCGTGTTTCTGTTAGTATTACAGTACCAAATGTTCCGTCATCATAATAATATTAAAACCGAAGTACGCATGTTTAGCATCAGCTATTGTATTTCAGTGTATATTTTGTTGACATTTACCTCAATTCTTACTGGCAGGATTTCCCGTTTTAGGGTTTTGTGGATTTTCATCTAGATTTTTGTTTCGAATCTTATTAGTATTTTTATGTAACTTACAGACGATGTTTTTTGGGGCTCCGTGCCCAAAGGGTAAAAACGGAACTCTATTACTGAAACTCCGCTGTCTGTTCCTCCTTCTGTCCGTCTGTCTGTCTGTCTGTTCCTCTGTCACCAGGTTGTATCTCATAAACCGAGATAGCTGGACAGTTAATTTTATTTTATCAATGACTACCTATATAAATGTGTTTTCAGTTTCTGAATATTTTGCTATGTGTTATATCCCGGCGCTCTATATCATGAGCCATCGTCCAAGCGAAGTCACGCCACATTCTATGTCGCAATAATCACCGACGAAAAGTGCTGAATTGCAGTGACCTCGATCGCAGTAGCTGCGTACCGTCATACATCGAGCATTCCTACACCTCACTTCGGTTAGGTCTCACCTTAGGTTAATTAATTATAAGTAAATAATGTAACATAGTTTAACACTGGTATTCAGAGACAATACCTCCAACTTGCTTTACCTCGACTCACCCTCACTCTAACAAAATGGTAGTTACAGTGGACAAAAACGTCCTTCACTTAAGGGATTTTTCAACTCACCTCAAACTCGAGGTAAGGAGAGAACTGTCAAACGTAAGGTAGCTCGCGACCTACCTTGAAACTCCCTCAAGACAATAAACGCTTGTTTTTGTGATAATCTGGTGCTTATTTTGATAGAAAATAGTAAAGATTTGGATTTTTAAGAGTTTATAAATGACTTCTGAAAATCCATAGGTACTTTTATCTGTCTCTAACATATTTTCATTTGAAGTTTTTCAACAATTACGAATTTCGTTAAAATTATGATTTACCTTACAGTTTTGTTTATTTGTTTCGTTTTTAGAGAACCACATTTTTCACAGACCACATCGAACACACAAATAATATTTGAAATTGTCGCACGGCAATCACTCTCGATAAAAATATCCAAATGGAAGCCCTCACTCTCAAGGCAATCACTCACAAAGAAAATATTATCTAAAAAGCCCTTTGTTTAATTTAACAAGTTAGGTATCGTCTGCCGCTGGAGGCCCGGGATAGGGCTGACGATGCTTCTTCTTGAATAGTAACGTGAAGCTGTTTCGTTGCCAAGTAGTCAAAATCTCACGTAACCATTTGTATAAATAAAACTAGTTCATGTTACTGAATATAGCGCTGACCATAAACCTACTATCAAATTCAATCAAGGTAATACTAATAGGTACTTAGATCACAGTATTATACCCCTTTATATAGGTACATACAATGAGATATTATATCAATGACCTCGAGTTTTGGCGGGAACATGTTTTATTTTAATCTGGCCAAAACTTGATACTGAATAGTAACTTCATAGGCACGAACGTGCAAAGAAATACTCAAAAAGAAAAAAAACAATGGGCGTTGGTAAATTGTCAATGTCATAATTTTGACGGAATATTTGACATTTCTACCTCTTTGGCCAACATGATAGAAATAAAACTTCCTCGAAACAATGACGTCACACCTTTCCTCGACTTAAGGTTGCCTTATTCGAGTATTCGTTGAGTTACGTTTAAGAATACCAATTACAAGGTCATTCTTGAGGGAGTTTCGAGGGCTCCTCCAGTGAGGTTGAGTAAAGGTCCGTTCAAGTTAATTGTTTAACGATATGGGTGTTAGGATTTAACTCAATAAATGAGTTATTAATCATTTCTCGGGTTTTTTCTCACCCTCCGGCTGCCGCAAATATAATTTATGTTCAAAACATTTTGGTATTTCGTAAACAACTTTTCACCAAACACCATCCAGGTAAACCAGTAGTGTCATAAAAAAAATACTAGAATCGATGAATATTAAGTAGAATTACTAGAATGTCCCAATTTTACCTTATGATCGAAAGTAATGGGGTTGAAATCACAGCGGCAGCTTCAGACACATACATAAACATGTACTACCCACTTTACTCAGAACAGTTTCATTCTAAATCCAAAATAATATCACAATTAAATACAGTTTAGACCCAACTTGAGATCATTACACCAATTAAGGCTAGGAGATGGTACAAGTGGTACGACCTAACCTACATTTGTTACATTGTTGCGTGCGACTGAATCACCAATTAAAAACTACTTTAAAACTTTTATACAAACGACCGTCTTCATTAATGCATAATTAATTGCTTTAGTCATAGTTTGAAGAGCGGTGTTGTTCCAGTGGTAGATATCCCGGTTTTCATTCCGAGGGTCGTGATTTCGAATCCAGGCCGACCGCGTACTAAAAAAAGTATCCTGTGTCCTATTCCCGCTTCTAAACTACCTCCCCACCAATTTTCAGCCAAATCGGTACAGCCGTTCTTGGGTTCTAAATAGAGTTACAAACACGACTTTCTTTTATATATTTGGTAGAAGAATATGAATCCTTTTCATTTCTCAACTTTTAAATCTCAACTCAAATTTTATCAATTTTAAAGAGTCTTAAAAGGGCTTTGACAAAAACAACAATATCTATTATTCTGTGCAAGTATAAAACTATACTTCAGTTTGCCACGCTACGGGTTTGACCTCTAACTTAGTAGTAAACTACTGATGACGTCAAAAGCTTGGTAGAAACCTAATTATAGTATAATAGATAGGTAATCATTTAGTATATTACTTAGTAATATTCAAAATTGTTATCGAAACTTCAATATCATTTAAATGACGATTACTAGAAACACAAATGGTCTAAATTCAGCAATTACTAACAGTAATAGCAGTCTGCTCTGCTATTAGTAATGAAGGCTAGACATTTCATTTATATCTATTTCATTTTAAACCTTTAAATGTCATTCAATAGAAACGAAATCAACTGCCAAACTAAGTTAATTATTAACTTAACAACATGCCTTTCTTTCATTTATGATTTGCTTATTAGACGTTATTTATTATTATAAGTAAGTTTGCAATCGGTTTAGTTGTTAATGGGCGAAGAAATAACAGAAATATATAAGACACAAAATGTTTCATTAGTGTTAGCTTAGTATTTTTCTTTGTCTACGCAATTATCGAATTTCGCAAAACCCCATAGTAGCACATATTTCTTTGATTTTAGTTTTAAACCATTTATACCAGTGTACACACCGACGCAGTAGTGACATTTCTTTCGTCTATGACATCACTTTATTTAGGTTCTTCTTTTTAATGTATAGTGGTGTGGCTTCCTGGTGTTAGAGTTTTTCAGGTCGCCCTAAGACTTCTAACCTAACGGTTGGTATCTCTGATCCCAGTCGTTACACCACCATACGAAAAGAAGAAGAACCTAAGTAAAGTGCTCCTCATAGACAAACTGCTTAACGTACCTTCCGAAGCACGGAGGAGCTCAAGAAAATGTTTTTTTGCCACACAAAGTATCGGTCACCCATCCAAGTAATGAGCGCGCCAAGCGTTGCTTAATCCGCATGACCTTTCAAGATTGGCACGTACAGCTAGGCTAATGAGCTCCCCAATCCTCCTCCTCCTTATGTCTTCTCAACTCCTCAGCTCCTCCTTTACTTAGGCGATAGATCAGTTAGTCCATCAAGTAAACATTTACCCCTTTTACGTAAAAAACGATGACTAAGTTTATCACTGTCTGATAACTTTGAAACGTTTTAACACAGTAAAAGACAAACGTTACATAAACTTATCCATCGTTTATAAGTCATCATCATCATCATTTCAGCTGTAAGAAGTGCTGGACATAAGCCTCCCGCATAGATTTCCAGAAGCTTTGGTTAAAAGCGGCCTGCATCTACCGTGAACCCGCGGCCTTAACCAAGTCGTCCGTCCATCTCGTTGGTGGACGTCCAACGCTGCGCTTTCCGATCCGCGGTCTCCATTCGAGAACTTTTCGGCCCCAACGACCATCTGCTCTCCGTGCTATATGTCCTGCCCACTGCCACTTCAAAGAGCTAATCCGTTTGGCTATGTCGGTGACCGTCGTTCTTCTACGTATCTCCTCATTTCTGATTCGATCAAGTCCCGATCGATTATAAGTAAAGGTGTTATATTTTAGATCTTAATTATTATGAGAAATACTACATTTACATAGGTATAACTAAGAGTAACAATACTGTACAAACATTATTCATAGCCAACAGTTTCTACGGATATATCCGAGGCCAACTAAAAGTTTCCTATCGAATTCTGCTAACTTTAACGGGTGCATGCGACATCTAATTAGAAGCAATGTGTACTGTCACTGGAAAAGCGACTCTACCGACTAACACAATTATTTTCGGTTAGTTATGATTTTGGAAGTGTCTCCAAAGCGGTTTCACTACTGGCGTAGCAGTTCAAGCCGGCATGGTTATTATAAATAGCATCTAATAGTATTTTGAGACCTATTGCTTGCATAGTCGTTTAGACTGTTAGCGCATACAGGCATTTCCTTTGAAGTATTAAGCGGGTGCGTTTTGACACTTCAAAGTATTTTTTTACCTTTTGCTCTTCTTTTTTTAGGGTTCCGTACCCAAAGGGTAAAAACGGGACCCTATTACTGAGACTTCGCTGTCTGTCTGTCTGTCTGTCTGTCTGTCTGTCTGTCTGTCTGTCTGTCTGTCTGTCTGTCCGTCCGTCCGTCCGTCCGTCTGTCACCAGGCTGTATCTCATGAACCGTAATAGTTAATCTTTAGAGTGCCATCTTCTTCAACAATAGTCTGCAGTATTCTAGTAGTATACTATACTTCAAATAATAGGCCTCTCTTAATGCAGTGTAGCGTCTTGTCTTTTCCTTTGTATCCACTGTATAAAATTCCACACTTAAATGGACGTCTAGAAAAGTGGTGATTCTGCCATCCGCGTAAAAAATTACACTTGTTAATGCGCGAAATGTATCTAACAGAGACAATTGATTGCAATTTGAAACATACTGGTACTATATACATATAACGTATGAATCCATAACAAAGAAGGTTGAAAAGTAACTACGAACATAAACAATGAAAAGGTAAACTTTGATTGTACTTAATTGTTTTAAGTAGTTTGTTAGAAATAGTGGCGCAACAAAATACGAATTCGTGTTTAGCAAGTATTATAACAAATATATAAAAAAATGTTTTTCGGCTTCAAGGGATTCTCAAAAACCTAACAATCTGGTTAATTTAATCATTAAGCTTTGTTTTTTTTTTTAATTTTCATAAGATAGTCAAGAGTGTTGGCTAGGTATTCATCCAAGTATGCTTACACTCGTGGGTTAAGCTCGAGCTTGCAGCAATCCACAGGTTAGATTTCGGGAAAATCATCACGAAAGTGTGAGTTTCGCTTGCGTATCGCTAAATTCCATATTTTTCAGTAAGTTCAGTTGATAATAATATTCGCACTGACCGAATAGTAGATTTGATATTCATATTCGGTAAAGTACCTTACTGTTCGTTGCATCACTAATAACAAATAAACAACAAATTATCAGATTGTTATTGGCCAGTTTGTGAACGAGAATAGCAAATCGTTACAAACTTTGTGTAGTAATTGCTTTGTCGTTGTGTCTCTACAATTATAGATTCAGTCATAAATGTAGGTAGGTACTATTTAGGTCCTAAGTGGATACCTAATACAGTTTAAAAGTTTTTTTGTATTATGTGTACGTATGTTACAAAAATGGTGACTTGTAAAGTTATAGCTATTTCAATAATTTTATTTGTTTATTACAGAATCAATAGCACTTAAAAAACTGCTGTGTAGCCCCGGCATAGAATAGGGTTACCCCATCTCATCCCGTGGGTGTCGTAAAGGCGACTAAGGGATCTGAGGGAGATTAGCTAACCTTAAGTACTCCCCGCGCGGTGGCGGATAAACTGCTTGATCCCTAAGAGGGTTGGTGTCAGGCAGGCGGCCGGCCGTAAAAACATTGCCAAATCTAATTGCAGCAGGTATGGTCAATGATGACTTACCGACTGCGCCGACCCCAAATTAAAAAAAAACTATTTGGGGTTTAGCGGACCCCGGGCTCCCGAGAGGGATGCAACCGGGAACATCGCTCAGATGAGAAGAATAGCACTTAAAAAACTAACTTATGATTCATTTACACAAATCTTACTGCCTGACTGATTCTCACTTTTTAAACGGACCTAAAAGAAGTAAGTACCTACTTTCGGAAATCCACCCTAAGAATCCATCCATGCATTGGATAAATTTAATTCTCCTTTAAATTCTTAAAATCTTCGAATTTAAATTCTAGATTTAGTATGCAATCTGATAATTTCTCTCTTTCTCTCTTTCCCAAGCTATGTATTCCAAAAGCTAGTTTGGTCAGATTTGTGGGGGATTTTTGATTAGTGGAGTATTTTTCCCACTAAGGGTAATAAGTGCTTGTGAAATTATTTGCACGTATTTGACAATTTGGAAATATACCTACCTAATGTTTTACTGTGTGTACGTACATAAATGTAATATATATCTTACAAAGGGTCTGTGCCCATGTTGGGTATCATTACAAGCCAATTTATTACTTTTGAGCCGGAACTCTTGTTGAGTTTCATAATGGCGAAGCAATCAGAATCTTAGTCATTAGTCTCAACCACTGGCTTAAGCAAAATTTAATTATCGAAGCGCCTATAAAAACGGTAGAAATAATCAAGAACTATTCCCAAGAATAACAGTAAAAACTTAAAAAGCACAAGAACTTATGAAATTAAAATTCTCCCTCAGAAAATAGCGGACGCGAAACGGGGCAAAAACTGAGCAAAAACCTTATCGGATTCCGTACAAACGTCTCTAATTAAAGAAACTCCGAGAACACCAATAATTATCAACTTTGAAAAGCCACAGTTTTCATTTAAAACTGCAACAAAACAAAACGCTCTGTGTAACACGTTGGTTGGTACTATCCACGTTGTATTGTGCAGTGATGTCGCAAAAGCAAACTTTGTCCTTTGTCTGCCCGTGTTCGGCGAGTGAAACCGAATGCTACTAATTAGTGCGACGACTTATTTGCTGAGTTCAATAGAAAGTTCGCTATTAGGGTTCTGACCTATGGCTAGCCAGTTTGATTGTCGTCTGCAGGTTTTCTTTTATTTTCGAATTTCCTTTGTGGGGGTTCTTTTTGTTTGGACAAGTGTTTTTAAATATATTGCAGCTTGTTTTTAATGCTTATTAAGATAAATTGAATTTAATCCCAATTTAAAATACTGCTATATGCTATCCCACTTATAATATACTTCAAATGTGATAGTTTAAATGTTTGTGTATCAATCATGCAAAAATGGTTGAACAAGGTAGGTCCAATCAAATCATATATCAATTTTGAAACTGTTTTGATTACAACGTCATTTCTATATTACTTTAATTTACTCGAGACTGTCGAGTCATATTAGTTAAAATTAAAACAAAGATTATAGATTATCGTTTAATTTCAATTGAAGCATTGATAAACACAGTATTTAAATCAACAAGGCGGTTAGACGCCACGGGAGCCAGCCAGTTCGGCAAATATGCCGTGCCATTAAAACATTGTGAGTTCTAGGACATGTCAGTATTTGTCAGTTCTCTCACGATGTGTTACTGATTGTTACCTGCAGGACAGTAAAAATACACACTGTCAACTTATTCTCCTTAGAAAATAAAATCTCAAACAAAAATGGGAAGCAATTTCAACAAACTATAACATAAAAACCGCACAATTTCACAGCCGGCTTGACTTGTTCACTCCCAAGTTTCCTATGGGAGCTCGAGGCGGACGGTGTGTCGAGTTAGTTAATTAGTGCAGGCGTTGACGCGTAATGACGTGACAAGGTACTGACACGTTCGGCCAGGTGGGGATTTGGGACATACCTGAATATACCCTGTTTGAGGGCTTGAAAATTGTATCTATAACTTTATTATATACAGGAGCAGTCTTTGGGTCGACTCGATTATGTTCCAAAATGTGGGATTGATAGGATTTTACTTTTGACATATAGCACCAGCAATTATTATTGTATTATGCCTGACGATAGGTGTTGATGCAGATTGCCGTCTAAGATGAAGCACTCGAGCATTCTCGATTTGAAGACCCAGAGTTGTATACGTCAGGAAATTCTGATTTCAATCTCTTGCAGTGAAAATGAGGAATGACAAAGCGAAACGATTAGTGTATTATTAGTTGTAATTGTGAAGATATTACACGATTGATACCTACATCATTCATCAAAAATACCTAATACTGAATTCAAATTCACCGTTCGTTGTCTAGTCACCGTAACACAAGCTTAGTCGCTTACCACGGGGCTAGATGGCGCTGTGTGTTGTTTGGAGAATTTATTTATTTTTACTTATTTATTTAAATACCTTGCAGAACGTGTTAAAAAATTTATTTTCAAGGAATTTTATACTCCATCTCAATGACGCTTAGTGCATGTTTCCCCTTTTAGCTGGATTTGATTAACAAAGAATAAGTTAGCGTTTGATTTCTAACCAAATAAATGGCAAATGACGTTCATAAGATTTAGGTAACTATCACATTTACCTACCAAGAATATTCACTCGTGACTTGAGCATTATAAAACTGCTACATAACATCACCGCCTACGTAAATTAGGCGTCTAATAAAATATGAATTTTACTGTATCGAAAAACCATTCACACGTGCGTTCTAAAAGTACCTAATGATCACTATCGTTAGCTACACATCCATAACAGGGGTTCGCTATACAATAGATATACGCGAATCACTCTCGAAATGTCGCTAAAGCGTGGATAATGCGAAAACTCAGGCCACATGTTTTGTTCCCATCAAGTAATAATAGCTCACTAGACTCACTATACCATATCGTTCGCAACAACCCTACAACCCTTATACAGAGCAGAGATACTCCATACAACGTTTTAGCAAAAGCGCAGTATCTAAAACTTTTGCCACGGGTGTATTTTGTTTAGATGAAATAAAGAGGGTTGGACACTCATTGAATTAGGGTAAAGGGGTCAATAGTGGTCCAGGATAAAGATGGGCTGCAACAAATTGTGTGCTCTCCAGACCATTGTTAACGGACCCTGCTGTACTTAATTGTGCTTTTGTCCGCCTTTAGGGTCGGTTCTGTGATTGGTCATCTTACTCTAGATTTTGGAATAAGGCTCAAATAAAATACAGCCGTAATTCTGTAATACCCATTAGTGACCTTTGTCGTTGATGCCTTTGTTATGAAGTGTTTGGCTAACTTTATGGTATTAAATTCGTTAAGTTTAGGTATTGTATAGGAATATAAAATACCGTGACTAACTCTAATAATATTAGTGCTTTGAATAAGTCATAGCTTTTGTATACTTAAATTTACCTACCCAGTGTTGTTGTAAACTACATGTTGTAAAGCACGTGCAAATGTCTATAATTCGGACACCCTGAAACCCTTCGTTTGCATGCCATTCAATTTTATCGCTTTAATATCTCAATTGGCACCCCTGTCATTACATTCGAAATGACCACCTTTACGTGTTCACTGTTATCAGAGCATATCATTCAGCTCTTCATAATACTTTGTGGCTTCGGACAATCGCATTAGCACACGCCTCAAAAACGAGCTTTCACCGCGAATCGTCGTCCTAAATAAACAATAACAAGGAGGGGACCGTTGCTTTTAAACGATCTCCAGCGGCTCAGCTGACAGATTAGCTCACCCTATCAACAAAATTAATTTTCCGAAGAACGCATTATATGCGCTCTTACCCGTTACTGTTTAAGGGCGATCTTATGCAAATCCGATCGAGAATGTAACTTTGTTCGCCGATGGGTTTGTCTGATAGGTGCTTATGGAGTTTTTAGGCAGAAAAGGGGAAGTGATTGGACCACGTGCTCGAGGCTAGCTAGAGCTGCTTTTATCTCTGTAATAGTTGTCGTAACTTCTCTAAACGCTTCCACGTCTCATATGAATTTGCATAATGATGTTGACGTTGGTGTTGAAATGCAAACAGACAACAATAACAAACTAATGGTGGAGACAGGAAATGTAGATACTTGAATTTTATTAGTGTTTACTTTGTACTAAGCATTCTTGTAATATTTACAATCATACTGAAATTTTACGATGCAGCTCTAGTTAATATACCTAGTTGGGGTATTTTATAAAGATTAGTAAACCGCAAGTAGACAATAATAATAGTAAATTTCGAAAAGGCGGTTATTTAGTTCAAAATAAAGATTTGTAATAAAAAAGACAGAACTTTTGAGTAATCATTTCTGATCAATGAATCTGCCGATGACATTAAAACAACCAGCGGCAACATTAAATCAACTGTCATGTACAGAACAAAGCGTAGGTACTCGTTAAGTTCGCAAGATCCTCGTGGGACTCCAAGCATATGCGTCCCGTTATAATTAGCGTACAATGTTTGGCTTTACCAAATCCCTTTGGAGCGTAAATTAAGAGATTCACGGACGGCTCTCAAATACATTTGCGTATAAGCTGCCTGGCGGACACAAGAGCTTATCCTACCTACATGTCCTGATATTTGTATAAATCCATATGATATTTACTTGCCCTTGTACGTGTTGTAAATGTTAAAATTTGTTAGTCGGTATTATCTACTTAAATTGTTATATTTCTAGGTTTGCCCCATGGTTTCACCCGAGTAAGTTCGTAAAATTAATCTGGATCAAAAGTACCTTCTCGAGTAAAAGTCTCGAAAGTGCCATAATTTCTATCAAAACTCAACGTGATGATAACTGACAGATACCTCGTACAGAGAATTTTTCCAATTTTTAAAAGTCGTCTAGATATCACTCCCGCTAAAATACTGGATATAGTCAGACAAAATTTAAAAAAAATCTGGAATATCAAATTATCGACTACTAGTGTTCAGAATACCCATTGAAGTTTAATAAGTAAAACCACAGGGTGCGACTAGTTTCAAACTATCTAAATACAAATTTACGGGTTCAGTTTTGTTTTAATTAATTATTGCATTCGTAAACTTGATGTTTAAGACTCTTGAGCTTGTCTGAGATCAGTTGTTGGAATACAATCCTAAAATCCTTCGTGACTAACTAAAGTGTATTTTCAAGTTTCGTATACCACACTTTGATCAAAAACAGAGAAACTAAGTATTTGATCTAGAGTAGGCATTATTTTTATCTTTTGGTGTTGACAGTTTAAAGTTTGAGTTTTGGTGAACACACAACAAATTAAGCCTTAGGTACTGTGTGATGACGGCGAAGAATATCACCGCCTTAGAACGGACGGCAGCAGCTCTTTGCTGTATACAATGACTTACAGCTATCACGAACTCAACTTCCAAGCGTAGCCATTACGGCATAACCTCCTAATGAACGACATATCAAAACCTAAGACCCTTGTCCCCGACATGCTTGCAATTTCCTTGGAAATAACCATAGTAACAGCTAGATAGGAGTTTCAAGCAGATACCGTGTTACCCGCACCAAAGCCTTAAGTGCCAAAGCCAAAGCCTTGACTTAAGTGACTAGACACTATAGAATGGCGATGAGACTATTATAAACTGCAATATGAGTTTAACAGTAATAATCAGGATAAATAATTAATAATAGAAGTGATTTTTCTATCCAATAAATTAGGCTAAGATTCTTTTAAGATAACGTTATGAACATTAAGTACTTACATCGAACTCTTTGCATAACATAAAGAATAGAAGCAATAAATCTAAATGCTTTTAAAATATTAACATGCCCGTGTAATAATAACTTACCCACTCGTTTTCTTGCAAAGTTTGCGTGCAAGAAACCACGTTACTTCAAAAGTTTTTAATTAATTTTATAATTTGAGTTAGTTTACATTGAAAAATTTAAACAACACTGAAGAAAATGTTATCTTAGAATAAAAACTTAAATAAATTTGAATAAATTTGTAGTGAGCATCGATCTAATGACTGCTTTTTGAGTTTAGCTGTGATGTAATACAACTGTGACAAATATGTCGATGACCCATACCTAGTCGAAATATTGCAACATTTTGGAGTACTAAAAGAACCAAACAGAATTTTGAGCAAATCAGGCCCAGAACGTGTTGTTCTATATTTAAAGTTATCCGTAAGTTACAAGACACACATTGATTCAAGTCAAAGGATACACCACAAACACCAGAAAGACAATAGAAACATCAGAAACATCATCGATCCCTCAACTAAGCTAAACGAAGTACAAAGAGCTCATTTTTGCTTATCCCGTAGGCCTTCCTTAGCCTGTGATGTTTGGTTTACATCTCTTTTGCAGTATCATGTTACCCCTTTATTAATTATTATCTCCTCCAGATTTATGAACATCAGAATCGTGTGTCAGAGTTTACACAAGCAATCTTGTTTCAATGTGTTTGAATATCTCTGTCCTCGCCTATTTGCATATTTCTATTATTGTCATTGGGGTCTGTTCGGAACCCGTTCGCAAAATCAACACGTGTCTTCCCAGATAGCTTGTGAATGAAATTTCCGTATAAATCTGTTGATTTAACGTTGTGATTGTAGCGTGCATTGTTGCTTATGAAAATTTTCAATTTTATATCTATTGTGCTTTCTGTTTTGTGTCGAATTTATGTCCAGTCAGCAAAGGACTTACGGTACCAGGTGCACCTACCTGAAATTTGAGAGAAATTATTTGTGTTTTTGTAGATAACAACATTTTATAAATATGGTTACTCGTAAATGGAAATAAAAAATCTATAAGGGTTTCGTTTTTTGCCATTTGGCTACGGAACCCTAAAAACAACTGTTCAGTTTCGAAATACGAATTTTTGCTCTGAGAAAAGAACAACTTAAAAAAAAAGTTTATTTTGGAATCTAAAATCGCGTCAATCGACTTCCTGTTTCGAATTTGAAATAACCGTACCGTATCGTAATCCTAATGACAAAACTGTCGAATATATGATTAATGGAGACTCTAGGTACTAAACTACGAAAAAATAAAGAACAAAATAGCAATATGTTAATTAACATTGTTCAAATTCCTGTTACTCCATTAGCCAGATATTTTAATTGTCACGTCCCTTGAAAGTTTGCAGCTGGTTGAACCTACCACGTCGCGTTATTTCAAGACAAATTGCTTTTTCGACTGATGGCTATTTCCCTAATACACTACAATTTTAAAGTAGAGCCGAAGTTAGAAGTTTTAAATTTAGTTGTCCGCTTTTTTCAGTGGAAGATGTTTTAATTTAGATGAATCGGTTCACTTTTTGGAAGTGACGGATTAATTACCTTAGCGAAGTTTGTAATTTTTTTTACTTTACATTGAAAAGTTAAACTGAAATAGAATATTCAAGGCTTATTAATAACTCATTTATTTATTTCAAAACAATTTTTACTAAGAGACTTCAACTATTTGAAGAAGATTTTTTTGTAATCACAACCCATAGCCGCGTTGTAAATGTTTGTAACCGATTATAACAAAAACATTGTCGAAGCAGTTGTTTCTACCATCAATATCACACTGTAATGTTATTCTGTTTGTATGTTATTTTCATCACAATCAAACATCAAAGCAATAATTCAATTTTTATCTAATCAAAGCGAGCCCTCAACAATTTCATGGCGATTGTCTGCACCCCGGATTTACAAGTAGACCCCATATATCATATTCAAATGATAATTCAATAGGCGAGTGATTCTAACCGTGGCGGGGTCACGATAAAATAAATATAATCCGAATAAGCATAAAATTATTTCCCAACGGCTCATATGGGACAGCTTATTCCGACTCTAATAATTTATTCAATAGTTGATAAAGTGCGGTAAAGAGATTAGCAACTAGAAAATGTAATAGAAAATATAATTTATATGCGGTCGCTTATCGCTGCTAAAGTGCGTAGTCGCGTGGCCACAACGACAAAGTTCAACAGATTTAATTAAAGTCTACGCATTAGAGAATATTTAAGAAATATAAATTCAAATTGTATTCAATTATAACAATGACGTTTGGAAAATAAATTAGAAAGAACTGTTGCCAACCACAATCCTAATATTAATATTATTGTAAAGTAAATTAACGACTTCTGCGTAAAATTCAAAACAAACAATTTCCGTAGAAAACAAACAAGCTAAATTTAGGTCTTCTACAAACAAATTTCGTATTTGTGGACGGTTGTACAAACATTGAAGTAGGACAAAGCATTATAAAGCTTCTGTTAGTTATTTAGTTACAAGATAAACACGTAACCCATCAAGTTAAGTCTTGGGTTACGGTTAAGTGAGTCGACCACCGCAGAATATTCCATTAAATTGTTTTCTTTGCTAAACACTATCCGTCTTACACAACAAATAATAGCCTTTAATGGGGGAAACTCGAGATAAGAACTGACGAGGAAACTTAAGCGTAGAGTTAACAAAGATATATAATTAAGCTAATCGAAATATTTGAAGTAAATAATTACCGAATCATATATGTTTTTATTCTGTAAATATCAAAAGACGTACTTTTAAGTACTGGCAGTACTTGTTTTAATTTTATAAATATATCGATCTAAAATGTTGTTTGCTATTGTTATAAAAATAGAAAAGTAATGAAATATATGTTTTTATCGAAAGTAAAGTCCTTTTTATTAACCTCATCTGGCCTACTATACCTTCTACTACCAAAACACCTGCCAAGTACGTATGATACCTAACGGATCTCGATTAGTGCAATAACTCAGTGTTATAGTACATATAAGTACCTACGCCATGAATAATGTCCTAGATTCCTAGATACGGCAAGTGCACCACAATAACCCGAGACGTCTCTTATTGTCGTCTAACTACCGATCATTTGCAACAATTAGCTTGAACGGATGCAGTAGATTCTAACAGGGTCAATTGTCATCTCAGATGTAGCTTGATTAGTGCAATCACTGAGTAAATGTTTATTTGTTTATTACTTGATGTTAGGTTCTCGATTTTGGCTACAATAACGCCGTATTCCAATTTGCGGAACCAGAAACCATATTCTTATAAAAGTTTGACTAAATAATTAATGATTCTTTGTCTTTGCGTTTGCGAATGATTCAGTGTAAGGAACAGCCGATATTACTTAGGGCTTGAGCATGACTACCTGGTATTTAGTGTTCTTATTTGTTTTACTAATTACAATATTTCTGAATAAATAAAGGTTTCAAATTTTATGAGTCATCTGTCTTCGTCCGTCAGATCTTTTGTTCCTTTTATGGCCTTTCGTGTTCTAATATAATTCAACAAACCACAGTCAATACAAATTGCCTTTAACCGTTCATCGTTTCTACGTCACATAAATTTATGATTCTCATGACTTCATCACTGCTATTAATACCCCGCAAAGATGGTCTCAATGTTCTTGATGAGTTTAATTTAACCATTTTGATCGTTAACCTATTTCTGTGGACGGAAGAGAGTGGTAAATGCTTTCGCATGGTACTTAATTAAAGCTTGTTTTTCTTTTCAGTTACTAAACACATTTTCATATATAGTATATTTTATTCAAGATTGACTCAATGACTGATCTATCAACGAACAACACAGAGCATTGGACGCATCAGATTAAAAATTTGCATATAGATAGCTGTGAGGTTGTCGTCCGCCAAGAAATTATTTTTGGAAATCCTTATGAGATAGAAACTTAGGAAGAAACCGTTATGCATGCAGCTAGTTAAATATTGAAGGTACTATGTATGTTCATTTTAGTAATGTAGGTTTCATAAGGCTTTCCTTGAGACGCCGCAAAACACAACTGCCTCTAAGTTCTTGAATAAAACGACTCTCACACGGTTAAATATAAACAAAACAGGTTAAATCAACCTAGCTATTTTATTCTCGGAATAATCTCGTCTCATTATGGGTCTAAAGCCGATGCAGATGTTGCAAACTAACAACTTTTTAGCAAACGATAAATTGTAAAATACACAAATATATTTTCACTATAGTCCACCAATGGGATCAAAAGTAGCATATGTTACTCCTCGATAATGTAGCTGGTAAAAGAATTTTTGAAATCGGTCCAGTTGTTTCAGAGATTACCTATCCCTATATACATACAAACATACACGTTACCAACGCAACCACTTTATAATATTAGTATAATATGAAATAATATCATTGCAGTTTACCATACAAAATTATCCAACAATTAGGTACACTGAAGGGAATATCATCGTAAATATCAGGAACAACTTTACAGCCATTGTCATAAAATGCAAAGATCAGTCGAGAATTTTATAAAGTTGAAATTATTAAGAATATTAGATACAATGCAACATAAATCGAGTCATAAAAATGTAGTATTGGTTTTATCTGCTGATGTGCTGCATCATCAACCAATAGTTATAATCTGCTTACAAATATGTACAGACTTAGACCTCGTCAGAATGGCAGACAGAAATATTACGAGTATGTATTGTCTATTGTTTTTGATGGTAAGACATTTTGTGCGCTAAGTTAACTATCGGCCGTTTATATAATTTCTCGTCTACATTTGAAGCAAGAGACATTTTTTCAATTATCCTTCAGCCACCGACTGCGCAATCAGCTTCTCTCGTAAGAATAACATGTAATTTATATGATTGTTTATTTTTAAAAGCACTGCGGGTTGGTATTACTTATATTTCATCTAAATTGTTACACAAAAATGAGATTTTGATTATGAACGTGTTTGAGGTTTTGCGAAATTGTGTCGTTAATGGGTTCTTTAGGTATGTAGGTAAAGTATTGTGTTCGTACCCATATGAAAATGTTAGGTGTCTTGGAGAGAACGCTATTGCCAAGCGTATAGTTCACGTTTTAAGACTACTTTTCTTGCTCGTGTTGATGGCACAAAAAAACTGTCAATTGAATGTGGTTAAACCCGCCCTCTCCAGTATATTGCGCGGTCTTTGGAGTTTTTAATTGACTGACTTTGGATCAGCAAACGTACAGCTATCAGGGCTGGAGAAGCATACCAGGGGCTCTATTTTTGAATTGCTTGTGCCACTTCGAGCGATTTAAATAGCTTGATTTCTATTGATTTTCGATCTATTTCAGTTTTTTTTTGGGTAGGTACACTGCACGAACGCAACGAGTGGTCTCAACTAATCGCAACAGGAGTCCGACATCGAACGAAAATTGGCAGAAATCGATCTATTTAGATCGCCCGAAATGGCAAGAGCGATTCAAAAATAAGGCTCCAGAAGGTGCAACTACTAATATGGAAGTTTGAGTGAGATTGTGGTAATTTGCTCACCTATCAATTGAATAAATTAAACTAAAATATTGTGTGTACTTGAATATGTATGGACTCGGCGGGGTCGTTAGGTAAGAGGTTTAGCCTAATTATTAAAACTTAACTTTCGTACATATTTCCTGCAGTTCTTTTTCAATTGCCAGTTCCTGAACCGAAATATTCTAATACTTATTTAGTTGGCCACTTGCCAGTGAACCACTCGTATTTAATGCAATATGAAGTAACATCAGCTCTTGATAAAAATGTGTAGGGAAATATTTTATTTAAACTGGCAACATTTTTGTTTTTTTTTAAGTTTTGGAATTTCCCAGAGTGTGACCAATGTTAAACGGAAAACTATAAAGTAGGGAAGTACCTACTCTAATTTTGTTACGCTAAGTAAAAAAAAATCTAGGTGGTGGTCTAGTGGTAGATACCTCGATTCTCATTACGAAGGGTATGTTTTCGAATCCCAGTCGACCAATGTCGTAAAACGAAAAAAGTTGAAATTACCCTATGTTACAATTATCTCATAGTTTATTTAGTTTAATTTCATATCAGCATCGCTCAAACCGAGGGTAATATAGCTTGCCAGAGTCTTGAGTAGGTCATCGTCATCATCATCCGAGCGATGTTCCCGGTTGCATCCTTCTCGAGAGCCCGGGGTCCGCGATACCTACTCAAATAATTATTGGACTGTCACTGAAAAATGCTAACTTTATGAATAAATTCGATTAAATAACCTACCTACCAGTTAACAAAACCCTGAACTAAATCAAACTCAAACCAATAAAATACCGTACCATAATCTTGGATAATCCGACGATTAATCAAGCAAGTGTGACAACGAGCGAACGTTAAAAATTGGCGGCATTTTAAGGTAATAAAATGCGAATATTAATATCAGCTGTAAAAGGATTTTTGTGGCAAATGCGGATGTTGATTATTATTGGGATAATGTTATTGTTTGCGAGGACAAAAGCCATAAATTGTCATAATTAGTCGAATGAAACCTACCTACACAGAAAAATAAGCCAGATTTTTTTTACTTTTCCGGAAAATAGTCATTTCTACTTTTTCCTTACCTACTAATGAAAATTTTGATGATTATAGAATATAATGTACTAGCTTAGACGTTATAATAATACGTAGAAAATTAAAAATATATTATATTTGTGCGGAGCCGCACTGCTAACAAACAAAATCGCTTATATTAGTTTCCTTGTTCTAAAATAAAAAAACCGCGGCGTGTTGACCCCAGTTGTTTCCGGTTGTTTTTTTCTGTTAGTAGTTGTTAGGTCAAGTTAAAGGCCTTATAGCATAGTAAACATAAATAACACTTTCGCTTTGCAGTTGTACAAGAATCTCTAACCCGTACGATAGAAGATAAATGTAGAGTATAGTCAGGTAAGATCGGATACGGAGGAAGACCGTATGACACAAATATCTCCCAAAATAGGTAACATTGCAACTGCCGGGAGCCACAAATTAGTGCTGAGTGAATTGCCCTTGTGAGCACTATAGCCACCACTAAAAAATATCACCTATTCTGGGTGATATTTGAGTCCTACAGTTTTCCCCCGTATCCGATCTTACCTGAATATACTCTACTATGGCATATCCCTAACTACCTGCTCAGTACTGTATTTGTTATTTCCAGAAACTAGCACTTACAACTCTGTAAACAAAGACATGACATTAGCAACGACAAATATGAAGAGACACAAAACTGTTAGCCTCATACAGAACACGGCCGTATCGTGTTTATTGCAGGAAACAAGCAGTAAGACGCGACTCCATACTTTACGATAACTCGTAATTAATGTCGCTACATAGTGCTTTATTGTCCTGAAGGTTGTAAGCGACCGGTACGGGGACGTACTCAAGGTTAGTTTTGTGGGGGGTACAATATATGCATGGGGCTACGTTACAGTTTTTTTTAAGATTGTGTGAATACAAAACAAATGATTGCGATCGGACTTTAAATACTGGAATCATGAAGTAACGTAGAAAAACAACCTTCTCTTTGGTTTTTTAGAAATCGGTTATAATAGAAAAAGCGTACCTAGGCTAGTACCTACACTCCTTTTTCGGTTTTATATCAGCATTCCAAAAATCAAAGAAAAATCTAATAGGTAGGTATGTATTTTTTTATAATCAATAGGTAAAAATGTTCGACCACTATATCGCCTGAAAATAAATACAAGCCGCTGTGTACGAGTTCCAAGTCGTTTTCCTAAGTAGTCGCACCACCGAAATATTATGTGACCAGTTAAATTACATAATGAATTTCATAGAAATCGGTTCTGCTGTTTAACAAACACAACTTCAGCATTCATCATATTTTATCAGCAGGATTAGATAAGTACCCCCATCCGAATACCCTTAGTCCACCCCACCGAACATTCTAAATTATGAGTCGACGACGTTCCGTGTGAGTCTCTCCAGATAAATTATATGAAAAATGTGTCAGGTTTAATATTGTTGAATGCAATGTCAGCCCAAGCGCTGGCAGATAATTTACTGGTATGCTAGACAAATCTCGACAAATTTAATATACGGTCGAGAAATTTATTGCTTTGTCTAATAAAATGTTATTGTTTTGAGTTAACAGTTGTAATTGTTATTTCTGCTTACATGTTTTGTTGGTAATTGTTTATCAAATTCAAAATTCAAAGTGGTTACTGACCGACTTAAATATAATAATACTTCGCTGGTCCTAAAGACATAACATTTGGATGGTGTGTTTCTTGTGATGTCAGGTCCACTAAGAAATGGTTTTTGGAAATTCCCACAGGATCAGGACATACACCGGTGAAGTCGTAGATTACTGCTAGTTATAGATATTATAGTTAGGATCAATGATACTTATTTTTGTATTACAACATAATTAGTTGTAGGTATAAAAATAATATTATGATGTATAAAAAAGTTGATGAAAGCTATAATAAAATGAAGTAAGTAGGTATAGAAGATTCAGCTAAGATAATGAAAAAAATTTCCCGCTCTGCAATTTATTTTATAAGTAGGTACTTAAAGCATTATTAGTAAGTATATTATTAAAGTATAACTACTTATATAGGTACACTCCACCTATTCCATTTTAATTACTCAAATTATTATTCTAATTATTATTCAATTTTAATACAAAAATACTTTAAACAATTTACGAAGAATAAATCGCATTTTTTATTATTACATTGAATCAACCGCAAACTAAAGACTCTGCCCGCGGCGAACGGAAAATTAAAAAGCAAAACGGGGACCATTTCCTTGCTATTCTTTTTAATTTTGAACGTCTCGATGGACACGGAATCATTAAAATTTTCTACTGCACTCTTGCGGTATTATTTGATACCTTCCTATTGGTTCCGCAGTTTTAAAATCTTCTTAAAGGGTAAATAAAAACTTAGTAGGTATATATTATAAATATAATACTATTTGCAGGACGTTGCAATAAGCGCCTTTTACCCAACTAAGCAACTAGTCTTGTATTATAAGTTGATTCCCATTAGATACGCCGATATACTAGTCGGTATAAGATATAATAAGACTTTTCTTGCGTGCCTGCTTTTAAAAAAATATTTATAATACTTAATATATATTTTGAGTGGCGTTGCTCTAGTAGTAGAAAGTCCCATTTTCATTCCGAAGGTCGAAAGTAGATTCTCGACCAACCGCGCACCAATGTCAAAAAACATCGCTCTTACGGTAAACCTAACCTAACATCACCTGACATCGAGAGGAAACTCAAAATCACCTACGTCACACATCACTGGCATAATAATGATATAACGTGCGGAAAGCGTACATCGAAACCTATTACCATTTTTTAAATAAATAGATAGGTATAAATAAATAAACAACAAACGTATAACATAACTTTATTACACATTGGACATTCAAGGTAATTTACATCAAAGATAATGTGGATCAATCTTGATTATTTTCTCAACATTTGCATTTTAATTTTAATTTATTCGACTACTGATGTCGTTAGTGATATTTGTGAATAGTGATAAGATTTTATCTAAATTGTCTCGAAGACTAAATGGGGCTAACAGGTTAGACTTGTACAAGTTATAAAATAAGCATAATGAGGTATGCATATTCGTGTGTATCTAAGAAAACATACAAACCATACAGGATTGTAAAGTCCTGTTTGAGTTGAAATATTTGATGAACAATAATTATTCTCAAAGTTGGATATATCCATATTATGAGTAATATATGCGTAATAATACGTGTAAGTATTGTAAGTCCGACTACATAAAAGTATTGAATCAAATGAGTTGATTACTAGTAGGTTCTGCAGTGTTTACATTCTAGTGGGAACGTTGTTTATTTGAAATCTGCAGGATTACTTGCATATACACGTAATTAAAAAGCTTTTAAATGAACACATTTAATCTCTTTATTTATATTTATTAAGTTATCTGGTTACCTGCATTGTTTCACTGCAAAGATGTCTCTACCTTCTATTTGTCGTGTTCTAGTAGGTACTAATGTGGACAAATCATTTTTAGACGAATCAAAATCATCTCGCCTTGCCACCTTACACTGTCGTGTGATCGTGTCATTATTATTAAATTCATGTTAGATAATTTATGTACCATGTAACTGTTTTAATAAGCTGCTACTTCTGATTGGATATGCCGAATCTTATATGTAAATACGAAAATCACGGTTAAAATTATGATGCGTGACAATGTCTAATATCTTCACAAGAACATGATCAGAACAAGCAAAATATTAATAAAATGAATTATAATATATCCGATGACAGTGGACTTGTATAATTAGCAATTTAAATTCACCGAATGAACAATAAATTAGGTGATTTCTTTACGGTTGTTCAAACACCCACGTTTACACTATTTGGCGATATCTTAATGACCGTTAATAGAGTTTTTAAAATGGACTCTCGTCTTAAATTATTATTAAAACTAATAGCTTTTCGAATTAATGTAGTGTCAGTGGCAGTATTAATAATAATAACCGTGAAAATTATAACTTTAATCTGACCACGTAATGCCTGCCCCATTTAGACTACTTCTTATTTATTTTGTAACCTATCGTTTGTTTGTTTTTATATCTTTATAAAACCCAGTCCCTTTTTTACTTATAATCGTTACTGAGCGAGAAGTAAGTTAGTTAATAATTAACGCAAATTTTACTAAAACAAACAAAAACATTAATGAATTTAAAGTCAGCTCAGTAATAGCACAGGTGCGTATACATACGCACCTGTGCTATTACTGTGTATTAGTGTTATCAAAATTATTACAACACATGCAACATGTTTATACAAATCATTTTATAATAATGTTATGTGTGTCCGCAAAACTACGTTTGTATAACTAATAAAGGGGTAAGAGATAACTTGAAGGAGAGTATGTGTTTACAAGATTTTTCGAGCAGTATAGACCTTACTTATTTCATGTCCAGTCTAAATTTAATCTTTAAGACTTAATATGTTTTAACTGTCTTTTTGGGTTGATATTTTCTCCTCGAAAAATTATCGGCTCTTCTAATTCTCTTGTCAATGCCATACAAATTGAATATACCTACCTGTTAAGCAGAATATCTGTCGCAGTGGTCATATCGACGGAGATCTTAACTATTCAAGTAGATGCTTATACCGGTACATTACCAGACCATTAAGTTACTCTACAAAAAAGTATTTTCGTTTGATTTACCAAATCTTCTGTATCTACCTTTTACGTTTAAAATCTGAATTTATAGCTTTTTTATCTGTTATAATTTATTGAGCTTATCTTAATTTTATTCTGCATTGTTCCGGTTAATGTATATCTCTGGTTACAAGAAAATCGTTTTTGTTTTATTTGTTTTTAAAAATTAAAATGAGATTGTTGATGTAATATCCGTGAGCACGAGTTAATGACCTTGCAGATATTGATAATTATACATGTATATGTCGATTTGATATAATTATGTTAAACAATGATATATATAGATACAAAATCTATCATGATATTTGTATTTTGATTAAGAGAGGTTTAAGAGGTGGAGGGAAAGGATATAGAGAAAAAGGCAGTGAGCGAACAGATTGGAGTGAAAGAGAATGACGTGTCGACCCCACATAGAGAGAAAGGGACAGGATAGGAGACAAGTTGGAGAGGGTATCACTGCAGACACATAAGTAATTATATTTTCAAATAATATTACGAATTTTCAAAATTCGTGCAACAAAACAGAAATAAGTCTAGAACTCCTCTTTTTCGCCAACAACTGATTTTAACTCTTTTTTTTTTACTAGAAAAATTAGAATTAGAAATTAGAAAAATATTCTTTTTATATAAAGTTTTTATCTGACTCGTGGATGGTATAAACTAATCACTCGATCACGCAAACTGTATTATCAAATGAACTTGATCAAGTTCCGTTACGTAGGCCAGAGCAATCACTGAGGATCGCAACTAATTTTGTATAAACCACAAACTATAACTATAATCACTATCAAATCCAAGACCCTCGTCTATGTAATAGTTCTCACAATTTCTTTCGCAAACTCTACATCTGTTGATAAATGGGTTAAATCTTACATCTGGTTAGCAGATGTTATCTAAATGCCCATGGTCTTGTGGCAAATATTAAATTTTAGATTTTGTTATCGTAGAGGTCTAAATTTATCATTGTATCAATCATATACCTACATTATATTATTATATTTATATTTTTGCTCCGTCTTGTAATTTTAGGGATACCTACTTGCTATATGTTTGTAATGAATAAACTTAAAAACTACTAGACGATTTCAAAAATTCTTTCACCATTAAAAAGCTACATTTACCCTGAGTAACAAAGGCTAATTTTAATCCCGATATTCCCACTGGATTGGGGGGCTTACGCGGGTGAAACCGCGGTACGCAGCTAGTCTTTGATGTATTAGTCTATTACTAGAGGTGATGTTTCAAACATATTCAAAGTTCCTTTTACGCTGTTTCAGCGATGACAATATCGTTACGTCTATGATGAGAAATGTAAAAGCATCGCTGCGCTAAGATGCAGTCGGCGAATGACGATTGAAACGTCAAGAGGATCATGTGTTTGTGGTAGCGTTACCACAGTGACAGTTTACAACTGTCTTCCTTATGATGTCATAACTACTGTTAAGGTTGAGATCAATGAGCAAAACACTGATTTGGTTAAAGCGTCCAATTTAAATGAGTATTTACTTTTACTACCTTCTGCCCGAGCTCGTGCCCACCCGTCCAAGAACTTTCACAGAATAATGAAAACAACTAATGACCCCTTAACGTTCTGTTTCACACCATTCACCATTGTTTAAATTAAGCTATTTAAACGAAACGACATCAAACATTCTTTTAAATGCCTACATTTACTCATCTGATAAGCGAGAGAGAGAAACCCTCTAACTTGACAGTACAGTAGCTTTAAAAAATTTAAAGCGCTATCGATATCTCAATTATGTTGGTACTCCTGGTACCTATCGTTTCATCAGTGGTATATCTAATGAATGAACAGTTCATAATAGGCCCTGTGTGTCAGTTTAATGAGAATATACACCGGCTTTGTACACAATAAATTTAAAACCTCGAATAGAGCGGCATATTAATTGGATATTAGTGTACATCGACACTTCCAAGTCGTCTGTCGGCCGATTGAAACGTGAAAGCATCTCGGAGTTATTCGGGGACTATAAAATTAGGTGGGTGTAAATTTTTTAACGTTGCCCCGGGGCTATATTAGAGTGCTATGTGAATTTAAATTTGTTTTGTAAAAGCTTTTAAAGCGTTTGTTTCTTGTTGCCAATTGATGAGGTAGGTTAGGAGAGAAAAAAAATCTAGAGTATTTTTTAGTAAAGATTATAACAGAGTTAATTCAAATTAAAAACACCTTATACAGATGACATTTTGATTTTGATTTATTCATCTTCACTATGTTTTAAACTGATTTCCCAAAGAGCTAATAAGGTTCTCATATCGTCTCTACATTGTTCATATATTATCGAAGACATTCATGTATATTGTACATAATTGGGTTCATTTCTGAAATTGTTCTAAATGAACTACTTAACCTAAGTAACAATTTGGAATGGCATATCATTACACACACAACAATGCCACATTACATCTTCAAATTGAATTGCAGTCCCAAAATAATTTAATTTAAAATCGAAGGTCCTACGAAATTGAATTTCGCTATAAATCCGAAGAGATTGACTGACCACAAATCGAGGATTCATTGTCAAGCGAGATATTCTCAAGAATCTCATTACATTTCTACATTTGTTCGAAGACTGAAATTCCTTTAAGTTGCAACATTGCTATGGATGTAATCTTGGGATGTTGCCCGAATTGTTTTAGTTCTGGAATCTGTCTAATGTTGGTCAGTAGTCAAACTGGACTTTGTTACAGTTAGTTGTTTGGAATTTACAAAGTAGGTACATGTGCCTTTGAATAAATTATTAAGTGAGACCGAAAATGTTGTTATTTCCTAAATCATTTCTTCTTCTTTATCTTAACGGGCACGAATCTTCATCTATGTCCAATGCAGAATTTTAAAAAGTAGGTATTTTTCAAAAACTAGGTAATTTTTCTAGACTAAAATTTTATCAAGCCCATCTGATACCTACTATAAAGAGATGCAATGCGATTCACTTACATATATTGTTTAAAAATATTCTTATACTTCGTTTTTTAATTATAGACTTTGAATTGACTCATCTTTCTGAAGAAAAGAAAATGTCAAATATACAAGGAACCAATACGTCAGATAATAGTCTGAAATTAAAAAAACGTAACTATAGATTAATAATAAAATGGTTATCTAACAAAAATAAACTACCCACTTACTAGAGAAATAATGGTATTCTCATACATAATACCTACTTTATTGTAATGCCTAAAGAAGGATACAATCCCATAAAACCGCATAATTATGCAAATGATACGTAAATAAACCTTAATAACATTATTCAAGCATAACGTTGAATAATGATAATTACAGGCATATAAAATCGTGAAATAAAATATTGGTTGACAACGATTCTAATAAGTAAGCCGGTGCAGCTACCATGAATGACGACAGTAGGTAGGTACTCACTCTCGTCTTGTTTACTCAAACACGTTCTACTATTTATTTTTCTGCATTGCTCTGTGTGCCTATAAACCATTTATTAATTAGAAAGGGATCACACTTCTCATCCGAGCGATGTTCCCGGTTGCATCCCTCTCAGGAGCCCATGGTCCGCTAAACCCCAATTTTTTTTTTAATGTGGGTCGGCGCAGTCGGTAAGTCATCATTGACCATACCTTTTGCAATTAGATTTGGCATCAAGCGGTTTATCCGCCACCGCGCAGGGATAACTTAAGGTTTGCTAATCACCTTCAGATCACTTAGTCACCTTTTACGACACCCACGGGATGAGATAAGGTAACCCTATTCTATACCGGGGCTACACAGCTAAAAAGAAAGAAAGGAATCAAACGCTCACGTGTAAAGTTTATTAAAAAAAAAATATCCCAGAAATAAATCAAATAAATCATTTCCATTGTTAATAGGTTTTAAATACCCAATCAAAAAAATAAAAATAAAACTAATTATTGTTTGTTAGTGCAAATAAATAACCTTTGTCATTTTAAATATTCTTATATAGGTAATATAAAATGCAGTATAATACAATTTTGCCTTAACTGATTAAGGCGATGCTCTCGTAAGAAAATAAAGTAATCGATTTTTACGATCGAAAGACCTGTAGGGCAACCCGGCGAATGGACGTCCGCTGGGAGCGCGTATAAAACTATTGAAGTCGAAAAAAGGATACCGATATACAACGTGTTGTTCGAAAGTTATCGACTATGAAATTGAGGCACAGAATAATATAAGCTGGAACTAAAGAATTTCTAATATTCAAGGGGGAAAAGAGATCTGGTCAGGTCACGGGATCTTCTTCAAGAAGTTCTATAAAAAATACGTAAAAACTTACCCCTTACTTATAAACGATGCCTAAGTAAATGTAACGTTTGTCTTTACTGTGACATGATGTTTCAAAGTTAACAGATAGTGACAAAGGTTTAACAAACTTAGTCATCGTTTATAAGTAATGGGGTTAGATTTTAACCTAGGTATTCTGGGTGCCACCCATGCACCTAGGCGGTATGCATAGCGAAACGGACTTGTCTGTTTTCCAATGCGTTAAATCGATATATCCGCAATTTGATTACCTATTTTTACGCATAAAATGCGTAACTCGGTCTTAAATATTGCCACTTCTTTGTCAATATCTTCCACACTCATGGAAAACATAGTTTAATAGAACAGTTTAATTCAAAATATATAGAACCAATAAAAAAGAACGTGCTTTGTAATGTATTCAAACTGTGAGTGGATCGGTGTTTCGAACGCGAACGAATCGATGTTTATGTTAATTATTTTCTCGAGATCCTTTTAGGCATCTGCAGACTACAGACTTTTGATATCAGTAAAACTGGAGAACATTTTATATTTTACTTCCAAATTCTTTATTTCCGATGTCAACTTAGTTTTACTTTAGATTTTTCTTCTATTTTCGCGATGTTGGATAGAAATTAAACTAATTTTTCGGTTTTAATCGCGTACTTTTAGCATTGTTTCAATGTTCAACGTTTCGAGTCCTGTAAAATTTAATTTTTAGTTTTACTTTGCAAGACTCATTAAAGAGCTGTGTTGGTCTAGTGATAGATACCCCGACTTTCATTCCGAGGGCCTTGGGCCGTGGGTCTGAATCCCGGCCGACCGCGCGCTAATATGTTTGCTTTAAGAAAAAGTTATGAGCAATATTATTTCCTAAAATCGCTCTTACGGTGAAGGAAATCAGAAATATCTTAGGACTCACCACGGTCTGAAGACATGAAATATTCGCCAATCTAGGCTCTCGTGGCGTCTTACTGCCTAACCCCTTTAAGAGTAGTAGGTTTTGAGTTTATTCATTACAAACATACACACACACACAAATACAATCTTTCCTCTTTATAATATTAGTATAGATATAGGTACCTAGATAAGAACAATCGGACACACTAATTTAGTTCTACAGACAGTCGAGAGGGGCGCTTCAAATCGGCACAAAGATAATACTGTCATTATGTGTGGTAGGTATACCAATTCAGTATAGAGTTCAGTGGTATAGGCAAAGTTTACCCAATCGGCGATGGTATAGGTAAGTACGAGCGTTTCATATTATCTGCTATCGACCGACCAAATGTGTTTACTCTGCAGTACTTATATTAAGATGTTATGTTTGTTTATAGAGCATTTCATCGGCGCTTAATTATTACAGAGCCTTAATTATTTTGTTTGGTTATTGCCTTAATTTATGGTTAATGCTGTGGATTGGAAATAAAAAGGACTCGTCCTTTTTTAACCCCCGACGGAAAAAGAGGGGTGTTATAAGTTTGACGTGTCTGTGTGTCTGTCTGTCTGTCTGTCTGTCTGTCTGTCTGTCTGTGTATCTGTCTGTGGCATCGTAGCTCACGAACGGATAAACCGATTTGAATGTAGTTTTTTTTGTTTAATAGGTGTCTTTTGCGCGAGTGTTCTTAGCTATGTTTGATCAAAATCGGTTCAGCCGTTCATAATATATGTTGGTTGAAGCTCGGAAATAAAAACCGAATGTTTTCAAATATGCCCGAGTTGGGTATCAAATAAAAGAGCATTACTGTTGTGACAACAATATGCAAGTTTCATCAAAATCGGTTCAGCCGTTCAAAGTATATGTAGGGTCAAACTCGGAAATAAAAACCGAATGTTTTCAAATATACCCGAGTGGGGTATCAAATAAAAGGACGTGACTTTTGTGACAACAATAAGCATGTTTCATCAAAATCGCTTTTACAAAAAGGGTGAAATAAAAAATTTAAATTAAAAATTTAAAAAACCCCCGACTTAAAAAATCTTCAAAGTTAAAACAAAACTAAACTTTAAAAAGGCAAAAATAATAACCTGAAAACAAATTTCATGTCTCTGAGTAGGTATGTGGTACCTTACGGGAATGTGTCACAGAAGTTGATGGTAACCAACCCGAGCTTATAGTACCGCGTCCCCCGACGCGGGAACGTAAGGTACCACATACCTACTCAGAGACATGAAATTTGTTTTCGGGTTATTATTTTTGCCTTTTTAAAGTTTAGTTTTGTTTTAACTTTGAAGATTTTTTAAGTCGGGGGTTTTTTAAATTTTTAATTAATTACCTACTTACATACCTATAGCTTTATAAAAGTAGAAAAATCCATTAACTTGAACGTATATTATCCTTATTAATAAGGTCTTTTTCACTTTTGTTTCTGTCTATCAACTTAGAAAGTTCTTATCGCGGAAAAAGACAAAGTATGTTCTCACTACTCCGACCTTACTCTGTGTTTATTATTATTTTTCTAGAATTATAATTGCTAATAGCTGCGGCCCGCAGTTTATTCGTAAGTCCTGATCCCGCTGGAATATCGGGATCAAAATGTCCTTCTCCCAGGTCCAAATACCTACCAAAATTTATCAAATTCGTTCAGCGGTTTAGGTGTAAAAGCGTAACAGACAGACACAGGAAATGAAGGAAAGTGAATAAAATATTTTTAGGAATCAGAAGGGGAAGTTGGTAATTAGAAACAGAATAACACTAATTACACAGCATTTACTTCATTTTACACATATTTCAGTACCAAAAACCTCAGTAACAAACAATTTTGACAATATCACGGACTTCTATCGAATTCGTTAATCACAAATCAAATCAATAATCGCAAACATAAAATAATAGGCAGAAAAGACTAGAAAAGACAGTTTGACTCTTCAAACGAGCATAGGTTTCACCTACGATGTGAACTCAACCGAGACTAGCAGTAAACTGAGCTCGCAGCTGTTTACATAGACAAGCAAGGCTTCTCCCACATGCTCCTATGGCAACCGTGACGTCACTGATCCTCTAACAATATATAAAAAAAAATCAAACCAACACACACATAATTGATGAAAAAATACCTACTTGGCCTTGAATAGTAAGTAACATAAAGTGCTCACGTCATGGAAAACCATTATTGAAAGAAAAACACAATGGAAACTTTGTTATCGGTGGTAGGTAATATATAGATTTTCTTTCTTCAAATATAGGTACTCTACCTAGGTATAAACACAGTAATCGCTTTGTGATAATTTAACATACCGTAGTATTTACCTACGTTATTTAGAGTAAAGTCAGGTAAAATCGGATACGGGGGAAGACCGTGTGACTCAAATATCTCCCAAAATATTTGAAACTTTGTTATCAGTGGTAGGTAATATATAGACTTTCTTTCTTTAAAAATACTCTACCTAGATATATACACAGTAATTGCTCTGTGGTAATTTAACATACCGAAGTATTTACCTTCGTTATTTAGAGTATAGTCAGGTAACATCGGATACGGGGGAAGACTGTGTTACTCAAATATTATTATCTCCCAAAATAGGTGAAACTTTGCTATCGGTGGTGGTAATATATAGATTTTCTTTCTTGAAACATACTCTACCTAGGTATAAACACAGTAATTGCTTTATGGTTACTTAACATACCGAAGTACCGCTTTTACCTACGTTGTTTAAAGTGAAGTTAAACCCGGAAGTCAGGTAAGATCGGATACGAGGGAAGGCCGTGTTACTCAAAAATTTGCAAAAATCGGTGATATTTTTTAGTGTTAGCTACGGTGTTGACAACAGCAATTCACTCCGCACCGAACTGTGGCACCCGGCGTGGCAGTTGCAATGTCACCTATTTTGGCAGATATTTAAGTCACACTTTCTTCCCCCGTATCCGAGCTTACCTGACTATACTCTAACCTACATTTGGGAGGGTAATTGAATTTATATTTAGGAGTCAAGGTAACTTCCTACGTTTGGTATTGGTTGGTCTATTTGGTAATTTGTGGGAGTAGGTATTATAATGGTGGGCAATTTGTTTTGTAATGTCACAATCTGTAATAATTAGTCATGAATTTTAAAGTTCTACCTTGTACCTATACAATACAGTGTCAGCTATCCATAAATTAGGTTATCATTAAATATTTTTATAAGTTAATTAATGAATAATTGGCTTTTTCATCTTATTTTTAGATTATTTTATAAAGCTAATCTAATTTTTAGATATGTTTTATAACCAGTCGCTAATTGTAAGAAGTTAGCAAATAATAAAAAAATAGTATTACGTATTGAACATGTCAGACAATGAATTACTTTCTGTATACCATTTATAAGTATTTTGTTTAAATACAATACTCGAAACGAATTTCTAACAACATAATTTGACACCCGAAAAATGTATAATCTATTATTCCCTTCAACAAATTTGTTGAAGAAACAATTGACTTACAATTTTTGTGGGTCATTAAAATTCTTAAACCACCCACTGTGGGTTCTTTATATTTATCTATTGTTTAATTTTCGCTACCGTTCTGTGTTTAGTGTTCATAGAAATTGATGGCACACTTTTGGACAAAGGTCTGTTTGGAATATTTCTTTTGTTTCGTTTCTCAGCGGGATCCATTCTTCGAACATTGTAAGCGCTACTAAGTTTAATGTTTCTCTATAACTTTTTGTCTTTGACGCAAGTGTTTTTTTTCTTTTTCTGGAAACATGATTTTACTCTAAATCCGGTAAATGTTTTTGTTTCTTTGAGAATAGGCAGAGAATGAGGTGCTGTAGTTTTTGTTTGATTGTCTGTTGCTATTGAGATTGTGACGTTGAAATGTAGTCAAGGATCAGATGTTGTATTTAACGATTTCTCTGACGCGGTAGGCTACTCCCGTGGCCGAAAACAAAAATTTAGAGATGATTTCCAACGTAAAAAACGAAAATCGTGTACCTAAATGTTCTAACAGCTTGTATTATGTGTATGTGTTATGTATGATTATTACTATACGACCTCTTTGTTGCGTCGTGCGAAAGCGCGACTGCAATGCAAAAGGTTGCGGGTTCGATTCCCGCCGGGTGCAGGTATTTATGCTTAAAAATAAATATCTGTGTCCGGTCTGGGTGTCCCTCCATGAATAAAATGTAATGTATTTACAAAAGAAAAATAAATATAAGTAATATATTAGTTGTCTAGTCACCGTAACACAAGCTTAGTTGCTTACCATGGGGTTAGATGGCGCTGTGTGTTGTTTAGAGAATTAATTAATTTATTACACTTATTTATATATTATATAAATAAATATTAAGTGTTTTAAGTGTTCACTTGAAAGTAAAGTCGGTTGATCATGAAAATTGAGAGATACTGGTTCAAATCCCGCCTTGCGTTTATTGTGTTTAGTAAATGTATTTTTCTTTTAAATATTCCTAATATTATATATTTATTCTCATAATAATAGATTAACTATTATTACGCTCTTTAAATAATAGATTAACAAATAAAATATATTTCTAATAAGTAGGTTAGGTATGTAGCTATGATTTTTCAAAAAAATGCTGCGTGTAATTTATTTGTTGTTTAGAGTCAAAAAAACAAGCCATATTAGTTTAGAATCTAAACTTTAGATAAAGGCTAAATTGTATTACCTACCACTAGATAACATGCAATATTTCTACCTGTCATATTAATTTAAATAATACGTTAAAACAGAAACACCGAAAAATCCCTGTTACAAAAACAAAATAAAGACAAAAATCGAATTAAGTACAAAGGTAACAGAACAACTGAAATTTTAAAACGTGATACGCTATCCATTATTAACGTTATACCGTATCAGAGCGTAGCCGGGACGGTACGGCACATTCCATTGTCGTGTAACTTACGAACATCGTTCATCAAAGTGACAAGCGTTAATTCAGCTTCCGGTGATATTACTATTGATTCTCGAATACTTTTATTATGTTCGTCAACTAAGCTTTCACTAGTTTTTCTCGAAGTTAGGGAAAATTGGAACAAATGAAGTAGGTGAACCGAGTGGACGCTAAAATGCAGCGAGAAGTTGCTTGAGATGAGACACTTTTTAGAACTATGTTGTTGTTGTTGGACATGTTGTATTTAGTTTAAGTTGCATATTTTAAGTAGGTATTATGTTTTGTTTTTATTTTTGTGCAATAATGTCTACAAATATACTTACTATAAAGTAGACTTTAGAACAAATAAACTTTTTCCTATTCTATTTTATTCTAACTACACGATTTCCGTTCATTATTTACTTATTAGAACTACGGGTCTCGATCGCGTTGTAGATAATTCTACATTTATTTGCTTTTTTTGTTAGCTCGCTCAAATAAGTAGTAGTGGGACAAAGTAGGGCAAAGTCCTGCTCTTAGATGAGTTAGGCAGTAAGACGCCACTAAAGCCAGCTCAACTGAACTGTGGTGAGTCCTAGGACATGTCAGTTTCCTTACTATATTTTGCTTCGCCGTAAGAGCGATTTTTGTAATTTGCTTATTACAAAAACATATTTTATTAATTGTACAAAACCAGACAACAAAACAAGTATATAGACAACATGAAAATAAACAGTAACATACCTACTTCTAACATGTCAGCCATTCCCTTTTGTGTGTTACAATATAGGGGCTTGTTTAGAAGAACCTACTTCAAATGGATACAGGAAATCCCAAGTCCAATAGTACGGTCTAGTAAAACATCCCCCAAATCTCGATGACAAATAGTTGTGTAAATGATAGTGTTCGGTCGCAAGAGTCGCTGTTTTTGTAGTATGATGTATGTATCTCACTAAGCGGGACGTGACATCCGCACTCCATTGTGCAGTCCGTTTCTATTGCTTGTTTTTTTTGCTATCACGCCTCATTGGTCTGTGTTACAACTGTTAGGAAAATTTGTTGAATCGAATGAGGTTGGAGGAGTAGGTTGTCATTGTTGTTATTTAATTTTAAAGTAGATATTGAGTGCTTAACTAACTATGATAATAACATTATAAGATAGTCTCTGATCCGAGCGATGTCCCCGGTTGCATCCCTCTCGGGAGTCCGGGGTCCGCTAAACCCCAAATATTTGGGGTTGGCGTAGTAGGTAAGTCATCAATCATTGACCATACCTTCTGCTAATTGATTTGGAAATATTTTTACGGCCGGCCGCCTGCCTGACACCAACCCCTCTAGGGACCAAGAAGTTTATCCGCCACCGCGCGGAGAGAACTTAAGTTATGCTAGTCCTCCTTAAATCCCTTTGTCGCCTTTTACGACACCCACGGGAAAAGATGGGGTAACCCTATTCTATGCCGGGGCTACACGGCAGACATTATAATATGGTACATATCAGAAGTTATTATGAACTTCTATAACACTGTCAACTGCGTAGGTACTAGTACTATCTAAAGTTTATTGTGACATGTCTGGAACATCTCTGATTTTATGAAATGTAGTCGATTCATTTTCTTATTAACCGATGTCTTAAAAAAAAAATGTTTAGTCGATTCAGAATTTTGTAACCTGTAGGTGACCATGTTATGTACCTACCTATTTACATTTGTAATATATACGGTACCCATCATACAACAACATCACGCAGAGTTTATTTTTTATAAACATTTCAAATAAAAGGCCTGTTAACTAATAGAAATACAACTCGCATTGAAAACATTCAAAATAATTCCAACTTCTGAACTAATTGTCCCTCCTGTCCATCACTTCTGGTTTAACGAGCCATCCTGGCACATCTAAAAACTACATTTAGGTACTTTCGTGATGTCCATTAAACCCTTTTACGTTACACAATCAGATAAACGGCACCTGGTATGAGACTCTATTTCGACAAGGCTCTTAGTGAATGGGAGTAACACCCGTATTTGTTGACGAATCGAGTACAGAATGTAGTTTGTAGAGTGTAGTTTCGCTCGTGCGCAAGTTCATTAGATGTAAGAACTTATTAGTCCGACAATCAAATCCATTGCATCTACGATTGGCTACTAAAAGAATTATGCTTTGAAAGTATAATGCCTCG
This sequence comes from Idaea biselata, assembly GCA_958496205.1. Classification (NCBI taxonomy): domain Eukaryota; kingdom Metazoa; phylum Arthropoda; class Insecta; order Lepidoptera; family Geometridae; genus Idaea; species Idaea biselata. The sequence goes on along the minus strand of OY292400.1, from coordinate 26,802,238 downwards.
CCGTGTATAGGTACCTACATAAACTAATCGACCTCTTAATTCAAAAACGTTTTATTTTGGGAATAATTAATAAATATGGTTCATGTGGTAATCAAAATTATAAGTAGGTTCGGAGGAACCTACTTATAATTTTTTTTTTTCGGTAGGTTTACTACCGACTATGGCAAAGTCAAAAGGAAGAGTCATTTTGGCAGTATAAGTATATACATACCTACCTATAATGTATCTATTTTTGAATGTGCAACCTACTGAATAGATCTCAATACTATTGTCAAGTACCCATAATACAAGCCTAGTGCTTAGTTTGGGGCTAGATTGCGCTGCGTGTTACGTCCTGCAATATTTTTTTTTTTATTTATTATTATTCGTAATAATTCTCCGGAGGTAGGTATAGGCTAAATATTTTGCATAGACGAGTGTTAGTATTTTTATTGAAATTATAGTATCAAAATTATGTCTAACTCTAGGGTTAAAAACGAACTCTGGCTGACGCAAGCGAGGCTAAGATACATTCTAGGTTAATTGATCGCGTTCGTTAAGGTTCTTGATGCAAACGTTAGGGAGGGCCGTGCCATGTGGAGGTCCGATGACATGAGCTAAATTATAATAATTAATCATTATTCTACTGGACCCTTCTTTAAGTAAGTGTAATGATGCCCCCGGGGATGTTTTTCTATTATTTTCTGTTACCACACATTTCCTGTTAGGATAATTAATCAATATCGTTTTGGATAGTTGAGTTTAAAAAATTGAGAGTAATGTTGTGGTTTGTAGTTTATGGCTTTTTTAATTCTTTCGTCTGTTTTGATGGTGTTTTTAATGACTTCATTTTATTTTTTGTTTCAGATTAGTTTTCTTTGGATGAGAAACTTCGGACGTGGCTCGTCTAACTCGTTAATGTTCCGATTCTCAGGCCAGTGCAGCCGCCAACTTGAATTTGAACCACTGCCGCCGTCTTTTTGGGGGTTACTATATTTTTTTGAACGAACAAACTATTGATCATTTCATACTACCGTTTCAGACAAAGTTTAATTTTAGTACATCCGAAAAATTAAATAAATTTGAAAAAGTCCTCGAAAGAAAAAAAAACGAATATCATTTTGCTGACTTCAGCATTTCCTTCCTCGGCGTATTACATATAATTTACCTACTCTTATTTCTTACCGTCTCCTTTTTCTTCTCAGAGATCGCTTTAAATTTTTCATATTGGTGGTAAAATAAATCATTAATCTACGGCTATCTATATTCTTATATATTTCATCTATGTCTAGTTTTATGACACCTACCTACCTGCGACAACTATCAAACTGTCAACCTTTTTCTCAAAATATCCCAAAAGAATAGTAGACGAACCAACAAGAGCACATTGTGCAATATCACACAAGACACTTGAAACTTTCTTAAAAAATAATAAAAAACCCGCCCTTTAGAGGAGTTGTTGGATTTCAATTACCAAACATATTCACAGGATCGTGTTTTGCTTTCATTCATTTCATCCGAAATAATCTCTACCGCAAACAACATAGTACAGTCGAATTGTCAAATATAATGCTCCCTTTGTGTTCCCTAAAATCGATTATGGTCTTTTTGTTGTCAAAATTGAGGTTCGGAATCACTTCTAAATTCTCGAGTTTCACAATGGTTTCACAATAGTTACGATGTTTATCAGGATCCAGGTGTTTTTGGATGTTTTAAACGTATTTTAATTGAGCGTACCAGTCTTGGAAGTTTGTATCTTCAAGGCTTCAGTTTTTGACATTTATCCTTCAAAATCCTTTATTTTGGTTAGAGTTTAGATCTTGTTTGTTGTCTTTGTAAAGATTATTTATAAAGTTTTTTATTAATATTTTTTCTACCTCCAAACAGTTTCTGCAACAATTTTAAACTATATACCTTTTTTTTTAATGCTCTAGGCTTTACTAGAAATATTTTGAACAAAAAATACTTATTAAAAAAATCATTCGCGGCGAGCCTCGAACTCGTATCGCTGCGTTTCCGTGACACGAGTGGTGACTACAAGTTAAAATTATACTAGATAACAAATTAGTACAAACAATTTAATATTGCTATGCTTTGTTTCAATCCTACTAATATGGTGTGAAAGTTTTTGTGTAAGTAAACGAGTATGTTTGTTACTCCTTCCGACGACAGAACGACTGAACCGATTGCGATGAAACTTGGTATGTAGATAGCCAAACATCTCACACATAAGCTTTTTATCCAGATAATCTCACTGAATCGGGATTTATTTACTAACGAATTTTATACATATTTTAACCAAGTAATAATTTGGATCTCGGCGTTATAATTTCCAAGCCACAATTCCACTTGACGATACAATACTATTTTATTCCACGTACAAAGAAGCCACAGTTTTATTAAACTTTCAAAGGTTTATTCGGTTCGTTTGTTTTAATACGAGAAACCACGTTCTGTGGTCGCCTCTTCAATTTCACCTCCGCAGCTCTATCCTGGAATATATTGAGGATAATTATTATTTTTATTAAGTTAGTAAACTTACTAATTTATTCTATTTTAACAATCTTACAAGTATGAAGTCCCGATCCCGTGGGAATATCGGGATCAAAAGTAGCCTATGTTACTCATGGTGAATGTAGCTTTCTAATGGTAAGAAGAATTTTTGAAATCGGTCCAGTAGTTTTTGAGTTTATTCATTACAAACATACAGACACACAAAAATGCAAATCTTTCACATAATATTAGTGTAGATACATTATGGGCTTTAATTCTCATTAAACCCCGTAACGTGGGTACTACTGTAAAGCCAGTTACACACCGGTCTGCCGACACGGTGCCGACAAAGCACACCAATTTGCAGACTAGCTGATGCATAAACTGATGCATTAGCCGTACGTACAGCCGGGCACTGACCAATTATATCGGAAATACGATATCCAACGGTAACCAGCGTATACACACCTTTGTGTTTATTTTATTTATCTTAATGCACAGGGAAGTTTTAACTTCCTCGATAAAATATGCTATATATAGGCTTAGATAAAAACAAATAAGGGCAGAAATGGTACCTAACCACGGCAAATGAGACGATAAAACTGCGTCAGCTGACGCACTAGCCTCAGTCGTATGTGGAATTGTTGTCACGTGAACACGTATATACTGTTACACTGCGAGTTTCTAGCTCATTTTTTGAATACGCAATGTTAGAATATACCGTATCTACTAATTTGTTTTCTTTTAAGTATACCTATAGGTATGTATTTTTAGTTATAAGTAATTTCGCTTTCGCTTGTTTGTTTGAATAAACTTTTTTTTCTTCAGAAGTTAAAAAATTGGTTTTTATTTAATTATTTTTCATTTGCGTCCATCAATTACTTCAATTACTTAAGACTAACCCCCTTACTTATAAACGATGACTAACTTTATGTAACGTTTGTCTTTTACTGTGACATGAAGTGTGTATAAGGATGGCGGGTGTAGGTCTTAAAATCGTAAAGTTATATACCTGAGAGGAATGTACTAGCAATGTACTGAATGTACCTAAAATTTGGAGCAATGTACTATTTAAGGGCCAAAGTTATTGAAGAAACAAGGTACACCAGTAGTTTATTCCACTTCCAGAAGTGTCTAGTTGGCTCAAAATAAAAGTACACCCGCCAAGCTGACGTCAGGTTGGCGGGTGTACCTTGTTTCTTCAATAACTTTGGCCCTGAAATAGTACATTGCTCCAAATTTTAGGTACATTCAGTACATTGCTAGTACATTCCTCTCAGGTATATAACTTTCACACAACAGTCACACCTGTCACACAACAGGCAATCACGAATGTGATGTAATTGTTACATTACATCACACTCGTAAATTGTCTGTTTTCTAAATAATTTCAACACAAAATTTGAATTTATTAGAAAATAATAATCGAAGCAATATTGAACAATATTTTTGTATTGTAGATTCCAATTTCGTGTTTCAAAGTTCTTATTTTCAGCCTAATTATTTTAACAAGAAGTATAAAAACGAAAGTGTGCGATCGGTTAGAAAATTTATTTCTTCTTCATCCCATTGGATGTTGTAAAAAGTTTTAATTATTCGCCGGATGCTATTCGGTGTCATTTGGTTTTAGACCAATGTTTTTGGTTGACTTTTTTATTTTGTAAAAATGAACGAAATGTATTTCTGTTTTATTTAATTTCGAATGAATATTTTGGAAAACCCTGTGGTGGGGGCCTTGTAAAAATAAAATCTAAATGCGAATAATACCGATATTAGGGTAGAATATTATTTTTTTTATAATTCTACTTTGGTATTATGTTTGTATGGAAATGGTAACAGTACTCACCCTCTTAAGCTAAGCGTCCACCTACCGTCCAGCATCGTCCGCATCGGACGGATCGCATTAAACGGATCGTAATATTTTTGTATAGAAAGTAGCAGATTCGAGCGATCCGTACGATGCGGATTGGTGGACGCACTTCTGTGACTTTCTATACAAAGAATATTACAATCCGTTTGATGCGATGCGTCCGGTGCGTACGATGCCGAAAGGTGAACGTTTAGCTTTAAGGAGACCTATTTATGCTAAATTTACCTACATGCACTTAATATTTTAATTTTTTTATTTCAGTAAGTAAATGGACATTATAAGACTTATTAATTTAGTTTAGTTTATTATTAGTTATCTACTACTAGTAGTAGTAGATAACTAATAACACTGCTAGCAGTGTCCTGCGGTTTCACCCGCGTAAGTCTCGACCCCGTCTGAATATCGGAGTCAAAAGTAGTCTGTGATACACCTCGATAATGTTTGTAGCTTTCTATTGGTGAAAGAATTATTTAAATCAGTCCTGTAGTTTCGAAGCCTATACACAACAAACAAACAAATCTTTCGTAATATTAGTGTAAATAGAACTCATGTCAAATGCAACAAAATATTCTTTAGCAAGGACTTTTGAGAAGCTCTTAATGGAGAAGCCTAATAATAAAGTCAATGACTTAAACAAGAACACTAGACAAACACTAGGTCCACATCAAAGATTCACGAGGGACCCAACACCACACACAAATAAATCAAACACTAAAATATCTAAGTGCATTATCGACAACGCCATAACATACTATGTTATGGCGGAGTCCTCTTCGGAATAAGGAATGACCTATGATAAAAGATAAACTTGTAGTGGTCATTACTAGCATCCAGACGTCTCCATTGCCTCCCAGTGTGTATCACAACAACACTACCAAACTAAATTGAACTCTATCACTAAGATCATAGAGTTTTTATTTCGCTAACAGTGTCTTCAAGAATAAAGCCATAGTATGGTCATAGTTCTCCTACGAATATTCCCAACTGTATACAGAAGTGTTATGTTAAGGTTGAAGGAAGTTCGGTGTTTTAGTTAGATACAAACTATGGGTATGGATATGGAAAAACTAGTTTGTTGATAACAATAAGATAAAATAATATTGAAAATAAAGTTTATGTTTTTAAAAACTAACTGCGAAACGCGGTTTCATTTCCGATCCCGCGAGAATATTATATAAAAAGTAGACTGTGTTATTCCAGCTATCTAGATACCGAGTTTCGTGGTAATCGGTTTAGCAGTTTTTACGTGATTGAATAACAAACACACACACATACAAACATTACATACTCACAAACTTTCAGCTTCATAATATTAGTAGGATCAAGGTGCTAAAATAAATAAATAAATAAATAAATCAATAAACCAGCATTTAATAATTTTGAATTTCAAAACCAACATCCGCGAATTAATGAAACTTTAAGTTCAACTTGTTAAATAGCAATAAATTCTATTGGGGTCTCAAAAATAACTACTAAAATGCGACTTGAAATTACAAAATACTTGAACTAAGATCCATAACTAATTCAAAACAAAAATATCGACTTCTAAAAGGACAATATAAACCTCACTTACAGCACCACCGACTTCTGACGACTGTAATCGGGCAGTAATACGGGGTAGATCCAGATTGTAGTTTGAATATGACCTTAATTCAAAATCTTTTTCTCATTTAAATAGAACATATTATAAAAAAAATCTTCAAATAGGTATTAATTTATTTATAGTCAAATAACACGACTTTACAACCAATCGTCTACTCTCAATACATACACTCACTCACATTACCAATCACAATCACACAAAAACACACGCACAAACTGACACTTCACACATACACACACCTTCACCCTAACTTTTCACCCCGCTCACATAAGTACACGCTCAGACAAGTAGTCCTTTCTCTCGCCCAGACTCTTAAGAGTCTGATGACTTGAAGGATGAGCTATTAATGAGTTTATCTCACTGTTTTCAATTAATAGTTTTTCTAAGTACCTACCTAAATAGTAATTAGCTTCTCTTTCTCAATCATGTACTAAATATCCTAATAAAATTGATTAGCGATATCATTACCTACTTCGGTTGGTTTTGTATAAAATCATAGACTAGTCAATCACAATCATAGTGTCATAGACTTACCTATAAGACGCAACAAATTATATGTTTTACTGTGAAACTGGCTAAAATTGGCCACCTACAGGACAGGCATCGCCTAGTGTAAGGGTCAATGTAAATCTATCTGTATGTGTAAAATGATTTTTGTTAAATAAAATATTTTTTCATTTTTTTTTTCATTTTTTTCAATTACATAAATTGACTACGAAAACAATTTCTTTCACTTCTCTCACAGAAACTCAAGCACATCTTAGGTTCTTTAAGAATGTAAACGCAATCTTCTTCACCGTTATCATCAGAAAAAACCTGACCTTCGAAAAACAGTTCACAATCTCAAAGTTTTGTTTTATTTGACACCTCTACCGTAGAGTTAGCAAACAAATCGATTTCTTATCGCAACGACGTTCGAAGTCAAACAAGAACAAGTTTTTAAGAAACAAACCAAAAGCCCAGAAGTCTTGGGGTATGTTTGTCGAATATAATAGCCTCCATGCGATGTTTGCTCGGTGTGATTGATGCCGTCCGTCGCTAATGGATCAATATAACTCGGTTCAATAAAGATGGTAGGTGCTAGGTGCTAACTTGAGTTTGCGGTGGAGAGATCTTACAGTAATCTTACAAAATTATCCATGTGGTGTTCCTATTTGTGCTGTCTGTGTTCATATACCTACACGATGTTTTTAAGACTGGATTTCCCATAATCTGGGCTATATAGCCCACGCATAGAATTCGGTTACTTCATCTCTTTTCGTGGGTGTCGTAAAAGGCGACTAAGGAATCTGACGGAGCCTGGCAAACCTTGAGTTTCCACCGCGTCTCGCTGCGGGGTGGCGAGTAAACCGCTTCTTCCCAAAGAGGGCTTGTGATGAAAGGAAATTATTTATTCTAGACATTTCAGAAAAAAAAACCATGTTATGTTGATGAGTCAAAATTACTGACGTTGTTTGTGATAGATACTTCTAAAATGATTTGAGTTATATCAACCATCGTCGGTTATCCTTGAAGAACCTCGATGAGAGCCGATTGTTTGTTTTGGTTGCTGTTTCAAATGATGAATGATCTCTGAGATGTTCTTGATGGCAAAAATATTTTTATGTATTCATTTTTATTTTAAAGTAAAGGTTATTTTAATTTTAAAGTAAACCTTTATTTTACTTAGGTTTTCTTTTTGTTATTTATTAAATGAATTTTAAGGTACGAGTTGATAACGAGCGACATGAGTCGGCAGCGGACGACGTGTCGCGGAGACACTACTGGTTTCTATGTATTTCTATAAAACTCCCTACGTAATTTCTGTACTTGATCTTTGTTCACTTAACTTAAAAACTAATTGTTAGTTTTATTATAAATAACTTCAGTTCGAACGGCGAGTTGAGAACATTCAATCATTGCAAATCAAATGAAATACTCAATCGAAGTAAAATTGAACGTCAACATTGAAACTTTCATTGAATTCGTATCGGAACTGAGAGGAGAGATAAGTCAATACAACACTCAATCAATTCTAAAAGTTGATTTATTAAAATTTTATCACGAAATTAATTGAACGGAAAATGTATTGAAAACGAAAAGAAGAACACATTGTAGATTTTTCTTCGGTTTTCGTGATTCTGTTAAGAAATTGAACTTGGGTTTTTTTCGGTTTTAGTCGTGTTGCTTTTATTATATTAAGGGAAAAGTCTACCTACCCTCTCTTTTTTCCATATACTACATCATTTTTTGACGCAATGTTTTTGAAAATTGTCGTTTAAAGCGACAAATATGTCATTGTTTCCTACATTTTGATGTAGTCTCGAGGCAAAAACTTTTATTGTTTCGAAGCTTTAGCACATTTTTCTTCTTTTTCGGTCTTTTTGTATATTATAAGAATACACCTTAATTGTTTTTCAACGCGTGACTGTACAAGGTCGTTTTGAGTGTAAGTAAAGACTGAAGTGACCAGCGAATAGATTTTTCAGTTTCATAAAATACCACTGCATGTTGTTTCGGACATTTTTTAATCTCAGCGTCCTTTCCCCTGCACATATAAAGACTTAGTAGAAGCCAAAGATCACGCAGCAAAAGCGGCTATATAGTTTCTGATCCTCAAAAACTAACAAAAGTCACTAACATGAGAAGATGAATTCATTATAATATAATTACAATAAGATTAACATAATATCACTGTAACGTTCCATGATTTAAAACGAATTTAATATATTTTAACTTTCCTTTAAAGCAATAAACAAAAATAATGTCTCATTTAAATACTTCTGTATCACTAATGAACTCACAAATTGCGTTTAAGTTAATTGTTCCTATTTAGAACAATGAAGACGTTATTCATTCAAACGGTGGAACATTTATACATCGTGTGAACAACTTAGGTTGGTATATAAAATGCATACTTACCACAGATTAAGACGAGTGTAACTCAACTAGATAATATCTTACTCAAAAAATCTTAAAATACAAAATTAAAAAATCCGGACTTGTCGAATTATTTCGTTGAGCGCTTAATTTATTGTATTAAACTTATATTGAATTTTGGTATTTTATGCGAATTATTTGAGGTTAGCGAATGTATTTCTATGCTCATAATGTAAACAGTGACGTTCGTAACATGCTTGTACTCGTATGTTTGTATCCGAAACCACAGGACCTATTTTGATGCAATTTAGTATATAAACACATTGCACCTTTAGCTACTGCTACATTGCTGATGCTTCTGATTTCTGTGTTACTACATGCACGTTTTATCCCGATACTTTCACGGATTCGGGACTTGCGAGGGTTTGTAATTAAAAAAACGGGGCAAGTGCGACACTCGCGCATAAAGGGTTCCGTACCACTATCACAATTGGATACGGAACCCTAAAATGGTTTACAACAACCAATTTTTAAATTTTATAATATTTATATATATCGAAATATTTATCTTCGATTCTTACCATCAAACGACCGAATCACTCAAAAAAAAAAACCTTGGCACAAAGAAAATCTGAAACATAAAAGAAACTCTTTGGTAAGTAAGGCAGACTGGTATATTTGACAGATAGGGCAGCCATTTTGAATTTCATGACCAACTCGATTTGTCCTGACCAACTCCTGTCCTTGTTCCTGTCCTGACTCCTTGTTATTTTTGAAACACGTTTGTTGTATGGGAGCCCCTTTTAAATAATTGTTTTATTTTGTTTTTAGTATTTGTTGTTGTAACGGCAACCGAAATACATCTTCTGTGAAAATTTCAACCTTCTAGCTATTACGGTTCATGAGATACAGCCTGGTGACAGACGGACAGACGGACGGACGGACGGACAGACGGACAGACAGACAGACAGACAGACAGACAGACAGACAGACAGACAGACAGCGAAGTCTCAGTAATAGGGTCCCGTTTTTACCTTTAAGTACGGAACCCTAAAAATGGACAGCAGCAACCGAATTAAAAACATTTTATTTGCTCAGTAGGTACCGAAAGTAGTTTTAATAGAGAGGTCGTTGCACGTCTCATTTTCAATTGTAACTTTTTTGATATTTTTCTCCGTTTTGTTGAGCGCGCGGTGTCTAGTTGACCCCAACTTGTATAGGTAGTAGCTATAAGAGGCTACCATAAAATTGAGACTTGTAATTTAATACTTTCTAACTAAACCTTCTACCTATTATATTCGGGAAAAATTACACGGCTCGCGCTTATCTGAAATGTGTTTGACAGCTGAATACGTGTTGCTAAAACAGATAGTCGGTAAACAGAGTAAAAAAATAAATAATGCGTTTAAAAAATAGCTGCCAGTCTTTTGTTTCTATTTACCTTTTGTTTGATAAAGATAGATAGATTATTAGATTATTATTAGATCATTCTGTATTAGAAAAAGTTGGGTGTGTGTATTTTTCAGGTACCTACCTACTACCTACCTAATAGTATTCCTAAAGTTAAAAAGTATACTTCACAGGATAATACCTTAGTTTTATTTTAATTCTTTATTTCTATATTTGAGTTTTTTAGGCATAACTTTTACTACTCTTTCCACCATATCCACCACATTTCCACCACATTTCCACCACATTTCCACCACATTTCCACCACTTGGTACTCGATGAGGTAAGATTACCAACTATTGGCTCCTAATCTATTAGGTATTAGATATAAATGATTGTTTATTTGGATGTTTGTGTTTCAATCACGCAAAAACTACTGCACCGATTGCGATGAAACTTGGTACGCAGATAGCTGGAGATTTGAATTAACTGTATTTTACCTTTTGATTTCGATATTTCCTTGGGATCGGAACTTATGCATGTGAAACCGAAGCTGCTGCTGGTATTAAATAAAAAGAATATATTAAGTATTTATTTTTACAGTAGGTTTTAAACTGGTACATATCCATATTAGCAAGCAATCATTACAACTGTATGTGGACGACGCGCGACGTTGCAGTATACAATACGGCCATTATTTTTCTAGGGCATATTTCGTGTCCTGTTTATGTAAATGAATTCATAATAAATATTTTGATTTCATGTTAACGACTAGTTTGGTTTGGATGGCGGCTCGTTGGAATCTCGTTAAAGCTGAATATAATCGTATATTATCATAATATTGTTATTTACAGCGAATATACCCTTTACTTTGTACTGAGGCTCCTTATGTGTGCTTAAGTGCGTCGGAGACGGGAGAAAAATAAATTACTTTTAAGATCAAAGTTAAAACAAAACTAAACTTTAAAAAGGCAAAAATAATAACCCGAAAACAAATTTCATGTCTCTGAGTAGGTATGTGGTACCTTACGTTCCCGCGTCGGGGGACGCGGTAGGTACTATAAGCACGGGTCGGTTACCATCAACTTCTGTGACACATTCCCGCGTCCCCCGACGCGGGAACGTAAGGTACGACATACCTACTCAGAGACATGAAATTTGTTTTCGGGTTATTATTTTTGCCTTTTTAAAGTTTAGTTTTGTTTTAACTTTGAAGATTTTTTAAGTCGGGGGTTTTTTAAATTTTTAATTTAATTTTTTTATTTCACCCTTTTTGTAAAAGCGATTTTGATGAAACATGCTTATTGTTGTCACAAAAGTCACGTCCTTTTATTTGATACCCCACTCGGGTATATTTGAAAACATTCGGTTTTTATTTCCGAGTTTGACCCTACATATACTTTGAACGGCTGAACCGATTTTGATGAAACTTGCATATTGTTGTCACAACAGTCATGCTCGTTTATTTGATACCCCACTCGGGCATATTTGAAAACATTCGATTTTTATTTCCGAGCTTCAACCAACATATATTATGAACGGCTGAACCGATTTTGATCAAACATAGCTAAGAACACTCGCGCAAAAGACACCTATTAAACAAAAAAAACTACATTCAAATCGGTTCATCCGTTCGTGAGCTACGATGCCACAGACAGATACACAGACTGACAGACAGACAGACAGACAGACAGACAGACACACAGACACGTCAAACTTATAACACCCTTCAACTACATTCAAATCGGTTCATCCGTTCGTGAGCTACGATGCCACAGACAGATACACAGACAGACAGACAGACAGACAGACAGACAGACAGACAGACAGACAGACAGACAGACAGACACACAGACACGTCAAACTTATAACACCCCTCTTTTTCCGTCGGGGATTAAAAAGAGCGTTATAGAAAATGAAAGAGCGAGAATATGAAATAATAGTTATAATAACGTTATTATAACTATTATTTCATATTCTATAGTTACGTATTTACCAGGGTTACACTTATAAAACTCACTCACTCTAAACAATACAATTAGATACCCCTTTACTTAAAAACGATGACTAAGTTTATGTAACGTTTGTCACTGTATGTCAACTTTGATACTTCATGGCACAGTAAAAGATAAATGTTAGGTACATAAAGTTAGTCATCGTTCATAAGTACCTAAGCGGGTAACCAGTCCAAGGATAAAAAAAAAATATTATATAAAATATTCTCAGACCGGGAACAAATAGTCATGACGAAACTGTTTATTCCGCTTAATTAATACCTAAGTCGAAATTCAGTGAATAAGAACCCAAAAATTCAAAACTTCAACAAACGTTCATCACCAATTAAAAAAGACATAAAAATCCAGTTAGACAAACCGACTCACGTTCGTTAATAAAAACTCAAATATTAGGCAAACGATAACAAAGTTTAAAGGAGATGAGAATAATTTTATGACGTAAAAATGGGTCATGTCAGAAAATGTGAGGACGGCGTTTTATTTGCCCATTGTCAACATTGTGTTTGAATTGTGGCTTTCCCTTATAGTCTGAGAGTGTGCGTCAGAAACTTACACCAGAATCTATAAACGAGTGGGGTAATTACTTACTCCATACTTGTCTTACTCCCTCCATGGGTACCTTACACAATAAAATCTAAATTTAATCCTATTTTTGGATTAATTAACGGCGTAGCTTCAGAAGGTAACATTTCTATAAACCTCATTGGTTTTTAATGTTATTGACTTTTAATTTTATATGTAAGTTTTTTGTTTTTTTTTTTCGTTAAATAAATAATAAAAAAAACTTGGAGTTAATAATGCTTTTGTCTCGCTCTTGTCAGTGATTTTCAGCGTTAACTAAATTATGACTGTCTTTACTTTTAGCCGTACTGTACTCGTCTACGTACTCGTAAATGGGTATAAGACTATAGTTCTTTCTAGAATATAGATAGCTATTGTAGTGAGAGCAAAAAGATACCTGCCGAATTGTATTGTCTAAATTTGGTCACCGTTTGTTAAATCAAATTGCTTATACCTACGGTTGCATTGATCTGTATTATTTACGTATTTTTAAAGTACCGTGTAGCATTTTCAGTAGTCACCTCTCGGACTATCACTACCTGGAATCAAGGAAGATGATAATAAATTACCAAGTGTGGACAGGTCGACACTACATGGTTTTTTATATTATTTTATGAATGAGTTATCGTTTAAACACACCTGTTATGTACGAGTATATCCTATTTTAGGGGTCCGTTGTTTTAAGATATTACCCCTATGTAAGACAGGAATCGACTTATACCAATAGTGTTGTTTCACAAGAGATATTTAAGATTATATAAGTGCTAAGATACTTTATTACTTTTAGACGCGAAGCCTAATTTAAGCTCAAATTGTCCGATATCTTTAATTCAATGAATCACCGATGTCTACGATACAGGCACTTAGCCTAGTGTAGATGTCATAGTTAAGCATCTTTGTAACTGTGGACTATTTAATAAAGTTATTTTATGTTTATGTTTATTTAAACAAATCGACTTATTTCTTGAGACTTTAAGACATTTATTGTTAGGCAACACCTTTCTTCATATACCTATTTAAATAATATGTGAAGAACTTAATTTGAGAATAAACTAGTAGGTAGTTCTGAGAACAGTAGTAGACCTCGCGAGCACTTTGTTGTAAGAACCTACATAAAAAGCAGTCGATTTTTAAGTGAGGAGTTTGTGATGAAAAGGTAGTTCTAGAAATATATGTGCTCATAGAACCTGTATACCAACATTCATAAAAACTGATTGAAAAATGCGACCTGTAGAGAAGAAAGAACAAAATATGTACATCCATACCTCTACATACTGAAAGCATATTTTGCTAGAGTTGAAACAGAGACGCTTCGCTCATTATCATTAAGTAAATCATTATTTTATAGGCAGAAAACTAATAGGTGGGTATATAATAATTTCCAAGGCATAGAAATACTTTTCAAACTTCTAGTTTTTTAGTGCAAATTAACTACTCGCTAATTAAAGAGGTGGCCCGTGACATAGAAGAGTCAAAATTAGGGTATACTGGCTTTTTCAATACCCTTTTTGTTATGATCTTACTTAAAAATTGGAATAAATACTTAAACCTACTTTTATCTGGCATATCAGAGAAAATTTACCACCATTATAATTTCGGAGCCAGCGAAGAAAATTTATATTCAAATGAATTAAGCCACATCATAAATAACAAAGGTAATGAACGGTTTTATTTGCGTAATACCGATGTATTTTGACCTTTTGCCTTCGCAAAATATTGTAGTCCCTATTTCTCGTAGTTTGTTTCTTAATTACAATAGAATTCATGGCAGCTCCAAAGAACCCTAATTATTTCCTTTACAGTTCTTTGAATTGCCTTAATTTTATTCCAAGTACATACATTTTTTCTTTTTGTTACCAAGTTACATTGTTTTAACAAGGCAGAACGATTTCGTTCGTCTTTCCATCCGCTCCAGCGCACCACTATATAGATTCTTTGCAGTGGTATTTGCTTAAATCAAGTCAGTTAGCTAAGGGTCGGTAGTTCCGCAGTAGCACTGGACCTAACTTGATAAAGTTAATTTTGATTCTAACACCACCTCCAAAGTTTAGGGCTGCGTTTCCACAGGAGATGTGAGAGGATGTGTAGCGGAGTATGTGTTTTTATTACCAATTGAATCGCTCCATTTAGCTAGCCTTGCTTAGCTTCGATAGAAACGGCTTAACGAAGCGAGGCCAGCCATAAGGAGTATTCGTTAAACCTCTGGTAAAAGTTCAGCTTTATGCTCCTATGCAATTGCATGGCTTAATGCTTTGTCTCGCTCCTATGAGTGATGATCAACGTCAGCGAAAATGTGACAAAAGATGAGTCCACGCATAAAGTCGTTTGTGTATACGTCAATATATATATTATAAGGCCTTATATATACGTGTATATACGTGTATATATAAGGCTTAGAACGCACTGTGATTAAACGGAAGCGGGCTGAAAACGCAGAACCGCGTATCAACACGCAAAATCAGTCATTGAAGAGAAACGCTAATGCGTGGGCTTGTATAGACAGCTATGTGTTGCATTTATTTTTGCGGTTTCAGACCTAAGGAAAAACGCAGGCGTTTATTCGCAGTGCGTTCTAAGCCTAGGTGTTGTGACAAGAACACTTTGATATTTACCGATTTAAAAAACAATATCTGCTTTATTTACAGCACCCTTTCACAGACTCATCATACATAACACATCCCATAACCATCGTTACGCGTCATGACTTTATATTAAAAATTCCTTTAACAATTTCAGCACGATTGCAAGTAGGTCAGTCGAGTTTTACATAGTTTGCCCGCTTCATGGGTACGGTCACTCGCCCGATAGCCCACAACCAAGCAATGTAGTGCTCAGAATAGAAAATAGTTTTAAACGAACTCCTTTGGCATTCTGCGGTCTCAGCAGGCTCCCCAGTTCCAATTTCAATTATCAACCGCTTGTTTATTGATTAAAAAGAGATCCTATGCTATCTCTTTTTGCTTTCGGAACGCTTTGACGGGTTTTGTTTTCTGATATTTCTCGGAAAGATATTTTTTAACCATTACGTTGTTATTTACCACTGTTATTTTTCATTGCTATTTAACTAGTTATGTTGCCAGCATTTTGGGCCCGCTGCCAAGTACTGTAGATATAGGTTTGGTTATTTAGATATGTTAGTTTTAATGTTTTTTTTTGTAGTTAAGTTTTAGCATGTTAGTTCATAATATTAAACCGTTTACTATTATTATTTGCTTTATACAAAAATAGTCTTTGGCTTGTAAAGGTAACAAGGTATATGGGTACCTAGTACCTACTTAATATTTCTCTATGATTTATTACCCAAGGCATTTTACTAGGCTTTCGAACCTGTGATTGCCGGGCTCGTCTAGCAACTGAGAGACATAGGTTTGAATCCTGTCACTGGATAATTTTGATGACGCATTTCTCCTTGTAATGTAAGCCTTGTAGTAATTCCAGATATACCTTGTAATAAGTATGTACTTACTAGGTACTTACTAACAATAAATATAAATAATTGCACAACAAAATTACACAGCATCAATCATCGCGAAATCAAAATTACACCTCTAAACTTCAAACATTTCAAGACCTATTTATAAAGACATGAACGGAAGACATCTAATTTCATATAACAGATGTCCTCATTCATTTGGCTGCGCTTCGCAGAGAATCCTTTGAGCACGTCACGGTGTACCCACTCAAAAGAAAACTGTCAACAAAGGATTGTTGTTCCAAGTGTGTACGAACTTATACAAACAAAGTTTGACAATCGACCGTATCTGAGTCGGCTTTTGTGCTAAATTTATCGGAACTTTTTATTTATCGATAGTTTTAAAATCGGATGGTCACTAACTTCTCAATAAATCGTACCAAATCATCAAACTTCTTCTTTCTTTCGTGGAGTCACCTAGAGCCTAACTTGAAAAATAACAATAATGGATCGAACGCAGATGAGGATCATCGTTTCACATATACAACCTAATCCAAAAATTGGGCGATGGACCTTATTGATCGGAGAATTCGGAGATACTGTATATCATCCACTGAAGTTTCGCAGTTTAACGCATGTATTTCCTATTAACTGTAATTCGCCGAACAAAGACTAAAGTCATTCATAACCTATCAACTGACACGGCCGAGATTATGATCCACGATTCTCGAATTGAAAGTCAAGGTTCTTCGTCTATTTTTACTTCCCATTCCCACAAAAGTTGACCCTCACAAATCAAAAGGTTCGTAAAATAATTACAGAAAGGTACCAACAACCAATTCTAATAACGCCGAAGTCAATAAGTCACACACGTGTCAAAACTTCACGATTACGTAACGCATATCGAGTTCATTATTATAGTATAGGATCTCACCATACAACGAGCTGGTTAAAACGACCTTCACCGAGCTGGTTAATGGAAGAAAAGTATTTGATATTCAAATAAATATGTCAATAAATATATTGCAAATAGGTTGTCTAAAAAGTTTTAGATCTGAATAAGTTTTTTTTAACATTTAACAACCGGAATTCTGGACTGTTTTTTGCCGACATCTCTATAAGCATCTCTGCCACTGTATTCGTAATGAAAATAATCTTTATTTGAATTTTACTTTGATTCATCAATTCAAAATAAACCAGACCGATGCAAGTTACTAGTATCGATTTACAAACCTGTTTATAAATTTCTTTTAATTTTTGTATGTAGCTCAAGGCTATTTTAGAAATAATATTTTTTAAGGAAAAATAGCAATCAATTTTTTTTTTAATTTTAAAAAAATAAGGCTCGCTCTTTAGATAGATGGCGCTTTAACGAGCCTTAATCGTAAACAATCAAAGGAGAATATAGTGTTGGAAGTTTTCACGGCACAAAGCAGGGAGTTGCGTAGTCTAGTTTGAATAGACTGACCCAAAGACGCGAGTTCAAGCCTCGCCGCAAGTGAAAATTTTTGAATGCTATTTTTCCTTAAAAAATAAATGTTCTAAACCTGTTTATACCTGCCTACCCTAGAGTTGTCATGAGAAAAAAAGTCAACCTAACGATTGCTTACTCTACGCTTCATACTTTCGATTGCTATGGAATTTGTCTATTGACCAAACCAGCGAAATGTTTCTGCAAAAAATCTGGATTGCAATTTTTTAGTCAACCCATTTGCAAAATATTTTTAACAAATAAATTTAATCGAATATAAATTCTGTTCATCCGATTCGGTTTTTCGGTTGTTGTATGGTGGGATCTCAGACTATAACGAAAAAGAACTGTGAGTGACAATTTAATGAAGTGTTGCCTCATTGTGTAATTAAAGCCTTACATTTAGAAGTTCGAACTAATGAATGAATGAACGACTGATTACGTTACGTAGTTTTGTAACTTTATGATGTTTCTACTTGAAATTTTGTAAGTACCTACTAGCTGCGTCCCGCGATTTCACCCGCGTAAGTCCCGATCCCGCGGGACTATCGGGATAAAAAGTAGCGTATGTGTTATTTCAGGTCTCCAGCTAGTTTCATGGTAACCAGTACAGCGGATTGTGATCCAGTCATTTAAGCTTAAATTAGGTAAGAATCTCGGAATTCGTGATACCCAGCTGTAAGTCTGTAAATACTTGTATATTGACACCCTAAAAGTTGTCTCAAAACCTACTTATGGTAGGGTGTGCGCAACTATGAAATTTCAAGATCGAAGTACAAAATTACATACAAAATTCTCTACAAATTTTGTTAAAAAAAAATTAAGGTATTAAGGGGCATTAAACCGAAAGTAGTTTGTTCTAGAGGTCTAGGCGAACAACTTTTGTTCTACGACTTTTGGAAATTCTAAGTGGTTTTCGAAAATTTTGAGTTTAAAGTTTGCATGAAAATCAGCTGTTTTTTAGAGTTTGAGGTCATTGACCTCATGGTGCCCTTTTGTTTAGTTTGGATCACTACAATCTTAACATTCATTGCCTTTATTTACAAAAACAGCTGTTTTTCCTTCAGTGATACAACTTCAAATTTTCGAAAAAAAAGTCCTTATTTCCAAAAGTCGTAGAACAAAAATTGTTCGCCTAGACCTCTAGAACAAACCCCTTTCGGCTTAATACCCCTTAATACCAATTTTTTTTTTAAACAAAATTTGTAGAGAATTTTGTATGTAATTTTGTACTTTGACCTTGAAATTTCATAGTTGCGCACACCCTACCATAAGTAGGTTTTGAGACAACTTTTAGGGTGTCAATATACAAGTATTTACAGACTTACAGCTGGGTATCTCGAATTCCGATGTGAACTTACTATAATGACTGGATCATTGAGTAACAAACACACACACATAGACACTTACATTACTCACAAACTTTCAGCTATAGGTATAATATATAAGTACGATAGGATTCTATCTCCTGTTATTTGCCATGTAACGCCCGATGGAATAAGAGAGTTGTTGTGACTTGTGAGTTTGAGGTTTTTGCTGTGTATCTGTCCGTGGCATCGTAGATCGCGAACGAATGAAGCGATTTTGGTAGTTTGTTTGTTTGATAGTTTGCTTACCTATTCCTGTTCTTATACTAGTGTTGATGACAACTGATTACAAAAAGCCCTTTCTCGCAAGCCCTTGACGGTTCAGCGGGCCCCACCGTTATACTCGTAAAAGGTGGGCAAGAGGGGATGCTATATCATAAGCATGATAGATTAGTTTGACGGAGGGTTGTTCTTTTCCCAGATAATTGAGCTCGAAGTATAGACCATCTTCTTCTATTCTCTTCTGTTAATCGTAACCTCTAGTAATTATTACTACAACTGTGTGATTTACTGTTTGTGTACTTACATCTTGATTTATTAAAAGAAATGTTTTTCAAAAATTGCACCCGACAGGACTTGAACCTGCAACCTCGATATTCCGTGTCGCGGGCTTACCAATTGCGCTACAGGTTCTTGTTCTGTCGTGATGAAATTATGAACCACATCTCTTCGTTTTTCTTACGACTAAGGCACGTAGCGACATCTACCGGTCACTTTGCAGTTTACCGGCTTGCGTTTTCCCATTTACATAGAAATAAACACAACATTGAGATGTGACTTCCATTTACCTTGATTTTATTTTTAAAGTGTTTCCTACACTTGGATGATTGATTTATTTGAAGAAATTTACATACATCACATACGATTACTTACAACTTCATCTTTCTCATATGTTGTCTTACACAGTCCATCTTTCTCATTTCTCCATCTCTCTGCATTAACTCATTACTCTTCAAGACATGCGTCTATAGCCTATAGTTACTCATGTGGAAGTCTTTGTCGTAGCATATAATACTGTATAATGTACAGTATTGTAATTTGTACGCAATGAAAAACTTTAACTAAATACGATTTTTCTTTGATCAAATAGTATGATAGTTATCGTTTTTTTTATTACTCGTATTAGAAATAAACTTTAATAATACGGAACCCTAAAAAACAAGAAGGTAATTGATTACCGAACATTTCGTAATCATTCTTAGCCATTTTATCTTGCAGTAAATTACCCAATTTCTCCTTCGTTTAGAATAGAGTTCATAACAATTTTACAGTTCCATTATGAACATAAATCGACAGCTTGCGTAAGTAAACCTATAATACAAATTAGTACTTACTCAAATATTAAATTTCACCTACGCGTTAAATTATAATAGACGTTTATACGTTACGATTAAATTAATAATAGAGAACGGGCTCATTAATTTCCCATCTCAATGTACGGATGATGTGAATTTAATTCATCTGGTGTTACTTGAATTGTGAAATTAACTCATAGTACTAATCGTAACTTAGGGTTTCCGCCCATGGAACAACAAAAACGCACCAGAAATTTTGGTCAACCGTAAAGTAAAAAAAGTTAACCAAGATATTTAATTGTAAACATAGGTTTTTCTTCAGTTTTCGACGGAAACGTCGAGCTTTGAAAAATGCTAAACATAATAAAACCGAAAACTGGGTTTATTAATAAAGGTATCTTTAGTCTGTCTGCTAGTCGGCAAAATCTATAGTGGCCTTACCTCTAGTGAATTTTGCTCTAGGTGGGTGGGTAAATCAAAATCACTATTTAGTTGCAATTCCTTAAGAACTTACATAATAATATTATGTAAAAGTTCGTTTATAAAATTTATTGACAAAAAATATCAATTCTAATACTTACCTACTCGGCTAAAGCCATAATTAAATTACTATTGTGCTTTTAGTTCAGTTCCTTTGAAAGTAAAGATCCTTTGATATATATAATATAATTGTTTTGTTACATAAAACGTACTTCTATTTGTGTTTTCTGTTTTTTCTTGACTTTAATTGACCTTTAAGTCAGGCCTACACAGTAAATGACTTTGATTCGAGCAAATAGGTAGGTCATAGTTGCTGGTTTGTTTTATTTCGAATGTGTAGAAGTGGGCACACAATTTTACTTACCTAGCTCTTCTTCAGCAGTATGTAATAGATCTTTGCATGCCTCTTCAAACCTGTCCACAGATGATGCCTTTCGCTGGTCACTCGGAGCCAAGGAAAACCACCATAGATTTGTTATCTTCAGACCCCTTAGCGGTTGTCTGCCTACACTCCTGCTTCCACTCCTGCTTCTTATCTATCCAAGGGTTGCTGAAAGAGATCGCTCGAAGCGAAAAGACCGCCCATTGTGCCACCTAGATTTAAGTTGTTAATGTTTTTCTTTTTATTGTAGTTTTTAATTTTTTGGTTTTTCAATAAATATTTAATCTATCTATCTTTCAACCCTCGGTTGTCATTTGAGGACAGGTTTCTTCCACAGGCTCACATGGCCGACTCACGTCTATTTCAGTTTTGCGATACGGAACCTTAGTGCTACCACATACTTACCTAGTCACTATCAATTTCTCACCTACTGGATGCGCCCCGCGGTTTTACCCGCGTAAGTCCCGATCCCGCAGGAATATCGGAATAAAAAGTAGCCTATGTGTTATTCCCGGTCTCTAGCTATCTACATACCGAGTTTCAAGTTAATCGGTTCAGCGGTTTTAACGTGATTGAGTAACAAACACACACACATACATAGGTACTCACAAACTTTCAGCTTTATAATATTAAGTAGGATAGAGTTTCTTACGATGTCAAGCATTCTAGGCACAGCAGTTTTGGCTTAACCAAGTAGGTATGACCAAACACGTTATTTTTAACAACTATTATCTACCTACCTATATGGAAATCCGTTATAGATTCAGCTACTTATCTTAATAAAAATACCAGATATACTCATTTAGAATCCAATGGCATAATTTCGCAGTCGG
Organism: Idaea biselata; assembly: GCA_958496205.1. NCBI lineage: Eukaryota > Metazoa > Arthropoda > Insecta > Lepidoptera > Geometridae > Idaea > Idaea biselata. The sequence continues at coordinate 26,780,229 of OY292400.1, read as the reverse complement.
TTCCCTTTGTGTATAATAAGAAAATAAAATTTAAAATTCTGCCGGTGGCTCTACCTCGAGATTATGATACCACTAAGGAAGGTGACCGCCACATTCAGGTCACGTAAATTCTCCTGTGCTTTGTCAGATTTAGTTTGTGCAGGTAGAGAAGACTTTTTTTTCATAAAGCCACCTCTGTGGCGTGGCTAGTGTTTTTGACTGATTTCATTGAAATAATTTTTACAAAGAGATTTTTGTTCGTGAAGTGAATTTTGAATGAAGTTTTTTAATTGAAACTTAATGAAACATTTTGATACATTTGTTTAAATATTAATACTTAGGTACCTACGCACAAATACTTTTTTGTACTTACATACGTTTTAAGTTACGTTACTTTAGCGCATTAGTGAAGATTGTTTTGACGAATAGTCTTAATTGAGTATTACACTCGTATTTATAGTCAATTCTAAGTAGTTAATCTAATTACTTGTCTAAGTAATGTGTCTGTCACATTTTCGTTGCTGTTAAAAATCACTAAGAGCGAGACAGGACAGAGCATTGCTTAATCAAAGATTTGTCTATAAATACGGCTGTTAATATTTATAGTTACTAGTAATTACTTTGGCTAAGTCTCTGTGACATCTGTGACTGTTGAAATTCATGCTTTGAGCGATTCAAATGCATTACCAAAGTAATCAAAGTAATTACTCTACTTGTTAATAAATACGGGTGGAATACCGAGACCGATGCAAGCTACATAGAATTGTACTGCCAAATAGGGAGCTCCTATCAGCTAAGTGATAGGTACAAATAGATACTTAATTGTAAAGTTAGAAGAGATGGGCCGACTATGGCCGTTGCCGACTAGTAGACTAGCCGAATAGTCGTTATAAAATTGTCGACTATTCGAATTCGAAGAAGATATTTGGGTGAGTCGACATAACTTGACAATTATTGGTAATTTTGCAAGAATGTTCACTTTGAAAGCTTGCAAAACTTGCAAAAAAACGATTGAACCGTTTTCGAAAATAAAAATTAGAATGAAGCTAAGGCACAGTTGATACATTTTAGGTGCCATGTTTTGTTTATGTTTTTTCTGTCTATTTAATCCACCTTCTAAATGTTCTACTAATTTATTAAATGTTGGCCCTATTGTATTGTAACTATAATTTTATTGTAAGTTGACGACTAGTTGGCCCATCTCTAGAAGCTAGCTCTACAATTTTATTAATTACCTATTTGTTACAGACTAGCGTAGTTATTTGAGTATGGTTGATTAACTACTACTACCAAAGAACGGTGTCTTTTTTTTTCAAAATAAAAGGGTTATTAGGATACAAATAAAAGAAATAAATTATGCAAAATTATCACAATGGCTTTATTAAAATACATAAATAGTATACTCGTGACTTACAATTATTATAGACAGTTATTTACAATCTATTTACAAATTCACATATAACTACAGCAGTCTTATAAGAATGTATTTACATAATTACGAGCGCCCTTGTTACGGCTAGAAAATATAAAAAATAGTTTTACAGTATTAAGGGCCCTATTCTGAAAAACTGAAAATCCATGTCGGGCGCATCGAAAATTGTTGATTATGTCGGAATGTCGTAGAACTTTTTTTTGTGTACAGATTGTAGGCGACATTGTTTCCGATATTTTAGTGCAGTTTCCATACAAATATGTCTAAACGTATTGAAGCCTATCGACATTTTAGCCAAATCAGACATTTTTTGTCTAAAATTTGGATAGCCTTTGCACCAATAGGAGGTTCTTGTCCTAAAACTACACCAAAATGTAGGAAACAATGTCATCTACAATCTGTGCACAAAAAAAAGTTTTACGACATTCCGTCATGAAATAATCAACAATTTTCGATGAACCCGACAGGGATTTTCAGTTTCAAGGTCGTTGGCGTATATACTCCTCTTAATTATTTGGTAAAGCGCGCGCCGCGATTACAATATTCACAAAAAGCTTGACTAAATGATTTTTTTAACAATGATATAAGAGAAGCGAGCAGACTAGACGAGGTACGCTTGACCCGATGACTGAGTATCGATTAGTGGCGGTGGAGGGGGCCAATGCCTAAGCCCTATTGGGATTCTATTTGGATTATTACCCCCTAACTCTAAAGATGAATAATCTGAATCTATTGAAGAGTAAATATGGTCTGACGGAGGTCTACCGTCAGACCCATACGCAGACATTTGAACTTGCTGCGACCGATTTTCCACGAACTCTGGAGAAGCACTTACCCCATCACTGGGACCTCTAATCTTCTCCGTAAACGAGAATGATCTCAATGTACCATTCTGAGTACCGCCTCTCATCGTATAAGAGTTAATGTTATGTCTGTAAGCTGTCTTTTTGGATTTACTTTTATTATCTGGCATCGCATAACGCATTTTTTCCCAAAACTTATTTTGGCCCCATCTTATTCTCGTACTCGTTTTTAAATACGGTCTCAGATCCGGATCACATTCGGCTTCAGGTAATACTGAACTGTCTTCTATTATAATTAAGGAATAAATACGATTTTTGATAATTTCGTGCAGCGCTTGCCTGAATTCGAAACGTGACCATTCGGTTTCAATAAAATTTCTAGTAAGCACAATGACAATTCGCTTTGCTGCCTCGGCAGCTTCTGGTAGGGGTAAAGTACACTGCATATAAGCTACGTTATGTTGCGGAATGTCTCTATAGTGTAAACAAAGATGATATGAAGGACTTCCATTTTCCAACTCAGCGGCTAACGTTTGTATGACAAAATCGTCATCTTTTGGGCTGTAGCACACATAAGCATCGTATAATTTATCCATGTCATCGTACGCTCCGGTGAATGGGAACAATCTAATACCGCAACTTGTATATAGCCATATGCGAATCGTGTCTCTAAACAAGAAAATCACAAGGATGACTAGCATAATCAACATGAATCCGGAGAGCGTAGTCACCATCATGGGCATGTAATTTGAGACCAACATGTTATCTATAACAGAATCTCCGGCGTAATAGTCGCTACAAATTGTACCATTCAGATTGAGTTCTTTCTTTTGTGATGTTTTACGGTCCGTGTTCCAACACCACACGTCTGTAATATCAACAATTTTAGGAACGTTATCTGAGATGAACGCGGTCAGTCTTTGTAGATACCTACATTTACATGACCACATGTTGTTACCTAGGGATAATGCATTCAAATGTACGTTGTTGTTCAAACTCCAAACAGAGAATTCGACTAATCTATTACCATCTAACCTCAAAACTTTCAAGGAGTGAAGCGTCATAAACGTCGAGTTCGCTATATGGCTGATAAAGTTGTCTTGCAAATATAGCTCGTTAAGCTGTGTCAGATGCTCAAACTCGTATCCATTCAAATGTTTCAACTTATTGTTACCGAGATGCAGTGTAATAAGCGAGGATAAACCTGCAAACGTTCTGTTTTGTATGTTTTCAACTTCGCTTGAATTCACATACAGAGATCTCATATTTTTTCGGCCGATAAATGCATAATTTTGCAATTCTTTAAAGTCGTTCCCATCTAAGTAGACTTCGGTTGCGTCCATGGGTATTTTTTCTGGTATATCTACAGCTCGCTGGCTGGAACAATCTACGACGTTTTTATTCCATGTAGGATCATGATAACATGAACAATTGTATGGGCAGGTCATTTGGCAATCGCAAGCAACATAATCGCAGCAGCGGCATAATGTGAAGCAATGTGTTTCATAGGTACACAAGAAATCTGTGCTTTTCAAGTTGCTTAGTGGAATGTGTGTAACTCCTCTGGTATGAGTCATTTTACACAATACGTTCTCGAGATCCATTATCCTGGGATGTTGTCTCATGGCAGTCATATTGTTTATCAAAGGCAACCATTCCATGGAGCAATCACAGTTAAACGGATTTCCTCCGATGTAGAACTCAGGCAAGGACTTGTTCGAGGGTACAGGCGACAACCGGAGACTGTTGATATCTAAACGAGATATCTCATTTGCGTAAATGTCAACACGAGTGAGATTAAGTTTATCCATAAATGTGTTTACTTGAATATTGTTAATATGGTTATTGTTTATGAATAATAACTCTACGCTATCCGGTATAGTTAGAGGCGATATTTCAACTATACTGTTATGGCTAACGTCCAAAGTTTTTATGTGAATTTCCTCTTTGAGCTTGTAGTAATTTCCCAGATGCTCAATAAAATTTCCGTGTACATCAAGCCATTTTAAGTTACTAGGTATAAAAGCGTAGTCGAACCAAACCAAATGATTTTCAGAAAGGTTGAGCCATAACAAACTCAGTAACGTTGAAAAAACTCCATTGATATCAGATATGAAATTACCGTCCAGTCTTATGGCTTCTAGTTGCTTATTTCTTAGGAAACTGCCCCTTTCTATGGCTTGTACTTTATTTTTTGCTAAATTTAGTACTTGCAAACTTGGTAAGTCCGAAAACATGCCATCAGATAGATTACCTATTTGATTATCAATTAATCGCAAACCCGTTAGCTGTTCCAAATTCTTAAATGATCCATTTTTAATATCTGTGATTTGATTTTCACCTAAGTCTAAAGTTTTGAGTAGAGATAATTCCCAAATAGCGTTAGGTATTTCAGTTATTTGATTAGAGCTTAAATCTAATTCTTTCAAATCGGAACAATTTTTAAACGCCTTATTATCTATGTTAATTAACAAATTATTATTTAAATTCAGTTTACTAAGCACAAACAGTCCATTAAATAACAATTCATCAATCGTATGTAAACGATTTTCAGCTAAATTTAAAGTATGAAGATTATACAATGGCAAAAATGTATTTTCTTCAATATAACCAATCGAATTGTTCCTTAGTTCTAATATTTGAAGGAAGAATAAATCTTTAAACGTTTTACTGTCTATTCTCGTCAGAGCATTATTTGATAGATTCAGAATGACTAAGCGAATAAGGCCAATAAACGTTCCGCCATCAATGTGAGCGCTAGAGAGTTGATTATTCGATAAATCTAAAACAAGCAGCTGTTCTAATCGGTGGAACACGCCGCTGGCTAACTCAAATACTAAGTTATTATTCAAATATACCTCTCGCAACTCTTTCGTGCCGGCGAATGTGCCCTCCGGTATAAACTGGATGTTGTTGTAGGAAATATTTAATATACGCAGCGAAACGAGACCATTAAATGTTTCACTAGAAATGTCGGTTATGTTGTTATGTTGTAGCTTCAGCTCTTGAAGCCTCTTCAAACCGGTGATTTCCGATTCTTCGGAAATAGACTTGAGTTCATTGTGACTCAAATCTAAGCTGAGTAGACTCGAACCACAGTTTTTTCCAAACCCCAAGCGATCTAGACTTTTGATTCGATTCTGAGTGAGATTTAACACTTGTAGATTATCGAGAGGACAAAATACGTCTGCCGGAATTGCTCGTAAATTATTTTCTCCAAAATCGAGTAGCTGCAGTTCTCGTAATCCATTAAAAGCACCAAGAGAAAGTTCTAAATTTTTATTTGGACTCCAGTCGTGGTTTTTCGAACGAACCGACAACTTTTTTAGCTCACGTAAACCTTCGAACGCGTTGCCTGGTATCCTGAGGAGTTTGCAGTTCTGTAGTGTTAGTTCAGAGAGTGTTTGAAATCTTTGAAAGTAGTTGGCTTCTAGGAAACTTTCGAATAGTAGCAGCTGATTGCATTCCACAATGAGCTTCTTCGTGTTGTCCGTCGGTGTAGCTGATGATAAAAATGTACCGTCAGCATCGAGTGTCCGCACATTGCACAAGGTGCTCTCATCACTCTTAGACAAACGACTACAGTTGTCCACACCACTCGGCGCATAAGCCGCGTTAACACCAAAAGTCACAAATAAGAGTGTCAGCAGTTGAAACATTTTTTAAACACATTTGTCTTTGCCAATCGTACTTAAACAGCGATTGAGAACGATCACAAAACTTAACAGTCTATAATACAGACGTGTAACGTTGTCACTTCACAGATTTTATTGTTTACGTCTCGCGTAAAACACGTTTCGAATGTGGAGGCGACGCGACCGCGTGCGCCTCATCATGGCTCGTGCGCGACTGACGAACAGTCCGCTCCGTCACATTGTCGAGCGGAGTGGAGGCGCTCATAACCGCCCCTTGGGCTTCCCCCCGCCCACCCTCTCGCCCCCACATAGTTACACGTTCGCTCACATGGCGCCACTTGCGCGCCTGACAGCTCTCGCACAATTATGTAATGTTTTCTTAATCGAGCCACCGCGCCGCATCGAGTTAAATAAGGCAACTTATACTCGTACTTCAGAAATTACGATAATGATAATGAGCTTTCGTAGGCTCTATCAATTTTGAAACGATCGGTTCGGTAAAGAGAATTTATAACTTCCATCGTATTTTTATTATTATAGTTGCCGCCGTGGGTGTTATGACGACACGTTTGAAACAGTATTAAACGTTAGTGACATCGACCTAGTTTTGTTTCACGATTGAAAGCCTATAACGTAACGCGAACGTAACATATACGTGACAAAGACGAAGAGGAAACTTGAAATTGAGAACCGGGGAACAAAATGCATGTTACCGCGGGTGCCCTTAATTCTTTTTCTGTCACTTATTGAATTCCCAACTCACATACTTTGGTGAAGATACCCAATAAAGCTTGTTTGGCGTTGCGTGCCCCTTCACATATTTTTGTCCAAAGAGACGTACAGAATTTTCAAATAGAAGGCGGGTACCATTTCGGCTACAAATTCCGGGATCTGGTAGTAGCTAGAAGAGGTGTGAAGTTGGTAGAAGTTGATAATTTGATTTCCTTGTTCGGCACGTAAAGTCGTTTACGGGTCTAACTCGAAGTTAGTTACAGAATACGGTTGAAGTTTCAGGAAGCAAGCGTTGAGAATAAAGATACGGGGTTGTTTAGGGTCGATATATTTGGTTTGATGTTGTTATTAACTTTCCATTTGTTCATAAGAATCTTAACAGGTAGTTGTAAAACAATGTGGAAACAGAAAGCTTTGAAGTTTCTTACTTTGTTTCTGAAAGAGTAGGTAAATGAAAGAAAGGGGCAGCAAATTTGAGTTAGGATTTAAACACGTAATTATTATTTTAACAAGATTTAAATGCATGTTTCTGGTTCGGGATGTTTTCTAGTATCATATTATGTAATGTATTTACAATTAAGTAATATAATTTAGTAAATCTGAAGTCTAGTACCTACCCATGGTACAAGCTTAGTAGCTTAATTTTTGGACTAGATTAGGCTGTGTGCATCGTCCTACAATATATTTAATGTATAGATTTAAGTATAGTGATGACAAAGTTTCAATACCGAAGAGATATATACTTAGTATAATAATATATAATGGGTACACCCAAATCAAATATTTTGGTCTTCTTCTTTTCGTATATTATGGTGGTTTCTAACACCAGGTTTGTAGTGTGGCCCGCCTGAATTTTTAAATATTTTGGTAAGTACCATCATATATTAGAGTAGGTACAAATTACCAACTAACATTTAAAAAAATAAACCTGTCAGTATCTACAAACAGTCCTTACCAAGAAAGGAAAATTTTCAACAAAATCTCATTCTTAAAAATGTAGACAACATCAAAAAACGCCATCATCTCTGTTATTAATGTTAGTGCCACCGTGTCCTATATCAAAACTTCTTCAAGAGTTCTCAGTGAGGCCGTGATAAACGACTTCTTCCACTTTTACTGGAGTTTTTGATACTTGTATTGTATATAAACATTTTTTGGGTGCCTTTGTCCACCGCACGTTAAAGTTTTGTTTTACAGTTTCAGTGTAATCAATATATAGGTAGGTATATATAAAATGCAATATCCTGATTGATCTATACAATCAACGTAGAGCCCAAACGGCTGGTCCTAGAGACACGAAATTTGTGGAGTGTATTTTTTGTGTTGTGTATAGATCTACTAAGAAGGGCTTTTGAAAAATCCCACGGGATCGGGACTTACGCGGGTGAAACCGCGGGACTTTGCCAGTTCACTATAAAACAGTAGTATGACAATAGTTACCTAGCCAACGGAAAGCTTGGATTGTCTAGATGTCTGCATATAACGTCGCCAATATATAAATTATTTTTGGGATAATTTTGGGTTCGCTTGGAAAAATACTACTAATATTATAAAGGTGGTTTGTGTGTAAGTTTGTTCGTTCCTTTTTCGCGCAAAAACTACTAAACCGATGAACTTGTTAAAGATAGCTGTTCGAAATTCCCGCGGGATCGTGACTTACGCGAGTAGAACCGTGGGACGCAGGTAGAAAGTTTTAAAATAAGTAAAACTAAGGTCACTCTACAAATACTAGCAAAATAAAGTAAAATTAACCTCCAAGATAAAGAAATCAAGTTCAAAGCAGTAGACGCTCAAGAGTCAATCAGCAGAAGAACGACTTAGACCTGGCTAATTTCGTATATGATTTTACGCCCTCATTTATACTTATAATATTATAAAGCTGAAGAGTTTGTTCGTTTGTCCTAAAACGTCTCGTCTCAGAAATCGCTGGTCCGATTTGAAAAATTCTTTCAGTGTTGGTCCATTTATTAAGTAAGGCTATAAGGCTATATTTTTTATTATATATTATATTATATACTATATATTATATTATCAAAATAATTAGGCGGACGAAGTCGCGGGCACTGCTAGTCTAATAAGTTGCGAAAACAAACAGTAACGTGGACAACCTCACTAAGTAACGATAGGTATCTTTTTTCACAACACGGATTGTCCCAAGACGACGTGTAACCACTCTTGATGACGTTTCGTTAATACGATTGTCATTATCTTGTTATGTGATAATCTTCGTTGTGGTAATAAGATATGCTTTGTTGTCCTAACATATTTCCGTTAGAATAGTTTGAGTAACTATTTCTTTAACTTTGGTAGTAATAATTCGGATGTTACAGAGGGACAACCGACTTTAGTTAAAAATGGTTAAGATTTTATGCGCATTCGGTGTAATTCTTATCGCCTTCAAGTAGAGTACCTAGGTACAATGTCCCAGGAGAACTTTATTGAAGTCTTGTCTATATACCATAAGAAAGAAAAAATATTTTAATCAGAAAACTATTTTTTAACTAAGAATTATGTACGATGAGAACGAAGACGAACTAATTTTTCGGTTTTAATCGCATTTTTAACACCGGATGTTTAGAGGTCAGTGATGAATGACCATTATTTCATACTTTCGTATTAGCATAGCGTAATGCAAAAAAAAGTCTAAGAAGTCTATAATATTATGTGATAATATGTAAAAACTTGACCGTGTAGCCCCGGCATAGAATAGGGTCACCCTATCTCTTCCCGTGGGTGTCGTGAAAGACGACTAATGGATCTGGGGTAGCCTAGCGAACCTTGAGTTCCTCCCTCACTGTTTCGGGTTAACTTCTTGATCCTTTCTGAGGAAACTGTTTCAGTGTCTTTTGGTAGATGTCACTGTGAAATTCTATTAATTTTTCTAAGTTAACTTCAACAGTTGTCTACTTCAAATTCTACACCTACCAAAAAAATTAAAACTATTTCATAAGAAATGAAACCTTACCAGTGGTTTAATCGCCATTAAAATGTCCTGGATAAGCCAAATCAGCCCAGATCAGATCTGATCTCAGATCATTCGTCCACTGCTGAACATATTTTATGCCTCTACCACACGACGCCACAAATAAAGATAGCCGACTCCATGGCCTCCATTCTTCGAGTCCCCGCGACCGCTACAATGTCTCGGTCTACCGAGTAGGTGGTCTTCTAACACTCCGTTTCGCATTACATCGTAGTTAGACCAGGGTCGATAATGCTTGAAAAAGAATTAAATTATAGTAGAATGACATTAAAATATAAAACATAAAATAACTTTATTAAATAGTCCACAGTTACAAAGATGCTTAACTATGACATCTACACTAGGCTAAGTGCCTGTATCGTAGAAATTAAACTGTAGTTTTGCTGGAAATCAAGAAAAACTGTTTTTTACCCACCGGGTGAATGTTTCCGACCTCAGATCGCCCGTAATTTATTTTTCATGTCATTTTTTTTATATTTTCTTCCTTTGCCAATGGGTTTTATTTTACTTAAAATTTAGTTCCACTTTTTACCATTTTTAAAGGCCCTGGCCCAAGTCGCCTATCGAGGACTAGTACTCCACAGCGACCCACCATCAATTTTCTTTAACCAACTTAATAATAAAACTGTTAAAAAATAACGTAAGGTCAAAAACGCTGATAGTTTTCGTCGTCACATAAAAATTAATATAACTGGCCCATTGCCTCTATCTTTCACTAATAAAATAACCATTTTCCACCCCAACAATAATAATTACAATTAAAGGCTTAAATTGAACGCACTAAGAGCTATCAGATGAGAAAATAATCGTTATTAGTTTTATCTGATTCATTAAGAATAACGACATTGCTGTACGCATAAATTCAGAAGCCAGGAAGTGCGATTAAAATGCACATTTTGCCGCCTGAAGGAAAGTTTGCACAATTGTTATCTATTATATCGTTTTTTAATTTCAGACTACGATCTGACGTTTTGGTTCTTAGTATTTGACGTTTTTTCCTCAGGAAGATGTGCCAGAGCATAGTCTACAATTAAAAAACGATGAAGTCTTCTTCTTCTTTTCTTATATAGTGGTGTGGTTCACCTAGTTTTAGAGTTTTCTTTTTTTCACCCCTAACATTATCTGATTCGTTTTTTTGTGTAGTTATTTTACTAGGATATTAGGTCTAAACGTTTTAAATGTAACAATAACTTTTTTAACAGATTGTTCTTATTTCCTATTAATGATTTTGAATGCACTCGGTATATATCTAAGGTTATTTTTGGAGATTTATATGGAGAGGCAAAGTCTCGCCTCATAGTCCCCTTAAGTAAAATATTATGTATAAGTACAAAATAATCTCTAAAGTTAAAGCTATCTGTTCTAATCGGCACCTGCGGCTCATTCCCTATTCGAAGTTCTGTTTCGACGACGACATTGCTCTATTGCGTGTACTATTCAAATTGTAAAGGACTTTAACATTTTCCGTTCTGTAAAAGACATACGATTGTGGTACGACTCGACTCTTATTAAAAAAAACGTGTGGCACTCGGGGACTGCCACGGTAAAGCTATTGCATAGCATTTTTTAGGGTTCCGTAGCCAAATGGCAAAAAACGGAACCCTTATAGATTCGTCATGTCTGTCTGTCTGTCTGTCCGTCCGTCCGTATGTCACAGCCACTTTTTTCCGAAACTATAAGAGCTATAGTGTTAAAACTTGGTAAGTAGATGTATTCAGTGAACCGCATTTAGATTTTTATTTTAAATTAGTGTGGGTGTTAGGTTTTATTTTCGTTACGGAATTTCTTGATTTGGTCGCCGCGCTCAAAGCCCGCGATAAAGGCTATGCAATAGCTTAAAACTTCTTCTTTTCCTATCATGGTGTGGTTAACCTATTGTTAGAGTTTTCAGTTAGCACATATTATCGGTCTCCCATCTAAGTAGATTGACCGCGACAAGCGTTGCTTAACTCGCTTGGTCATTCAAGATCGGCAAGTGTTACTAGGCGCATGAGCTCCTTGATTGGAAATTAATCGGATCCTTAAAATATAAAACAATGCAATTTATAGTGCAGAAAGGCTGGCGTGAATGATCAGGAAGGATAAAATCATCTAGTAAATGAACCTTTTAAAAGGCATTTTCAAAATCAACTTTTCTTTCCAATGTTTCTCGTTTATTTAACACTGACATTATGAAACATAGGTTTTAAAATTTGCATAAATTAAAATTAATGGCACATTAATATTTTTTGTTAGCGTGCATGTACAACAATGGTCAAACAAAACAGGTCATATTTCGTATAATATTACAGAAAACATGTTCCTATTTGACTTTACTTACATTCATAATAGATTTTATCCTGAGACTTCAAAAAATATAATTTTTAGTTAAAAACGTTAGTTTTCTAAAGTTTATTATTAAAGAAGAATAACTGGAAAAATAGATAATATCGTAAATTATAAAGGGGTTTATGCTCAAGGCGATACCATAACACTTCGATATCTGCACAATCGACTTAATACCAGCAAGGCAAGGAAATTCAGAACCAGAATCTATTCAAATGAAGATCATTGTTTTACATAACTGTTTTTAAATTATATAATTTTATAAATTTCTCAGATTCTGTAAATTCAATATAAATGTTGATACGCATGCTAACTCTAATTAAGATAACTCAAAAAGTGTGAGGCAGTGTAGCAGTCTTCGTCTGAGCCAACCATAATTCAAAACATACTTTTGCAGAATAAAAATATTTGTAATGCTTATTAGAGTAAGGCAGCTTTTATTTACGATGACTAAAATAGAGACCAAATCAAGTTCTTAATTTTCCGCATTCAATATATTATATCAACACATCACTGTATATATATCACGCATCAATATACTATACTACACAACTTAGGTAATATACACATACATACACACAATACTTACTGTTTCTGCCTAGTGATTTACGTGTTCATTAAACAGAAGGACAGACAGACAGACAGCGAAGTCTCAGTAAAAAGTAAAAATACAATATTTTTCTAAACAACTAGATAAACCAATCTATACAAACAGTCCCCCGGCAAAGATCGTGGTGCAAAACCATAGCCTAGTAAAATACTGACAGCATTACCACGGTAGATAAGTAGAAAAAAAGATAAAAGCTTTATTTGCACAACTCAAGGTAGAATACATTAAGTATAGAAACACAAGATGCTCAGAAATAGAACATTGCACCGATGAGCGACCATATCGCTAAAAGCGATTTCTTCCAGGCAATCTTAGGAGTACAAAGCAATGGTTTTATATCACCTCATAAATGTGACGTAAAGCGACGATGCATGACCCGATTCGCCATTCGAATCTCAAACAGAAGACTTAAAGACTCCGTGTTACACTGGATCTAAGTCGATATTCAAAACTGCGCCCTCCTATTGTTCGCAGCAAACAAACTCCATCCACGCAAGGAAATGAAAGGCGTTAACGTATTGTAATTGAGTTCTTGCGGAGGATATTAGTTGAAGATTGCTCGTCAGCCGGTGTTCTCGGTTCAATCACTCCGAATAGTTCCAATAGTTCAATCGGAGGGCGTTGATTAAACAGAATCGGTTCACTGGGACACAACTGACGTTCGTTTGCGAATCGATAATATAGGTAGGTTCACTTAGGTGCTACTAGATATATGTTCTGGTAAAAGGGGTCTATGCTCACCCCAATAAAAGAGGAGCGTGAAAAATTCTCTCAGTAAGTCCTAATCGGTATTATAATAAATAGTTCCGCTGCCTTCTTTCTTCTTCTAATATGTGCGTGCATACTAATGGAATCACAAATTGGCATTGGTGTCAAGTAAAAAAAATGATAAATGCACATTTAGGTTATGTTTACCTTTAGGTACACAATAGGTCATTTGTGATTATTTTCTCATCATGAGATATGTATATTTAGGTAAAGTTTACCTTTAGGTACACAATATGCCTAAAAATATGGACGATAAAAGTACAGTTTGCATGTATAATAAAATTAAAATAGTGTTCGTGTTCGTTTAGTTTCAAGATTTGTACAAAAATATTAGTTGTTTTGTTTCGACACGTCTTACCTAAAATAATTCCTCAGTAAATGATTAATGTAATCTTATGAGAAATAAATAACCTGAAACCGTAACGGTGATAATATCATATTTAGATGGTGATAATACTATGAAGATTTAATATACCTACCTACTTAAATAGATTTAATAGGCTTAGATTTCATGTTCATAGTAAATTACGTACCTATTAGAAAATAACTAATACCAATTTATTTCTCAAGCATTCACGATATCTCATTCAAAGTTCCTATAGGATTCCATCAGGATCTTGTTAATCGTACCTACGTACCGTCAAAGTTTTAATAAACGTTTGAACTCGCGTAGGAACATAAATAACGTTTCAATGACATATCAAGACATATACACGTTCCTGAGTTTCATTTGATCACGTTTATATTAATAAGATGATGTAAGTAACATATGTGAAATTTAAATTATAACGGAAAAGGTATTACAAAATTTGTAAAAAAAATTGTATAAAACATTGAAATCTATTGAAAACTTTTTCATCGCGTAGGAAATTATTTAGATAATTCAATACCTCGTTCTGTCGCGTCAATATTCCCTCTTGAGAGGATAGTTTTTCTACTCTTTTCTCCATACAAACTTTACAAACGTAGTCGACTGTTTCCTCACTGGATAAAGATATTAGAATAAATATGTTTATAACACATTTGCTCGTAAAGGGCCTCTTATTTCACCAATTTCAATATCGTAATGTATGTCATTACGTACTTGTGCGTAATCGTAAAGTAAAACGCACGAGTTTCTTTCTAATAAGGTAACACGTACGGTTTATCATGCTCCGTCTAAAACCAACGGTACTTTTTTAAATCTTAAGAAAAAAAAAGCAAAGAAAGCAAATCAAAAAGTTTTTATGTCAGAAAAGTGGTCAATATTTTATGAATAAAATTAACTTTGGCAAGAGATTAAAGATTTATTCGTTTAAGAAAGTCCGAGTTTTATTTATTTCCTCGCAAATGTGTTATAAAACGTCGTATGACATACGTGCGCTTTGATAATTACAGCCTCTGCTTTCTTGTAGCCCTCGCCTACGGCTCGGGCTAGCAATATCGCCTCGGCTGTAATTTTCAACTTACCGCACTTATATCATAATGTACTATTATGCCATAAGTCCTACATCAGCCATGACCATGCCCTACGTTTTGATTTTTTTCATTTTTTATTTTATTTCTATTCTAATTAGAAAATAAAAAAACTAAACCGTAGGGGCATAGTCAGTCATGTCCTCTTAACTACAACCTTGGAGTTTTCAAGTCAAGAGTGAATAGGTTTCTTTTAGGCAAGGCACTGTAGACCTCATCTTCGCTTTCTTTTAGTTGAGATGAGGTCAAATACTCGTAGTAGCCTATCCCATGTAAAAAAAAATATATCACTTGGTCCATTTAGGCAGAGTTAGTCACTAACTACGCGCACTAGTTCGATTTCCAATAAGTTGGTTGTTACAGCTACTAAGACGGGTTAGAACTTGACGAATAAACTACGAGTAAATAAGAAGTTATCTTCTAGGTAAGCACTATGACTACACTCTTTACGCGTCACTTACTACTAGGTGAAATAGTTTTAAAATGCTTATCTATCACATATTATTTTAATCACTATGCAAAATGATAAATTACTGAACTATAAATAGCTTATCAAATCTAACATTGACTACAGATAGACGTTTCCTCTAGCCCTGGAAGTTAAGCTCTTCGTGAAGAAATCGAAACTTGGCTGCGTTTATTTGTATGTTCGCTTTGAAACTTGGATAAGTTGAAACTTACTTGTATCTAAATGTGTATTAATATTCAATCTTGCCTTAGTATAGAATTAATTTTGAAAGGCGTAAGGTACTAAATTAAGATAATCATTATTATAGTGAAAGTATCTATCGGCCAAATATTTAAACCCCACTTAAATTTTAGGGCTACTCAAATAACTGAAATAATAAGCTTCTAAATTAGTATGCGAACTTTTGCGTTCAACCCCCTTACTTATGAACGATTAGTTTATGTAACGTTTGTCTATGTCTATCAACTTTGAAACTTCATGTAACAGCAAAAGACAAACGTTACATAAAGTTAGTCAAGGTTTATAAATAGGGAGGTATTTGTTTTAAGTAGTCCTTACATTTCGAGTAGTCCTTCAGTATTTGACCATATTATGTCTCTTAGACATATGGCCAAATACTGAAACACTATTCTTATCTATTCTTATATTCTACCCTTAGACTTCACATCTAAGGCGTCATCTAAGGATAATAAAATCTTAAAGCTCACATGATTTTCCACATTTTTGCAAGCACTCCACCTAATGAGGCAATTACAGCGCTATAAATGGCTTGGATTATAAGTTAATTGTGCTGTTTAAATCATCTGAAATTAGGTGAAAAGGCCAACTATTACTATTTACCAAAATAAGAATTAAGCAAAGCAGGGGAAATCCGCAATGAAACTATCGAAAATATTTTAGGTTTTTTGGGTGTTGGCATCATGACCATAAACCTGTGGGCATGTAACCATAGACAAGGGTTTATGGTAAGCAGTAACTTGAAAATCGATAGTGTCCGTTTCAAAACACGTCCGTTTCATTGCGGATTCCCCCTATAGTTTCACAAAATAGCTTATTTAATTTTCTCAAAAGCGAAGCAGAGCTCTAAGTAAATATTCCATGTTAAGGCGCTTTATCACAGCAATGAGTTTGCATAGTTAGCACAAACAGTTGTTTTGTTAATTATTAATATTATTACTGACTTAAGAAGATGGGAGAAGAAGACGGCGGTTTGCAACTCAACGTAGCGAAGACCGAATACTTGGCTAGCAATACCACAGATCCCACACCTGTCTGAGTAGACGGTCACATGGTCGAGCGGACAGACCAGTTTAAGTACTTGGGATCTTCACGAGTCGATTCGATCGATTGTGACGTCAAGTCCCGCTTTTCGCCAGCTTGGGCCAAGTGGCGAGATGTAACTGGTGTCATCTGTGACCCGAAAATGCCGGTTAAACTGAAGTGACAGGTCTATAAAACGATCATTAGACCTGTCCTTTTGTATGGTAGTGAGGCGTAGCCATTGCTTAAGCGACATAAGCAGGAGCTGCGTGTCACGGAGATGAAGATGCTGCGCTGGATGTGTGGAGTGACGCGAAAAAACCGCGTCAGAAACTCCCGCGTCAGGGGCAGCCTTCATGTCCGAGACATTGCAGACCAACTGCAAGAATGCCGCTTACGGTGGTACGGCCACGATCTACGAAAACCGGCTAGTTACGTGGGAAACAAAATGTCTTGCTATGGCGCCTCCGCCCGGCCGCGGCAGATTGGGAAGACCCAAGAAGTGCTGGCTTGACGTTGTAAGATCGGATATGCGTGCTAAAGGCCTCACTACACGGGATGCCGAAGATCGTGCGAAGTGGAGACGTAAAAGTAGGAAAGCGGACCCCGGGCTCTCGAGAGAGATGCAACCGGGAATAACGCTCGGATGATGATGAGACGAATAGACTCCAAAACTATTGGACCGAATTAAAAAAATCTTTCACCAACAGAAAGATTATTATTTGTACATTATCGACGAGTAACTACTTTTGATCTTGATAGTTCCACGATTTTGGGACTCACACGGGTAAAACGGCAAGATGCATAGTCTGAAAACAAAATAATAATAGAAAGGTACCTACGTCTAGAGTATCGCCTTAATATTATTTGCATATGATTTTAAACTGAGATACAGTCTGTTTACCATTGCATGCAGGTATAGTCAGGTACACGGTACCGTAATGTTTGTTGTTAATTAGTAATAGCGTAGTTAGGAAGTGCGGAGTGCAATTTTGGCTCGTATGTTTGCGAAGAATATTTATTATTTAGGTGCTACGTTGCTACACGAGTATTATTACTAAAATTATAGTGAACTTCATGTAAAATTGTTACATAACTGATATTTCAAAACGTTCAGGTCACGTAAAGTATTACGTTTATCCATTACCAGAGGCTGAAATAGAGGAATAAGGGTATAGTGTCAGTATAAAGAATTACGGTACCGTTTCGATTTACAGGTAGAACAATAACGGTTTAGTATTTCGGTAGTGGTACCGTTAGACAAAGTAAAGTATATTTTTTACGCTACCGTTTTTTTACGGTACCTTTATTTTTTGATACCACAACCGAAATCATTACGGTACCGAAAATGATTCTGGACTAGGTGACTTATTCGGACTAGGTGCGAGTGTGACGTCTAATATAGCGGTCCGTTATAATATAACGGTATGACGTTACACTCGCACCTAGTCTAATAATCCTAATAATCTATGTAAAATATGTATGTATTTACAAAAGAAAAATAAATATAAGTATTATATCCATTGTCTCGTCACCGTAACACAAGCTTAGTCGCTTACCACGGGGCTAGATGGCGCTGCGTGCTGTACAGAGAATTTATTTTATTTATTAATTATTTAATCCCGATATTCTCACGGGATCGGGACTTACTTACCTGGGTGAAACCGCGGGTCGCAGCTAGTCACTTATACATTGATTACTATACATTATATTGTAAAATGAAACCAATTCTCTATCAAAATTGAAGCCCAATTTATTAATTATTAAACGGAGTTAATTCTCGTAATTTTGCCCTATTTGGTACGAGCCTACCTACTAACACTGGCAAACTTTGTTCTAACTACGCCCGATTTGGTTTGGCAAAGCGAGCACGTTTTGTGTAATTACCAATAAATACTAGGATACTTCGGTAATCCTTGTTTTGTATGTAAACAGTGTAATTAGAATATGTTTTTGTTCTTTACGCGTTAGGTACTTACCTAATTTTTTTTGGCTATCTATCTATATCTATGTTAAAGCTATTCGATAGGCGATAGGCGCTTTGGATCGTTTTTTTTTCTCTATAGGAATGTCACTTGATGGTAACTAACGATGTTGTTACCTAAGCGCCACGTGTATACCCTGGCGCTTAGGCCCTACTCGTTTTGTCACAGGCCAGTGTATAACTGGTTATACACGGTTAGAGCCCAACTTCAAGGGCCAAAGGGGTGCAAAGGGTTTTAAGGTGCAAATTTTATGGTACTACGAGAAGCCAATTTCGTATTAAAAAAAAACTAAAGGTCCAGTACTTTTTTTTCGGAGCTACCTTGGCGCTTAGCGTATTAATACAAGCTGCGCTCCGATTAAGTCCCGATCCCGTGGGAATATCGGGATCAAAAGTAGCCTAAGTTACTCATAGATGATGTAGTTTCTATTGGTTAGAGATTTTTTAGAATCGGCCCAGACGTTTCGATTCGAAGCCAAACGTTACAAACAAACAAATAAATATTATATCCCTATTTTTATTGCACAAGAAATATTTTCTAAGATACATTCGTCACAAAAATCCGCGTAGTACCTACGTAGCGCAATTTGCCTTGCGAGCGAAGAACACGGGTTCAATTCCCGTCACATGAAGATTTTAAAGAAGTATGCCTCCTTGAAAATATTTCTAAGCTTCATTTTCTCAGATTTTCTCTGAGCTTCAGCTTAAGAATATTTATAGGAGTAAAATTGCTAAATTGGCTGGAATGTGTCACACGTCGGGTAAAGAGATGATGCTGTTGCAATATCTGAGAACCATGTTTAAAAATTGTGCTAGAGAAAATATGGATAGGTAGATTAGATATGACCTAGATCAGGGGCTCCCAAAGTGGGCGATAACGCCCCCTTGTGAGCGCTGCAGGGCTAAAGGGCCTAGAAAAAAAATGGGGTCATTATGTAGAGCTATTAATTTAGAGATTACCAACTCAAACTGACTCGGTTCAATATTTTTCTCCGTGTCGTTTATATATTTGTGCTATAAAATTTAAAAAAAGTCAATCAGTCGCTCCGTTTCGAAATGAAACTAGACTAGACATACATATAAAACATATAAAAATGCAACACACAGTTTCGCATCTTAATAGTTATTAGTATTCCTAGAAAAGTCATTTTTGAGGTAGATAATAGACTGTAGATAATCATGTTTTAACAAGTTTTTGTGAAATAACCCGATTTGTGCCTACCTGTATCAAACGGTAAGGTTTTTAAGAGGATAGTCTCCATTCTCTTTCTCCATACAAACGTAGTTTAAATTTTCCTCCCTGAATAAAGACATTAGAGCAAATATGTTTATGCCATAAAACTTATATCTGTCATGCATGACTATGCATTTACCTTTTTATTTTTTTCATTTTATTATTTATTTATTTTTTATTATTATTTTAATTAGAAAAAAAAACAAAAAAAAGTAGATGCATTGTCATGACAGATATAGGTTTTCTGTCATAAACATATTTGCTCTAATGTCTTTACCCAGGGAGGAAAATTTAAACTACGTTTGTATGGAGAAAGAGAATGGAGACTATTCTCTTAAGTAGGTAGGTGAAAAAAGGGGGCGCTAAAAGATAATTTATTCTCAAAGTGACAAAATAAGTTTGGGAACCCCTGACCTAGATGCTCTACTGTTAGCCGCGTAGTTTCAAAATAAAATTAAGTTACTTGTCTGTCATGTCGGTAGATTGTAGTGGCGCGATGGCGCGCGCAGAGGAAAAGGTTTAAGAAGACTATCTTGGCAATTAAACTTTAGCGGTTGTAACGTATCTTTGAATGTCGTTGGATTTTTGGATTGATTATAAGTTTGTTTTATAATAAACCAATAATTAAAAAAAATAAAAACCGACTTAATGATATGGGCATAAGTGGCCTGAAATAAATGTTTTTTTTTTTAAGGACAAAGTAACCTCTCCTACATACAGTGCATCCGACTTATCTGATAAGTAAGCTGAAGTCAGGCATCTTTTAACTGTATCATCTTCTCAATCTTCTATCTTTCAAATAACACAAAATCATTTTAATCGGATAAAATATCGTCTATAAACATCGGGAAACGATGTATTGCTCCAGGTCTTCACCTGTCTACATACCGAGTTTCATTGTAGTTGGTTCAACGCTTATGACGTAAAGTAGCAAAAACACACACCTACAAACACAAATCAAATCAAATCAAATCAATTATTCCGTAAATAACATGTAAAAAGATGTTACAATATTACATTGAAAATAATTGCTAAACTTTCACCATAATATTAGTAGGATATCTGTAAACTTCGACCTCCTAACTGAGGAAGAATTTGATCGAAACAGAAGTCTTTGAGGCAAAAAAAATATGACAAAAACACTATTGTTTCCAGTCGTTTACAAACAAAGATTGGTAAAAAACCACCAAGCGACCGGTATCGAAGAAAAAACCGTGTCATAATATATCAAAGTTACAGAGGCTCCTGCTAAAGTGTGAAATATACGGTTGTTCAATATTTATAGGATTTTTATTTGTGTTATTTATTCACAAGGCACGTTTTGTCGTTGAGACAAAAGGAGACTCAGACTCCATCGGTATCTTATTTTTCGTTAGTATCTGCATTCGTTTTGGTCGCGCTAGGTCGCATAAATAATGCATTATCACGCGTTGGGTCTACGTTCCCGGACGGTCAGCGGGAATAAAATTATTCTTTGGAATCTTAGCACTTATAAACAAAGATTTCATTGTTATAATGTTTTTGTGAAACGATGGTCTGTCGTGTTTTGGGTTTGTTTTATTTTAGTACTCAAATTCAAAAACGTTGTGACCTACCTACCTAACTTAACTGTGGTAGGTTAAGGTAAGAATCTGTATCTATAGAATGCTTTGTCCTGAGCGACTGACTGATCAACGCACAGCCTAAACCGTTGATAGTAGAGAGTTGTTTGTAGAGTATTTTCTTTATAATCTGATGAAGGCATCCGATATGAAAGAGTTTTTCGAAATTCCCACGGGATCGGAACTTACGCAGGTGAAACCGTGAAACCCTGCATACATATAGCCACAGTTCACCTAATAGAGAGCGGTCCGTTGATAGATACCACGACTTCCCGACCATCCCGACCTACCGCGCACCTATATCTTATTCTTTAAGCAACGAATGGAGCGGTTGTTACTTCGATGGTTGACTTAAAATGAGCGTTTTTATCGCACCAACGGTGAAGGAAACCATCGCAAGGAAACCAGCGTTTTAAGATCACTTCCCGCAGTCTTGTGTAAATGTCACAAACATGTCAAAACCCAATTATAACTTTTTGTAGCTAAAATGAGTGTTAGCTACAAAAAGTTTTAATAACTATACTCCATTTCAGAAACTTAGATCATAAAATGTAAACAAAGAACTGTCATTTTTAAAGGAAAAAGTAAATAAAAAGCTGTCACTTTCAAATAATTATATGGGATTTTTGTTTACATTTTTGATCTAAGTTTCTGAAATAGATATTAGCTATTGCTCATATGTTTTCAGAATACTTAAGGAAATATTTTGAAGAAAAATAAATGATACATTTAAATAAACTTACCTATTTATTGATGAATCTACCAAACACTGACTAAAGAAAAAAGATCAATTAAAATTCACCAACCCAATATAGATAATCAGAACGCAGATATGGATAAACGACAAAAAAATAAGCCGTAAATTCCCAAACGAAATACAAACTCCATCACAACTCAATTTATATTGACGCAAAACTTCCCGAAAACTATTCAGAAAGGCAATTCGAGGCTGCAACACTTATTGCTATTCATAGTCGCTTGATGCTTCATAACCCCGAGATCAATATGCGAAAGCTAGTAAGCAGCCTGTGCTATACCGTCCAACTCCTTTGTGCCTCCAGATAGCTTTATTTAGGAAACCATTGACATGTAAATCCCTTTAGGCTATTAAATTTGCATTCTAATTAAAACAAGACACCGGTATTTCCTTTGTAAGAACCGCCTAAGTTTTTGTTTCTTAAATGTCGAGCATTTTACTTAGTATTTCGTAACGCGATTATCGTTTCGCTGGATTCAAAATTACAAACTTGTATACAATACAAAACATATTAGGTACTACTTTTTTTCTAATATTTAAATTGATTCTAAAAAATAGAGCTATCTAACAGTGAAAACCAAATCTCATACTGTACTTCGTTTTTTAATTGTAGACTTTGATTTGACACATCTTCCTGAAGGAAAAATGTCAAATATAAAGAACTAAAACGTAAAACCGTAGTCAGAGACTAATAAACCAGTACCTATAGGTACCACATTTTCAATTGTTAGAATGACCACCCTCGATTCTAGATTCAATACGTGTATATTAAAATTTATCTTGCCCGAACATACGAAATACGTGAATGAATAAAGAATGAGATTTATTAAAATATATACGTTTCGATGAACATTTCCATTGAATATATTATTTTGTAGGAAAAACAATAATTCGAGCAGTCAAGTTTTGTGATAAATTTCCATATGATAAATAAAATTTTACTGATCGTACTATCGTACCTACCTATAATGGTGTACCTACCTGTTTCTCTTCATAAAAGCTTATTTACCACATAATTTGGAGTGGAGTGTTTTTTTAGTATCTTTAATTAACTCACTGCCCGCGTCGATATTCCTCCTTGAAGTTTTTAAACCTAGAGTCAATAGATTTCTTCTAGGCAAGCACGCAATGTCGACCTTATTCTCATCGGGTGCGATGTATGCTTGTAAAAAACTGTCTCCAATTGTTACTCAAAAATTTTCCTCAGTAAAACTATAGTTAAAATGTTTCGTTGTGCTCTTGCGAGTGACAACGACAATGTATTTTTCTTCTTATTTTAGATGATCCATACAGAGCGAGCGCGTGCGCAAGCAAAATTCTAGTTCCCGGGATATTGCTAGGTGAAGCAGGCTTGCCCAGAACATATACCACCCTCACAGTCAGCTATTTCCAGAGGAAAGAACGGGTCAATACATCTACAGCTTAATAAGCTGTGGGTTTTTTTACTAAAATATTTAAACATAAGTCAAATACGTTAACGTCTAAAACAATAACAATTTAAATTTAATCTCAATCAGAACTCAAAAACTAGCACTCGGTCATAACTCCGGTAATGAACTTCGAATCACATCCGTAAGTTTAGATAGCTACCATCAGCGGTTACCCTAATTGTACTTAATTTTCACAATATCATTTTCTACCACATAATCAAGTATCACCCGCAAACTAATTCCTGACACTCCGACAGTCTGACACTGAGGGGAGAAGCGCTTTAAGTTTAGAGAGAAAAGCGAGTGGGTAAAACATTGACATAGTTGAAGCAAGACTATTGGATCTCAACCTTACCAGAAGATTATGATATCCGAAGGAAGACATTTTGTAAACAGCCTGCGGTTAACGATACCACAAACTCTATGATGCTTGGGATCAGCCAGCTCTAAGAACTGCTCAAAGAGTTAAATAGGTCTAACGATCACAAAAGAATAGAGTGGTCGCTTACAGCGAGTACTACAAAGGCCATCAAAAGCTGAATAGTATATCAATTAACATTATTTCTTCAACTTCTTAAAAAAAAACAAGGTACTAGCTAGATCTCGTTCAAACCAATTCTCGTTGGAAGTTTGAATGGAAGTACATGATATTTTTTTTTAGTTTTATCATTCTCTTAATTTAGAAGTTACAGGGGGGGACACACACATTTTACCACTTTGGAAGTGTCTCTCGGGCAAACTATTCAGTTAAGAGGATAGTCTCCATTCTCTTTCTCCATACAAACGTAGTTTAAATTTTCCTCCCTGGATAAGGACATTAGAGCAAATATGTTTATGCCATTAAACCTATATCTGTCATGACAATGCATCTACTTTTTTATTTTATTTTATTTTCTAATTAAAATAATAATAAAAAAAATAAAATATGAAAAAAATAAAAAGGTAGATGCATAGTCGTGACAAATATAAGTTTTATGTCATAAACATATTTGCTCTAATGTCTTTATCCAGGGAGGAAAATGTAAACTACGTTTGTATGGAGAAAGAGAATGGAGCCTATCTTAAGAAAACAATTTTATCTAGGTACTAGCTGACCCCGCAGACGTTGTCCTGCTCGTTAAATAATACGTCATCGTCATACGTCATCGTCATACGTCATCGCTGAGTTTGATTTCGATTTTCCAGCTTTTCTTTATAAATTTTTGTTATAAACCTCACGGAGCCCGAGACCTTTCCAACGAATGCAAAACCGTGGAAATCGGTTCGTGCGTTCTGGAGTTATAGCGTCAGGAAGGAAAAGCCGACTTATTTTTATATAGTAGATAACACGCTGATCTTGCAATTCAATCCAATCCCATAATGAGATTTCCCGTCACCACCACAGCTAGCCCTGCATTTGAAACACCTGCATAAGCCGGTATAAAACTGTAATAATACTAATGGCATTCGCATGTTTTTATTTATATTGCTTTTATAGTTAAATAGGGCACTATAACGGGGTGGTGCATTGTTTTAGTGTTAACTGTTCTTAATAATAAGTAAACGCCTAGATGTAAAATTTTAATGGGCACTAAAGTTAGTAGGTATGATTTCTTTTACTTTCGTGTGGCTTGTAAAATTGTTAATGTTTGAACCTCATTTTCGAATCTAGAAAGAACCTATCTAGCAGTATAAAAAGTACATATTCTATTTTTACGACCTCTTTGGCGCGTCGGGGGAAGGCCCGACTGCAATGCAGAAGGTTGCGAGTTCGATTCACGCCTGGCACAACTATTTATTATCTTACAGGCTTATAAATAAATATTTGTTTCTGATCTGGGTGTTGCATATGTATCATATGTATGTATTTACAAGAAAAAAAAAATTAGTGTACCCGTTGTCTAGTACTCATAGTACAAGTCTAGTGCTTAGTTTGGGGCTAGATTGCGCTGTGTGGAACGTCGTGCAATATTTATTTAATTATTCGTTGAAGTTTTAAAAAAAAGTTTTAATCTCACCTTTAACTCAGATGGTCTCGTGTTGGATTCTCGACGAGGAACATTTATCATTCGATTCTCTTCAAAGTTAGGTCTAGTCTGTACAAATATTAACACTGTATAGCATGTGCTTGCTTAGTTATTTAATTTAAAACGGGATCAACTTTGTTTCTTCGTTGCCATTCTACATCGAAGATATAAAGCCATAGACTTATTCAGAAAGAACACGTCAAAATATATAAATAACTAGCTACGCCCCGCAGTTTTACCCGGGTAAGTTTCGATCTTGCGAGAATATCGAAATCAAAAAGTCGAACCTATGTCTTTCTCCAAAGTCCTATCTATCTTTATACCAAAATTCATCAAAATCGGTTCTGCGGTTACTCTATACTAACTATGTTAAAGTAATAAGTTTTTAGTCCTTACAGTGTGCAGCGAGCAAAGAACACCCTTTTTTTGGGTGGAGAAATGCAGCCTTATGCACCATCACGCCACTTTTGGGGGAGAGCGGCGCGTTGTGTGGCCTAAAGGTGGTAAGCGGCCATAGGTTTACCCACTAAAACTCCACCGGTTTCACTCGCCTTGGTATTAGGAACTACGGGCACTTACGAGTCTTCCGGGGTATAAAAATAAAAATAAAAAATAAATATTGCACGACGTTACACACAGCGCAATCTAGCCCCAAACTAAGCACTAGGCTTGTACTATGGGTACTAGACAACGGATATACTACATATTATACTTTTTTTTTTTGTAAATAGAACACCCTCTTTACATATAATTAAATTAATGAATTTCTATAAGTTGATTTTTAGTTCCTTATTTGTTCGTCTATACATATTTTATAAGTCAGTGGCACTAAAGTGTTGATCTTATCTAAACTCTCCTAGCTCTATATTCTAAGACTACCAAGTCTACAGAGATTCGATTAAAGACAACGATCTCGTTTCCTATTAGGTTCGGTTGCAACGGCCCGTGACGTCATACCTTATTCGTTGTTTTTTCTACTACCGGAAAAATTTATCCAATCACCCCTAGTTTTATTTACTGGTTTATAATGTAATAAGGTATTTAGTATAGTCAATGCGAAACTGCCAAACTAGATATACGTGGGGAACAAATGTCAAGCTATGGCGCCTCCGGCTCCGCCCGGGCGCGGCAGTTGGGAAGACCCAAGAAACGTGACGTCGTAAGATCAGATATGCGTGCAAATGGCCTCACTACGCGAGATGCCAAAGATCGTGTGAAGTGGAGACGTAAAAATAGGAAAGTGACTCCCGAGAGGAATACAACCGGCACCCTTTTACAAGAATTTTAATTTCGTAATAATTCCACACCAACACTCTTATGGTAACCTACACAGTATACTCGTATACACAACTTGATAACTACTTAGACATGGAATCCCTCAGTGAGTTTAGACGTCTTATAAACAAACTTCACTACCGCCTCGTATTTACAAATCCCTAGACTTTTAGCTATCCAATAGATAATTCAATAGAGAAGGCAACGTCTGAATTAATATTCATTACCGTCAGTCAGGATAAACCTCGGTATAGGAAACCTTCGACGCAGTCTCTGTTTATGGTAATGGAGAAATGTGTGTGGCAATATTTCTCTATTGCCTCACCTTGGACTATACTTAGTTTTATTAGGACAGCCACACAACCTGCCGTGGCAAACCGCATGGCAAGAGGGTCCTGAAGAACACTGTTAAGTACGTATCTCTGTCTACCAAATTAATCCCTCTGTCCATCCCATCCATCCATTACAGCCCTTTTATGTCCAATCTTGGACGTAGGCCTCCTGCATCCTCTTTTCCTCCTGACGGTCTTGAGCTCTGGACATCCAATCTCGTCCTGCGTATCTTATGAAACGCATATCTCTAATTATCCCTTTTTAAAAGCTGCTTTAAAATCTTCGTTCTAAAACATCACAATCTTTTACTGAGATCATGATGGGATATTATTATTTTCATAAATAAAGTAATATTTCAAGCCCTTTAAAAGGTACAATAATACATTGTAAGTACCAACTCGACTGAATAGACTTTAATAGTAGTCAGAAAAGTAATTTATCTTTGAGGAAATATGAAGAGCCCTTGTATCCTACGTCTATCGAAACGGATGATCGATTGACCGATGGATAGGTTATTGAAATTGATATATAATTGGGACCGGCAAGAAGTACAAAAAACTTATTTTATTTATTTACTTATTTTTTTACTAAAATATTTACATGTTTTATTTTAGACTTAGTTTAAACTAACACAGATCCCAGATTGCAAATTTTAAATTAATAGATTTTTTTTGTGTTTAAACTTACGTAGGTTTAAAATACTTTACTTTGATAATCTATCAAGTTATATTGATCGGTAATATTATTTTGATCTTACAAGTCAAACTACACGATGACACTTCCGATGACACTTTGCCCAAAACAGCCCACGACATCTCCGGCACACATATAAAGAAATTCCTGCATGTGTCCTGTGTAGGTGTGATCCGTTTTACGTAAATTGTAAATGTCGTCGTGTATTTGAAGCTTTAGCCATTTACTATTAAGAAAACATTGCGGTCTAGGCTTTTTGTTTGTTATACATTCTGATCTCTAGACGATTTAAGCTTAGGTAATTTGCTGTGCAATCAAATGAATGAATAAATCACACATTTTAGGCATTTTCCTTCATAGACGAATTAAAATTTAGACTGGATCATAAAGGATCGTCGTCGGCTACTAAATTTCTACAATAAAATTTATCATCTGTTTTATTAAGAAAAAAAATAGATACCCAGAATAACAGAAAAAAAAACCAAAGTATTTTGTTTTACAATAAGTTTCACAACATATCTAGACAAAAAACAAAATAAAAATAATAAAACAGAAAACACAACGCACAAAATTCCAAATACTCATTCCCGAATCACGTCAAAAGCAAAACGAGCGCTACAGTTGTAATAACACGATATGGGGACATATAATTCGGAATCCTTTCGCTCGTCCTTATCTCCAGTCATTTCGCGAGACCGAGCCGTGTAAGACTGTTAGTATTATTTTAATTTTCTCGTAACAATGTAAGCTGAGAGCATAAAACGTCTGAAGACTATGTAAAGCTATAATTTAGGTTGTAAAACGTATTAAAGTAGCGTAACATTATATGTGTTGGTTTTAGACATTATATTCATTGTGTTACTGTGTATTGTCTCGAGAATGTGTTTTAAATGGTTGGTACCTTTATGTTTCTGAAAGAGATTTCGCGTGTTTCAAAGAGTAGCAAGGTTCATGACTGTTTTATACAGTAAGTATGTTGAAGGCAGGAATTTCTTAAAGTATCTTCGAGCGGTGTAGTATTATTGTATATACTTCTACAAAAGTGTTGTACTTAGGGTACCACACTTTTCTAGAAGTAGATACATAGGTTCTTAGTGTTTAGACACTAAGAAATAATGTTTAGATTGGTACTGCTACAAAGTTTAAAGAGGACAGTCTACCTACTCTTTTCTCCATACAAACTTTAAAAACGTAGTCGACTGTTTCCTCCCTGGATAAAGATATTAGAGAAAATATGTTTATGCCATAAGTCCTATATCAGCCATGACCATGCCCCTACGTTTTGATTTTCTAATTTTTCTGAATTTTATTTCTATTCTAATTACACCATTATGTTACCTACATTTTTTTTAAATAGTGTAAAAAAGTATGAGACACTTCTATTATCGCGTTAAAGGAATATCTTCAAACACAATAGGTACCTAATATCATTTTCATGCATTGGTACTTCCTACCGTCTGCAGATGTCGATTTGTCTACGCCTCACCTCCCAAGAGACAAGCATAATGAATATTAACTCAGTCTTGGAGTGGAACACTAGATTGAAACAAAAAGGTATTTTCTCTACTACAAAATGTATTTAGTTTATTGTCGGGTTCAATAGATTTATATTTTACGCAATACCTACCTGTTTGTATTGATTTGTATCAAATAACTTTGTTTTCTTACAAACGTTTATTGTTCTTTCTATCGTTAATGCTACATGGGGGCAAGTTTTAGCTTATAATTTACTATTTTTTAACTTTAAGTTACAATTTAAATAGGTCAAAGCTTGAGTTAATAAGTATAGATAATAATATAATTGATGAGTCCAAAATTAAGTCATATTATTTTAAACCAGATCATTATAACCATTCAAATACTTTCAATTATTCAAGTAACCTATCTCTACCAATACGAATTCAAACAAACATCTATATAGCTGTTTAGTAGAAAAATGGGGTAAGTGCTTTTCTTGTCGGGTCACGCGCAGTGTAGGTAGGGTTTCGTAATTTCCATAAAATAACATTCATTGAAATTTGGGAAAAGTCGTCACATACATCTATTGAGATATGTATATGGGGTATTAGGTACCATACAACTAAAGCTCAAAATACACGATGACATGACGAAGACAACACCTATACATACAGCAAACATGTAAAAAAATGTACACTTTTGTTTTACATGTATTTTTCAGTATTTTCTGTTAGCTGCAACAAACAGTGGTTACTCGTTAGTATCCTGCTATTCAAAATGAACGAGTGTGTTCCTAGTGTTTGCATCCAGCTTCCAGCACATCCAGCTGGCGCGCATTAAAACGAAATTAACGGTATTTGATGCATGGATTATGTAAATCGATGCATATCCGTTGAGCTTCTTTGTTATCACGTACACTAAATGAGTTTTAATTGCGTCTGCTGACGTTGTGTGCTTTTATAATAGTTCAGAGAGTATAGAATGGTTTAAGTTGTTGTAGGTGTTATAGGTAATACCAAGTTTTTACATTCAAGAAGCTAAGTAGGTAGGTTTATTCTATATTATTGTACTTTTTAAGTATGATGTGATTTCTTAGATATGGGGTGGTTTAAACCGTCTTATTACTGAACCGTTTAATTTAATATTAAAAACGTTTCTGTGTACGCAGACCATTACATTTAAATAAGTGTATTTATTTATCTACACTAATTTTATAACGAGGAAAAAAATGTATTTGTTTGTGTATGTATGTGTCGTATGTTTGTTATGAATAAACTCAAAAACGACTGGACTGGTTTAAAAAATTCTTTCACCATTAGAATGAGTAACATTTTAATTCAGATATTCCCACGGGATCGGGAATTACGCGGGTAAAACCGCGCGGGATGCAGCTATTATCTATATTTGTTCCTATGAAAGTCGCAATGCTGCTTTGAAACTATCAGCATTGCACTAAAGAAAATATATAATTTATTCCTTCCAAAAAAGTGAAGTAACTTTGGCACTATAGCCAATTCGTATGATTATTTAGCCCATTCTATATTATGAAATTGTTTTAAGTCCATTCTATATTATGAAATGGAAGGTTTCTCTGGCACCTCTGAAATATTCCGTGTTTTGCGTCGGCTAATTAATTCCAAGCTGTGGGATCCAGTAATTCCATGTAAACAGACTTATTTAGTGTTTGCGTTTGACTGTCTGTGTATCATGTAGATGCAAGAGGAATTTACTTTGGAAGAGGAGAAACTTAATTGCACATCTTGTAACCTTTAGAGGCGTAGATAGACTGTTGCCGCTATAACAGATACTAAAAATAAGTATAAAAGTAGTAAAGTATTTTGTGAGGATCTCATACAACAAAAGTGCAGTTTTTTTTGTTATAATGGTACCTATTTCGATTTTATTCAAGCAACTTTATTTTATGATATTTAAATTTACCTATAAATCAATATTGAAACGCGTGCTCTATTTCCTTATCTATTACCCCTGCAATTAAATTTTATATTCAACTAATAGCGTTCGTTTCAACGCATCGAATAATGTCAACAGAACACGACAACGTACGTATAAACTTTTATTTCGTCCCCTAAAATTACAGTATCATAAAACAATGATTTAGTCTTCGAGCAGCGAGGTTACTTACCATTATTAAGGGGTGTACAGTCGTGCTCGTTTTATCTAACCTAGTATCTATAGCTTGATTTGATAATAATAACTTTTAGACAGGAAAACGTGAAAAGGGGGTGAAACGTAGGGCGTGAAAATGTTTATACACTTTCATAATTTTGAAGGGGATGATATCGGATCCAACAAAGAGGGTTTGGGCAGAAAAGGGCTTTCGACAAAATACTTAATTCGGAAAATACGAGGTGGAAAACCAGGTTATTTCTAGCAGAAGCTGTTATTTGGGCTCTGATGTTCTGAGCTCGGATTTGGGGAAATACACATTGCGTACAAAGGGGAACGTTTGCTGTTAATTTTTTGAGGTTTTTGAGGCTACATAAATAAATAGATTGATTGACGTGCCGATTTTTTTAAAATATCATTATTTCCTTCAGAGATAAATATCAAATCAGAATAATATTTTAAATATCATTATTTCCTTCAGAGATGAGTGCGATGTCGGTCTAGTGATAGATACCGCGACTTTCATTCCGAAGGCCGTAGTTTCGAATCCTGGCCGACCGCGCACCAATGTTCTTTAAGAAAATTTAAGTGCGATATTTAACATCGCTCTTATGGTGAAGGGAAACATCGTGAGAAAACCCACGGCTTAAAGTCACGCAAAAAGGCCCAGTTATAGGGCTAGTTGCGGAAACACAGAAAAGTTAAAGTAAAGTAAGTACCTTCAGAGATATAAAATCGCTTTCGCTTTCACAATTCGCTCCTCTAAAGAAATAATTAAAAAGACACCAACTATTGCGGTTGAAAATATTAAGAAGGACTCAGTTCCAAGAATAGTCCAATTAACACAAATGCTGCACCGACGTAAAAGAACCAATTTTAATTAAAAGTCAGAAAGCAGTCTCTAAGGGGTTTTTCGATGAAATTATTCAGGCTTATTGAACATCAGACGTCGGTTAAGGCGATCTATCATGAGGTTACAAGGGACCCAAGCCTTGTAGAGATCTGACCCAAATAAGCGGGTCACAAATCCCTTAGAAAACGGACCTTTAAAAATTGGTTAGGTACATTCAATCTGTGTTTAAAGCCAGGTAGGTAGGTATAGATGGACTCGGGACTACAATCTTTATCTCCACAATATGTTTTTAATGCGTAATAACTGAAGATTTTCCGACGTAGAAGAGTCATTGTAAAGTCTTCAACTACCTATTCTAAAACGTGATAAAGTTGTGAACTCTATTTATTAATAAACTTTTTAAATTCACATGATTTGTTAACATAGTTATATTTTTCCGGGCCGTAATTGCGTATTATTATTTATTTTCTTACCTCGACGTTTCAACCATGTTACAATGGTCTTGGTTGCGAGGGGACAGGACCATTATAATTATTTCTATTTATTATTCAATCCTCATTTTCCATTATAAAGCAACAGTACCTACCTCAACTAAAAATAACAGAGATCTTGAACCAAAACTGCGCTCAATCGTCTAATACTAAGCCGTAGCTTTCCATTACTTAGCGAACAGTAATTTCCGAGGGCAATTCGCGGCCAAAGGATTACCGTATAAGGTAAAGTGGCTCCATATCTTGAATCTGCAGGCTTCTACGGAGTACTTCGGACCCTCATACGGGAACCGAACACTTTTATTGCAGCTGTAAAACACAGCTATGCTTAGACTTCGTGTGCTAGGTGTAAGTAAATACAATGTTAGAGATTTTAGATAAGAGTGCTTTATTTTTATCAATTACATTTTACTGTTGGTAGGTAGCTAAGTTGGCGTAATTGTTTTCAAGATTGTCTTAGAATAATCTAACAGCCGAATACGGAGAAGGCACTAAAAATTGATCAGTTTCTATTACAACTGAAAAAATACTTTCCAGTAGGTTTTCTGTCAGGATTTTACCCTTGCCCCTCGGCTACATTCCAGCAATGCATTATCAACTGTGTATATAACTTGCAAGGTTGGAATAAAAAAAAATGTTGACTATGGCATAAACATATTTCCTCTAAAGTCTTTATCTAGAGTCGTAACAGTCGACTACGTTTATATAGAACAGGGTAGGTAGACTTCTCTCTTAAGTACTCGTTGAAAATCAAACGTCTGGGTTGTATTAAATTCCAGATCGAGATCATCCTTTCGATTAACCTTTGTCGTCCGAAAATCTTAAGCAAATAAACATCTGATTAGACGAAATAGCGTTCTATTAGAGCTGGGACAAGTCTTAAAAACTTTAATTAAGTCTAACAAAAGGTCGTGTTTTGTTGTTATTTGGGGTTACTTAACTTAAGTTTCTAGTGAAAATTTTGCCCTTTGTTTGTTTAGTAAGTTTATTAGGTAGTTTATATTTTTCTTCGGTGTTCGTGATGCTGATATAAAATTAAACTAATTTTCTGTTCAGTTTCAGAAAAATGGGTGTCAATCGCATTGCTTCTATTATTATTAGCATTTTTCAAACGTCGGGCGTTTCGAGCTTTATACAGCACCTCATGGTCACAGGCAACTCCATTGGAACCGAAAAATCACTTTAATTTCGAGTTAATTACTTGACAATGTTCATAAACGTATAATCCCAACGGCCGCCGCTGCTCGGCTACCGTGGTCGTTGGGAAGTTTTTACTGAATTTGCAGATGGTAGACCACCATATCCAAATTCGTTGGCCGATGGGAACATATCGAAGGGACAGGATTCAATTAAAAAGTTCCCAACAGCCACTGTCATGATTATTTTTGTTTTTTTTTTTACAAAATTTAAATGCTTTATGTTGTAGTTAAAGCGCTGTAGAGGCAACAAATCCCCTTTGGTTCAAAGTCGGACCAAGTCACACGGCAATAACGTATAACCGACTATCAATACAGAATTTGAGTAATCTTCCATCCACTACGTCATCGCAAACAGAGTCTGCCAACACTGCAACACACCCAATCTAATTGGTAGCCAGTGGGGCGATACATAGTTTGCATAAGCCTAGAGGTACGCCCAGCTTTATTTTTGCACGTACTCAATTTCTCGCCTCACTGGGTGTCTCTAAGAACAGATATTCATTTACATGAATAAATAAAATTTGCATTAAAAGCGTCAGGAAGATGCCGGTGAAGAAAACTGTTAGTTGAGTGCAATGGGTTGTTTTAGTGTCATATTCTTGAGATGCAAGGAAATGTACTACTCAGTTGTTATGAATAATGCGTTTTACGAGGTGCTTTGCGGTGTTTTCTCTATTTTGTTTCTAAGAAAGTTGTGCTCAGATTCGAAGCGAAGTACTATTAGGTATTTTATGTTCATAAAACGTATAGCGAAGTTTGTAAATCATTTTTCTAAACTAAAATTTAGTGAGTGTCAGTTAAGGTTTTTAAAAATAAAACCATGTGATTTTAAGCACTACAATTTTACGTTTTTAATTTAGGAATTAACTATCTACTCATTTTATTAAAAAATCCAATAATACTGAGCAAAATGTGACTTATGTCCAGTATAAAGTTAATATTTTGTGGGCAATTACTTTAGAACATTCACAAAGAGAGTAGGTATGTTTTTATTAGTGTACACTACACAGTTAAAAATGTTAAAATTAAAAGTTGTCTCCCTCATAAAATTCCAAAACGCATAGGCCTTTGTTTAATTTTTCATTTTTTTTTATTTTTAATTTATAACAACTTAAAATTTGTCTGGCGTGCTAATTTTAGTTAGGTACTAACACCTAGGGTTAGCCACCAGGCAGTCAGGGTGGGCACCTGGGTTTAGGTTAGGTTATTAAACGTAAATATAATGTCATTCTTTTTACAGATTTTTTTTACTAGGTAGGTATATTAGAATTCCACAGAGAAGCGTTGGATCAGAGAATACGTGACTACAAGTGGAGATTTAAGTTGAAGCAATTAGAACATAATAATATCTGTTTTCTCGTGATGAATGTTGAATGGTTCTGAATGGCTGCACAGGCCTGAGTATCGTAACATGGATATATCCCCTTGGAAATACGTTTTAAGCAATGGTGCTTAAATGTGTTCCATAAAACACTATTGCAACGATGTCGTAACAAATAATAACTATGGGAAGTATGTTTGTTCGCAAACACACCTTGACAAAGACACCTTGTTTGGTAAAGATAAACAGTCGATTTTTGACGTGAGAAAAAATAGTAACATGAACAAACTTGTAACAGTATGGTTGGAAATCGTGTATTAAAATAGTAGCCTTCACTAACTATCCAAAATGTAACTTATAAAGACATTTTTCGGTTATAATCGCGTGGTGCCCTTCTTCAGGATTGACTAAACAATCCAATCAATCCTGAAGAAGGGACCTATATTAAAGGTCTCGAAACGTTGAGCGTTGAAACAATGCTAATATTAATAAACACCACGTGATTAAAACCGAAAAATGTCGCGAAAACAGAAGAAAAATAAAACGGTTTAATTTTGATGTTTTTTATATTAGTTCTTATAACGAAAATGATTAAGAAACCATTTTCCTATTCCAAACCCTGCACGCGTCTTCCATTTTACATCTTCAAATATAATAAAAACATTGTTACAGAATTTGAATAATGTATTCGCTCAAATACTATCGTATTTCACACTTCCATTAGTAACCCCCTATTTTGTCTATCCCACTTGCTTTTCCAATATAAACTCTATTTTTCCAAAAAATAGAGTTCAAAACCACATTCAGAATATGAGTGTTATGGTTTGTATCAAATTATCAGTTTAGGCATTTTGTCAGTTTACTACGAGTATAACCTGTCGACTGAATTTAAAGTCCTTAATTCAATTGTGCTTTTTTATTGCTACAGATAATCAAATTTCAGAGGACTGTTTTGTTTCAATGGTCTTCAAATTAAAGTTGCACCTACTGTCAAAAACTTAAATCTTTCATCAGTTTTTTTTAAAGGATTTTTATGGTTTTTAGGTATAAAGTAAGAGGTCAGTAAAGACCTCGAAACTTTATGAAATGTTTATTTTCTCTCCTCGAATATTTCTTTTATTTTGTTAGTAGAAATACATTATCTGTGTAAATTTCAAATGTCTGTCTATTGCCTGGTCATAGACAGACAGCGAAGTTTCGGTTTTTACTTCTCGGGGCACGGGATCCTAAAAAGCAACGCGATTAAAATCGAAAAATGAGTTTAATTTCTAATTAAATATTAAAGACATTTTTCGGTTTTAATCGCGTAGTGGTGACAAATCACATATCAGTCAATCCTGAAGAATGAACTTGTAAAGGTCTCAAAACGTTGAGCGTTGAAACAATGCTAAAAGTAATAAACACCACGCGATTAAAATGTCTTTTATTTCTCTTTCTTTTTTTCTTCTAAGTTAAAGGAGGGACCTTTAACTTAGTTAAATTGTACCGCAACAGTTCTTGTACTATCCCGGTATAATCAACAACCTACATTTGCAATTCGGTGGCCATGTTTATTTCATTTTCTAACGCATCCCTTGTGGAATTACTTCATTAATGACAACACATGTGCGGGAACTCGATACAATGTTATTTGCTGTTTATTTGCTGTGGGAATGTAGTCTCTATTGCTTTTAGATAAGAATTTAAATGCAGGATATTTTGCAAATAAAGTGCCATTGCGAGTAAATATTATAAAGAGATGCCTTGATTTTACATGATTGTCGAAAAACGTGAATTACATATCCAAAGAGTTTAAACTCATTTTTCGGTTTTAATCGCGTGATGTTTATTACTTTTAGCATTGTTTCAACGCTTAACGTTTCGAGTACTTTACAGGTCTCTTTTTCATTGCTTAAAGCGATATTTTCTAGGCAACTTTAAGTTGTTTATAAATAAAATGCATTTACTTCGAGAAACAAGACTCATATATTAACTTAACATATTTTATCAATTTATGCAATTATATTTTTTTATTTGTTTTGTACCATAGAACATGGTAGGCGGAGTGGGGGGTGTTGGGTTTTATTTTCGTTACAGAATTTCTTGATTCGTTGGCCGCGCTCAAAGCCCGCGATAAAAGCTATTCAATTTTTTTTATAAAATAGACACGTCATACACGTATTAAATCTTTCGCAACAATGCCTAACGAATGCTATTGCACCAAACGGATAATGTTATCCATTTTTTTTGTAGTTATTTTATTTGGTGTGTTACAACAATAAAGAATTATCTATCTATCTATCCATCTAATGAGTTTAATTTGAATAAACTCGTATTCCATCCCCCTAAATAAACTTAAACTTAGTTAATGCATGTCTCTATGCTGAAGTGTTTGTTGAATTTAAACGCAAGTGTTTTTCTTTATTTTGCATCGCCGTGTTTATTTTAACCTGATAGGTTTATCTTGGGGACTAGTCTGTTCGCGTCTTTGACGTCATTTGCATCGATAAAGTGTTGCTTTTAAAACGATTATTTAAGAGGATAGTCTCCATTCTCTTTCCCCATACAAACGTAGTTTACATTTTCCTCCCTGGATAAAGACATTAGAGCAAATATGTTTATGCCATAAAACTTATATTTGTCATGACTATGCATCTAGTTTTTTATTTTTTTCGTTTTATTATTATATTATTGACAGGCCTGTAGAGGCCTGTGTAATACCTTATTTAAGTTTTGATACATTTCATTACCTTTTATAACCAAAAAATGTACCAAACTAACCTATCTTTATGTTACTTTAATATATCATACATGCTACTAATCTTATTTAATGTCAAAGATTGTGTGTAAGTAAGTACCTGAGTAAGTAAGTAAATGATAATGTTTGTTACTCCTTCAAGTAATTCCTACTACACTTGGATAATTAGTTTTTTTTTCGTAAAAATATTTCCCAAAATAATTATTGTTCTTGTTTTTTTTTTATAATTGTTTTTTTTCAAATTACATAGTTAAATGCTTATGATTTTTATTTGGCTATTAGGTAACATTTATCACTAAGGATGTTACACCATCATAATTTTAACTAATGAAATAATTCTATGAAATATTCTATGAATCATATGTATGTATTTACAAAAAAGTATAATATGTAGTATATCCGTTGTCTAGTACCCATAGTACAAGCCTAGTGCTTAGTTTGGGGCTAGATTGCGCTGTGTGTAACGTCGTGCAATGTTTGTTTATTTACCTAAAACAAACCAAATTATTAAATTAAAAACCCAAATTAGTCCCTAGGTTGTCTTAGCTGACTGTAAATTGGCGATAAACAATGTTTCTAAATCTTTTGTTGAATCTATATTACCATTATTTCTATATAAATGTTTATCCATTTCATAAGCACTTTAGCCTCGCATATTATCCATTTAAAACAATCAAGTACTTTGTATACAAAATAAAAGCCTAACTCAAACAGAATTACCAACAAATAACTAAAGATTATCGCATAATCTTACTTAAACAATAGCTGATTCCACAATTTTCACATTCGCAACACCATATTCAACCGATGCTACCGATGTGGTTCACGCTGTGAATTCGATTAGATGTTTCGATAACTGGTATTTTGCACTGGGTTCACGCGATCGGGTGTTTTCGTATTACACTTTGACGACACTTAACACGACATTAGTAAACTCTATTCTTTTCTTCAATTAATGATCTCCTCTCATTAATTAGGTACATAAAAATGTGAATACATAATAATTCGCTTTTTCTTCTGTTTTCGCGATGTTCTATTGAAATTAAAGACATTTTCCGGTTTTAATCGCGTGGTGTTTATTACTTTTAGCATTGTTTCAACGCTCAATGTTTCGAGACCTTTACAGGTCCCAGAAAAATGTCTTTAATTTCTACATAATGAATAATCACCTACAACATAAATTTGATAAATTTTGCAAAAACGTAATGTCGTTCAACTTAACGTTATACTTTATACTAATTCATGGAGTTTTTTTTCCTAAATTCGTGAATTTCGGCTCGTTTCTTCATTCCTCTGTAGAATTTGGACAATCTTTTTAGTGAAACATAAGCTCAAAATTTTCGAATAAATTTTTTAAGTATTGCACAAGTCTTAAAATAAAGTTTAGTTGTTCGCCTAGACGTCTTGAACAACCCCCAGTCTAGAAAACAGACTGTATCTATATGTATTAATTGTGTATTATTATATATATTAACCTTAGTTGTTAAGGGATTGCTTTGAAAAGCTTTCCGGGTTATTTTAGACAAATTTTCCATAAGTATGAAAAATCGACTATTATAAGAAATAAATAAGTCCGGCGGTATAGTCTCGACTTTGAAGATGCAATACAAACACCCGTTTCGACGTTTTATGACCACAATGAGAAATTGCCACTTCTACATGTAACCACTTTTACTAATGGCTACTTCTATATTTCTCGGTGTCTACCATGTAGCTTCGGTTAAAGTCGATATTATGTCAGATCGGAGTCGTTTAAGCCTTACGAGAAACCGTTTGTTCAATGATACACTGTAAGTCTATATATTGTTTTCCATATTGCGGTCTTGTTTTGTAATCGTTTACATAATTCATTACTATATGCAACCTTTACATGCGGTTAAGTTTACCGAATTCAAAAAAGGAGGAGGTTAAAACGGGTGAATAAATTAACATCGTTTATTAAAATATTTTTGTTTTAGTCACGTATGGTGTTCTTTATTTGTTGGTATTTATTTACATGATCTACATACCAACTCATTATTGATTTATGCTTCTCTTAAATTTATCTCGACAATTTTTATTTTAAAATCTCAATTTTTATAGATTTAAAACTTGTGGTTGACACCGACTCTACTATTTTTGTAGAGCTCTATGACTAAGACTCGATTTGGCAAAACTAGTATAAACAACGAAGAGCAATTCTACGCATAAATCATCATTTCTTCGATAGACTATCAAACTGTTCAATCGAAAACGAGACGATTTATGCGGAGAATTCATTGCTTATTCTAGTTTGGTCGAATCAAGCCCTAAGAACTTTTTAATTTCCAGACTGACATAAAATTGATTAATCTTGATATTATATGGTGTGCATATGCATTAGTCATAACTATTAAGACGTATTCAACCATTAACGTCCCACACACCGTCATCCCTATTAAATTAAAAATAACAATGACTAACAAAACAGCCATTTAAATTGAATAATGTTGACAGTTGAAAGTGACGGCGAGGACGTTTCGTAACTAAATAATCTCTAAATCAAGAGATTCAAAGCGTAGCGAAATTATAGAGATCTGTTTTTATATTACGACAGAGAATAGGTCATAATAACAGTCATAATGTCGTCGAAATATTTATTAACCGTCGCAATAGATGATTTCACAGAAATACGAACGTGATTCTATCAGAATCTAGCTAATTGTCTGATGTAAATCATTCTCCGTTAAAGTTTTCTCGACTTGTTTTATAGACGTATTTATTGTGACATATATATTTAATGGACTATTTAATTTACGAGCCCTTTGACGGTGATGGCGAAATGAACATGAAACTTTTTATATTTATGTGTGATTTTTAGAGAAATTGTGATAATTGGATGGGACTTGTACGATCTTAATAAAAATCGAGCCCTTTATAGGGTAAGCGTCTTAAAAGATTGGCTCTGTTTTGAGAGTTGATGCAGTGTCTTAATCTTTTGTATGGTATCATACTCAGTTATGTTATTTAAGGGACTTTAGCTAAGGAATGTTTTATTTCCGTTATAGTGGCATTTAAAGTCTCCAGAAATATAACGAATCATTCCGCTAAAACTTCCTTTAATTGACGCACGCGTCAGACTACCGAAAAGGCTGCTCGTGCACTACTGCAAGTTTGGCTGCATAGGTCGATTGAATGTTAGGAGCTCCTATCCGTCTGCTTGTGGAGACAAAAGTGTGGAGACAAAAGTGCAACTGTGTGTGGACCTCTGAGTAGGGGTACGTACTACACTGTAGTGTCAATTCTGAATGTCTATGCGTTTTTAAGAAATTTTGTTTATCTGATACTGATGTTTAAAAATTTAAAATATAATATATATTATCTACCTTATTATTACCTTATTTTCTTTTAGGTCCCATAATATAGTCTCTCCTCCCTTCAAGATGTGTGGTGGATGTTGCGGCGGATGCTGTGGATGCGGCTGTTCCTGCATAACCATTTACACGTCACGTGCTGCACCAAGATTTGCTAAGAACAATTTGCGCCTTGGGCGCGCAGGCCAACCATGGGCCCTGCGCATCCACACGGACATGCCTAGTGTTGAAATATACTTCATGCCGTTCTGTGAAATAAACTACTTTAAGTGTATGATTAATACGTCAAATATTTGTAGGTACAAACAAAAAAAGTAAATGAATATGAACTGTTCAAACAAAATTATAAAAAAAGACACTCAAAGGAATTCGTGTTCGTAAATAAACCATAACAGTAACAGAAAATTCACTTTGTCGGTCATTCTGGGTCATTAGATAGCTTCATAAGAATTGGTTCCTTAACTCCCGGCTGATAAAGCATGCCACATGGGACGGTTTACGAGTCGGTTGTAAAAGTATACGCCGTCTTAAATGAGACATAAACACAGGGACGTGTAAATGAATGTCGCACATTTATTTTATTAGCGTCATTAATTCTTACAGTTTTGTCGCGTCCGAAACAGTTATGTCGCGAACTGCGGACGTTGATGGTCTTTAGGTTTACATTGTTTGTTTCTTTGTTTAGGACGTTAAATTAGATGTTCCGAGAAAATTCGAGAGACATTAAAAGGCCATTTGGAAAAGCTGAATGAAGATGTGTTCATAAAATATCTTACAAGAACAATTGACTTGAATTGAAAATGAATATATTGTATTTGTACGGCATAGTTTTAATTTGTTTTAATACAGTTTTTGAATTTTTTGAAGTTTTTGAAACGAATTTAATCGATTTTTGCAACCATTATATAAAAATAACTAATTATCTACGTTATACATAATGATTAGTGCGGCTATTTCAGGTACTAACACAAACCTCATAGATTGGCTTCATAGTAGGTACCTTCTAATATGATAATAGAGCAAGAGCCCGTGGACGCCAGACCTTCGTTATTTTATAAAAGCTAAAAGTTTGTCAGGGCATAAGCTTTCTATAAACAGGCGTAACGTACAATGACGCAATTTTTAACAATATTCTGAAGTTAATACCCAAAAATCACACTTTTTTATTTGATGAATTTAGATCGGTACAATGCATACCTTTAATGCCGTTTATCTGCCAAAGCCACTGCAAGCCAAACTTCATATTAGTCCAGCGTTCTTATCTGTCAATAGGAGCTTGCCCTGAGAAACTGATGGCGCTGTGTGTTGTTGACAGAATTTATTAACATTTAAATTAGATTTTACCCTGAAGGCAGCGTCTAAAAGAATATAGCTGCCCCTGTCCGTAGTAGGCGACCAAAAGGGATATTTCTTAAATATAATAATTCTATCGATATTTTGTGTTATTTTACTGTTCATGTGTGTGATTATAATTAAGAAGTGATAAATTGGCGTGAAAACAACATTGCAAATCACACCACCCTAATTTACTTTTACAATTCTTGATTGCATAATTGCCTAACAATTTGTTAACAATTTTAATCAACGTATTAGAAAGTGAAGATTCCAGATTAAGGCACACTTGCGCCAGTCAGAGTTAGCTTTTAAGGCCAGATTTAGGATTAATTTTAACAAATATGTATGCAAATATATCTACCTCATATTTTTATTTTTGAAGAATGCTTTCAAAATATTTGTGCCTTATAAGATGTGGATCTGCAACCCATACAAATGCCTTTCTCTAAAACTAATTAAGTATACCAAATATTAGAATAGAATAGAAAAAGTGGCTGTGACATACGGACGGACGGCTAGGCAGCCATGACGAATCTATAAGTAAAAATGTTATTAGCTAAAACACACGACACATTACAAGACAAAAACTCTGAAGGTTAAAAATTTAACACAGTTTGGCACAAACCCGCCTAGATATATATTTTAATTTATATGGACAAGTAAAACACGATTCATTTTTTGTTATTCCATGTTCGTTATATTTTTTCTATCACAAACGATTAAAACTTTGAAGAAAGTAGAGTTGGGCAAAACTTCTTATAAATCGTTTAAAAATATCGGGACTTAAAAAAAATATAATTCAAAGTTCTAACTGATTGACTGGTCATAATAACATGAAAATCAGAGGGTGTGTTCTTTGTGATGTGTGAGTAAGGAAAGGTTTTTTTCGAAACTCTCGCGACTAAATTTATGGGTAAGTCTATTCCTACTCTTTTCTCCATACAAACTTTATAAACATAGTCGACTGTTTTCTCCCTGGATAAGGACATAATAGAAATATGTTTATGCCATAAAACCTATATTAGCTTTGACCGACCATGCCCGCTGTATTTGTTTTTTTTTTCATATTCTACTTTTTTAAACTTTATTTCTATACCTTCTTATTACAAAATTACAAAACGTAGGGGAAAGATCATGACAGATATAGGTTTTATAGTATAAACATATTTGCTCTAATGTCTTTATTCAGGGAGAAAACAGTCGACTACGTTTGTAAGGAGAAAGAGTAGGTAGACTTTCCTCATAACTGAGTGTCACAGTTATTTCAATAATATATAGTAGACGGTCAAACAGCTTGTTCATCAAATAAATAAAGTATTTTACAATAAAACCAAACATTTACAACTTTAGCACAATAAAACTAGATTCATAAAAAACTTGAAATAAAAACCAACATTGTAAAAAAACACACTAAAATTGCTCTAATAAAATTCAAAATTACGACGCGATGCGTAAACATTACCTTTACCTTTGCGTAACTGTTACTGCCTAGTTTATAATACCACAACACTCAACGTCAAAAAAATAATTTATACCTTCATTAGCACATCGTAAAATGGTATCAAAGTTAGAAATATCAAACAGAAGGGTAGGTAAGGTAGGAAAACGGTTTGCGTGCTTACTTTCAACTATTTCGTGGCGTGCTTCACGAAGCAAATTCAATCGGACAGCCAGCGAGTTCCGTGTGTTGTGTGCTTTCAAATATTTATGTGTTGTATTTTATTTTTTAGGTAACTAACTACGCACTGGGTTGAGTCATTCGTCATTATTTCTTTTAGGATTACTCGCATTTCAATTGGGAAATACAATTAAAAATTAAATTCTTTTTCGGTTTTAATTGCAGTCTTGACT
This sequence comes from Idaea biselata, assembly GCA_958496205.1. Lineage (NCBI taxonomy): Eukaryota > Metazoa > Arthropoda > Insecta > Lepidoptera > Geometridae > Idaea > Idaea biselata. The sequence goes on along the minus strand of OY292400.1, from coordinate 26,735,761 downwards.
GAAGAAGAGACCTGTAAAGGTCTCAAAACATTGAGCATTGATATAATGCTAAAAGTCATAAACAGCACGCGATTAAAACCTAAAAATAAGTTTAATTAAAGTACCTACTATTCGTTTTAATTTAATATTATTATGTACCTACTATTCTATGAACCTAACGCACTACAAGTACATAGATCTCCATTTAATAAGCGAAACCGAAAGGGAAGTGTTTCATTTATTTTTTCTATTAATTCAACACCTCTATAAAATTAAACAGCGATAGTTTATTGACCAGAACCGGAAGCAAACCGTTACTTTATTTTTTTACAATTTCAACCCTTTAAGCAAGCAACTTGAAACAACTAAGCGATTCCAGGATTTAATTACTGAATGCAGGCGTTTGATAGAGACGCTGAATATGATGATGATATTATAGGTACAATAGGTATACACCTAGATATTAAGACTTTATAATTATATTAAATATATGTTCAAAGGATATTCTGTTTAAAGGTATATTAGGCGTTTGATAGGGACACTGAATATGATGATGATATTATGCACCTAGGTTTAGATTAGGTCTAGGTTAGGTGAAGACTTTATATTAAAATAAATGGTCAAAAGATATACTGTTTATGTACGTTCGAAAATATTAAAAGCACTAGCCAACTGAACACTTCGATCTGTTTTTGTTTTAGTTTTGATCGTTTGTATCATACGAATTGTATGTTTTCTTTCCATGTTTACTAATAAATACCGTTACCTACTGACATACTGTTACCTACTGAAATGAAACTAGACAAGTACGCTGGAATTGCTATATCATACAAAATGACATTAGATCTTAGTGCCGATTTGATTTGCGCCATATTGCGCTGTTGTCGCGCGGTTTCTATTGAACGTGATGGTGGCCGTCCGTGGAACTAATAGTACCATCACTTTCAATAGAAAATGCGCGACAACAGCGCAACATGGCGCAGATCAATAGGCACAAAATTCAGTGCGCTATGTCCTGTCCGGCGACTTGTACAATGGAGGTCAGTGCTTTTACCTCACCGGAACGGTGACCGGGAATAAAACCTACCCAAACTTATTAATATATATTTTTAATGTATTTTGAATTAAAACAAATTCCGTGATATATGGCATGCACCTTACAAATGCAGCTCTATTAAATAATAGATATACCGGAACATTGAACTCTACACCGATCAATCAATCAATTATTATTGTACTAACCAAAGAAGTACATTAAAAACATTTTAGTTCAATAATAACGTTGTTTTTCATCGCAATGCATATTAAACTCCGGGAAATTGTTACATCACGATACCAGAATGAAAAGTCACCGTTATTTTTGCATCGCAGTACGAAGGTAATACTGTTGGAAATATGACGCGTGATATATCAGTACCTACGCACCCTTTTCTATTTAGGGTTTGGTTGTTCTTCAAGCGATGCGAAAACGAATCAATATACGGTAACTATATTATGGTATCATTTACGAATTCTTTTAATATTGTCGAATAATAAACTTTCTACTATGCTAAATTATTCAAGTTTAAAATATATTTTATTTCTATATGCCTCTTTTAAACGATGTATACAATTGTAAAAATGATGCCTTTTGGGAGCGAGACTTGAATGTTGGACTTTTTTTCTATTCTATATTTTTATAGGAACTAAAGTGAAATAAACCTTTTGAAGATATATGTAGATTTGGATGCTTGTATAAAAAAAATTGAAGACATTTTTCGGTTTTAATCGCTTAGTGTTTATTAGGTACTTTAAGCATTGTTACAACGCTCAACGTTTCGAGACCTTTACAGGTCCCTTCTTCAGGATTGACGAAAAGAGTCTTTAATTTCAATACGACATCGCGAAAACAGAAGAAAAATCTATGCTTGTATAAATTTAAAATTCATAGTACTTTTATTAATTCGACTATTACAATACCTATATCTCTTTGAATCGTTAATTATATAATGTAATCTACTGTGTCTTCGGAACGCGACCTCCAATGAGAAGAAGACACAAGAAACTCATGGGTTTTTTTTTGTATATATTTTTTCTTGCAGTAATCATGTGTACATTTGTTATCACCGACATCGCAAAAACCTTATTGCGTTTTTCGCTACAAGACTGACCACACCTTTACCGGGTCCCTTACTAAAGGTTCACATGCATCGGCTAAGCCTGGCTTATTTTTCAACATCATTAGCCCCGTCACAATGTGAAAGGTTAACGCATTATTTGCAGTAACGTGATAATGTGATATAATGTACGAGAAAGGAAAAATGGATGCCGCATTTATGAGTTGGTTCATTGTAAATGAAAAGATCCCCTACTTGTTTATTATTCGACGTGACTGTTAGCTCAAAACTGAGTTGTGGAAAATGTTGTTGGTAAGGTTCTTGCGCTAAATTAGGTAGGTACTAAATTTTTCTTCGGTTTTATTTATACTTATTTATTCGATTTTAATCTCGTTGCATTAATTTTATTAAGCGTTTTTCAGCGCAATGCGAATAAAACTAAAAAAAGAGTATACCGCTTAAAATTAAATCCATTATTTAATCTTAATTGAGTACAAAGTTATAGGCCTTTAGTGGTAAAAGATAGCAGAGCAGTAAATGACAGAGACAAAAGCACCAAATTATTCGTATTCGTACTAAACCCCATTTGCGCCAGCGTGATGTAGCTTCTAACCCCTGAATTAGACCGAGTTTTAAAAAAAGTGTCCTAAATGTAAGCAAGTCCCAGCCTAGCGCTAGCCAATGAAGAAAGTCTGGGGTAAACTAGCAAACCTTAAGTTCTCCCTGCACGGTGGCAGGTAAGCTGCTAGGTTCCAAAGTGGGTTTCCATCAGGTCGACAGCATAAGTATTGTTAAATCAATTTGCTTTAGGTGTGGTCAATGATGTCTTACGTAGTTATGTAAGTCGTCAATCATTGGCCACATTAAACGGAACCGGAACAGTATTGTTCCGACCCCAAACAATTTGGGGTTTTACAGGACCCCGGCTCCCGAGAAGGATACAACCGGGAACATCCCTCAGATGGGATGCGCAAACCAAAGAACAACACACTCTGAATAATAGAGTAGATAATGACGATTTGGTTTGTAGAAAGTACAGTTCAAGACTCTCATAAAAATTATCGATAAAATGTGCAATAACAAACAAAATGGTAGGAAATATGAATGAATCGTTATTCAGTTGAGGGTAAAGGAGGTTGTATAATGGTATTGCAGGGGTGCGTCAAGTGACTGTCTCACTGCCATCCATTATAACGAAGTCTTATTCTAGTACAAGTCAGCTATAACGTTTTGATATTGCGCAATACAAGTTATAAATATATACGATGAAAATATTATGCACGATTTTTTCGTGCAAAAGTTTTTCGATTTTGTTTCCTTAAAACTGTTTTGGTCAATCATAAAGACTGTGTCGATTGAAGAAAATAATTATTTGTTTTGTTCAACGCGAAACACTGTTTTTTTTAAATTAGATTATACCTAATATAATATTTAATATAGCTAGAACGTAGTAGTGGGTGTTTAGATAAAATAGCAAATCTATACTAATATTATAAAGCTGAAGAGTTTGTTTGTTTGTTTGAATGCGCTTATCTCAGAAACCGCTGGTCCGATTTGAAAAATTATTTCAGTATTGGACAGTCCAGTTATTGAGGAAGGCTATATTATATAAAAAAAAATAGGCGGAGAAGTCGCGGGCACTGCTAGTATTTCATAAATTTTGTTTAACAACTAAAGCTACCACGAAGATGTAATTGCTCAAGGTATTCTATTGGAAATACTTTACAAGAGGAAATGCTCAAAAAAATCCTTCTGTGACAGGGTTCGAACCCGTGCCCTTCGCTTGCCGGGCGAGTAACATATTTCTAAGATAGGAAAATTTTAATCGCTCGTGGGTACTTGAACGCAAATTAAAAACACGATGGTAAACTTAGATGAAAACAAAAATAGTAGATACCGTATATTCTAACATTGCATATTCGAAAAATGAGCTAGAAACACCTACATGCATTTTCTTAAAATTATTGTATTTAAAAACATTTGTCTTTAAGAATGATTCAGACATTTGTAAATAATCAAAAAGATAATCGCAGTGTGACAGCACGTGCTCACGCGGCAACAGTTCGACATACGACTGAGGCTAGTGCGTCAGCTAGACGCAGTTTTATCGTCTCATTTTCCGAGACTAGGTAACGTATCTGCTGTTTTCATCTAAGTTGGTAAATCACTTTACGTCGCGAATGTGACAAAAGTTACATTAATTTGGAAAATTTAATTATAGTTCCAGAATAGGTACGCGAAAGATGTTGCGTACACATTGCCAAGAGCTGCATTCATTAACTAATGTATAGACTTACAAAATATTTGCACATAAATTTCGTTTAAGGAAGGGAAAAACTTGGGAGTCACAGAATAACGAATGATCTCGAATGATCGTTATTTTCTTGTCTTCCTGATGTTTAGATCCTCTTTCTTCGTGTTTAGCAATTCTTACGGATATTTAGTAAATATCCACGCCCATAGCCGTAAATATTATTTATAACACATTTGCTCGTAAAGGCTCGTATTTCACCAATTTCAATATCGTAATGTATGTCATTACGTACTTGTGCGTAATCGTAAAGTAAAACGCACGAGTTTCTTTCTAATAAGGTAACACGTACGGTTTATCATGCTCCGTCTAAAACCAACGGTACTTTTTTAAATCTTAAGAAAAAAAAAGCAAAGAAAGCAAATCAAAAAGTTTTTATGTCAGAAAAGTGGTCAATATTTTATGAATAAAATTAACTTTGGGAGATAAAATATAAAAAATAAACATTTAATTCTTTAATTTAATTCATTTTGACAGTAAATTACATCTGTAACAGAAACAAAAAAATATTAATTTACTTTATTAGTAATACTGGCTGTTTTTGTACCGTTGCCTTAAAAAAAAAAAGCACTGATGCCCGCGCATCGCTAATTTGTGAACAAATAAAAATTATTCCGCGCGCTTTTTCTTTTCGCTGTATTGTTTTTATTTGATTTCCTCGCAAATGTGTTATAAAACGTCGTATGACATACGTGCGCTTTGATAATTACAGCCTCTGCTTTCTTGTAGCCCTCGCCTACGGCTCGGGCTAGCAATATCGCCTCGGCTGTAATTTTCAACTTACCGCACTTATATCATAATGTACTATTACGGCTATGGCCGTGGATATCGAGACATAGCGAGAAATGAAACTGAATTAGTTTTGCTTTAATCTTGTAAATAAAATTAGGACCTACCTTAGTTACAGTAAGTAATATTTCCCATTTCCCTAATAAACTACAGTTAGTTTATTTCTTGATTTCAGATTACAACCTGACTTTTTTAAGCTAAATAAAAAATAAGCTAACAAAATAATTGTATCATCCCAAGATTCGAACGCCGTCCTCTTCGAAACAGAAGTCAGAGTCCCGGAGAGTCATACGGTACAGGCTAACGAGTCTTTAATAAGTGACTCGAAATTAACTAACACTTCTAGCACTATGTGTAGGCTTGACACAGCGTTATTGATACGTAATATAGCGTGGCGAGGCGTCGCCATGGCCTGTATCGCCATGCGGATTTTTAGGTTTACCCGCGCCTATAGATGTTTAATAAATAAATAAATAATAAATAAAATTTGTTTATTTCCACAAAAATGTACAAATACAATTTTAACATTCACTATCAAAATATCTTTAATTGATTCAAAAATGTCACAGAATTCATCAAAATTAATCAAAAGTTTATATGATAGATGCGGCTGTCACAAAACGTTTATCCGAATCCAAGGAAAACCAGTACAAAGGTACTTTCAACCTTTATCCTGAATGACTTACAAAGGTCGTAGCTCAATTTTTAACAACTCATGTCGTATCTGTCACATTACCAACTCTACATAACTACTACGTTACTTAAACACTACTTAGTTCTCATTACACTTGCCTAAAAGATTTATAAAAAAAACCGGGCAAGTGCGACACTCGCGCACAAAGGGTTCCGTACCACTATCATAATTGGATACGGAACCCTAAAATGGTTTACAACAACCAATTTTTAAATTTTATAGGAAAATATGAAATATTTATCTTCGATTCTTACTCCCATCAAACGACCGAATCACTCAAAAAAAAAAACCTTGGCACAAAGAAAATCTGAAACTTATAAGAAACTCAGTAAGTAAGGCAGACTGGTATATTTGACAGATAGGGCAGCCATTTTGAATTCCATGACCAACTCGATTTGTCCTGACCAATCAGAAGCGACCTCACATTGTACTAAACTCCTTGTAATTTTTAAACACGTTTGTTGTATGGGAGCCCCTCTTAAATATTTGTTTTATTTTGTTTTTAGTATTTGTTGTTGTAGCGGCTACCGAAACACATCTTCTGTGAAAATTTCAACCGTCTAGCTATTACGGTTCATGAGATACAGCCTGGTGACAGACAGACGGACAGACGGACAGACGGACAGACGGACAGACGGACAGACGGACAGACGGACAGACAGGCAGCGAAGTCTCAGTAATAGGGTCCCGTTTTTACCCTTTGGGCACGGAACCCTAAAAACCAACTCATTCCCAGCTTTCAGCAGCTTTTTTACTAAACTTTTTCCTTACAACTCAGCCCAAAGCAAACAGACCAAGCCTGTATGAGCTGAAAGTAAATGGAAATTCTTTTCACCGTCGCTAATTCACAGTTATTCCTCATGAATTGCTATAAATGGCACCGTCAGGGCCACAAAGACAGGCTTTAACGCGGTCTTAACTTGGATAAAGTCATTCAGAATGCACGTTTTAAAACTACATTAATAATCTGAGGGAAAGACAAAAGTTGGGTTTAAAAGTTGTTGACAGTGACGCAATGAAATGTGGTTAAGTAGTCAGATTAAAATCCTTTTTATTAATTAGTTAAACGATGGTTTGTTTATAAATATTTCATACATGAAACCCAAAATTAATGGTTATACCGGTTACTTGGCTACTAATAATGAAGACAAATAAAAAACCATAATCCTTCCTTTTGGCATCGCCGTAGTCGCGTTAAAAGATTAAGAAGGTAGGCGTTTTATTTTCGAAAGTGGTTTTTTAAATCTATATCTATACTAATATTATAAAGCGGAAAGATTTGTATTTATGTATGTGTGTGAGTCTGTATGTTTGTTATGAATAAACTCAAAAGCGATTTCAAAAATTCTTACACCATTACAAAGCTACATTCACCCTGAGTAACATAGGCTACTTTTGATTCCGATATTCCCACGGGATCAGGACTTACGCAGGTGAAACCGCGGGACGCAGCTAGTGTAATATAAATAACATGAACAACACACAGCGCCATCTAGCCCCCATGGTAAGCTTCTAAGCTTTTGTAATGGTGACAAGACGATAAATATGATACCTAAATTTATTTTCTTTTGTAAATACAAACATTTTATATAGGTACACAGAGACACCCAGACCAATAACAATATGAGACACCTTATCAAATCAGTGGCACTAAAAGCTTCAGATCTACCAAAACAATAAAGGTAGACAAACTTTACTCAATATAAGCCTCTAAAACCAGACAGAAAATAAAAATAAACTGAAATGAAAATACATAAACAAAATCAGCGTAGCCCCCACTTTATCTCCCTGGTCTCCAGTGCCTTGCAACTGTAATATCTCAGAATGTCAGACGGTAGCGCAATCACTGCCGTCTCAAAGGTGTCACCAGTTGCCTTGGCTTGCCGTGCCGAGGCTGCCTCTTGACGTTTCTTGTTAACTCGCCTATTGCGCTTTCCACTATGATTCTGTACATTTTACTAAGTAATATTATTTCAATATTGTTAACCCACAGAAGTATGGTTTTTGATGCTGATTACTGATTATCCGATTACGGGGTTGGGGCATTCGGATTCACTTCAAATTGTTACGTTGTTAACTTTGTTATTTTGTCTACATCTACACTAATATTATAAAAAAAAAACACAAAAATAATCATTAATAAAAACGTGAAGAGTTAGGGTCTTTTCCTTCAATTTGTATATTACAAATAGGTCCACCTACATGCCCACGAAGTTTGTCTAACCCTCGACCAAACATCCTGTATAATTGTAATTTTATACTATGACATTTATACCTACATAAAAAAATGTTTGTGATTATTATAGTTAAGTAGGTACCTATACAATTTACTAAAATTGCCCACAGCTAAAAGAGAAAAAGTTAGTGAATAACCAACTTTGTTCCAGAACAAGAGGCTCTTATGATTGATCGCGTAATAATTAGTGAAACTGCATATTATGAGATCTAGAATGAATGGCTAAACGTTATGATATTTACATAAGGACACCTACTCTTTCTCCGTACAAACGTAGTCGACTGTTTCGTCCCTGGATAACGACATTAGAGTAAATATCCTAGAACCTTACTACTTTCTGTTATAATTATGTTAGTAGAATATGAAAAAAAAAAAAAAAATTAGGGCATGGTCATGGCAGATATAGGTTATCATACTTAATAAAACGCAAGTGTAACTAACTCACTGACTGACTGAATGATGGACAACGCACAGGCTAAACGGCTGGGTTGAAATTTGGAACATAGGTTCTTTAGGGGTTGAAAGTGAGCACTAAGAAAGGATTTTTGGAAATTCCACCCCTAAGGGGGTAAAAATGGGGAAAACGTTTGTGTGTAACTTCGTAACGGCTTGACCTAGAATCTTGAAATTTGACATAGAGATTGATATGGGGTAGTAATTGAATCTCTAAAAAGTTTTTTTCCAAAATTCAACCCCTAAGAGTTTTTAATTGGGGATGAAAGTTTCTATGGGAATTGATTCAAAAAGAATTTTGTTACTGTTTTCGGGGGTACTATCCGAAGCCCGACGGGTTTCGGGTTCCCATCTTGTATGACATAAAATTATACACATTTGGTATAAAGTCTATAATAAGGGAGGAAACAGTCGTATTTATTTGTATTTAGAAGAGTGAGTATTCTTATCTTTCAATAGTGAAAATGAATAGATAAAATGAATTGTGAAACTTAATAAAAACTATGAAAAACGATTAAAATGATAATAAGCTTTATGTTAAATATGGAAATTTGAAGATTCTTTGTGATTTTCAGGCTGCATAATTTTCTATTATATTATTACTAGTCGTAGCGCTTCATGCCGCCGTTGGTCTTGCCGAAAGAAACTTATAACTGGCAGTTGACAGAACGAAGGTTCACGCAAGATGACAACGCTCCCGTCCACATACAAGAAAGTTATAATTTTTAAATTTAAAACGGATTTCGAGAACAAAATAACCTTACCTAAGTGCATACACTCTTCATCATAAAAATCGGTCCAGCCGTTCTTGAGTGATTGCATTTCGAACTAACACAACGTTGCTTTGTATTAGCCTTATTAATAATCGTGGAGTACGGTCGAAGTAGTTAAAACATACTTTGTCTTTTTCGTGGCAAGACCTTTGAAAGTTGACATACAGAAACAAAAAGTGGTAAAGTTACTCCAACCTTACTCCACGTTTATTACTAAGGCTATATACCGTTTATTGATATATTAGATTTATAAGAAAGAAACTTATTATTTTCCGCCATAAAATATTATTTCTCCGGTAACGATCCTAACCATAATTTATATTCAAGGATCGTAATATTCTAATAGAATAACATTTCAATCCAAATAAAATTCTTTATCTTTTCTCACTCGGTTAACCCTTAAATGCTGAAACGCCAGCTTTGAATGAATGCCGGTGGCGGGCAGTCAAGCATGCTGTATTGTCCGTCAGTCCAGATGCATACGCGCGTTTTCGACGTGTTGAGGCGCCGCGCCGACGTCTTTAGACGTTATTTAAAGCCTCATTGTGCCATCGGCCATCTCGATTTGACTCTTGATAAGCGATTGTTTCGACTGATGAGCTTCAGTTTCGAGTTTATTTAAATTTCGAACTTCGATTATTGGGTTATGTAAAATATTTTATATGAAGAGTTCGAATGTAAGTTTCACACGTGGTGTACGTGTGAAAATGCCCGCAGTTATATCACCATTTTAGTGTTAAAAACCCAAGAAGACTTCATCATTTTTATGGATAGATAAATCGATCACCTCTATGGCACACTGTCAAATAAGTCTGTGACGCTGAAGGTTCTGAGTTCGATTCCCAGAGACTGGAATAAATTTTATTATACATATGATAGATTACTAGAGGTACAGCTGACATATTATGTTTTCAAAAACAAAAAGGTTTTCTATCTGATTATCTTAACACAATCGAGTTGCTTAGCTTTGAGCTAGATACTTCTGTCGCTTTGCTGTGTTGTGTATTTTTATACGCACACGAAAAATGACAAAGTCAAAAATGTATTCCCAAATCTTAGCACAACTGATGAAATTATCGCTGAGACTTTTAAAGTTGGTACTGATGGGTATTATAAATATATACATTTTTCCGTCGTCCCCTCGTAACAGACATCGTAAGTTAATTATCTTTATCATTTTTCTGTTTATATTAATTAAAAAGCTATTAAAAGAACCTCTTTAATTTTATGAGACAACATTTAAAGTCAATCTCGTGAGATTAGTGTCAAATTAAACGAACCATCATCGATCCAAAATTGATTTTTGAGACCATCCATCAATCTTTTTGACTTATTGATTGATGATTATGTCTCATAATGACGGAAAGTAATTAAAAAACTACGACCTACCATATCGTTTTCTCACATGTCCGAAAATGACCAGTTTTGGTTGACCCTTCTAGGTATTGAAGGGTTAACAGTGAATAGAGCTCAGGTACTAGTGTTCAAATGTGACGGCAGTCAAATTATTTTATTATCAAGTACACAATCGCGTTAGGTATGTTTCTTGTTTGCATCGTTTAATTTTGCTTTGACAGGTTATTTATTTTATTTAGGACACAGTTAAATTATCTTTGCGTTGTTACCTAACTATAACGTATTTACTAACCAATATACTATTGTTTATTTCTGAATTTGTTTTTTAAATGCATAACTACTAGATATATTTTAAAGGAAAGATACATCTTCGAAAAAAATCACCTTTGGCGAGGTTCAAACTCACGTTTCTGTCTACAATACGGGAGTTCCCATCCCGAGCGATGAATTTAAGAATGTATATTTCCTTGTCTACTATTTTGGACTCAGGCTCGTTTGGACGCATTTACAGGAACCACTTTCCAGTGATGCACTTACCCCTGTGCGAATGATTAACTTTACATCATCACAGAACCCTCATCACAGAACACACTCTTCAAATTTCCAGCGTTCTCTACTATCAGCGGTTTTAGTTATGCGTTGATCTATCAGTCAGTCAGAACCAAGCATTTTACTGAAATAGATTTTTCTAGATTCTTCTTCTGTTTTCGCAATGTTGTATTGAAATTAAAGACATTTTTCGGTTTGAACGTTGAGCGTTGTAACAATGCTAAAAGTAATAAAAACCACGCGATTCAAACCGAAAAATGTCTTTAATTTCAATAGATTTTTCTGTTTTACTTTTAGCTTTTTTTACCCAACGTTTTGAGGACTTTACAGTACCTCCTGACTTATAGACTATTTTCATCATCATATTTCACGGGTCATAATCGCGTGATTTTTACTTTTTAATTTTCTTACCTTAACGTTTCGACCATGTTACAACGGTCTTGGTCGCGAATATAAAATTATGAGTTCCAATCGTGTTAGTTAAAAAGTTTATTAGACTAGGTATTTCATATCAGCATAGCGATAACCAAGGAAAATCTTTAAAAGATGTCAAATAAAATTCTAACTTTTAGATCTTTTGCCAAGTTCTCGTCAGTTCTTGTAATTTGTAATCTTGATAAGGTACTGTGAGCAAAACTTGGAAGGAACCAGTGAGCTGATTTAAAATGTAAATCTAATTACTCTACTCTTTTCTTGTTGAACTAATTGAATCGAATCGAATTGAAATTAAAACTTGCCAGACTGTTGACAGAACTTTTAACGATTTAAATGATAAGTAACAACTTTTTAAACCTATTTTAATTGGCTGGCTATGAATTTTTTAAACATTTTAAATTTATACAGTTTGTTTTGAAGACGGTAAAATATAAACTTTTTAAACTAACACGATTGGTAAGAGAAAGAAAAAAACACTCTATTAAGACCCGGGAAAATAAAGAATGACGGTAAGATAAGCTGAAAGGAGGTTGTTCTAGTCTAGATGTTTAATCTATTTTTTTTGCGAAAGTTTTAGAGATTATAATTTTATTATGTCGACTGGGGTAACAGCTGTATTTGATCAACTTAAGGTTAAGGAACAGCTGATTTTTAATTAAATGTTAAACTATTAACTACTATGGGTGTCCTTCTATCTATACATATAATAAAATCGTAACTCAGCGGTGTCTGTTTTTGAAAGATATAAAAAAAATATAAATGGGAGGGGTACCTATTAACGCAGTAGAACCCATTTCTATGTTTTTTTGTTTGTCTGTTTATCTGTTTGTGTGTGGCTTTGACTACGCTAATCTCAGAAACGGCTGATTCGATTTCAACCAAATTTGGTATGCAGATAGCTTTAGATCCCGATTAGGCTTTAGGCTAATTTTTATCCGGATATCAAGTCCGGTTATCCGGATAAAGTGTTTTTTCTGCTTTTACTTAATTAGTTTGAATGTTCAATTGAAGAAATATGTTGTGTGAAATCAACATGTGATTAACCGGATATCCGGTAGAAAATTAAAAAAACCGGATATCCGGTAATTCCTAAAATACCGTATACCTTTGTCTCTCCATATGGAGAGACATAGGATCCGGATTCTTCGGACATACGGAAATTCTTTATAATGGCTGTTTTAACTGACTTTAAAAAAAAGAGGAGCTTCTCAATTCGACCCGCATATTTTTTGTATGTGGATATGTTCACGCCGTATTCCGGGTTATGAAGTCCGATTTCGATAAAAAAACAAATTTGGTAAGTGAGAGTCCCGAGTTGGTCTCATTAATTGTTGGTGAAGATCTGATGAGAACCTTTGGAATGATGAGCAGAATAGCATCCCAAAATGCAGTATATTACTAATTTTTGGACTTCCATCAATAGAATCGGCTTATGAAGAACTAGGTACGAATTGATGGACCACCCGAAACCACCTTCTCATCAGAAAACTCCTCAATGACTAAAGTTACGATTACAATTTTGATAATTTTAGTGGCAGGCGAAAATGCGCTAAAAATGATAAAAAATATAGCTGTAATCGGGTAGTTTTACTGTGTAAATGCAGATTGCATGTAGTTTACGAGGCACGATGGCAGCTGCGGCAGAGTGTGGATTCCGAGTCGAGGGTTCCGCGTTCGAATCACGGACCGGCGCATTCCCGTTTTAGGGAACGGTGGCCTACCGAGCCGAGTGATGGCTTCCGATTCGACAGCTGCGCGTTCGAGTCCCGAGTCCCGGACACGACGTTACGTTTTAACCTCCAGATGGTCGTCCACCTTGCCGTTGTGAGGGGACTCTGTAGCTGCAAGCTAAGAGGCGCACGAGGTAGGCAACCGGGCTTGCCTGGCTTTAACCCGTAATCCCGCGTCAGCAGGCTCGGGGGTCCTTTACGCAAGAAAGGGGCAACGTGGAAGACAACCACTATAAAAAATACCTAAGCCTCTGGTGGTGAACTCGGTGGGTAGGTAGGGGTTTTTATCACCGTCTTTGGGGGCCTCGAGACAGTGGTGTGACCGTGCCGAGGGAGGGGAGACGGAGAGGGATTGTTTTTCGGGCAGAGATGAGGCTTGGAAAGGCCGCCGTTGTAGCGGTTGATGGATGTAGTCCATGAGGAATTCCCACTGGCCTCGACAGTTGTGGAGCGAGGGACACCATGAGGGTTTAGTTTATACCTATGGTAGGGAGCCCAACAAGAGTGGCCTGACGGTGCATAAGGCGCATAAAAAAAAGATTGCATGTAGGTAGTATAGCTGCCCGACTTCAGCATACATAACAGATAAGTCGGTTGCACTGAATGTAGGGAAGCTTATTTTTATTGTTTTATCCATTTTTTCGGACAGTCGGGTTTTGATTTTTTTTACGTTTTCGATAAAGGCTATTATAATAAGTAATGCGAAAAAGCATGCCACAAGTTACCTATCGCTGCGCTGTGCAAAATCCACACTTAAACAGACTCTGCCATGATTTTCTTCTGATCAGCAACAGACTTCCCTGGTCGTCCGTTCAAGTGTAGACTTTTGCACAGCGATGGGTAGGTGTCCGAAAAACGCTGACGAAGTTGCGGGCACAGCTATGTATAATATGTATGTATTTACAAAAGAAAAATAAATATAAGTATTATATCCGTTGTCTAGTCACCGTAACACAAGATTAGTCGCTTACCACGGGGCTAGATGGCGCTGTGTGTTGTTCATAGTTTTTTTTTAAACTAACAATTTCGGAAAAATAGTCCAAATTTCCAACAGTAGTAAAACAAAAACATTGCCGAGACGTATTTAATCATTTTGCTCCGTTTTGGTCTAGGTTGAAAATATTAGGTTTTCAATCCTATTGCGAAAGAACAATGGCAGGTCGCCAAACAACGTTTTTATCAATTTAAAACTTAGGCGTCTAGATATAAAAAAAATACTAGTAGAATCTACAGAAGTCCCAGAATACATAAAACTAACTAAAACACCTTATATCACCGAAGTTAAAAAGATAAGAGTATTTTAAAATAGCCTTCTCGGCCGTTGTCGCCATGTTGGATTAATGAGGAATTAAAAAAACAGTTGCGTGTTTTTGATATTAGAAAATAAAATACATACGTGATTAAAATATAGACGTTACACGCAATTACAAAAACAGCATTACATAATTAAGTTGTTTTGACTATAAGTTTCAGTATCTCGACAAATGGCATCTCGAGAGTCCGGGGCCAAAAAAGAAAAAGAAAAAAGTTACAGTCTAAATATGGTGCATCGGAAGTTGAAGTAAATAGTAATAATAACTTATTTTTTTATTTTAAAAACGTTCGTCCTTTTGAATAAACTAATAGTGTCAAAAACCACAAAAAAAATATTGAAATTCATTCGTTTTACACTCATTTTTAGACGTTTTTGTTGGGTGATATCAAGACCGCCTATGTTCTTTGAGACTTCTTAAAATAATAATATGGCTTTTTAAAGCCCAGCGCAAGAAAACAGGCGAGCAAGAATACAATGTATTACTCACAATTTCGAGCTAGGACAACCATCTTCCGCCTAAAATTACCGTCCCAGAAACACATTGTATATCTATCTAATATTACTTCTTACTAATATTATAAATACCCTCCCCATTACAATTCTTGTTCATCCAAAGGTTGCCTGGAAGGAATCGCTTTTAGCGATAAGGCCGCCTATTGTACCTTTAATATAATTAGCTGTAAGTTTTTGTTTATGTTATTTTTTTTTTTTAAACTTGGTACAATAAATTGTTTTTCTAACGTAATCTAAATGAGAAAGAATCTATCTCTGTTACATTTTCACGCCTAAACTCTGACGCTGACGACCTCTGTGGCGCGTCGTGCGAGAGCGCGACTGCAATGCAGGAGGTTGCGGGTTCGATTCCCGCCGGGTGCAAGTATTTATACTTAAAAAATAAATATTTGTGTCTGGTCTGGGTGTCCTTCTATGTATAATATGTATGTATTTACAAAAGAAAAATAAATATAAGTATTATATCCGTTGTCTAGTCACCGTAACACAAGCTTAGTCGCTTACCACGGGGCTAGATGGCGCTGTGTGTTGTTCGGAGAATTTATTTATTTATTTATTTATTAAATACATTGCTTCTAGGTCAAATGCCTTCTACCTGTAAAACTAATGTTATCCCTTAACCCATTGCTACTGTATCTGAAATACAATTAACTGTACCAGCCTGCGTTGAGGTCAATTCCAAGTAGATGTGACAAGATATCTCTGTACGTGACGTCGGTTATCTGAATACAAATTTTAATTGAACACGTTTGTAAGGAACATTGGAATTTCAACCCTATTCTGAAAGCTATAGAATACAGACAATTTTATTGATCGGGAAAATTCAGTTTGATGAGCTAAAGTCTACTTTATGGACGTGAATTTTACAAACCTTTAAAAAAAACCTTCTTAGTGCGAGTCGAAGTCGCGCACGAAGGGTTCCGTACCATTATCAATTTAAAAATACGTCTGTCGGAGCCAGACTTAAATCATAATACTATCATTATTATAATATTTTGTTTTTAGTACTTATTGGTTTTCTAGATATAGTGACAGACAGACGGACCATGTTTTTTTAGTAAAAGGGTTCCGTATTTATGCTCTTTGAGTACAGAACCTTAAAAGTAATAATTAATAATTGTATGCTCAGTTATAAGAAGCAAATAAAATACTTTTTATTATGTTTTATTATTTAATACTTCAAAATGGTTTTTTACTGCATATTGTACATTAAAAATGAATCAAAACGAATTCATACAAATTAAAACAGCAAGTATTATAAAGCTTGCAAATAAATGGACTAATTCAAAACTTTATAACCCCATTATATTCGTAACAAGCTATATTAAAAGCCACAAACCCACCTTAGTCCTAAAATTACTCTACAAGCAAGGTTAATCTGAAATTTAAACTCATTTCACCCTCATTACGGAAATCAACAGGATTAAACTATACAAAAGGTACTGAAAATTTATAATTGTACTGATTTTTTTTCAATTTGTTCATGTTTTTATTTGCATTTCACGAACATGCACATATTTTTTGACTTCATTGTCGCGTTCTATGAGTTGAAATGAGGTCAATACCTATTTAACTATCTTCTGGATGACCAAAAGGGCTTGCTGATACTTTGGCTAACAAAACGATATTTTTTGACTTCATTGTCACGTTTTCCATCAGTTGAAATGAGATGAATACTTGGTTAACAATCTTTTGGTGACCAACGGTCTTGCTAATGCTGTTTTGGCTAACAAATAAGTAGAATTTTATTCTGTTTCTGACCCAGGAACGTTGTGATACTTTTTAATATTTGAAAAGACGGTAGTTTCCTTGTAACTTTTTAATACAATAGGATGACAAATTACATCTCAGTCAATCCTAAAGAAGAGACCTGTAAAAACCGGACCGGAGACCGATCTTGAAAGTTGAACATTGAAACAATGCTAAAAGAAATAAACACCGTGGGATTAAAACCGAAAAATGAGTTTCATTTGTAACTCATTTTTTTTGGATTTAAAGAATCAAAAGTAGCTTATGTCATTCTCCAAAGTCCTATCTATCACCATATCAAAATTCATCAATGCCTATCAGTTTAGCGAGTTACCTGGTGGGTTACTTCGGTTCGTTTTGATACGACAACGATACTGTCATAACGATGGTTCTACTGTCACCCTACTATCAGAATATGACAGTAGAATCATCGTATGACAGTATCGATGTCGTATCGAAACGAACCGCAGTAACCCTCCTGCTCATTTGTAATATTAGTATGACCTAGTAAGAAGTAAGATACGATGTACGACATTGTATATTTGATATTTTTGATTAAAAAGCTAATACAATTTTTATGTAGATAATTTTTCTAATCAACGCTTTGTCCAAGTCTACTCTTCTGAAACTGTCTCAATTTAATCTTTTGTGGAGGCAAATATTTTATGACCAGTCAAAGAGGTATTTTGTCCCTTAATCGTAAAGAAAGTATCTGACAGACAAAACGTCCTATGAATAAAAGGATCGCTAAAGGATTGATAAAACCTGGTTATTCTATTAGAAACGAAGATAGCTATTTAGCCGGTAACAAGGATTCGATTTATTCAATTGATAAAATACCTAGCCGTTTCAATTACTGAAATAGAATCGGATAGAATTGACTATTATTATCAAGTTGAATCGATTATTAGGAACAATGCTGATTGAACTTGTTACTGGCTAGTTTGCAAGAAAATTGCTTGCTTAATTTTGTATCAGGTTTCGAATGGCGATCGATATAAAAGTTTATAATTGTGGGTTATGAATTGTTTAAGATGGTCAGTCATTGAACTACATTTGTGTCTTCTAGCGTTGCCTAACTATCGATAGTTTTACGATCGATAGCTAATGTCAAAATTCATCTATACAATTTATCGATAGGCCTATCGATACTATCGATATTCTCGATAGTTTTGCCCTATCGATAACATACCTACTGCATATTTTCATTACATACTAGGTATGCAGTATGTTATGTAGGTTACGTTAGAAGAGTTTTAGTGGGTTAATCTCTGGTCAAGTGGTGACTACCTTAAGCCCCTTTGGAGCCCCTTTGAAGTGATGGAACAGTGCATGCAGACTGTATTCCTCCTCGTTAAAAGGGACTAAGTTCGATGTTTTGTTTTTAATTTAGTTGGTAAAACGATAACCGTAATTAATACAAGCCTTGACCAGCGATTTCACTCGCGTAAGCACAGAATACATAAATAGTACAAGTAGCGTAAGTTTGGGGTCTAATTAAAAAGCAGCAGTATAAATCCTACTAATTTAATAAAAGCTGTGATATAAGTAAATATTTTTGAGTATGTATGTGTGTGTTTGTTGCTCCTCTGCACTAAATCTGCTGAATCGATTGCTATGAAACACAGTATAGATAGCTGGAGATGTGGAAAATCATATAAGTTACTTTTTATCTTGCCATTCTCACGGGATCGGGAAACACCGTGTGGCTCTGCTAGTATTATTATAAGATTCCATATTTTTAATTTCCATCGCAAACGGTTCAGCAGTTTTTGTTTGAATTCATTAAATTTTAGGTTTAGAACTTGTCGGGTTGCCTGAAAGAGATCGCTTTTGGCGATAAGGCCGCCCATTGTACCTATTCTAAAATTAGCTGTAAGTTTTTGTTTTTGTAATGTGTTTTGTAAATTTTTGGTGGAATAAAGTTTTTATCTATCTATCTATCTTGTCAAAATGTATGTAGGAATGCTTATGATTTTGTATTAAATATTTGAAGGTCATTATTTTATTTCAAAGTCACAGTTCCGCATTACCCATACCTACATAATTACAACTGTTTTGTATTCCAAAAACATTTCCCCGAAATATGTCACGAAGAAAATGATAAGAGAAACCTAAATAAAACATACAAATGCAGTTAAAAGGGCACATAAAATTCAACCCGCCCGTAATATTGTATGTTCCCCACGTATGACAATATCTTGAAGACATATTTTTACAACCCCTAAGGTTATGAGCCGTAAGCTAAGGGATACGTCAGTTATGTATTTGTTTATGAATTTTGGGCACAGACATTTGTTCTGTTTAATAACGTTTGATGGTTGCACAATATTAGGCACATATTAAACAATAGCCTTTTTTATAAACGTGAAGTAAGGTTGGAGTAACTGTACTGAGAACATGCTTTGTTTTTTTCCGTTACAAGAACTTTCAAAGTTGGCAGACAGTAACAAAAAGTGGAAAAAATACTGCGACCTTACGTTTGTTTTGTATAATGTTTAAAATACCCAAAATATATAAAAAATGCAAAACGTTGCGCACAAAGTTACATTTAGCTCGAAACTTAACAAATAGGCTGTAATAATTTAATTCAAATAACATAATGATAATTTATTCAAAACACAATAACATAATTACAAGGAACAAAATTAAAGAAAAGAAAACACAGAATAAACAAACACAAATAAAATAAAATAATAAATAAAAATTCATGCAAAAGAAATCTAAAAATTACAACAATAAACAAACACAAAAAATTAGTCAAAAAGACTGCTCCCGAAGCAAAGGATCCCATCACACTAGCAGCGTTCCCACGCTGCACCGCGATGGAAAGCCGTTGCAACAGGAACAACCCTGAACGACCGTCCAAACCCCTCTCCCTGAGACGATTACCCACCGCCCGAACAAACTCCAACCCCTCCCCACACCAACACCCCATAACCTCCACAGCCAAAGGAACGAATATGTACGCCCTCTCCAAATCAGCGTACTTCACCCGCTTGCCCACAGCCGCTGCCTCAGCAGCCGCCGCTGCCACACGCACTGTACGGGCCAAGTGACTGGCCGCAAAGGTACTGACGCAGGTGGCATCCCAGATAAGGCACCTCCCCCTCTCCCAGGGAACCAACGTCAGCCCATCCGGCCTCTTCCCGTCCGTACGACTAAGGCCAGGCGGCTCCAAGACACACGGCATATTCGCCAAAACAAGGGCCCTCCGAATTACGTCATTGAGTGCGTGGTGACGAGGAAATTGCCACGCACTCGGGGCTGTAATTAGGTATGAAGACGGTTCGGATCTTGTTCCAATGCCATCTTCCTCTCTTGCAAATGAGCGTGCTACATTTTAAACCACTTCATCACTTACCATCAGAAGAGATATAGTGGTCAAACACTCATCTGTAAGAAAGACAAGTTATAGAGTTATAGGTAGAATTTATAATAGTATGTACCTATTCTTATAAATACAATCGCGATTTTCACTGACACAATATCTAATTTTCATCTTATTATTAGGTTAGATCACCAACGAGATGGATGGACGACTTAGTTAAGGCCGCGGGTTCACGATGGATGCAGGCTACTTATGACCGAAGCATCTGAAAATCTATGAGGGAGGCTTATGTCCAGCAGTGGACTTCTTACAGCTGAAATGATGATGATTAGGATAGAAAAAATCCGATTCAAAAGATTTCTATGACGATAAACGCAGCACCAAATATCGCTCCAAAAAATTGTGTATCGTCTATGCAGTGAGCATACCTACATAATAAGTGACACAATTCTTCAAAAACTCAAAAAATGTGAACAGTACTTCAGCTGCCACCGTCATCATCATTTCCAATACGGGATGCACACTTTGCACACCTAACGGAATACTTTACTTATCTACCTATCTCATATGCGCCCCTTTGTGGAAAATCACGACTGCAGTAAAGAAAAGATATTTAAAGAACATTGGTGTAGAAAGCCGGTAAAGTTTTGTTTACTAGCTGTACCCATTTTAAATGTCTTTTACTTCTTTGTTTAACCCAATGGGATTCGACCGTTTAGTCTTTTGATTTTGACACTGTTCACAAAATCAGATCTCGGTGATAAATACAAAGTGTTTTTAAATTAGTTTAGACTAACAAAATATAGGTAGGTAGTTCTTCAAAGCGCTGTGCAGTTGCTCAATTGACGACAAAAAGGTAAGACATTTATTAGGCTCAGAAATGAAACAGAATAAGAACTTAAGTATCTGTTTCTTTTTTATTTATAACATATTGGCTATACCTAGGTAGAAAATTATCAACTAAATAAGGCCTCAGAAACTTGAAAGAGTTCATTTTGTATTGTTTGATTGTAAGGTTCAGATGACTGTCATCTCTAATCCCTTAAAATTTTAAATATCTTGCTTTAAGGGTTAAATTTTTCCCTTTATCATACACGTTACATGGTACGGGTGGCACTATGGGTTAAAATATGTGAAGGGCGTTGACCTCTTCAAATGTATGGGTTTCTATGGGACAAATCCTATGCAATTTGCCATGATTTAGGGGTAAGTTATCTATTTTATACGGAAATTTGATGGTACGGTATGAAAAAAATATCGTTGATCGCACACCTGACCACCTGGGTTGGGTTTTGTGAGTGATGTTAGATATAAAGTATACCTGTGTAGTGTAGGTATCTATAGAAATAAAGGTGGTTCTTAAGTGTCACCGTTGATAACTTTGGAACTTTTAGGAAAAGGAATATAATATCGCGAGGAGACCTGCGTCTTCAAATTATGTAGTAATTGTAGTGGCGAGCCTCAGCTAACTACCGGGTCCATAGGTAGGCGGATGGTGGAATACTCCTTTAGTATGAAGGATAGCTGCGAATAAGGTTGTGGCACTGCGATCACCAACCCGTCGTTGCTATGATGATGATTGATGATTTTACACTTAAGGGCCCTATTCTGAAAAACTGAAAATCCATGTCGGGCGCATCGAAAATTGTTGATTATTTCATGACGGAATGTCGTAGAACTTTTTTTTGTGTACAGATTGTAGGCGATATTGTTTCCGATATTTTAGTGCAGTTTCCATACAAATATGTCGAAACGTATTGAAGCCCATCGACATTTTAGCCAAATCAGACATTTTTCTCTAAAATTTGGATAGACTTTGCACCAATAGGAGGTTCTTGTCTTTAAACTACACCAAAATGTAGGAAACAATGTCACCTACAATCTGTGCACAAAAGAAAGTTCTACGACATTCCGTCATGAAATAATCAACAATTTTCGATGAGCCCGACAGGGATTTTCAGTTTCAAGGTCGTTGGCGTATATACTCCTCTTAAGACCCCAACAAACTCTAAACTCAAAAAATTTGTAAAACTTTCCAATTATGAGGAAAACGCCCAGCGAAATCTTAAACATTTTTTATGATAATAGGTGTAAGTATATTTATTTCGTAAAGACAGGCAAAGGACAAGGTGTTGCGAAGAAAACATAATAATCATGGTCAAAAACACCACCTATCGTCAATATTGAAAAAACCGGAGTTTTTTTAACTTTTCTAAAAAACCTGCTTCTATTGAGAAGAAAAACTTTTGAAAGTTTTATAAGATAATAGCTGCGTCCCGCGGTTTCACCAGCGTAAGTCCCGATCCCGTGGAAATATCGGGATCAAAAGTAGCCTATGTTACTCAGGGTGAATGTAGCTAATGGTGAAATATTCTAATAATACAAATCCTTTCTCATTATAATATTAGTGTAGATGTAGATTTAAGTCAATCTTCATTAAAAAAAGGATAGTAATGTTTTTTCAGCGACGGTTTTAACAACACAAACGTAACGACTCGTGGTAATGAATAAAACAATAATAAAAATAAATATTTTCAACACTTACCTACATAAAACAACAAAAATATCACCGCTAAATAAGAACTTTTCTAAACCCCCAACATCAATTTTCCTCGCGTGTTACAAAGCCAGACAACATCCATCTTTCTTTATGTACAGGATGACGTCAAAATTACAAATTCAAATATTATTTCAAGCGAAAACTTTCACAAATCCACTTTGCATGAAAGCGTTCTTTATGTCACGCCAACACCCTATGGGGAGGCGTTTGTGTGTATGATAGAACCGTAGTTTTCAATATAAATATAAACAAGTTGTGTAATTTTCTATGTCGTTGCTTCTTAAGTTAATACTGTGAAAAAAAACGTTAATATTTATACTTAGTAAGAAAGTAATCAACCATGATTTTGCTGGGATAAAAAACTACATTTAAGTAAATAGTCTTTACAGAAATACTTTGGAGTTATGGCGGGAACATGTTGACGAAATGTGTTACTGAATTTTTATTTCCCTAAAACCTAGTTAAATTGTTGTGTTCATTTTGCATTATTATAATTTGAGTGCTGTCTGTTTTTTGTATTTCACTGTGAAGGACTACTGTAGTCCTTGGTGGGCAGAATGTTCAGAGCCGGTATTACAGTGCTCTATACTTACTAAAGTTCTTAGAACTTTAGTTACACAAGTATTGTACTAGATGGCGACAGTAGCAAAATTAAAACTCGCTATCGTTATTTTCTCATCTTGATAGACCCTAGGTCGTATTTTCAATAAATTTGTCTTTCGTCCAGAGTAATTGTTTTATTGCATTACCAAGCCTCTCCTCGCTCTTTGGGGTATTGTGCGAGTCTTGCACATGGTCCTTCGAGCCGGATGCTTTTTGGCCCGCAAGGGATTGGGAAGTTAGTGGGTGGTGTGCGAACTAACTAACGGAAGACGGTAACGGCGTTGATGGTGGCGCCCCCTGGTGGACTGCGTTGGCAACATCGACCACGGAGAAACTGGACATGGAACAAATGCAGCAAAGGTTTGGACAGTGATTGAGTGCGATCCTAAGTGAAGCAAACTGTGAGTACTTTGTGAGTTATTAAAAAGACTTAGGAAAATTTCGGGAATGCGCGTGGACTTGTAAAATTTTCAAGATTAGATTAGGACTTAGAATAATTTAGGAAAACGTGAAGAGACGGGGAATCCACGCCCGATTTTAGTTAGAGTGTCACTGTTTCAAACACTTAGAAAAATCGTGATTTGGAACTTAGAGAATTTCAAGATTTGGAACTTAGATTTTGACTGAAAGTATTTCATATTTCAACACTTAAACATAACAGTCAATCAAAATGGATTACGACATAAGAGTGATGAATGATTTGCTGAAACAAATAGAAAAAGGAAAGATTAATTTTAAGAAGTCCCCTAAGGATAGGCTGACAGAAGGCTACATGGTAGCAAGATTAGAAGCGTTAGAGTTACTAATTGGGCAGTTTACTCATAAACATGAAATGATTTTTAGAGAATATGACGCAGTGATGTTAGACAAAAGTACTTACATAACGCAAGACACTTTCGGCCAAGGATATGAGTTATACCTCGAATACAAAGGAGAGTTACTTTCCAAGCTAAAACCATTTAAAACAGCAGTTAGTCACAGTCAAAATCCTGAGTTATTACAAGTTGCTGGGTCCTCATCGATGTCGAAACTTCCAAAGATAGCAGTTCCAACGTTTAGTGGTGACTATGAAGAATGGATCACTTTCCATGACTTGTTCACCTCATTGATACATAACAATGCTGCGCTCGATGATGTTCAACGCTTGCACTATTTAAAAACTTTAATTACGGGTGAAGCACAGCGCCTCATCAAACATGTTCAAATTACTGCTGCTAATTATAAAAAATGTTGGGATATATTATATAACAACAAAAAATATTTAGTCAATAATACATTAAAGCGATTGTTCAACCAACGTAGTCTTAAGTTTGAATCGGCCAGTGGTTTGATGGATTTGTTAGATACTACAACAGAATGTTTACACGAATTGTCATGTTTAGATATAGATATTTCTACCTGGGATGTACTCATCATTTTCCTCGTAGCTTCGAAGTTGGATGCTGTAACTCGTAAAGAATGGGAACTCGAGGTAAATAGGTCCGGTGATAGACTACCTAGTTACGAAATGTTCACTAATTTCATGCAATCTCGTTTTAAAGCTCTTGAAGCCATTGAGCCACAAAAAAAGCAAATCTAAAAATACTCCAAGTCACGTTGCTACAAATCACACAATTAAAACAGGCACCAATCTTGTATGTCCACACTGTACCGACAACCATAGACTTTATAATTGTAAGGAATTCGTCAAAGAAGACGTCAATAAACGTCGAGAATTAGTTCGCACCTTGAACCTATGCTTCAATTGTTTAGGTACCAATCATGCCGGCAGCCAGTGTCGCGTTGTGACTAAATGCCGCGTATGCCAAAAGCGTCATCATACATTATTGCACCCCCAAAATGTTAATGTAGTCGCTGCCGCTGTAGCAGTCGATACAATCAGCGATGAAGAGGAAAGTAATCACTATGAGGACGAGGATCAAAACGATTGCACAAATGAAATCAAGGCCCATTTTTCGTCAGGTAACGTTCACGGTCAAACGTTATTAGCCACAGCTCTTCTAAGGGCTGAGTCGAAGAATGGGTATAAACAAACATTGCGGGCTCTTGTGGATCAAGGGTCACAGGCTTCTTTTATATCGGAAGCCGCGGTACAACTGCTGAAGCTACCAAAGTTAGCTTCCAAGGGCTACATCGTCGGGATTGGTGGAGACAAGGGTGAATTGACATCAAAATCTGTTGTCATGGTAAATATTCATTCACTTTACGATACCACTTTTCAATTGCAAATAAAGGCGCATGTGCTTCGCACTGTCACTTCAATATTGCCAAACAAAGGTTTCCGCGTACAACCGTGGGCCGAATTAAAAAATATACTTTTAGCTGATCCAGAATATCACGTTCCTAATAGGATAGATATTTTATTAGGCGCCGAGGTCTATTGTATGATTCTTAAAGAAGGATTTAAGAGGAATCCTTTTAGTCCTATGATAGCACAAAATACTTATTTGGGCTGGATATTGTCGGGTCAAATAAAGAACAACGAAGAAAGCGCAAACTTCATAAGTATGCACGTACAGATACCAGATTTAGATATCCTTAAACGTTTCTGGGAACTTGAAGCCGAACCTAGTTCATCAAATAGATTACTTACCCCGGAAGAACAGGAATGCGAGGACCATTTCAACAAGACTGTTTGTCGAGACAAAGATGGTCGATATGTTGTTGAGCTTCCATTTCGGGTTCAAAATCCTCATTGCCAATACGGTAATACTCGAGGCATTGCAGTGAAGAGATTACTGAGCTTAGAAAAACGCTTAGATAATGATTCTGTAAAGAAACAGCAATACTCAGAAGTGCTCAACGAGTACCTTGAGCTGAATCATATGGAACAAGTTCCTGAAACTGAGGGTATTCCATCTATTGGCTTCTGGCTTCCTCACCACGCTGTAATTAGAATGGATAAAACAACTAGTAAGACACGAGTGGTGTTCAATGCATCGAGTAAGGGCACTACTGGGGTATCTTTAAACGATACCTTAATGGTAGGACCCACCTTACAGCCAGGCTTACGGCATACAGTTATGCGGTGGAGATTGCATCCAATCTGTTTAACAGCTGATATAGTCAAAATGTACCGCCAAATTAAGGTCGCATCGAAACATGTAGACTTTCAGAGAATTGTGTGGAGGAATGACTCGACATCTGAAATAAAGGATTTTAGGATGTTAAGAGTCACATTTGGGCCATCTGCTGCTCCTTATCTAGCTGTCAAGACATTACAGCAAACTGCTATTGATGAAGGTCACGCATATCCATTAGCTGCTCGAAGAGTTGCTTCGGACTTCTACGTGGATGATTTGATGACCGGCTGCGATACTGTAACAGAGGCTATTACGATTTATGAACAAATGAATCAATTGTTAGGAAAGGCAGGTTTTACATTGCAAAAGTGGTCAAGCAACAGGACAGAGCTATTAAAAAAATTGGAAATAGATACAAGGAATATTTTAGAAATTAAAGAAGATGAAATAACAAAAGTTTTGGGACTTACCTGGAACCGTTCGACGGATAGCTTCGATTACTCTGTGAAATTCTCGCCAACATTGTCGCACGGTGAATCTGAAACAAAAAGAAAAATCATCGCGGAAATATCACGTATGTTTGATCCATTGGGATGGATAGCACCTTGCACTGTGACAGCAAAAGTATTTATACAAAAGCTGTGGATTGCAGGCTTAGATTGGGATGACCACCTACCTGATCATCTGCTGCTAGAGTGGCGCAATTATAAAGAAGAATTGGCGCAGCTTCTGAATTTTCATATTCCTCGTTGGCTACGAAGAGGTCCAGACGATGTAAAGGTAGAATTGCACGGGTTCAGCGATGCTTCCAATACTGCGTATGCCGCTGTTGTGTATATGCGAATCATAACGGCGAATGGATCGATTCACTCTAATTTAGTAACGGCTAAAACGAAAGTTGCACCAATAAAGCAAATTTCCATTCCACAATTGGAGTTGTGTGGAGCTGTGTTAGTAGCTAAACTACTAAAAGAAGTCTCCGTCGTTCTTGAGGTCAATACAAACGATCTTTACGCATGGACTGATTCCACAGTAGTTTTGGCATGGTTGAGTGATCATCCAAGTCGTTGGAAGACATTTATAGCAAATCGGACAAGCGAAATCCTGAATACCATTGAATCAAAACAGTGGTCTTATGTACAGTCAAAGGATAATCCTGCTGATGGAGCCTCTAGAGGTCTTACACCGGCTGAACTTTTAAAAAGCAAATTGTGGTTGGAAGGGCCTGACTGGCTTAAAAACCCTATTCTTGATTACAAGAAACCTGCCGCAATATGTACCCGTACCGAATTAGAAGCAAGGAAGATCAAAGTTCATGTTGTCGGTAGTAGTCAAGATATTGATCAACATTTTCCATGGAGCAAGTACTCCACTTTAAGGAAATTAGTTCGGGTTGTTGCCTATTGCCGCCGATTTCTTACAGCAAAGCAATTCCGTCAGAACGGAGTATCACTTCCACCCTATCTCTCCGCCGAAGAAATCAGAGATGCTCGCAAATCCTGCATACGCTATTTCCAAGGCTTATTCGAAGACAAAGATTTATATCCGAGTCTTAACCTTAAAACTCTCAATCCTTATAAGGATAGCGACGGTTTGCTAAGAGTTGGTGGACGTCTCGAGAATTCATATCTCTCTGAAGATAGCAAACATCCAATTATCATACCGGAGAAAGCTGTGTTAGCGAAGTTAATCGTGAAAGAAGCTCATGAACGATCGATGCATGGTGGGCAGCAGCTTACTATTAACTATCTGCGCTCCAAATACTGGATACCTAAAGTAAAAAATTTAGTGCGATCATTCATACATGAATGTGTCCCATGTATTCGACATGCCGCTGTAACAACAACACAATTAATGGGACAACTACCAGCTTGCCGTGTAACTCCAAATAAGCCCTTTCTGTGCTCCGGTGTTGATTATGCTGGACCAATTAACATCAGGGTCTCCAAAGGTCGTGGTCATAAATCGTACAAGGGGTACATCTGTCTCTTTGTCTGTATGTCTACAAGAGCAGTACATTTGGAGGCCGTCTCAGATCTTACGACTGAGGGATTCCTGGCAGCATTTAAACGATTTGTTGCTCGGAGAGGTCGCTGTAACCACATTTGGAGTGACAATGGCACTAATTTTGTTGGTGCTTCTAGAGAGCTTAAACGCCTTTTCATCGATGAGGGACATATTATGCTGAAGGATATCGCCTCGTCGTTGGCAAACAATGGGACTGAGTGGCATTTTATTCCTCCCCACGCTCCAAACTTTGGCGGGCTGTGGGAAGCAGGAATAAAAAGCACTAAGCATCATCTCAAACGAGTTATTGGTGACTCCACTCTCACTTTTGAGGAGATGTCGACCATCTTAGCACAGGTTGAAGCCTGCCTTAATTCCCGTCCCTTATCTCAAATGAGTGCGAATGCAGACGATGCAGTACCATTAACGCCTGGCCATTTTTTGATAGGTGAGCCCCTGTTGATTGCTCCTGATGGGACTTATGAAACTACCCCTATAGGAAGTTTGCGTCGTTGGCAGTTAACTCAGAAAATGGTACAAAGTTTTTGGAAAAGATGGGTACAAGAATATCTTGCAAACTTCTTCCAGAGGCATAAATGGGACACTCAAAAACCAGAACCGAAAGTAGGACAAGTTGTGTTAGTTCGGGAGGATAATTTACCCCCTGCTAAATGGTTGTACGGTAAAATTGTGGACATTCATCCTGGTCGTGATAATATAACTAGGGTGGTCACATTACGCTGTAAAGATACGACAATTAAGCGTCCTACTTCGAAGCTGTGTGTTCTACCTGTTTGTGACGATTAATCCATATTTTATAATATTATATTAGAATAAGATACCTGTTGTTTTTAACGAATAGTCCAGAATGCTGTTGTTTATGTTATCTCATTTGAGAATTTGTTAAGTTTCTGTTTAATTTTTCAGTTATATAATATTTGGTCGTTTGAACCAGGTTCGTTTTATATGCAGCATATTGTGTTCATTTTGCATTATTATAATTTGAGTGCTGTCTGTTTTTTGTATTTCACTGTGAAGGACTACTGTAGTCCTTGGTGGGCAGAATGTTCAGAGCCGGTATTACAGTGCTCTATACTTACTAAAGTTCTTAGAACTTTAGTTACACAAGTATTGTACTAGATGGCGACAGTAGCAAAATTAAAACTCGCTATCGTTATTTTCTCATCTTGATAGACCCTAGGTCGTATTTTCAATAAATTTGTCTTTCGTCCAGAGTAATTGTTTTATTGCATTACCAAGCCTCTCCTCGCTCTTTGGGGTATTGTGCGAGTCTTGCACAATGCGTATAAATTGTTTGATCGCGGTGGCAATTTAGTTTGATAAAAGTGTACAAGCGTGGTGAAAATAAAAACTACTGCCAATCATGGACTTTTCCGTTGCTTTAAGATCTTGAAAAAGTTTTTATTAAAAAGACTAAATTATTAGTCGCCAATTTACAAGGACTCTCTCGATTTGACTACGATGACTTGACTGTGTTTGTGTCTGCAAATAAGTTGCAAGTATTATAAAAATACTTGACACTGGCTTATTCCAAAATAGCTATAATCGGTTAATGAGGAAGAACACTAACTTTTTATCCCGGCAGAGGTCGGTAGTCGGATGATCTTTACTGTCAAACGTTTGTCAAACGTCAGATGTTTTTTACAACTCTCGGCGCCAAATTGGCCATATCGGTCTGAGACCGAAAGAATAAAAAAAAAACTCGGCGTTTCCATTGGTGGAGGACCATCATCGAAAAAAAAAAAAAGATCATCCGATGCCAGCGCCTCTGCAAACAGCTTTGCGCGTGGCACCCCATTGCCGAGAACAAAATAATTAATACAACTTTGTAAATTACTAACATAACTTATAACTGGAATGAAATGCATTCAATATTTTACGTTTCATTTAAAACACGGAATCAAAAGATCCATTCAACAATTGAAGTCTTTTCAATTTATACAGGAAAACCTGGAATATTCCTTTGTATGTAGTTCCCTTTGCAGTGAACAGTGAACTTGTTGGCTTTCATTTGAATCAACGAGCCATTTGCTTAGCTGATTTATTAATATTATATTCAATACCTCCTGAGTAAAGTACTAAAGAATACGTTACAAGTATATCCTGAAAAAAAAACTCTTTAACGTTCTCAGTCAATCCTGAACAAGGGACCGAAACGTTGAGCATTGAAACATTGCTATAAGTAACAAACACCGCGCGATTATTACCGAAAAATGAGTTTCATTTCAATCCAACATCGCGAAAACAGAAGAAAAATCTAAGAACCTACTTATATTCTGAGCGTTTTTTGGGTAGGTAAATTTCCGATCTCCAGTAAAGGTGATTTGACCACATCTAACGAAGAGCACGACACAATAAATGCATTATACCTTCCGAAACATCGGAATGGGGAAAATAATTACAAAAGCTACGTGGTGATCCAATGTCATGAAATACCTTAAAACCCTTACTGTAGACTTAGAGAGAGCCCAAATTCGGGACGTCAGATGATTGCGAGACCAGACCCTCAAATAGTTGAAAGAGAGAAGGAAGAAAAAGAAGATGATTTAGGAAAATATATGCATAAAGAGTAGAAGAAATAAGGTAGTCTTTGTCAGTTTTAAAATCGTGCTGTATATAAAAGCAATTAAAAACTTCAGCCTAATCGCTCGAGTGATTGATCAGTCCAGCTGAAGCTTCCTTTTCGATACACCAAAGATTCGTTTTATTTTTAAATATATTCTTATATAGATTTATTGTATTTTTAGTAAACAAATCAAGGATTTAAACACTATAATGAGGTCTATGCAAAAACAAAAATGATCGTGCACGTGAGAATCTATCGAGTGCTTTGCCACGCTTTGCTTTCGTGCAAGTGCAAACTACACAGAGGCGTTGGGGTGTCAACTTTAATTGGTGCTGTATTTCAAGCCAAGCCAACGGTTCGTGCTGGTGTTCATCCGGATTGAGGCGTGGTTGAAGTGTAAGAGGATTATTACAATAATATAAAATAAGCTAATTATCCTTCGAAATTAAGCATGGGCTTATGGACAACCGCCTATCACATCCTTGTGCTAATAATTGTCATTGCCTGTGTTTATTTTAAATATTTTTATTCTTATCAACTCATACGTTCCTGGTTACACAGTTCCCAGAAAATAGTAGGTACGCCATTTTTTATGTCCTGTGATTTATTAAAGAGTAATATAAAAATCTAAGGCTTTTTAAAACAAGTTTAATATTAACAGATTTTATAGAGGCGGCAAATCGCTAACAGTGGCACCATGAACTTTAAAGAGAATTTTAACTTGCAATATCGAGGATTCTATTGTCTTTTTTATTCAGAGGTGTCTCTAATTGGATGGGTAAAAGTGAAGAGATGGGATTTTACATTTTGCCGTTTTAATTTACCGGTGATATTTCCAATACTATTTTATATTAATTGATATCAGAGCGTGTGACCGTATCTCCACAGATGGTAAATGTCGATATTGTTTAAGATCTACCACGCCCACCAAAAAGATTCTAGGATAGAAAGACGACATTAAGATAAGGTTATAAAACCATCTTCCGTGGACCGATACGTTAGCCGGGTGTTTGCCCCGGCTTACGTAAAACGGCTGGCCACATAGAGTCGCGAAGATTCGTGGTGCGTTGTCGCTTAAATGTAAAACATCGCGGTAGGATAAATTCTTTGGCTACAGCTTTAGAAATAAATAGTCAATAATTGTGATATTATAGAGAGGAAAGATTTGTTTGTTTGTTTGTAACGAATATGTTCACAAACTACTAGACCGATTTTAAAAATTCACTCACCAATATTTTTATGCTACATTATAATGAGTTACATAGACTATTTTAATCCCTATGTTCCTAACGGATCGGGTCTACTAATATTATAAAGAGGAAAGATTTGTATTTGTGTGTGTGTGTGTGTGTGCGTCTGTATGTTTGTTATAAATAAACTCAAACACTACTTGACTGATTTCAAAATTCTTTCACCGTTAGAAAGCTCCATTCACCCTGAGTAACTTGGTCCCGTGGGAATGGGGTAAAACCGCGGGACGCAGTTATGTGTAATAAAATACCCTGAATAACAGAGAAAGAAAATCATCTACCTACAACCTAAACCAAGATTTAAGAGAATCGGAAAGATAGATAGAAGAAACGAGTTATAGATCCAAATAATATTCATAAAAAAACATAAAACTGAGAGAAGATTCGCATCAATGGGCTCTTGTATAGCGCTATGGTTTTTATATAATGCACGTGGAAATTCTCCACGTAGCTGCGTGTGTTCGTAATTTCAGATGTGTTTGCTATACAAGTGCCCTCTACAATGAAAATGTAAGGCCGATAAGAAATAACCATAAATAGAAACGATACCAATATATTGATACTCAATAAAAGTGATAAAAATGGGTTACAGTGTAGGGACAAGGAGGCGTCAATATCGACGGGGTGTCGGCGCCTGAGTAATCTTCGCCTATTCTGTTTTGCAATATATTCTATTGAACAATAATGAAATTGTTTTTTTTTGTAACATGTAGGTCAACGTTTTGACTAATATCGTAAATTATGGTAAGTGTCGATACCCTACCCCCTCACTTATAAACTTTATGTAACGTTTGTCTTTTACTGTGACCTGAAGATTTAACGTTAACAGACAGAGAAAAATGTTACATAAACTTAGTCATCTTTTATAAGTTATGAGCCTTGAGTATATTACAAGTTGTGGTGAAAGATAAAGCACTCTGATCTAGAAGGTACCTGTTTACTATCAATTTGAAGATCACCAAATTGTGCTCGCCAGAAAATACAGTCTTGGGTGGATACAGACTTGAGCTGCAGAACCACGAACCGAACCTCGAGCCTCAACCTGATTTTAAAAATCAACAAGCGTACCAGCGTATTGGTGTATTATGCTTAGATAAGTCAATGGACTTATCTATTTATATAAGTAAATTAAATACCTACATAGAATATATCCACGAAAAGTTTTTTTTACGAGAATTGGGCGTATAAATCATGCAATCTATGGTACATACTCACTGTTCGTCTAAATCGCGCCCTTGGGCCACAAACACAATTATTCTCTTAGACTCTACTATTGAAATACATTGTAAGCGACACCCACTGTGAGAACCACACAGTACAAAATGGTATTCTTTCGAAGATTCCTAATAAGTAATAAAATATTACCCACGGTTCGCCTGCGGACGAATTGTGGATTCAAGATATAAAGGCAAGTCAAAATTTACGGGTGTTCAAAGTGTTCATGGAGTTTCCTCTGCAGATTTATTGTCTATATCGCTAAGCTTTCCGCAATAAAGTGATTTTAAATGGGTCATATTTAACCCTCTTTCTGCTGTTAATAAATGGTAACGTGACAAAGCACTTATGGTGTGATTAAAGTGGGTTTAAAGTTGAATGAACGTTAGGTACTGGTAGTAATTTTAATAGAAGTAGTTACGTAGTTTTCCTGTTATAGCACATTTAGCAGGTCTTATAATTTTTGCATGAACATAAACAGCTAAATAAAAATTTAATGTTTTAAGTTAGTGATTCTTAGAAGTTAAATTTTTTTTTTGGTTTTAATCACATGGTGTTTATTACTTTTAGCATTGTTTCAATGTTCAACGTTTCGAGACCTTTACAAGTCTATTCCTTCAAGCCAACATCGCGAAAACAGACGAAATAAATATTATTCTTTATTATAATTATTAGCAATGATCCGCGGTTTCACCCGTATAAGTCCCCATCCAGCAAGATTGGTTGGTCTTGCTGGATGGGGACTTTTGGTATTATTAAAAAGTTCGTACCAAAGTTCATCGCAATCGGTTAAGTAGTTTTTGTGTGAATGAGTAATAATTATACCTACTGACATATTTACTTACACACAATTTTTCACATTTATAGGATGTATTATATATAAGCATGTAACATAAGTATTACTTTTAATTACCTTTAATTTATATTTTGCAGCCAAAACTTCCGAAGAGGAAAGACCTTGAAACAAACCTTTAAAAAATGTTTCGAATACGTCTCTTTATGATCGCGTAATTACAAGCAACGGCTTTCAACTTTCTACTTGAAGCCTGCAAGCGGTATAAAAATGATATATTATTCATTATAGACATTCGCGACCGACGGTAGGTTCCATTTCGAAGTTATTTTCTTCGAGTACAGTCATTTGCAATGAGGACATGGTTAATTTAATGATTTTTACTTTCAACGTCTTGCTTTCGATGTTTTGCCTATTATTTCTAATTCTGATTGATAGTTTACTATAAGTTTAAAGAGTAATAAAAGTTTATATTACTTTCATTAAATAAAGCCATTATTCATTATATTACAATGTAATTTATTTGTTGGTAGACGTTACCATTCCCGCATCATCATCATCTTAAGCCGTCCACTGCTAAATGTAGGTCTCTCTAAGCAAGCTCCACCGAGCTCGATGATCAAATCATTTTATTCATATTCCTCATGTCCAAGTTGGCCTAAACCCAGTCTCTACTTCAGAACTCGTGAACCCAACAGTAGTCGGTTCTGCAGAAAATATGCCATATCACCTTGCTAATCTTTGAGCAAAGTAGTTGATTACAGTTCTCTCCCTTCCATATTCACCATTTCGGCAAAATATCTCTAAAGTGTATAAGACGCAGTATGTATAGGAATGTCACAGAATCGATTAGGACACTACACAATGAACGTACCTTATACCTTTTCCTGTTACACAAAAGCGTTTACCTTGTAACAGCTAAAGCTAGGAAAGCACCGATAACTATTAATTGTTCAATGAAAACTAACGATCGGCTCCATGGCTCGGGATTTTCACAAAACTGGCTATTCTATTGATACTGAAATTGCAGTGTTTAGTTAGGGTGCAGATGGTATCGGCTAATAGCGTTGCAGGTTTTTGTAACACTGTAAAATGTAAAACGGCCAGAATATTATCACGAAGAAAGCTAAGTGTGTGCAAAATATTGTACAGAATTCGTAATTTTTCAAATTTGAAAAGTTATCAACTGTTCCTGTCAATGAACAATTTTCTACTTTAGCCCATATTTGTTCATATGATATGATGACTTATATGCTGTTCAGACCCCAAATAATTTTGGGGTTTTAGCGAACCTAGTTCTCCTGTGAGGTATTAAGGCTAATTTCAGAACCCTACAAGTATATATTTATTTATTAACAAACGAGAAATAAGGTCGGAGTAGTGAGAACATGCTATGTCTTTTTCCGTGACAAGAACTTACAAACTTATAAGACAGAAACCAAATGTGGTAAAATTACTCCGACCTTACTCCACGTTTATTAATAAGGCTAACAGGGTTTATATTCGGTACAATATTAACTAATTTTACTAAATATTTCTTAATTTTTATCTAGAATTTTTTTTGAAGGAAAATTCAGAAATTTTCACAGGCTAGGCTGAACTCGCGTCTTTGGATCTGCGAACCCCAACGTCTACACTAGTCCACACAAGACCCGAAAATAATTTAGCTAATTAAATAACCACTACACTTAGATCCTTAATAAAACAATAGATTTTCATCACAGATTCTGTGCCTCGAGGCTCTAGTTATAATAGGCAATTCTTTAAGATGACAGATGTCACAGTAGACTAATTGATGTCATTTGTTTCTTGAATCTTGATATTTGTACCCCACCTATATCTGTCAGGTCGAGTTGAGTGTAATTAAGACTGTTTTAAACATCGTTGTTAATCTGTAATTTAGATTCGAATGCAGCTGCGTACCAAATAGTCGGCCAACAGTTCATGAGCATCTTCTTGTCTTTTTTATACTCATCATCATCTTAACCGCTTTGTAAACCGTACCTAACTAAATTTAGCACGCCAGACAAATCATCGGGATTTATGGCCTGCATATTGTTTTATAAGCTAATTTTAAGTTGTTATAAATAAATAAAAAAATAAAAAAAAAACCATGGAATGGTCTAGTTCAGCAATCAAATACAAAATGGCCCCATGTCAGTCAAGCTGACATGCTAATAAAGTAGAATACCTCCATCTACCTACACGGTGCTATTTTTACTGGCTTGACGAATTAGCTAAGAAATGGCACCGACATTAGCGACCATGTACGAGTAGACTATATGTAAATCTTTTGCAATATAAGTAAAAAGCATTATACGCTGATTGGATGGATTGAACAAATTATTCTTCTTTAAAATAAAAGTGTCCTTTATACAAAGTTATTCTTGTTAACAAAAGGAAAATAAATACAAGTATTATATCCGTTATTCACCGTATGACTAGCTTAGTAGCTTACCATGGACCAAGACGGCCGCGGCGCTGTGTGATGTTCACAGAACTTATTTATTTATTTTTAAAACTAACTATCGACCAATTTCAAGTTTAGTCTCTACGTTCCCTCTAAAGCAATTAAGTTATTTGATTAATCTTAATAACTTTAGTGTTATTGGTCTTGCTCTGAAGTGAAACATTCAAAAACGTTATTAACTATAAATTCAAAGATACGAAAGAAAAATAAATTAAAAGAAAATCCTTAATATTCCTCAACTGACTTTGCAACTTCAAAATCAAACATTGGAAAGTGGATTTAGCAATAAGATTCTTTCACAAATATTTGAGATCCCCTATACAAATATGTTGACTTAATCTTTTGCACATACAAAAGAAATAAACTTATTACAAAAATACGGGTAGGTATCCAAGAAGTATGTAGGTAGGTAGGTACTAGATAAATTGGTAGATACAGATAGTTCACGCATCAAATTTTTTTGTTTTGTTGTGGTAGCTGCTGTCAGGAGAAGGTTCATCAAAAACGCTAAACCAAACGTCCACAAACATTACCTTGATCTTGTCAAATCTGGTAGATCAAACAAATAAGTGTCTGTTTATTACCTACACTTTTATGTATTTTTATGTATATTTGTATGTGTATTTTATTGTTTATATTTATAAATATATTGTATATTATTAATTTGTAACACATTTGTATGTATTATGTACTTGAATTGTTATCTATATTTCTCACCATTTAATTTATTTTCACGAGTTTATACACACCCATCCCCTCCTACAATTCTTGTCCATCCAAAAGTTGCCTGGAAGAGATCGCTTTTAGCTATAAGGCCGCCCCTTCTACCTATTCTAAAACTAGCTGTAAGTTTTTGTTTTTGTAATGTGTTTTGTAAATTTTTGGTGCAATAAAGTTTTTATCTATTTATCTATCTAAACCGTTTTTGATATTGGTATGGAGACAGATATACCTACCTATCGTGTTCTTGAATGATCGTGCAGGTTTAGTAATGCTTGGCGCGGTCATTACTTGGATGGGTGATAAATAATTTGTGTGGTTAAAAATCGCTTTTTCGAGCTTCTACGTGCTTCGGAATGCTCGTTGGTCCCGGTTGTTATCTCAGATAGCAGTCGTTAGGTCAAGCTAGAGGTCTTAGGGCGACCTGAAAACTCTAACACACATGAGCCACACCACTACACGACAAGAAGAAGATTATTAAATATTCTAACATTGAAATTTGTTCTATATTTTAAAATAATAAATGGCACCTCCCGTTTATGAAAAAATTCTTCAGTTAGTATGGCGTATAAATTTTTCTTTACCCATAAACGAGGGGGTATGCTGCTCATAATTCTGTTTTCATTGAGACAAATACGCGTATAAGAGGGTATTACAATATGCGTGCCTAGAGTATTCTCGTATTTTATATGGGGTAGTTAACTTCGTGAATATTTCGAATTCAATTATGAAAACGCTTGAAAATAAAGACTCGTCTCTATGCATGCTTTTTTATTTGATGTGATAACAATAAATACGTATATTATAACCATAGTAGTTTAAATTCGATCGTTTTAACGTTTGAACCCCTTTGAGTTTCTTGTGGCTTATAGGTATGCTGACCATCAATGTTTGTGTATGGTTCTGGGTGTTGCATTTTTTTTTATTTGTTTTACAAAAATCTGCTGTCAAGTACCCATAGTACAAGCCTAGTTTCTTAGTTTGGGGGATAGATGGCGTTATGTGCGACGTCCTGCATTATTATTCATTTTAAGTGGATTGTCTCCATTCTCTTTCTCCATACAAACGTAGTTTACGTTTTCCTCCCTGGATAAAGACATTAGAGCAAATATGTTTATGCCATAAAACTTATATCTGGCATGACTATTGATCTTCTCATTTATTTTTTTCATTTTTTATTTTTTTTATTTTTTATTATTATTTTAATTAGAGAAAAAAAAGGTTGATACATTCACATGACATGACAGATATAGGTTTTATGGCATAAACATATTTGCTCTAATGTCTTTATCCAGGGAGGAAAACGTAAACTACGTTTGTATGGAGAAAGAGAATGGAGACAATCCTCTTAATGCAGAGGTCTAGTTGCCGTGACCAAACCCGTATGAAATTAAATTGTGCCAGAGCAATATGAGTGTAACATCCGTATTTAAAGACAAATCTGAAAGATTACTTTGGCTAAGCAATGCCCTGTCTCGCTCTTATTAGTGATGTTAAGCGTTACCGATGTAACAGACACTTAACTTACACAAGTAACTACTTAAGCATAGTTTACACGAAGCCAACACTGGCTGCCAATAAGACTGGCAGCCAGCACTGGCCTTGTGTAAACAGTTTTTCAAGCCAAGGCAGCGCTGGCTGCCAACGCTGGCGAGAATAGAGCGCCCGTCTATTTAACAGGGGCCGGGCCAACGCTGGCTTGTCTACAGGACTGGCGCCAGCATTACTGGCTTCGTATATACTCCGTTTTAGAAATGACTATGAATACGAATGTTAGTCATCACCAAAACAACAGACAAACGACAGAAATTATCTTGTAATTGATCACGCGAGAATTATTTCAACATAATGAAATCCAGAAGGAATACACGTATCAACATACCGATGTACTGGTATATTTTGAGACAGAAACGATATATATGTACCTACATACCTCTGTAATTCTATGCTCATTTTGCCTCTAGTTCAATCAATTCGCGAGAGACGCTCGACACCATAGAAACGTGACGTGTATGAATTAAGGAGTCTTAATAAAATAACAGTGATATAGGGCTAATGGATGTTTTCCAGTTATTTTAGAAATTGGGATTAATGATCGTATTCGTAGTTTTCGAGACTTACAAATATCTAGGCTATTTCTATTATTATACTATTTCTAACCATAGTTCCGTTTATAGATGTAACTAAGGTAGAATATAAACGAATAATATATCTGTGCCTCTAGTGAAATGAATTACTATTTGTCATGTATCATCAGACCTATTTTAAAACACAAGTAGTAGAAAAAAATCGGTACCTACATTGATGTCTAACTGATACTCTCATACGACTAATATTGCCTAAGATAGTCTGATATAAGTAAGGCATAAAAATCGTACTTCTAACAATATAACGAGATAATCGCGTATTATTTAATCGCGTATTATTTTATTCCTTTTTGCCTCGACGTTTCAACCATGTTACAAAACCATTGTATACAAGCCATTGGATTTAATTTTCTGACAAATTGTTCAAACATGCAACATAAGATAAATCCCAAAACAATATTTTCAAAAACACTGTTGTCTCTATTTCTAGTACCCTATATGTTAAGCCTTTTCAACTCTTATTTCAGCCCATCCAGTGATTCTACCTACATATATAAGCACATACGTTTCCCTACCTTTGTGTAGGTATGTAGGTAGGTATGTAAGTGCCTGTTCTCATTTTGGAATCATTACACGAAATAGTATCACCGTGCAAACTCCCCGGGGAGAGGGAGTGACTTTGTAGCTGTTTATTTATACACACCCATATATATTTTGGTTAATTAAGTTTTTGTGCGGTCGCGGATTAGTATTGCGGGGGAGTCGGTGACTGGGCACGTGAAATACGGACGTGATAGTATAGATAAGACAATACGACTAAAGTAAAAACTGCGTAGGTGTGGTAGAGGTGTTTGAGCATGTCAAATTGTTTTTACGCTCTGGATAACATCTTAATAAGCTAGTTTATTTTGGACTACCAACTTTTAATAGGTTATGTCTATAACTTTACCGGAACCAGTTAGCTAATGCGTTTTATTAATAGAGAGGGCATAGTATTTAAAACTGGTCGAAACGTTGTTAATCTGATAACAGCGCCCCGCGATCCCGCATCGGGTTTCAAACCCGATCCCGCAGGAATATCGGGATAAATGTACCCAGTTTCATCGCAATCGGTTCAGTAGTTTTTGCGTAAAGGAGTAACAAACATACTTGTTTACATACTTACTTACATAAAACCATTCACATCTATAAATAGTAAGTATACGCTATAACTAAATCGTTATAGGAAATTTTTCTTTACCTTAGTTAAAATAGCATATTACTAATATTTAAAAAACTAAAAACTGCTCAAATGAGCATAATAATTTAAGTACTTAACTAAATAAAATTTGTGGAAGTATAAATTAAAAAAAAACTTGAGAGGTGTCAAGGGACACCCGGATGGAACGAAGTTAAAAAAAATGTGTCGTTACAACTTTTGGTCTCAATTTTTTCCATCCAGCCCCCTTTCGCAACGCGCGATAAGGAACATCGTTCCAAAAACTAAATCTAAAACTTAAAAAGTAGAAGGAAAAAGTAATGGAAGTTACTACTTGTCGTTCCGTATTGCACGTACGTGCAATCGTGATGAAGGGCGTATACCGTATAATGTGGGAGGCTTTGTTTATGAGGAAATATTGGGATATTTTCTTAATTATTTCGAAATGGAATACCCGTGTTGGCTTACAGGTGTTTGGGTGAAAATTGCAGTGGGTTTCCGTTGTGGCAATTTCACTTTTTTAATAAGTTGGCTCTAGGAAGATGGCAAAATGAATAGTAATAAGTATAATTAGTACAGATTCGTTGTAGTTAAAAAAGAGAGAATGAAGTTTTTTAGTCGAGGGGAGCACTCGCCTCCGCCACCACATTAGAATTAAACTTAGGTATACTACGTTTTTGAATTCTAGACTACAATATGAAGTTTTGGTTATATGGTTAAGTTATTTAGGAAGATTATGTTAACTCTTGAGAGCGGTGTTGGTCTAGTGGTAGATACCGTGACTTTCACTCTGAAGGTCGTGGTTTCGAATCCTGGCCGACCGCGCACTAATGTCTTTATCTTTAAAAAAAATTAAGCGCGTTATTGACATCGCTCTTACGGTGAAGGAAAACATCGTGAGGAAACCCACGGCTTAAAATCACGCAAAAAGGTCCAGTTATAGGGCTAGTTGCGGAAACACACAATAAAAATAAAAGTCAGTAAGAGTCAGTATTTCACCAATAGAAAGCTACATAGTCGAGGAGTAGCATAGGCTACTTTTGATCCCGATATTCCCACACGATCGGGTCTTACGCGGGTAAAACCGCGGCACTAAGATAGTAGGCTAACCTTTGGCAGTCGGGTAGACAGGTGTTACCATCAAAAAAATCAACTTTTGCTTA
This sequence comes from Idaea biselata, assembly GCA_958496205.1. Lineage (NCBI taxonomy): Eukaryota > Metazoa > Arthropoda > Insecta > Lepidoptera > Geometridae > Idaea > Idaea biselata. The sequence continues at coordinate 26,693,776 of OY292400.1, read as the reverse complement.
CCGTTATTTCTGCGCAAATAAACAAAAACACCATTTAGTCGCGTACCTAAGCAATTACCCAGTTTTGCGTAACAGATTGAACATCAAAGAGAGCTTAATTAAGCCTTAGAAGGCTCATAAATAGCAAGCAAAGTACACTGAAATATTTACTTAGACCCTCTAACGTTTTAATTGAGTAAAACAAAATTTCTTAAGGTCGTTTCGAATCACGGTAACGTTCCAAGAATTTATTTGCTATCAACTTTATTCATTAGCACTGATTGATTTTGATTTATCCAATTGTTGAGTCCTTTTTTTGCTGTCTCTTGCGCCGCTGTTTTGTTTTTGGTTTCTGAAATAGAAAAGTGACGAGAATTAAACTCTTTTAGAATATTATTAAACGTGGAGTAAGGTCGGAAATTTTTTACCACTCTTTGTTTCTGTCTGTAAACTTTGAAAGTTCTTGTCACGGAAAAAGACTAAATATGTTCTCAGTACTCCGACGATAATTACTCCACGTTTATTAATAAAGCTATTTAACGTTTGAAGCCCTTATTAATAAATGTGGAGTAAGGTAGGAGTAGTGAAAATATGCTCAGTACTCCTACCTTACTTATATTTATAAGGGTAACTGTTTAGCTGTTTTGAAATTTGTCTGTTTTAGGAGGATGCTTAAAATCCCTGACATTTCTGGAGCTTTCGAATAAAAAAATAACTATAAATAACTTCTGAAAAAATGATATTTTGGAAAATATTATTACGCAAATGGGTAATCTCGCAAATAGCTAATTTAAGTCTCGCTTATAAAGACGGCACAAAACATAATCAAAACTTTAATTTCCCTTTAACCTATTTCAGAATAGAACTCGTTCTCTGAACAAAAATCAATGTTTTGTCATAAACCAGTTCATTTTTACTTTATCACGTTCAACTCACCCGGTTTCCAACTAATGAATGCCATTGCTTTCAAGACGAGAATGAATAGAAAAATCGGTTGCAAAACTCCGAATAGGAATCACTTTTACGAGATCAAATTCTGAGTAAATCACCGCGAGTAGGTATAACTGACTGGAAATATTGAAACGCCTCAAAGACATCTATTGAAGCAGAGATTCTTTCATCTAACGGTCCTAATAGATTGCAAATTTTCTATTGGACGATAGGTCACGGGCTTAACACTCGTAGTTGCAGTTCCTAGACTTGCAGTCTCACTCTTTGGAAATTAGAAGCTACTTAATTATTTAAGTAAGTATTTCTAAAAAATTAAGTGAGGTTTCAGTATTCGGCAGTAAGCGTGTTAAAATAGGTTAACAAAAAATACATTTACCTATTTATTTATTGTCATAGCCATTGTCATATATTTTTATTCATTGAGCATATTTATACAATTAACACTTCATAATGTGTGGTTTCGGAAACCACCTTCACGTAAGTACGTATGCGGGTTTACTTTTTTGCGAACATATTTTACATTACAATCTGTAAATTTCTATTGACTAAGTCCATTACGGCCAAAAGTGCCCATTATCCTGGTTGCATTTCTCCATTGAATTGCAGCCAGCATAATGCCATTTTGAGCCAAATAGACTAAATTTACTTCATTAAAAAAACTGGGCACTTTTTGCCGTAATGGACTTCAATAGTCTTTTACAAAACTTTATATTTACTTTTACTTTTAATATATATAATTTAGTTTTAGTAACATACACACATACTCACAAACTTTTAGCTTTGTAATATTATAGTAGGATAGGATCTGTAATTCTTATACGGTAGTAATCTTAATAACGGTCTTTCCTTTCACAGTAGAGTGTTTACCTACCCACCACGCCAGCAGAGGCCGTCAAGTACAGCTCGCGGGGATGTTTTTATTTTGCAAAAACTTAAGTTTCTACTTTAATAAGCAAGCAGACATATAGGACTCTATGGAGTCTAACAGCCCGAGGCCAACGGAATTTTATTAAAACTTCGCCCCTTTGGAGATAAGTTGTATTTGATAGAACGCAAGAGACAGGGGACTTCTACTCCCTGCTAACTCCCTTCTACTACCCAGCGGACCAACAATTAATGCCGCCATTTCGGAAATTTTATTTCATTTACGAATGCGAAGGAATACGAACTCCCTTTATTTGATTATTAATAAAATGAGTTTTATTTTGTTGCCCATTTGCATAATTGTTTCATTTTCAGTTTTGCCGGCTGAATTCGATAATGTCCGCGGGAATCTCTTAAAAAGAAATTAAACTCAACTTTGTTAAGATGGCCGGGGATTTTTAGTGTTTTCTGTCAGGATTTAATTTGTGACGACCGTTGGGAAAATTTTGTTGTCACGCATAACAATTTGCCTGGAAAATACTTTTGTTTTAAAGTACTTACCTAGTACCTATTTATTCGTTTTATGTAGGTACATTGAGCTGGCGATGTCCAATTTGGGATATTAGTTAGAATTTAGCATTTACTCGTAGGTACTTTACGGTAACAACGTTGTGACTTACAATGATGTCAATAATGTTTAAATGCCTAATCCTGTAATTGTTTTTAATGCAGCTACAAACATGCATATTTTTGCATTTTTCCTTGATAAGGTTTGTGTTGCAACTTATTTTCCACAGGTTGTGTGATAAAGCCAGTAGAAATTACTTACGAGATCAGGATATACGAGGCGTAAGTTCTATTCCCGTAGATATTTCGAAACTCTCTTTAACGGATACCTACATTATATAAAGAACAATCTCTGTAAACTTCAGCTCTATATTATCAGCGGTTTAGGCCGTGTGTTGATTAGTCAGTCAGGACTTAGTTTTTTTATCGATATAGATTGTATTTAACCCAAAGCACTTGCGTGCTCGTCTGTGTTGATACTTGCACGCATTTATTAACTAACACCGTAATGTATTAATACATATAGGTAGACTACACACATCATATTTTGTTACGTGATGATTCTTCCAAGTGACTCTATCGGTAAGCTAAGTTACGGACCATTCCCACTGCCAATCCAGTTAATTAAACTGCAAAAAACATCATGTGAACGGCTGTTTATTTTTCACGGGCTCATTAGCCGGTTCACGGCCATTTGCTGATTTTTCTCTTACTGGAATAGCTTAAAATCGACACAAGGTTCTTTAACAACTCACTTAGTTAGATATACATATAGGTACTAAGAAATTCTATAACAAATTCTAAGTAAACAACAAAACGTAAGTACCGAATCGTAAATTCGAAAAGCTTTTATCAAAGCTCAATATTTAATGTTTGTCCCAATATTTAAGATCTAATCAAAGTTTCACTAGAAATAAATTGCTAAGTTGAGTGTTGAGGCAAGTAACGACAACTTAAACATAGGAATGTAAATCGGGTTTATAAAGCAATGACAAATAACAATCATAAATTGAGCAATGGTTTTGTGATATGAATGTTTAGTAACTTAGGCTAAGTTACACTGCCGCCAGACAGAGTTAGTCCTTAGGGTTCCCTACACAGAGGGTAAAAATGGGACCCTATTTTTATGTAATTTTATGTTGGTAAATAAAGCATTAATCTATCGATCTATTTTTAAGACTCCACAGTCCATATGTCTGTCTGGCTGTCACCAGGCTGTATCTCATGAACCACAATAGCGAGACAGTTGATATTTTCACAGATGATGTATTTGAATGATGATCTATGTGAGAAACCGCGGGGCGGTATAGGTCCCGGTCCTGTTGGAATATCGGCCTATGTTTTAATCCAGACTTTCAGCTATCTCTATACCAAGTTTTGTCGCAATCGGCTAAGTTGTTTTTGCGTAAAAGAGCAACAAACATACGTACTCATTTACTTACTTACATCTTAGTAGAATTATAAAGTCTTATTTCTAAGCAAGATCCTTCACCATTTTGAAACTCCATAAACTGTAAACTCCAAGTTCCATAATACTTTAATATTAGATTAGAGTTAACTAATTGTTTATCGCCGTCTTAAATTCAAAGTTGTTCTGAGTTTGATAATCTTCTATTATTCAATGTACTCAGGTGGTCTCATTGCAAAGTGTCCTGTCCCTTTTAATTCTCACACAGAATGCAGCTGCAGGTACTGTTGTGGCCTAAAGTGCTGTATTATAATGCAGTTTTTTATCGACTTTCAAAAAATGATAATCTTATTTATTGAGTATCTCTACCGTGTTCAAGAAGAGAGCTAAGAAACCTACGGAGTAACGTTATTCAACGGAGACGGAGTAACAAAATGATCTTTATATCCTAAAAATAACTAAGCTACTAGTAACTAATAATACAGTCGATAATGATGTCCCCTATAGTAACATCCGTCTCGGGAACCCGAGGTCCACATGCGTAAACACAGTAGGTAAGTCTCATAGATATAGACCATTTGGAGTAGTTCAAAAAATTATGACAATACTTTTTATTGGGGGTTGCCTGTCTCAGGGTGAGTACAGACTAGAGCATTTTCTCGAGGACTTCTGTGTAATGTAACGTTCTTATGAATAATACAATATAGGTAAAAGCTCAGTTAACAAATCATTTCCATGTAATGTTACGGTTCCTGCAAATGCTCGGCGCTCTGTTTGGCGTAATGCTTACAGCGAGTGTACAATGTACATTTACCCGTTTTCATTCGTTACATTTCGTTGTACATTTTGGATTTTAAAATAAGATTGTATTGAAAGGTGGATTTACACCAAACAAGCGAATGCTCATTATTTCCCCACTCTATCAAATTCTTTTAATGTGAACAGACATAGAGCATTAATTATTCTGTCTATCTACGTTCACAAAGATCCTATACATAGAGAAATTCTAAGAATGCTCTTGTTCTAGCTCTACCTCTTTGTTCGTTTGGTGTAAATCCACCTTTACAAAACCTCGAGGATTCATCGTCGAGGTTCGGCTTGGGTGAATTTAAAAATAGCGAATGCTCGATGTTCGACGAGTGGTTCTGCTCAAGTCTGTGTCCACCCTTCACCAACCCTCCTTAGGACCATTAAAAAACTCAATAAAAGAAATTGTAGTCCATTTTTGTTATTTGATATTTTACTTCAAACTAAGTACCTGACTGTACGTAAAGAACCGGTCCTATACTGAAATTATTATCAGCGTTGTACTTGCAGTAAACTAGGTGTAACATTTCCATTTTAGTGCGCTTTCTATATTGTTTCCCGCTGCGGAGACATTTGTTGGAATTTGCTTATTTCTCTTCATCTTTGTGTTGTTTGATACATTTTGTAAGTACTTGAGAATGTTATTATTATTGTGCAAGGATGAACTTGAGTTGTATTTATTATGTTTAAATTTCTTAATTCTTATTTTGTTTTTAGGGTTTCTTACCCAAAGGGTAAAAACGGCATCCCATTACTAAGACTCCGCTGTTTGTCCGTCCGTCTGTCTAACACAAGGTTGTATCTCATAAACCATAATTCAAACTTTTACATATTATTAAGATGTATTTCTGTACCCGCTCTTACTTAGCCTTATTAATAAACATGGAGTAAAGTCAAAGTAATTTTACCTCTTTTTGTTTTTGCCTTGAAAGTTATTGTCACGGAAAAAGACAAAGCATATTCTCACTACTCCGACATTACTCCACGTTTATTAATAGGGCTAACTATGATTTAATACCGGTGTGCAACAAAAGAAAAACCGCCGTGTATCCCCGGCATAGAATAGGGTTACCCCATCTCTTCCCGTGGGTGTCGTAAAAGGCGACTAAGGGATTTATGGGGGACTAGCAAAACTTAAGTTTATCCTTAACTTAAGTTTGGTTCCTAGAAGGGTCCTAGAAGGGTTGGTGTCAGGGAGGCGGCCGGCCGTAAAAATATTGCCTAATCTATTAGCAGAAGGTACTATGGTCAGTGATGACTTACCTACTGCGCCAACCCCAAATATTTGGGGTTAAGCGGACCCCGGGCTCCCGAGAGGGACCAACCGGGATCATCGCCCAGATGAGAGAGAGTGTAACAAGAGAAAAAAATGTACTATAGCACTACAAAACCTTATTTAATAAACAGTTAGACGTAAACATTCCATTAGGCATTCAGTTATTATCAGCAAGTCACCCCTACTTCATTATAATTTCGACACTTCGTTACGGGACGGAGTGACGGACCCGAGTGTGGAATTGAATCACATTCACTGTTAATAGCTAGCAAACATTCGTTCCGATTCTGTATTATCTGTATGGGACCTTCCGATAGTAAGCGAATATGTGTAGAGAGTTGATAACACCACTTGATATTTTGTTTTAATTTATGTGTGACTTAGGTCGCGAACTCAGAGGTAAACTTTTAATATTTGCACGAAAAAAAAAAAAACTGCTTTTTGTTCCTAAATTTAATGCTCTCTGCGGGATTTGAACCCATGACCTCCACTTCTCTAGTTTGCCCTAAAGTGTGGGAAAAATAAAGTCTTTGTCGTTCAGACGATTTGTTAAAATAGTCACAATATGTAATCACGTATTATGGTATCTATTATTTTCTTACTTCGACGTTTCGACTATATTACAATAGTCTTGTTCGCTCAGAGATGTTGTTAATTATATGGCTCCTCGTGAGATTTAGCCCTATCACGTTCACCGTATCCGTTGCGCACGAAAGTAATTTGTAAATTAAAGAAAGATTTTCTTATTTTGTTACAGAATACTAAACTACCTAGGCAATACATCAAGTGATAAGTATTCATACCTATTCATACATTTAATTGATTGTTGATTAAACCCACTTTCGTCAAAATATGTAATTCGTCAAGATGTTTGCTTGCAATTTCTCAGCCTTCATTTAAAAAGCGCGAATGCAGGGACACCAAAATATTAAAAGTAGCGTTATTAAATATTCATGAGTAAAAAAGTTTGTATCTTCCAGTGTATTATAAAATTTCAGTCAATATTGAGATATATTACAGCAGTTAATATTGAATCTAAGTAAGCACAAGTAGGTATAGCTCAATAAGTATAGTAAACAAATCACACTCTTGAACACTACGACTGATGGTGATCATCTCTCTACTTATCTCAATAATTAAGCCTCTTAGAAGGAATGCTGCCCGTGGGTTGTTAACCCGTACCACCACAGTTTACATCTGATATCCGATACGCCGTATCTTTGTCTATCTGCTACCTACAGTCAAAAGAAAAAGTAATCAAACATGATCACTCTTAACTCCACTTAATAAGAACCAAATTTGACTAAAAAGCTTTTTGTAATAACCGTACAAACACCATCAATATTATAATAAGAGCTTGCGATTGGTGAAATATCGGCTCGCTTTAAATACGCCTACATTTTGAAACTAGTTTCTTTGAAGTTTGATGACTAATTAAAACGGATTCGTTGGTGACAAAAAATGGTATGGAAATTTCGGATATTAAGTAGTTATGAGATGACTCTATTTAGATATTTAAAAGTGGTAATTTGTATGCCATTAGGGGATTACAGACTACGGACTAAAAGTCGGCTGACAAATAAAATTCTGATCGCGGTGCAGTTCGGGTATTTAGAGAAATTAGGTCCAAAACCGAGGATCGACTTTATATTAGTTGTTAGTCCACCAGAAATCAGAAATTCGAGTGGTCAACTCTTAATTTATATTATTACCAACTGTGTCCCGCGATTTCACAATCGCAAATCAAATTTTCGGTTCAGAAAGCCAGGTTTAAAATCTGATAAACATATGATTTTTATCTACGTATGCATATCTAATATCTTTTATAAATAAAAATCTGTTTCACTTATCGCGATATCGAATTTCATGTGTTTCCTTGCAAAAATGTAGCATAGCACACGCAGTCTCTATTACATTCTACACACCAATCACTAATTAAGTACCCACACCTTATTTCTCAATTGATTAACTAAAACCATTCTCAATTGATTAACTAAAATCTATAAAACTTAGTTAGGTATCGTAAAAAGGTAACAATAGCAACCTCTCTGAACGGAAGCAAGAAACTGCAGGTTTAAAGTTTTAATTAAAGGGTGAGTAATTAGGCACGGTCTGTGGATATGTTAATTAATCTACGGCTTAATTCGTCAAAACGTTGCCATTGTTCTTCGCGTCGTAAATATGGGTTGCTTTTTACAGACATTTTTGCAGTAGGTACCGTGGGTACTGCTTAATGTGGACCTTACGAGTATTTGATGGTTTGAAATAGTTCGTAATTCCTAACGGTTTACCTTAAAAGGTAAAAAAGGACCCCCTAATAAATTAATATTAGACGACGTTACACAGAGCGCAATCTGGTCTCGAACTGTGTACCTACTGGACGTCTTGAGCTATTGGTACTAGGTAACGGATATACTACATATTATACTTGTTTCATTTTGTCAATACATACATAGATTTGACACATATAAGAAACCCAGACCAGGACGGGAATCGAACCCGCTCTATCGGGCGAAGGACCGACTGCAATATATGCCGTTATGGGCCGTTATAGGATTACTTTGTTGTCCATCCGTACGTCCGTCTGTACCCTATTGGCGGTGGTATCGAGTTGAAATTAAAACTATTTTTTTTATCAAACTTCGACAACAGATCCACACTATTCTTTCATTACCTACTTATTTGAAATCATTAAGTTCAAGAACTCACAAGTCACGCTTGAAAACTCCACTCATTGAATTTCAGTTCATTGTTTGCGTATTTTTGTCGTTTGCGCGAAATATTAGCCCGGATCGTTAACTTCGAGCGATAATTATAACGAACAATCGAAAGAATTCTTTCCAAAATAACTGCTCCTGGCGAGGACGCTGGCGATATGAGCCCCGCGTACCGTGCTATGCCTAACGAACAAAACAAAAAATTAACGCTATAACCTCAGGTCGTAGACGGAGGAAATTTAATGGACGAACTGTCAACGTATTTTTTATTTCTTACGATTATGGCCATTTGGAAATTGGCCAGTGTCAAGTAGTATAATATTTGTAGATACAAAAAAAGACAAGTCGAGAAAGTCATTGTAAATAGCGGCTATTTATAATGACTTTTTCACGAGGTCACTTAGCAACGCTAAAGTCCATGTTTTGCACTGGTTTTTATTTACATTACACTATTACACTTTCACAAAACTAAATTGATTTATATGCTCTCAATTAAACAATTTACACGCAATTTAACTAGTTTTCACGAAAATGAAAATTCAGCAACACATCTTTACTCGTTCCCGCCAAAACTTAACTATCAACGTATTACAGACTGAAATATCGATATGTGACTTTTTGTACTGAATTGAGTTCTCATTTCAATTAAATTAAATCTAAAAAATGTGCAGGCAACTTAATATGAATATTTTGTTCCATCTGATACCTACCAGTAGTTAAATATCTATTAGCTCAAGACTGACTAAGTAAATTGCATGTCGTCCAACTCATTAGATATCTACCTACCCACCAAGTTATGAAACCAGTTTATTAATCTAACTAGATATTATGACCTCAAGACACTCTGCTAAGTAATTTATGAATACTTAGCTCATGTAAAACGTAACTCGTTGTTAGTAAAGTAATACACATTAACTAGAGAAGTGATGCGATATTTGCATTCATATTTATCGATAAACTTCGAGTTCTAGCAATCACTGATGTTATAAATATTAGTCGTAAATCGACTGAAACGATGTGTGAGGTACGAAATGAATAGGGCAGCTATTATAGAAATTATCGACGCTAAGTTATTACTAGTTATTACGCTGCTACCTCGTGGCTAACTCCAACTAACAATAGAAAATAAAATTTAAACTGAAGGCTATTCAGTTTTACTATTAAAAGGCAGATCTAATCACCATAAATTATAATTCAACGTAACTATGCAATATTTTCTACAATCACTCGTTAAGTAATTTAGTTGGTTGTAAAGATAGTAATATATGCCCTATTACGAGTATAGTTCAAAACTACCTGTTTACTTGCTTAGAAAGCTTAGTATCTACGTAAAATCTTGGCAGGTATGGTAAACGGTTAAGGTTTACATTTATAATGCATAATATGATATTCTTTTAGGACTTCTTCTAAAGCATCGCGTTAGAAACTGCACGGGATTTGGCACCTTCCTTTACCTATTTCATTTTGTCATCATATCCCTCAAAAATATCATCATCATCATCATCCGAGCGATGTTCCCGGTTGCATCCGTCTGGAGAGCCCGGGGTCCGCTTTCCTACTTTTACGTCATCCCTCAAAGATATAAATCTACATTTCTGCTCGTACGGTGTTTTTATCATCAAAGTACGGTCTTTTGATTTCAAGTCGACTAAAAATATAAAATACGTTCATCTTTTTATATAAAAATATTTTGAAAATATCCCATAGACTTAATAACATTTAATAAAATTGGAAGGCGCTAATTTAACTAACGACGCGACGTGTGACTGGACTAAACCTAAAATAATATAAAGTGAAGTAAAATAGCTCATCAAAATCGGTTTAGCGGTTTTGGCATAAAAACGTAACAGACAGTTTTCTTTCAAATTTATTATATTAGTAGGGTTTACTCCAGCAATTTTTTATCGATAAAACGGAAGCTTCTTAACTCTTTCCCAATCCCTAAAAATCCAAACAGTATCTGAATTCTACACATCGGTATATCGCTGTTTTCGATGTTATAGGTGGGCGTATCTGATCTAATTAATTCGACGTTGATTGATACTAATGTTGGTACGGTACGTCAGATCCAGTGAGTAATTGATTGTCACAACAATGTGTATATAGGTTTCGATATACATATGTTCGATGCTGGGAAGGTATAAGAGCTTTCTTTTGAGATTTTCTCTTTCTAAATCGTGCCTCGCGAGTATAATGCAAAATATTGGCACCACATCCTTACCGACTTGAACATTTTCGTCGTCGATATTATCCTCTTCACCACAACCATGGAGTCTCAAAAACTAGAGCGAATAGGTTTATTATAGGCAACCATGTTACAGCGTCGACATCATCGTCGCTATCCATCAGGTGAAAAAAGGTCAAATGCTAGCCTATCTTATAATCTTATGTATAAAAATAGTAACTAGTTAAGAGACGCATACGCATACTTGTGCACCCTGGCCTAAAGCCAATCCACTTGGAAACTCGAAACCAAATGTCTATTTGACAACAGTCATCACTTTCAAAAGTAAAAAGAATAACATTATTGCATGGAAATTTAAAACACTGTTAAACACCATTAATTTGCCGTACAAAACTTAAGAGGTAGAGAAACTCTACCTAGAAAATTGATAAAACAATATATCTACCTAAATTTTTAAATACTCGAACAACATGCATGGAATAGCACAGCAGAGAGGGTCATGAAAGTATTTTGGTCTAGAGTCCAGGATCTGAACTCGGGTCGCCTCGGAACCTCAACAGTATAAAAAATATTGCCGTGCTGCCCCAGCATAGAATAGGCTTACCCATCTCTGCGCGTGGCTGTCATAAAATACTGTGTGAGATTAGTGAACTAGGACTTCCTTACCCCGCGCTTTAGTGGCTAAACTACTAGCTTCCAAGGAGGGTTGGTGTTAGGCAGTCGGTGGGCCCTAAAAACATTTAAAACGTTGGTAAATCCAGTACCTAAGACTTACAAACTGCGCCGACCCAAAATATTATTTCGTTTTGGCGGACCCTGGTGATGCCGAGAGGGATACAACCGGGAACATGCATCGCTAAGATGAGACGAGAGAGATGCATGTAGTAGTAGATACTTACCGTCCGTGCCGTTACAAGATCATCTCGGAGTAGGTATACAGTCCGCCACGTTTTGACCTAGAAAAGAAAAGTTAAAAAATCATTGCAATTCCTCCCCTTAAATATGACGAGTGACACCAAACTTTCATTGCACAAACTGGAGCTTAGCCTAAGGCACGTTCATTAGTTGGCCAATTACCTTCCTCGAAACGTTGTATGATTACAGAGACAAGAAGCTGGAGGCAACAGATGCCATTCGTTCTTTGTTGCCTTACAGTTCTTACAAGTTTTTCTTGTATCTGAAATTGAAGGCGTTTTGGACGTAATTATTAACAAAGTATAGGTGACAGATGGTGAGATATTTCTTATAGGTAAAATATCTAAACTAAAGAACCCATTCTCGTCAATACAAATCATGCTTACGCTGTGTCTTTACGCGGACTCGTTGTGTTCGGAATAAAAACCAGTGCAGCCGCTAAGGAAGCCCAGGTTGGTCGTCCTACTGCCGTGTTCCTTTAATCTGATTGAGCATGCTACATATTAGATAAATTATCAATATTACTTACGACCTGGTGGTATTATTGGGGTTGAACGGTCACCTAACAACAACAAAAATTGGACTTCCATAAAAAAAACTATTTTATTTGTACTATAGACTACAGATAAGTTGAAGAATTGTTTATAAACTCAGAAAACATTGCTAGAGAATATTTGTTTTTAAATAGATAAAATATTTCAAGCTTTTTGCTTCGAGTATGATAGATAACAAAGATAACATTTTGCGATAATTTTAACATCTAGTCGCTCCAAAATAAATTTACGTAGATTCCGAATTAAGTATTTTTCTTCTAAAAGGTAGCTAAATTTAATTAGAATATTTTAATTAACGAACTAAGTAATAATGAAGACTTCAAAAACTGTTTCTAAATGTACCTATAATTATTTAAAAAAGAAACAACTCAAACAATTCTCACGGACGCTCAAAAGGCTAAAGAACAATACATCAAAGTTTCAACACAAACATCAAATGTAATGAAATAATTACCAATTAATATTTTTTAATAAAAGGCCTGACAGCAATAGAATTAAGAAGCCGACGTTATGTTTGCGAACATCATTGACCTAAATATTGCCTGAGGATTGCTCAAGCGATTAATGAATAATGATTCTCGTTAATTAATTTCGAAGATTCGATCTATTGATCTTTTGTTCCAGTAGCATCGGAATGAAAGCGAGCTCGGTATAAAATTATGGTACTGGCTGGCATATCAGACGTACAAAAGAACCAATAATTTTGTCTTCAAAGAATTGCAACAGTTGATATAACGTTAGACTTTATAGCTAAGCTAAAATTATTCTGCTCTATGGCGTAACAGAAAGTAAAAGTTGGATGTTCTATTGTTGGGTCAAGTTATACGTATGGTGATTGGTTGTCGGTAATATAAGGTTCTGGTTGACGAGTAATTGAAATTTACTTGCGTAAAAGTGAAAAATGTCTTTATTATGGGCGATAATGTCGCAAGACGTCTTTCAATGAAGTGGAAGAGATCGCTTTCGTTTGTGATCTATCGAGCTTTGGGAAACTGCCCTTCTAAGGCCTAATTCACGTTTTATTATGCTCCATTTTTTCCTACCTACGATCATCGTTCAAAAGACGTTCATGAGATAGTAAACACTATTATAGCACATTACAATCTAACTTTTCAACTAGATGTTATTCAAAACTTAGGTAAATTTATAAAAATATATTATGTCTAATTCTCATCGACCCTCATCGACCAAAAATAAATTGAAAAATACTCTTTATTTTACCTACCTTTACATTTACAGATGAACATAATTGCTTATCACGAATAATATTTTACCCAGATCGGTAGTAGCCGATCAAGATCAAGATGTACCTCTGAAGAAACGTACTTGTGCAATCAATAATAGTTTTTCAGCATTATCAGCCACCGGGAAAGAAAATAATGACAGATTTACGTGGTAAAACTAAATTAAATTATATTTCATGAAGGTAATCGACCCACCCCTTTCCTGTTACTATGTCCAAAGTACATGTACAAAATACAGAAAACGCTATTTCCTTAGATGTCTAATAGGTTATTTGATCCGTTCCTGGAGAGAACATGTCTCGATGTGGGTGTTTGCAAGTCCTATATTCGATGTACTTTATAATGTTGGTTTTAAACTTGGAGAGTTCCTGATTGTTTGGGCCCTTGTTGGGCATAGTTGGATGACTGTTTTATTTGAATTGAAGCGGCGAATGGTCAGAGTGGCCAATGAAGGGTACAGTGACGGCTATTATACGGGCATTAGGTATTGGTAAATAATTGGACTGTGTTTTGGGTATAAGAAGTATCTTTGTGATTGTAAAAGTTTATTTGCTCTGTTTAACGGTAGTTGTTGGAAACTTAAGGGAAAATCACCGAGGTGATTCATCTTGGTGATCTAGGTGATTTACCCTTAGGTGAACGAGGTGTAATACCCCTTAATGTCAGAACTACAGGACCCCGAACACTAAAACCTATTTATATATGTTATAGCGTCCCCGACTATGCCCACTTTGGGCATGCAGATAGGGGTCCGTTGTATCGTCAGGCCACTCCCAGGAGCAACCGTCAGGGATCTGTTTTAGACAGATCGTGTCCCCAAACGCTAGTTCGGTTCGGTTAAAGTCAGAACTGTCGGAAGATCAGCATTGTAGATCCTCGTTGATACAGCACATAGCTCCTAAGGCTAGTAGGTTTATGATAATTTTATGTTTTTTTGTTATGTGTTTTTGAATGTGCCGTGTGTTTTTATGTTCATAAAAATGTTATCTATTCTTAATCTCAACAACACTCCTATTTCCACCTAGATTTCTTTGCACAAGTATATTAAACAAAGTCACACGAACAACTAAATGGAGAAACTCTTCCGTTTTTGGAACCATTTCAACAAAAAACATAACTAGATATTTAAATGTTACTACCTAAAAACTCACAAGACTTTCTCACGTACCGAGGCCGATTCGACAACCCCGCAATGACTAATAATCTGGTTTCCTACTTAATATTAACTATGTTTCTCACAGTTTCAGTGAATTCCCGAAAACATGTGTCATCCGCAGTACCGCAAGTGTCATATTAGGTCGTTACACAAGGGGCAAGATACAAAAGCTTTAAAATGTATGTGAGGACATAAAGCTACTACCAAATGGTTCCGGATTGTGTGATAATGTTTTTAAGTTATAAGTTAAGGGCGGATTTATAGCTAGCTATATATTAATGTATCTACCTATTTCGTTAGGTTGCGTATAAACCAAGCAAAAGCTTATTTGTGTGAGTGTTTGACCATTTTGTTGTTTGAATTTGAGGAGCTTAATTGGCCAACTTAGTATTATATAGTCGTGCGGAATAAGCAACGCCTGTTATATAACGATTGTTATATATGATATTAGCAGTCGTCAGGTCAAGTAAAAGGCTTTAGGGCGATCTAAACCGAAAAAAAGTAGAACAGATGACCAAACATTTTTAAGAAGAACTTTGTTGGACACCAGCATTGCATGGCAAAAAATACACAATAGTAAATTTTGCTTGTAAAATTATTTAGATGAATAAAAAACCTTTTATTTCTTACACCAAACATAACGCAATAAAGCGTTAGACAGCCCGCAGCTATTGTTGATGGGGACCATGAAACTTGTCCGAACACTAAAGTAAAGACCCGAGATAAAAAACCTTATGTGGATGTTACTTGATGTTCTAAACACATCTCATAAAAATCCTGGTAATGATCAAACTTATCTCAAGCCAAACTTATCTGTAGGTAGAATAAAACTGTGCAGGCGTAAGGCTTCGCGCGCTTTGGTTTTTTAAGCAGTCGATATACTCATAGGCTTAGCGTAAAAGCGACCACAGCTACTGGTGGCCAGCGACAGCAACTTAACTGCTGTAGCAAGGAGCCGCCACTGACTACACGTGTGCGGAGCGTTTACACAAAATATATGAAAAAAAACCGGTCAAGTGCGAGTCGGACTCGCGCACGAAGGGTTCCGTACCATTATGCATACAACAGATTTTGTTTTGAAAGGTAAATTGCGGTTTACGATTTATGACGTTTTAAAAAAAACTACTTACTAGATCTCGTTCAAACCAATTTTTGTTGGAAGTTTGCATAGTAATGTACATCATATACTTTTTTTAGTTTTATCATTCCATTATTTTAGAAGTTACAGGGGGGCGACCAACATTTCACTACTTTATAAGTGTCTCTCGCGCAAACTTTTTAGTTGAGAAAAAAATGATATTAGAAACCTCAATATCATTTTTGAAGACCTATCTATAGATACCCCACATGTATAGATTTGATGAAAAAAAAATTTTGAGTTGAAAATTCATTTTTTTTTCTCTTTTTGTGTGAAAATCTTAATGCGGTTCACAGAATACATCTACTTACCAAGTTTCAACAGTATAGCTCTTATAGTTTCGGAGAAAAGAGGCTGTGACTTACGGACGGACGGACAGACGGACAGACAGACATGACGAATCTATAAGGGTTCCGTTTTTGCCATTTGGCTACGGAACCCTAAAAAGTATGTTAAGTCGCTGTCGCTGGTGGCTATGGTCGGTGGCTCGTATGCGCTAAGCCTAATATCGACTGCTTAAAAAACCGAAGCGGTGCTATGGCAAAGTTCTTCTTTAACAAGTCGCTTGATTAAGGTGAAATAAAAGAGTATCAAAACACACTTCGAAAAATTAAAGGAATCAAGAAATTTCAGCGAAAATATCATAACCATCCACAATCACGTAACCGACAACGGTTACGTGTATTACGGTATAGTTAGGTATTAAATTATAAATAGAAAATGTTCGAAGAAACGTTAGCGACTGTAGCATACGGTAGGTACTTACGTCGTATGTTTCTATAGTTACTTCTATCTCTTTTGTGCATGCTATGCTCATCTGGTAGAGGGATCTGCCTTCCTGATCTTCTCCAATTTGCTTTGTAAAACAAAGACTTCAAATACCAAGTGTCAAAACGGTGCGTGATTTGACATCTACACATTCTGGTTACCTCTTCATTGCAGACTAAGGATGGATTGTGTCCAATATTTTCTCCTCTTAAACCATACTAATATAGCTACTTAAATTGTGATACGTATGTAGGAAATACTACACTAAAAGCCCTCTATTACTGCTGCATACACACACATGTGTTTGCGACTTCGATTAAGCATTTGGCGATTATTCGGTTTAGCGTTTGCGATTGCAATTTGCGATGTTTTGCGATTCCAGCTTTTGCAGTCAAAGTGTAACATGATCTAACCCAGATACTTAACAAAGCACTAAGCTGTTGAATCAACCATAACTTACTCCAAAAATCAAATCCCCAACTTCACAGTTCCCGTCGCCAAAGTTCGCTCTTGCTTACAATTCATAGAAGTAGACAGCTTGACAATTTCATTCAAACGTTATTTAAAGTTAAACCAAGCACCGGCTTAAGTAATCAATGAAGAGTTAAGTTAGTAATGGGCATTAAAGTTTTGGTTCATTTACATAGTCTGCGGACAACGGCCGTAAGTTTGGAGTTTTAATGTTTTAATTATTTTATAAACCTACTTAGAAATGTTACTAAATAAAACCAGCTAAGAGCGAGTCGGACTCGCGCACGATGGGTTTTGTACCATTATCATAAAAAAATAAAACAAACATTGTTTTTAATTTGTTTTTTAGTATTGTTGTTGTAGCGGCAACAGAAATATTTAATCTATAAAACTTTCAACAGTCGCAGTTTATGAGATACAGCCAGGTGACAGATAGACAGACGGACAGACAACGGGACCCCAAAACACTAAAACCTATTTATATATGTTATAGCGTCCCCGACTATGGTCACTTTGAGCATGCAGATAGGGGTCCGCTGTATGTCCCCAAATTGTAGATTCGGTCCTCTTAAAGAAAAGCTGCCTCGTGTCCAAAATGGCACAGAAAAGCAAAAAAAGGCCAGGAGGTAGTGCCGATGTCAGGCATAGGTATTATTTCACAGACAAAGTGCATTCACAAACATTTGTTCAAACAGTGTTCAAACCTATTTCCCATACATTCCGAAAGTACTAAATGCAGCACAATTTATTTACCATTCAACAAAATGCGTATCAAGACTTTAATCTCTCCGAAACGTAGTACAATCCGACTGTCACGCGTACATTCGATTACCTTTAGCAGCCTTCAAACAACATTTCATTCGACATTAGAACTATTTATGCAAATTCTGCGGACAAAATGTCAACGATTCGTAATCCTAAAGACATCTACCAGTCTTGCGTGTAGAGAGAACAAGCAGACGATGGATTGGTTGATTGACGAATAGTTTAAAGTAGTGAACATTTTCTTCTTAGAAAATACACTGCTTACCAGGTACCGGCTCGGTACCGGTTAAATTTACAAACCGTTATCATGTACTTGGCAGAAATTATTTTCGTTACGGTTTCAATCCGGAAACCGTTTTTATAAATCGGCTTTTTCGGGGAATATTTTCAAAAAGTTCTTGTCACATTAATCGGTTTAGAACAATGAAAACCGGTTTATTCCATCCGACGCAAAACTAGATATCTGCAATCTAAATTTTGCATTGCTAAATAATAGCATTAATAGATTTAGGTTAAAATAATAATATTATTTAAACGTTAAGAATAGAATAGCATAGACAATATTTATTGGCAACAAGACACAAAAGAAGTAACAGCAACATAAAAAAGAAAACAGCACGTTGTCGTTCTTATGATAGTTCGGAGTAAAATCGAAATAAACCGGTATTAACCTCTATTTTATTAACTGGTTCCGAGCCTTGCTACTTAGTTTATTTTATAGATAACCAGTAGCGCCCGCGGTTTCACCCGCGTACGTCTTGATCCCGTGGCAATATTGTGTTATAAGTAGTCTAAGTGTTATTTTAGATCTTCAATTATCTACATGCCGAGTTTTATTACAATCGGTTCAGTGCTAAGAAAAAGAAACCAGCGCTGGTATTCTTTACGTCTCTTTATAATACATAGCTTATGCATCAGCATTGTGGCCATGTTTACCCGGCATAGAATAGGGTTACATCTCTTCCCGTGAGTGTCGTAAAAGACGACGGGATCTAAAGGAAACTAGGAAACCTTAAGATCTCTTAGATGAAAAGAAAATAATACATACCTAAAGCTTAATTAAGAAATAAAAAAAAATCAAAGGATCGACGAAAAATCTCAAGTCTGCAAACACCTTAAGAGTTTAATACCATGTCGCAACTTTGCTCTATTAAAAATGTGTCTCAAATATTACGCAACTACCAAATCGGAGACACTTTCGATTCGAAACAGTCACATTTCGATTGCAATCGATAAAATACCTTTAATTTTATTAACAAGTGTCCTAGCACTGATTGACAAGGATACCTATTGTGTTGTATTTAAAAGAATAATAAATCAATTTTAACTTACAATTTGCTTTATCTCTAACTATATTGGATCAGATAAGACTTGAATCTGACAACTTTATTTATGATATCAAATAAGTACTTTGGGTAGGTAACTACCGAAATGTTGTGCTGTTCAAAGTGAATACTGATATTAACAAAGTTGCGAAATCGTAGCTAAGTAATTATGTACCAGAGACTTATTATTATTTTGCTTAATATTTGGTTACTTATTTTAGGGCGGATTCGACCAAAATGGACAATTCTTAATCTATACATATAATAAAATCGTAACTTAACGGTGTCTGTTTTTGGAAGATATAAAAAAAAGATAAATGGTAGGGGTATCTATTAACGCAGTAGAACCTATTTTTCTATTTTTCTGGTTGTCTGTTTGTCTGTTTGTCTGTTTATCTGTTTGTCTGTTTGTGTGTGCCTTTGTGCCCGCTAATCTCAGAAACGGCTTATCCGATTTTAACCAAATTTGGTATGCAGATAGCTTTAGACCCCGATTAACATATAGGCTATTTTTTGTCCGGATATTTTGTCCGGTTATCCGGATAAAGTGATTTTTCTGCTTTTACTTAGTTAGTTTGAATGTTGTATTGAAGAAGTATGTTGTGTGGAATCAATACATGACTAACCGGATATCCGGTCGAAAATAAAAAAAACCGGATATCCAGTTTTTTTTCAGGAAATTCATAAAATACCGTATACCTTTGTCTCTCCATATATCCGGATCCCTCGGACATACGGAAATTCTTTATAATGGTTGTTTTTAACCGACTTTAAAAAAAAGAGGATCTGCTCAATTCTACCCGCATATTGTTTGTACGTGAATATGTTCAAACCGTACTCCGGCATATAAAGTCCGATTTCGATAATTCTTTTTTTATTTGGAAAGTGAGAGTCCCGAGTTGGTTCCATAAATTGTTGGTGAAAATCTGATGAGAACCTTCGGAATGATGAGCAGAATAGCATCCCGCAATGCTGTAAATTACTAATTTTTGGACTTCCATCAATAGAATCGGCTTATTAAGAACAAGGTACAAATTGATGGACCACCTGAAACCACCTTCTCAAAAATTCTTCCGTGATTAAAGTTACGGTTACAATTTTGATAATTTTTATTGGCAGTCGAAAATTCAATAAAAAGGATTTAAAAAATATAGCTGTAATGGGGCAGTTTTACTGAGTAGATGCTGATTGCATGTAGTTTACGTGGCACGATGGCAGCTGTGGATTCCGATTCGAGGGTTCCGCATTCGAATAGGCCACCGTTCCTTAAAAAGGGAATGCGCCGGTCTGCGCGGCGCATTCCCTTTTTAAGGAACGGTGGCCTACCGAGCCGACTGATGGATTCCGATTCGACGACTGCGCGTTCGAGTCACGAGTCCCGGACACGACGTTACGTTTTACCCTCCAGATGGTCGTCCACCTTGCCGTTGTGAGGGGACTCAGTAGCTGAAAGCTAAGAGGCGCACGAGGTGGGAAACCGGGCTTGCCAGGCTTCTAATCCGTAATCCCGCGTCAGCGGGCTCGGGGGTCCTTTCGGCAAGAAAGGGGCCGCATGGAAGATAACCACTATAAAAAATCACCTCAGCCTCTGGTGGTGAACTCGGTGAGGGGGGGGGGGGCTTTATCACCGGCTTTGGGGACCTCGAGACGGTGGCGTGACCGTGCTGAGGGAGGGGAAACGGAGAGGGATTGTCTATCGGGCAGAGGCAGAGATGAGGCTTGGAAAGGCCGCCGTTGTCGGGTAAACCTATGGTAGGGAGCCCAACGAGAGTGGCCTGACAGTGCATAAGGTGAAGTACCCACGTAAAAAATAGATATCATTTAGTTAAGCTACCCAACTTCAGCTTACATAACAGAAAGTCAGTTGCACTGTATGTTGGAGAGCTTATTTTTATTGTTTTGTCCTTAATTCGAAGTCGGGTTTTGATTTTTTTTAATTTTCGATAAAGGCTACTTCTTATTATAAGTAATGCGTATAAGTATGCAACACGTTACCTACCGCTGCGCTGTGCAAAATCTACACTTAAATAGACTCTGCTATGATTCTCTTCTGTTCAGCAACAGACTTCCCTGGTCGTCCGTTCAAGTGTAGACTTTTGCTCAGCGATGGGTAGGTAGTCCGAAAAACGCTGACGAAGTCGCGGGCACAGCTAGTCAAATAATAAATCGCCGTTTTTCGGGAATGATTCACTTTTACATTTTACCAAATACAATTTCCATGATAACCAACCCTATACGGAGAATAATCGCTGTACCAACTATTTAATTATTAGGTATTAACATGATTCGTAAATGTAAAGGAAAATGTCGCGAGGAAGCTGACATGCCCTTGGTCTCACCATGGGTCGAAGTCATGGGCAAATTCGGTGTAGGCTCCTGCGGGGTCTAACCTGCAATAGAAAGCCCTTGCCCTACAGTGGGACAAAGTACCAGGCTATTAAAGTTATTCATTGTTTTCTTACTAGACGTAAAAATAAATTCCAGATTCTATAAAACTTATCTACCTACTTGTTGCGTTTCTGATTAACGTTTACATTGCCTCCAGCCTCTAATCAGAGCGGAATCTTTAAGAAGTTAGATTGAGTTAAGCCTTCAACTCTTCAAACTCAGATTTGAGTATCGAGCAATGTTTGTTTTGTGTTAAGAAGAAAGCTTTAGAACTCTTGAAATTAGTTAACGGGTATGAAAATTTCCGTCAGTAAATTTACTTTGAGCTATTGTTTAGTTTTTCACTAAGATACATAACTTTGCTTTTATTTGTGCGGAAGTAATTGTTAATCTGTTCTGATCAAAGTTAGATTGAAGTTCAAAAGTATGTTTTGTAGATTAAATAGCAAGTTAGGAACAATATTTATTTAATTTTGGATAATATTTAACGGGGCCTGTGGAGGTTGAATTGGTTATAATCGTAACGTAACAGTGTGTTACGATTGGCGAGTATTAGGCTTCGTGTAAAAACCACTACTTTACATTCTTATAAGTAGGACCATGGTACATTTTAAACAGCATCATGATGTTTGTGTTTCAAACACGCAAAAACTAATTTTTCCATCCAATAATCCAATTTGCGATGAAACTTGGTAAGCAGACAGCTGGAGATCTTTATTAACATTACTTTTTATCTCAATATTCCAACGGGATCGTGACATACGCGGGTGAAACAACGTGGCGCTGCTAATACCTACATAATACTATCTATCCAACCCACTTTCACCGGAAACGTAAATTCAAGAAAAGTATAATTTACTTCAAACTCAATACCAGTACTTAACTAGAACACCTAATAAGGAAGCGTAGCTTAAAAATCAAATAAATTCAAACTAATAAAGAAAATAACTAACATAAAATATTACTAAATTACTGTAATTTTATAAAAAGCCGTTAGTTTTTAAACCTCGCCTACGCGTTCGGTCTAACAAAGTACAAAACATCAGATATATTGAAAACTAAATTGTGTTCTGTCTTATAAGCCTGAATTTATTGCCAAGTTGCTTATAGAAGGAATAAGAGCTTGTCTGACAGTTATCACATGAAACTAAAGTCGTAGTGCCGCTCTATTGTTGGTTTAGCTTGTACGATTTATGTGTAAGGCAATGTAATGTACCTACTCTATATAATTCAGCCGTTACATTGGATTTAAAGCCTTTATGGAGTTACTTACATGGCATTAAGTTAATATCCGGGTTGGCTTAAGATGTTTGATCATTTGACTTTGATTACTTGCTAATTTTACGTACGTGTCCTGATAAGTAGGCCGGAGTAGCCATTAAGGAAGACAGGTATAGTGACCGGCAAAGAAGTTGGAAAATTTTGACGTGGAACGGGAAAGTTCGCGTAGTACATTTTACATGCGGCTTCTATGAAAAATCGACTTTGCGCATCCGTCTTTTTTTCTAGATGTTTGCCAGGAATTATAACCAGCGTAGAAACTATTATTTTATTTTGAAGTTCTTAAAAATATAAAGTGTTGCTAAAAAATCAAGCAAAATAGCAAGTGCGGGTACTTGCTATCTTGCTTGATTTTTTAGCAAACAAGAAATGACTCTTATAAATATATCGACTTTCGTAGACGTACGAAAAGAGTCATTTCTCTTCGGCATGGGGCGGTCAGAACGCGGCATTAGCAGATGTTTTCGAAGCCTGTTCTCAGACCTTTAATTTTTTTTTGATATTTCGAAATAAAAACACAAAATAAGTCATATTAATTTCTTAAAGGTTTCACTTAATTATTTTTGAAATAGGTATTTATCTTAGCTGACATCCGCTATTATTTAACAATATCCTGCAAGTCTGACTCAAATACCTACCGACCGAAATTTATAATCGGTATGTGTCATATTAATATATCTAACCACAAAAATACATAATCTTACCTAATTATAACGTCACTTTTTTCTTTCTCTAAAAAATCCTAAGTTTCACAATTTCTAAGAAATCTACAACTAAGTGCTATGACTAACATTCAAATGTGATGTTGAAAAGATAAAAATCTTGATATAGAACAATTATATTAATTATTATGCTATGTTGCTTAATGTACGTAAATAACACACTTCGGCACTTTATTTGAGTCCAGAAAAAAAAACAGTTTAAACTTCGTACCTGCCACGTACCTACCTATTTATTACTCACTGAGTCATGAAGACAATTCCACTTTTAATTTGGTTCCTTATATTAAATAATAATAAATACCATCTCGGTATGTTCATACGTCTCATCCGTCCCGGTGATGTATTAAGAAGTTAAAGTAGATAATATATAACAAACACAGATTGAATAGGCCAAAACTGACTGACTGATTTTGACAAATGATCAACACCAAAACAAAATAAGATAGAAGTAGATACAAAATACAATCAAACACACACGATAATGTGTGAGGCAAAAACATTTTTGCGAGCTCCCCCGTACTTTGAAAGGCATTGCAGTTGGTCTCGGTCATTTCTGATAGCAGTCGGTAGGTCAAGTAGGCGGGGGCGACATGAACACTCTAACACTAGGTGAGCTTCACTATACAAAAAAGAAGACTATCTTTTTATCTATTTATTTTGTAACACACAGTCACACACACATTATCTAGTAACATAGTAGTCAAACGCTTACTTATCATAAAAAAATTAACGAGTAACTACGTCCGGTTGACGTAGGTATTTATGATCGTAATACCCCTACCTAATAATGAACTTTAAACCTATAATTATTATCTAATATAAGACATAATCAGATTAAAACTAAATTAATTGCGATTGATTGTTAGGTACTAAATTTATAATCACGCAAACACCTTCAAGTACACCACAATCACATTATTAGACACACCTTTAATAATTACCGACCCAGAAGGCCACCTCATGCCAGGCGACTAAAAATATATTATTAACACTTAATTAGAATATCAATGAGACTGTCCCATTGCCCAAAGCTGAATTCTGATAATACGACTTATTATAATTTAATTCGAACCTCTGTGATTGATCGTTTAGTTTTCGAAATATCGATCTAGGTCATCGAATTAAATGCTTTAAATAAATCAAGTAGGTAAGAATGCGATACAAACATCTGATACTAGGTCTTGTGTAAGACTGAAGTTTGTAATATAATTTAATGAACTACATTAGGAAATAATACGTTTTTGCTACTTGCTACTACAAACAATGCTACTTGGATATTCTATTAGAGTATATTGTGTGTCTAAGTAAGTATGATATATTTAGTACAGTATTCATTTTGTTCAGATTATGAGATTACGAAAATGTTTCTGTAAACTATAGTTAAACAAATTTGATTTTGTTTTTGAGAAGATAATTTACTTAAATTACATAAGTATTTCATGTTTATTATGTACCTACCTACTACTTAGCAATATTATTTTCTTGTTAGACGGCCTCTTTGGCGCGTTCGGGCAAATGGTTGCAACGCTGAAGGGCAAGGGTCCGATACCCGCCGGGAAACAGTAGGTACCTATTTATCATCATCATCCGAGCAATGTTCCCGGTTGCATCCCTCTGGAGAGCCCCGAATCTAGATCTAGGAGTCTTAGACCAATCTCTCTGTTGTTGTTATGCTATGCAAACAAGTGCACAGAAGGGGATTAACCAATAAACTCTTGTTTTAATTATTTTTCTGTATTAAACCTTCCTTTAGCAAATCTGACCAAGGAGCAAAAAAAAACACTTATATAGAATAGTCTAATCACCAATAATACGACCAACTTTATATTCAGCGATAGCTAACTCTGTTATACGAGTCAAATGTAGGTAAGTATAGAACCGGAACGTGCTTGTAAGCTCACTTCAAGTAAAAACAGACAGCGAAGTCTCAGTAATAGGGTCCCGTTTTTACCCTTTGGGTACAGAATCCTAAAAACGATATCCAAATCGATTCATCCGTTGGTTGCCTATAATACCACAGACACACAAACAGACACCTCAAACTTCTTTTTCCGTCGGGGGTTAAAAAGCAAGAAGCCACTCTGTTCAAATTTTGAGCAAAATTAAAAGCAAGTAACCTACCCTACCCTACCCCATTTCTCCAAGGGTAAATAACAAACTCAACTTCAATCATTACAGAACTCCTTAATTGGACTTGCATAACATTTAACAATGGTATCTGTTTCACAATTGATCTAGATAACCTAAAACAAATAGACCGAAAGATAAACGTAAGATTTTATCTGTCAACTTTTAGCAGTCAAGTAGTCTGAGTAATTAGAAATGGAACTTATCTCGCATAGTACAGATCAGTTATCGTGATGATCGAATGCAAAACCTTGAGTATTATTGGCTCATTAAAAGTGTATTGGTTGTATTAGAAAGCAAGGTTGCGTACCTTTATAAATTTACTCCAGTGTGAGCGATGCTTGGTGTATTATGTCAGGAGCTGAAGCTTTTGATTCTCATACTCTAAATATGCTACTTATGCTAAAAAAATACTGCTGCTGCTGCTGGAAATAGTGCTTTTAAAAAAAAGTATTATTTATTGTAATAGTATTTCCTATACTCTCTTAAGATTCAGCGTTCAGTCAATTATATCCTATCTGCCCAAAACTGTGTCACAGCGATGGCAGCGTGGCAACTTCTGACATAATGGTGTATTATATCAGGAGCTGAAGCTTTTAATACTCATACTTTCTTCTTCTATGTGCGTCAGCGTTCAGCCAATTATATCCTATCTGCCCAAAACTGTGTCACAGCAAAGGCAGCGTCATTAGCCTCATTAGATGTTCCATGGATTGTGTTCGTGCACTACAACCACACTTCTCCTCCGAGGCGGTTATAAAGCCTCAACGACTCTTATTTTGTCTGCAGCGGCTGTTTATAATTCCCATACAATTTGTAGCAATGAAGCTCCTCCTAGTAATGGGGCTACTTTATCCCTTCCTGTGGTAAAAGGCGACTAAGGGATCTGGGGAAGACTAGCGAACCTGGAGCCAGGCAGGCGCCGATCGTAAAAATATTGCCAAATCTATTTGCAGTAGATATGGTTAATAAGATTTCCCTTGTGTTTATGGGAACATCGCTCGGATGACGCGACTACTAGGAGTTATGGGAATAAAATGTCATAATATATGTCCTTTTTTTTTCAAATCGCTTTATCTCTAGTCTTAATCCAAACAAACAGTTAAGTAAGTAGCTACACATAGGTAACATAGACAGAGTCAAGTCACAAAGAGACCCCGCGACAATGCTTGAGAACTGGAGCGGTTACCGGTTCTAAGCATTTGTAGTGCTGTTGTGCTTCCAAAGGTATTCTACAAGTACCCTTGTAACTATATAGGTAGGTTTTAGTTAGATATTTAAGCATATTTAGGTACACGTTTTGATATATTACCAAAAAGGTATGTAAGCTTTTTATCACTATCTAGAAGCAACTAGAACCTAAAATTGAAAAACTTAATTTTCAGAAGAATGGTATGAATGAAAACAAAAAAGTTGTTATTTACCTAGTTGTTAGTTTGAGAATTGGTTTTCAAGACTTAAAAAAACAAGGAGGAAGTTCTGATTTGACCCACTCTACAAAGTGCGATTTCGATCGTACTTTTTTTTGGAATGTGAGAGTAATCTCTTGATGATCTGATGAGTATCTTCGGAATGATGAACAGAATACAGGATATTACTATTTTTTAATTACTAATTACGGACAGTGAAACTTACAATCTGGATTTACTCAGTAAAGCTGCCCGACTTCAGCTAACATAACGGACACCTAAGTCGCTGGCACTCTACGTAAGAGAGGTTCTTTTGTCCTTAATTTTTAAGTCGATTTTAAATTCTTGTATGTATATGTTGAGGCTGCAATGCAGCAAGAAGGCTACAGGGTTGTGCTGCATTAAAAATGATATCCATTTCAGTAGGTATTATGGTACCTCAGGATGTTACATACCTACAGAAATTGACAGGCCGGAGCAGCCGGAAGTAGAAAACCGCCGGGGAGTGTGTTTAAGCCTTAATTAAAAAAAAACTTCGTACTTACTTAATTATGTATTCAGCACATAAATACATTCCACTAACTAAAACAACAACATATACCTACTGCCAGCTTTGTGTAGGATTTGTCTTTGGTAAGTTGCACAAT
This sequence comes from Idaea biselata, assembly GCA_958496205.1. NCBI lineage: Eukaryota > Metazoa > Arthropoda > Insecta > Lepidoptera > Geometridae > Idaea > Idaea biselata. The sequence goes on along the minus strand of OY292400.1, from coordinate 26,666,112 downwards.
TTATGCAAATACAATTAGTTCAATTGAAGTTGCTCAAACAGATCTAAAAACAGGTTCCCACGTTGCTCAAGTCAATTACAGAGTTAAGATAGTACAATGCTAGAACAGGTGACATTTTTGTTTGGGAATTGTAGGTAACTTTAAATTTGCATAACATTGTCTTTCCATGTTTCAATTTTGGTTATTTTGAAGCCTTATGAGGAAAATCTACCTACTTTTTTCTCCATTCCAAGGTAAGGTGTGCTTTGTTGGTAAGTTAGGCGTTTTGGCGACCACTGCGGCTGCGTGTACCTATACATGTTCTAACATAAACTTAGGCTATCCTAGTGGGGGTAATTCCCCAGCCAGCATTGGATAGACTTAGGTGAGTATGGGTAAAACCCGAATAAAACTTAATATTACTAATTATTATTCGGACAGTACCCAAAATTTTCGGTTGATTCTAAGTGATCCCGGGTAAACCAATAGGTTTACTTAATATTCTAGGATTACCCGTAGCATATTACCAAATAATGTTGCTTAATATTAGTTAAAGAAAACTGTACCATGGCTTGAGTGTAGACTACAAATTCTTCTCCTTCACTTACTTCTCTATTATTAAACATAGTCATAGGTTGCAGTCAGCGACCCTGACAAAGCCCGGTTTTTTTCTAATTTTTCTCTAATGTCTTTATCCAGGGAGAAAACAGTCGACTATTTTGGTATGGAGAAAGAGTACACTGACACTGACTACTTACTTATGACTATGTTACGAGACTGTATTAAATATTAGAGAAGTGAGTAAAAGATAAGACTTTGTAGTCTACACTTATGACAAGCCATTGTTACAGTTTTCTTCAACTAACATTGGGTATACGGTTATCAACATTATTTGGTCTCTACACATGTTGTATCAAAACTTGAATACCAACAAAGAACACCTTACCTCGGTCTTCGCAGAATTGTGTCGACGTTGCAATCTACTGCAATTAAAACTTCACAACACTTTGTTTACGAGTGCACCTTTCGGCCAAAATTTCCCTAACTTGCCCCACTTACCAGTAGTTTGTCGTTTATCAGAACAACTTTGTGTAGTTTCCCTCAATATTGTTTGAAAGTTCTTAGAATAACGTCGCGAGTTACTTCGGAAACTTATCGTGGAGTTTTTGTCTGTGTTTTGTTTATATAGGTAGTTAGGTACGTAGAAGAAACGAAAATAGGTATTATGTAGTTATGTTACTTGGTTTAAGAACAGCAAAAATCTATTAGATCCATGTTTCATTAATTTTCGCCATCTCATGGCTCAATATTTAAAGCTCATTCCACTAAGATCTACCAACGAGGATCCACCGGTAGATCTATGGATATGTTTTTCCCTCTTTAATCCACCAGTCGGTCTATAAAAAAATCCTCATCTCTCCACCGGTGGATCTAAGGATCATTTTATCCTCCTCAAACCACCGGTGTGGATCGAATGAATGACAATTGCAAATAGATGCGATGGATGATAAAACAAAAGACGATCGAAGTAAAAACAAAAGACGATCGAGGTAGAAACAAAAGACGATCCAATTAGAATTAAAAGACGATATAAACGAAAACAAATGACAGTGGCCAAATATAATATAGGTAGCAAGTGTCTTGCAATGTTTCCCTGCATAGACGCTTGTTTAGAAGCAAACAATATTGAACCTAAAAAGACGGATAAAAATTGCTTTACAATGTTGACATCTCCTAGGTTTGTGACTCTATCTATCTAGTCAATATAATTATATTATTCTCTGCGTGAATAACTAACCAAACATAATATTATAAAGCATCGCACCTTTTCGTTAGTATAATTTTGAGTTGCCATACAAGTTTGAATTAAATTCGTATAAAAATCAAATTTTAATAGATTTTTAAAGTACCTAATTACTAAGAATAGACTCAATTTCCCTGCGCGATAGAATCCGAAATACGGAAATCCGTAGGAGAACCAAAGTCACCGACATGGCTCTCGAAATAAGTATACTTAAGTACCACCACTACTTTTAGAGTTGCAGTCTCTAAAATAAAAATTACCCTGATGTTGTCCATCCTCCGATAGGACTGGAACAAGAAAAAGAAGAAGAAATACCAATGGGCAGGCCATGTAGCTCGAAGGACAGATGACCGCTGGGGAGTAAAAGTCCTCGAGTGGCGACCACGATGCAATGCGAAACGGAGTGTTGGCAGACCACCTACTCGGTGGACATTGTAGCGGTCGTGGGGAGTCGTTGGATGGAGGTAGCTCGCGATCGCTATTTGTGGCGTCATATGAGGAAGGCAGGCAGGTGTTCGGTAGCAGTAGACGGATAAAGCCTGAGATGATGCTGATGAGACTCAATTAACAATTCAAGTATCAAAGTTTCACTTTAAATCAATAACATTTCAAGACCCTGTTAAATTATGATTGATCCTTAATGTTTGCTTCCAAACATTAAAGCTTATAGTTTGCAAAGTGGAATTACTCAGTCAATTTGTATCCGAACTCAAAAGTCCTTTTAGCGAAGTTATTCGTAACAATACACTCTTAGGGCTCATTTTCATTGGTCGTTCGGTACTGCTCGAAAAGAAGGTGCGAGAGATTTAAAATCAAATTAATTACTAGAAATATTTTAAAAGAAAATTTAATTTTAAAAAATCCACTCGCGGCGATGACATAAGTAGATGAATTTTTCATTTAAAATAGTATTTCTAGTAAATCTGCCAGGAGCAATTAAAACATCAAAAATACGGAGTATTTAATTAAACTCATTTTTTTTAATGCAAACCCGTTCCTGTTATAATTTTTAAAATCAGCTATGCGAGCATGTCAGCACAAGAATCATTTTGTCAATATCAAAGTTCCGTCTCTTTTTCTCGTCGTTTGAGAGAAAGAGACAGAACTTTATGTCGCTTCGACGATATGTTTCTCGTGCTGTTATGCTAGCCTAGCAGGTTCTAGAACGACTTTGGTTTTCATTCTGACTTCAGAAGTCAATTACCCACTTCTAGCCTTATTAATAAAAGTGGAATAACGTTGGAGGAGGTTAACTACGTTTTGTCTCTGTCTGTCAACTTTGAAAGCTCTTGTCACGGAAAAAGACAAAGCATGTTATTCCTTCTCCGACCCTACTCCACGTTTATTAATAAGGTTTCGAAACGCGCCTTCTTTTGAGAATAAACCACAAAAAGCTTTATTCTATTATTTTCAGTGCATATCAACAAAAACACATCTGTAATTCGATGCAATGCATATAAATATCCAAGTTTACAAAATATTAGTTGAACTATTTAGAATATCACTCCATCTGGTAAAGTTGTCGAGCTCTTGTGGGACCTATAAGTGCTTCGATATTGCTTTTAAAGTTATGAAATATTATCTCATACATTGTCTACACTTGCGCCAAGCGGGCTGTTCAGACTTTGGAAATTTATATTGGGTAATTTTGTCACGACTCCGTTGCTAACTTTGAAAAAAGCAAACAATATACCTTCTCGTAGGTATTTACTATCATTTTCAAATCGGTTTTCAAACACAAGGCATCGTTGCATCGTTTTCGTTTTTAACATTAGAATATTTCAGGGACAGCTGCTAGTTATTTATTTAAATATAAACTATAGAAGAGCCTTTGACCACTATCGCACCTGATGGAAGGTGGTCTAAGGTCTAAGCTCATCTAAAAGGTAGGATTCTTCATATCTCCTAGATGAGCGTGCCACATCTTCCGACTCTCCTTAGCGCTGTAGGTACCTTAGTATCTGATGACATAGATATTTCATACCTCATGTCTGATCTATCGAGCTCTTCCGAAATACAATTTATAAAAGACTAGCTGCGCCCCGCGGTATCACGGGGGAATATCAGAATAAAAAGTAGAGTATCTATTATTCTAAATCTCTAGCTAGGCATTTAATATTCCCAGTTTCATCGCTATCGGTTCAGTAGTTTTTGCGTGAATTAGTAAGAAAGTCACATACATACATACATACTTGCAAACTTTCGCGTTTATATTATTAATAGGATAGGATTCTGAGAAAAACTGTTTGTTAATTAAAATATAATTTAACAATTTTGACAAATTCTGTCCATAGGTACAATATTATAGGCAAGGGTTTAATAGTAAATAGCCATCATACAGAAGTAGGCTTTCGTGTTATTGGAAAACGTTCAATTATTTAAAGCGCACCTGCTTCTTTGACGCTGTGCTTTAATTTATTATTCACCGAGTCGCTTCCGAAATGTGAATACAAACAAAAAATAATTTTAATTTCTTATGATGAATTCGGGTATTACTCAGACATGGTTACCGTGTACTTACTCAACCATGGTCATTGTGATCTATACCGTGTACTTACTCAAACATGGTCATTATGATGTATATCGTGTACTTTCTCAAACATGGTTATTGTGATCTATCCCGTGTACTTACTCAAACATGGTTATTGCGATCTATACCGTGTACTTACTCAAACATGGTTATTGCGATCTATACCGTGTACTTAATCAAACATGGTTATTGCGATCTATACCGTGTACTTACTCAAACATGGTTATTGCGATCTATACCGTGTACTTAATCAAACATGGTTATTGCGACCTATACCGTGTACTTAATCAAACATGGTTATTGTGATCTATACCATACTTACTCAAACATAGTCATTGTAATCTATACCGTATACTTACTTAAACTTAGTCAGTGTAAACTATACTATGTACTTAATCAAACATGGTTATTGTGATCTATACCGTATACTTACTCAAACATAGTCATTGTAATCTATACCTTATACTTACTTAAACATAGTCAGTGTAAACTATACTATGTACTTAATCAAACATGGTTATTGTGATCTATACCGTGTACTTAATCAAACATGGTTATTGCGATCTATACCGTGTACTTAATCAAACATAGTTATTGCGATCTATACCGTGTACTTAATCAAACATGGTTATTGCGATCTATACCGTGTACTTAATCAAACATAGTCATTGTAATCTATACCGTATACTTACTTTAACATAGTCAGTGTAAACTATACTATCTACTTAATCAAACATGGTTATTGTGATCTATACCATGTACTTACTCAAACATGGTCATTGTGGTTTCTATCATGTAGCCCCCATTACCGTGTAGCCCCGGAATAGAACAGGGTTACCCCATCTCTTTTTTTGGGTGTTGTAAAAGGCGACTAAGGGATCTGATGGAGACTAGCAAACCTTTAGATCTTCCTACATGGCTCATCTATTTTCCTTTGGTAAATACATAATGCGAAAACAAAAAAGTCTCTGCACTGCACAATATCAGATTTTTAAGATTTTCTTTTGAATACAATATCCACTAGAAAATGAAATTCTTAGTAAATCTTCTAATAAAACGATCAAAATGAAATCTTAACCAATTTCCGTTCCGAAAATTTGGAACAGGTGTTAGAAATCCGTCTGGTCTGAGTGCCAACTATGTATTTGACCACTCACCGCATTCTGGCGGGCATAATTCACAAAATACATTTACGTCGGCCGAATCGCGTCCAAACTTTGCCTCCATTACTGTTGGTTCTCGAATTGTTTGCTTGTATTTTATAGTGCAACGTCACATTATCCTTCTTACTTATAAACGATGATTGACAGCTGCATAAACTATGTATTGTTTAGCTTATACTGTGACATGAGGTTTAAAAGTTGACGGACAAACGTTACATAACTTAGTCATCTGGTGATTATCGTTTATAAATAAGGGAGTGTCATGATGATGTTTTCAAACCTAAATAAACCTAAAATATTGCAGAACGTTACACACAGCTCAATATAGTCCCAAACTAAAAAACTAGGCTTGTACTATGGGTACTAGACAACGGATATACTACATACATTATACATTTTTTGGAAATACATAGGTACATGTTTTGATACATTAAGAAAACACTCAGAACCAGAAACAAGTACTTAGGGCCAGCCTAAATACTTGTCCCCGGCGGGCATCAAACCTGCAACCTTCTGCGTTGCAGCCGGGCATTTTAATAATTTAGTTATACTTACTTCTTCTTTTAACTTCTTAAACATTTGAGAAGATGGCCTACACATCATTAATGCGTAAACAAAGGGTAATTTACTTGTCAACACTGACAGCATAAAAATAAATGGCAAAAGCTCGTCCTTTAATTCATAGCTAAATTAATTAATTTTATTTTTAATAAGGTCTTTCAGTATTGCAAATCACCATTGTTAAATAAACCATATTCTCAATTTAATAATTTCTCTAATAGATAACAATTTAGGGAACCACTTAATTACAAGTTTAATAAAAACGATAAATTTGTGAACTTATGGAGCGAGAAATTTATGAGATTCTTTCCAGTAGTTATGGAGTTGGGCAAAATTTATCGGAAAAGATTTGTGGCCCACGCCGATGCAGCAATTTGACTATCGGAAAATATATTTTATGACGTCCACGGCACTTTGTTGGGCTTAATGGTGGTCCACGAAGGTTTTTTTGTGAGAATGTGAAGTGTTGACTGTGATATTGATTTGTAGCCGCTGTCAAGACAAAATACTGGTTGAATTTAATGCCCGTAATAAATTTCAGTTATAAATAATTATTATAGTGACTCTGACCTATTTTTAAGCATAGAGCTGTTAATTTGTATAAGTCTTTGTTTTGTATTGCTGTCTGTGATTAAATTTTATCATCAATTTTTCAGGTACTCCCGTAAACAGTCTGCCCGCATAAGGTTTTAGCACAGTCGTTATCGAATTTTATTGAAGTTTGTTTGTGTGTTAAACATGATAAATAATTGATTACAAATTGCTAATATTGTACTAATACACCTACTTCTATGGGTTCTAAAATGTTGACTCGAAACAAATCCCTATACAATTTTTAAACTAACATGCTTATTTTCACTGCAAACATGGCTAACACCCCGTTATTAGGGTAGGTACAGAAGCCTACCCTAAAAACCCAAAGGATAGAAACGGCAACCTATTACTGAGACACTGCTCTCTGTCTGTCTGTATATCATCAGGCTGTGTCTCATGAACCATGATAGCTCATCAGCATCCGAGCGTTGTTCCCGGTTGCATCTCTCTCGAGAGCCCGGGGTCCGCTTTCCTACTTTTACGTCTCCACTTCGCACGATCTTCGGCATCCCGTGTAGTGAGGCCATTAGCACGCATATCCGATCTTACAACGTCAAGCCAGCACTTCTTGGGTCTGAACCATGATAGCTAACCAGTTGTTTTTTTTTTAATAATATTTTGTACCAATACAAGCGGCAGAGCCGTTGGTGTTCATAAAAAAAGCCACAGCCGAAATGAGAACCTCTTCCTTTTTTGAAGTCGAATTAAAACTGCTGAATATATTGAAATATGGATTTCATAATCAAATAGGTAGGTAGTTTTCTTTTATAAAAAGGTCCTGGTATACTTTATATCGAAATTCAACAAGTAGAACCCGAGTACCTACCTTCTAATCAACGAAAGACTAAGCCTGATCTCCATTCGTGGAAGCTTCCAAATTTACCCTTGGTTTATGACTAAACGCGGGTGAAAACGCGAGGCGCAGCTAGTTCGATAACATAGTGATTGACTGGTTCAGCCTTTCATTAAAACCATTTAAAATAGTTCCAATCCCCGTAGGCGATATAAGATTTACTGAGAATTACTAAGGACAGATACTAATTACCAAAAAAATGGTCAAATACAACTAGTATCTTTTGATTTCGATTTATTTAAAACTGAACTCTAACGCAATAGATTTAAAGTTGTTAATCAATTGTTAAAAGTGTGTCTTGATATGCAGATGTACGAGAACCTGATAATTAAGGACGACTCCGCGATACTAGTCCAATAATTGCTTGGAAGAGCGCGCGACATTGCTGATAAAAAGTATTAAAAGACGATGTTGCTTGTCTTGATATGAAACTTGTTCATTTATTGAATAACTAGTTTGGTGTAGAATGGTCATTGTTAAGAGTTCGTTGACTTAAAACTCTAAGTTAATTTCCTTTAAAAATGCCTGCCTCCAAATTATTTAGTATTTATCAATGTTTTGGCAAATTTGTAGTCTTGTCATGTAACTTGTAACCTGTAAACGTGCTACATCTCAGGCTGCTATCTGAGGTAGTGGTGAAATTCATACCTTTCAAAATTTTGGGGATTGTATGTCTAAAAATACAAAAATATGTATAAGTCCTTCTTTAAATAATAGTTCAGTCGGTCAGTCAATCAGTCAAGCTTTGAATATTATATGTATTTAAATGAGGAAATAGTTCTATAAATTGAAAACTTTATCCCAGCCTAACTTATTTATCTGGTCGTTTATAAAAATACGCACAATATTTTATAAAAACTCTGCACCTTATTTCTTCATAGTCTATGACATTTTTACGAGGGCAAACACAAGCCCCATCATTCGTCAGTTGCCACCAAGGACAGCAAATATATCGAGACAATGTTCCTACGTAAGTACCTACATACTTGTAAATTATTACCCTGAACCAGTTCGTCTAGACCTCTAAAATTGGACTTGTTATGCTTGAAATGTTTTATATAGTGGGTTGCTAAGTCTCTTAGTAAATTGGTTAAGGGTGTAGTTAGTAATTTTAGCTCGTAACAATTTGAACGACGAAGTTACGCTTAGTAGTTTTATGATTTTGCTTAAATTAACCAAGAACTTGAGAAGTACAAAAAAATATGAATTAACAATTTAAAATGAGGTTTAAGAGATGAAAGTACCTACCTACCTATACATTATTAATTAATGTTTAATAATTACCAACATTAATTATTAAACATTATTTATGACATTCTTAGAAAGAAAACATGAGTTTTCAGACGACTCTGCTTCTGAATTTCGAAATACGAAATTCCGTAATTTGTAAGGCCAAATGTGTATCAGTCGGACGATGCGATGTTCGTTAGTTTGACAGTACAATGTGGCGCTGTTTGTGAGATCTTAAGTATGCAAGTGCGATGTACGTCAGTTCGAAAGGGCACTGTGGCAAAGTACGAAATTGGGATGTATAATAATGTACCTATATGAGATTTAAATAAAAGGTATGACCATCCAAAAATGAAATTCAGTAGCAGAGTATATTCAGACAGGCACACAACTTACACAGTACTAAACACATTAGTAATAGACACAACATAATAAAATAACAATGTAAAGCCAAACAAAAAAAAAATGGAAGAAAAATAAAACTTTATTACAACATATTAAGGGCCCTATTCTGAAAAACTGAAAATCCATGTCGGGCGCATCGAAAATTGTTGATTATTTCATGACGGAATGTCGTAGATATTTTTTTTGTGTACAGATTGTAGGCGACATTGTTTCCGATATTTTAGCGCAGTTTCCATACAAATATGTCTAAACGTATTGAAGCCTATCGACATTTTAGCCAAATCAGACATTTTTTGTCTAAAATTTGGATAGGCTTTGCACCAATAGGAGGTTCTTGTCTTAAAACTACACCAAAATGTAGGAAAGAATGTCACCTACAATCCGTGCACAAAAAAAAGTTATACGACATTCCGTCATGAAATAATCAACAATTATCGATGAGCCCGACAGGGATTTTCAGTTTCAAGGTCGTTGGCGTATATACTCCTCTTAAGATGAGCAGGTACTAAAATATAACTAACTAGCTGCGTCCCGCGGTTGCACCCGCATAAGTCCCGGTTCCGTAGCAATATTGAGATCAAAAGTAGTCTATTTTACTCAGGGTGAATGTAGCTTCCTAATGGTGAAAGAATTTTTGAAATCGGTTCAGTAGTTTTGAATTTACAAACATACGGACGCACACACACACACACACACACACAAATACAAATCGGTCCTCTTTATAATATTAGTATAGAAATAATTTCTTTGCCTTAAATATACTATACCTACTTATCTTACTAAATAACCAGACACAAATAGATCATACAAATATTTGTTATACAATATCTTATGTGTCATAGACGAGTGTCGCCCACGGAAAGATCAAAGATCAGATCAAGAGCTAATACTTATTCAGATGTACCAATATTCGCAGATGTGCTTCACCGGATATTCCTCAAGTACCCACTTATTATACCTAAATTAGTAACTGTAATAAAAATACCTTCTTTGTCGATCTTTATTCTCTGTTATTATTCTCATACAAACGGAATTAACAATTACATCGAGGCTTTAGGTCATTACGATTAAAACACATCGTAATGGCCCATGGTTGTCATTAAATTCAAAAGAAAATATCTACCAAATAAACTTTACCATTCATAATAGCAAAAGCGCTAATAGCAAAAGCGCTAAGCGCTCTGTTTATAACAAAGAGCTACCTACAATTTAGTTCCTTGAAATTCCGCTAGCAAATATAACTTTGTTTAAGGGCCCTATTCTGACAAACTGAAAATCCATGTCGGGCGCATCGAAAATTGTTGATTATTTCATGACGGAATGTCGTAGAACTTTTTTTTGTGTACAGATTGTAGGCGACATTATTTCCGATATTTTAGTGTAGTTTCCATACAAATATGTCGAAACGTATTGAAGCCTATCGACATTTTAGCCAAATCAGACATTTTTTGTCTAAAATTTGGATAGGCTTTGCACCAATAGGAGGTTCTTGTCTTAAAACTACACCAAAATGTAGGAAACAATGTCACCTACAATCTGTACACAAAAAAAAAGTTCTACGACATTCCGTCATGAAATAATCAACAATTTTCGATGAGCCCGACAGGGATTTTCAGTTTCAAGGTCGTTGGCGTATATACTCCTCTTAAGCCCGGCAAACAAGTTTCGTGGCAAGATACTCCAGGTGCCAATGTATAAAAATAGACTAGGTAGGTAATTACAGAGCTGACTTTAATTTCCTATGAGCAAATTAATCCGCAGGTTGTCATGTGCCATTCTTGGTAAAGGAATTTAATTCATTCTTTGACTACTTTTTCTTTTTGTTTGTAAGTTATAAGTGGTGCGGTAGATGGCGCTAACATCTTTGTACTTATGTTATATTATTACTTACTTATATTTGTTATGTTCATCATCATCCGAACGACGTTCACGGTTGAGAGGCATGCCTCAAGAGGCCGGGGTCCGCTTCCTACTTTGAAGTCTCCACTTCTCACGATTTTCGGCAGCCCGCCAATCTGCCGCGGCCGGGCGGAGGCGCCATAGCAAGCATTGCTGATAAAAATATTTAAAATAGTATATTTTATACTCACATATTTCAACAGAAGAAAAAGAAGGAAAGATTACCATTTCCACGGAAACACTTTCGAATCGCTAATACCTTAATAGAGTTTATTGATAACGGTTTCACTCACGGAAGTCCTTATCTCGCGGAAATATTGGGATTAATATTAGGACTTCAGCTATCTATATACCGGTTTCATCACAATCGGTTCAGCGGTTTCTGCATGAAGAAGCAACAAGTACACACACACAACTCTCACCACAAACCTATATACAGTGACGCATTCTGTGACCGTCGAGGTTAAAAACACATTCATAATAAATACAGTTAGCTCCAGTTAGACGTTTAAGAGAACCTATAGTCCATAACAGAGTTTACTAATGGTCAATGGACCAATATATTACAAGGAACATAATGGCATGTGTTTATAAAGGATGCATTAGGTATACAGTCCAATATTTAGGTTACAAGCAAACCACGTCTATTGTGCGAAGTGAAATGTTGGTGTTAGGCGTAGATTTAAGTTAGAAGATTATTGCTGGTTATCATCTTCTCAGAATAGTTTTATAAGGATAGTAATTTATTATAGAATTCAGTTATATAAGGTTCACTATAATATTGTAAGGCACTCTAATTATTTACTTATTTTATTTACTGTGTTTCCGCAACTATAATAGCCCTATTATAATAGCTTGGACTTTTTGCGTGACTTTAAGTTGTAAGTCTCCTCACGATGTTTTCCTTTACCGTAAGAGCGATGTTAATAGTGCACATAAATGTCTTTCTTCAGATGGGAAACAGTCGACTACGTTTGTATGGAGAAAGATTAGGTAGACTGTCCTCTTAGTATATTGGGCACCATGCCTTTTTTTGATTTAGTTTTATTTACCTATTTAGGTTTACATTATAAAATATGAATATTAAAAAAAATGTAGGTATATAAATGGATGAAACTAATCTAATTAACAAATTAGTTTAATTTTTTCTTCATATTAGGTATTAAATTCTCCTTGTTAACTTTTTTTACTGCCGAATTTATGAAATATGAGAACTGCCTATTATCAACGGTAAAATAGTGTACCTTTCCTACGAAAAAATCGATTGACAATACCTGGGTGTTTTTGAAACTATGCCACATGATGAATTTGAAGTTGTTTGAGTTTTAGTACACATTTCTCAATTACGTTACTTTGTACTATTTCTATGAGAAACGGGTAGCTTCAGTTTATAACTTGACACGGTCTTTAGCAATGTTTTATTCAGTCGCTAGACTCGTTAGCGTGTTGCATTGTGGTAGCTAAACAAACATCAAGACATTTTATTCAATGTGCTTCTGATTTTTCAGTAACATTTTTATAAAACTACGTTATAAATACTTCCTAATGGAATTATAAGCATTAGTCACTGAAAAACCTACAAATAACCACGATATCTGCTTGGGCGAAAGCCCGACTGCAATGCAGAAGATTGCGGGTTCGATTCCCACCGGGTGCAAGTAGGTATTTATGTTTTAAAAATAAATATTTGTTTCCGGTCTGAGTGTTTTCTATGTATTACTAGCTGACCCGACAGACGTTGTCCTGTCGTTTAGTATAAAAAAATAAAATTCATCAAAATCTGTTTAGCATTTTTTCTTTCATAAAAACCTTCTCCTGACAATAGCAAACACAACAAAAAAAGAATTATCGAAATCGGTTCGTGCGTTCTCGAGTTATAGCGTCAGGAAGGAAAACCCGACTTATTTTTATTTATTTTTAGATTATGTATGTTTTAAAAAGTGTAATACATGGTATATCCGTCGTCTAGTACCCATAGTACAAGCCTAGCGCTTAGTTTAGCGCTTAGTTTGACGTTTGTAACGTCGCACTATTTTATTTAACTTTAAGTGTTTTCATAAAGCTGGTCAAATCAAAAATGTATGAGTTAACGATAAGCATGATAAAAAACATAATCAAGCTGCCAATAAGGCAAAGGAAATGGCGTGATGGTACACAAAGGGGGAAGTGTTAATGTGTCAAAACTATAATTACAAGGAAACTAGCTATTTAAATGTAGTTAGCAGGCATATGGAGATCATTACCTATAGGCAGATGTTTGACTGAATGGGAACTGGTAGACTTTATTCGATTTTAATGAGTTAAGTATTGATTTATTTCCTTTATCTTTAACGGGCGCACTCATAAACGTACTTAAAGAAATTCATCTCGATATTAAAATTACTAATGTTTTATGTAACCTAACGATCTAGAAATTTATAATAGGTACTTAATTTTGTATTCTATCTTTATAATATCCGTAATCGTGAATCCATCATAGTCCGATAACTTGAGGTCAAGTACCGCCGAGTAGTATACGTAAAAAAGTACTACTCGGCGGGATTCGAAACTGCGACTATTGGTAATGCGAACAAGTGCATTAGGCCGCTTCACCACAAGCACCCGCTAGATTGAAATCCTTCTACTACAAATCATAGCGAATATGATAATTTTATATGATTGAGGTAGATTAAAGGTGAGAGGTGATCGAAATGATCATAAATATTCAAAGTAGAAGCTAACTACAACTTCATTAGTCTCTATTGAGTGTCAATCATGTATCAAATCCACTCAAATTACTTTATGCAATATTATATTGAATTCCCAGACCTTTATTTTTAAAGAATTTAATATTCGAGTATTAATGGTATAGATATAACTTCTTTGTGTTTTTTATTTATATTTTTAAAAGCAAAGAGTATGAAAGTAGGAGATAAAGTGACCGAATTGTCAATCTATATTTAAAACTAGCTGCATCCCGCGGTTTTACCCGCGTAAGTCCCGACCATGTTGGAATATCGGGATTAAAAGTAGTCTATGTTACTCAGGGTGAATGTAGCTTTCTTTTGGTGAAATACTTTTTGAAATACTCTTTAAAGATCTTACAATAGCAGTGCGCTGTGGTATTAGGTCAAGTTATGTAATTGTTTTTATTACGAAAAGGGTACTTCTAATTATGAATCAATATTGCTTATCACAACCTATATTCTAGAATAATTGTTCTAAAAGCTTATATTGATAAATCGCGATCGTACTAAAGAACAATTTTAGATGTTTTATCTAATGAACAGTTATTTTAATACTCTTTATAGATGTTACAATAGCAGTAAGCTGTGGCATTAGGTCAGGTTATGTAATTTTTTTATTACGAAAAGGGTACTTCTAATTATGTATCAATATTGCTTATTACAACCTTGTAATAGAACGGTAGCGGGTGTACAATGAGCTAATCATGCGGTCCCATGAATATAAGAAGATTTGCGTGACCTACATACAAGAAATCGTTTTTTTTTGCGATATTTGCAAATGGTGAATTTCATCATCTATAGGTACAATGCAATACCAGGCTATTCTTTATTAAATTGTTTTTTTTTTTAGAATAAATACAGTCTAAAAGGAAGAAAGTTTATTGTTAAATTACAAATATAAATAAAGATTACATTGAAAAGCTAAACTAAAACTAAAAGAAAAAAAATTAAGAATGAAGTCTATGAACATCACTCAGCGCTATCTAGCCCCATAAGTTACTAAGCTTGACTTACGGTGACTAAACAACTTTTATAACACTAGCTCCGCCCACGAATTCACCCGCGTAAGTCCCGACTTAAACTATCCCTATGAAAATTTTCATATAAATCAGTCGAGCCGTTTGACCGCGAAGAGGGAACAAACAAACAAATATATAACAAAAAAACTTTCGGATTTATAATATTAGTGTGATGTACTCATATTTTGTTTTTTTTTAGTAAACACTAACGACACCCATCATCTTAACACTACACATTAATGGATCGAGTATTTTAAACTGAAACGATGAAGGTTGATTATTTAAACGGAATCAGTTAAACTGTTTTGCTACAACTTGAATCGTAATGTTACTAGCAAGTTGACGACAATTCTTTTAATGGTTTATAATTATCGCGACACTAAAGAAAAGTCAACTGGAGTTGTAAGTACTTACCTACATATTTGTTCGTCTTTTACGTTAATAGATTTCAGCGTATTTTAAATTCTTCTTTTTAAACTGGTTTAAAACCAGTTTATAAAGAAGAACGCACAATATAGGTACGTGAGAAACTGTTGTTTTTATAAGGACAAAATGTAGGGGTACACAATTTGAGTGTCTAAATTTACCTGATATTCAATTTTAGTTACTACTGTGAAAAATAATCAATAATAAAAAATATAGGTATTGCAGATAGGGATAATCGCCGCCGGCTTGGTGTCCACTTCATAGTTTGCGAGTAAAATTGTTATTGAAAAGGGGATCTACGTGTTGGATTTGGCTCGAAACACGCCTTCCAAAAGTCCGGGCTCCATAGCCCCGTGATACTGCACGTATAAAAGACAATAATTACAAATATTCTGTTCATAAAATCGAAAAGTGTTATCAATGAAACTATAAAACAAAATGTCATAGTAGGTACTAATGTATATGTTTATCCAAATACATAAAAGCTACAAAAGAATGTCCAATTTATCTGTTAATTAAATATTATCGCGTAATCTAGTCAAAGAAACAATGAATCAAATGCTAAAAGATGGAACCAAATCATTAAGAGTGCATTACACGATCAAACAATCCATAAACCACTAAAATGGAGGACGCAAACAAGAAACTGCTAGATGCGAACTAAAATGGTAATGGTTTGATCACTATTCCACTTGTTGGTAAGTAACGATGTTTAGAAAATTTATTTACAAGGAAAAATAGCATTCAAAAATTTTCACTTGCGGCGAGGCTTGAACTCGCGTCTTTGGGTCGGTACCCCAACGTCATTGTAAATAAATCCCTTATTCCTTTTTTCCTTGTAAATAAATTTTCTAAACAAAATAGCCTTGAGCTACATACAAAAATTAATAGAAATTTAAAGTAACGATGTGTTCAAATCTATAGGTAACTTAGCCTTGTTATAAGATTCTACACACCCGATCCACTTTCTACACAGACTCAGTGAACTGACTCCAGACTCCAGGAGAAAGGATACTTACTCTTTTCTCCATACAAACTTTCCAAACGAAGTCGACTGTTTGCCATAAAACCTACTTATATCAGCCATGATCATGCCTCTACGGTTTGATTTTTTCATATTCTATTTTTTCAAAAGTTTATTTCTATTCTATTAATTATAAAATTGAACAATACCCAAAACCTAGGGTCTAGGTCTAGTCATGACAGTTTTATGGCATAAACATATTTGCTCTAATCCAGAGAGGAAACAGTCGACTACGTTTTTATAGAGAAATAGTAGATACACTTTCCTATTTAGAAAATATACTGCAAAATCTAGCTGCCTTTTCTATAACTCTTGCATCATGCATTTCTGGATAATAGAGCATTTATTGGCAACCAAATCACTTCTTGAGGTACAGCATCAAACATGATTGCCATGTACGCAGTTCTATGCTTTATTTGATATTGATGCATAGTTTGACGGTGCGATACTCGATTAAGAATGCTCAATGAATTGTAGACTGTTACGACCAAAAAGCTCTTTCACCTTGAAATAGAGCTTATTTTTGCGTAATTTAATACAATTTAGCTAAAGGTTACGAACTATATAGAGGACAATCGTGTCAAGGATAACGAAGGTGCTGGATAGTATTACAACCTTGGTCGGTAGCAATATCTTTTGTTTGGTGATTAAACTAGAAGCTGAATAAAGGGTAACTCATTTATAAAGATCTTTAGGAGTTGCTGCAGACTATTGACGGATTTATGTCGGGCAACCGATACATTTATTGAATGAAAAAGACATAATTGAATGAAAAAGACTTCTTGAACTTTCTTGAACTCTCTTCTTGAGAAGACATGAAGTTAACTTCAGCGACTTAACTTGACTTCACGAATTGAGCGCCTCCTCTTTTTTTTTGAAGTCGGTTAAAAAGTAAGTCTCCATCTTTTCTTGTAAGAAAACTGGTGTGGCTTACCTAGTGTCCAAGTTTTCAAGTCACTCTAACAACTTTTTGGGACGGATGGTACGGAAGTATAGTTTATTAAATATATAGGTTAACTAAGAAAGGTTAGAAATTAAACTAATTCTTCGGTTTGAATCTCGTGGTGTTACTTTTAGCCAATTTTTAGCATTATTTCAATGCTCAACGTTTCCAGACCTTTTCAGGTCACACCAAAACGCCACCACGAAAAATGAGTTTAATTTCTATCCAACATCGCGAGAACAGAAAAAAAATCTGCTGGACTAACAGAAAAGTATTTAGTCTGAAGAGCTTCAGTCATTTCTGACCCTGATTTCGCCATGGCTAAGCTGTGAGAATTTATCATAGTAGATTAAATATTGACTATGTATTGATTACGATTAATGACTCAATCGCTGCGACAGCTGACATCAAGCTGAATTGGTTTGTTATTCATTACAATGCAGCATTTAAGATTTAGTTTAGTGGTACGCGCAACAGAGTTGTATGCAAATTTATGTTAAGACGTTCCTTTGATGATAATTGGGACTCTTGACTCGTGCTCTGTACTTTTTGTTCAAAAAAGTGAATAAACGATTCAATAATCCTCCTTCGGCAGTTGGGTAAAAAGAAATTGAACTAGTTTTTTTTTTCTAAATTTGTAGCTCCACAACTTTTTTTGAACTAAGTACATTTTTTTTACAAATAATTTATACTAATATTATAAAGCTGAAGAGTTTGTTTGTTTGTTTGAACGCGCTTATCTTAGAAACTGCTGGTCCGATTTGAAAAACTCTTTCAGGGTTGGATATATTTTCAAAAAAAATAGGCGGACGAAGTCGCGGGCACTGCTAGTCTCCAATAATTGGCTGTACTGTTTGCTGTGCTACTGTTACTGTTTTACAATAGCTGTTGGGTTTCCGAACGAAATAAACGAATTTCTATTTTTTAAATTGATGAGATGAAACAGTGAGTACCTACTACTCTACCACTTTCTTATCACATAGTATGTAATATACGAGTAGTTGTCTAAGATTAAACGTAGTATGCTCACTTAGAAAATGCATTTTCTAGAGATATATTGGTCGTATGAGTGAAGGTAGGGAGACGACAGTAGAACGTTAAGTTCCGACCTGTTTTTGTTACCAGTATTTAGCCTATGCATCGAAATTTCAACACGAGTTAACTTAAATAACACGAGTTAAGGCCGATAGGTTGGTAGTGACAAGTCATGGCCAAAGGCCCCCATTAAAAAAAGAAAATAAAAGTAATTTACCGGCATAAATTGTAGGCAAGGAAGCATTAAAGGAAGATAGAGCTACATTAATAAACATTGTGTGCTATATTTTACACGGTCGGATTAAAGTAAGTTATCTATACGTATTATACCACTGGGAGGCATTTCACTAACATATAGTTTTTGTTTATTTATGTTTGGCTCAGGAAAAATATAGGCATTTAGTTTGTTACTTGTATCGTCAAATAAGAAATGACTCCATTGCAATAAATTTATTTATTTTAGCGTAAAGGAGTCTATCAAAGAAAGGATTACATAATATACTACATAACAAACAAAACTAACATAGTGAAGTCAGTAAGAGAAATCTATATTTTGTACATCAATTGGTAAAATAATTCGTAAGTTTTTGCCTCAGCAATTCATTTATTATTCGCGAGAGCTTAAGAAAACAATGTGTTTTGGAATTTCAAGACTTTCCTCATCGAAGCTTTGGTAGGTACGTAACATTATCAGCCAGAAAATTTGCTATAGAATTTCCTCATTATCTTCAAGAATGAACAAGAAAAAAGCGGGTAACTTGTACTCGCTATTATCCACATTTTCTTTCCAGACCGACTTTTAATGCGGAACAAAATTTCCATCGTGTTTGTAACGTACATGGTATTTTGTTGTAGCAGGACTGCAATCACCAACTTCTGTGGGCCTTCTTTACCCCGCAGTTTAGGAAGAATTATGGAAGCAATAAGTGAGGTGTAAGGAATAGTTAGAGGTCTGGGAAAATTGGTCGGGTGTACGTGAGAGCATGCTTCATTTGTTCGAGGAGAGTTGGCTTGAGGCGCTGGCACCCGGTCCATTGTTTGTGAGATCGGCCAATTATGTCTTTACAACACACTTTTTTATATTTTACGGTACATTTTTAACGATAATACACTCTTGCGGTGTTTATAAGCAGTTTTTTATGTTCTTTAGTCGTCCTTAAGCATAATATCTTTCTGTCTTAACAACATCCAACTTACAAGGACACCAAACACTGCTATGTGTAAAACCATGACAAAAACTTAGGGACATTCTGTCTGTAACGCCTCAGTGACAAAATTACCCATAATAACGTTTAAACCAACAATTAATTTTGTAAAATGAATGCTTGTGTTGCAAGCTATGATTACCCACCGCTTCATACATTAATGTCTCATAAAAATTCATATTCAAAAGCACCTGTCCAATGGCATCAAGTGCGGATTCATGACATTAAAGTGGCAATTGGTCTCATGAAATTGTAGGCTCACTACAAAACGTGTACTGGTCATCCTTTTATTATGAATTATTATGTTGGTACGGTACAAATTAGGATGAGTGTGCTTGCTACTTTGTGATGTGAATGTTATTTTTATTGGAAATGTTATTTTTAACGTTCGTAAAGCTTAATTGAGTGGTCTCCATCAGGATTTGGTTTTGTCTGTTTTTTATTATTATTGGTTAAACTTTTGGCTCGTTTTACGAATGAGAGTGAATCGTGTTGTGTACGATTACAATTTAAGTTTCCTATTCAAACTAATTCAAAACAAAGGACAAATAAATCTCATAATCGAAATTCGTATTGGTTAAGTACAGTATGATGTAGGTAAGTAATTTAGATAATTTTTGCTCAAGCACTCTACGAAGATTAAAAATAACTGAGATGTAATGTTTTCAATTAAATGGTACATCTATACTAATATTATAAAGAGGTAACGTTGGTAACATGTTTGTATGTATGTATATTGGAGGTAATCTCCGACACTACTGGACCGATTTCAATAATTCTTTCACTAATAGAAACCTAAATTATCCAGGAGTAACATAGGATACTTTGGATCCCGACATTTGTACGGGATCGGGACTTTCGCAGGTGAAACCGCGAGGCGCTTCTATGAACAATAAACAGCAAATTAATATGTAGGAAGTAAGTCGATATTATCAAATCAAACACAACCTACATAGGTAGGTACCAAAAAACTTCGTCTGTGAATATAGCGTTGGTACAAATTACAATGTTCAGAGACTCAAAAATTAACTCTCTACAATTTGGCTTACGGCCACAGAAGTAACAATTTCAAATTCGTCGATAAATTCCTTGACATAAACTGCTTATTATCGAACGAAAATTTAACAAAGCACCAATTTGTCCGTAATTTCATAACACTGCACAAAAGAATGGTTAATTTATTAAAGCTCAGTGCAGACGATAAAAAATCATCTCCAGCATCAAGTCTGAAATTGCACAGATTTTGGAGCCCGTTAATAAATTTAATCACTTAGTAGGGCTGGCGCTAAGCATTGATGTATTAAAATACTAGTAGGTATACTAGATGTGATGTCTTTGTCGTTGCCGTGTATTCCCAGCATAGAATAGGGTTACCCCATCTCTTCCCGTGGGTGACGTAAAAGGCGATTAAAGGATTTAGCAAAACTTAAGTTCTCCCCTAGTATTAGCAGAAGGTATGGTCAATGATGATTTACCTACTGCGCCAACTCCAAATATTTGGGATTTAGCGGACCCCGGGTTCCCGAGAGGGATGCAACCGGGAACATCACTCGAATGTGAGGGTACTAGAGGTGATGTCTAAAACATATTCCATGTTCCTTTTGAAAATGAACTATGCTTTGCTGCGGGCGCTAAGAAATCGATGAATAATGATTAATACTTCGAAAGCATCATTGAGTTCGCGGTAGCATTACCGCAGTGGCTGTTTACAACTGTCTTCCTTCTGATGTCACATCTACTGCAAGGTTGAAGGGAGGATCAATACATATTTTTCCTAGGATTTTCTAACACGGTGTTATTTGCATATTTTTACCTAATTCTGGCTGGAGCATTTGGGGCTTAAAACAACAGGTGACAATGGAGCCACAAAGCAAATTTAAGATGAAGCTGTATATGATGTAGGCTATGCTATGAATCAACGGGCGCCTGACATAATAGCTTGACATAATATATCCCAATGAATTCCAACCCGAATATCTGCTTGATCGTGTATGCATATTTTTGAATAACATTTTACCGTATAATACAAACGGGAAGTAGTATTTATTAAATCATTTCGGTTCAAAGTACCACAATTGGTGCATTACCACCTGAAGCGGTTTGAGATCTAAATGCGTGCGCCGTAGACAGCTCGAGGGGACAATTTCAGTCGCAATGGGACTGTTAACCGACTAGGTACAGATTATAAGTTACGAGAAAACGCAGTACCTGATCCCAACAAAGGCTGGGTTTTTATAAATACGTATCGTTTGAGTTACGAATGGACGGACGGTAGTATATTCTACAAAATGAATTACAAAACCAAGTTTTGCAATGTTTTTTTACAATTCTAAGTTTGAGACATTCTTAACATGTACTACCTACCTACTGTCGTCCGCATGTAAAAGCAATCGTATTTTTAATACAGAAACCCAGCCAAAGTTCCTACGGTTTAGATGGATACATGTGTTGAATGGGTAAGGTGTAATATTATTGACCGGTAACTATTCGTAACGAGGGTGCATAAAGAATTACATCCAATTTATAACGTGGGTAAGGCGCTATTTTGGGTCTGCGTACCTATACAATAGTAGATTATTTATCGTTGTAGGTAGGTTGTAGGAGCATTTTGCGGATCGCCATTTTGTTTCACTGTTTGTTTGATTCTGTGATGGTTTTAGGTATAGAAAAGTGAATATCTGAATATGTAATAATGCGGAAGCATTATCGTTAATTCACCGTGTCACGTGGATTTCTGTGTGGCGCAGTGGTTAGCGCACCCGGCAAGGGAGGGGCACAGGTTCGAATCCTGTCACGGGATAATTTTGGATGATGCATTTCTCCTTGTAAAATAGTTTTAATAATACTGAACCGAAATTGTGTTAGTTTAAAACTGTATTCTACTCCGAGAACGGGGTACTCTATTAGAATACGCATATTTATACTTTTAAACGTGTTTGATCTGTAGTGCGATTGATTACCAAAATAATTACCTACTTATTAATATTGTCGAAAGATAAAACTATTTTGCGATTCGAAGAATACGTTTTGTTTTATGAATATGGTTAGGCTGATTACATATATGTAGAGACACAGCTTACAGAGTAGTAGTTATAAAAAAAATAAAATAAATTGTGTCAACAACACACAGCGCCATCTAGCCCCGTGGTAAGCGACTAAGCTTGTGTTACGGTGACTAGACAACGGATATAATACTTATATTTATTTTTCTTTTGTAAATACATACATATTATACATAGAGGAACACCCAGACCAGACACAAATATTTATTTTTTAAGCATAAATACTTGCACCCGGCGGTTGACGATTATATTTATGTAAACACACTAGATCATGTGTGTTTTATTCGTATTTTCGTTCCCTTTTTAACCGACTTTAAAAATAGGAGAAAGTTCTCAATTCGACATTGATATTGTATTGTATATTGTTTGTATGTATAATGTATATAGATATGTCCGCGCCGTACTCCGGCATATTTTATGCAGTCTGATATCGATAATTATTTTTAAATTATTATGAATATCCAGTTGTAATTTAAAAGACAAATCAAATACGGCATAATATAATTCCCAATTACTATAAAATTTAAAGCTCTACTCAAACTGTAATTTTAATAAAATTTTATAAATCCTTTCACGAACCGAAGAAGTATGCTGTGGGAACCTGTAACATTTATCAAGAATGATACTTAAAAAGTAATAAATTGGACTACACCTATTTCATATTTGATGAAGGCGATTTGATATTCTCTTACACAATTACAGAACTATTCATAATACTTAAAAAAACGCAGGCATGCTAAGCGTATAATAATCTTAATATCACTAATAAAGACATAATTTTGGGCAGTGCGACCAGTGTTAGCTGAACTCTTGAATTCGTTGGGATTACACAAAATACTGGATCACTTTTTATTGGATAGACTACAACATTTGTTTAGTAGCTCAGGGCTATAGATATCATGATCGTAGAACATTTGGAAATGGAATTATTTTAATTAAAAGAAAAAATACAATTTAATTCGGTTTTGTTTTTCTTATTAAGTTTTGAAGCAGTTTAATTTACAAAAGTTTGCTTTACCCTTTAGAAGAAAGAAACAAAATGCCCCAAGAATAGCTAGGTACGTTGTGTTTAAAAATATTTTTAACTAACTTTCTTTCTTAGATACTCTTTAATTTTTACTTATTTTTAAACGATGATTAACAGATGACTAAGTTATGTAACGTTTGTTTCCGTCTGTCAACTTTGAAACTTCATGTCACAGTAAAAGATGAACGGTACATATTATATTATAGTTTACGCGCTGTTAATCATATCGTTCACAAGTAAGGGGGTAAATGGGTTATACCTACGTAGATAAGATGAGTTCGACTTTTAAAGAAAAAGTATCTCAATTTCTCATCATCTCGAAGCGATCTGGCCTGATCACCGAAACCGTATACGGGTCACTTGTCTATCACAGTACATGTACTGACATAAAAGCAAGGTCACGCGGGTGAGATGACTGATGTTTGAAATCTTCGCCTTTGACTTCAAGTCGCTCGGTACCCCGCACCTATATCTATAGCGGAATTTAGAATGAGGTGATTGAAACAGACTTTAAAAATAGTAGGTTTTTTATGGGACCGCTGTTTTTTTATTTTTGTATGTATATTGCGTGCATTTTGTGTGTTGATTTGAATGGTTTTTAAAAGCCAGTTACTCTAGCTTCAAAGTACGTACCTCACCGGGTACCAGATAACTAAGATAATGATACCTATGTACTTACATTTTTAGTTATCAAATAAGAAAATTCAATTACTTAAAAAACAAAATAAAATAATTTAAATATGTGTTTACGGCGGAAGGCTGAAGAAGAAGGCTACGGGTTCAATTGTCATGTGATAAAGCATAAGTCGATAACCAACACATATCACAACCACACAACCACAATTTGTTTTGTAACGCTTCATTTTGTATCAAAATTTAATGAATAATAGTAGGAACCTATCTAGAGCACAGAATAATATATAGGTATGATAGATAGAAAATGTCAAGGTTCGCTAGGTCTTCCTGAATATCTTGAACTTTTTCTAAAGAAGGGATAACCATCAGTTCCCATACTCAAACTCAAACTTTAACATAATAAAGACGTGTATTTACTTTAATTTCAATACACCCACGACACATAATAAATACTCACAGAAAGACCGTTTCCGTCATTGTCAACCCAAAGTACTTTTTCAACCAACAACTTTGCAACAAATTTTCCCCATAGGACCCCGCGTCACTGTCACCAAGGCTTGTCAGGCATCGCCAACATTTTACCAGTAAAAATAAAAAAATATTTACCGGTAAAAAATAAAATGTATTTATCGGAGGCCGGACTATAAATCGTGCATTGGCCGCGTCGTACCGCCGCCGCTGGCTGTAATGATTCATTAAGTGCCTCTCCGGGATTACCTTTTTGTAATTGACCGATGATGTGAGAGCCATATCACTGCTTCTCTTTTGGACTGACTTGAAGTTTAAGAGGTTGGCGGAATGGAAAAAAATGCACAATTAATTTATGCGGGCTAACTATCCTCATAATTGCATGCTTAAATTGTACAACGACAATTTGTACTTTAATTTGGTAGATTAATGTAGGGGTTTATAAAGTTTGTATTTTTTCTTCTTCTTTATTATCAGATCAGTTCAATTTTCTTAATTATTGGCTTGTCTACCAACAAGGGCAATTTTAAGCTAGCCTCACCTGTTTAAAATAAGTTTAACAGTGCCGTTGGCTACAGTAAAAATGGCCACGAATTTTATTGCAACCACATGGAAGCATTTGTTAGTAACCCAATTAGCGCGTTACTAACTGTAGTTGCATTTTACTACACTCGTTATCATTCGCGGAACTAAATTGATCAGTATGCCACCAAAATTAAACAATTTACACGCAACCTAACTAGGTTTCACGAAAATAATACTCCAGGACGATACGTCCACTAACGCGTACCAAACAAAAGTCCTTCTTTATTATCTGTACGCTTCATTACCTATATTCTTTTCCCTGAGGTTTTTCGGTATAGAACTCTCAACAGAGTTAGACTCGCCTTAGTATTAATTAGTAATATGATTGATATTTTGTGAATGGTTCTTGTATACTGAATTTATTAAATAAATATATAAACGACTTAAAATACATTTTTTTTTTCAAAATTACATGAAACTAGGATCTTGTGATAGATATTACATACGACATATGTGTTACATACTACATTACATTACATATTACATTACATACGACATACGATAGATGTGTTTCACAGACACAGAAAGTCTTCCTGGCAAACTTTGTCAAGTAAAAAACAAAAACGCAACTAGTAGTTGTTGAAAATTATGTTTACTTATAAAAAATATTTAGGTGAAAATCAATTTATTAGACATTTCTCAAACTACATTCTATATGACATCAGTTCTACACAAGGACAAGCTGAGTAAGGTGTATTTTAAATACTGTGTTTGGATAAATATTTACTGACATGTATTATAATTTCCACGATATTAATCGCTTCCGCTTTTACCTTAATAAAATTTATCTCTATTCATACCATGACCATGACAGTGACTTTTTATTCGGTCATGCGATGGAATAGCGAAAATGTTGGCCGACTCTGGGAATTAATTGACAGCACGCGTCAGTTACGTAATAGATTATTTATTTTTTACTACAGTAATAAATAGAACCTACCTATCTATACTACTTTCATTAATTCTAGACCACGATTTGACATTTCGGTTCTTTGTATTTGTCATTTTTTCTTCAGGAAGATAGGTCAAATCGTAGTCTACGATTAAAAAACTAAGTACACCTACCTATGTCATTAAACTTAAATTTTTGATGTTTTAATTTTTTCCTTATTTAATAATATGAAAGCGTTTCACTGTAATCCCACTTAGTTTCGATATATTCTACGACTGAGCACGCTTAGCTGGCAGATATCGGGAGTATTATATTGAATCGCTCGTGCCACTACGAACGATTTTAATAACTCAATTCCTACTGGTTTTGTGGGCAACGTTCCTGTGTGGAACATCCTGCAATATTTATTTTATTATTTATTAAGTCTTTATTAAAGATGTTGTCTTCCTCAATTAAATTAATACAGGATAATCAAACGGTTTCCAAGCGGATCTGTAAAGCACCTGCTTAATCGTCAATATCGCATCCTTTAAAACAAGACACCCAATGCCGCTAGCTGCTAAAAATAAAAGAATTCGCGTACCATTACAATTTTACTTGCTCGATATTCTTCACAAATTAAGACACATATTGGTGAGATTCTGTAGAATCTCGGCACCTTTTTTGTGTATTACCAAAACGTAGACGTAGTTCCGAATTGATAAACTTATCATTTTTATTAAGTCGGTATAAAATAGTTATGCCTTGCCCGAGCAATGGGAGTATTCACAGCCCCCAGTCCGAAAGCTATATAGGCAGTGTCATATTACCTATAAGTTATTAGTATTAATTAGTAATATGATTGATAAAAGTAAAAGTATTTAAAGTAAATACCTACTCAATCCCTTAATCTTCGGTATCGGAACGATGGTTTCTGAATACCTCACTATTCGGGTAGCCCCAGTCTCAATGTTAAAACAAAGCAATAGCGCTTGTCTTTCGACTGCACCAACACTGCTTCTCAGCCTTTCGTTTACGATATTATTAGGTAGTCATATTAAATAGAAACGAAGAAATCATCACACAAAATAAGCCTATGAATAAACTTTATTTAACGCAAACAGAGGAACCAAATAAATCCATTAAACTTCTCCTTGGTGTGAATTGAAACATCATATATGTTTAATATGAAACAGCGTAAGGCTTTTTGTAGCGCACTGTATCTTCATGATTTGATTTGAGATAATATGAAGATCGGAAGGTTAAAGGTTTTTGATTTTGAACACCTACGTTGATTATCAGAGAGGTACTGACGTTGATGTATAGTCGACAACACAACTGTATAAGTACCTATACAGTATTACCTACCTGTTTGATTATCTACAATCTAGTTCCTTACCACATTCAAAATGAAATGACCTTTTGCTAATTTATTGAAGATAGCTACGTCCCGCGGTTTCGCCCGTGTAAGTCCCGATCCCGTGGGAATATCAGGATCAAAAGTAGCGTATGTTACTCAGGGTGAATGTAGCTTTCTAATGGTGAAAGAATTTTTGAAATCGGCACAGTAGTTTTTGAGTTTATTCATTACAAACATACAGATACACTCACACACACATAAAAATACAAATATTTCCTCTTTATAATATAAGTGTTGATATTGAAATAAAAGTAAAAGTATTTAAAGTAAATATCCTCAACCTTTAAACAAACCCATAAATTCCTACGGGATCGGGACTTACGCGGGTGAAACCGCGGGACGCAGCTAGTAAATAATAAACAGCTAATTTTATTGTAAAAGTTCACGAATGCAAATTCTTAACCACCTACCTAAATTTGCAAAGGGATTTCACGTCCTGAATCAGATCACCACTGTTCAATGACGATAATTATCTCTCATTTAAAATGTACATTTTAATGAAGCCTCGTAAAATTGTTACAATTTTATGTTACTTGTAGGTACTTTAAGAACCTCAGCAGACTACGGACTTTTTGTTTGCCTATAAACCTGACTACTCCGTGAAATAAATGAATGAGAATTTTGAACAATTTTACAAAAGAACAGAAAACTTTTCATGAACACTGGAATGAGCACGAAACAATTTAAAAAACAGCCTTGCGTACTAAAAAAATTACAAACTTTTTTTAAACTATTTTAATGCGCAGGACCATTTTTATTCATGCCTACTGGCATTTATTTTCTACTACAAACTAGTTCTTGGTAATGCAATATGTTTGAGACATCTCTAGTACTAGTACATAATATTATTATCTCAATAGTACATACCTAATTTAATTACACATCCCTTAATGTCTAAACTGTTTCGATTCTGGTACCATAGGGACATCATAAGGGATTTTTTTATGATACCCTTTACTTATTTAGCAAAAAGTTTGATGCTTTGGTTTGTCACAAACAAAATCAGCAATCTGCTGGTGGTTCCTGATCTTTTTATTAGTTCACTTAGGTACTTGTTTGCAGGTTCATCCTAATCGAAAAAAAAAATTATAAGTGTTTTTTTAATCTCTAGATAAAATGTAACACCGCCAAATAAATTTGAGACAATGTTTTAAAAAGAAATCGAACTTTGAATGGTTATTTTTATATTATTTTGATAATCTTTATCAAGATAATATAAAAATACTTTTATTTGGCGGTGTTACATTTTATCTGTAGATTGAAAAATCAACCCTTAGTTACATAAAATCTCTAGTCTACAGTACTCCAAGTCACTAATTCCGTAACGCAGTGGTATGTCTGTAGTACATCGTAAATCGTATTTGAAGTAGTTCTTACTAATTGAGACATTCGAACAAGAAACTAGTATTGGATGGAGTTGAGTTAGAATTGTTCCAAGTTCCAGTTTTGAACCGTAAGTAAGTAAAGTCATGATCAAAGTTATTTGAATCATTTATTGCGGCCTTCACCTGACTTAGAGAGGTTTGGTAAATGTAACTTACTATTGAGACTATTTGAAACACGCTACTTGGTGGAGTTTAGTGAAAATTGAGTTGAAATGCATTAGATCGGGACTTACGCGTATGAAATGGCAGTAGTTTCTTGATTCTAATACCATTGACATCTATTGCTATCCTTGCGATAGTTTAGAAAATAGTTTATTCATTTTTACAAATTGCTGTGTGCGAAATTTCATCCGTAGTTAATAAATTAAATAAACAGATCTATTCCCTTACCCACCCCTTCCTTAAATCTTGACCATTCATTGGTTGCCTGGAAGAGATCTCTCTTAGGCGATAAGGCCGCCAATTGTACCACACTAGTTGTAAGTTCTTGTTTGTGTAATATTTGTTTAATTTCTGTTTTTGGTACAATAATGCATTTATTTATTCATATTTATAAACAGATATTATAGATGGATATCTACTGGAACTTTTAATTGCGCAGTATCTTCACGTGGACAGGAACTACGCGGGTAAACCCGCGGGGCACAATTATTTCTTAATTAAAATGACAGACAGACAGACAGCGGAGTCTCAGTAATAGGGTTCCGTTTTTACCCTTTGGGTACGGAACTCTAAAAATATAAATTGAGATGGCAATTTGTCGCCAGTCGCCGCCCCCTGACCGACGAAAGTCGTATAATATCTTCTGTGTAAGCGTGCTGAATCTTAATCACATATATGTGATATCATTAATTATAATCTGGTCAAAGTCAAATGATCACTTTCCAATTACCTATATAAAAAAGTAGACACATAAATGAAAAGTAAGTAGGTATTATTCATAGTGAAAAATCTCGTTAAACACTCATTACAATCATTTTACATAAACACAGGTACCTACCTATGTATAGTTTAATAACTACCCCATTTAACGAGCCGCCATCATAAAATACTTTTATGAAATAAAGTAAAATTTAACAACCATAATAAAATATTGTTATGCCAGTAATACCACCATAAAGACCACGGTACGTAACAGCAAATTGATCAAACTTTACGACCTTGTAAACAGGGAATCAAATTTTTTATAAATCATTCCATAATCTTAATCACATCCATTCAATATCTCCTTAAATCCGCTATTGTGTTTAATTTTATTGGTATTAAAAGAAATGTATCGTAAACCTTTATTAAGGTTACATTACATGATCAAAAAATATTAGGTTAAAAGAAAATACACTTAAAAGAAATCGCACATTTTTCAAAGGTACAATTTCAAAATTACGAATTAAAAGAATAGCCATAACCTAATGAGAAGTGAAGTTAAAGTCGGTTAAAAACTGCACAAAAACTGAACTTAACTTCTTAGTTGCCTTTATCTATTCTATTTAGTGAGTACTAGGGAAATAAATGTTATAGTTTATTTAAAGTCTTCAAGTTTCTCAAAAAGTATTTGTAAAAATATTAATACGGTTAGTTGACACCTAAGCGATAAATTGAAGATAGTGAAAGCTCTTTGGTTGGTTGCATTTGACAATAAAAAAATAGACATAACCTAATGAGAACCTCCTCTTTTTGAAGTCGCTAGACTGTTAAAAACTGCACAAAAACTGAACATATATTGTTAGTTGCCTTTATCTGTCTATTTAGTGATTACGAAGAATAAAAATTGTTTTATTTCGGGTAAGTTTTCAAGTTTCTCAAGTTATTGTAAAAAATCATTTCAATGTCAATTTGATAGCTAAGCAAGAAATGTAGCGATAGTGAATGCTCTCAGGTTGTCGCAGGCTTGCATTTGACAAGCGTTATTAATTTATGTCAAGCCACATCACTATACTTTATTATCTTGCTCAGTTTCATATTTGAACGTGTAGTGCACCCTTAATACCCAAATTAAGTATACCAAACGACATTTCCTTTAAAAAAACTAACTAGCTACGTGTTTCGAATAGTTCCGATTGGATTAAAGGCCGCGTATTTACAAAGATGGTAGCTAGTTAAATGGCCATTCTTAATAATGATCAAAAATATGTCAATAGCTGCCTTATCTCAGAGAACTACGTGTGAAATTAGCTTGACTAATGCGAGAGAT
The DNA here is from genome assembly GCA_958496205.1 of Idaea biselata. Taxonomy (NCBI): domain Eukaryota; kingdom Metazoa; phylum Arthropoda; class Insecta; order Lepidoptera; family Geometridae; genus Idaea; species Idaea biselata. The sequence goes on along the minus strand of OY292400.1, from coordinate 26,635,071 downwards.
CATAAAAATTGTCGAAGTATTATAAAATTATATGACTCGGGTTTGTAGACATGGGTTGAAATTAGTGTTGTCTAATCGATAGCCTAGTTGAAATAAAGAAAAAAAAAACGGCCAAGTGGAAGTCCGACTCGCGCATGAAGGGTTCCGTACCATTAGCACAATTGGGTATGGAACCGTTAAATCCTTAAATAGCCCTCCTTTTGTTTTATTTTGTTGTCGTAGCAGCTAAGAAATACATCATCTGTGAAAATTTCAACCGTCTAGATATTACGCTTCATGAGATACGACAGCCTGGTGACAGACGGATAGACAGACAGACAGAGGAGTCTTAGTAATAGAGTCCCGTTATTACCCTTTGGGCACGGAACCCTGAAAAGTAGAGAAAGCAGGGTTTAAGTACACACCTCCTAGTAGGTTACAAAGCGATTTCGTGCGTGTTGCGATCAGGTCGGTGCAGCCTACTAAAGACAGATAGGAAATTATTCCACTTCCTTTTTCTAATCTCCTTGATGAGCAAAATTCAATTTATACCAAATCGTCACTTACAATTTGACCTGTCTACTACAAATAGGCACATAAAAGAAAGTTGTGTTATTCCGAAATGCAATCACGCAAAAACGGCTGGACCGATTCTTATGATGTTTTATGTATTAGGTACATTTGTATCTGTCTAGAATAGGATAAAATCCACTAAAAGCTAGGAAAAAGTGGCAACAAAAATACTTTAATAGCGACAATTTTCAAACACCGGACACAAACAAAAAACCCCCTTTAAAATATCAGTAAGGGTTTTATTTGTTTGTAGTGCCGTCTCAGTGTGAATTTTTTTTAGATACCTATTGATGACTATAGCGATACGAAGTGCGCTAAGATCATCAACTATCGATAGTCCGACATCACTATTCCAAATCGTTACGTCATGATCATTGTGAATATCCTGCCAATTTGTATTTAAATATAAAATGTAGTATATTCCTATTAGTTAAGCTTTCAAAACACGTAAACAGAAGTTTAAATGGTTTATAGCTGTTGTAAAAACGCGAATTTTGCATTGTAGAAGTTATTAGCTACTTATAACAATAAAAATGCTTTACCAACTTGGATTTACAGCTTTTGAAACTATAAATAGTTTTATGGGTTGAGATTTTATTTTAATTTAACGGTTTCAACAGACTTGAGTCAAGTTAGAATATTTGCTAAATTAGACTGGAAATGTGTCATGAATGTGGGTATAATAATCTATACCTATTAAAAATATAAAGAGGAAAGATTTAAATTTTTGTGTGTGTGTGTGTGTGTTTGTTATGAATAAACTCAAAAACTACTGGACCGATTTCAAAATAATAAATATTGCACAACCTTACATACAGCCAAACTAAACTAGTACCAAACTAAGCACTAGGCTTGTACTATAGGTACTACGCAACGGATATACTACATTATTACTTTTTTTTTGTGAAAACGTACATAATATGATACATAGAAAATACCCGGACCAGAAACAAACATGTACCATTTATTATTATAAGCATAAATACTTGCACTCGGCGGGAATCGAACGAGGAACCTTTTGCACTGCAGTCGGGCCTTCCCTCGACAGAGGCTGTGAAACGTGAACCGATTGTAATGAAGCTCGGTATACAGGATAATGGAATTTATAGAGCAGCTACTTATATAATGTTGTTCTACACGTCTAGGCGAACAACTTTTTGTACTACGGCTTTGGGAAATTCGAAGTAGTTTCTGAATATTTTGAGCTGAGCAAAAGTTAACATGAGAATCAGCTGTTTTTGAGAGTTGAAGGACATCGACCTTGAATTATTGTTTTATTTAGTTTGTAATGAATAGACTTCGAAACTACTTAACCGATTTCAAACATTATTTCACCAATAGGAAGCTACATTATCAAGGAGTAATATAGGCTAATTTATTAGCCCAAAATTTCTACGGGATCGGGACTTACGCAGGTGAAACCACGGGACGCAACTAGTACATTTATTAGGAAATATATTATGGCCGGCCGCCTGACTGACACTAACCCTCCTTGGGACCTAGCAGTCTACCCGCCACCGTATCTAGTATCTGAACTAGGTACCTAACCTATCTGAACAATAATAAACAACTTTATTGTTTTTAACAACAACCATGCGGTATGTCTTATGACACAATCTTACGACAGCGAGTAAAAAAATAAAACCGCCTACAACGCCATAATATAAATGGTAACCTAGTAAATGCGCCGCTAGAGTCGTAAACAAACAAAAATATGATTCGGTACTACATATATTACACAGATAGCTTTCTATATTTTTGCAACAGATGTATCCAGATATACAATTTTTGTTTACAATAAAATTTACGTTTTTACCGAACGTCAAAATAAAAAAAAACTACATTGAAATCGGTTCATCCGTTCGTGATCGCCACAGACAGATACACATTAACACACGTCAAACTTATAACACCCCTCTTTTTCCGTCGTTGGTTAAAAATAGTCAGTAGTAGACAGTAATAGGGTCCCCGTTCCCTTTAGGTACGGATTCCTAAAAACCACGTTGGTTGTATGGGAGTTGTTGTAGCTAAATATTTATTTTATACTGTTTTTAGTAGTTTTTGTTAGAGCGCTAAAAGAAATACATCATCTGTGAAAATTTCGACTGTCTAGCTATCACGATTCATGAGATAAGGTCACTAGGGGGACTGCGGCTTATGGGGAAGGTGCGGCGAACATACCGGACTTACAATAAAATTGTTATACATATTGATAAAATCGCCATCTAGTCACTATTAGGCAGATATTTCTCTTATCATGATAACAGTTATTTATCCATTTATAAATTTCTGTTTATAACAATGTTTTCACAAAGCTCTCCTACACCGTGCTTTTCTCTTATACCGGAAGAAAAAATCTGTACAACTACAGTTAACTTAATGAACAAATTATTATAAGTAGGCAGGTATAGTTATAGTTATATGTATTTGCATGTAACAAAGTTAAACGTTTAATATCGAGCTCAGAAGTTTTCAATAAAATAAAAACGTTCAAAACTTTACTAACCTAACCAAATAAGCCAAAACGATTTATACTTTTGCAATAAAATTAGTTATGAGACCATTTTCTTAAAATGAGTATTACAAGGACGGTGGTCAATTGCTTAAATTCGACACTAAAAGGAAAAATAAACACGCAAACAGAGTATCAAATGCAAATATCAGTAAAAAATGCTGTAAACTCAAGATCGACTATTTAAACTCAAACGCAAATTCAGACAATTCTGTTAATAAATTGTAATGCCCAAGTAATCGCAATAAAAAAACAAATTGCCAAAAGAATAAAAAGTCAATAAAATTGGATAAGCGACATGTTCTTTTTCTTTCTTTCTGCTGTCAATGGCGACAAAATGGTGGTCGACTGCTTAAATTCGATCATAAAATCAAATCAAATTGAAACTAAATACAAAGGTAGGTACAATAATTTGTGCAAGTGTAGGTACAAAATTTCGTATACTTTGTTGGCCTTTGTAAATAAAATGTACTTAGACTTACTACAGCTGCGCCACTAAGTCCCGATCCCGTGGGAATATTGGGATAAAAATAGCCCTTCTGTTAATCCAGATCTTAGCTCTCTGCATACTTAGTGTGGAACAGTTCAGACAATAACAAAAAAGCACAATATAGAAAACCATTTTTCTTTAATTCCATTTCATAATAAATTAAAATACAACTTATAACAATCTCAAACAAAAATTAAAAATTCGAACCACTCAAAATAACAATATACAAAAAAAAAACCGGTCAAGTGCGAGTCGAACTCGCGCACGAAGGGTTCCGTACCATTATCTATACTACAGATTTTGTTTTGAAAGGTAAATTGCGGTTTACGATTTATGACGTTTTAAAAAAAAACTACCTACTGGATCTGGTTCAAACCAATTTTCGTTGGAAGTTTGCAAAGTAATGTACATTATATACTTTTTTTAGTCTTATCATTCCATTAATTAAGAAGTTACAGGGGGGGGGACCAACATTTTACCACTTTGGAAGTGTCTCTCGCGCAAACTACTCAGTTTAGAAAAAAATGATTTTAGAAACCTCAATATCATTTTTGAAGACCTATCCATAGATACCCCACATGTATAGGTTTGGTGAAAAAAAATTTTTTGAGTTTCAGTTCTTAGTATGGGGAACCCCAAAAAGTATTTTTTTTTCTATTTTTATGTAAAAATCTTAATGCGGTTCACAGAATACATCTACTTACCAAGTTTCAACAGTATAGCTCTTATAGTTTCGGAGAAAAGTGGCTGTGACATACGGACGGACGGACAGACAGACAGACAGACATGACGAATCTATAAGGGTTCCGTTTTTTGCCATTTGGCTACGGAACCCTAAAAATTGAAAAAATACTTGCACAAATAAAAACAAAACGACATAACACAGAAAGGCATGCATATTCTTACTTCAATGAACATTTACTTATCTAAGAGGCCCTACTCAAACCGTTCAAGCACACTGAACAGACTTTATACGACGGCCTACATAGTTCAGCGTGGGACGACTTAAATGGTAGTGAAGCAAACTTACTGTATGTGAGACATAGCATCATTTGCAATTACATGTTATTGTCCCTTTGTACTATTAAATCCGCCGGTGCAGGACGGTAATAAGAATATGGTATTGTAAGCAAAATAGTTCGCTGTTCGTTTATGTCAATTTAACTATCACTGGACTGTGGACAGTGCACAATGCAATAGGACTCGTTGCGCTTGATTAGCGTATATTTCTATGGATAATTATTACTAGATTTATGTACCGGTTACTAAAGAAATTGATTTTGTCGTTTTTTATTTAGAAGAAGATTTTTTTGATCCAAAAGTCACGTCCTTCGACTTAAGTTACCATCTCCTTAACAAAGTACTTTTAGTTTTAATACGATAGAAATAGATACAAAATGGTTGAAACTGTTTCTAGGCTTTCGGATACATATTATAATATGTATGTTGCATTTTACTCTGAACACTTTTAAAAATAACCTAAAACCAAGTTCCTAAAGACCTCTTATATGTGCATAGTACAGTTTCTCACTCGCTGCACAGCGCAGGTCGTAAAACCTGGAAGCGGCGCAGAAAGTATTTGGCTCTCTCTTTCGCTCGTGTATTGTAGGCAGGCGCAGTGCTGCGCATTAATTGCTCTCGATAAACTGTATCGATAATGCAACATGCTCACTGCTCTAACCTTACCTTTTATGATTTATGGTCATTGTGTAGGTAGTGAAAAATTGTACTAGAGCATATTTTATTTTTATTACCTACTGCTACTGACCTGCCTTTATTGCAGTTACAGTTAAAGCGACTGGCACTATAAAAATAATAACAATCATTATTATTTAAAACTCTATTTCCATTTTACTATCAGTATTTCAAAATAGCTACCATTTTACTTTATGTGAAATTCAAACTCACTTACGTCAATCTATACACCAATATCTTAAATTGAATTTTAATTGAACGAACCCCGAACTTAGATGAAAACAAAAATAGTAGATACGGTATATTCTAACATTACGTATTCGAAAAATGAGCTAGAAACACCTACATGCGTTGTCATAAAATTATTGTATTTAAAAACATTTGTCTTCAAGAATTATTCAGGCATTTATAAAATGAGCAAAAAGGCATTCTGATTGATGTCAAAAAGACAATCGCAGTGTGACAGCACGTGCTCACGCGGCAACGGTTCGACATACGACTGAGGCTAGTACGTCAGCTAGACTCAGTTTTATTGTCTCATTTTCCATTACTAGGAGGTACCGTATCTTTAGTTTTTTGTTTTAATCTAAGACCCCGAATGGAAAATACGCCGAAACATAAAAAAACGATGTAAACAATCATTAGCCTCCTACATTTGCTTACTCACTGCCTATCATCTTCATGTAAGTATCTTACTTCAACCTCTGACCTTTACTACTTACTTGACATTTATCCATTCAATTTGCCGTCCACCATTATTGAATTCATTAATCATTAGACGTAGCAAATTGCCAACAAAAAACAAATAATAAATAGTGTTTTGTTGTTTAAGATTGATTGGATCTAAAGATAAATATCCGACTGTAGTGTTTATCTACTACCAGGTGATTCAGGTTTTGTTTTACTACTTTTGAAAAAGAAACAAACTTTTTTACTTTATAGAAGACTTTGAATTTTCAAAAGTAGTAGGTAGAACAAATTTTCCTTGTCTAGATGTTTAGATTAATCTTATATGAACTACTATTAGCCTGTCCGAAATACACTGCATTTATGTTTTGTTAAAATACTTCACTTGTACCTGACTCTTGTATTATTACAAGCGAAGTATTGCAAATATATTTCTTTTGACGTATTTTAACTTTGACTGAAATCGTTTTCATTATACTAACCGTCGAATCACGGATCGTTGCACAAATATTAATCACTAAAAATGTTGTATGTTTCATGAAACTACAGAAACGATAACTGGATTTTTGGATAGGCTAAATTTACTGCGCCATCGCCACTGGATCGAGACTTACTTTGTGAAACTGCGAGGCAGCAGCTTTATAGGAAATTTTAAATAGTTATATTTATGTCTACACAAGCTGTAGTAGTCCCGATTCCGTGGATATTTTCTTATCGGATGCTTACACCATTATAAAAAACACAATCTTTAAATTTCAGCTCTCTACTATCAGCGGTTTCGGCTATGCGTTGGTACATCAGTCAGTCGGAGAGTGTGTTCTTTGTGGTGTGAAGAGATCCGCTAAGAAAGGGTTTTTAGAAAATCCCGGGGGATCAGAAGTTACTTGCGGGATCAGGATGGATGATACCGCGGGACTCTTCTAGTTATGATATACATCTCTCTTTTCTAAGAGATACATCTTGAGCAACTCTAATATTACCGCAACATTAATCTTACAATCTTAACCCAACCCGCGAACATTAAGAAAATCCCTCATATAATCTACAGAGAACACTGTAAACACTGGCGAATGCGATTTCCTTAGCACCGTTAAAGTTCTCGTATATTTACATTTTCACACATAAAGTAAATGCTTACGAATGGCTCGTATTTTCAAGTTGAAGTGTGTTTGAAGAGCGGGAAACGAATACGACGACGGTTCGTTGAAAGTTTTAATCTGTGCTAAAGTTTGGCGCAATTGAGTTTGTATAATTGCATCTTCTTAAAGTGAATAATATGTCTGTGCTTACCTTTTTCCTTTACCTTTACCGCCTATTTATTCATCATTTGTTTAGTTTTAAAATTTATTTATTATGTGTGTTTTATTTTGTAATGTTCATCACATAAAGTATTTATCTATCTATCTATTACACGATGTTCGTCCATCATCTATATTAGAACTACGGGCCTAGATCGCATTGTAGATAACCATGGATGACCGGTGCGGTGTAACATTTGCCGAAACGTCGAGATGATTAGTTTTAATTTCTAGTACATGTTTCCCCATAAAACTATTATAATAATCTTTCTTACTTATTATTACTTTCAAATTACATCTTAGTCAATCCTGAAGAAGGGATCTGTAAAGGTCTCGAAACGTTGAGCGTTGAAACAATGCTAAAAGTAACAAACATCACGCGATTAAAACCAAAAAATAAGTTTTATTTAGGAACTGACGTTCCTCTAGTTTCCCCAATGTTTGCTACACTAAAAAAATAAATATTAATTTATATCTAGCTTCAGACACAAAATGCACAAGACAAATACAGTTTGTAATCTAACGTATCTGTGGTCACAAAGGACTCGATTTTAAGCCGCAATCAGCAGTATACAGTTGTAAAACAAAAAATAACAAAACAATTAATCGCAGAAAGTGTACCTACACTGGTGCATCAGTACTTTTGACATGTTTTCATATCAGGCGATCGGTCAACAAGGTCAAGTGTTGACAAAAATGCGAGACCACCTCGGACTCTGTCGAACTCTCTTATTATGAATGACCTTCCATATCGGACGTGACGTTAGCGGATAATTAATTGAGAAATTCATAAATATTTTTGAATATGAAACGATTATAATTGAATACATCTCTGGAATTTTCAATATTAGGCTCATACGTTTGCCATTACTTTACCTGATAGGAATTAAGTGATAATGAGGTCGACGATGTGCAGTGCTTGTTTAGAATATAATATGTACCTACAAGTCGGATTCAAAAGGGGTTCTCTACGGTTTAGAACCGCACAGTTCAGGATTTTAGCTGACACGACTCATTAAATTTTAAAGTTCTGCTGTTGTTGAAAATAATCTGATGAATTTTGTCATTTTAAGAAACTCTGCATGGGACCGATATTTGAACCTACTCTAGACCCGAATACTCCAAAGTGTTGGTGTTATGGGAACTGTGAGTTTCACTTAACCTTACTTTAAAAATATCTTTGTATTTTATTCATAAGTATCCTTGTAATATTTTGACAACTACGGTAGATTTAATGTAGGACAGGCTTCGATCATATATAACCTACATAGATGCACGGTCGCCGCTCTAGAAATGGAGCCGTCAAAACAAGGCATATTTCAGCCGGTTACAGCGAAACAAGGCATATCGCTGTCAGTCGTGCATAAGTGTTTTACAACCTTATTGCCCAGTGATTAAGGTTTACATTAAACTGTACTATGTCTGTATAAGTAAGCGTTGAAGTAGTGCCGTTTTTTGATTTCGATTTTGTATGGGACCGTGTATCTATAATTTATATATGATCGAAGAGGACAGGTAAACAATTAGACATACAACCTGTCCTCTGTACGTCGTTGTGTTAGCTCTGAAATTAAAAACTATAATGAATCTATAATTTTCTACAGAATTCATAATACATGAAGATGATAGGCAGAAGAAAAGGCCGGTGGGTGACAGGTCATGACCGAAGCCTCTCACCAGGAAAATAATAATGTACTACGATAGAAAAGTTTAATATTTATTCCCCAACATTATACTATGTAGTTAGGTTCTTAAGTCACTGCGCCGGTATCATTATGCGTAATATCGTATTATTTGCTTGAACAGACATCATTACCCGCATCCTACACATAAAACAAGTCAATATTTCGCAACAAATGGTCGATTTACTTTCATCTAGATGCAATATTAAAAATATTGACACTGTTTTCTTAGTATATTGTGATTGTAAACAATGCTTTTATGTTTTGCGTAGGTTTTGTGTATGTAGCGTTAATATCTAAATGACAGATCGCCTTTTTGATATTCAGGTGGACAAAGTGTGTAGGTTTCAAACATTTTATAGATCTAGATTCAAACATAATTATGTAAAGTTGATCTAGTTTTTTATTTTCCATGACTAAGCTCAACGCGTGATTATTTCATTTATTTTGGTAACCTAACGCTGTAGATTTTAGCAACACACATAATAAGCCTTAAAGCAAACTTTTTTCATATTATAGAAGAAGTTCACTTGCATCATCATCATCCTATTCTTATATTAATTTATTTGGGATCGATACACAATGTCTTCTTTTCTATTCTCCTCTATTAGCCGTCAGCTATCTCTCTCATGTTCTCAAATCTCACACAGTCCATCCATATTTTCTTAGATCCCACTCTATCTCTCCACCCGTCTACATTCATGCTCATCACTCTTCTAGTCACATGCGTCTCCTCTCCTTTCTCCTTCTTCTTTCTCCTCCTCATTTATCCTCCTCCTTTCTCCTCCTCATTTCTCCTCTTCCTTTCTCCTCCACTTTTCTCCTCCTCCTTTCTCCTCTCCTTTCTCCTCTTCCGTTCTCCTCCTTTCTCCTCTCCTTTCTCTTCTTCCGTTCTCCTCCTCCTTTCTCCTTCTCCTTTCTTCTCTCCTTTTTCCTCTTTTTTCTCCTCCTCCTTTCATATCAAGGAAGTATTTTGCTTTATATTACAAAAGTTTCACCCCATTTGAATAATTGCTAAACAACCCCCGTAAGATATTTTTGTAGTGAAATAGTAAATCACATTTTATATGAACTCCTATGTTACGTAACAAATAATAAAAATATTATAACTTTCATTGCGTGACAGTATAAAAAACACGCAACAAACAAATTGATTTATTTTACGTTATTATCCCGGCTTTTGTTTTACGAATGGGAAACTTTGTAAATAATAATTGCTATGATTGGTTGGAATTAAAAATACAGGCATAATACTAGGTACTGGGACTCTATTTTTGAATCGCTCGTACCACTGCGAGTTAAATAGCATGATTTATGCTGATTTTGTTTCGATGTCGGAAACTTTTGTATGCGATTCGCGCGTCCGCAACGAGTGGTCTCAATCACTAGACGCGAGAGTCCAATGTCGAATGAAAATCAGTAGAAATCTAGCTATTTAAATAGAGTATAGTCGGGTAAGATCGGACACAAGGGAAGACCTCATAAGGTCTATTCTCATATGTCTATTTTTTATTGTTAGCCGCGGTGTTCACAAGAACAATTTCACCCCGCACCGATCTATGGCACCCGGCAGTTTCAATGTCACCTATTTTGGGAGATATTTGAGTCATATTTTCTTCCCCCGTATCCGATCTTAACTGACTATAGTCTACTTACCTAAATAAATAAATAAATATTGCACGACGTTGCACACATCGCAATTTAGTCCCAAACTAAGCACTATGCTTGTAATATGGGTACTAGTCAACGGATATACTACATATTATACTTTTGTTTTTTTTTTTTTTTTTTTTATTCATTCAAATAAAGACATAATTTGATACATAGAATTTACCATAAAAAATATATAGTTCGAACGTATAAACAAACAACCTCTTGTACCAGTTGAATAATCAACAACAAATACGTATAAATCTACGTATAAACGTATAGCAAACGCAGATACTCACGGGTACTTACAAGGCGTAAATTCAGATTTTTTCCTTGTTTTTCGAAAAATTAACTAGGCTATTTTGGTACCTTGGGTCGGACACGGCCCGGTCCCGGCCCAGACTAATATAAATCATTCCTTATTTGGAAGTTCCAAATTCAAATTTAGAATGGTTTCAAATCCTGATTAACAGCCAAATACAGAAACGCCACTTAAAATTTGAGGCGTACTTAAATGATTGAAAACCTTCTAAATTTAAAAATAGTATGTAAATTTTTGAAATTGAAAGGTGCTTAGTTGTTTAGGTAGAACTCAAATTTTGAATTTGCGTTTCTGTGTTCGGCCGTGATAAGGGTTTTAAACTTAGATACAGCTAGAAAACAATGTCGTAGGTGTTTTCCCTTTATATTAGTTGTATGGGTCATATGTTAGAAAAATAAAGGGTGTAGGGGAGTGGAGTCGGTGGAGGTTATAGAAAACGCAGGTTAAAGTCTATACGAGTATATTACAGTTTCAGGGCTTTCAAGAGAACAGCCTTAACGCGGACAGGTCCCACACCGTGTTCCAATTAGGATGCACAGGCGGATGCACTGTTACAGAGGTGCGGCGCACGGTGTAGTGCGAGAGGGGGGGAGGACTTCAGGCTTTCAGCGTATACTCCGAGGACGTTCAGGTGCTCTGTTCCGAGAAGGATGCAGAGGCCCGATGCGTACCAAGGTAGCCTGCAGGTGATCTGAGGATCCTGAGGATACAATGGACAAAGTTCACGTCCGAGGTCTATGGATCACCTAAACGCAACGATAGCGCGATCTAGCTTGGGCTTTGTTTCTTTAGCAGCGCCATCTGTTGGTAGAGTTCATGAACTTCTTTTCTTAAGTAATACGTCGTGTTACAAGGGTTAATTACACGGATGCAAACTAAACAAACCAACTAGTATAAACATTAAACTTTCTCAGAGCATAACAATTCCAAAAAAAGAAAAAAATACGGTGTAACTAGATATTATATCAAATTAACAGGCTAAAGTGACATTGGGCGGGACTGAGTTGACAGCCGATGGGGAGATCGGGACTTGGTGAGACTTGTGTGACTGAATGCGGGGTTACTATTTGAAATACGAGTCGTTTTAAATACGGATAGTAGGCAGGATTCTTATAGGTAGTATTTTTTACCAAATGTAACTCAAAATTAGATTATCGGAAAATTTAAATAAATAACTTTGTGTTTTTGTCGAAATGCTTCAGACCGAACTGTTTAAAGGTCGATTTTTCAATCTACAAATTAAAATATAACCCAGAAAGAAAAATTAAACACTACCAATTTCAAAAAACTTTCGAAGGTTCGATTCCATTTTCAAACGTTTTAATCGGTGGTGTTACATTTTCTTAGACTAAATGTTTGAAAAATTACCCCTTAGGTCGCAAAATAGTTCCAAAAGTTTTACAAAGTTTCAGCTTGTTTTGTGTTTTTTTTTTTAAGTGTTTCGTACAATTGGCAAATTAGTTTTTTTTGTTTATACCTAAGGGTTACATGTTCAAGTCCTGTCGGTGCAGAATTTGGAAACTAAGTTACATAATATTTCGCAGCTTTAAGAATGGTATATTAATATAGAAACCCAGCATTGCTAAGACTCATGTGCGACAGCTTCAAATAGCGTTACAGCGGATACACATTTCTTTTACGTCAGTATTATAATATTACTATTCTGAATAATTCTAAGTCAATGCAAAAAAATGTGTGATTATTTTTTCTATTTTCTATATTACTTTGGTCAATTGTTGTAATGTAATGATAGATATTTATTATTTTCTAGTTCTTTGAAGTTTATTACAAATACAATTAAAACACGTATTATTGCGAATAACGTGTTATTTTAACCTCGACGTTTTGACTTATTAGTCAAAACGTCGAGGTTAAATAATCTGATTCTCAACGAAAAGTCGAGTAAATAGAATTTAAAAATAACAACACATAAAAAAATTTACACGGAAAAATTAATATATTAAGATTAGAAATGCTTTTCATTAAAATTTCAAGGTATTTATGCTTTCATCCATATTCGTAACTGTAGTCTCGTAACCAGTTACAAGAAGAGTTTTTTTTTCGCTGTATGGTAACAGTTGTGAGAGAAGAAATTTTATTGCTATTCCAATTTGGTATCTTTACTTTTTTACCAGTCACTTTATCTGCATAAAATATATCCGAGGTCTTGTCTGTACATTAAATATTTTTCTAAAAAGAGTATTATTAGTTACTAATAATCACCCGCGTAAGTTCCGATCCCGCGGGAATATCGGAAAAAAGTAGTCTATGTGTTATTCCAGGTCTCCAGCTATCTATATACCGAGTTTCATGGTAATCGGTTCAACGGATTTTACGTGATCGAGTAACAAACACACACATATACACACATACATACATACTCACAAACTTTCAGCTTTATAATATTAGTAGGATATACCTAAGCTACGTGTTATATGCTTGAAGCCTTTTAAACTACTTACATAATGTGAACTAGCTTTGCCCACGTACTATAGGTACCAATTATATTGAAATTCGATTTATGCGACTTGAGTGGTCATTTCCAGTTGTGGAAAACTCAATTCGTACGCAATTTAATTAAACAAAAGCCTTATTTTTGTATAGCTCGTGCCACTTCGGGCGATTTAAATATCCCAATATCTGCTGATTTTCGTTCGATGTCGGACTCCTGCGGCAAGTGGTTCAGACCACTCGTTGCGGTTGTGTGATTCACATAGAAAAAATACCTAAATCGACCAATAATCAATAGAAATCGAACTATTTAAATCGTTCAAAGTGGCACAAGCGATTCAAAAATAGAACCCCTGAAGAGTTTTAGAACTAGAAAGTTTAAAATATTTACCTACAAATTAGAAATCCGATCACATTGTCTGCCTAGTTAGCTTTGAAGAACAAGTCGTTCTAAAAGGTTATTAAAGTTTTCTACTTTAATACTGATAGTCCATTACTCTGATCCTCTGCTCTTTTGTAATCCAATGCCGCATCATCAACTTCTAATTGACGCTGTCACTCAGTATAAAGCTGGTTTAAGAAATGCCCACTTTATTTACAAACGGATTTGATTGGAACTAAAAATTTACGTACAACTTTCATAGAGACCAGCGCCTCTTCTGCTAGAAACGTTAAGTTGGTAGTAATGTTATAGTAAAATGTTAGTCTCTCAGTTTAGTTGTCCCTTGGGAACTTTGTTTTTTTTTCTTCACTTTTTTAGGGTACGATATATAATTGTATTGGAAAAGTTTGATAATATGTGAGTTGGTACCAATACTGAATTATGTAGATAGATATCTGGGTAGAGATGCATATTAATAAGTACCTATATAGGTAATATAGGTTTAATAATATTTAATTGGATTTCTTGCATGAACGGAATTAATTTCAAATTATCTAGTTCGATTTGTTTTTATTGAGATTCAGTTTTTGTAGACTATAACGGAATTGTAGAAAATCGAAAATAAATATAGGTAAGTAACAGGTAATGGGTATGTAAGTAACCTACCTTCCCTATATCTATTTTTCGACAACTATGAATAAACTCGCGTAAGTCCCGATCCCGCGGGAATATCGGGATAAAAAGTAGCCTATGTGTTATTCTAGGTCTCCAGCTATCTACATACCGGGTTTCATGGTAATCGGTTCAGCGGTTTTTACGTGATTGAGTAACAAACACACGCACATACACACATACATACTTACAAACTTCGGCTTTATAATATTATAAGGACATTTCAGTAGATATATTATTTATCACCAACACCAAACTCTGCCAAACAAATTGAAATGTTTATTTTGTAGGAAGAACCTAAAGGAAAAACATTGAGCGAAACTGAAACAAAATACCAAATCAATAGCTACTGCATACAACGTAAAGCTACCTCTGAAGATTGGACGTTTTCGATTTGCCATAAATCGTGTTTAATTGTCCGAAAAATAAGGGATTAAGCATCTGAGACTGCGGAGGTCTCTCGCAGTATTAAAGCAGTAGCCCATCTATCTTCATTGAATGTATACACTTTTACGTTGGTATCATTCTAAAATCCACAGTCAAATTGTACACTACTTTCGTAATAGATCTTGTAAAGTTTTAAAATTTCATAAAAATGTGTAGGTAACTTTATAAAATTGTCTTTTTAAAAATTGGGATATGACGACGACGCGATGCGGTAGCCAAATTACTAATTAGCTCATGTAGATAGTAAAGTTATATCAATATTGATAAACGATTTTTTTTTAACTTAAAAATATTAAAAATTAAAATTTAAAATATTTTTAAATTAACGATATTATTAGGGTAACTTGCAATATTTTAAGGCGATTTTGGAATTTGAATTTTCATTTGAAAGAACTTCCAACTAAAATGGCCTATTGCTTGACGTGGGCTTTGTCCAAAACACAAAACTTCAATATTTTAGAAATAAATAATCGGTCTTCTAGAGCTTGTCTAGTTTATTTATTCGTATTTGCAAATTTAGTAATTCAATAAAGGTAGTATTAACTCAGTTTTAGCTTTGCTCGTCCGATGTCAACTTAGTTTTACTTTGTTAAAACTCATTGCATTGAACAAAGCAAATTAGATATACGTGGAGAATTAAATTCGCAAGTCAAAAATCACCCCGGCTTAAAATTATTGAAGTCCTGCTGCAGAGCAGCCTGACAATCTCAATTCATCGTTTGTATTTTTTTAATGCCGCCTGCACGGATTAACGTCTTATATGCCTGTATAATTATATGCAACAGCAATGCGTAGTATGATGATGATGATAACTGTGTGTTCTAAAATATTCTAAGGCTAGAAATATTTTCTTTTACTGTCAGATCATTTTTTTTGGTTCGCAGCTACTATTTCATACTGAATTTCAGTAACATTCAATTTATTTTATTTTATTACCTAATTAATAGAACATTTTAATTTTTAGAATTTGTGTAACATTGAATTTATTTTATTTTATCATTTATTTTTTTTATTTTACCTAATTAAAATATTTTTATGTATTTTTATGTTTTACAGCAATAGGTAATAATTGAACAAAAATAGTAATGAACTGAAACAGGAGTGTCATCTGGGCTACATTTTATCACAATATCCATCGGGTGAGATACCTAATGGTGGAAAGCCTATAATGAAACATATGATATACTTCTTTTTTGAAGGAAAAATATTTAAAAAAAAGTCCTTTGCCGTGTCTGTCGGCTTGTGTGTAACCGATAAACTCAAAAACTACCGAGCTGATTTTCATGCGATTAATTTGATGCAGATATAATATATAATTTGTGAAGATTTCATGTAAATTGGTTAAAATATGACAACAATTTTATTGTTGGAATGGTCTAAAAAAAAATATTCTCGTACATTTTGTACTAACACACAAACTGGGCAACGAACTAAACAAGGACATTGTAGTGTGACCAGGAGGGTTACTTCGGTTCGTTTCGATACGACAACGATACGACAATACGATGGTTCTACTGTCACCCTACTATCAGAATGTGACAGTAGAATCATCGTATTATCGTATCGAAACGAACCGCAGTAACCTTCCAGTGTCATGTTTTTATGACGATACGAACTGGCGGATCAGTACGAATCAGCTAGTATTTTCTAAACTAGGTAGAATACAATTAGCAACTTAATTAAGAGGACAGTCTACCTACTCTTTCTCCCTACAAAAGTAGTCGACTGTTTCCTTCCTGGATAAAGACATTAGAGCAAATATGTTTTTGCCATAAAACGTATATCTGCCATGGCCATGGCCCTAAGTTAAGATTTTTTTCATTTGCTAATTAGGATATAAATAAAATTTGAAAAATTAGAAAATGAAAAAAAAAAACAAAACGTAGGGGCATAGTCATGGCTGTTAAAGAACTTATGGCATAATCATTTTTTTTCTAATATCTTTATCCAGGAAGGAAACAGTCGACTACGTTTGTAAAGTTTGTATGGAGAAAAGAGTAGGTAGACGCTTAAAGCTTGTAAAAGTTGCTAGGTACAATAAAACCAATTGCTTAATTATTACTTACTCTAAAAGTACCTACTTCAATGAAAGGTCATAAGCAGGGGTCGGAATAGGTAGAGTCATTTTATGTACTTGCATCATGATAGCATATCATGGATATGCCTTGTTTTCAAGAAATATGGAAATCATTCCGGAATTCCGGAATTGTATCATATACATAAAATGTGATTAAAAAACAAAGTTTACATCGTCTACAATGAAAGGAAAAACCGGTTAAGTACGAATTGGATTCACGCAACGAGGGTTTAATTCACACTTTTACGTAGGTGATTTCTAACTTGACAAAAGAAAATTTAAGTTTTCTGTTAAGTTTCATGTAGGTACAATGCATAATATAGGGACGCCCTTTATTTTTTTTAACTGACCAAAAAAAAACGAGGACGATTAATTAATTTTATGTGAATTACTTTTCTTTTCTTTTTTCTTGTGCTCAACAAGTAAAACACAAACGTTTATTGTTTACAATACTTTATAATTTTCAGGTTTCAATTACATTTATGTTAAACAATTTTTAGGTATATCTGTATGGTTTTTACCACTTAAATACATAAAGAAACTTTTATGTAGCATATTAACCGAAATTAATTTTGACTACTTTTTATAAAGATGTTTCCACGGATATCTTGATAAAAAGTATACTCGAATCGGAGTAGGTATACACAGAGCGCACTTGGTTTACATGATTTAATTGCGGGGCGCAGTCAATGGCACTTAATCTTCATCGTCATCTGTTACAGTTTCAGCATTGTAGGCTGCACAATTAAAATAAATAACCATCAGTTTATCCATATGTTCTATTTTTAATAAATTTCTTTTTACATCTAATATCCATTTGTAGGTCGAAAATGACCTTTCCACGTCAGTAGACGTAAGTGGTGCATATTTAAAATACATTATTTGTTCATTAGCTTCATTTTTTCGAAGAAGATTCGAAAAGTCCGTACACTAGCCAAGGTCACAGGGTCACAATCACAAAATCACATAAGTATACAAAGAAAGTAAGTGCACTCTACGAACCGAAGTAAGTAAGTGAGCTAACCTACCTGCGGTTTTGCATTGTCTTCCAGTTAATAAGTCACCGTGGATACTCTGATCTGATTGGTTGCCAGGGTGGTGCGGCGACAAACCCCGTTATTTACGTTATCTGGCTAGTTATTTTTAATATAATTAAATATTAAACGTTTATTTCAAGTCAAAAGAGTTAAGAAAATAAATCATGTTACGTAGCAATTTTGTCGGAATATTTTTAAATTTCGGAATACCGCTGCGGCGGCATGTCTTTATTAACATACAGGTTTTAGATCATTAAACCGGACCGACCTACTCTGATAAAATTCCGAAAGATTGTAACAAAATTTCGGTATTCCGAAGGCATGTCCATGTTAACATCTACAATCATGTAAATTTGAGGTCAGTTACCCTATTTGACTCTACCTATTCCGACCCCTGGTAATAAGTGAGCTAACAAACAAGTCATATAGCCCGTTTTGAACCGATGTGTGTGGTCGGACCATATAGTCGGTGGCACGATCTTGAGAGCCTCGGGTTATTACAATACCTATTTTGTTTACTAAGTAAGTATTCTTAAACTATCTATTTATGATTTGTACCAAACTAAAGAGGGAATTTTACCTACTCTTATCTCCATACAAACTTTACAAACGTAGTCGACTATCCTCTCTGGATAAATACATTAGAGAAAATATTATCTTTGTGCCAAAAAACCTATATCAGCCATGCCACTCTGTCTGCTTCTACGTTTTGATTTTTTCATATTAAATTTTTACTTAATTTTATTTCTATTCTAATTAGAAAATAAAAACAACGTAGGGGCAAGGTCATGGCAGATATAGGTTTTATGGCATAAACGTATTTGCTCTAATGTCTTTATCCAGGGAGGAAACAGTCGAGTACGTTTGTATGGATAAAGAGTAGGTAGAGTTTCCTCCTAAGTAGGTATTTTTATTTTTTACCTTTCTAAGCTACCAGCTGCATGGTCCCGATCCTGTAGAAATCTACTATCAGCGGTTTAGGCTGTGCGTTGATAAGGAAGGAGTTTTACTTCCTTACCAAAACATTTATTAACCTACCACCCTCAATTAAAAATTTTAGTCATAATTTTAGACTACAAACCTAATTCACAAAATACCAAACTTTTATTTACTTCGATGTTGTTATTTCCAAGAAAGAAACGTCATCCAGCGTTCGTTTACCTTTCTGTTCCACTTCTAAACGGGTTGTAAAACTTAAAATAGGTCAAATTTATATTTTATTACGTATTTTTGTTTATCACTATTAAGCTAAAGCCATCCCACTCAGTTTAAGTAACTTTGCATCCCAAGAGAATTGGCCTGAATGAGGCATGTGCGTAGCAAAAAATATTCTAGAAAGAGCTTCAACTATTTACAAATTATAACTTCATATTTTAATTGTAGACTATGATTTGACACACCTTCCTGAAGTAAATTTTTGTTTTTTTTGTAGACTTCAAATACAAAGAACCAAAACGCCAGATCGTAGTCTGAAATTAAAAGATATAGATTTTTATAACGAGCCTCAACGCGAGTGATTTTGTGAAGATGTATTTTTAAATGCATTTAAATAAAATTACGTAATATAAAAGATTTCTAGTTAAACATTCAGAAGTAAAATAAGGTATTATTCACTTCCAATCGTATACCTCCTTATTTTGTTCATTTTTATCAGTTTGACATCTACAATCTGTAATGAAGATTTTAATGAGCTTTACCACTTCCTCGATGAAACTAGTTGTCTAGGATCAAAAGTTTCTGAGACCGCTATGACTATGATGAGTTTAGAGGAACCTTAGAGACGTTTCTAAGGGGACCTCGCTTAAGACATTCTTAAGTCTTAATATCCTTTATATCCTTCTTGGTTAAAATGAAGCCGGTGTACCCCCGAAAAAAAAACAGATAAAAATTTGTAACACTCACTAATTGCTGTTTTCTTTTCTTGTTGTTGATACATCTTAGACCTGACCCGCTCACACTCACCTGTTGGGTGTTGAAAAGCTAAAAAAATATAATATTGTCGTGGGAAAAATAAAACAACATAATTATTATGCAAAGCTTAGTGACTTTTATAAACCTTTTTCTATGCAAGCACCCTACTCCGTTTTACGACTTAAAACCAAAACTGTTACCTGCCATTTAGAAATCGTAAAATAGCTTTTAAACACATCACACTTATAAAAGTTGAAAATATACTTCTAAACAACCAAATTTCTCATACCTGCTTATAACTAGAGGGCTTAGAATCCCAATCAAAGATATTTAAAGGCAAGCGACCGAGAACTAACATAGAACTTCTCATATTGTCTTTGACTTTGCATGTTCCTGTTTTTTTTTGGATTTAGGCAACAATCAGTCACACCAAAATAATTTTATTAACTGGTATAACGTAGAGAGCGCTGTTTTGATCAATCATATCAATATTCAGATGCTTATTTTTGTATCTATTGGTCAGATTGCAAATATGTTTCAATTGGTCGTCAAAACCCTGTCGATCAGTCTGATGTGACGGGTTGTTGCCTGAACAGTTTTATGTAAGAGACGTTATTTTTGTGTGTTTTTTTGCTGGAAATATCATGATCGCTCACAGCAGTTTTGAAAACGACCCAAGAAGAACTGTTTTGAAGCAGATCATGCCATAAGCGGTCATACTAGTCGCCATAGAAATAGACATCATAGAAAACGGACGTGTTAGAAAACGGATTATAATGATTATACTTAAAATGAATTAATGTATTTTCTATTGTTATAAACGTGTGATGTATCTTTTTTGTAACTAAATCGCTTTATAAAAGTTATTTAATAAGCCTAATCTAAAAAAGAACACATGTGACCTTTCAAATTAAATGGCAGTTAACATACATTCTTATTGAGGTGAACAAATTAGTGCCAATTATGTTTATTTTTATGCAAAGATGATTGATAGAGGTGAAATTTTATTCATGATAGCTGCCTCCCGCGGTTTCACCCGCATAAGTCCCGATTCCGTGGGAATATCGGGATTCAAAGTAGCTAGCCTATGTTACTGAGAGTGAATGTAGTTTTCTAATGGTGAAAGAGTTTTTAAAATCGGCACAGTAGTTTTTGAGTTTATTTATAACAAACATACATACGCACACACACACGCACACACAAATGCAAATATTTCCTCTTTATAATATTAGTGTAGAAGTGTAGATGTATATATTCAGTTGTTTGAATTATGTGAGCCGATATGTGAGCATTATATCAACAACTCATTTTAGAAGATGGAAGAATGCAGCCTCAAGCCAAGTGTCTACTGGCAAGTAACTTCCGCATTTTCTTGCAGAATTCAGTGTCGATTTTTTTTTCACTGACTGCAAATATGTCAAACTTTTACTTATTGAACTTCGAGCAAGTTTTTCTAGGTGATCGTGCTACTTCATAGACCATATCATCACTTACCATCAGTTGAGATAGTGGTCAAAGGCTTATCTATCTATACTAATATTATAAAGAGGTAACGTTGGTAACAACTATGTATGTATTTTTCGGTTAATCTCTAAAACAACTGAACCGATTTCAAAAATTCTTTCACCAATAGGAAGCTACATAATTGAGGAGTAACATACTTTTGGTCCCGATTTTCCCCGGGGATCGGGACTTACGCGAGTGAAACGCGGGACTCTGCTTGTCCTTTATAAAAAGTTGAGCCAGTCTATAGAACTAGCTAACGATTGCACTAATAAACTAGCTCAAGATTTATTGCTAGTGGACTCTTTATGAAATAACATCTTCTTGTAGCCGCTTATAGCAGTAGGTTAAAGTTTAGTGTATCAAAAAATATTTAAAAGTCATCTTCTATTGTTATTGTTACCAAACATAATAAAACTATGGAGGTAACGTAAAACACGTTGTACTGTTGTCATGACAACAGTCGGTATCATGAAAAATTAGACGAAGCACACAATCATGATGACCCAGCATAGTTCTTCAATACCGATGCATTTAATTGCTGTGTGATACCACTAATGCACCTGTCAAGCCAACAAAGGTTGCTAGATAAGACCGAAATGAAGGAACGATCGTGCTCGCTGGACGTTCGAATGTAAATGTTTATACTTTATAGTCTCTTGTTGTTGCGTTCGATTCGAATCTCAGTTGATATGAGACTGCCAGTCATTTGTCAAGTATGAGGATGGTATTCGGAGAATTTTGGTTGGCGATGTTGTAATGTTTAGGTGAAATTGTTTTGGGCATATAGCGAAGACAATACTCTTTGTATACAGAAGTTGTAAAACATTTGATACGTACACATTTGGTGTTGATACGAGAAAAATGCTAGTAAAACAAAATTATTTTTGTTTAGTGGTGTGGCGCACCTAGTTATAGAGTTTTCAGGTCGCCTTATGTCCTATAACTTAATCTAATGACTGCTATCGGAGATAACCAGGAACAACTGCTTAACGTGCTTTACTTAAACAAAATCATGTGCTACTATGTGTAGTACCTTACATTACGTACCAGTACTTATTTTCGTCTCCTTCGTGCTTTGTTCTGCCTTATTTCTTGCCTTATTTTCTAACTTTTCACCCCGCTCACATAAGTACACGCTCAGACAA
Organism: Idaea biselata; assembly: GCA_958496205.1. Lineage (NCBI taxonomy): Eukaryota > Metazoa > Arthropoda > Insecta > Lepidoptera > Geometridae > Idaea > Idaea biselata. The sequence continues at coordinate 26,612,555 of OY292400.1, read as the reverse complement.
GTAGTCCTTTCTCTCGCTATCATTACCTACTTCGGTTGGTTTTGTATAAAATCATAGACTAGTCAATCATAACATAATCATAGTGTCATAGACTTACCTATAAGACGCAACAAATTATATGTTTTACTGTAAACCGGCTAAAATTGGCCACCTACAGGACAGGCATCGCCTAGTGTAAGGGTCAATGTAAATCTATCTGTATGTGTAAAATGATTTTTGTCAAATAAAATATTTTTTCATTTTCATTTTCATTTTCGATTTAGTTTGAATCAAATTCTACTTATGGGCACGTTTGTCATTATTATTATGCATTATCGGCAGTTATTATTACTTTTGTAAACAATTACACTGGTACATGTTGGCAACGCGGTTACCTGCAGTATGAGAGGCGCCATCAGGGAGTACGCTGAGCTTTCGAGAATTCAGCGTCAACAATAAAATGTGTTAATGTCTTTATCCAGGGAGGGAACAGTCGACTACGTTTGTATGGAGAAAGTGTAGGTAGACTGTCCTCTTAATTTGTTAATATAGGAACATATACTATTAATAATCAGTAAAGGTATAAATAAATAATAATAAATATTGCACGACGTTACACACAGCGCAATCTAGCCCCAAACTAAGCACTAGGCTTGTACTATGGGTACTAGACAACGGATATACTACATATTATACTTTTTTTTTTGTAAATACATCATATGATACATAGAAATTAGAAAACACTGAATATCAATTGTCTTCGGACCGTGATGAGTCCTAGGACATGTTGGTTTCCTCACGATGTTTTTCCTTCACCGTAAGAGCGATGTTAGCGACATACCTTTTTCTTAAAGAAAAAGTCATTGGTGCACGGTCGGTTTGGATTCGAACCCACGACTCTCAGATTGAAAGCCGGGGTATCTACCACTAGACCAACACCGCTCGAAATACACTCGCTATACACTTTCGGTCAGATAGGCGCATTGTATTTCGTTGCGTCTACAGTATTTGCTGTAAAATGTTTTAGTGCCAGCACCTAAGTATAAACTGCGCGTTCAATGCATATCTGATAGGGCAATGTGTAATATTATTAATAGCCTGAACGGAGATAGGGTATTCGCTTAACGATTGGCGCTGCAATGCATTTACCGGGAGCTTGTAACGAAGTAGTACTAGTTCCTCACAATGCTATCTCCCTTGCCTGAAACCTGTTATGATTCATTATCAGATCTTGTGCCCGAGGTGGCATTAAAATGTCGGCTGAGACCTGCTTTGTTTATTAAATTATGTCCACCGTCGCTATAAATATTATTTGAGACTCGTTCATTTAGTGAAATACCGATCGTCTCGCGATACTAGATGAGTAATGTCGTGATCTTAAGAATAACGTCTTAAAACAGCATAAACAAGGTTGGGAAAAGAAAAATAGCGTTTTTATCTAGATCGTGTTGAAGGTTATTCTATGGTTACAACATTAAACTTTTATGTGAAAGCGTTAAAGTTAATATGGCCTCGGATAGAGTAGAAATATGACTACTACAATGAGATATTATGAGTATGATAAGTTGAAACGTATACAGACATAAACATCAGCTTTGCCTCTTAAAACTTATTTTTATTGGGATTAATTAATTTTGATTATTAATCTGGATTAAGATCATCTACGCATAGGCGTAGATAATTAGATTCAAGATTTATGTGTCAATATTCAATACAACTTTTACGATTAGTAGGTATATTTTATTTCAAAAAGATTAAAATTACAAGTTTGTACTAATTGGCATTGACTTAATAGATTACAGAGTCGCTAATTGGCATCTTAGTATTTAAAAACAAATTGAATGAAAAACAAATGGCTTCCGATGTGAAAAAGTGGCAAAAAGGATGGAATCCTGATGTAACGACGAAGATAACTCGAACCAATTACAGGGTACGGTAAAGTGCTGCTTCCGCAGTTAAAAATACTCACATCTTAGAAAATGATTGATTGATTGATTGATTGATTAATTCTTTATTGTAACACCAACATAAAAAAACAATTTAAAGAAATACATAAAATAACTTATATCTAGGTGGCACAATGGGCGGCCTTATCGCTTAAAGCGATCTCTTCCAGGCAACCTTTGGATGGACGAGAAGTATAGTCATGGTGTAACACATACAAATAGTAATGGAAAATGCTAAAACTGAAAGAGAAAGATGCTGTAAATATAAGTATTATATCCGTTGTCTAGTCACCGTAACACAAGCTTAGTCGCTTACCACGGGGCTAGATGGCGTTGTGTTAAAAAAAAAAAAAAAACACTGCCTACCACTCAAGCCGTTACAGTTCTACTCCATCCAAAGGTTGCCTGGAAGAAATCGCTTTCAGCGATAATGCCGCCCATTTGTGCAACTTATTCTTAAGCTTCTTTATTATTTACTTTTGTATATGTTTTTTGTTGTTTATATGTTTTTTGTTGTTTATGTTGTGCAAATAAAGATATCTATCTATCTTTGAACTAAAAATCACATGTTATTTCGTGTAACTTATATATTAATTATTTACATTAGTTCATATTGCAAGGCTATAATAACATTTTCCGCGAATTGACCATCTACCAAATAGACTTGTTCTAATGATCATTTTCATCATATTCCTGTCTGCCCATGTTCCTGTATAGGTTGTCAAATAGGAATAACATAGAAACAAATAGAAATAGTGCAATAAGCAATAAGATGGTGAAAGAATTTTTGAAATCGGTTCAGTAGTTTTTGAGTTTATTCATAACAAACATACAGACGCACACACACACACACAAAAATACAAATATTTCCTCTTTATAATATTAGTAAAGATAATCAAAACATCCTTAATGAAGATACAATTGCTCTAATTGCAAAGTCATTTATTCGCTGCAATTTTTATTGAACACAATGATATAAATTAAGCATTATTATTTGAAATTAATTGACAAGCGTGTAGGCAGAACGATTTGTCTGCGCGTGGGCAGATGTGAATGTCCTATAACGCGTATCAAACGTCGCAAATTGATTGTATTAATTTCTTCGCACGCCTACAGGGAGAGAACATGAATTACTGTTCAATTGAATTCAACTACTAAACCTGAACGTTAGTGCTGTTTGTAATCGTACTACCTTTATAAACGCGAAAGTTTGTTAGTATCTTACATTTATTTTTGTTTCAATTGTACTTAAGGAATTTCTACTAGAAATATTTTACAAGGAGAAATGCATTATCAAAAATTATCTCGCGATAGGACTCGAACCAGTGCCCCTCGGCACAGTCGTTTTTGAGTTTATTCATTACAAACATACGACACACACACAAAAATACAATATTTTCCTCTTTATAATGTTAGTGTAAAAATGTAATTAGGATTCCTCGGAAATTGTTTGAGAATTTTGCATCGTTTGGTTCGGTAGTCAAAACACATTCGTAAATAAAAGTTATTACTTTCATAAACTCCACACTTCATCCAAATATTAAGGTTTCCGGATAAATATTAATACGGAGGTAAGATCCCAAATATACCTCACATAAAGCCGGAAAGGGTCGACTAGATATCGAAGTAGACCATCAGAATTAATAATGACCATTCCACCCGACAGGTAGCGCACCTATTGTTGGTTATCAGCACGCACCCTTCTATTGATATGTTCGGACAATATGTCATAATTATTTAATTAATGACACCCTGACGAAGGTTATCGCTTTTCCTTGTAATTTACTCGCACGGAAAGGTGAAATTGGCATTGCCGTCATTTCAGATATTGGTGCTTGGCTTCTATTACCTAGCTATATCAGTATAGTATCTGTTTTTTTAAGGTTGCGTACCCAAAGGCTAAAAAACCTTTTTCTACGAATCCACTGACCTTCTGAACCGTGATAGCTAGACAGTAATTATACCCGTCAAAAATATGCTTGTAAAAAAGCAAGTCTCACAACTCAGTTCTCCTCCCGTAAAAAGTTGTGAGATCCATGTACCTACTTCCAAGTCGGGTATTTTATTTTATTCAGTCCTGCAGCGAAATATTGACCGGTTAATGTGACAATCTGTGTCAATTTGACAAATTACTTCGTTACGAGGAGTTTTTTGACCTAGTACGAGCATGCCGATCTTGTTTAATGGTGCATGTTAAGCAACGCCTAGCGCGGTCATTACTGGATGGGTGACCGATAATTTGTGAGGCAAAAAGTCTTTTTCTTGAGTTCCTCCGCTTTAGAAGGTACCTTAAGCAGGTTGTTTTCAATTCTTACATCAAAAGAAAGCTACATTCAACCTGAGTAACATAGGCTAATTTTGATTCCGATATTCCCACGGGACCGGGACTTACGCGAGGTAAACCACGGGACGCAGCAGAATACTTGAAATCGGCACAGTAGTTTTTGAGTTTATTCAATACAAACACACAGACACAAACACACACAAAAATATTTTTTTTTTCTCCTTATAATATTAGTGTAGATTTGACAATGGTTAATTCCCAAATGGCCGAGAAGATCAAGACCGAGAAGAAAATAATAAATAAACCCCAGTTAACTTGTTTACTGTACTTTGTTTAGCATAACAATAATTTAAGACATATTATTATTCTCTATTTTCTCTCTTAATAAAATAATATGAAATCATAGCTATCATATTACTACCTAGTTAAAGGAGCATACGATCTTTGAGATGAGATAACTTTCAGTAGCAAAACAACATTTATTTTAATAATATTCATGTATACAAATTAATTTACTACTCTTCACTCAGGAATTATCAAAGATCTTGTACTTAGTGGAACTGTAGTTAATGAAATTTTATTTAAGTATTAAAAGTTTGGTTGTTATCACGGACTTAATAAGCAGGATTGAACGTGGTATGTGTTCGTGGTCGCCCATATTTTAACTTGCACGAAAGGATATTCTCCTAAGCAGTTTTTTCAGAAACCATTGCTTATTCAGTATAGACTCTATAGCCAAATGAATTTTATTGAACAAACTAGACTTAGTGCGCAATGTCAGTTAAAGTAAGTAGGTGTGGCTTGGCGACATTACTCCGTCCGAAGGTCAGTTCAAATGCCACTTCTTCCGTTTTATGTTCTGAGGTTGTTATAGTGATTGCTTATAATGTTTATAATTATCATAGGATATAGGATGTGGCCTTCAATAAGTTGGGGAATGTTTCATAACTTCCATGTCTCCAGACCGTGGTAAAATCTAGAACATGTTGGTGTTTTTCTTTACTCACGATGTTTTTCTTTACTGTAAGAGCGTGGTGTCTTACTTCCGTTACAGTTTTTGACTCTCTGCCCAAGTGCCCACACCGGGCCGTAAAATGTGGGAGCGGTGCAGAGAGTAGGTATATTACTCTCTCTTCCACTCTTGGTGTGCAGTAACTGAAAAATTTGCCCTTGCTCTACCTACAATGCAACAATTTGGCGGATAAACAGTATGATGTAGTACCCCCAATTATTTAAGCAACTGTTCTCACAAAGTATCCGTTTTCATCAACATTTGTGTCGCAATTTATTATCAGAAATAAAATATTCAAAGTAAAATAAACTGCGCCAACACGATATACATCAAGTCCATGATTTACTGCAGATACTGTGCCTTCCCGATATCGGTATCGGTCGGTATTTAAAAGGCTGTATCAAAAGTAAAAAAAGTATGATATCTTTTGTTCTTTGTCGCCCAAGTTGTATGCAAATGCACTGTCGCTTTTGATTTAGGACCGAATATTGGCGAATGTAGTACCTTTTTGTTCGATAATATCGTCAAAATGATTAAAACATTGTTCTTTAAAAATAATAAACAAATATTTACCTAACGAAACTAAATCTAAATAATGGTAAGTTATATCTTCTACATAATATATCAATTTCGAAGTCCTGACTGATCTATATATCAACGCAGAGCCCAAACAGCTGGTAATAGAGACATGAAGTTTGGAGAGTGAGTTCTTTGTGGCGTGTAATAATCCACTAAGAAAAAGATTTTAAAAATCCCGCGGGATCGTGACTTACGCGGGTGAAACCGCAAAGCGCAGCTAGTAATTTATAATCCTAATTAATACTGACTTTGAACGGTGCGGTAGGGTCAGACTTAACCTGACACGAGAATTTTGTTTTAATTTTATTATCATCCCACTAATTTTAAATACGAAAATTTAATTGATTAGCTTCAAATACATGACGGACACTTAGATTGACACAGAGACCACATCTACAGCACACAATATCTAACAAAACATAATGCTCGAATTTCTTTAGGTAGCTAAAGAAGGTTAGTGTTAGGTCACATTCTGATAGTAGGGTGACAGTAGAACCATCGTTATGACAGTATCGTTGTCGTATCGAAACGAACCGAAGTAACCCTCCTGTAGGTTAGTGTCACTCTAAAGTGTCGTCGTGTATTTGAAACTGTCAGACGTTTGTCTCTCAATCACGCAGAACTGCAGCTGAACAAATTGGGCTGAAATTTGCGACACAGGTAGGTAAATTATTGTCTGATACAGGAATTTTATCCCAGTATTCCCACGGATAAAGGGACTACGCTAGTAACACAGGGCTTTTTCCGTGTGCACATCTACTAGTTTTAATATTTCATACTATAGGTTAACATAATATGTTATTAAAGTCGTGGAAAGCAGTATAACATAAATGAAATCAAAAGATAACAACACTCTGTGCTATTAACAGAAACAAAAAAAACCTACAACATTCAGCACAGAACAAATGATATTCAATATAGGAATCATTAATTTATGTTCTAGTACTGACATGTTAACATAGGACTACAGAAAAACTGTGCCATTATGAGTCTTAATCCTTTGACATACGGCGATCTTCCAAAATAAGAAAAGGTTTGGACAAATGGTCTATCAAAGCATACTGTGTTCACTATTCATGCGTTTATTGTGCTTTGGCACGGCATGAAAGCTCAATATAATGTTACAAGTTGCGCTCCAGGTTTCACTTGAGTTCCGATCGGATAAAAAGAAGTATATGTGTTAATCCAGATCTCCAGCTATCTGCATACCAAGTTTCATCGCAATTTGGTACTCGATCTGTTTACATATCAACTTTGATTTATTTGCAATTTCCGTGTGTAATTTCCATTCCATTTTAATAACAATTCGTTTTTTTTCGGGATTATAAAATACATGTACTAATGTGGACAGATATCTGTCAGCGTGTGTCATCTTAAACCGCATCAACGACCACCATCAGGTATGATGGTGGTCAAACGCTAGCCTATATTATGTATATTATGCTACAGAATAGGATACCAACCTATAGAAAGCCATAAGGTTTATGCATATTTCATTTCATTAAAATACATAATTAAATGTTTCATTTCAAAACCTTTGGTCATAGTTTTAAAGCATTCATATTTCGACAATCTAGTTTTAAAATTGTAACCAACCGTAAATACGTTCCGAATTCTTCGAAAATTGGAAAATGGAGTTTTGGTTCAACAAAGCTGTTACGATACGTTGTCATATTTTCTTTGTTGTTTAAAATATTGAATTGAAACACTAAAATATTTTCGTTTTTGTGCGGTCGTCCGTATCGGACATTTACATAGTCCGATATGGATGCCCCTAATTGACATAATATACCCGCAATCTCCAGTTTCAACATCGAGCCTGTCGCAATAAAATTAGTATACTGACGAAATATCGAGCTTCATAAAAACAAATTAAAAGATCTAGATTTTTTAAAGAAATATACGTAGGTAATTTACACTTGCGGCGAGGTTTGAACTCGCGTCTTTGCTTAGCTTAAAAATGAAAAATATATGTATAAAATTTTCTAGATGAAATTGAGCAAGAAAGACAAATTAAGAAATATTTAAAAATTAAACCCATGTTAAAAACCTCGTCTCCAATAATATTTGTAACTATCATAAAATTTTAAAAGAAAAATTCAGATTACTGCTTTCAGTTTACAAACTCCATCAGCCTACAGATAAATCTTTGTTTTGCAAAGGCCTTTAAAGTTCTTATCTGGGAACATTATGTTGGCAAATGGTTACCGAAGACGTATAAGACAAATGTAATGGACAACTTGCCGGTATTGTAATTTATTGTTGTGTCTTACTTCTTGTTGTGGTGGGAACTGGGAACTTTAGGTCAATGTAAACTTAGTGCCTACACCTAAGTTCTGTAAGTACATACTTCTAATTGTTTGTGTATTTTTGTCACCTCTCTAATCCGAGCGATGTTCCCGGTTGCATCCCTCTCGGGTGCCGGGGGTCCGCTAAACCCTAAATATGTATGGTTGGCGCAGTAGGTAAGTCATCATTGACCATACCTTCTGCTAATCGATTTGGCAATATTTTTACGGCCGGCCGCCTGCCTGACACCAACCCTTCTAGGGACGAAGCAGTTTATCCGCCACCGCGCGGGGAGAACTTAAGTTTTACTAGTCTTCCCTTAATCCCTTAGTTGCCTTTTATGACACCCACGGCAAGAGATGGGGTAACCCTATTCTATGCCGGGGCTACATGATCTCCTTTTGTCACCACTTACTTAAAACACATCAGCATTTTAAAACACAAAAGTTAAGGCTGAGATTAACTTTAAGTAACACGTAACGTTTACAGCATTTTATGTTTACAGTAACAAAGTTAGATTTAAATTAAACTCATTTTTTGGTTTCAATCGCGTGGTGTTTATTACTTTTAGCATTGTTTCAATGCTCAACTTTTCGAGATCTTTACTTCATCAGGATTGACTGTCAAAAATCAATTCTAAATTCAATTCAATTATAATATCAATTAAAGGTCTCGAAACGTTGGGCATTGAAACAATGCTATAAGTAATAAACACCAACACGCTAATCAAATCGAAAAATGAGTTTAACAGTTTAACTTGAAATATTACATTTAACCCTACTATTAGCGGTGTAGGTGCCTATCATGATATTTAAACATCTGCCTAATTCACGTACAGACATGAAAATTCAAGGGCGTTGTCAATTGTAAAGGCTCAGTACATATATTAGCATAACGCAGCCACCAAGTACACCGGGTGACAGTAATACAAATTAGGGTAACTGTACCGCGGTTCGCCCCAACCGCTATTGTGTCCTCACCCCAAAGCACGAGTGTTAATTGTGTTTTTGTTTGCTATTTTATGGACGTAGTTGGGTATCTTGATTGTGTGTGTAAAATTGGAAATTATTAGGCAATTGTAGCAGCATCTGTGTTGGACGGACGATTAGGTTATGATTGTTGGTAATGTGATTTTAAAATAATCAATCGTACAAAATATGCAGATAAAAAGTTTTCATTAAGTACATTTAAGTATAATCTTGCTTTTCAAAATGTCTGTAAAATATTTATAAAAAAAGAAATTACATCGATGTTTTTTTTTCTGTTTTCACGAGGTGAAATTAAACTTATTTTAAGAGACCTTTACAGGTCTCGTCTTAAAAGAAGAACAATCCAGAAGAAAAGACCTGTAAACGTTGAGTATTAAAACAATGCTAAAAGTAATAAACACCACGCGATTAAAACCAAAAAATGAGACATTACATCGTTTCATATTTTATCTATTACCTTTAGGAGATGAACATTTTTAATCTACTAATATCATGCTAAACGTTTAACAGTTATCAGAGAATAGAGAAAACAGCTACATAGATCTTTACGTAAAACCTGAAATAAAATATTCCTTGAAGAAAAAAACAGAACAATAGAGAAACAGTCACATTTACAAATTGAAAACGATCACGGTTCCTCAATATGTCCAATCTAGCTTAAATCTCTCGATGCCCCATATGGCCACGTTGACAATGGAATTAGGCGTTATTCAAAGTACCGAGGCAAATTCGCCATTATTCCCTTCGACAAGAACACATCAACCCTTATTCAGCTGCAATATGCGCGGCCAAATTACGCACACTGACCCTAACCGAGCTTATAACGCTATACACTATGCCTGCCTGCCTAATACTGCCTATGTCTTGGCTACACTGGCTGGAAATGCCGTTAATTATCGCGATAATGGATGTTGAACGTTGGCGTAACCACTCCATTAACGCGTTAAAATTATTGCAACAATGATTGCAATATTAATCGCGATGATAGGCATTGAAGTTTCCCGCCTGTGGCCCAGACGCAACGCGATAATTGTCGTTGAACGTTGGTGTAGCCACTCCATTAACGCGTTAAAATTATAGCAGTAATGATTGCAATGATAGGAATTGACGTTTTCCGACTGTGGCCCGAACACGACGCGATGATGGTCGTTGAACGTTGGTGTAGCCACTCCATTAATGCTTTAAAATTATTGCAGTAATTATTGCAATGATAGGCATTAACGTTTTCCGTTTCTTTCGCCGAGCCATTACAATGCGTTAAAAAGAGAAGAGTGCAGTATCCATGATTGCCACGAAGTCTAAAGTTGTTGAATATTGCGAAGCTAACTGAGCATTTGATATTTTTGTCCACAACATAATATCTGGGTAACATGTTAAATTGTAGCAAGTGCTCTCGTCTGCCCTGTGACACTTTGAGCCCTTCGGTTCTGACATTGTGACAACATCGATGTAGGGGCGTCGGCTGACAATAGGCGATTATTGGTAGGTACCCCTCTGCAGATGCTTTTATATTTTATGTTGGAGCTTACAGCAGTAACCTAACTGCAAATACTATGTGCAAATATTATACTTTTATGGAACTTTTTAGGGTTTTGTTGTTAACAAGAAACCCTTATAGTTTCGTCATGTCCGTCTGTCTGTCCTTCTGCTCGCAGCATAGCTCAAAGACGATAGATAAAGTTCGTTAAACTTATTGATTTGAGTAATTTGTAACACAAGATCGTAGATTTTTCTTCTGTTTTCGCTACGTTGTATTGAAATTAAAGACATTTTTCGGCTTGAATCAAGAGCGTAATGAACTTTTCTTAGAAAAGAAACTTACAAAGTGTAAAAAACATTAGAATACTATAAAACAAGCCTTCTTTCTCAACTTGCAGCTGAATTACGCTATGTTCAATGAATGTCCACCAAACAAAAAAATAACAAACATCTACAGATTACAATCAATACCAAAAATGTTGAACTTAAAACCCTTAAAAATCTATCCGTACCTACCAATTCCAAAGAAACGAATCCACCAACAGGGCGCGACTTAAAAATATTCAATGAAGAGATTTTATGATGAAAAAAAGCCCATTTGCATGTCAAAAGCTACGGGACTTAATGGGAGCGTTTCGAATTCGGAGCACGTCGGTTCCCATTCGTCTCTACCAACCCTTATGAGACACTTTAGAATTAAGGCTCACTGTCCATTGTGGTACACTTGGACTATTTAGAATGTAAAGTTATAAGTAAGCAAAAGAGTATGTTTGTTACTCTTCACGCAAAAACTACTGAACCTATTGCGATGAATGCGATACTTGGATTGAAGATACCTACCTATAGCTGGATTAAGACAAAGGCTACTTTCTATCCCGATACGCGAGTGAAACCACCGGCGCGTTAGTACATAGTAGATACTTAGCACGTCGTCACCTTTGCACACATGTCGCCCGCTATTATATGGACACGCAATGTTAAACAATGAAATAATAGAGAATTAACAGTTTTATCGAGATTCCTTTACTTCAGTGTAATTAAGATTTCAAAAAACTACATTAAAATCGGTTCATCCGTTCGTGAGCTACGATGACACAGACAGATACACAGACAGACAGACAGACACGTCAAACTTATAACATCCCTCTTTTTTCGTCGGGGGTTAAAAATGTAAAATAAAAAAAAACCTGAGAGGTGTCAAGGAACACCCGGATGGAACGAAGTTCACAGTGAAAAAAAAAGTTGAAAAAGTGTCGTTACAACTTATGGCCTTAATTGTTTTGCGTCTAGCCACCTTTCGCAACGTGCGATAAGGATTTTCGTTTCAATTAGCAATAAACGTATAGGTACTTTTACTAATTTTTGATAACTGTTCAGTAATATACCTGGTCCGTTGCGTTGTGGGTAATAAAGTTAGAAATATGCAACTTAGTAGGTAAACCTTCTATTCTTATAAAACACTAGCAGATTCCCGCGGTTTCACCCGCGTAAGTCCCGATCCCGTGAGAATATCGGGATCAAAAGTAGCCTATGTTACTCAGGGTGAATGTAGCTTTCTAATGGTGAAAGAATTTTTGAAATCGGTCCAGTAGTTTCGGGGATTACCCCCAATATACATACATACATACACACATGTTACCAACGTTACCTCTTTATAATATTAGTATAGACAAAAAACAGATTAGTTGACCCACAGGACCCAGAATCACTTTCATCGAGGGTTGAATTCCACACGTGCGATTAATAATAAATTGGCCTTTTTCATCTGATTTTAGATGATTTATAAAGCGCAAGTAACTTTTAATCCATGCTATTTATGACTCTGTAGTGCCCGGGATATTGTAAGACGGAGTAGGCTTGCCCAGCCTAATACTTACTCAGCCATTACCAGAGGAAAGAACGAGTCAATAGGTCTGGAGTCTGGTCTTTAATCGTGTTATTACGTGTTTCGTGCTGTGTTTTGTTTGTTTAATTGATTTTAGGTTGTATAATTTTAATTTTCTATATGTAAATTTTGTTTTAGTGTTGTTAATGTAATGAAATGTAAATAAATCGGTTTAGAGTAGGAAATAATAATAATTAGAATATAAATGTATAAACAATTTAAAAAAAAAAAATTGAAAAATAATAATAATATTAAAAAAAAAACTATCTGTTTACTTGTTGGAATAGGGGAAATAATAGATAAGTTAGTTTTAATGTAGTTTTTAACTTGTTTTATTTTGTTATTTGTTTGTGTGCGTTTATAGATGTTTAGTTTATAGTTTAAGTTTTATTATAATAGGTTTACGCTACATCATTGAAAGTGGCGATAATTTATTTGTTGTCTTCGGAAAAAAAAATAGGTCTGGAGCTAACTAAGCAGTAGGTTCTTCCTCATGATGTTTTCTTTTACTCGCAAATTATATAAATTCCTAAAATAAACTTGAAAATGCAACATCGAGAGCAAACACATAATAACCATGAGGCTACGTACGAAAATATAATAGTCCGGGATCCGTAGTACATTTTTGCAAATTGATTACTATCAAGCTAGTTTTCCGTGAGTAGCTTTATTTTGATGAGACGCCCAACAATTTCCTATAGGAAACTCTCGATTGTGGTAGATAATAGAGGTAACGATATATACTACTACTTTGGAGCGTAGGACCGGGATAACGTACTACGCAATATGTAGGACAATATGACTGTTAAATTGTCCCGGACTATAAGGGTTTTTTGTTGACTACGAAACCCTAAAAATGAGAAGGGAAACCGTTTTTTGTTTAAGATTAAATCTGTGTAGCATCTAACCTCATACTCACTATAATTCTACAAAAAAGTCCTCAACTAAACTACTGCTCTACACCACCCATAATTAAGCAGTGGTTAATTCAATAACCAGATTATCATAATTAACGATTCACGTCCACTGTGATTTGATACAGGCAATTAATGAGCCAACCAACCCTAGCGCTCGCTGCCTGTATTGATGCGCAACTATTCTTTATTTTTTTATTTGTTTTCATATTGGTGGGAAAAAATATTCAATTTATTACGAGTATACCTTAACTAGCTGCGCCCTGCGGTTTCACTCGCGTAAGTCCCGACCCCGCGGGATTTTCCAAAAACCCTTTTTTAGTGGATCACATCCATCACAAAGAACACTCTCCGAATTTCATCTATCTAAGAGCAGCGGTTTGGGTTGATAATTATATCAGTCTAGACTTTGAATTTTATATAATACTATAGCTGACCCGGCAAACGTTGTTTTGCCTTATAAATTATAGATAGTAGCCGATTTTCAGACCAACTGAATACGCATATAAAATTTGGTAAAAATCGGTCGCGCTGTTTTGGAGGAGTACGGTAACTAACATTGTGACATGGAAATTTTATATATAAGAAGATATAGATGGACCATTCACATAGTGTACCGATTTCTAAGTCTTTCTTCAAGGAAACCCACAACGTAGTTTTCTCCAAACGCATTACCTGTTCTTTCCTCTGAGCATGGATGACAAGGCTGGGTGAATTGTAAAGGTGCCGTGCAAGCTTACTCTACCTAACAATGTCCGGAGTAATACAGCGCCATAAACTATAGAATGACTTAAGAGGATAGTCTCCATTCTCTTTCTCCATACAAACGTAGTTTAAATTTTCCTCCCTGGGTAAAGACATTAGAGCAAATATGTTTATGCCATAAAACCTATATCTGTCATGTTTATGCATCTACCTTTTTTTTTTTTCTAATTAAAATAATAATAAAAAAAAATAAAAAAAATGAAATAAAAAAGAGGTAGATGCATAGTCATGACAGATATCAGATAAAGGTAGATGCGTAAACATGACAGATATGGGTTTTATGGCATAAACATATTTGCTTTAATGTCTTTATCCAGGGAGGAAAATTTAATCTACGTTTGTATGGAGAAAGAGAATAGAGACTATCCTCTTGTCTTAAAAGTTGCTTGCGCAATAAAATGATCTAATAATTTCAATAATTACCATAGAAATAGTGATGTGACAGTTAGTAATACTTCCTTGAATAAATACGTAGGAACAGTTACTTTTCCTGCTACTGGAATATGTAACATTTTTCAAAACTAAAACCTTAGAACCACATAAATATAAATTGTTATCTCACTAGAAATCAACTCAGTAGTTATTTTTCTAGAATACGGTCCGGTTTGACGGGTAAATGTGTATATTTCAAAGCCTTTTTGAACTGAGATAAGTAATTTAATGTCAGTAGTTGTAGGTAAACATCGTTGAAACTTATCTTAACTGTCTTTTATTTAAAAATATGGTTGTTTTTAAATGTTGTAACGAGTGCTGTGACTACTTGAAATGAATAGGAAAACATAGATTTTATCGGTATATGTATGAGTAGGACACACAGGTTTTTGCAGAAAGTGCCACCAACAATGTTGCCTGTTTTAATAAATTGGCTGCTGATTCAATTACGTTATTATGTTTCAATGTAGAGGATTTTTTTTGTTTCTGATCTGGCGAAGGCGCAATGTTGCCATATGGTGGCGAATTCCTTTGACATAATCAAAGAATAGACGATAGTTACAATGGAATTGGCGACGCTATGGCGACGCGCCATCGAGTATTTTTGTACTTGTTTGCGTGACGAAAATTGTAAAGCAACCTGAAGCTTTTATTCCGTCTGCTAGGGACACCTTACGATTTTCCATGCAACGTTCAAGTTTAAGCAAACATAATAATTGAAAACATAACTTTTTGGCAGTCAGGTATAAAACTTGCACCATTGGTATACTGATGTTCATTTAATGGACATCAGTATACCAGTCAAATTCAAAGGATCTACCAGCTTTTGGACGAACGGTCAAACAATCGATAATGTCCTACTGCTGTTTCAGACAAATTTTAAATTTCGAACGTTGAAATTTTGAATCCTGTGAAAAAATATCGATCGTTCTTTCGATTGTAAAAACTTCTTGGCTTTCAGTACTATACCTACGTTTCAGTCGGACTTCAAATTATGTAATTTTACATTACATTACATATTATTTTACATAATATATATATATTATATTATGTAAGACTGTATTTTATATTTCCAATTAATAGTTAACTACCTACTTCAGTTTATAGAATTTAAGTCCAATTCCGTTAACTTCTTACAAGAGCAAGACTAAAAGAGCTATAAAACACATGCAAATCTTCCGGGAATACTTCAGTAGGACTATAATTACGCAACATTGTACCGTCGTATCGGTTCTTGGGATCCAATCCGATCGGTCGATCGAGATCCGATCCGAAGGACCGCGACCAATTTTATTCACGAAACATTTAGCTCGAGATTAAATCTCAGCGCGCTCGGTAATAGCTTTAGCTGATTTGAAAACAATAAATGCAAAGCCAGAATGAGTGCGATTGTTAGTGTGAATCAGATAAAGTAAAATAGATGATGTTATAGAATATTGAAGGGGGTTTATCTTAGATGAAAACAAAAATAGTAGATACGGTATATTCTAACGTTGCGTATTCGAAAAATGAGCTAGAAACACCTACATGCATTTTCATATAATTATTGTATTTTTTAAATACAATAATTATATGAAAATGCATTTGTCTTTAACATTTGTCTTTGAGAATGATTCAGGAATTTGTAATGAAGCGAAAAGGCATTCTTATGGATTTCAAAAAGATAATCGCAGTGTGACAGCACGTGTTCACGGGGCAACGGCTCGACATACGACTGAGACTGCGTCAGCTAGACGCAGTTTTATGTTCTCATTTTCCAAAACTAGGTAACGTATCTGCTGTTTTTTGTTGTCTTCTAAGGGGTTTATAGTGAAATTATTCAGTGGGTAAGACTGTATCTAAGTCCTTTTATTGATTAGAAACGGCGTCGTGTCTAATTTATGTCGGTCTGTTTATGAAGCAAGTTTTGAATTGGTTAATAAATTGTATCGGATACGAGAACCTCCCTCTTTGATAAAGTTTTGCCTTGAGATAGTATTGGTAATGCGTAGGATGTCTTTATTGAATCTTCCACGTTTTATTGTTTTAGTTTAATCACAATTTACTGTTGTAGGTAAATTAACTTTCAGTAACCAATTCGATTTAAATCGATTCGAAAATTGTGTAGTAATTGATCTGTAATAGAACTTCTATGTTTTGATTTATTACGCAATAACAGACCAACATGAAAAATTACAACGAAATTTCGGAAGCCGCACACGTGTGTATAATTTGACGATGCATCGATAACCATCGCATCAATCGAGATAACGGTTCGCAGAATTCATATCAAAATGAAGATTTATTTTAGAAAGTTAAAAATCTTTAATCGCCACGTCAAAATTCTGTATCGAGTTGGTATAGAGTTTCGATTATTAAAAATCATCGATAAAATCGAGTTAATGAAGAACGGTACCCGATATCTCGATCGTCGTACTAAGACTGAAATTGATTTCATTCCGGCAACGCGTCGATGGAACGCCCTGATATAATTCTGCGGAAGTATTATTCGCTTTGTACTGCTATCCTTGACGTTATGTCATAAGTTTGAATCGTGGCTCCGATTTTATCGATTATTCGAACAATCTAATGATTTATAGACGTGTTCACTGTTCTGGCCTTAGGTACGTACCTTATGGAACATAAAGACAGTGATGATGACTGAGATAATTCACTAAACCAGTCTAACTAGCTAGCCAAAGCAAAAACATTGTGTAGGTAAGTGTAAGCAGTCCAGACTCCAATGTATTGGCGCTATTGATAAAACTATATTGCTTTGGGTTATTGAAATGGTATGAGAATCGGAATTAGCTAATATACCACTGTAACAATCCCATGTGTGAAATAATTTGGTGTTTTAGAAGACCTTGCGCTCACCAAAAGGGATGCACCTGAAAATATATGTCCCTAATAAGAAAGATACCGTTAAAGTTAACATTGACGCTACTTAAAATTTGAGTTATATTTAAACAATTATTAAGCAGCTCTTAAACTCAAAAACTCACATACAAATTTTTAATGGAGAAGCTGATTAATTATTTAAGTACCTACCTACAAACTTTAAGTGGCGTTTTCGTATTCGGCTGTTAGGTTATAACGCACTGCGATTAAACGCAAGCGGTTTCCGAATAGCTGAAAACGCAGATCCGCGTTTCATCAAACAAAATTAGTCATTTAAAAAAACGCTAATGCGTGCGCCTGTATAGAAAGCTCGGTGTTATATTTCAGCTCGGTTTCAGACCTACGGAAAAACGCAGGCGTTTAATCGCAGTGCGTATACGCTCTTAGGGTTGAAATCGCAAGAAATGCAACACAAAGCTTTCTATACAAGCGCATGGACGCATTTGCAATTTAGTCAGTGACTGATTTTAAAATCAGATACGCGGGTCTGCGTTTTCAGCTATTCGTAAACCGCTTGCGTTTAATCGGAGTGCGTTCTAAGCCATAGTTTATCATAGTTTATTTAGTAGATCCCTTCCTTAGTTTATGTTCCTTTTTTAAAGGACGTTTGTATCTTCTAAAGATGTATTTCAAGCGACACTAAAGCCAGCTATTCTATCGATTTACTGGTACCAATCACACTTTCGATGTACCCATACCCCTCGACAGTTGGTGTGTCAATAATAATTCGGTAACTGTATATTGTTGAATAAAATGATTAGGTGCCCGCGTACGCAGTGCGGGGTGCTGACCGACTCTGTTTCTACAATATATCTACAGGATGATGAACAGCACGCAAACTAATTAATTATCAATAATGTTTATGTAAAACTTAATTCAATTTCAAATATTCCGTAATTTGTTTTTATTGCTCTCAGCAGATCTACTAGAAATTTAATAATAATGTTTTACTATTTTTTTTAGAATATTTTAGAAATATTACGAAAGGAAAAATTACGTTCTCAAAAATTCACACGCTGCGAGTGATTTTTTGGAGAAGTAGGTAGGTATTTTGCCTTTATAATATTTCTAATTCAATTTTGTTATACGTATAAAAATAAACAAATTAATATATTGCACGACGTTACACACAGCGCAATCTAGCCCTAAACTAAGCACTAGGTTTGTACTATGGGTAGGTACTAGAGAGACATTTCTGGCACTAGATGGCATTAGTGGTAAAATACATTGGTAACGTTCCGTTTATATGTCAAAAATCACTATTGATGTGACAAACACTAAATATTTATTTTATTCTGTTTTTAGAATTTGTTGTTATAGCGGCATACATAATTTGTGAATATTTCAACCGTCAATCAACCACGGTTAATGAGATTCAGCCAGGTGACAGACGGGCGCACAGACAGTCCCAGTAATAGGGTTCCGTTTTTAGGGTACGAAACCCTAAAAAAAACTAGTTAGGAAAGTAGGTACTTGCTGTCATAAAAGACTCATTACCTGAAAGCTCTTCGAAACAAAGATCAAATCAAACAAAACGTTGTCATTTAGGCATCTTCAAACATAGACCTTTACAAGACAAAGATATCGTAATCCAAATGATGACAGAGAAAAACAAACTTCGTCTCCACCTTTTACATAATGAATCCGACATTTTCCTTGTAACAATATCCAAAATTGGCAATTTACCAACCTTTCTGCGACATTTGATTCGAAAGACAAATATCATGAGACAATATAACAGCCTGTATTGTTTTAATATAAATGTCAACATTGAGTTTCTATGTATCGTGAGTGTTTCAGAATATGACATAAAATTTATTTCTACCCTCTTCGGGTGAATAGAATAAAGACCATATGGATGTAGGATCGTGTTACGTAGGCCAACGGTACTAATTCACCCTTAATTTGTGGTATAAGTTAAAGACTTTCCATCCAGATATTTTGTAAGCTTTTGCCGACACAAAATGTTAGTATCTAAAAGACAGTTAATAGCTCAAAATACACGATGACACTTACACTTTCACTTTACCTAAAACATACCACACCTACAGCACACATGCACGAATTTCTTTAGGTATATATGTGTGTGAAGTATGTGTGGTCTGTTTTAGATAAAGTGTCAGTGTAGGTATCATCGTGATTTTTTAGCATTACAGTCTCCTAAAACAGTATTATAACGTGTTCCGCCACTTAGTAAATAAAATAAAATAAACTTCATCAGTTCCGGCAATATCAGAGAATAATAATTAAAGTTTATTCTGAAATTTAAACATAAATAAAAAATAAAACTTTTATATATTCATTCAGATAAATTCTACCAAGCCAACCTACAACAATCATCGTCTTAGTTTTGGTCGTCTTTTATTTTGATTTCGTTCGTTGTACAAAAAATTACCCGAAACAAGACTACGATCTGAAGTTTTGGTTCTTTGTAATTGTACTTTTTTTCTAAGGGAGATGTGTCAAATCGAAGTCTACAAATTAAAAAATAGAATTATAAGTTACAATGTGATCTCCGGACGGCAGAACACATCGAAAATATGCAGGTAGTCGACGTCAAAAATATGTAGTGAGGTGTTTGTGATGAGACGAGTCGCAAAATGGTTTTGTGGCGTCATTCACCCTCATTCTGCTCACTTCTATAACTTGTACCAAACGCTCTACATTTCAACATTGTCAGATATTGAAAGTTTCACCCCAACGATTGTCATTGGTGATCTCTACAGCTACGACAGTTCGACTGTCTGCCTGTAATTATGGCGTATTGTTCATTTATGTCGTTCGCATATTGCTCACTTGTCGAAGTTCGGCGGGGTCAGATCACTTGTCATTTTTTAACCTGTTGTATTCGATTCACAATAGAAATAATGAGATTTGGGTTTTGTTCCGTACCTACTCATATTTTCGTTTATTCAATTATTTATTGATTTACTTTATTTTTACTCATTTCATGTTACTATTTAAAAATGAATATTTAATTATTAAAATTATATTTGCACTACGTTACACACAGCGCGATCTAGCCCCAAACTTAGCACTATGCTCGTACTATGGGTACTAGACAACGAATATACTACATATTTTTTAAATATATTTTTTTATTTACCCATGGGCTAAAATCCTAGCAAAAGTTAAGATTTATTCTACGGTTCAAAAGGGGTAAGAGGTAGGTACAGTCGGGTTCAAAGCGGGTTCCCGGCACAAGGTAGGTTTATTGTGATGGGAATGACGAGAAAAAATCTAAATTATGTTTAGATAAGTATTTTGTTGATATATTAAAACGATGAGAACATAGAAATATACCTGACGAAAAAAAAGATTCAAAATTATTTGTACTGTTATTATTGCATCTACTTTCCTTAAATATCCCCGGTCCTGATTCAAGTCCTGCACTTTCAGTTCGTCCAGTGGCAAAATTATAATAGATTTTTTTGTAAATATACATACTTATGATGCATAGAAAACACCCAGACCAGAAATATTGTATTATTTTAACGAATTTTTTTTAAGCATAAATACCAGCACCCGACGGTAATCGAACCCGCAACCTTCTGCCTTGCAGTCGGACCTTCACCCGACGCGCCACAGTGGCTTTCGTAATAAGTCCATACCGTTATAGGAAAGTAATTATTCCATAGCGAACCACTTTTGAGCCTGCCCGTACAAATTGGTAGAAAATCCTCACAGCTGATGAAATTGTTTTAAACCCACCGACCGTCCTACGACTTGAGTTTCCTACTTTACGACAACAAAACAAACGCAACGATGCAAATTCTGTTTATAGACAAACTTGCGTTTTATAATAATAACGTTATTTGCATAATATAAATAATAAATAATAACAAATCAGTATTGTGTTCAACTATGTTCGTAAATCCTGTGAGAGAACGTCAGCTGCAATTTCGATGAGCTTGGAACTGTTTTACAAACTGTAAGTGGGCTTGGGTATTAATTTGCAAAACAAATGAGTTTCATTTGAGTGGAAATTGAAGTGAAAATTTAAAAAAAAATACAGTAGGTAAACTAATATTATTTTTTGGTACAGTGGCCGGCAGATAAGTTGAAAAGTTTTGACAGTAGGTACATTTTACATGCGACTTCCATGAGAATTCTTTTTTTTTCAACTAATTTGCCGGCCACTGTAGAGAAATGCTTGAAATTACCTACTGGGCCAACCGCAAATCTTTTAGGATAAGCGCAGGAAGAAGAAGACGAACAAAGTATAGGTAATCCTATTTTACCAAAGTAGGTACCTATCTATTTTAAGGATTCCGTACCTAAAGGGTAAAAACGCGACCATTCTACTAAAATTCCGCTGTCCGTCTGTCTGTCGCCAGGCTGTATATCATGCTAAACTGTGATAAGTAGACAGTTAAGTTTTTTTAAAATTACCTTTTCTGTCCTCTGTGTCCAGATTTTGTGCTTAGACATCTATACTAATTATAATACAGCAAAAAGGATATAAAAGTCTGTACCTACTTTAACCCGAATTTAAAAAAATGAGTGTAGGTCACTTAGGAAAGGTGCAGTTGCTACGATATTAAAATTTATCACGACCATCACTAAATAAGCTGGGAAAATCATTTATTGCTTAATACATTTAAAAAAAATCTAACAAACAGTCACATTTCTTAAATTGATAGAAATTTACAACTAAAACCAGTCCCGAGTCTTTCAAAAGATTTATTATTATTAACAACATGCTTATTATTACATGAAAATGATGAATAAAATGTAAAAATAAATTAAAATCACACCATAAACGCTTTTTTACTATTATCAACAGTAGTTGGATAGTGAAGTGGTAGCTCCGTTTTATTTTATTACCACTCTTTGTCATGGAAATTGGGTTCACAACGAAATTTATTTTTAATTAAATATTAATAGACAATAAAAGTTTCAAAATGCCTACTTTTATTAACACATTCTTGGGTAACGAAGTTGACAGTCACAGTTTTTAAAAGGAAAACAGCGGCGCGTTTCAACTTTGCCGTCTGGTTCAAACTTATTAACCCTAATTTTGTGTAGGGCTTTAATTTTTTTTCCTACTTACATAAAGCAGAAAGTTAATTTACATTTTCTTTAATATTCAAATTTTTAAACGTTTTGAAGTAGGTACCTACTTTAATTAACAATTGGGTTGTTTGAGTTTTAAAAGATAATATTTTAGCATCTTCAATAATATTATGATGAGTTTAATAAAAATGGTGTAATCAGACACAACGGTGTTAAAATCATAAAAAAAATATTACATATATTTACCCGTTAATTTGTCCCACTGCAGGCCAATGGCCTCCTTAGGCAGTAAGGCACAACGGGAGCCTACCTACTACGGATTGGCGATTGTCCCATGCTCGCGGACCGTGTTGAGTCATAGGACATGTCGGTTTCCTCACGATGTTTTCCTTCACCGTAAGAGCTATGTTATTAGCGCAAGAAAGAGACATCGGTGCGCGGTCGAACCAACGGCCGTCGGAATGAAAGTCGGGGTATCTATATAATTAGCAAACAAATATTTTTGTGTACGTTATTTCGTTATTGATTAGAAAAGCTTAATTTACTGTTTTAGTGCAATTTAACGTTGAAATATAATAATATGGTATGTTTAATAAATCCTCAATTAAGCCTAAACAATTTCGTATACGTAATTTCGTATTGTATTACTAGGAGTAAATGGAAGCGCACGTACTTTCTGATTGCGTACTTATTTATTACATTGTCAGGTGGATGGATAATATGGATAAGTATTCACATTTGTATTCCAATAAGCTATTATCCATAGAAACCTAAAAGCGACCAAATAAAGTAATATCAAAGAAAACTTGCCAATTTCACCAATTCTTATTCGTTTCTGTCTCGTTCCGTCGACGACGGGTAATTTTATTACTTTTCTTCATGACTGTACGTCAATGTTTATTGGCTTAGATATTAATTTTGGAAACTGGAATACTTATCTGTTACTTTGAATAATATTTTTTCGGCATTTCTTCTAACGTTTACGGTTTCTTTCGGTTATTGAATGAAAGGGAATATTTATTATAAAATATGTATAATGGAAATAGGAAAGTATTCTGAAAATATAGAAGTAACAAGTTGCAAATAATATAAATAAAGCTAAGTCGATTTTTTTTTGTCTGGGACAATGATATGGGATATCTTGTTTTGTTATGCTTATAGCTATCCAGAGCGGGGACGCTGTTAGTTTTCTCGCTCTGGAAACGTTTTGGGCACCATGCCGCGGGAAGGCGGTACCAACAACTTCCTATGACCAAAGGTTTAAATTTTATTTTGTTTTACTAACGTTATGTTTGTTAAATATTTGTTAACAGTCCTCGATAATGAAGCTTTCTATTGGTGAAATATTTTTTGAAATCGGCATCGGAACTATTAGGCATTTTGAGGAGCTAAAAATATGTCAGTTAAAATTAGGTTTTTGACATTGAGGAAAGTGGTACCAGGTGCTTCGCTAATTATTTTTTTTAATAACCGATTCAGGTAGAAGTCCAAAAAACTGTATTACTGCCATTCTGCTCATCAACTTTTTTAAGGCGTTTCCTGAAAAATAAAAGAGAAATATAATTTCTACACTTACCTATAAACCACCTAATTAAAACAGAAGTGCAATGCCTTATCGCCCATTGTTGCTTACATATATAGGAAGATATCTATGTAGTGTTAATATGCCACCACATCCGATGCAGCGGGGTCATTAATCTTTAGACCGGCGATGTGCTAATCTATGATAGGTAATTGACTAATGGGTTTGCTTCATGAACATAACTGCTGCACCTGTTCAATTAATTTACGGAGGGTGAGAAGTTTGTAGGGTAGGTAAAAGTAGAGTATAGTCAGGTAAGATCGGATACGGAGACTCAAATATCTCCCAAAATAGGTGACATTGCACCTGCCGAGTGCCACAGATCGGTGGGGGGTGAATTGCTCTAAGGTAAACACCGTGGCTAACACTAAAAAATATCACCTATTTTAGGAGATATTTGATTCATACGGTCTTCCCCCGTATCCGATCTTACCTGACTATACTCTACATTATGACTTCTGTAGATTTAGAAAGTGACGTGGGTTTTCCCTCAGAAACAAAAATTCTTAGGTCAAATTATGAATACCTACGTAAAATATCGAATACTTACTCTAATATCATATTACTACCTACACGTTGGGGTAGTTAGTTAGTTTTTACTGTGTGTTTCCGCAACTAGCCCTATACCTGGTCTTTTTTGCGTGACTTTAAGCTGTAGGTTTTCTCACGATGTTTTTCTTCACCGTAAGAGTGATGTTAAATAGCGCACATATCTACCTATAAATCTCTACCACTACAACAACACCGCTCTTAAAAATATCATGACTTACCATCAAGTAAAATAGTGATCAAACCCTCATTAGTATCGTGTTTTAAAAAAAAGTATGCCTAGATAAGTAGTTTCAGTATTTTTAACACGCACTACTAAAACAATGACAGGTCCTAGGAAAGGCAAATCCCATACATTGCATCTCACGAGAAACTTTACAAACTATCCTCCCCAAATAAATGATGTGTGATGGATCTCATCACCTACGCATGCCTTGGTACCTACAACATGCTTGATTTCCCACGGCGAAATCCCGTTTGTAGTATTACAATGAAATATGCATGCGTGACGTATACCGTGAAATAAGGTTAGGTAGGGATGCATCCCTTCTGTAGAGCATTGGAAATTATGTTATTAAGCTTGTATTTTATACCCTTTGGATGGTTTATTGACAATTTCTTTTGGAGGCTGCAATCGCGATTTTTGTCAGAAAACGATGTTTTTTCAAAGGGTATATAATTTGTTTCGCGTTTGAGATATCGTCGTGGATTCTTATAATCTAATATTATAAAGAGGTAACGTTTTGGTAACATGTATGTTTGTAGGCGGTAATCTCCGAAACCACTTGACTGATTTTGAAGAAATTTGGTATGAAGATACTTTGCATCTTTGGGAGTAACATAGGCAATTTTTTATCTATATACTTTCACGGAATCGGAACTTGTGGTGGTGAAACAACAGCTTGCAGCTATTACAGATATTCTTAGAAGGAATGGATAAAAAATGTGATTATACTTATAATATCTGTATTCAATCATTTTTATAGATTTCAAATCGGGAAAATATAAAACCACTAAAGACCTTTATTTACTAGATAGATATTAAAACTTAACTAAACAACAAAAACCTAAATCCATTGATCGATTTTGTCATTAGCCATAGCGTCGCAAAGCGCGTCAAACGTTCTCGATAAAGTGCAGATATATTTTTGAGATATCGACAGAAGGGCGTTCTGACACCTCCTAAAAGTTAGCTAAGGGTGAAAACTGAATATAGACCGATTACATCTCGAAGTAATTAGCCTCTTTTTACCCTCGACGGAAAAATAGGGATGTTTTAAGTGTCTATATCTGAAGTCTGTGTTTCTGCCTGTGGCATCGTATTTCACAGACGGGTGAACCGATTTCGATATAGATGTCTGAATAGTTTAAGGAGTAAACATACGGCCGACAGCTTACCGACTATTCGGTTAAGTTTAATTTGCTCAAAAGTTAACAAAATTGTGTATCTACACTACATATTCTAGAATTTCGGTGAACAGAAGACTTGACTAGCAACATGTGAGCACAAACTTCCGCATTTTGAGGAGTGTTCCAGGTGCTCCAAAAATGTTCACTCAGTAGATAAAGGGACAATTTTATTAATAAAAATCTAAAAGGTAGTAATTCATTGCATTTCAAGTCATTTCTCCGAAATTCAGAAAAAATGCGCGGTGTGTAAAAAAGCCAAGTGTGGGTAACCACTTTTAGAAATAATGTTAAGGTTTTAGTTTTTTTATTAATTCTTGTCAAATATTTGTTATTATGTTTATTGCTCTCTGTAGATGACCTGTCTTAATGTTTTTTGCTCGAGGATTTTTTTATTATGCATGCCTCCTTATAAAAACATTTCTAAGTCTAGTCAAGTCACACTCACAACAGCAAAATTTTGCAAAAGAATTTGCTGAAACGTTTTCAAGTACATAATGAGCGCGTATTTTTCCATTCTTTTAAAGCTTAAACTAGGTTAAAATTATTCTAGTAAGGCATATTACGTATTATGATATCAACACATAATGTCGGTGCATAAAACGGATAATGCAATGCAAATTATGTTGCATGTGCGGAACCACTTTAGTGTGTCAGTGCAAATAAACATGCTCTATTATTTATAAATGAGGGCAAATAGTCGTTATCCTGTGTATTCTTACCTAGCCATTTTACAGTATCAGGTCGAATCAGTCTCAGGTCGTAGTCCACTTGCTTAGTTTACTGGGGTTAAACATGGGTACTTTTTATATAATATTTTTTTAAATATATTATAGCTTTCCTTAATAAATGGACAATCCAAAACTGAAAGAATTTTTCAAATCGGACCAGTGGTTCCTGAGAGTAGCGCGGTCAAACAAACAAACTCATCAGCTTTATAATATCAGTTATAGATTTTGGGGCCTAAGACCACTCACTCACCGGATGTTAAGTGATGATATGGTCTTAGATGCAACACGTTCATCTAGACTAGAAGACGGTAGACGGCAGTGGAATATAATCCGAACCATCTTTCTCAGTGGCTGCACCGGCCAACGTATCGGAACACGGGTGGGTTGTAACTAGTAACAAGCTGCGGTAGAAGCCTCCCACCAAAAACTTCCTTTTGCCTTTTACGACGTTCAGAGGATACCGTAGCCCTATTCTTGTAGACCCAGGCTACAGGGCCAGACTGTATTAAGATATCCAGAGTCCCGATCCCGTGGGAATATCGGGACCAAAAGCCTATGTTACTCCTCGATAATGTTGCTTTCTATTTGTGAAAGAATTTTTGAAATCGGTTCAGTAGTTTCAGAGATTACCCGGAAAATACAGAGGTACATAATTGTTACCAACGTTACCCTCTTAATAATATCAGTATTAGATGAAGATAATTTTTTAACTTCGAATCCGTTGATTATGTCCTGTTAAATATTTTTAACTGACTTCAAAAAAAAGAGCTCCATTCGGTTGTGGCCATTTTTTAACGAGACCAATTTGATATTAGAATTATTGACGTACTTACCTATCCAATTTTGCGATAACTGTACAATGTAAATAAATACAATCTTAGGTAGGTACATACAGTTTGTGTGGTCCGTTTCTAAATACCACTCAAAGTTGAGAGATAGAGTTTTCTAGTGAATAAATTACTTGTTCATTATGTTTGCGAATGTTTTATGTTACAGGATGTCGTGATGAAGGCACTGTTTGTAAGGCTGTGTTTAAAAGGTCTTTAACTAGGGAAACATTTAATTGAAATTAATCTATTTTTTTTCTGGTTTTAATCGCATCGCCTCTACTACAGAGGCCAAACCGCTGGTCCTAGAGACATGAAATTGGGAGAGTGTTCTTTGAAACTATGAAAGGGTTTTCTAAAATCCCGCGAGATCGGGACTTACGCGGTTGAAGCTCCGGGATTCTGCTAGTATGATACATTATTAGAACTATCTAGATCGCGTTGTAGATAATTTTGTATTTAAACTAGCTGACCTGGCAAACGTTGTTTTGCCTTATAAATTATAGATAGGAGCCGATTCTCAGACCTACTGAATGTGCATATAAAATTTGGTAAAAATCGGTAAAGCCGTTTCGGAGGAGTACGGTAACTAACATTGCGACATGGAAATTTTATATATTAGAAAGAAGATAATCTCCAATTTTTGCAGCAAGTGTGTAACATAAACGGAAAATGTAAAGCTAAGCGTCACAGTTTCCGAATCGTTTACAGTTAGCTTAGTGAAATAGCTTTTTTAAAGCTATCTTTGGACTAAAAATCTATAAAAAAATATTTTTCAGACACTAGTGCAAACGTTCCCTTACTTCATTTTTTACAACGCAACGTCTAATGTTGCAGGGCGCGCGAATTCCTCGTTTCCTAACAATTCTATGCTAAAAACTATTTACGTTTGAATTTCAAATTGTTGCATTTGTAATTTTGTTTTAATTACATACATTTTATGTCTTTGACTTTTATTTGTATCGTTTTCATGTATTCTTCTTCTTCTTCTAAGTCCTTAGTTCCCCCTGTTGGGGCATAGGGTAGACACTTTTCATTTACGATATTTTTTTTTTATATTTTTCAACGTCAAAAAAATGTTTTTTTTTTATGTAAGATAGCTACACAAAAAAAAACAACTGAATCGAATAATGTTAAGGCGTGGAACAAAGGTTTTTCCTTTAACCTACGTAATATCGAGAAATATTCATTGACTTGCTCGTCATAATAGTCCTCTTAAAAATTTACTGTGCCTACGTATTATATTGACAGGAAAAAACATCTTCTATTCGCCATTGTCAGACTTGAAGAAGGTTTCCAATTTCGATTCCTTTTTTTTTTCTACGAAATGCCTCCTTGTTTTACAAAACGGTGACAAAACAGTAGACGCTCATAAATCTCAGTCGTTTCGTTTCAGGTTTTATTTCTTTCCAAGAACCCTAAACGGACTAGGAACACGTAATAAATTTACATTTCAACGAAAAAAAAAAAAGACTGCAGTTTTGTTTTGGTGTTTACCAAGAACTAACACCATATTTCTGTCTAGCTTATTCTGTTTTTGCTGCACCACAACCGATGTTATCGAATAGTTAACACGTTAAGCAGTTGCAGTTGGATTTTCAACTCTATACTCAGTAGATAAAGTCTAGATTAGCCTGGATGAGAATCAAAACAATGACGCTTCGCTGACGCGTCGCGCCGATCTATGAAGATAAGTTAAGATATTTTGACGTGTGAAAGAAAAAAATAACTGAACACATGTAGAGGAGATCTTTGATAACATCAGCAGCTTTAATGAAGCCAATTAAATATTTATAATGGACAGTGTAGGTAGGTATGTATTAGAAGTTTTTAGTTAATTAATTGAGCAGTTAATTTTTAACTCAATGCAATGCTGTGTTAAAATATTGCAAAAGTCTACGGATAATATTAACTAACATTTCTCTTATGTTGAAGGAAAACATTGAGATTAATCCAAAATGTATTAATTAACGTGTATTAAAATTGTCCAAAATTTCAATGAAATATCACTGCAGTAAGGCCCGTATTAATAAACGAAACTCAATATCGATCTTGAGTGCGTATCAATTGAGTAACTCTTGAGATGCGGTCACCATCTTAAGTTAGGCATTAATTAATACTTAAAACTCAAGCTCTACTCAACTGATATCGCTCTTGAGCTTCGAGAGTGATCTTGAGAGCGACCTTGAATGAAATTAAACGTTTTATTCTTGCACTATGGTAGGTAGTTTTTTTTTTGCATTTTTAATTTCTTAAGTTAAAAAGTTTTGTTACTATGGTACCTAGTTTACTCGTATTTTACTGTCATTTTTTTATTGTCAATATATTTAACAAAATGTAACTTAATTAAATCAATCTTTGCTTAGGTGAGTTTAGCTAAGCTAAGCTAAGCTAGCAAAGCTAAGCTAATCTAAGCTAAGCTAGCAAAGCTAAGCTAAGCTAAGCTAAGCTCGCTAAATTAAGCTAGCTAAACTAAGCTAAGCTAGCTAAACTAAGCTAAGCTAGCTAAACTAAGGTAAGCTAGCTAAACTAAGGTAAGCTAGCTAAACTAAGCTAAGCTAGCTAAACTAAGCTAAGCTAGTTAAACTAAGCTAAGCTAGCTAAACTAAGCTAAGCTAGCTAAGCTAAGCTAGCTAATTCGAAAACCTTGTGGCCATATAATTTCTTCATGACGCCCTAAAAATCAACTTTTTAAATAATAATTTTAAAAAAAACTTAACTAAACAAAACAAAGAAAAAAAATCACCAAAACTAAAATAACCCATCCCCAAAATATCATCATAATAATTGATTTCTCCATGTTTCTGAATTACAAAAACACCGAAACAGCTACTTAAGTCACGTACCACCCACGATCGAACTTGAGTACACGAAACTGCATCTTGAGAGACATCTTAAGTGCTGAGTTTGATTTATTAATACGGTATGACTCAAGTGGTACGTCACTCTTTAATAACATCTTAAGATAGGTTTATAAATCAGCGCAACAACTCAATAGCAAGCTCAAGATTGATATCGAACTTGAGTTCGGTCTATTAATACGGGCCTTAGTCTTTAATTTCAAATTTGACGTTTTTAAATAACAGTTGACATTTTTCGAGGTTAGATTTGCTAGTCTTTCAGACCCCTTGAGAGAATAATGGGATAATGAGATGGGATATCAGCGGCTTAGGCTGTGCGTTGATCTATCAGTCGAGAAAAACCTTCTTATCTATATAAATTGGACTAAAAAAGCATGAAATGTGTTTTACCTTATTAATCAGAACCTTAAACCCTCTACGATGACCATACTTAATTACCCAGTAAATATACCTTATTACCCAATTAACCCTACACGATAATCACGTGAACAGATCCCAATAATTTTAGGCAAAATAAACATACGTCACCTCCCCCCTAAGGTGTGACACAAACAGGGTAATATAGGGTGGTTATTGTTCACGATATTAATTTGCAACTTGTTGATGATCGGAGCTTAGTCCAAGGCATCCCCTCGGACATTAATCAGGGGTCCTCTCATATCTCAGGTTTGGCAAAGAGTAGTAAACACTAGAAGTTAATCTTGAAAGGAATGGAACCTTAATTATACCCATTATTAGATTTTGATTGTGTTAATAGATATCTGCATAGCTAATAGCTAATAGTAACTGTTTTAAGAAACATAATCGCTTGTTAATGCAACTATTATTTATTTTATATGAAAATCAAGAACAACACAAGTAATAAGAACAGGTAAGAAATCGTTGTCAGCAGCTAAGTTATGAATTATGGCAAATAAGCGTTGTAAGAGCTGTTTCATTGAAATATAACGGCAACAAAAATACATCATCTATGAAATTTTCAACAGATAAAACATGTGATCTGATAGATCTACCTGTCTATCATCTGTCAGACAGACAAGACGTAGTCTTAGTAAAATACTTTTCTTTTTACCCTTTGGGAACGGAAGCCCAAAAATTGTCTGTAATTACACTTAGTTTCACCATATTATTATTATGTTCATTTTTGTTCACTGTCCAAGTGTCCATTCTTAATTTGTTTTATCTACATCGCTTTCCTTCTTACCCTAAAGGTGAGACGCGTCAGCTTATTAGGGGAGCCTAAAACTTCGGAGTATACTTTATGGGGAGACACAGGAATATGTTTACTTGGTCCAGCTCCCTAATAACATATGAACGAGACGACCTTTGTCTGTACCTCGAACACCCTCTCTATCATTTATTAAGTGATCAGTACACGATCAATCCTATTCTACTAATATTATAGAGGTGTTTGTGACTATGTATATGGGTGTGTGTGTTTGTTGCTCCTATGTTACATCAACCGCTGAACCGATGAAACTCGGTACGTAGATAGCTGGAAACCAGGAATAGTTACTTTTTATTTTTTATTTTACTATTCTGGAATCAGGACTTACACGTGTGAAACCACGTAGCGCTGTTGTTGGATTATAAATATCAAACTTGACACCACCACTAGGATTTTGCTTTATCTGCCCATTACAATTAGGTACATAATACACCTACATCATCATGTCAAGCAGCTTGATGAAAATAATATGATTTCTATCAAAAAATCATTGATTATTTAAAGCATAACTATTCGGTTATTAATTCCAGAAACATACAGCACATCAAACGTAATTTAAGCTTTTAGATAGTTTAGTTAATTGTTAGTTTATAAAAATATTTCGGTTTTTTTTTGTATTAAATAATACTATCATATCATGTAGTACCTAAACGTTGATATGATTTAAATATAGCAGGCGAATCTTATCAGATAATTGATGTAGGTACCTACCTAAGTAAAGCAGGCATCAAACCAAAAAGTATGCTTGAACGTGTACCGAAGCCCTTCTTAGTCAGAAAAGGATGGCAATTTTTTGACATACGTTTGATTCGAAGGGATATCCTCAAAACGCTGGAGGCTCATGGGAAATATAAAGTTACCCCATAAGTGGGGGTGAATCGTCAATCAGTATTAAAATTCAAGGGAAGGTAGGTACGAGTACATTATGCATTCGCTGCGGGCATTTCAATTTGTTTAATGACGTTGCACATAGAATTTTAAGGTGACATATTAACATTTTTATTTAATACTTTTGCCCCCGACTGCGCGGGCATAAAGTTAATCCCTACTTAAATTAATAAAATGTGAAAGTGTGTTTTGATGTTGGGTTATTTGAATGTCTATAAAAAGCCACGCTAATTTGGGCCTGTTACGAAAATACCTAACTTTTTATTAGGCAGTCATTTTTTTGGGAATTCGTAGAACACGAGTCTTGTTAAAAGTTATGGTTATGAAATACAAATTACGAGGGACGATTTTAAAACTTTAACTTTAAGAGTTAAAACTAATTACAACGCATTTGCGTAGAAAAATCTTCTTTGGTAAAAGCCTCTTTTATTAGAAACGTGAACTCTGGGGTTTAGAAATAAAGCATCTATCGGGTGCTTGATGTAATGCTGATGTGCTTGTTCAGATACGTGGTTTTACTAGCTAGGGCTACTCTCTTTGTGACAATATACCAAAGTATAGCTATACAGTACTCTATCGGCTCTATGAATCAAACAAGTTTTGAAACCAGAAGTCTAGACTATCTGACTAAATCTGACTATCTAATAAATAATAAATAAATTGTTTATTTCAGTAACCAAAATATACTTTTGCATTTATTATTTGTTTTTTTAAGCGAATATCTCTTGTGTCAGAAAGCCCCAGACTTCCAATATGAATATTTTAAACATTATCTGGTAAGAAAACAAAAAACAGAAGAACTCTAACTAGACTAAACTTCTTCTTCTTTTTTCTGTTTTTACAAAAAGATCGAAATGGGAACAAAAGACGATCGAAATAAAACCAAAAATCGATCGAAGTTGTTAATTATAGGAACTACTCTAATATTGATCATTATACCTACGTTCCAAGAAGTTCTTCGCTAGATTTCTTAATCTTCTTTGAGATGGCCAACGAGACAATCCTACATATTAATAAACCACATTACAATACAACAATATCATTAGAATTGAGATCAAAGCCTACAGAACTGCGAAGCAATCAATGTCAAAGCTTATTACAAATTAACATTAAGGAAGTACATGGCATCTAGGACTCAATACACAATAACCAACAACGAACAAGAAAATTATATATTTTTTTATTACTTGCTCAGACTTCTTCGAGATAGTTCTGTTGTGATTCCGGCTATAGGAATAGCATGGTTTAGGTGACAACGTATAGGTACATTGTTTTTTTACCACTTTTTGATTTGAATCAAAATTTGACTTTAAGTAATTTTGTGCTCATTAATTTGGAAATAAATTTATTTATTTACTTTAAGAGGTATAAAGCCGCTTAACTCAAAATCCCTGTCATCATCGAAAAAAAATGACTATTTTGGCTAAAATTGCGGGCTTCGACATATTTGTCTGGAAACTGCACTAAAATGTAGGAAACAATGTGACCCAAAATCCGTAGACAAAAAAAAACAACTCCCGGAGAGTTGTTGTTTTTTTGTGTCTTCATGAAAATAATCGACAATTTTCGATGAACCCGACATGGATTTTGAATTTATCGGCTATATTAAATCCCCTTAACACCTGCGATTATACAGGTACTCGTATGCTAGTAATTCATGGATTCCAACCATTCTAATAACATCAATTTTAGAACCGTACGAGGCATATCAGCAGCTCGTAAATAATTATTAATTACAAACCAGTTCGATGACAGAGACAGTACAGAAAGATGACAACACAATTACAAAGAAAACTCAAAATATACTCTCAACTACCATACGAATATAATGACAGTATATTTTGAGTATTTTTCGTAATTGTGTTGTGTCTGCGTTGCGTCTGCACTGCGTCTGTCATCAGTGCCCTGTCGAATGTCGAACGAATCAAAATTGTCGTTAAACCAATGTGTCCTGTCCCGAAGTAAAGCTTGTTGCGGCAAAATTATCTTCTATCCGTGATATATTAATAATAACGTGAGACATTAATACTTCGGGTGTCCGAACTAATGGTCTGTGAGTTCAGTAGCTCGGTAAATCGTTTCTGGTTATGATTTATGTAACCCTACTTTATTTTATATGTTGGTACTAGATTTCTTAGTAACGAACAGCTGTTAGGAATAGAGACTCATCGGTCATGGAATTGGTACAAGTACATTGTACATATGAAATACATCAAAGGACTTTTATTTTAAGCATTGCTAATGCAGTGCCTGAGAAGAAAGAAAGAAGAAATAGAATTAGTTTTCAACAACCCTGGGTTCCAAGTCTGCTCTCACAATTGTGTCGCAATTAGGGTTGCCGGCTTTAGCCGGACATGTCCGGCCAAATATATACAAGTAGGGCCTATCCGGATTTTGTTAGGCTTTTGGTCAACCCCGTCAGTCACGCGGACACGTATAAAGCTTTCACCCACGAATTCACTCGCGCTTCAAAAAATACGTAATTAATAAATGATATTTTAATAGCTAATATTTTGCCATTAATTATATTAACATACGCATTAACGCTTGTTGGTTAAAGGTACCTACACTTTTTTAATTCACAAAAGTGCATAGGTAGTACGTAGATACTTATTTTTAAAGCAAATAAAGATACAGCCTGACACATTTTTTAATTCACAAAAGTGCATAGGTAGTACGTAGGTACTTATTTTTAAAGCAAATAAAGATACAGCATGACACATTGGCCCAGATGAAATCATGAATGATGAAATATGACAATTACTATTCTATCGACGATCTATTCAGACACAATTGTGAGAGCAGACTTGGGAACCTGGAGTTAGACTTGCAAAAATGTCAAGACTAAAAAAATCTTATTATTTACTTTTTTAGCACCATGTGAGTGCTTCTGTTCGTTTAGGGTGTATTCTAAGGTAATAATCTTGTTTATTGATAATGAACTTTTTTCATTTTCATAATTATAATTACGCAAATAACGCCGTGTCATAGAACGGTGGGAGTTATTTTTTTTAACTCAATGGGGCTCAAGACCACCTAAATCGCCAATCGATATATTTTTTGTATATGAATTTTAGTTTAATCATCTTCGCCGACGAGAAAAGGAATTAATTAACCTTATTTTGCAAAAATTTACTATTTTCAAATAAAACGGTTGACAAATTCCCCCTTAAATCCATTTAAAACAAATATTTCTCTAATTAAGGGGCGACTTCTTTATACTTCGTAACTCGTTTATAGAAATATTGTATGAATGGCTTGTTAGCGTTTTCTAGTTGGTCTCAAGAGGACGGCCGTGAGGGAAAACAGTTAAAGGTAAAAATACATTGCATACGAAGAGCGATTTCGTAAGCGCTGCGATTCTATTAGAAAATTTTATTAAAGTAATAAAAATTTTCTCACCAAAATAATTAGGTATTAAGAATAAGTTTTTTTTTTAATATTTCTAGAACTGCTGATTCTAAAGATAGAGTATAGTCAGGTAAGATCTGATACGGGGTAAGACCGTATGACTCAAATAACTCCCAAAATACACCTATTTTAGGAGATATTTAAGTAAATGCCACCACATTGCAACTACCGGGTGCCACAGATCGGTGCGGGGTGAATTGCTCTTGTGATCACCGTGGCTAACACTAAAAAATAATACCTATTTTGGGAGATATTTGAGTCATACGGTCTTCCCCCGTATCCAATCATACCTGACTAATGGCTATACTCTACCTACTTAAAAATTAATTAAAAATCGCCAGGCATCCTATTTAATGTCGTAAAACATAATAGACCAACCCAAAATATTATTTTTGTTAGTCTAATCAATAAGTGATTCATTGCTTTAGGCTATGAATAGAAAACAAACTAATTTAGATCTAGGTAAGTCACGAACGAGACACAAATCGATCACTAATTTTATGTTAATACCGAGTTTCTTGACCCAACTAACAAGCCTGGGCGTAGACTGTTGGAACTAAGGAAAATAAACCGGCCAAGTGCGAGTCGGACTCACGCACGATGAGTTCTGTTATGTACCTTTAACACAAAAAACACGTATTTTGTATGGTCGGCCAACAATAATTATTTGATTGTATTTTTTAGTATTTGTTATAGAGCGGCAACAGCAATACATGATTTATGAAAATGTCAACTGTCTAGGTATTACGGTTCATGCGATGGAGCTTTTCGACAGACAGACGGACAGTGGAGTCTTAGTAAAAGGGTTCCATATTTACCCTTTGGGTACGGAACCCTAAAAAAAAGTTAAATACTGGATAGGTATAACCAGGGCATTTGGGTATTTTTCCTGTAAACATGAGAGATGAGAGAGATGAGAGCTCAGAGATGAGCGTTCGTTCATAGCCCTGCCTGGATAGCAAGTGAAGATGTCCGTATCTTGACCTGACTTGACTTGAAAATACCTATGAATGTAGAAAGGAGCTCCATAGAGGCTGTACCGACCTATTTTTCGGAACACAGACCTTTTACCTTCATTTTCATCGTTTCTACTGTCAGTAGTCAGTAGCAAAGGGAACTAATCTAACTAAGTTTTATTAATTTTAAGTTTTAACAAAATTTCTATAAGTGGGGATAGGCCTATTTACAGCGAAGACCCTTGACTTACTCGGCCGAAGCCGCGGGGCGCATTTACTTCATATTATTACAAAATATATCGCATACTTACCCTTATAAGCCGAAGCCATAATTTTCGATCGTTGAATCCAAGGGGAATAGCAAGGGTGAAACTTCCAATTGCTCCCATGCAGTAAGACATATTTTCTTAATGTCAAATAAGCGGGGCACCTTAACGAGGTGGCAATACTTTGTTTTTGAAGGGGTTTTGTTCATACTAGTTGTTTGAAGCTTTTTTTATTAAAATGGATTAGGATATTAAAAAAAAAAACTTTTAACTAAGTAAACATAAGCCTGAACTAGGTTAATCCTGTATTTTAGGCGAAAAGGCTGGCAGACAGGCTTTTAATATAAGTCGGTACCTAAACGCATATTTAGTCATCAAATTAAAGTAACGCAACTAGAAAGAGTGGTATAGGACTAGTGGTAGACAGTGGACACCCCATTTGCATTCCGCAGGTCGTGCTTTCAAATCCGTGCCACATCATCTGATCTGATTGTCTAATCGCCGTCGTTATTAAATCGGCTGAGCCGTTTCTGAGAAAAATGTATACAGATAGACACACAAATACAAAACAGATAGACACACTAATACACAAGATATATTATAAAATATATCACTCTCACTCCAAACGCATATACCCTATCCGTAGCCATCATTTTCTCGAGCTACTCCGTGGCTCGGAAGGCACGTTAAGCAGTTGGTCCCGGTTGTTATCTCTGATAGCAGTCGTTAGGTCAAATTCGAGGCCTTAGGGTGACCTGAAAACTCTTACACTAGGTGAGCCACACCACCATACAAAAAGAAGAAAAAGCACAATATTTGATTGTTACGTCACTTTTGCAGCCTCCAATTAGCTAAATAACTAATTTACCTCTACCTCATTAGCTTTGAGCGTAAAATTATAAATTCAAACAAACACATAACTTTTGATGTCCATCATAACTCCGTATAAGCATGGGTGACACAAAATATCAATACGAAATGTTACTTTTTAATGAGCTCACCTGATTCAATGTTATTGCTTCTATTTTATGACCATTTTTAACTGATCTATCGTAAAACCAAACTCGATACTAAGAAATACCAAAACTTAATACAAAAGGGTCACCTTATATTGGTTTGAAATTAATTAACAATACAAAAATTACAAGTGGAGAAGAGAATTTAGACATTAGTTAGGCTTAATGGTAGTTTTAGTAAAAATACTTAATTAACGGTAGAATAATTTAAATGAGATAGGTTTGTTGTAATGTATGGTAATATGGCACGCCCGTCAAGGTATTTAAAACGAATTTAAGAACTAGTAGAATGCCGTTTTTCGACGATTTTATTTTAAACCTACAGCTTCTCACGGGAGTATTTTTTAAGTTGCTTTTTTTTTCGATAATAGTTGCATTATTTTTAGTAAACTTACCTATCTAATTGTCAAGCAATTGATATTTTGAGTGATTTTTTAAATCTTCTGTGCTGAGTGTACGTAAATACATGTTTATACCATTAAATTTATCATCTTTCTTTTTTACCCCACTATGGCTAAGCAAAAGAAAGGTTAATGATTTTGGGAGTCTATTATTTTTGTATGTTTAACCATAGACAGTAAACTACTCAACAGAGTTTAATGGATGAAATGTCAATAGATTCGTAATATATAATATAGACTACATTTAATTTTTTAATTTAAGCACTCGGGTTATCGTTTTTTTTGTACTTTTTTCTACGTTAATAATATAAAGAGAAAGATTTGTGTTTTTGTGTGTGTGTGTTTGTAATGAATAAACTTAAAAACTACGAAACCGATTTCAAAAATTCCTTTACCATTAGAACACGCGATCGGGACTTACGCGGGTGAAACCGCGGGACGCAGCTAGTATTTAATATTTTGATACATACTCACGTCTTGTATACTGTGGTTTTACAATAAAATATAGGTGTGTAGGTACTCGTACTGTCGGGATTTAACGAAAACAAACCAAAACCACAGGTGTCATTGACGAGATTTTGTCAAATCGGTCACACTCGTCGCCTCAATGCTCAATACTCGTTTTAGGGTTCTTTGAAATAAAAATACGGTAATAAGTTATTATTACCTATAAAGTTCGATTTTTCTTCTGTTTTCGCGGTGTTGCATTGAAATAACAGACATTTTTCGGTTTTAATCGCGTGGAATCAATCCTGAAGAAGGGACCTGTAAAGGTCTCGAAACGTTGAGGGTTGAAACAATGCTAAAAGTAATTAACACCACGCGATTAAAACCTACCTACCTTTAAAGTTTTTCAGCAAAATGTACTTTCAGTAATAGAGATAAAATAACCCATAGGTGTGAAAGTAGTTCTTCTTATTCGCATGTCACTTAGACTTGTGGTCGAGTCTTGTTGCTATGAGGTATCATAAAATTAAGATAAGTAAGGTAAAATATGAGATCAACTAAAAAAACTAAAGTAATATCAAAATCGCTTTATCGATCCCACAGACAGAAATCTCAAACTTTCAACATCCCTGTTTATCCGTCGGGGGTTAAAAATAAACCAATGAAAACGATACTATCAAACAACCTATCAACGTCAATGTATCACAAAAATATCTATCAAAATTATTAACAGGTATACAGGGTGTTTCGACGAGGGGGTATTAAGCCGAAAGGGGGTTGTTCTAGAGGTCTAGACGAACAACTTTTATTCTACGACTTTTGGAAATTCGAACTTTTTTTTCGAAAATTATAAAGTTGTATCACTAAAAAAACAGCTGTTTTTGGAAAAAAAAGCAATTAAAGTTTAGATTGTAGTGGTCCAAACTAAATAAAAGGGCACCTTAAGGCCAATGACCTCAAACTCAAAAAACAGCTGATTTTCATGCAAACTTTAAACTCAAATTTTTCAAAAACTACTTCGAATTTCCAAAACTTGTAGAACAAAAGTTGTTCGCCTAGACCTCTAGAACAACCCCTTTCGGCTTAATACCCCATCCTCGGAGCACCCTGTATACTTATGTCAATTTTTATAATAGGCTTACTATCCGCTGATAATAATTTACCGCCAAAACTTATCCCAATTGACATTTTGGAGTCTTAATTTCATGCATAGAAAAAAACAATCGTGATCTTAAGACGTCGATATACCAATAAAAAGTAAATTTACAACTTTATAATCTCCTATAAATATATAGATACTGTCTTAAAACAGTCATAAAAATCCTAATTGATCAAGTGATTTTATCTCAAATTATGTCATTGTGCTAAATGTAGTCGAATTTCATGAAAAAAGATATTATTTTTAAATGAGTGAATTCGCAAAGTGTTGAAAAACAAGAACATAAAATTTTATTTCGTGTCCGGTGGCAAGTATTTTTGTCAAATGAAGCTATAATATTCGAATTAGCGATTTTATTTATTTGTGGATTAGCCATGTTGGGTCAGATTATTGAGGACCTGCAAATTACTTACCAGATTAAAACATATTAATGATATAAATGCAGAAATGTTTAAGTTAAGGGCGCGACCTATATGAAATGACGATCTTAGATAGTTACAATTTTTTCACACCGAAACAAGCCACAAATATCCTGTTTTTTACATTTATCATAATACTTTAAATGGCCTCTTCATAAGGAAAATATTAAAAATTACATTTTAAACAATAAACATTAATCACAATGTTACGTCTAATTTTCAACTAAAATAAATTTGTTTCCGAATCTTTGCATATAACCGAGTCAATATTTTAATAGATAGTATAAACTATATTACTCAGGTACTCTTCATCAGGCTTTGATAAAATAATGTACATTTTACGAGTACCTAATCATCGTTTTTACGAGATACGAGTATCATCGTTTATTTCATAGAATTCTATCCCACTTATTCCTATGCAGGTAATTATCATCTATCTCCGTCTTTATAATATCATCGTTGGGACTAAGTTTCATGAAAACCGGCTTAAACCGAGTACCTACCTACAATATTTCTTTCGTTGCACACCGGTCATAAAATGATTTCATAGTAAAGTTAGACCAATGGGCAAGTTGCAATATCGATAACAATAATGCTCACCACGGCGCGGGCGCACGCTCATTATAAGACCTATGAGTAAGAAAGAGAGAGTGCAAAATACCTCTGCACTGCTCGTACGTTTTACTACCCGGTGTGTGCAACGAGTGATAATCTGAGCTATAGTATGTACTCTGTATTAAAATTTACATAACAGTAATACAATTTTTAATGTCACTGCTAATAAATATACTATTAGCAGAAAAAAAAAATGACGTACATTTAAATCCTCATTGTATGTAGGTAACATATAAATAGGTAACATATATAGCAGCGTCCCACGGTTTTACCCTCGTAAGTCTCGATCCCATGGGAATATCGGGATCAAAAGTAGCCTATGTTACTCAGGGTGAATGTAGCTTTCTAATGGTAAAAGAATTTTTGAAATCGGGCCAGTAGTTTTTGAGTTTATTCATAACAAACACACACACATACACAAAAATACAAATCTTTCCTCTTTATAATAAATTGTAGATCAAATCTGAGTCAAATATTGCTTACTACTTATTTACTTGAAACAAAAAACAATATTATCCTACAGAACCCTACAATAAACACGTGGGTACACCTGCCTCATATCTTACACTTCAGTCGAGACTTGAACACCACCTGCGGCGCTCATTACGACCGGAAAAGAATCCAAGTATCGTTTCAAATAAAAATAGATAGGTAGGTAATTTTATTTTGATTACTCTTTCCAAAGACCTAGAGTAGGTATTTACACAGGCAATATTATTACAGACTGATAGTCTGGCTTAAGAGGACAGTCTACCTTTCTCCATACAAATGTAGTCGACTGTTTCCAGCGTTCAACCGTGGTCTACCGTGGTTGGGCAAATGCTGAGTCGGGGCCTTTTTGCTGTTGTAACACACATTAACACAACGTACCTATAATATTACAACTGTCTTTTTATAACCACTTTTTGTAATTTCTTTGTGTATGTGTGTTGTTATAGCAAATAAATGTCTGTCTATGTCTATGTCTTTCCTCCCTAGATAAAGACATAAAAGTATAAAATATATTTATGCCATAAAACATAGGTATATCTGCCATGGCTATGACCCTAATATTTTTTTTTCTAATTAGATTAGAAATAAAAAACAGCAAAAAAAAAAACATTGCTTTATTTGCACAACTAACAATTACAATTAGTATACATCACAAGTAAGACACAGGAAGCTTAAAAGTAAAACGTTGTACAAATGGGCGACCATATCCCTTAAATTTCTTTCAGGCAACCTTTACCCGAACCGGGAAAGGCTCAGACAGACTAATGACGGACTTTTCTATCAACCTATCGATCCAAATTTTTCTCTACACAAATACTCCTAACGGTGCCTTAGTACAGCACACAAAACTCTTAAGTTCTTACTATGCAAATGACACTGGACCTTCATTGGACACTATAGTTTTAATGCATATTAATTTTTATATTGATTTTACGGTTTCTCATAATGAAACTGTAAGTTACGGCCAGTAAAGACCGTAGTTGGGGTAATGGAATAAAATTATATTGTCCATTGTATAGAAAATATATTTGGTACTTATTTTACGTTTACGCAGAACCAATAGAATCAATAATTAATTAAGTTTCGCTTTGCTTATTACTACCGCAGCGACTTTAACTTTTTTATTGGTATTAAGTATGATTTAAAGACATATTTTTAATTTTAAATACCTTCTTTAAATCATACGTAGTAAAAAGCAATGTAATTTACTACGATAATGCCCATAAGTCATACACACATAACACACCAACGTATGTAGGAAATAGGGTAGGTTTTTGCCTGGTATGGGACCCAGTAGGCTAACATAAAAACCGGCAAAGTTTATTGCCAGTCTCAGGACTCAGGCATG
Organism: Idaea biselata; assembly: GCA_958496205.1. Classification (NCBI taxonomy): domain Eukaryota; kingdom Metazoa; phylum Arthropoda; class Insecta; order Lepidoptera; family Geometridae; genus Idaea; species Idaea biselata. The sequence continues at coordinate 26,569,503 of OY292400.1, read as the reverse complement.
AAGGGTTCCGTATCATTATCACAAAAAACATGTTGGTTGTACGGGAACGCCAATTAAATATCTATTATATATTGTTGCTGTTGTAACAGCAACAGAATTATACATTATCTGTGAAAATTTCAACTGTCAATCACGATTTATGCCTGGTGATAGACAGACTGACATAGCAACCCGTTCCATACTCCTACGCATATATGTTATAGCGTCCCAAGCTGTGACCAACAAGGGTATAAAGAGATGGGTCCGCTGTTCCGTCCGACCACCCCGGAGGGCAACCGTGCGGGATCAGTTATAGACAGACGGACAGCAACCCGTTCCATGACTTCTACGCATATATGTTATAGCGTCCCAAGCTATAACCAGCTAGGGTATGAAGAGATGGGTCCGCGTTCCGTCCGGCCACCCCGGGGGGCAACCGTGCGGGATCAGTTATAGACAGATCGTGTCCCCAAAACGCTAGTTTCGCTTGTTATAGACAGACGGACAGCAACCCGTTCCAAGACTTCTACGCATATATGTTATAGCGTCCCAAGCTATAACCAGCTAGGGTATGGAGAGATGGGTCCGCTGTTCCGTCCGGCCACCCCGGAGGGCAACCGTGCGGGATCAGTTATAGACAGATCGTGTCCCCAAAACGCTAGTTTCGGTTCTCTGATAAGGGAGAGCTTCCCCGTACCCAAAACGGCACTACCAGATTTTCCAGACTGGTACCGGAGCAATGAAGCCGCTCACCACTCGTTCCTCGGAAGAGGAGCTAACGACAACCTCGCTGGGGCCGGCGGAGAGGCCACCTACCACATTTCCATGTGTGGTACCGGAGCTGTTAAAGGCACGCTCACTTCCCGGCATGAATCCACATGCCTACCAAGAGCCTATAAATCCTGGTAAGGACCGGTCTTCCCTAGCGTAGAGACCTACGCTTTCTGGCACAGCGCAGCCGGAGATGCGGCACCCCGAGAGGCACCACTAAGGCTACTCCTGAGCCTCGCGCACTCGTCGAAACGACGTGCAAAGCGCTCGCCGCGTATGAGGACGACCCCCGGTGACAAGCATACCAGAGTTGACAAACGTGCCGTCCTCTGCGGCTGAAAACCACAAACCCCCGCGAAGCCAAACCCAAGTTGGGCGACATCTCCTTACTAAGCCACCGATAGATGTGGCCGTTCTGGCTGCCGGGCTAGCCCAACCCCGCGGTACCCTGATCCAAAGGAGGAGACCCTTAGTTCTCACTCCCGAAACCCACTTGCCTCGGGTATGTGCAAGCAGGAGACACGGACAGCAACCCGTTCCATGACTTCTACGCATATATGTTATAGCGTCCCAAGCTATAACCAGCTAGGGTATGAAGAGATGGGTCCGCTGTTCCGTCCGGCCACCCCGGAGGGCAACCGTGCGGGATCAGTTATAGACAGATCGTGTCCCTAAAACGCTAGTTTCGGTTCTCTGATATGGGAGAGCTTCCCCGTGCCCAAAACAGCACTACCAGATTGAGACACGGACAGTGGAGTCTTAGTAAAAAGGTCCCGTTGTTACCCAGATGGTTTAGGTACATTTAACACTAATTAAAAAAAAAGTATAACACATTACCCAAACCTGACTTTATTCATCACAATAAAACCAAACATTACGTTTAATACAATAAAAACTTTTTGTATTAGAAACGGAATGACAGCTCGTAATTTTATTTAACCCTTCTTTATTAAAGGGCCTTATTTCTACATGTTTTATAGATTTGTATTCGATGAGTTCTGAACCTAAAACGTACATCGTATAGAAATATTTGTAGGCTAAAAACCTATAAAACAATCTAACGGTTTTGAAAATCGCAAATTATTATCTAAGAACTTATTACTTAATCGTTACACAAGACATCAACACTGTTGTTTCTGTAAAAAAAAAATCGATCATACGACTTCCAAAACCCAAACTCACATGAAACATGAACTATAGATTAAACATAAACAAACATTTACATAATTATTCCTTACTTTAACCCACGACGGAAAAAAACGGGTGTTAAAAGTCTGTCTGTGTTTCTGTTTGTGGCATTGTTGTTTACGAACGGATAAACCTAGAATTTTGAAAAAAAAAATAGTTTTTCGATCCCGGTCCGCACCTAAGTAAATTTAGGTTTTAGGTAAAAAAAAATATTAAAAAAAAACATGCACTTCTTATCATATTCTCTTAGCAATACAAATCAGATTCCGATTCCCGTGACAACACGTAGCTATTCCAAACTTAAACCACTTTTCAAGAACAATTTTATTTCAATACAAAAGAATTTCCCTACCAGCAAGCCCAAGGATAGCTTCGACCAGTCTTTTGCGCCCTAGACCAGTGACCTGTAATTATAACGCCAGTTCTTTCGCCGACACGTTATCTAGACAATTTATCTTGTATATCTGCCTCTGTACTGTTTGTATGCTAATGGCGCTGCTGCAAAGGGATTTAAATTAGGTCAGTGGAATAGAGAATACATTATTTCTAAAGGCACGGTACACGGTGCTGATTTTTAAGAACGTGGCGTAATGTTACCATTTCCATACAAACTTAATACCAAAATAAATTATGAAAAATTTAGTTTTCTACCTTAATGTCGATATTATTCGGATTAAGATTTTACTTTTAAAGGGTCCCCACCGCAAGGTTTTCCAAAATATTCATTGCTGATTTTCAAGTCACTGCACTGTAAGTCTGAAAATAAAGCACGGTATACGGTGCTGATTTTCAAGTCACTCGACCATTGAAAAAAAAATATTCCAATAACTAAACTTATCCTTCAACTTGTCTTGTCGCCACGATGGCTATAACGCAGTAACCCTTGAAGTTTCCTGTAGGTACCAACATAAAATCTATTACTATTTAGAAGTTCTCTCTCTATAGCACTATCGTGTTAGATATCTTTACTCTGCTGCAGCAGTCATTTTAAACTTTTATGAATTGGATTTTTAAAGACTACTTAGGTGATAGGTGAGTTATTTAAGAGGTTTAAACGTTTTCTATTAGGTAGAATTCTATTTGGATGGAAGAAGAATAAATTTGTTTTTGTAAGTTGCGGTTTACAAACATTAAGCGCTCTAAGCGCCCTATAAGGTATATCGTCAAGCAGTCTCATCCATGTTCCAACATTGGCCTACCGACTGCTATCGTCTTCTTTCTTTTGCTTTCTTCTTCTAAGGTTTGAGCAATGTTCATCTTAAAATAGAGATTGTTTTTTATTTAGAATAACATGTTAGTTTCAGTATTTTAACCATCCGACGTTTTGAAGTCTTTTCCAGTGCCTTTTCAAGTTTCTTCTCTCTCAGTCTACCTGCAATCAAGAGACACAGCAAAATTATTAAAACGCGATTCTAAACCGAAATAAAAACTATAATTATAGGTAGTTAGTTATCTTCACTCGCGATAACCAAGTCATACGAGGAAATCTTCTGGGTTAACTTAAAGTCTTTAAAACAACCTTTGACTTACCCGTTCTCCATTTATTTATATTGTGAATTAACTATGCCAGTTCCCAACAAAACCCTTCCATCATTCAGTTCATTCAAATCAATATGTCAATTTCTACCTCAACTACAACATATTCATCGTATAACAATAGAGATACAATGTCACTTTCGTGCCCATCTCGGTGTTTGACGTCAATACACGTAAATTTACGGGGAAAAGCGTCAGTTTAGCTCGTTATAGGACGTCATTATAGTACCCAATACATGAAAACTTTCACCTCTAGTGCGAATGTCAGATATCAGAGTCATAACAAGCCAAAGGCGACTCACGACACTACTCTCACTTACGTCCATTATCTTATTTGTGGTATTACGACTATAGTCCATCCATATTGTTGCTTGCTTTTTGACGTTTTATCGGCTTTCTTTTTATCATATTAATTATAGTTCCATAGTAGAACTAATTTCAAATTTGACAATGTCAAATTTGAAATTAAAAGTTTATTTTAGTGGTAACACTAAAATAAACTTTTTTTTTTGGCAATAGAATAAAATATAATCATCACCGTAATAATATTTTTAGGCGTTATTATTTGAAATGCTTTCACAAAAAGTACTGATGTTTAAAAACATACATTTTGTGGTTTTTAATGACATTCCATGCTACGAAATTTTGATTTTGTATAGAAGTAAAGAGTTATTTTATTATAGAAGTAAAGAGTTTAGAAATAATTCAAAACGTCATTAAACGACTCTCACTGCGGACAGACTATACACCCATTATCTTATTTCGTGGGATTACTATTACACTAGCGGTCTATAATTTGACAAATAGAGAATGAGATGCATTAGTGCGCATTTCGTTGGTAATGGGGTACTTCGGGTTACTTCGTTCCTCCGGTGTATAATTTAACGGAGTCGCAAAGATGGGTCGCGGAATAGTTCATAAAAAGTTTAGATAGCTCTTTATTTGAGTTTCATATTTTGAACGAAGGTACAGTTTTGAGTGTAATGGTCCAGGATTTTACTCTTCTCGTTTCGGAGATGAGCTATGGTTGTACAATTTAATATTTACAGCTCGTAACCGCTTCATTTCGTTGGGATATTGCTATGTACATATTTGTTTCGCAATAATGTTTTGTTTTTTTGATGATTATTATTTATTTTTGCTTTGTAATTTAAATTACTTTTCTTTTCCTATAGTGATGTGGTTTTGGCCACCCCTAAGGTTTCAAACGTGATCTAACGACTGCTATCAGATATAACAACCGTTAGTAACTGCTAAACGTGCCCTCTTTAGCACGGAAGAGCTTGAGAAAATGTATTTGCTATACACATTATCGGTCACCCAATAAAGAAATGACCGCGCCAGGCGTTCTTGAACTCGCGCTACTGTACAAGACCAACGGGTGCAGCTAGGCCATCAAATTCCATTTCGACCAAACACATATGCCTATTATAAAATGAGTTTTAAGGCCAGACCTGGTTTAAACCATGATTTAGTCGTAGTGAATCATGGTTTAAACCAGCTCTGGCACTTAAAACTCATTTTATAATTGCAAGGATGGAGACTTCACCCGCGGTTTATCAATGTAACCACCCCTTACCAGCTTAAGTAGCGTATCGGCAAATTGACTGGTCCATATTCCGCTAAGTAGACCGGTGCACCAACCAAAAAAGACAGGTAAGAACTCGCCCACTGCCGTCTTCTTTTTTCCTAAAAGGTATTTTTAAAAACATTGTGGAACACAATCTTTTCTATAAAATATGGTATTTAAAAAGAGTTAAGAAACGTTTATAGAACTTCTGTTTTGTCGTAAAATGTACGCAAATATACAAGTAAGTTGTTAAAACTAGTGTAAATATGTTTATCAAAATAATACAAATCTATTGTACGCACAACTTTGTATACTCCTCCGCTGCCACACCACGTGTCGTAAACACTTGATGCTTTAATAAAACGCAATTTGTGAGGCGAAATACTGAAACTTAAAACTATAAGAACGTTTTATAGTCGAATCGTAAACATTAGTACTTATATTTTATGTTTATAACGGACTTTGATGTGACTTTATTAGAAATGGATCATTGTTCGGTACGTTTTGCAACATCCTTGTCGTAAAATGTTAATGATTGTTTGTAAAATAATGTTCTGCGTTAAATAAATCCTATTAAAATATCGAGTGATTCTCCATACAACAAGTGTAAAAAAGAACCCGGCATTTAAACATTATCCGATCCCGGTGTTTTATTTCTGTTATTATTTCACAAAAGGAAGGCCTAAAAGTGTTTCTATTTTTAGTTTGGTAATGAAAATTTAAGAAGGTAAGAGTTTGGAAAGCTAATAGGTACTATAGATTTTTCTTCTGTTTTCGCGACGTTGGATGTTAAGGATCAGGATTCATCATTAGTCAATTCTGATGAAGAGACCTGACAGTAAAGTTCTCCAAGCGTTGAGCATTGAAACAATGCTAAAAGTAATAAACACCACGCGATTAAAACAGTAAAAATCTTTAATTTGAAAACCGACACTACGTTCTGCAAAGGTTAATAACACAAAGAAATAAATGACTAAATGCGAAAAAATTAAAATAAAGTTTTCAGATTGGTAAGATGCAAGTCATCAACGATCTTAAAATAAGTTGTAACTGTATGTTGATACCAGTTAGCCAATCAAATATTCCTTTTAAATTTTGAATTAAAAATTTTAACTATCAGAATAAATTTGGCAAAAAGGACGTAATAATAAAAAAATATCAGGTTATATTTCCTTTGTTCTTTCATTACCGACCGACTCAGTTACGCGCTACTTAATGAAAGAAATTCAAGGTAAAAGTAATTTTACCGAATATGAATACCGCAGGGTAAATGAAAAGAAAATATAGCACATTCGAAAGTAAGCGAAAAATAAATCGTATCAGCCCCGGGCTGTCAATTAGTAAAACAAAACCTAGGGTTGCCGATAATTTCATACCCAACTGATTTTTATCTATAGGCATACCTCAATTAATTAGTTCTTTTGTAAGTAACGTTGTAATGTAAAAAGAAAATGAACTCCGGAAGTGCCGACAGAAGTGAAAACGTATCGCAGCTATGTGTGCATATATGCATGGCGGTCTGCTATATGTACAATGTACATGAATATATGCACGTACTATAGCTGCATCTCGGTAACGGTGTCACGAGTCCAGAGATTTTATCTCATCTAAAAATATGCGTAGTACCTACCGCGCTAAAAGAAGTTTACACTTAAAAAAAACAATTTTGTTCTGTTACTTTGGTATCAAAGTTATAGGTTAAATGAAATTTAGCTAACTTTATTTTCGGAAGCACAGCGAACAGAAGTAAACTCGCTCTTGGTTACTGACACGCACCCAATTCGAGCCTATTTCATTTCGCTGGTGATATTGCGCTTAGCCACAAAGTCTTCCGAATCCTCGTTCCTCTTTTCTTTCCTTTCACGAGCATGCATTGCATTATGTCAACATCCTTCTTCTAAATTTTATAATCATCAAATTCGAAATCAATTTTATTATGAACCGCACCAAGATTTTTCCCATGCAATTCCTGATCCGGTATGCATATCGGGATGTAAGGCCTATCTGGTAATCCAAATTCCAGTTTTTCCGTGAAGGAGTTACTTTCAGCTTTATAACATAAATAGTAAAATAGGATAACAATATAAAACTTGTCATTCGTCGAATCTAAATGCCAACCCTAACACTCAAAATAATAGCGCGGTTCGTCTTTCGCAACGCAACACATCTGATGCAGATTCCACGATCTCGATCCAGATACCGTTAAAGGATTATCTTGAATGACAGCAAGTAACACCCAATTAAAGGTGTGATAAGTTAAACGTGGAGTGGACGCATGAATCACGCCCCATCGCGTGTAAACGACGCGGTTACCGAATCGACTGAAATGTGGTTGTGGTTGGAAGTACGGGGAAATATTTGCAAGTTAAATTAGATTATGTTTATGAAATTTTTATAAATTACTTAGGTATTTTCGCCTTCCAGTTGTGCAAAAGCTTACGGGTTCGATTCTTATTATATTTATTTTCCCAGGACTAAATGTATTGCGTCGCAAACACTTTTATAACTTAAATGACTTACTTACGGAGTTCTAATAATAATGATGGACGGGAGGGGTACTTTAGTTCTACGAACGTACGAACGAAAGAAAGAAAATCTGTCATCCGTCCTTCAAAACCATCCGTCCAATGGATGACAGAGTTTCTTCTGGAATTATCGTTAGTTTTCTCGGTTGTGGAATTAAAGAACAGGCCTAGATCACTTTGTATATAAATAATCATTGTTATTAATTACCTTTACGTAACTGCAATCTTCTCGCGACCACGACTGGTGTGACCCGTTTGCCGAAACGTAGAGGTAATTAATAACAATCATTATCTAAAACGCAATCTAGACCCGTAGTTCTAATAATAATAAAGTAGCTAGAACAAAGTGCCTAAACTCCAAACGACTAAAGTTCGTGTTTATGCACTGTTACAATCATAAAATAGTGCATTAGACTTCAAAGACCAGTTTTCAAATGTCTATTAAACTGTATTGTATACATTTCAATATTATAAGTTTGTTTACTTATTGCAAAATCGATTCGGTGTAGAGATACTTCAAATGCGTTCTGATTTTGAAATGATGGCGTCAATGTATTTTCCGATACATTCAATCACTTCATCATATATGCATACTGTAAAGTATTTACCTACTATACCTACTACGACCGCTTTGTATACAGAAGAAGTAGTTTTAGATGCATCTTCTTTGATTATTGTTGGTTACAAAAAGTGAGGGTAAATTACCTTATTTTGAGCAAAGGAAAGATGAGAGTTTGACATTTTAACTATCAAAGTTTAATGTTAAAATTGTTTACTATTTCGTTAGAACACGACGCTTCTACGTTTACATTTCTATTTATGTACCTATATTGATTTTGTATTTAAACCTTGCTGAGCCTCTGTCGCTACTACTGAAATGATAAAGCTGTTTTAAAAATATCTTTAAATAAAAAAATATTTGAAATTGGACTCAATTTTATTCGGTTTTAATCGCATTCCTTTGATTATTTTTATCATTTATAACGCCCTATATTTCGAGAACTTTACACGGATTATTCTCATAAAGACAGACTCTCAAAAAGACAGATTATCAACAGAACAGATTCTCAAAAGTACAGAGTACACGTAAGTAGAAAAAAAAGAACGAACGAACATACTAACAGGCAAAAGCAATTATTGCCAGACTTGGACCAGAGAAGCTTCCCTCGCTCAATCAATTAATTTAAAAACTAGTCTCAAGTTTGTGACCAGAAAAAAATGACACCGGTATTCGACCGAATCGGTCAGTTCAATTTGAAATCAACATTTAAGACGTCTGAATCTGACCACAAAATCTACGACTTAACCAAGTGTCAATAGGGGACAGTAACAACACCTTCGTAATAGTAGAATTTGTAATTCAATACTGATTTGATAAGCACCATGCCAGTAGAGACTATTTGATTTCGTTTGTGTGGTAATAAATACAGTTAAAATAACCGAAATATTTACCAAATTAAAAAAGTTCTTCTACAAGAGTAAACAGGCGTAATTCCCGAACCGGTAGGAATATCGGCCCAAAAAGTAGCCTATGCGTTAAGAGGACGGTCTACCTACTCTTTCTTCATACAAACGTAGTCGACTGTTTCCGCCCTGGATAAAGATATTAGAGCAAACATGTTTATGCCAAAAAACCTATATCTGCCATACCATTGTCCATGCCCCTACGTTTTCTAATTAGAATAGAAATAAAATTCAGAAAAATAAGAAAAAAAAAAAAAAAAACTAAATTCAGCGGCATGGTCATAGCTGATATAGGATTTATGGCATAAACATAATATATTTTTTAATATCTTGATCCAAGGAGGAAACAGTCGACTACGTTTGTAAAGTTAGTATGGAGAAAACAGTATGTAGACTGTCCACTTAATCCGGATCTCAAACTGTCTGTATACCTAGTTTCATTGCAATCAAAAAATATTTATTTTCAGGCATAAATATTACCTACTTGTCCCCGGCGGGAATCTTACTCACAACCTTCTGCATTGGAGCCAGGTATTCGCCCAACGCTCCACAGATGCCGTCAAAAACATCTAAATTCGCCGCTAATATTCCTAAACTTATCACCACCACCTACTTACTCATCCATTACCATAACATATCTCATTTGCCTAACATTTCACTAAAAACGACCATTTCTTATCGCAACCACCGTAACTAACCTTCGAACACTTAAGCTTGATCAAGACATCAATTACTAAAACCCATTGACTGGTACAACTCTACAACATATTTGATGTCAAAAATCAAATATGTATCTATCTACATACATAATATTTCTATCTTAATATAAAGCTTTACTAATATTTTGAAGTAAAGGTTTGTGTGTTATATCATTTCAGTTTCTTATGTGTAGTCTTCTATCAGTCTCGCTGGCCTAGTTATATGTATCTGCCGATTTTGAATGGTCGTGCGGGTTAAGCAACGCTTGGCGTGGGCGACCGATAATTTGTGTGGCAAAAAAAACGACCTGGGACTCTTCCTTGCTTCGGAAGGCACGTTAAGCGGTTGGTCCCTGTTGTTATCTCTGATAGCAGGTTAGGTGAAGTAGGAGGCCTTAGGGCGACCTGAAAACTCTAACATTAGGTGAGCCACACCACTATATGGAAAAGAAAGAAAGAAGAAGATCAGTCTCACGTGGAATTTGCAGGTACTAAATCTGTCACGTCGTCGGGTCAAGTCAAGGGAGAGACATAGCAAAATGGTGGCTATTTTATACTTTAACTCTTTACGAAGTTTGGAAGCAACGAGAAAATTCCATCTATCTTGATATATCACCGAAATTGAACAATTTACACGTCTTTTAAGACTAGATTTTATAAAAATGAAAATTTTGCATGCATTTCGTCAGCGCTTGTCATTACTTCTTGTATCGTCTCCACAGATAGTAAAACCACAGATTACCTAGTAGTTGGCGCTTTGGCGCATAAAATTAAAGTAACAGGTAAAAGTTACAAGAATGTTATGATTACAATAGGCATAAGGTGTTGATTTTAAAGAAAAAGGTAACATTTCTCGATATTTCCAAGAAAATTTAGACTTACCTATGCCATGTTTCGTCGTTGTGGGTGCCAAGACAAACCCAAAGTTTATTGGAACTTTCTTAACTACTACCTTATATTTAGAGCTATTATTAAATAAATAACAATAATAGATGTCAGTAAAACCGCGAGGTATGGCTAGTATGTAGATGTAGGTACACGTTTCCCAAATCCATACAAAATACGTTTTTAAATACACGTTTATATGTGGAGCAGAGAGACATAAATAAAATACCGTTACATTCTGTATTTAGTATAATCGGATTACTACAACTGCGATTTGACGGACTGAGATATTTAGTTGCGCAAGACATTTAAGTCCATCTCATGTGGGCGCGATGAATACCTACTAATATAGAATGGTTCGTAATATATTTCTTTGAGAATTTGGGGCTGAAGTTAAAGTTAAATGTGACTTGAATGAATATTGAAATAATTCTAAAAATTAAAAAAAGAAAAATAAGTGAATACTTGACTTTGGGTCATTTCGATAAAAATAGTTACAGTAAGTTACTAAAATTGAGCCACTTGGTCATAATGTATCAGTTTCTTCTAGTGTTGATATAATTAATTCTACATAGGTACACTTTATCTATTTATAGTACTTTTTAAATTGAAATTATGTCTTTTATTTCAGTTTCGGTCTATAATGCTATGGCTACATAGAGTCGCGAAGATTCGTGGTGCGTTATCGCGATAAAAACTTCGTGTTCGATCTACGACGAAGTGCTGAGATTTAAATATCGCGATAGGTTGAATTCTTTGGCCACACTTGTCGCGACAACGGGAATCTTCGCGTTATTTCAAAAATGTAGCCATAGGGTAGTTTTAAATAACAGGTTTTTATTTATTTGGGTGTCTAAGACTTTTGTTTCAACCGCAGATATCTGAACATAATATTTATCTGCTGTGTGGTTTCAACTATGGTATTCGTTAAATCCATTCTACGTTGCTTCAGTCTTATTACAACTCAAATATACATCTATAGATTCATAGTTAAATAACACAAACATAAGCAGCTTTACATATGATATTTGTAACGGTTAGAACGTTTCATTTAAAATTCAGTATATATTTAGGCTTATTTTATTATCTACTTAGGATTGGTGACTCTCAATCATTGGTTGTTGAAATATTTGGTTAAGTTATAAATGTTGACTTTATAATGATTTGATGACCATGAAACACAAGCCCCAGTCGAATCTCTATCGTAAATAAAAAAGAAAGTCCAAAAAATTACAACCTGCTGATTTTGAGCTCGTGTAGGTCATTTAATTAATACTTGGCAGAGGTGATGCTAAAAGCGTGGCTTCATATTCGACCATTATTCAAACAAACGTAAACTGTTTCCTCTCTGAATAAAGACATTAGATCAAACATGTTTCTGCCATAAAATCTGCCATGACCATGCCCCTACGTTTTGGTGTTTTTCATTTTTTTAAATAGAATAGAAATAAAATTTAGAAAAAGTAGATTATGAAAAGTATCAAAACGTCATATTTTCATAATTTAATTTTTGATATAAATGTAAATTATGTTTATGGCATAAACATTTCTGTTTTTATCCAGGGAGGAAACAGTCGACTACGTTTGTAAATTTTGTATTGAGAGAAGATAGTGTGACTTTCGCCTTAAAAGGTGAACAGCCACCGTGAACTACACTAAGTTACTTGAGCTTGGCATCACAAACCCCTCCTCATCCGTGCGATATTCCCGGTTGCATCCCTCCGGAAGCCCGGGGTTCGCTAATCACCACAAACTATGTTAGCTATACTTCATGCTGTTTGAAAAATGGCGAGCTAAGCTTAACGATCCACTAATACTTCGTTTTCTTATTATAGACTTCTATTTGACACATCTTTCTAAAGAAAAATGTCAAATACAATGAACCAAAATGTCAGATTATAGTCTGATATTAAAAAATGTGACTTCAAGTTAATTGTCTGGATTTCTGTTTCTGCCTAATCCCTCTTCTTCTTCTTCTTCTTTTAGTATAGTAGTGTAGTTCACCTGGTGTTAGAGTTTTCGGGTCGCCCTAAGGCCTTTAACTTGACCTAACGACTGCTATCCGAAATAACCAACTGCTTAAGAGGAGTATCAACGTCAACGACCTTGAAACTGAAAATCCCTGTCGGGCTCATCGAAAATTGTTGATTATTTCATGACGGAATGTCGTAGAACTTTTTTTTGTGCACAGATTGTAGGTGACATTGTTTCCTACATTTTGGTGTAGTTTTAAGACAAGAACATCCTATTGGTGCAAAGCCTATCCAAATTTTAGACAAAAAATGTCTGATTTGGCTAAAATGTCGATAGGCGATGTCGATTCAATACGTTACGACATATTTGTATAGAAACTGCACTAAAATATCGGAAACAATGTCGCCTACAATCTGTACACAAAAAAAAGTTCTACGACATTCCGTCATGAAATAATCAACAATTTTCGATGCACCCGACATGGATTTTCAGTTTTTCAGAATAGGGCCCTTAACGTATCCCACTTAGAGGAGGCTAGTGCCCTACAGTGGGACAAATTAGCGGGCTATAAAAAATGGGCAGTGAATTTTATTATTATAGTAGTAAGTTAGAGGCCTTATACTAGGGCCTGAAAACTCTAACACCTGAAAATGAAAACTCTTACACTAGGTGAGCCACACCACTAGATACACAAATAGAAGAAGATAGTCGTTGGTAGATACGAATTAAGCTGCAGGTGGCCAGTACTAAATTTAAAACAAGAATTTAGGTCAGAAATTGATTACAGATTGTATTCGCCCGCTAACACTAAAATATAGTGTACACATTCGAGTAAATTTAGGTGCTAATTTGGGAATTGAAAATCATTGGGTACCTACATAGATCGATTTTTCTTCTGTTTTCGCGATGTTGGATCGAAATTAAACTAATTTTCTCACCTACATTGTTCATTAAATTCTCGTGAATATTTTTTAAAGAATATCATAAAATTTAATATTTCAGTCACTTTCTAGACCTCATATTATGACCATCGGAATCCTCCGCGAGGGTTATAAATGTATCTACTTACTATTCTCTATTTCCTAATTAAAACCAAAAAAAATACCAAAAAACTCATACATTTATTTGAAAGTGACAGTTAGGCTGTTTATTTACTTTTTCCTTTAATATCGACAGTTCTTTGTTTACATTTTTGATCTAAGTTTCTGAAATAGAGTATAGGTAGGTATACTACGAAAGAGCTCGCAGGTGGTTATATTTACCGACTTTTCGTTTACCAATTTATTTTAAGCAATCCGTCTTATTCTTAATTACAAATCTAAGGAACAATAAATCTGAACCGTCAAGCGTTATTTAAGAGGCAATTACGAAGATTCTAATGTTCACATAAAATCAAGTCGTGAAAATTACCATTTGTTTGTTAGTTTCCTAGTTCATTTACACACATTTTTAAACGAACGCTTTGAGTGACGGAAAGCTATTCGCCATTAAATTTGAGAGAGTTAAGTTTTATTTTAACACCCAATAAAGTTAGTGGAAGCATCTTTAATTTATCTTACCAAGATTTTATAGGATAGATACCATACTGGAGATTACTAAAAATTTAAAAGTCAGCTGTGGCTTAATGCGCAGTGATAAGTCACGTCGCATCGGAAACGTGTTCACAGAATAGGCGATAGTTGCAAAGGGGTTTCGTGAAAACGAATCCACCGCCACAGGGCACGGAATATCGAGATCAAAAGTAGCCTATGTTTCTCAGGGTGAATGTAGCTTTCTAATGGCAAAAGAATTTTTGGAATCGGCTCAGTAGTTTTCAAGTTTATTTATTACAAACATACAGATACACATACACACAAAAAAAACCAAATCTTTCGTCTTTATAATGTTAGTGTAGATGACAGCGACTGTTATTTGCTTTGGTATTTGCTAGCTGGATTGTTTTTGTGTTTCATTTCAAATATCAAAATCAAGCTTGGTTGTCTTAGAAATGACATCGGGGTGATAGATTAGAAAAGGTATATTTTTTTCTAAATCAGATAACTTTTTTGGGAAATCCAATAGCTACTACAAAAGAATGAATTAAGGTATATTACAAATAGCTGCCAAACCATTATGTACTACCTATTTTTCACTTTGTTATTCGAATAATGGTAAGACGTACTTGAGCAACGAGGGAAGAAATTTTTGATAAAATTGGCTATAAAAATGCCATAGACTGGTAATTTGCTGTAAAACTTAGTAAGTTATAATAGTAGACATTTTTGTTAAAATTGCCAATAAAATTGCTTATTTGTGGGTAAAATTAATAGCCAATAATAATTACTAATTTAGGAAATATTTGATTGGCAAACTGCAGAAGAAATAGCTAAGTTATTAAGAACATTATAATACTTACCTACAGTGTCGCTATACATAGTCTAAACACAGGTAGGAGGTAGGTATTTAATGTTTCAGTTCATACATTTTGTCAAGCAACTTAACGGGTTGATTTTAACGCCGTGATTATCAATTCAGAATTGGTATAATTAGTAGCCTTGAAGAAATAACCTAAAATGATTCTAAAAGAAGTAATGTACTGAATTAAATCTATTAAACACAATAAATTTAAAGCAAAATTCCAATTGGTTAAGTCCATTACGGCCAAAAGTGCCCATTATGCTGAATGCATTTCCCCGCTAAAAAATTAAATTAAACTATTCTAAAAATAGTTTATCGTTCTTTGAGCGCTTACCTAGGTGACACGCGTAGGAAAGAACAGCGGTTCCTGTGGATGTGAACAACACCATAATGATCCCCAATTAATACCTAATTTTGTTTCAATTTTTGTTTTTTTATATCATTGTTTTCATGTAATTTATTTTTTATCGTGTGCTTGTCCAAATAAA
The DNA here is from genome assembly GCA_958496205.1 of Idaea biselata. Classification (NCBI taxonomy): domain Eukaryota; kingdom Metazoa; phylum Arthropoda; class Insecta; order Lepidoptera; family Geometridae; genus Idaea; species Idaea biselata. Next base: position 26,554,028 of record OY292400.1, on the reverse strand, counting down.
TGTTTCTCTTTCTTTCTATTTAGTTAGGTTTACCTGACCTGAAAATGATAAAATTAACCAAACTAAAGCAAAAACTAGTCCTATCTCAGCAAAGGCGTGCCATAAATTTCTACACTGATAAAAAGCTCATGTAATTTGTTAAGGTACCACGAGGAAATGCGGGTCACTGAGGCAGAAAGCTATTGTCCAATGTCCACCCTTGGCGCCATCGTTGTCCACAGACTTTTTATCGTACGATAGTTTGAAATTGGTATGAAAATACCTACTGATATCCAAGTAATTTGTTGGCGAACGATTTATATGCAGATTTGATTTATTTTATCAGAACAATGTACTCACATACGTCATACAGGAACGTCGTGCCAATTTATATCTATAAAATGTTTGGCTCAACTGACTCATCAAAGCACAGCCTTAACCGCTGATAGTAGACCTGAAATTTGGAGAATGTCTTTTTATGTGATGTAGGCATCCGATAAGAAAGGATTTAAAAAAATTACAACGGGAATTGGACATATTGGAAACACAAACCGCGAGATTCTGCTATTAAGTACTTTTTAAATCTGTCAAATCGTCACTCAATATTTGAGGACTACATAAATATGAAGAGCCAGGATGGCCTTGGATGGCCTTCATCAGAACTCATACAGTAGAACTAAGTAGGTAGATGGGCGCGGGATATAAAATAATAGTGTCCATTTACAATCATCGTAGTTTTATTAACAATTGGTGTCTATATTCACAAAATAACTATTACATCGCTTAATTTATAATGTTACTAAGTAGGAATCAACTCAATTATGATAAGAAAGACGTGATGGCGGAAATACAAAGCGATTCGTCAAGGGCGTGGTGCACGGCCTCCGTCTCGATCACAGAGTATGACAAGATGGCAGCTCCGAACAACCATCGACGATGACGCTTCGCTAGGTTGACTGATGACTGTGACAGTCCATCAACCTGATGCTTTACATCGGCGGCGCCGTCAAATATTTAAATACCTCCTAAATAAACAAAAAAATATACACATTCTTATTTTGAATTTCGAAGCGACTCAATTATTTAACGTACCTACTTGTTGTGATAAATCTTTAATTTACACTGTATTGACCCAATGTTATCGCCCGATAGCAAGTCTGTCGTTTGCGCCAGGTCTGAATAAGCCAACAAGGTTGACACATGGTTTTATTGTTTGCAGGACAAGGTACAAATGTAGGTAGGGAAGTTGGTAGGTCTATGTATTCAAAGAAATGCCGGTGAAATGTTTTTGCATGAGGGCGGTTTTGTTTGGCTAAGTTATTTGGCGTTTTCACTTGACGTTGGCATTTTAGGAGACAGCTAAGACCGTTTCTCTTGTCCACTTAAATTTTGAATACTTATTAAGCTTTTTGTGTGGTTGTGTCACTGACCTCTATTACAACTGGACAGGACATGGCGCACTGAATTTTGTGCCTATTTGATCTGCGCCATGTTGCGCTGTTGTCGCGCGTTTTCTATTGAAAGTGATGGTGACCGTCCATGGAACTAATAGTTCTGAAGACGGTCACAAATCAAATCGGCACAAAGATCTAATGTCATTTTGTATGGTATAGCAATTCCAGCATACTTGTATAGTTTCATTTCAGTGTGGTTGTGTATGTTTATGGTTGGTCTATCTCAAGTAAATTTGGCTTTTCTACGTAAGTTGGTTGTTTTGTTTCTCTACGTGTCGTATTTTTGAACCGATCTTTACGAAACTTAATATACAGGTATTGTGGGGATATTTTTATTGTTGGGGTATTTCTCCCACAATGAACTAGACCTTCATAACTCTACGATATGATATCCAATTTCAAAATTTCTTTTTAAAGCTCATAGCTACTACATAGCAACATACCTACCTAAATATTAATAAAAACCAACTAACACCTACATGTTAGATTACCTAGGTGATGGGTATTCTAACAACGATGTTCGAATTTTGATCCATCTTTTTAGAGCTGTGTAAGTAATATCCCAAACAGTTTGACTTTCGAACTGGTGAAACTCGTCCGTCAGAGACGAGTTTGAAATGGATCACTATCAAGCGACCTTTCTCCTTCTGGTCTAGTCTCTAATAGAGACCAGTCCAGTTCTAAGACCTACATATTTGATACTTTCATATAATAAGTTTTAAAACTACCTACCACCACTAACACTACATGGTTCGTAAGAGTAAGGAGAATAAAGCTAGGTATTTTTATTTTATATAACCGACTTAGATTTAGACATGGTGGCTTCTACCAAGCGCACCAGCTTACTTGGGAATGCGTGAACTTCATGGCATCGAGGATCTTCACCCTGGTTACGCCTGACTGGGTAATTGTTGATCTTCTACTTTACAACTACAACTACAGTTAGCGTTTTACTGCCTTTGATTAATAACAGTTGTATATAAACTAAGTTGTAAACTTGTTACTCTAGTTTTAATTTGTGTTGTTGTAAATGTTCCTTGACTTCACTTTATATCCTTTAATTTAAAATCGTAATATATTCACGTTAAGTAACAACACACATTGATTTGGACGACAATTAGCTACGACTGATACATGTCAATTTGTTTTGGTAGGTACTATATTATTGTTATGTAAAAATAGAATAGAAAATATTTTATTGACACCAAAACACACAAAAAGAAAGAACAGCAATATCTTAAGTACCTATAAAAGAAAACAACAAAAATTAACATACCTAACATAATATTTGTTTCTTTCTTTGGAAAGAAACAAAATAGTCAAAGGAGTCGTGTGCCTGCTGCCAACGAGGATCTGTCTCGGCATATGTTGTATGTATTTTATTGTGACAAACAGAAAAGAGACAATAAAATACATAACACGGTAAAGCTAATAGGAAGTCAATACGCGTTCAAGAGTTTAAATGCGTTTAATTAATGTAAAAAAATGTAGGCTGCAGCAGACGAGTCTGTTGTGTTTGTTGTAAGGGTACTAAGAGGCTGTGATAGCTAAATTAGAGGGCAAGAAACGGGTTAATTGCAATGCCGACGTGACTTTGCCACAAATTAGAATCGTGTACAGTAAACGATTAATTCTGAATTCTAAATAGTTCGTTAGCTTTACGATGCTAGTTTAGAGTTTGCTAAAAAAGTAGCCAAACTAGTAGTTAATTATTTTATGGTAATGACAACAAATGACTAGGTTAATACAGCAGGCTAATTGCTCAAATTAAAATTTAAATATCAGTATAAGAGAGTTCCCCTAGGTAGATTAATAAAAAAGATGTTAACTACCGACAGCGCTATCTAGCCCCATAGTAAGCTAATAAGAGCTTCTGTTATAGGAAATAGACCACATAATTTTGTGAGATTTTCTTTTTAAAACAGTACTATATACTATTATAAATAGATAATATGTAAACAGCTAGACCAGAAATAAATATCTAAGCAGAAATACTAACCACACAAACAGGTATAGGTTAGGTTACTTACCAAACCGTCCAACAACCTAATGAAAAATAAATCCGCTTTACAGCAGTTAAACCTTTCTGAAAAGTTAAGACTGTATAATATACTTGGACCTAATGTCGGGAGATGTCAAACTGAACAGGCTACTCGGCGTCAGTTCAGACTGAAAGTATCGGGAGCACATACATGATACGTGCTTACAGTCTGGTTTGCTGGGAAAATTATGCGTAATTAATCTATGATCACAATCCACATTCTTTCAGCCAACCTTAGGTAGTATTCAGAGAGCATCGGTCCGATTCCAAAGATACGTATTGCACTCAGCCCGACTCAATTTGACAATGACAGACACAGCCATTTCCATCATCGGTTTCGAATCGAGGGCTGTGAATACTCCCACTGGTCAGGCTGCTCAATTAAGTTGTTGTAGTCAATAGGAGCAACGCAAACGAAAACATATCTTTGAGGCCTTTATACCCGTTCATCCAATCACGCCACGGACTTACGTCGAGTCTTTCACAGAAAATCTGGAGTAGGATTTAGAAACCTACTCCAGATTTTCTAAAATCTCAGGTAAGAAACATATACTTTCAATCTTAAACCACTTTCAAACTTGTTCAACCCGTGTCCAACTCAAAGTTAACGATATTAACATGAATATCTGTCCACAACGACGTTACGGTATAAATATATTATGCAAACAAGAACATATTGAATACATTAACCTAGTAACCGTACGGTACGTATTTAATTAAGGAATCCCGCATTCACGAGCTAAGCGATTCGAATCATCACGAGAGATTCAATGCTCACGAACCATTTTATCGTTTGAAATGCATCAATACACCTATTTGGCTTGTTTAATTTTGCAGTTGGAAACGACACTGTTTGGTTAACAAAAATCTGATAGGTAGGTAATGAATAGGCAATTTGTGGTTTATTCTCATCCTGATATAATTTTAATAACCATACTCGAATATGAGTGGGTTTAACTCTCTAGATAATTGTAATGAAAATTACGTTAATTACAAATACATAATTTCAAACAAAACTCAAAACCATAAATTCAAAACTTTACTTAATAACTCAAAACTTTATTTATTATCCTGTGGCGACACGTGTGGCCAAAGAATTCATACTGTCGCGATGTTTTAGATTCCTTCATGTCATTTTATTTTTAAACCTATTTTTTTTTCTATATAGCCGGTAGCATGACGTGTAATGTAGTTAGTCTTCCTATAAATTAAATACTTAAAAATAAGCTGTATCCAGATGGATCAGTAATACAGTATGTACATAGGTATCGCCGATAGAAACCGTGACTAGGCGATATGTCTGTCTAACGGTAGCCAGTAGGAAATCAAATTCAATTTCCTTTATTTGCTCGCCAGTAAAGTTCACATCGAAGTCTTAAATTGAACTGATTATGTTACAGTTCTCCGTAGCCGAGTACTGACCTGTGCAACGATATCTTTTGCGACTTCGTTGTTTGAACTCCATTGACTTAAAAAAAAGTTTGATGTAATTTAAATTAAATACAGGTAGATACATTATTACTTTCATTTATAAAATTAAAATTAAAATCGTATTCATTTTTAATTTTGTAAATTTTAGCATCAATCTAACCCTAGATATTTTAATTTAACACTGACTTTATCTATAAAACTCAAAACTCAAAACTCAAAATTTTTTATTCATTTAGAACGTATATTATACACACATACGTACGTTTTGAAACGTCGAGATTTACCGAGGTTTCGGAACGCGCCCTCCGATGAGAAGAAACCACAAGAAACTCATGGGGTTTTTTTTTCAATTACTTAATTTTTTTTTATCATGTTTTATATTACAATCGTCATAATACAGATCTTTAATCTGAACAGGAGCAGTTAACAATCATGTCCATGGATTCTTCTCATCAAAATATTTCGACGTGCTATAGTACGCCTTATTACACAATTTAAGTTTAATATATTTTTTGAATCTTGTAATGGACATGTCAAATACGTCTTCAGGTAGTTTATTATAATAAAGTACACTAGTGCTACAGAACGACTTACTTATTTTCTGGAGCCTACTATAGGGCACAGTCAGATCATCCTTGTGTCTCAAATTAACCTGACGGACATCACTGTATTTGTGAAATTTACTTGATTTATTCTTATGTACGTATAGCAGATTTTCATAAATGTATTGAGAGTAAACAGTTAAAATGTTTATCTCTTTAAACTTTTCTTCAAGCGATTCCCTGGGGCCCATTTTGTAGATAGCTCGCACCGCTCTCTTTTGCAAAACAAAAATGGTTTCTATGTCAGCAGCACACCCCCACAGCAGGATACCATATGACATGATGCTGTGAAAGTAACTGAAGTAGACTAGGCGGGCCGTTTCAACATCTGTGTATTCCCGGATTTTCTTAACTGCGTAAGCTGCGGAACTAAGCCTTTTTGACAGAGCTTCCACGTGTGGGCCCCATTGAAGCTTAGCGTCTAAAGTTATACCCAGAAAGACAGCTTTATCGACTATTTCGATCTCCTCATTATCAATTTTTACAGAAGTTTTAACTTGTTTTACATTTGGTAGTGTGAATCGAATACATTTAGTTTTAGATCCATTTAGTAGCATATTATTAACATTAAACCAATATACTAATCTAGAGAGAGCATTGTTCACGTCGTCAATATTAGATTGTCGTCTTTTTACTTTAAATACCAATGAGGTATCATCTGCGAACAATACTATCCCATGATTTTCCTTCACGAGGAAAGGTAAGTCGTTAATATATACTAGAAATAAAAAAGGTCCCAATATGGATCCTTGAGGAACTCCTAAAGTTACAGGTGATCCAGGGGAACGTTTACCGTTAATGTCGACACACTGGATCCTATCACTCAGGTAAGAAGAAAGAAGATCCAATGCGCCGTCCCCGATACCGTAGTGTCGTAGCTTCATGATCAAAGTATCATGTCGAACACAATCGAACGCCTTGGAGAGGTCACAGAATACGCCATATGCATCATGCGACTCCTCCCAAGCATCAAATATGTTTTCAATTAATGCAATGCCCGCATCAGTAGTCGCGCGACCCTTACTAAAACCGAACTGCTTATTGTGTAAAATATTGTTGTCATCAAAATGCTTTAGTAGCTGGTTCAATATAATTTTTTCAAAAATTTTGCTTAATGTAGGTAGTACTGATATGGGTCTAAAATTAGAGGGGTCCGATGTACTACCGGATTTAAATAATGGAATTACTTTACTAAATTTCATTTGATCAGGAAACACGCCACAATCTATGCACCTATTGAATATAATAACAAGCTCAGGTACAATAACTTCTATCAAGGATTTAACAATAGGAACAGAAATCCCCCATAAGTCTTTAGTTTTCTTTACATTGATTTGTTTAAAAATTACTAAAATATCATGTTTTTTAACATATTTGAATTGAAACGCTTTACTACATTCAGGTACATTTGCTTCTAAAAGAGATTTAGCAATGGGGGTAGAAGAGTTTAGGGCTTTTGTCAGAGTAGTAGGCACATTAGTGAAAAAATTCTCAAACTCATTTGCAACATCTTGGTCAGTGTTTGTCATCCTTCCGCCAATGTCCAACTTAAAATCAATATTTTTGTTAAAGACTTTACCAGTTTCAGCATTTATTATTTTCCAAGTGGCTTTAATTTTATCATTACTATTCTGTATTGTAGATTTAATGTGTAAGGACTTCGCCAATATACAAACTCTTTTAAATATCTTTGAGTAATTTTTAACGTAAGCCTTAAACTCCTCTGAAGTATGAAACTGTCTCTCTGCGTACAACTCGTAAAGTTTTCGTCTGCTTCTATGAATGCCGACCGTGGCCCAGTCACTGAACTCACGCTTGCCTGATACCACCATTGATTTGGACGTGAAAATAGATTGAAACTGTTCATTAAGAACTGAAAAAAAGTTGTTGTATAATATGTTTGCATCCATATCACATGGTAGAAATGGCATGACGTTAGCCAAATTCAATTTAAGTTTCTCTAGTCGAACGGCAGTTACTGGCACATATGTTATTTTTCTTTTGGGTATTGGTTTTTTTACTATTACAAAATTGACTAACTGGCCACTATGATCTGATTGCAATTTGTTTATAACAGATTTGCTAATAGCAGTAACGTCTTCGGATATGAAGATGTTATCTATGCAGGTTGCAGTAGTTTCAGTAGTTCTGGTAGGCTCCAGAAACAAATTAGTTAGTTTGTGTGATTGAGACAAATTTAAAAGTATGGTGGAGAAAGAAGATACTTTAAGTAAATCAACATTAAAATCCCCACATACAATCAATTGCTTTTTTGATTTTGCTAGTTTTGCTAACATTGCATCTAATATGTCAAAAATTTCTTAAAATTGTACGGCTTTGGTCGTCTGTACACACATGCTATTATTAACTGCTCCAGTTCTACACAAGCTATTTCAGTTACACATTCTACAGACATAGATACGATATCTTTTCTTTCTTTATATTTTAGCTGTTTATTCAATAAAATAAGAGAACCTCCTTGCTTCGTATTTACCCTGCAGAATGAGCTGCCAACCTGGTGATTGCTGAAACTGAACATGAGCTCGTGAGCCCGGAGGTGATGTTCAGATAAGCACACAATATCAATATTTTCAGAGTTCATATACAGTTCCAGTGTTAGTCTTTTGCCCTCTGCAAAGCCACGGATATTCTGATGCACCAGGTTGATTTTACTTACATAGTTTATTTTACATTTTTTTATTTTAGGGCAATTATTAAGGTAATTATGATTATTCGACTCATCGGATAGCGCAAATAAAAGTTGACTATTACAGCTAGAGGATACCTCCATTGTCGCAGAATCTATTTTAGACAAACTAACATTTATGTCATTGTGTTTAATGCAAGAGCGTGCCTCTTTTGTCTTAAAAGTTAATTTAAATTAGGTGGATATGAACAATTACCCAGTGTCAAATTATTATATTGAAGTCGGTTACAATGCTCAATAGAAGCATTTTGGGTAGCCAAGTTATTGGCTGTAGTTTTAAAAAAATAATGTAGCGAAATGGCTACTTGTCTTTTAATATAATCTGAAAGCTTATGCTTACCCTTCGTCAAATAATAATTATTACTAATAATATTGTTTATGTCAATAACATTGAACTTCTTACTGTAACAAGATATAGAGTTCAATGTCAAGTTTATGTTATATCTTAGCCTATTTTCCGCAGCTGGCAAGTCATTGTAGTAGGGAAGTGTAAACATTACAATTTTGTTTATATCGAGTGAATCTAACGTATCACAATATTGAATAAGGTCTCTTTTGGTTAGACTTCCCCTATTTCCCATAAAAATAACAAGATTATCGCTTTTATTAAATTTATAGTTACTAATGCGCTGCATTATCTGTAAATAAGATGCAGATGGCATACAAAAGTTAAAGTAGGACTGTCCCTCCGAGTTAACATTTAATCTGATCCCAAGATTCGATCCAACCTCATCACAGAAGATAACTGTTTGATTTTTATTATTATTAGAAACAACACACAACTGCTGATTCTGGCTACTTGGTGGCAGTGAGGGTGAGTTGGGACTATTTACTGGCACTGGTGCTGGCTGGTTGCAGTGTTCACAACCGAAACCGTTTTGATTTAAAGATTCAAAACTGCATATTCAGAATTAGTTTTAATTAAATTGTCCATTGCCAGCGAATACTCCCTAATAATATCCTGTGATTTGATATACATGCTATTTATTGAATCAAGGGAGCTTTGAAGGTTTTTAAGTTCTAATTCATATTGGAGTATTTCTGTCTCATGTTCCCTTTGACTATTTTTCAATTGTAATGTACAAATATCTAATTTATCTAATAATTCTTTTCTGTTTTTGCAATTTTTAACATTTTTAGTAAATTTCCTAAGGTTATTTATTAAGTTTGTATTTTTTTTAATTACTTTGTTCGATTTCAAGTATTTTTTTAGTTTTTTACTGCTACAATTACCCAGGCGCAGCTTGTTTGACAGTGCATGGCTAGGAGTGTCCTTTGTAAGGTCTATTACATGGGATTTTGCAGCAGTAACCAACTGCGGAGACTGTCCTATGAGCTCATCAAATAATGATTGGTTCTGCTGAGCAGTCATCTGGTATGAGGCATCCCGGAGGCGTGAAATATGCTGATGGGCTTCACAGAGTTCCTGTTCTAACTCCGATATACGTCGCAGGGCCAGTTCATACTCAGCAGAACATTTATCGAACCTATCTAACATAGTTTGTAGACTGTCCCGCTCTGATCTGACCTCTTCTAAATGTAAATTTAACTTTGACAACTCGGTTTTTAATTTACCATTTTGTGTTAATGTTGAAATTAGTACATTCTCATTGTCTTCTCTCTCAGCATTTAATTGGGAAATAAGGTCTTTGCTGGATTTTAGTTCCTGCAAAGTTAGCTGTAATTTTTGTTCGGCATGAATTCTACGAGTCGTCATTTTGAATATACGGTATTAACTAATGAACAAAGATTAATTTAATTGCACGATATTTGTTTAGCATAAAGCGATGACAATGAAAAACGACTACTACCTACCTACTTTTAGACGTGAAATAGGTTACCGGTCTGTCAATGTTGTTAAAGAATTTGTGATTATTTACCTGTATGTTACGCCGTAGAATATACCGTAAATGTATACACACGTGAACTGTCGGCAAAAATAAATTCACAACACAATAATTCACTAAGAATATAGATAATTATATTCGAAAGAATCTCACTGACAGAACGACACCGTACCTACTCGATTTACACAAAATTTGTACACTAAAACTGGATACTGTTACATGAATTATACATTAATCGGTAGATAATTACATAAATTAGCGATGAGATCGAAAATTGGGCACTATAATCAATAATTAATACAATAAAATTGAAATAAATAGAAGACTTATTTCAAACAGCTGTTGGCTCGTAGGGTTGCCAGCCAGTGCCAGTAAGTATACTTATTAAATTCGAAGTCCTGAATGACTAATTGATTGACTGACTAAACTATGTAGGTGTCAACGCAGAGCCCAAAACCACTGGTCCGAGGGACATCTTGAAATTTGGAGAGTGTGTTCTTTGTCGTGAATAGGTATTCACTAAGAAAGGATTTTTTGAAATTGCATTGAAAGTGCAACCGCGGGACGTATAAAACGTATCTATAAGGCCTCTGATACAAGATCTGCAAAGTTAAAGAACTATAAACATAAGGTTGGCAGACTTCATCACGAGGGAAATACAAGCACCATTAGCAAATGCAGCTCCATTTTTTATTGCAGGTGGTACATGTTTTTAGATTGACTTAGAATTCTGTGCACTATTACTCATTTTATGTCGATTTTAAACCCAGCAGACTTCAGAATAGTAATATGACGATATAAGTGGCGCGATTATTTACCAACATTATAATTTTTAATATAAGTTAGGTTTGTACTTACACGATTTAAAATGCTCGCCTACAAGAAATTAGTTCGTCGTTATTATTTAAACTAGGTACTAGATCGCGTTGTAGTTAATTCTAGATTTGAATTTTCGACGACGTTTCGGCAACGGGTTAAACCAGGCGTGGTCGCGAGAAAGACTCAAGGAAAGCTAATAATGATGGACAGAAATTGTGTAAGTTTATAAAAAAATATATTGATTTTAAGACTCAAAGGTAGGTGTGCCCTGAGACCCTACTTTATTTCGTCCATTTAGAACTTATCGGTCGATCCGACCGATAATTTTCTTTTCTTTTGCTATGTGCATTATTATAACGGATGTTTAAGGCATAAGTTTTGTACTTTTAAACAGATATTCAAACCTTAAGGTTTAAGTTTGACCACTATCATATCTGATGGTAAGTGTAGAATTGTGGTAAATTTGTCATAACATTATCAATTAACAAAATATCGGTTGACTAATAATCCGTAGTCTACATGGCCTTTCAAAGGTAAGCGATCGTTTATTTTATCGGTTTTACCGGGAATTTCCTAGTTTTTTAAATTGGATCCTGTAATAAGTGCAGTAATAAACTTTGATGTACTTATTACCTACTTGAAAAACCTAATAAATAAAATAAAAATTAGGCAAGTGCGTGTCTTGTGAGGCAGGGTAGGGTTTCGTAGTTTTGTTTAAAATAACACGAATTGGAATTTGGGAAAAGACGTTTCAACTTACAACCTTGTATGCCTACCTATGTAATTTTGAATGAAATTTATTCAATCTTTTACCTTATAATTTTCTTTTAAATACATAACTTACTCTTAAATTTAAAAAAAACACTTAGTTGTGTCAATTTTCCTTTAAGCTTAGTTATATTCTGTATTATGCACTTCTACCGTGAGTACATACATATATGACGTATCCAGGCACAGCCATTAATCTGCGGAGCAAAGCTAGTATAAAATGTAATGAAAATGAAACCGTACTCCTTCGTTACCGTACTCCTTCGAAACGGCTTTACCGATTTTTACCAAATTTTATATGCGTATTCAGTAGGTCTGAGAATCGGCTACTATCTATAATTTATAAGGCAAAACAACGTTTGCCGGGTCAGCTAGTTTGTTTATAGTATTTGGAGCTATTAAGTAATATTATAACTTTTAATTAAGACTATTATTAAACTGTGCAATTAGGTTGCTTTTCTGTATAATTACATAATATTACATTAAATTATGCATTTATAAATAAATAAATTCTCTGAACAACACACAGAGCCATCTAACCCCGTGGTAAGCGACTAAGCTTGTGTTACGATGCCTAGACAACGGATATAATACTTATATTTATTTTTCTTTTGTAAATACATTTATTTGAAATATTTTACAAGGAGAAATACATCATCAAAAATCCTCCCATGACAGGATTCGAAACTGTGCCCCTCGCTTGCCGGGCGAGTGCGCTACCACTGCGCCACACGGGAACCCACGTGTCATGGCGAATTTATGATTATGATCTCTCACTTGTTTTTTGTTTTACCGACTAAGGCTCGGTTTGAACGCCATCTACCAGAACAGTTTTACAACTATTGACTGGTTCGGATGGTTAACTTTACAGTTAACACATCCGACATGAGATGTCGTTCTTTCTCCTATTTAATATTCCTTATGTTTTTATTGCTCAAGGCATTTTTACTTGAAATATTTTACAAGGAGAAATACATCATCAAAAATCCTCCCATGACAGGATTCGAACCTGTGCCCCTCGCTTGCCGGGCGAGTGCGCTACCACTGCGCCACACGGGAACCCACGTGTCATGGCGAATTTATGATTATGATCTCTCACTTGTTTTTTGTTTTACCGACTAAGGCTCGGTTTGAACGCCATCTACCAGAACAGTTTTACAACTATTGACTGGTTCGGATGGTTAACTTCAAACCGAGCCTTAGTCGGTAAAACAAAAAACAAGTGAGAGATCATAATCATAAATTCGCCATGACACGTGGGTTCCCGTGTGGCGCAGTGGTAGCGCACTCGCCCGGTAAGCGAGGGGCACAGGTTCGAATCCTGTCATGGGAGGATTTTTGATGATGTATTTCTCCTTGTAAAATATTTCAAGTAAAAATGCCTTGAGCAATAAAAACATAAGGAATATTAATACATTTATTATTGTATATTTATACATCTAGATGTACAGCGCGACAAAAGGTATAGGCATCAGCTTACTGTTCAGTTGTGGAGACCTTATAAGGCAACGCTGGTTTTCACCTGCCCCCTAATTTTTGGAAGCAAGAATATTTTTTATTATATCGATATCATTGGTCGCAGGACCGTGTTACGTGAGTTACATCACGAAACGTTAAGTGATACCTATTTACATAAACATGTTTAGCTTTTAGATAAAACACTTGTAGGTATCGTAAACATTTTTTAACAGTAAAACCTTCGATCATATATAAACTATAGATACACGGTCCCATACAAAATCGAAATCAAAAATCGGCACTACTTCAACGCTTACTTATACGGACATAGTACGGTTTAATGTAAACCTTAATAACTGGGCAATAAGGTTGTAAAACACTTATGCACGACTGACAGCGAAACAAGGCATATCGGCTGAAGTATGCCTTGTTTTGACGGCTCCATTTCTAGAGCGGCGACCGTGCATCTATAGTTTATATATGATCGAAGAGTAAAACCCATTTTTATGACTATACAGGTAGCATTATTATGACCAAAACATTTTACCTAAAGAAGTTGAAATATGTACCTATAGTTGCTACCCTAGGCAGTTGACTCAGCTTAAAAGGTTACTTTTCTCGTAAAATAAGTTTGTCGACAGCTGTAAATTTTGACATCAAAGTGTTGATGTAGGATAGATACTTCGTTTTTTAATTGTAGACTGTAATTTGTCACATTTTTCTGAAAAAAAAAAAAAATGTCAAATACCTACAAAGAACCAAACCGTCAGATCGTGGTCTACAATAACAAAACCATGTAGATATACATTCTTGCATGCGACCTAACTTTATTTCAAAGTTCTTATCAATTTATTGATCACAAGCAAATTCCCTGGGAATAGCTTGGTTTACCCGCGTAAGTCCCGAGACTTACTCGGGTAAAACCCGATATTTCCACGGTATCGGACCATGGAAATATCGGGATCAAAAGTATGTAACTCCTCAATAATGTAGCTTTCTATTGGTGTAAGAATTTTTGAAATCGGTCCAGTAGTTTCTGAGATTACCCAGAAAAAACATACATACCATTTTACCAACGTTACCTCTTTATAACATTAGTAAGATTACAGTTGTATGAAATCAATAAATTACAAGAACGATAGAATGTGTGTGTGTGTGTATAAGGATGAGTATCAGAGTATCACATCTGTTCTAGACGCGTTTTCGGACAGGCTATAGTGTATCCTATTTATGATTAGGCATAATATGGACTTATGCCGGGAAGTGAACGCGCCAAAACAACTCTGGTACCGCACACAGGAGATGCGGAAGATGGCTTCTCTACCAGCCTCAGCGAGATTTTTGTAAGCTCCTTTTTGAGGGACGAGTGTTGACCTGCTTTATTGCTCCGGTACCTGTCTGGACATCTACTCGTATAAATACGATAATAATGGACGTTACTATTAATAATAGGGACGACGTAGCTTGGGCCAAAGTTTAAGTATGTCATTCCGTCTAAAGTGTTTAGATTTTCCGCGAAAAATAGAAAGCATCAAAATAGGTATGAACTCATTAACAACAACGACAAAAGTGTAACATCAGACAAAATTTAATGAAAAAATTCCGAGCACAGAAAATCTAAAACTAAGTTATTTAAGAGGGAGAACGTCGCGTCGCTTACAATAATTTGCGTTGCTCAGCGGGACAAAAAGAAATAATAAGTCAGGTTATTAAAAAGTTTTATGCTAAAACTTAGCAGTTTTTTAGTCCTGGTGAGGTATAACTGGCTTATGCCTCACCCGGGATGGCCGGCAACTCTTTTAATTTTCCTCTTTTTAAGTTATTTTGAAACAAAACGCTGTTATAACAGGATTTTAAGTATATAAGTTGTCAACTTGATAATAGCAAACTATTGCAACTGTGACAGATAAATACAATTGCAAATATTTGTCAAAAATACAATCTAAGTAAATCTACTTAGATTGTATTTTTATAGGAAATCGATCGGATGTTAGTGTAATTTTCTCTATTATCTAATAATTATTAATTGTTTTTAATCCGGTTAGGTTTCACATACGTTATTAGAAAACTAAATTATGAAATACCAGTACTTATATTCTTTTTAAATTTTATCGATGTACAAAATCTGCAAAACAAACAGTAACTTCACTTATTAAAAAAACTCCTAAAATATATTACCGACTGGTGTAATTCAAAATAATGAATACAAGCACATAACGACATACGAAGCAGGTGAAAAAGGAGCAAAACAAATTTAATTAGGTTATTTACAACATAAGTACAAATTAAGATGTCCCAAGGTATCGTATAGAGTGGCAGAAGTTCAAAGGAACTCACCGAGAGTATTATTAAATGATCCGACAGATACATTTTTAAATTTGTTGACGCCCGAGTCACGTTTCAAGGATTTTGAGAACTGCTTCAAAAACGCTATTAGGTCGATCGTTAAACTTTGAATGAGTGACATCTAACACAAAACCAATTTTCTTAAAACCGTGACATTCAGATTAATTCAACTAACCAACTTTAACACTACGAGATAGAGTATAAAATTTTTCATCTTCACGAAATTAAGAGTTTAAGTGTAATGGTCACAGTGAGTTGTCGACTGCACTGTCACAGAATACTTTTTGGATCATCACTCGTATTTGATGTGTTTTAAGAAATGGTGTGGATTAATTTTAGTTTTAATAGGAATGAGACGCGTTTGAAGCAGGGCGGGCGTAGTCAGAGTTCAGAAACGGTTAAGTCCAATTTATAGGACTTTTATAGGTGGGACTATGAGAGAGTCCACACGTTTACTTAATTTGGACTGAAAGTTAATGTATCTTTATACAAATTCTTGAAATAATATTCGAGTTTCTCTGGATATTGCCTAATTCCCCTAATTATTATTTTATTTATTTAGAATTCCAAAATCCTTATGAATTCGACATGTCGATTGTAATTTAGTGTTGTTAGAAAAGATATTCAAATAGATAAATGTAATGAATACATCTGAAAACACTAAAAACCAAAAGACTGAAGTATACTAATTGTAGACTATGATTTGACACATCTTAATGAAGAAAAAATGACAAATACAAAGAATGAAAATAAAAACGAAGTATAGGCCACATCAAATCATTAAGAAGCCTGACATCGTGATGACCTAAAAAATCAAAAACTAGATTTTAAAATAGAGTCTCAGTTTTATTGTATTCAAAATTCAAATAAGATGAATAAAATAAAACTAGAACAATTACAAGGCAAATAAAATTCCCTGATAGAAAAAGGAACAGTGTTTCTCAAGGTTTATTTATCGATATATCGTGTAAAAGATTAAGCTATAAAGCTGGTATTGTAGTTGGCGCGATGCTGAGCACTGCGGGTAGTCGTCTTAGTACATTACCTTTTACAACCTTTGAGTGCTTGCGTAGACAAAATAGTTGCATGTATTTAGATACATTATTTTGAAAAGACTTCGACTTCCGGTGAATCTAATTTAGAAAACAAAAAAAAAATAGTAATTAGCCATTTATTCAATAAAACAAGTCAAACATTTTACATAAACAATAAATCACAAAAAAGAAAAAAGACTTAAAACCTAGAAAAAAAAAATAAGAAGTTGTCGGCGCCGCCCTCCCGCGGCATTGTGCCCAAAACGCTGGCAGCGTTCCCACGCTGGATAGCTAAGCTAACCCGCTGGGACAAGAAATTACCAGCCCTGGGATCACCAGACGCCTCGACAAAACGCGCCGACAAGTCCCTAAGAAAAACCTTACTACTAGGCCCACAACACCCAATGGTCTCAAAACCCAAAGGAGTGAACAAGTAACAGCCAGGGATGTCTGCATACTTCTGCAAACAATTAGATTCATTACATTTATCAATTCAATGGTAAACACGGAATCAGATGCATTAATGGTTTAAGAAAGTAATTAGTAATCATCCACCACTAAGAAGCAGTAGGTACTGACTGCATTAGTAAATTAGAATACATTCTATTTACTTATTACAAACTTCATAACATACGAATTTATTAAGAACTTCTTCTTTTTCAATTAAAAATACATAATAATTAAACCATATTCCCAGTTTCATCTCTTTAAGGAGCCCGAATTCCGATTTCTTGTTTTTGCTTCTCCAATTCTCACGATCTTCAACATCCCATGTAGGTCATTTGCACGCATCATCAGCATCACTAACTATATTGCACTTAATTTAGGCGCGACAGTATAAGGTAAACGTATTTATCGAAACATTTGCGTCTATGCAAGGGACCTTAAAAACATGTGGGTTTACAATCTTACAACGGGAACACACCACGATACCCTATAACAACTGTTTAAATTCAAAATTATTGCATGTTAGATTTGTCTAAAACGTTTTTTCGGTGCTTAAACTTTACCGGCCCTTTTTAAGCTAGGGCAATTAAAGCCATTTTAAAACGTCTCCCGTAGAAATTATTATTAGTACCTATTATAATTTCTTTACGTTCAATGTTATAATGTCTCTACATTATATTATGCGTATCATTATTTTGGACGCTCGAAATTTCTAATTTCTGAAAGATATAAATAAAGTTACAATCTAAAGAAATCAGTATAAAAATAAAGCACCCACCTGCTCTAAAGTTATTATAGGTTCAGTGCGTTCAAACTTATGGGATCTCAATTCAGGTATTTGTCAGGAAAGCACATAGAGCTGAAGTGAATAATTCAAAGTATAGCCAGGACTCAATACTTAGTTTAACTACAGTTCAAGTTGCAATTAAAATTGTTTATCGAGATATAATACTAAAATAAGACAAAAGTATCAAATACCATGAATTGAGATATAAGTCATCAAATACATGTTGAACAAAATTAGTCTTTAAATCAACATTTCAGTAATTTACAAGCTTTAAAAATTACAGCTGGAAGGTCACTTTGACAATTTCCTTACTAGTAAGTACTTGTTCATAGGTTACTGAACGTACATATTTACTTACGATTGTTCAGTTCAACGAGCTCCTGAGTCAAAGTAACGACTTTATCTTTCAAATAATACCTACTTAAGAGATCATACTCAATGCATATTTAACGATATTCAATTTATGACCTCAGAGAATCGGACGACTAAAAATTATAAAGATTCCACAATTTATTGCCTTCCAGTTTGTATAATCCTCTTACCGTTCGAGAACTTATTAAGTGTGGGCCTAAATGCTGATATATTTTTCTCGTGTAGTGAGCTCGAACCAATGGCGTGGAAGTATTTTTGAGTAGGTATCTAACACGTTTTAAATGTTTGCTAATGTAAAAAATAGGATGACATAAATCGACACTAAAATTAATGTAAAGAAAAGATTTTTGGCTACCATAGTCCATCGTATTCAACTTGGGCGCGATAACTTATGGGCAATTTTTATTATTTCGATGTTCCGACATTATGTCTTCGGTTCGAGGTTCGAGTTAAACCACAGGCCGCTGCTAGTCATGAATTAGCTTTGACGTGCATTATACCTCCTCCTTATGTCAGTTAGAATGTATGTGATTAAAAATAATGAAAGAGAGTACATTAAAATGAATGTCTTAATATGATACGTAATAATAACTTAAGGCGATAAAAGTTCGAAGCTCACATCATAATGACTAAAATGATTATCATCAACAGAACGGTTAACTTCGCCATTTATCAAAGACAAACTGACAAATAATAAATATAATTTAGTAAGTAACCTTTACATATCGAGCTAAAGAATCACCGCTCATCGTTAGTAGATTAATATCAAACGATGATCGTATAAACAAATGATGAAAACGATCGGTCAACGACCCGAGCTGTCAGATAAAGATTTTATAGTATCAAGAGTCCGACAACAGAATCTATCGGATGAATAATAACTCATTGTCTTATTTTTTTTAAACTAATCACTTTATTGTTCTACCATTATAATCAATTATTCGATTAGGTTTCATATAAACGACGCGACGGTATCAATTCCGTCCAATATACAGAGTCATTCATTAATTCGAAAGCCATATGTAAATTTATTTTCATATCATCGGCTCCTCTTTGTTTTAACGAAATTATTTACTGATGCTGTTACGTTAATGTTCATCTCATTAACAAACTAATATCCCATAATGGACATTCCATTTTGATCGCCTACCGAATTTTATGGTCGTCAAAATTCTTATGATGACGGCATCAACAAATCATTAGAATACAAAATGATGATCAAAAGTTTTGATTAATCCGCAATCAATATGGACAAGTTTTTGTTTAGTTTAGGCTAGCTTTTGAAGAACTATTGGCTTTAATATCGGTAAGATTAGACCACCTCGTCGTCGTTAATACGTTTACAACCTTTCCGCTCATTAACCGACAATCTTGAAACGATTAAGTTGTAACATGTTTCAAAATACCTACTTGCTTGTACCAATTAAAAGTTTTTTTTTGTTAAAGACTCTCACGCCTCGCAGATAGATACGAATCTTTATAATACAAAGAATTATTGTTTGTATTATTTCTTAAAACCCCGTTTATCTAAACATCTATTTTGACTATTATTTTATAAAACTCCATTATTTTACGATTTGATTAATGGTTTTTATCATTACGACGGCTCAAAAACTTATAGCGCGTCATGCTTTCCTAACAGTTTTAAAACAAAATTGAGCAGCATCAGCGGGACGTCAAGGAGTAAAATTTGTCAAAAGATTGTCCATCATGCAATTTATTTGGGAACCTTATTTTATTTTGCGACTTGGTACAGGGTACTGAAAAAGGGACTGTAGGGTGAGGTTTTTTGAAGATTTATGAAATAATTTTGTTTGGGTGATTTTAGATTTCAAAGGATCGAGTTTGAGCATGGAAAAGTGTCAAATTGATCGTGTAGTTCGGTCACGTTTCGGACCCTTTGGTCAGATATCGGAAGTCGGTTTTGTGTAACTAAACCAATCAGTCGTCCATTGTCTCATATCAATACCTTTATACCAAACTAATAGGTTAGGTTTAGTATAAAATTGTACTGTTTGTTAGAATATGGATTATAAAATATAGGATTTTAGACAAAATTGTCCAAATTTTGTCATAGTTAAAAAAAAAATTTACAATTTTATTGTTACTCCAAAACTATCTTAATTGCTAGAAAGCTAGATGTTGAAGTCATAGTAGGTACTACCAAGCTGTAGTAATATTGCAACTTCTCCATTATTAATCTCATAAAATTTGTCCCGTTCCGTCACTTAATATTTTTTATTTTCAATTTGTCTTATTGAAATTTTGTATGTAATTCCCATTTGTCCAATAGAAGTAGTGTATTAATCACTCAAGACAAAAAATAAACAAAAAACGTTTGTACGAAAACATTTTTTTGTTTTTTTGGGTGGTTTATGAAAATTGAAAATATTATAATTTCTTTACATAGGTATCAAAAACGACGTTTGGTCAACGGTAACATTCTGTAATGTTACTGTTGACCGACTTATTTAATTAAGTATGCTATTATTGTTCATTAAAGTTTGTTGATATTTATACAACGGTATCTTAAGTTGATGCCGCTTCCGGAATACAGAGTAGAAGTAATAAAATAAAATATTTGAGCAATAAAATTAATTTCATGTTGATTATAGACCGCTACATGAAGTTTCCTAATTTATTATTAATAACTTATGACTTGAATTAACTGAGTAGAAAGAAGACTTAGAAAATTGTGTTGAGAAATTGATCTTTAAATAACTTTTATACACTTATGAAATTTTTACTTCTTTAAACGTTTTATTTATTTTATAGCCATGAGTCTACTAAGTAATGTCTTTTTTTATATTTTAACCAGTCATTTTACAATTTTTGATAGTAGGTATTGACCTAATTTTACCCACAGAGATAGCATACATTGAAGGAAGGACAGTGGAATATGTAAAATGTTTCTTCTGCTCTTTAACAACTAACAAAGATTTTACGTTAAGTCTAAAACGCTGTTAGCTCTACTTAAAATATGTACAGTTCTATGACCCTGAAATAAACCGAAGTCCTGAAAATGTTAAGGACTTTGTAGGACAAAAAATTGTGTCGCTGTTGCTTGTCGCTGCCATTTGTAACTCTACTATGTTTTGCGGTAAGGGTCCGTGTATTTATACTCATAAAGATTCTCATCTATATTACGTAGAGCCTTGCGGCAATACGGTCGCATTTTTGTAGTTCAACTTTGATAATACATCTTGATATAAACTCTTTGTATAGCAAGACCAAGAACCTAATCTTTTTTGTTTGCGGTCATCCTTTCACTTTATTTTATGTTGACACAACAATTTCTGCGTTTATCTTTATTACGGTAATAGTTGTAAAAATGTGGTACAGTATTATGTGCGTAAAAATGTCGCAACTTTCTGTCTGATGATGGTTACACCCATGATGGTTCCGCTTTCGGATTTTATATTATTAGCGGAACTATGGCGGAACTATTTTAATTTATTTGAATTATAGTTCATTAAGACCTCTTTTTTAAGAGGAGAAAAAATGCTACATTTTAAACCATATCATCAGGTGAGTTATTTGTTATATTTGTTACATTTACCGTCTATAAAAAAGACGAGCAAATTGATAATATTGATAAGTAGTAGTATAGTAATGTATTCTTAAAACCAACACAAATTTGTTAAATTACACACCTAAAGAAACTGAAAAAGCTGAATCGAAACCATTCAAAATATTTTACTCGAATGCAGGCAGTGGTTTTCATAAAAATAAGGGGCCAGTAGAAAGAAGAAAATATCAATAAATAAGAGAAAAATAGTAACATTTTCCTGGCAAAGTTTACCTAAGTATCGGACGATCGAACTAACCACGGGCTATGCAGAAGCCACAGGGATGTTTCTACTATGCGATTTTAACTAATAAATAAAGGTATCCGATAATCTGATAACTTATCTTTGATGAACACTAATTATATTGACCATCAATCATCATCTTACATTAGCATTGCTCCACGATTTGAACCGCGTAAGTCACGAATCCACGAAGGTCCCGTTTTCGGTCCACTTTTCATTTGAGTAAACCGGGTTTACTAACGCGTTAACGTTATCAGATTATTATCATCTTCATCCAGTGCCATCTTCTAACTTGGTGAAAGTATTTGCGATCTTTAGCTGCAGTTTTGAGTTGATGGTTGTTAAGGCCAGTCAGAAGCGGACGTCTTTAAAAGATAGATAGATTAAGTATTTATTGTAACACCAATATTAAAAATACAATTCAAGGAAATACATAAAACAACTTATATTTAGGTGGCACAATGGGCGGCCTTATCGCTTAAAAGACTGATCTTTTAAATCGTCGAACCACGACAGCTTCTGCTTACCTTGAATTATTATCACAAGAGAAAATACGATACGCGTTCCACTTTATGTTTTAAAACATCTCATCAAAGACATTGCTAACACAATCTAGATACAGTTACCTGTACTTACGTAATGGAATTATTTCGATGTTCCTGACACTTTATATAGCTGCTGTAAATTCGTTCCTCCATTCATCTGGCGGTGTCAAAGTAGGTTCACACATCAACACCAATTTGTCGGTCGGTTAATATGTGAAGTGTGACGATTTGGGCTTGCTGTTAAACACACTACTGTTTTGTTCGCATTTTATAGTCGTTAATCCTTTACGACTCTTAAAAGCACTAAAGCTTAAAAAAATATTATAGCATTGAAATCTTTGACAATCTCATTCTAAGTCGACAGAAGAAAGAAAACAGAAGAAAAATCTAGAACATATATATGTTATAGGCAATGTGTATAATCCGGCATTGTATAGAATGCCTAGGCATAGTATACATTGCCTAAAACGTTCAGGCAATGTGTATAATACGATTCATTTCATACATTGCCTAGGTATTGTATAAATGCCCGAAGCGCATCAGGCAATGTGTATAATGAACGACGGCAGCGGTCGCCGAAGCGCCTAATACTAAAAATAAAAACATTATTAACATTTATTTCATATACAGTGCGATTTTTATACATCACGCCTTTTTTATTTACAGAATAAGGCGTTTTGGCGACCGCTGCCGCGGCACGCTCGCATCGCTCGCTCGCCAAAGCGCTGCGTGTAATCATGTTCTAACATTAACCTAACCTAACCAAGTCGGGGTGCTCCGTTTAGTTTTTCCGTGCTTTAGATAGTTAGATAGCATCGGGATTTTAACTGTAAATATTTTAATATTAGATACCTATTTGAATACGTACCCCCCAAACCCCCTGCTAATTGCTATCTAGCGCCTTATTCTGTAAATAAAAAAGGCGTGATGTATAAAAATCGAAACGCTGTATACGCAAAAAAACACGTTACATACATTACCTATGCGTCAACCGGCATTCTATACAATGCCTAGGTATTCCATACATTTCCTAGGTAAAGTGTAAAATAGTTTGAACATTCAATATCATTTCACACATTGCCTGGACGACCCCGGCATTCTATACAATACCTAGGAAATGTATAGAATGCCTGCATTATACACATTGCCTATAACATATATATTTTGAACACACTTACCTAACATGCTAGTAGGTACTTAATTGAACCAAAGGGTCGAGGGTCGACAAAGATTGTTATTGTTATTTTCACCTGTTGTTGTTGAAGAAATCTGATAGTGTAAACGTCCCGGCAGCACATGCATCGAATGTGGGTACATAATATTGGTTAATATCGGAAACGGCCACACGGCGCCTCTGGTCTAAATTTGTACCATTCCAAAATACGCTTACTCCAACACATTATCCCGTTTTATTACCTATAAAAGTCAGGCGAAACGTACTACATTTGTGCCGCAGCCCTTATTTTCAGAACCTAATAGCGTTTTCTTTATTGGCTCTCTGGCCTTAGGTATATTTTATAGCATTAGCCATGCATAGATTTCGGCGATCGGATTTATTTCGCAGCCTAACCGATAAAATTTCATTTTATATTTTTAATTCTTGTTCGTGATATTTCGCTAATATGTCAACTTTTATTATTTCATAAAAATATAATATGGTCGGTAAAATTTATTGACGATAATCTTATAACACAAAAGTTTTTTTATTGGTAGTAGCAAATATGATTCTCGAATTGCTGATCTATTCAAGGTGTGTCGTTAGGAGAAGATATAAATTTTTGATCAATAACTTTTACGACGTACCTTATTGAGTTTGTTGATCATGTTTCAATGACTGGTTTAAATATAAAGAAATAAAGTCACTTACGTAATACGGATTTTTTTCGATATAATTCGGCTTAAGAGTCCGTTCTTAAAATGTTTAAGAAACGACGGTATTTTTTTTTAAATGAAAAAAAAAAACACAGATGGTTTTTTTTAATAATTTTGTATTAAAACCTATTTAACCAAAATTTCAATCTGTACCAATATCATAATTTTTAACATTTACTTTTTTGGGGAATAACATTAGTTAGGTATTAAAAAAACGCAGACCAATAATACTTATTAATCCCTCTAAGATTATTAATGCAAAAGTTTTGATGTTTCTATTTAATCACGAAAAAACGACTAAACCGATTGCGATGATACTTGGTACGCAGATAGCTGGAGACCGGGAATAACAAATGGGAAATTCTTATCCCGATGTTCCCACGGGATTGGGACTTAGGCGAGTGAAACCGTGGGTAACATATACCTACTGAATCAATTTCGATCAAAAATTTCGCTGCTCCATAATAAATAGCTTCATACCTGCCACCGGATTTCAGTAACGTGATACTGAATTATTCACCTGTAATAAATCAGTCCCGTTAAGTAAGTAGCACTGCCATATGTTTATGTCCGTACCCATAATGTAATTTAATTAACAACTTTTTGCTACAAAGATATTTAATGGTTTTAAGGGGTTTGTATATCTATCTCAAAAGGTAAATAAAGGAACCCTTATAAGATCACTCTCTGGACCGTGTGTTTTGTCATAAAATTGTTATTTTTTATCGTACTTGGTCCGAAATAATTACTCTCTCTTTTTTACTCCGAAGCGTTCAAAAATCTTGAATAATATAAAAATGTATGTTATATTATACTCGAATATCCGTTGTCTAGTACCTTAGTCACTTAGTTTGGGGCAAGATGGCGCTGTGTGCAACGTCCTGCAATACTCATTATTTCAACTTAACTGACAGAGGGTCAGGGACAATAAAGTTTTCAACTACCCTACGTTCATAATTTTATTCTATCAGAAAGGCTACACAATAGTAGATTGTATAACAAGGGAGCAAAATAGTATTTTTACGGCGAGGGCGTTACTTTGAATCACGAGCAAAGCGAGGAATTCTAGAATAGAATCCCGAGCGTAGCGAGGGATTCTAACGTAGAATTCTGAGCGCAGCGAGGGATTCAAAGTATACATCGCCCGAGGCAAAAATAATTTGCTCTCGAGTCATATACTCTACTTTTCATCCCCTTCTATGAGAAAATAAATAAGATATGGTGTTACGTAATTCTTGAATATACCTATTTACTTAAACCAAAATGTTGGGTATAAAATTTTAATATCACGTTTATTATACAGAAGCCCTCTATAAATATTTGTTGGTTGTTATAGCGGCTACAGAAATACATCTGTGAAATATCATATAAATGGTAAAAAAATTAGCAAAATAAATAAAACAAATGAAACTAACGAAACTAACGGAACTAACGAAACTAACGAAACTAACGAAACTAATGAAACTCATGAAACTAATGAAACTAATGAACTAATGAAACTAATGAAACTCATAAAACTAATGAAACTAATGATCCTAATGAAACTAATGAAACTAAAGAAACTAATGAAACTAATGAAACTAATTAAAACAATTAAACTAATGAATCTAATGAAACTAAAGAAACGAATGAAACTAATGAACTAATGAAACTCATGAAACTAATGAAACTAACGAAACTAACAAAACGAGCGAAACTAACGAAACTAACGGAACTAATGAAACTAATGAAACTAATGAACTAATGAAACAAATGAAACTCATGAAACAAATGAAACAAACGAAACCAATGAAACTAATGAAACTAATGAAACTAATGAAACTAATGAAACTAATGAACCTAATGAAATTAATGAAACTAATGAACCTGATGAAACTAATGAAACAAATGTAACTAATGAAACTAATGAAGCAAATGAAACTAATGACACTAATGAAACTGAAACTAATGACACTAATAAAACTAATAAAATAAATAAATTCTGTGAACAACACACAGCGCCATCTAGCCCCGTGGTAAGCCAGTAATTCATATAATTTACGTTTGATTTCTATGAATGATACATATGTTCCAAATTCAAATTTACTTTGCTCCCGGCTGTTTTATTTTGCTCCCGGCTGTTTTACTTTGCTCCCGGCTGTTTATCTTAACAGAAAAGAGCTACTTTGGTCGCACTTATAGAGGACCAAAGCGACACTTTTCGAATAGATGGGATGAAAAATCTATTTATTTTGCTTAACGTAATTTTCATTAGTAATTATTCCACGCCCATAACAAAAATATGTCTCAAAATTGTATAAAATAAACTTGGGTGGAGGTGTCAAGGGACACCCGGATGGAACGAGTTCCAAGCAAAAAAAAAAGTGTCGTTACAGCTTTTGGTCTTAATTTTCCGTCTAGCCCCCTTTCGCAACGCACAATAAGGAACTTCGTTCCAATTAGTCACCCGTGACTGAACTTATTCCAAAAGTTCAACCTGAATCGTATGTGACTCACTGGACAGTTACGTTATTAAAACTATTTTTTATATTACATTGACGAATTTATTTTAAATGTCATGCCCACTCTACACTCTAATGACTAAATATCTTTGTATTGCTACTTTTTGTAATGAATTCCTTTAGTGCAGCACAATAAGCACATGTGGTCTCGTTCGTTAATGAAAGGATGCTGCAAGTGGATGCTGAGTAAAAAAAATAGACAAAATCAAATTGAGAACTACCCTCTTTTTTGAAGTCAGTTAAAGCAAGAATATAGGTAAGTACGTAGATTAAGGTTTGGAATTAATGTAGATTTAGTGATCTGTTCCAAACTACAAACAAATCAAACATTACTTTTTTTAAAAACATTTTTTTTTTCAAAATTCTGCACCCGACAGGACTTTAACCTTTAACCCTTACAAGCCTTTTAAGTATACTTACCTACCTATCTTATACCTGATAAATTGATAATACCTAAGTAATAGCTGTTGTATTATCCGTGATATTTTATCATAATCTATTAAGGTAAGTGCTTATTTACAATATCATCATTCATACCGTAACACCACAACCAAAATAAAATATATTAAATTTAGAAAAGGAATGACTAACATCGCTCTTATGGTGAAGGAAAACATCGTGAGGAAACCGACATGTCCTAAGTCCGAAAGCATGGGATATTCGCCAATCCAACACTGCCTATAACCTCTCTAAGAAGAGGCTAACAAAAAAAATGGAAGGGTTATTTTAATAAACTCATTTGCCAAACAACTAAGTTAATATCAAAATTAGCAAACTTTGGCGGGACCTTATTAACATCCCGTCAAAGATTTTAAAACTAAATCCTCTAACCGTGGGAATGCAAAAAGCTAAGCCAATTGCTCGATCACCTGATTCATACACGAATTTCCTGCACGCGATGAAGCCAAATAAGTGTACTACCTGCTCACTAACTTTATTCAATGTTATGACAAACTTTGAGAAGAAACTTTAAGGTTTTCTTTATTGTTTATTGATTGTTACAATGTTGCATATTATCCACTTTACTTTTAAGCGATCAATAACAGATGTTTAGATATATTTAACTAACGTTTGTTGCCCATTGTGTGTCTAGTGTGGCACTAGCTTTAAGTTTTTTCTTGTAATACTTGTATTTTATATTTTGGTACAATAAAGCGTTTGTCTATCTACTTTTGTTTTTGTATTTCTACTTAAAAAAATCATGTGTGGCGTAAAAGACAAAAGTTTATTATATTTGGAAAAATATAGATAGAAGTATTAACTACTGAATTTCGTTGATTACGACGTTTTGCTAATGCGCCCAGCTCAATATTAAAAAAAACATCCGTTAGATTCCATTTATTAAAATAAAATAACGTTTTCAAGAAAATTAAGGGTGTTTCTACTATTAAATAATTTAAATTGTAAATTTTAATCAGCACTGTACGAACTGTAAATTAGAGTGAAGTAGGAATAAGCGGTGGTAAGGATCTGCAAAGAAGAAAGTCACAGTTACTTCTTGAATATTATCAAAAAAAAATTAAGTATAGGAATATTGAAAGTAATCATCTTACCGAGCTGTAAGTAGCCATTGTGATATTACTGAATTTCATAGTAGTGAAGTACAGAGGTTTTTGTGACCTGTAATTTGACAGATTTAGATTCTACGCTTTCCCAGTTAAAATTAATAAAACATTATCTAGGTACATATTTTATGTGCGAAAGTTTAGTTTGTTTGTTTGGATGTTTGAGTGTTAATCACGCAGACACGACTGAACAAATTTGGCACACAGGCAGGTTTGGTCTTTGGCTGCGGCTCCATTTTCGTAAATTATTACATACGAGTTCGATGACAGAGACAGTGCAGATCGATGACAGAGACAGTGCAGACCAATGACAGACGCAGTGCAGACGCAACGCAGACACAACACAATTGCAAAGAAAATTATACTCTCATTGTATTTGTATTTATAGTAGTTGAGAGTATATTTTGAGTTTTATTTGCAATTGTGTTGTGTCTGCGTTGCATCTGTATTGCGTCTGTCATCGGTCTGCACTGTCTCTGTCATCGAACTCGTATGTAATTATTTACGAGAATCGAGCCGCTGGATTAACAAATAGGATATTCGCGGGGCGCAGCGAATTTTATATATTTTAGAATAAATAAAGCAATTTAAAATCTATAACCAAATGCCTTTAATAACATATTTTTCCTTTGAACATGTACCTTTGAAGGACGACTAATAATGCTCTGCGACATCGCACATTGGCCATATACCATCTGCTTTCGTAAACCGCGTCTGACACTGCCTCACTCTGAAACAATGTCACTTTACTTTTATGATACGATTTTTTTATAAAATAGATAATAAGTAGCACTTACCTGTCTGTAAACATCGTCGGCATACCAGCAGAGCATACCCATTTGAGTTAATACAGCACCAAGATAGAACTTGCTGCTT
Source organism: Idaea biselata (assembly GCA_958496205.1). NCBI lineage: Eukaryota > Metazoa > Arthropoda > Insecta > Lepidoptera > Geometridae > Idaea > Idaea biselata. The sequence goes on along the minus strand of OY292400.1, from coordinate 26,524,765 downwards.
AAATCCATCCATGATTCAAGAAACTATCAGAACAAAATATCAGTTTAATGTATTGTAGACTTTACAATTGAAACTCACGCATTATTCCGACACTCCTATAGAGAAAGGACCTAATTGTGTGCACACACAGGCAGTTACATTTTTGTTGTAATTATAAGTAGGTATATTATATTTATTATTATTTACTCACGACAATATTAAACATAACCAAACAGATGTTAATAGAGCTCGTCAGAACATTTATCAAGTTAACAGCCGCGAACGCATCTTCTAAATCATTTGCATATCTGGAAAATTATAAATATTAATTTACAATAGATTATGTTCCACTATCTGCTATCAAAGATATCCAAGAAACTCAAAGGATTCTAGAAAAGTGCTTCCTTTTAGACTCATCAACACTTTTAAGTAGAACGTCCACCGCCAACTAAGGTAAGTTAGTCCTGCAAAGTCAAGCCAATGTATCATGCATGTGCGTGCACTGCAAACTATGCCAGCTGGTATAGTTTTACTTTTATGTTTTATTTGTATAAGCAGTAGTTAAAATTTAACATTCACTGACAACCATTGAAAACCCTTAGATAAAAATATATATCTGTCTGACTCTGATCTGACTGTCGAATGATCTTTTTGTCTAACAATTTTTATATACCAAAAAAAATTACTCACATGATCAACCTCTGGTGTACCTGAACCACGTCCACAATTTCAGAATAACAATCTACTAACTCAGTTTGATCAGATCTACTCGAATTAGCTATAAGATTACGTATTCTGAACTGCAGCAGTCTTAATAGCATGCTTATATGACTAGCCATTGTAACAAACAGCAGGTCTGCACCTATTATGGTAAACACTGTTATGTTTCCTGTAAAAGGGTGGGTTACGTTAGGTAAAAACAAACCTGACTTTATTTTATTATCTAATCTCATAAAACAGTTTATTAAATGAATTTTATAAGTTTATTGAAATTTTATTACGAACTTGCTGCGTCCTCAAATTAGTAGAAATAGTAATTCCCGTATTCAATTAAATTAAATTTAGAAGCTGCTCAATTATTTAAGCAGCCCTTAATTTTTTAGTGGCTTAATAGTATTCGGTCGTAAGATCAGTTAATATTTAGGTTGTGCTTTAATATATTATACGTAGTTCAAGCAATGAGGTAGTCAATCAGTCATAACTTCATAATTTATGTGGTGGGTAACTTACTTTTACATTTCCTGTACCTTATAGTTTCAAAGATTTTTTAGATAAGTAAACAATCCAAATTTATACGTTCTGTGGCAAACGTGGTATGCCAAATTTAAATAAAAACAGAAACTAAAAGATGTGGTAGGTACCTATAGTTAATTTGAATTACCTGCACACGCTTCAAAAATATAAGCAATTCCATGATAAAATGGTTTAGTTTTGTCGAAAGGATAGACTGACGCAAAAATATATCCTAAATCCAGGTCTACTCCTTTCATCATCTGATAGATAACAACTACTATAGGAGTCAAAGCATAGAAGCACATGCCGCCGAAGTTAAAAAACGTGTATACTGAAAACAAAAATCAAATAACTCATTAGAATATAAGAATAAAGGCCTAAAAACATCTAATCGGTTTTCTGTATCGCACTTGGAGCAGTACAATTTATGGTTAGTTTTTTTTCATAGTATTAGCAAAATTAATAACAACTTTCAGACTTTAAGGCTGTCCTATTAAATGTCGTACTTCATCGATGATCAAGACTACCTAATCCGGGTTCGCTATTTAGTTTTAAAGAACACATTTAGCCGATTCTTTGATTTTTGCTTACAACTAGCAGATTCCCGCGGTTTCGCCCGCGTAAGTCCCGATCCCGTGGGAATATCGGGATCAAAAGTAAGCCTATGTTACTCAGGGTGAATGTAGCTTTCTAATGGTGAAAGAATTTTTGAAATCGGTCCAGTAGCTTCGGAGATTACAATATACATACATACATGTTACCAACGTTACCTCTTTATAATATTAGTATAGAAGTATAGATGAAGGAGCAAACAAGGTTTGGGTAATAAGATATGTGTTTTTATGTGCAGTACACGATACCGAATAAATCTGGTTAATAAGGTTCAAATGTTAATATAAACTTACAGATTTGTGTCAATTTTAACGAAGATAAACACTCTTGTTTGATAACAGAAGCTTCTTCATCCTTTAACGATACAGGCCAAATATTAGCCAGCTCTACAATTAGTTGTCTAACCGTTTCTCTTTTGTACAAAATTGACAACAATTTACAGAGACCTGAAAATACATAAAAAGTTTTTATCAAATATTTATTTATGACGAATTTTGTACTTTGGGAGTAGTTCGATCATCCTGAAGAAGATACCTGTAAAGAACGTTAGAAACGTTGAGCATTGAAACTATGCTAAAAGTAATAAACACTACGCGATTGAAACCGAAAAATGAATTGAATTTCAATCATGCAACATCGCAAAAACAGAATAAAATCATAATTTGATCATGTTCATCATTAGATTTATTTGCGAACGATTCTGACATAATCCTAGGAATTTTGACGCTATCCTAGTTTTAGTAGCTAAAACACCATTGCAATGAAGAAAATGTCCATAAAACACTAGTAACTCAACATTTTTGAACGCTTTTCAATTTCTAAATCCTATATAATATAATATATGAAAGTACTTACTCAACATCGAATATCCAGCAAGATGAAAATTACTTCCGACAAAGTCTATAATAGTCTTAGCATTAGCTACTTCATGAGCAACGTAAGCATATTGTGCAAGCATGTTCAGAAATGTGAAAGACACTCCCAAACAAAGAGAGAAATACATTTTCAAACGTCCACGAACATTTTCCGGTACATTAATCAAAGGTATTCCGTTAAATCTGACAAATATATTAACCAGACGAAAGGTGCTATGGATTTCTGTTTTTGCGTTTTCTTCTTGAACCTCCATTGTAAATGCGTCAAGTTACAAGAATGGTTTAGGTTTAAATAATTTTAGTTGTGTGAACTGACAAACTACGAAATATATAGGTTATTGATAAAATTATGGTCTACTACTCTAAAATTGTTTTTAATAAAATCTTATTATTGTAAAGGAGACTGTTCATTTTCATTTTTCATGTGTTATTTTACATTTCAAAAACCATGTAGATATATTGTCTGCTTGTTCCATCAACGTTCTCATCTTCTTCTTCGTCTGGCCTTATTCCCATCTACTTGGGGTTGGCTCTCCCAATCACTTCTCTCCAGAACTCGCGGTTCTGGATCATCTTTGGGTCCACGTTACTTGTCTCCAAGTCTCTATTTATAATTGACATACATGTGAGTGGGCGTCTTCCACGCTCTCACGGTCCTCCTATTGTATCGAGAACTCTGCGCGTCATATGGTGTTCCGGTCTCCTCATAACATGGCCGTACCGTCTCAAACGTGTTTTTTCTAGTTTGTCTCGTCTCTTTTTTTTTAAGTTGGTTAAAAATGGTATTTTATTAGAAACCATAATTCCAATAGTTAGCGACATACATATATCGAATGAGATGAAGCAAAGAAATAATTAAAAACTCATTTGTATCTACATATAACCTATACCTAATTGTATACAGGTGCCTTTATTACAATAAAGAAATTTAACTGCTCTGTAAAATAAATTCTTATAATTTTACTTGTTTAAACTCTACAGTTGAATATTATTATAGGGTTGGCGTACAACAATTTTATTAACTTTACCACCTACGAATGTTTCTACGAAAGGACTACTTAAATTCTATGCGGTAGTGCTATTATTTCCCACTGATAATAGCATTTAAAACAAGGACAATATATATTGTTCTTTAACTAATTACATTTCTTTTGTACCAATTTCAGTTCCCGATTGGATACACCACAATTTTATTGTAAAATTATTATTACACCATTTTTTTTTTTTTCAACAACGTGTAAATTTTGTTGAAACAATATTATGTTTGTTTCATTTATAAAATGATACTAATTATTAATTAGTCATATTTTTTTTAAACTAAAAGCAAATTTCCATAACAATTACATATTACAAGCATAAATTCAAATTGTTTTTTTGTATATCGTCTAAAAAGTCCGTTCTTAGCTTATAGGTTCGTACCTATTTCTGTATCTGTCAATCTATACATATAATAAAATCGTAACTCAGCGGTGTCTGTTTTTGGAAGATATAAAAAAAATATAAATTGTATGGGTATCTATGAACGCAGTAGAACCTATTTTTCTGTTTTTCTGGTTGTCTGTTTGTCTGTTTGTCTGTTTATCTGTTTGTCTGTTTGTGTGTGCCTTTGTGCCCGCTAATCTCAGAAACGGCTTATCCGATTTTAACCAAATTTGGTATGCAGATAGCTTTAGACCTCGATTAACATATAGGCTATTTTTTATCCGGATATTTTGTCCGGTTATCCGGATAAAGTGATTTTTCTGCTTTTACTTAGTTAGTTTAAACGTTGTATTGAAGAAGAATGTTGTGTGGAATCAATACATGATTAACCGGATATCCGGTCGAAAATAAAAAAAACCGGATATTCAGTTTTTTTCAGGAAATTCCTAAAATACCGTATAACTTTGTCTCTTCATATATCCGGATCCTTCGGACATACGGAAATTCTTTATAATGGTTGTTTTTAACCGACTTTAAAAAAAAGAGGATCTGCTCAATTCTACCCGCATATTGTTTGTATGTGAATATGTTCAAACCGTACTCCGGCTATATAAATAAATAAATAAAGTCCGATTTCGATCATTCTTTTTTAATTTGGAAAGTGAGAGTCCCGAGTTGGTCCCATAAATTGTTGGCGAAGATCTGATGAGAACCTTCGGAATGATGAGCAGAATAGCATCCCACAATGATGTTAATTACTAATTTTTGGACTTCCATCAATAGAATCGGCTTAAAAAGAACTAGGTACAAATTGATGAACCACCTGAAACCACCTTCTCAAAAATTCCTCAGTGATTAAAGGTACGGTTACAATCTTGAAAATGCAATAAAATGGATTAAAAAAATATATCTGTAATCGGGCAGTTTTACTGGGTGATGCAGATTGCATGTAGTTTACGTGGCACAATGGTAGCTATGGATTCCGAGTCGAGGGTTCCGCGTTCGAATCACAGACCGGCGCATTCCCTTTTTAAGGAACGGTGGCCTACCGAGCCGAGTGATGGCTTCCGATTCGACGGCTGCGCGTTCGAGTCACGAGTCCCGGACACGACGTTACGTTTTACCCTCCAGATGGTCGTCCACCTTGCCGTTGTGAGGGGACTCAGTAGCTGAAAGCTAAGAGGCGCACGAGGTGGGAAACCGGGCTTGCCTGGCTTCTAACCCGTAATCCCGCGTCAGCGGGCTCGGGGGTCCTTTCCGCAAGAAAGGGCCCGCGTGGTAGACAACCACTATAAAAATCACCTCAGCCTCTGGTGGTGAATTGGAGGGGGGGGGGGGGGGAGGTTATCACCGGCTTTGGGGACCTCGAGACGGTCGGAGATCGGGCAGATGCAGAGATGAGGCTTGGAAAGGCCTTCGTTGTCGGGATGTAGTCCATGAGGAGTTTCCACTGGCTTTGACACTTGTGGAGCGAGGGACACCATGGGGGTTTACATTATAAGCCTATGGTAGGGAGCTCAACGAGATTGGCCTGACGGTGACGGACATTAGCCACGTAAAAAAAAGATATCATGTAGTTAAGCTGCCCGACTTCAGCTTACATAACAGATAAGTCGGTTGCACTGTATTTAGGAGAGCTCAATATTATTGTTTTGTCCTTTTGTTCGAAGTCGGGTTTCGATTTTTTTTTATTTTTTCGATAAAGGCTACTTCTTATAAGCATGCAACACGTTACCTACCGCTGCGCTGTGCTAAATCTACACTTAAATAGACTCTGCCATGATTATCTTCTGCTCAGCAACATACTTCCCTGGTCGTCCGTTCAAGCACAGCGATGGGTAGGTAGTCCGAAAAACGCTGACGAAGTCGCGGGCACAGCTAGTCATAGCATATAGATATTATTTTAACAAGAGTTGCAAACTGTCCAAATAACTAACAATTCATTTTAGGAATTTACTAAGAAGCTAAATAAAATATTCAATGATTATTCTTAGTAATGTCAGTAGGTAAAATTTAATATAATTTCCCAAATACGATTTCTGGTGGGGAGGTAAGTATTATAATATTTATGAAATTGAAAACGTGATTACAATTTCAAGTACTTAATACAATTTGTATTGTTATTTTCCCATTAAAACACAACAGTTTTTCATTAACGTGGAAAGCTTAGCTCTCCCTAAACGAATTAAGAAAAGCCCGGCCTCGGGGGGCGTGTGAAATTAACGGTACAGATTTACAATCTTAGAAGAAAATAATTTTTATGTTGCTGAAATCGTTTGGTTTCAGTTTGTTTTGAATATGGAATTTAATTGTTCTTTAAAGGCGTTGAAAAAAACTACTTTACCGCAGCAGCATGGCAGTGTAAGGAGTTATAACCTCAGTTTCCTGTTGGCTGCTCCGGCCGATAAATCAAACACTCACATATAAATTTTGTGTCTATGCAAAAGTGCAAGACAGACTAGAACATTAAGGGTTCTGTACGCTTAAAACAAAAAAAACACTTTTAAAGCGGCAACGGAAATAAAATCATCTGTGACCATTTTAACAGTCTAACTATCGCGGTTCATGACATACAGCCTGGTCTCAGACTGACAGACAAACGGACAGTAGAGTCTTAGTAATAAGGTCCCGTTTTTACTCTTTGGGTTCGAAAACCTAAAACAGATTACGGTTTAAATACTCCTACTACACTGATGAATGATGATTCACTAAACTTGTCGAATCCTAAGTAGACTAATTAAAAATTTAAATCTCTTCTTCCTGTGTGGGCCATCGCCTAAGTAGCATTCGATGTAGTTAATTTGCAGATTGAAAGAGAAAAATCGCTTGTTTTCAGCTTTAACAAGGTTTAATGTGATTCGATTAATAAGGATGATGAAGTTCCGCTGAGAATTGAATTCTGGTGAATAATTACGACATCTGAAGCGCTGTGGGCAAATGTTTGTAATACACAAGGCAACCATTTGCCCTTTAGTTTTAGGTTCGATTTATTTAATTCAGACAAATGAATGAAATTTGATACTTTACATGGGTAAAATTTCATTTAAATATCTATAAAAGGCTTAGTTCTGACTGATGGATCAACGCACAAAATAATCTGCTGATAGTAGAGAGTTAAAATTTATAGAGTGTATTATTTATAATAACATAATATTATTTAATAATTATATTGTAATTTTGTGTGTATAATTTTATTTAATTTTTATGAGATAAGTATAATCTATAATATAATATTAATTTTTATATGATTGTATAAGTAAATTGTGCTTTGCTATCGCATTGGGTTCACGCCTGTCATGATAGTTATAAGTTAAATAAATAAATAAAATAAACATGATGTAAGCATTTTATAAAACAGGATTTTTAAAAAGTCGGGATTTATTTATTTATTTCCTGACTGACTGATGGATCAACGTACAAAACAAACTGCTGATAGTAGAGGGTTGACATTGGAGAGTGTACCTATTATTTATGATCTAGGCATTCGATAAGAAATAATTTTTAAAAAGTCTCACGGGATCGGGATTTTTTGATTTTATGGGGATGAAACCACGGGACACTACTAGTGACATTATTATATTTGCTTAAATATTGAATTTTCATAATCTTCTACGTAATATGAACTATTACAGTTGATGTCTTTCTAGAAAATCCATCAGTTATCTCATATTCTTATGTACATTTCTAAAATCGACGCTGGAGGCAACGCGGGTCCGTGCCTATAATAAAACCGAACAAGGCAAAAGGAACCTTTTATTACCCAATACCGAGATATCGAAGAGATTTATTTGAACAAACGGCAAATAAGAAACTAAAAAAAGTTAACATGAAGTAAAGTCCATTCTATCATTTTATTATGTAAAGTCCTTTTTGACGGAACCTATTGACTTGGAATTACAGACCCAGTACTGGCTAAAACATGCGATAAATATTTTTCAAGCTATTGCATAGCTTTTATCGCGGGCTTTGAGCTTTTGAATGAAGAAATTTCGTAACGAAAAAACCCCAACATGGTATAAAACGTGGTACAAAATAAAAAATAAATTATAATGCATAAGTTAATAAAAAATGCTATTCAATAGCTTTACTGCGGCGGTCCCCGAGTACCACACGTTTTTTTAATTCTTTAGTCGCAAAAAGTTGTCTTGTCAGCAATAAACTGGGTTGACTAACTACACAAATCCGAATAATATTTAGCAAGTCTGAGTACAACTGGCCGTAGAGAATTAGTTTTCGCGAGAATAGCTAATTTTCCTAATTTAATGTAACATTGTTTGTATTAAACAATAGAAACATAAGGCTTAATTTAAAACAAGGACATTAACAAACACTAAGTCGTATATTACTGTCTTTACTCAGTACCTACTACTACAAGCTTATCAGCAGAACCCATAATAAACTAAGCATTGTACTGTCGAAAATAAAAGCATTAATAAAAGAAATAAAAAATATTTTTTGGCAAAGTACGTGCATTTTGTAATGGGTAATTTTAGAGGCGAAGGGACTTGTTTAGGCGCAAAGTTTGAATTTTAGAAAGTAGAAAATCTTGTTTGCTTCTATAAAAATATATCTAACTTCGCAGGCTGGATGTGTGCGTGCACTTAAGAAAGAAAGAAAATAATAATTTTATTTGAGTTTTAAGAGAAGGCAGTAGCACTCTGGTGCAACATACAAAGTAATGACTATTTGACTGACTGACCGCCTTAATTATATAATAAGTCAAGGTACAGCCGCTGCCTGGTCCTAGAGACCTAAAATTTGAAAGGTGTGTTCTTTGTGATATCCATTGATGAACCACCATAGTACATTAAAAAGTCCTTAATTATCACTATGATGGTCGTTGAACGTTAGTGTCGCCACTCCATAAGAAAGCGTCTTTCGAAATTCCCACGAGATCGGGAATTACAATTAAATTTTATATTTCCCATGTTATTTTTCTTAGTTTTTAATTACTTAATACAGCTAACAGCTTTTCCTCCATCCTAAGGTTTCATGTTAAAAAAAACCTAACTAATTATCACTTTTCCTCACAACAGTACAAGTCCTCTGTAAATTGATAGACGTGAAGTTATCATTTGACAGCGTGCGTGCTGTAGTATTTTGTCACGCAAGTCTCTTTGCCGTGCCCAACTCGCTATAGATTAAAAAGGGATATTTGTCGTAAATAGGAAAGCATTATTTCTATACCTTTCAAGGTTACCTACTCGATTATTATGTTTGCAATTCTGACGTATAAAGATTCGCGTAAGTTGGGATTCCGTGGGTATTTCGAAAAACCCTTTCTTATCAGAAGCCTACGTCATATAAAGAAGACACTCTCTAAAGTTAAGCTTTTTACAAATAGCAATTTAGACTGTGTGTTGCTCAGTCAGTCAGGAAAAAGCATTTTATTGATTATTACTGAATTGATAACCTCATTATTTTTTGGAAATCGGTCGAAATCTAAGTCGTATTGCCAAGTGGACTAGTTTGACTTCCAACTCGTAGGCCGGTTTAGGCACTCTGAAAGACAGAACTGATTCCACTCTCATCGAAAGCTTTCGCTTAAGATGACCATGGCTGGCAATGGGTCAAAATGTATCCGATCCTTATTCTTATAAGACCTTTTGGAGAATAAATCTTATAGGTTTGAATTGGTTTTTATATTACATTTTTGTGACGGTTCTCATACGTTTTTTTTTAAATCTTCTTCGATAGATTTGTTATAGGTATCTTATAGTCAGGTTGATGAGATAACATTTCAAGTAAATATCAAGAATATAAAATAATCGGATAGACATACGAACGGAGGGTGTTCTTAAGGGGTTCCTTTTTAGGGTTCCGTACCTTAAGGTAAAAACGGGACCCTATTAAGGTTTCGTGCCTTTACTAAAAGTTAAGTTAGTTTTTGAGATTATGTTTTTAGTTACTTATAGCAGCAACAGAAAAATATAATCTGTAAAAATGTCAACTGCTCCTGTCACGGTTTATAATATACAATCTGGTGATAGACAGACAGATGGACAATGGAGTCAATGGTTCCGTTTTTACCCTTAGAAAATGGCGGAACCCTTATAAGATCACTCGCTTGTCCGACTGTTTTCCTTTAAAGTACGGAACCCTAAAATATTTACGTAATCCGTGTCAGATAACTAAAATTTCTATTCCCCTATTCGTCAACTTGTCGTCCGTAATAAAACTTGTTGAACGCGTTAACATCATCGTTTTTTTTTCTTCACCCCTTTAACTATAAAAACTAAAAAAAGAATGATTCCTATCTCATTCCTGTGTGAGCAAGTAAGCACTGAGAACGGCATTTAAAAACTTGTATTTACGACCATTTTATCATACAAGTGCTGTTATTTATTGTCGAGCAGAATGCGTCTAAAATGTGCGTGACGGGGTTACAAATGGACTGAGCATGATAAAAGAGTTTATTATTATTTAGGAATGTTTAAGTTTTCTTTTTTAGATGACATTTCAAAGAATTCGTTGAAATATCATTTTTAGGATACCATGTAGAACTAATTTTAATTGGTTGCATTACAAGGGTTAAGTTTGACAAAGGTAGAGGTCAATTGTGTAGTTCATAATATGTTTGCGAATTTTTAAGTTCAAGAGCTGCTTATTTGACGACCTCTGTGGCGCGTCGGGAGAAAGCCCGAAGGTTGCGAGTTCGATCCCGCCGGTTGCAAGTATTTATGCTTAAAAATGTGTAGATATCCGTCTATCTAGTACAAGCCTAGTGCTTAGTTTGGGGCTAGATTGCGCTGTGTGTAACGTCGTGCAATATTTATTTATTTATTTGTTTGAGTAGGTCTTAAATTTTAAGTAGCATTGCAGAATTAGCCCGTAAACCTACTAAACTTTTTTAAATTCCCCCAAGAAGGCACCTATTAAAAAAAAGATAAAAGCACTAATTCTAAAATATCGAAGCACTTAACAAATAAATAACTTATTATTATATCTAATTACAGAATCACACTAATCACAATTTATAATGTTGTACAATCGAAATCATAATTCTCCAAGGGTGGTAACCCATCGCCATATTTCACGTAATTAAGAATGAGAACTGTCACCACGACTGTCACGCACGTTAGCGTGTCTACACCTCACCAATTAGCCAAGGTTCTTGTAAGGACCTTTAGATACTTGGGAACTATTATAAGGGAAGAATTAAAAATAAATCAACATTTGTTTCAGATTTGTCTTTATCTATACTTTTATACTAGTATTATAAAGAGGAAAGATTAGTGTTTGTGTGTGTATGTGTGTTATGAATAAACTCAAAAACTACTAGACCGATTTTAAAAATTCTTTTACCATTAGTAAGCTACATTCACCCTGAGTATCTTAGGCTACTTTTGATCCCGATATTCGACGGGATCGGAGAACTCTGTCTGTCTGTCTGTCACCAGGCTGTATCTCATGAACCGTGATAGTTAGACAGTTAAATTTTCACAGGTTATGTATTTCAATTGTAGTTATAACTACAAATACTAGTACAAATAGGTTATCAGTTCGAATGTTATTTTTTTTGTGTAGCACAATAATTATTTTTCTATGTATTCATTTCTTTTTTTTAATAAGTTTAAAATTATTAATTAATGTTTTTATGACATTGCCAATGTATAAGTACATTACCCAGTCTTCTAGCTTTTGCTAATAATTAGATTTCATTTATTTAAATTACCAAAAAAAAAATTATATCAAAATCGCTTTTGCAAATATAATTATGACGACCTCTGTGGCGCGTCGTGCGAGAGCGCGACTGCAATGCAGGAGGTTGCGGGTTCGATTCCCGCCGGGTGCAAGTATTTATGCTTAAAAATAAATATTTGTGTCTGGTCTGGGTGTCCTTCTATGTATAATATGTATGTATTTACAAAAGAAAAATAAATATAAGTATTATATCCGTTGTCTAGTCACCGTAACACAAGCTTAGTCGCTTACCACGGGGCTAGATGGCGCTGTGTGTTGTTCACAGAATTTAAAAAAAAAAAAAAAATATGTAAAAAATAAAATAAAAAATATGTAGGTTATACCCGTACCCACCCACACAAGTATACTTATACAAGTATGTTAACAGCTTTTGTCAACGCTCCAATAATATTATTGTGCCGATATTGACATTACAGTTACAACGAAATCTTTATTTGAAAGCAAGGGTAATAAGGGTTATACCATCGTAAAAACATTAATTTGTATAAAATTCCCAATAAGCAGTTTTCCGGCTCTCATGTGCACATTAATATTGATTCCGCTGTAAACATAACTTCGTATGCCATTTAGATTCCGATAACACGTAAAACAGGATATACAAATATCGGAACATAAACGTTACGCGACAGACTTTAGCAGTATTATTTTTTCACCGAAGCTCGTATAGAGCTCTCCGTCGTTTCCTTTTTAACGCATTCTAAAAACACCTCTATAGGTATAGACGCAAATAAAAACAAGAATAACCCTTTAGAGCGAGCTCCCGTTGTTTCTATTATCATTGCTTTTTTGAGGGGAAAAGACTTTTTTGTTTAAAAAAAAAAGGGAGCAAAGACCGGATATGGGAGCCGTCCTCCATCTGTTTTATTAAAACTGCGATATTGATCTTGATTGCCGTTTCGGTAAAAATGGTGCGTTTTAATTGAATGAATCGATTTCAATCAATGCAAACTCGGTTGGTTAAGGTATTCGAGTTGTATTGGTTATTTATTCGCTGCATATACCTAAGTTGCGTGAATGGTTCGAAACGCCTTTTTGATTTCCGTTTTGATTGAATTAATTAATCGGTTTGTATTGGATTTATCATATTATGGGGTGGCGCTAACGAATAAGCACCGTAACTGACACGTCTATTATATTTTTTTAAGAGGAAATTATAAGTTTATTATTTATTATTTAGGAAATCCAACAGCTATTACATAGGTATAAATTAAGGTGGATCACTAGGAAGCCAATTACGGGATCTCACGAACAAGTTATACTCGTTCTCTATATAAACGTAGTCCGCTGTTTTTCAGTAATATATAAACTCAATCACTATAAACTCAAAAAAAGGCAATAAGTTTTTCTCCAGGACTTGTATATCCATAAACTCCCTGTATGTTAATATACCTAAGTGACGATGTCATTAATTACCCTTCTCTAGAAGTTAAGGACTCTGACTGGATCTTTTTTTTTTTTTTTTTAATCGTGGGAAAATCTTATTAAGACCATCAGGCCGCTCTCGGGGGAGAGCGGCCCGGTGAGTGGGGGTCCCCCTGGCCGAAGGTGGTAAGTGGCCAGGGTATACCCACTAAAAACCCACGGTGTCCTTCTCGCCGCTGAGCCAGAGCGAAGCCGGAAGCTGCGGCAATACGTCAGCTTGCTCCGGCGGTACTCTGACTGGATCTGCTATAATCGCCCTTAACATTAGTAACATCCTAATACCTATAATTATTTACTTAAGCATGTTTTAGACGTTTTTTACTTATAGGCTGTTTTTTTGTATTTTATTTTTGTTTATCTTGTATCTATTGAGTTTTAATTGTATTATATGGTTATGTTTTGTTTTTCCTTTTTTTTCCAGCATTGTTCTTAAACATTGAAAGTAGTTTTTAAAATAATGTTTTTTTTGTTTCTGTCCAAAACACTAGTTATCGAAACAGTTAACTCATACATGAAAGTTACTCGCGTCTTTCAACTTCACGACAAAACTGAATCCATAAAAAATCCCAACTCGCGTAAGTATGAATAAAACACAAAATCCATGCCTCCGAATGTTTTTGATAACAAAAACAAGCGTAGGTAAACCAACATAAAAGGAGTGTTTATTTTTTAAAAGAGACAATGAGCAAGAAAAAGTTTTAAGTAAAAATAAGTTTTTTACAGCGGCTTCGATCAATTACTACGGACATTGGCGATCACTAAAGACATTTAAAAACACTAGAATACATAGAACATCATGTGAATGAACCTATGGACCGGATTCGATTGCTAATTAGTCATTACATTTTCAAAATCACAATTTTAATAGGCTTATTACTGTAATTAGGTTCATAAATATGAAAATACTAGCTGCGCCCCGCGGTTTCACCCGCGTATGTCCCGATTCCGAGGGAATATTGGGCTAAAGAGTAGCCTATGTGTTATTCTAGGTCTTCAGCTATTTACATTCCAAGTTTCATTGCAATCGGTTAAGTAATTTTTGCGTGAAAGAGTAACAAAGTCACATACATACATACAAACTTTCGCGTTTATAATATCAGTACGAAGTAGGATAGGATACGAGTAGGATATCACTGATAAGTCCAGATCCCGTTTGAATATCAGTTTTAAAAATAACCTATGTTACTCCTCGACAGTGTAGTGTAGATTGGTAAAGGTTTTTTTTTAAATCGGTTCAGTAGTTTTGGAGCCTATTCGTTACAAACTAACAAATATCCTCATCTTAATCTTTCCTGGTTATAATATATATTTATCCTCTTCAACATTGTTTTAAATATCTTGCATGGTCACCTACCAAAATATATTGGTATGGTACTTGACATGTGGAGATGATTCTTAGCAAAAAATTTAACCGTTGCTGGTTCGTGGGGGATAAAAACTACTTCGGACTTCGCAAACTCAAATGGCAGAGTCGAACAAAAACTATGGATGTCCGAACTGAGAATGCGATTAAAAAAATAAACATCTGATTGGATACGGCATTTTACAGTGACTGGCATTTCTATGGTTTTTTTTTTGTGTTTTTGATTCATTAGGATCATTAGCGAGCCGTGACTTGTATCGATACCTAACTACCAACGGATGATTTTAATTGAACAAATTGTTTGCTTCGTGATTCTTGGTTCTACTATCTTTACTACTTAGTTAGACGACGCATCATGTGAAAGGACGATATTTTATTTTACTATTTTTAATTGTAGACTATGATTTAACACAATCTTCCTAAAGAATACATTTCAAATAACAAACAACCAAGTAACGCGAAATAGCTTACTCTCCTGTCAGATTTGCTGTCATTTTACTTACTGGCCTGGATTAGTGGACTGGATTGGATATCGACAATAAAATGAATGGTTCAAACATTTATCAAAAATCAAAATGACGTCATTGAACCTTTTGTACCTAACGTTTAACATGCTAATTTTATTTCTTACTAGTAAAAGTAGAATAGAAAATTGCGAGTGCGTAGGTGTGTGTTTGTTGCTCCTTCAAGCAAAAACCGCTGAACCGATTGCGATGAAACTCGGCAGTAGATAGCTGGAGACCTGGCATAACACATGTTACATTTTATCCTAATATTCCCACGGGATCGGTACTTACACAGGTAAAACCGCGGGGCGGTGGGCGGTTTTACCAAGACTTCAGTTTCATTTTGTTACCAAAATTGGTATCGCAATCTATTTTTTACGTTTGTTTCATTCAATCCATTTAAATACAATTATTGCATAGCACAGAGTTATTTACGCCGCGTAAATTAATTCGCGAAGGTAGTTTAGCTATGCTCCCGTAAGCGTTTACAAAGCTATGTTACGCAAATTTAATATCAACTCTGCTGATGAAAGTACGCAATCGATGGATTGAATAATCATTAGTAAAGTCTTTACTTCTAGGAGTAATGAAATATCTAACTTGTATTTAGGTTACAAGTGAGTCAGTATCTGCTGCTGGTAACATCACGACCTTATGCTTTGTCTTGCTCTTATGAGTGACAATCAACGTCAGTGAAAATGTGACAAAAGTTGAGGCCATGCATGGGGTCGTTTATGAATACGGATGTTAGAAATTGCGCTGCAACGACTTTGGGCAACTCAGTTCTGTTTCATTGTTGTGTAGTTTGACTGATTTTAACGATCAAACGATCGCGCAATTGACTCTCTACTCTCGAACCTAAATAAAACGGTACACCATTTACTAATCTAGATTGGTAAAAGAGTGCAGAACTTATACCTACATTTGTATCAGGAACATGTATTATTAATGACTTTTTAAACTTACACGATTTCTGTCCATTATTTTAATAGAACTACGGGTCTAGATCGAGCTTTGTAAATTATTTTAGATTGAAATTACGGGTTACACCGGCCTTGGTTACGAGCAGACTAGACCCTCCAATAATGTATTAATGAGCATACTTTTACTTTCAATTTTTCAAACTGGTGTAACTTTTCCGTGTCATTAAAATGCGGTCATATTACTTTGATATTCTAGTTAGGGACACGCGAAAGTATAATAATATAGAGTAGATTGCAGCTCTATGGTTGCAGCTTAGAATATTGTTATGGATAAATTGATTTATTGTCACGCCATGTATCTAAAAGTGTGCCTTGAAGTTGCGTAATATTTTTGCGACATTCTTGTTCGTAAACTGTTGAAACTTTTGCTTTTATTCGTGCCATCAAACTGAAAGAGTATATACTTTTCCGTCCACGGTTCTCATTGCATTCTCAATAAATTTGAGAAGAAGTGACTACTTACCTAATCTAAGCGAACGTGTCACTAAAACAAAAAACGTCTTTATTAACTTAGGTAATGGGCGGCTTGTGTAGGTATGAACTTGCAAATTTATACTGATTTGAATTATTCACTTACTAGCAGCGTCCCGCTATTTCACCTGCTTAAGTCCCTATTCCGCGTAATTTTCCAAAAACAAGAAAGGGGTTATGGAAAATTTCGCGGAATCAGGATGTAGTGGATCCGCACACCCCAAAGAACACACTCACCAAATTTCATGTCTCTAGGACCAGCGGTTTGGGTTCTGCGTTCATATTTAATTGAGTCAATCAGTCAGGACTTTGAATTATAATATGGGTAGATAATCATTTAATGACCCTTATTAATTTTGGTTACAGATACTCTACTACATAAACTACTCTACAAAAAGTAAGTTCCAAAAAGCAGCAGAAAAACAGTTTTCGATAAACAATCTTCGTACATCCGATCGTTTGCTAATGAAATTCGTGTCAACGTAGAAAACAAGCGGCGATCGCATCAAAAAGCGCTTTACAAAGTTGACGTTTTTTGCCACTAATCGTAAGTTACACGATCGCAAGGATGTAGCACCCAGGCCGACTGAGGATTAAACGACATTGGTAGTTTTAACGACGTCCCTCACAGAGAATGTAAGGCAATAAATGGTAAAAATTGCCGATTGATTTAGAATTGTTTCCAACAGGAGTTAAAGTTTTACTCTTATAGGGAATTGAATTTGTTCACAACGCCGCCTTTGAAAGTGCTTTATACACGTTCAAATTAAATGTACAAAACAATCGAGTTTGTGTTTTACTTACTTGAAATGAAACCACTTCAATCTACTTCGGTTTCTTGTTAACTTTTATTTCCATAAACAGCTGTGTCTGATAGTTTCAAGAGTCTTTTCTAAAAATAGAAATAAAGTCACAATGACTTCTTTGTTACTTAGGTATTGAAATATTTAAGGAGTTATTAAGTAGGTAGGAAAATTTGGATTGGACCAGTTTTAAAATTAAGTTACGTTACCAACTTCTGTCCAGTGAGTCACATTCGACTCACGCTGACCTTTTGGAATAAGTTCAGGAGCGTGACTCCTGAACTTATTTTTTGATACAATTTTGAGACATATTTTTGGTATGAGCGTGGCATAAATACCTACTAAAAAAAAATATGTGAACTTATAAAAAAATAATATTGATTTTGTATAGACTTTCAAATAATATAAAATGAAGGACGTGGGGTAGTTGAGAATTTTATTGTAGAGGGACAGTTAAGGTGTTAAGTGACTAAAAATAAACGTCTGGCAAAGTTACTGTTTGTAAAACTTTTTTTTAATATTTTATCAAGGACAGAATTATTTAGTATACTATTAATTTTAATTAGGGTTTAATTAATTGTAAATTGTGTGTGTAATCGTTTAAAAATTAAAACAAATAAATAAATAAGTCAGCAGAAATAACTAACTCTTTAATTGATAATAGTCAAATATCAAATCACCTTGTATTTACTTAAATAGTTAAATTCAGTGCGTGATCCCGACTCACACTTGCCCGACGTTTTTTTCCAAACTTATTGGCTTGTCCCATTCTATTTCCCAATATCTGTTTTTGAAGGTTTACGGTTGACTGATTCTTTGACGATCAAACTTTGTATTCGCTATTTTTCTTAGCTCCGTGACGGAAATATAAACAAAGGGACAAGAAATAAAAGGAAGCCAAATTAAATGTTTGATTTCGCTGTGGATTCGGGAAAATTTCGATTTATTTTATCTTTGTGTGAATTTGAAATCAAATGAGCTAAAAGAAAGGAATTGGCTAAAATACAGTTACTATCAAATATTTTCATCGTTAAACAACAAAATTAAGGTAAATATGCAATAATATCGGTCGATAGGTTGCTTGCTGATTATCGTGTTTCCGTTGCGTCGGTGTCTTTAAGCTAAATGCTAAATGTCTTTTACCTAAATGCTAAATGTCTTTTACCTAAATGCTAAATGTCTTTTACCTAAATGCTAAATGTCTTTTACCTAAATGCTAAATGTCTTTTACCTAAATGCTTAATGTCTTTTAGCTAAATGTCTTAAAGCTAAATGTTAAATGTTTGTTCCTCCTAAAAGCTAAATGTCTTATAGCTAAATGCTAAACGTCTTTTACTTGAATGCTAAATGTCTTTTGCCTAAATGCTAAACGTCTTTTACCTAAATGCTAAATGCATTTTAGCAAAAAGCTAAATTACGTCTTCCTTTCTATTTCCATATTTATTTTTTCAAATATCTAAAATCAAACCATTCTTTGATTATCTGCGTGCAGTTTCCAATGGTATTATACTACATACCCTTAGCTGTAGTAGGTACGGGTAAACCGGTACTATGATATTTTGTTCAGTTTTGCTATCGCAAGGTCACAAAGCGACGCGTGCTTGTGGGCAATCGAGCACAACAATGACGTTGCAGCCACATTGATATTGTTTCGACGCACGATTTACTAGTACGGGCTATTTGCCACGCACCGGGATAGTTTGAGATCACAGTGTTTGTTTGTTTTTGTTCAGAAGGGAAAGTCGTTTAGTATATTAATTACGAGAGATAGGTTGGTATTTTCACAGCTCGAATTATCTTTCGTTTATAAATAGTTAAATTCAAAGACATTTTTACCCGACTATGGAAAAGAAGGTTACTTATTATCAATTTCAAACTAGAGTTTACTTAATATTTCTTATGTTTTTATTGCTCAAGGCATTTTTACTTGAAATATTTTACAAGGAGAAATACATCATCAAAAATCCTCCCATGACAGGATTCGAACCTGTGCCCCTCGCTTGCAGGATTTTTGATGATGTATTTCTCCTTGTAAAATATTAGAGTTTACTTGTTAGAAAATGTTTCACTTTTTGAAAGAAAAGGAAACTATTATATTGTGTGTGACTACTATTTCTGACGTTTTACAGCCTTAAAATACGAATGCTTATGAATTAATTTTAATAATAATTCGTCTGACGAATGCGACACCAATCCTTGAATGTTGTAAAAATTAACCATATTATCAACAGTCTAGAAACCTGCCTACTAGAACTAACTAATTGTATTGTATTCGCTCGTCTTTTCAATATATAAAGAGACTGCTTCACACACCCGTGTGTAGCCTTCAAAAATGATAGCTGTGTATTAGATTGACATGTCGGAGCCAAAGCCTTTATATAAACACACTTTTCCTACTCCATTCTTAACACTGTGCGGATATCGTGCGACTTTTGTTTTAGTATTGTGTTAAAGTCGATATGAATTTTGTGGTAGAACGTAAGCCCCCTCGGATGTACGGGCGATGAAACATCGGGGGGGCTTACGCTCAGTTTGACTAGTGTTAATGATTCAACGGACCTTTAATATCGTGTCGAAGTGCCTATGTGTCTGTCCGTAGCGACCCTTATGATTTATAGTCCTATTCATTATATATTTTCATACTAGTAGAGTCGCATACATTTCCCTGTTATCTCTGACAACACACTTTAGCAATTTAAAAGGTTTGAATCCCCGCCGTGGACGAAAATATTCAATCGATAAAAAATATATCTGCTCCTACACTCGTAGTACCTATTCATAGTCAAGACCAAGTAAGTACTTGTCTAAGTAATTTTATCTGTCATAAGTCATAACGCTTCGCTTAATTATCACTCAAAAGAGATAGGGCATTACCTTAGCTAAAGTTATTACTCAGTCGTCTATGAATACGGGTGTAAGTATTTTATCTAACCAATATTCTATGCATGGCACCCATATTGTATTTTTTTATTTGATAGATACTTAACGACTAGAACTACTGCGAAATGCATCCGTAGAGCTTAGTTGCTATACGTAGTTAAACCTAACTGAAAAGGAACCCTTGTAAGGGTCGGTACATATCTGACAGAAAATGCGTCGCGTATTATCGGTCGCGTAACGTCAAAATTGACAAATGCATAGTAAAACATTCAACCTTTCACACTCAACCGATTGATGCGTTAGTGAACGTTGCAGGTGATAATACGCGACGCATTTTCCGTCAGATATGTACCGCCGACCCTAAACATAATTATAAATTCAAACGTCAAAATATTTGTACCAAAAACGTTAGATCACTGAATCATAAAACGGTGTTGAACAAGCATTTATTAAATTAAACAGCTTTTAAATTTATTTGTCCGTAATCATACCCATGACGACTACCTACACACTTCACCTCTAAGAAAAAGAAGGTAAATTGTTAAATTTTAAAATTTATTGCTTGAAATTGTATAGTTTATTGTTTTAGGTGCATATTCTCTCCATCCAAATTCATCCACCGTAGGGGGCGAGTGTGGCGATAACTTAAAATTAATATTCTGTCAGCGAATGCGATATTCGGGTGTGTATTTATGATATCGATACGATTTGATCTCTTGGATGATTTTTGAGTGTAAAACAAACCATGTTTGAAAGTTATCGAGTTATTTGTTTTGGGTCGCGATTGCGGATCGGTATGCGAAATTGTTTTTCTGATATACGGTTTTTAAGTTTTTTAATGTAGGTATGTCAATTTTATTCATTTTAGTGTCAATAATGAAAAATATTTTACTTTGTTATATTAAATCAAAGCATTTAATATATGGCTAGCACTCGGTGTAATTGGTTTTTGGTATAAATTTTAGTCATTTATATTTTTTTTTTGTAAAAAGCTAATTTTATTTGTGTTTTACGCGGTTTCACCCGCGTAAGTCTTGGTCCCGTAGGAATATCAGGATCAAAAGTAGCCTCGATAATGTAGCTTACTAGTTTTATTAATTTTATTAGAATTTTTGAAATCTTGCCAGTAGTTTTAGAACCTATTTGTTACAAACAAACAAACAAACTTTTCCTCTTCATAATATTAGTATTCATAACAGCGGATTGTCCTATCAAATCATTCGTAAATTTAAAAATTTTTTGTATCATTTAAATCATTCGGAATGCTTTTACAACATTCTTATCTAAAAATGAATCGACCGATCGCGTTTTAACATAAACAAAAAAAACTGTCTCCATGAGATGTTTTGATAACTATGTTTTTGAATCACACTATTTAGTTTACAAATTCGCGGTATATCCGAGATTAAAATTTAATGGCCACTGTACATTTTCGGCTCGGTGGAACACTTCGAGCTGTGAGATTTATGTGCTATGAAAGAAAAACACTAGATATTTCACCATACTTCCCTAGTAACATGTGGTAATATGCGAATTATTTATTGTTTGTTTTCTTTTCAGCAATGTAGATTTCTTGCAACTGAAAATATTTTACAGTCCATCGCGTTGCGGGAATGCTACTTTTGTGAAATCCGCACAACTATTATAATACATTTAAAAAAATCATTAACCTAGAAAAGACACTTGATACTTAATAGAGCTATAAAGTATAATAAACATTTATTTATTCAGTTCCCTATATTATTATTTTCTTTTTAATTAATCTTATCGCATGTATTTTGTTACATAAATAGAGAAGTAGCGTTTTGGGAACGTTTTAGGAATAACGATCTTCTTTTGTTTCTGTTTCGAGAAATCACCTTTGGTTTTTGTCTAGATCGTCTTTTTTAAACCAATCGACTTTTACTACTAATATTATTATATAACGGGGTGTTTACCATGTTTAACTTGTTTTTTGTCTCGTGAACAAGCTAGTTGAAAATACTGGCGTACAAAAAAATATTGAAAATAATATCGAGTTCCGTCAAAAAACAAGTTAAACATGGTAAACACCCCGTTATATAATAATATTAGTAGTGAAAACAACAATGTAAGTTTAAAATCGATCGACTTTTGTTTCCATTAAAATTGCAATTTTTAAACTTGCCATGTAACTATTTTTTTTTTTCATTAAACCGTGTTGTAGTTGACCAATCCCAATATTTTTTTGGGATTGGTTTAAAACCTGCGTCTCATTCTTTATTTAAACTTTTTGCCATTTCTTGATCGTGTAAATTTGTATTTTACACCGAGAGTGTAGAGCTACCATTATTATTCATTTGGGAAGTCGCCGTCAGCATTTTGCCTTTAAACTAATGTATTTTAGATTCGAGTCGCGATAACATTTTTATTCTTAGCGATGTTCTTAGAAGATCGCACATTTAGTAAAGATACCGGTGGCGTGAGAAATTCTTTGTTTTTAGGGAAATTAGGTCTGTAACTCGATACTTGCAGTTTTAATTAATTCAGATCGAATCTGTTGAAATTAGTCCTTGGTTTTACGAGGCGTATGAATGTTTTAATTAAACGGTCTGAGTTTTGAGGTAAAAAAATGAGTTTGCGTTCAGCCGATAGCTCCTTCGACTCTTTAATTTTATAATCAGTTAAAAGTACCCAAGTCTTACGCACTAACACTCGTATTTATAGTCAATTCTGAGCCTAAGTTATTTGTCTAAGTAAAGGGTCTGTCACATTTTCGTTGACGATAAAAATTACTAATAAGAGCATTGCTTAGCCAAAGTAATCACTTAGATTCGTCTATAAATACGGGTGTTAGAGTTTATTTGAGCCAAATTCAAAACCTAAGATTTTTTAATATTTTATTGACAACTAATTAAAAAAAAAGAGAGAAAAGAAGAATAATAGGGAAATCGAAAAACCAGGTTCACTAAGTCTGTCCCAGTTAAGACACCCAAGGAAGAGATGGCGTAGCCTTTATCTATTTCGGAGCTATACGGCATATAAAAAAAAACACCAAAGTGTAAATAACTAAAAATAATTTAAAACACTACAGTGCATTGTGTACTTTGCATAGTTTATTTTTATCTGAGAAGTAAACAGCTGAAAGATAATCGGCGCAGTTACAGTTGAACCAATTACAGACCTTAGTATTCCTTCGTCGTAATCGTTTGTTTAATAAACGGCAAATGGCGCAATTGTATGGAAAATACGGTTTAAGTTGCAGTAATTTTAGAAGTATATTTAGACTTCGTATCAAGTAAAATCACAATAATATCGATTGTAATTTTCTAAGGCATGTTTGCGACAGACTGGATTAAAAATTAAACTTACCAGGCTATTACAAAATGAGTTTTAAGACCAGACCTGGTTTAAACCATGATTTGTGCATAGTCAGGTCTGGCCCTTGAAACTCATTTTATAATAGCAAGGCCAGGGTTTGCTAACACCGTGGTAGCCTTATTAATAAACGTGGAGTAGGGTCGGAGAAGGAATAACATGCTTTGTCTTTTTCCGTGACAAGAGCTTTCAAAGTTGACAGACAGAGACAAAACGTAGTAAACCTCCTCCAACGTTATTCCACTTTTATTAATAAGGCTATGGGAGTTTAAAGTGTTTTTGGACCCGTGTCTGTTAGTGGCTGTACCGGTTGACGTATCGCAACACGGAAGAGTCCGCTTAGAGCCTTGGGTGGTAACAAGTCGCGGTCAAAACCCACCAAGAAATTTCAAAGTCATCTGAGGTCTTCGCTTGTTCTCATCTATATAATCGATGTTTCTTGTTGCATCCCTCTCGAACACAGTGTCGGGTATATCACCAAATTGTTAAAGTCTACACAGTAGTATGTCGTCTTTGACTACACTAAATAGATTAAACTAATTAATTAGTAATTTTTAGCCCGGACACCAACTCTTCTCGGGGCAAACAAAAATAGTTACCTACCATCGCGGGCCCCCAATCTGTGGTCTACGCTACTATACCAAAATTAATGGTTCTCCCAATTTGTTTAAAAACTTCAAAACAAATTAGCTACAAAGCCCCAATCAAATAGAACCGTTTAATTAAACGTGTTACAACAAATTAAACTTTACCTCAGTGAGGTTCGAACCTATAAACGGTAGTTCCTAAGTAGCTAAAATGTCGTTCAAAGTTTAATAACACTCTAACAAACTACGAGTAACCTATTTTTGGAACAAAAGTATGTCAGGGCGACCAGCAGCGTGATATATAACATTAAAACATTGGAACTAAGTGAATGGGCGAGCCCTCCCAGATTGTAGCCCAGATACAATCAAGGGTAGTAATTAAAAACTGTGACAAAGCATAATTTATACCGATAACGCGGTATTGGTATTTCTATGTTAATGCGAATTTGGTAGGTATTTTGGTAAAGGTTTTTATAATCTTCACACCACCACTACCACCAGAACCACCTTTTCGTCACAAAACTCTTTAAGGTTATTAACTTTTTAAACTTTCACGATTGGAACTCAAAATTTTATATTTTCCCGGGTCTCACACGATTAAGGCCCGGGAAAATATAAAAATACTAGCTGACCCGGCAAACGTTGTTTTGCCTTATAAATTAAGCAGCTCCCCGCGGTTTCACCCGCATACGTTCCGACCCCGTTAGAATATCGGGATTAAAAGTAGCCTATAGCCTTCCTCAATAAATGGACTATCCAACACTAAAATATTTTTTCAAATCGGACCAGCGGTTCCAGAGATTAGCGCGTTCAAACAAACAAACTCTTTCGCTTTATAATAATAGAAGATAGATAGTATAGATAGATAGTAGCCGATTCTCAGACCTACTGAATACGCATATAAAATTTGGTAAAAATCGGTAAAGCCGTTTCTGAGGAGTACGGTAACTAACATTGTGACATGGAAATTTTATATATTAGATGAGTCCTCAATGGGTTGTAGTGCGGAACATTTACCAGTAGGGACAGCCCTAAAACAACTAGGTAAGGTTTGATGGAGCCCTTGGAACCACCTTCTCATCACAAAACTCCTTAATAGGTGCAATTTGCAACTAAAAAAACTAGATGAGTAGCATGGATGGAGCACTTGGAACCACCTTCTCATCACAAAACTCCTCGACAAGTAGCGATACGGTTTCAAATTCAAAGAATTTAGTATTCATAATCCTATTCTATCGTTTGTTACTTCTTCACGGAAAAACTACTTAACCAATTCCGAATAAAGTTAGATTGTAGACAGTTGGAATTCTGGGAAAACACATAGGCTACTATTTATCCCGATTTTGGTATGACAGCGACTGACGAGAGCAAAATTGCAGGGCATATTTTGGATTCAAACCTAGTCTTTATTTTCCTTCAAGCAGAACTTAGAACTTTTAAAAATAAAAGTAACTTAAAGCCGTAAATTACTGTACATTAAAACCAATCAACTTAGTAAAGTAAACAATACAGAATTAATTGTAAGCCTTTTCATAAAATATCGTTTTTATAGACGCTATTTCCTAGGCTTAACTAAATTATATTTTACAACAGATGTAGTTTTATACGCTATATTTGAATAAACTTTTCATTACGTGAAGTGTATAAGCTGTATTGAGTATAATCCACTTTTACGATGCTGTCCTACCTACTTAATTCTTTTTTACTTTTATGCAAATAAAGTTTTATAAGGAAGATTGACATCACCCTTTATTTTACAGTTTTAAAGTGTAAATACCTCGATATAACCTTTGTAGAAATGAACTGGAGTTGTATTTTTGAACCTGTAGAAATCTCTTTCGTATGCGAAAGGCTAATGAATCGATGCGCGGTCTCGCTCACGCACATACACAACGAGTGAGAGCAAGCATGCGAAATTCGAACTTTCGCATACGAATTTAATTGCAGTGGTTCAAAAATACGGCTCCTGCTGGGCCTCTTTTCTCGGATCGCTCGTGCCACTTCGAGCTATTCAAATAGCTCGTTTTTTAGGGTTCCGTACCTAAAGGTAAAAACGGGACCCTATTACTGAGACTTCGCTGTCTGTCTGTCTGTCTGTCTGTCCGTCCGTCCGTCCGTCCGTCTGTCCGTCTGTCACCAGGCTGTATCTCATGAACCGTAACAGCTAGAAGGTTGAAATTTTCACAGAAGATGTATTTCGGTTGCCGCTACAACAACAAATACTAAAAACGAAATAAAACAATTATTTAAAATGGCTGCCCTATCTGTCAAATATACTAGTCTGCCTTACTTACCAAAGAATTTATTTTATGTTTCAGATTTTCTTTGTGCCAAGGTTTTTTTTAATCTGACTTTTTTTCTATGTAAAACGCAGGGCCCCCATCAGTGCACGGTGACCAATAATCAATATTTAGGAGGATGAAAATCTCTTTTTACCATGCGTTAATAATCAAAAATAATAGATTCATCAGGTGAAGGACTACCTTCTACATTAAAATGTCATAATATTTTTAGTGGAGGGTAAGTAGTTAATTAATTATTAATTAATCAAGAACTACCTTCCAACAATTATCTCTAGTTCGTACGATTGCGTTTGGTGCGCTCGTACAATTAAATATAATTTTGTGTTAAGCTATTGCATAGCTTTTATCGTGGCCTTTGAGCGCCGCGACTGAATCAAGAAATTCCGTAACGAAAATAAAACTACGTTTTCTGTCTCCTACGTTTCAAGATACACTTGGATACATTGTAATTTTAGTATTAGTGGATACCCAAGACTGTAAGCTTTTGTAACATACCTGTTTTTTTACCGTCTACTTGCGCCAATTCATATAAAGTAATTTTTTTTAGAGGGTGGTACTTCAGTGAAAAATTAAGATTTGTTCAATTTTATTAAAACTTATAACTTAACTTAACGTTATTAACTTGTTTATTTATTCATTTTCCATACACACTAACATAAAATCTTTTTAAAGTGAACTATGTGAATGTAAAGAGAGTTAAGTGTAACTAAGATGTATATTTTGTGAAATTATGTAAAATAAATTGTTATATACTTATATATATTATAGTAGATCAATTTTACAATATTTACTATCATATAAACAAAAATCCCTAACCGTTGATTATCGTCCCCCTACTTCTTGATTTTTGGTCACTGTGCAGTGGTCTAATTGTCATTTGTTTGTTTCAAACATCTTTTACTTGATTTTTAATAATCTTTTCTTTTTTCATCGTACCTAATTTGTTTTGGAACGAATTACTTAACCTACATATTTAGTGCCTATAACACTTTTTAATTGAACAGTACATTTTTCCGACAAATTACTGATCTGACGAATGACCATCTGAAGAACGGATCTGCCGAAACTCGTGATATCCATCTCAAGTACTCGACGCGGGAGTCCGACTTCGAGTGGCAAGCCCGATTTTGGTCAGTAGAAACCGCTCGAATCACTCGAAGTGGCATGAGCGATTCAAAAATAAGGGTCCTTCGCTGACCCAGCTAATACATTTTTGCCGTTTTATCAAATCAAAATCATTTGTCCTAATTATGGCGCTATAGTGTCTAGGACTAATATTAGATGGTTTAGGCTTGCTAACCACCTATACCACCGTCTCAGATTAACCGACTTAGCCTAGAAACACAAGCCTAGGACACAAGCCTAGGATCAAGAGAGGTGTTGGTCTAATGGTAGATACCGCGACTTTCATTCCGAAGGTCGAGGTTTCGAATCTAGGCCGACCGCGCACCAATGTCTTTTTCTTTAGGAAAAATTTAAGTGGGCTATTAACATCGCTCTTACGGTGAAGGAAAACATCGTGAGGAAACCAACATGTCCTAGGACAAACCACGGTCCGAAGACATGGGATATTCCCTAATGCGGGGTAGGCTCCCGTGGCGTCTTAAGCCCTCTAAGAAATCACGTACAATGGCCCAATTGTGAGGCTAAGTGCGGAAAAAGGCTCAGCGAAACTAACTAAGCCTAGGATCGGCGCAGTAGGTAAGTCATTTTATTGACTATACCTTCCGATGTTTTCCTCCACAAACGACAAATCAAACATATAAAGTTGTTTGTGTGTGATCACACCGAACTAGCGGCGGAACACGAGATATATGTAGTTATATTTATTATGAACTTATAAACGTGTATTCAACAATCAGGTGTTATAACGCCGTCAAAACATGTCCACTCATACGCTTTTAATTATAACAATCAAGATAAAATCTAAAACGAAAACATATGTTCCAGAAGGGATGATAGATTTCAATCGATACAATACGTAATGACTATCAAAATTCCGCGGGTCTATTAAAACAATTTAGCCGGCCTATTGTTCCGTTTTAATAGACAAACTGGAGTTGGCGCCCTGTGGCGAATTATAATGATATAGGTACTTCATAAAGAACAACAATAAATGAAGCTGTCATATTCCTATCGACATATGTCGCGACAAAAACTTTAACGCTTTGCAATTAAAATTCGCCATTCATTCGTTTTTTATTCGGCAGTGTTATAGCAATATCGTGTCTGGAATCCGAAGATGAAATGTGGATTTATGACTTTTGTTCAAAACTGTAATAATACGAAGATAAATTGATGATTCGTCATCGTTATGAGAGAGACATAAAGTCGGTCCTATCAGTATTAAAAATAAAGTAATAAAATGAGTGTATTTTTGTGTTTATTATTCGATTACATTACCATTATTATGATATATTGAATCTTTGACGAAGACGTTTTGCTGCGTCATGAAAAGTTATACGGCAAAGCGGACCGTATCTACTTTGGTTCATTAGGTACTTTCTTTTCGCAAGAATTATCACTATTATTAATAGAATAGGTTCCTACTCGATATATTTTTTTTATAAATAATGAAGCTTTTATTTTTTACATGAGATAGGTTTGCTTTAATTTCACCTTACCTGATGAAATCGATTCTGTAGCATGCTTGCCTATAAGAAACCTATTTACTCTATACTGGTACGTTCATACAACTAATTGTATAATATTGTACAAACGACTAATTCGCATCAAGTGTACTCGCTCCCATGTAACTTACATAGAAGTTGGGAATTCGAAATCGTACGGAACACCACCAAAGTACGAACCCCTAATTCTATCCAAAAAAAATTTACAAAATATTTTTTATCAACATCTCCCTGTTAACATGTTAGTTAAATGGTCAGTAAATTTTATTAAACATCAGTATTTCACAATCATGCATTGTAGTCGATGCATAAATATGCTGTTATTAACATTCTTACAAAATTATTCGACGAAACAATGACTCAAACAAAACAATAAGGTTTTTAAGAACGAGTTGCGACTACAAAAATAAATATGTCCCAACGAAAACAATGGTCGAAACAAACTCAATATTAAAATAACCTCAGATACTTCAAAATATGACGTCTCACTGCGTGCGGTAGGCAAGGTTGGAAAGCATTTGTAAAAGTAGTTATTATGTTTTAACACGCCCACGCGCAAACCCATACGTGCCTACCAACGGAATACACGGAGAAATGTTTATTGAAATAGGAAACTGTCAAGTAAAGACCGTACGTATTTATTTAATAGGTCTACTACGTCAACTTGCGGGCCCTAAAATTAGCAAAGAAAACAAAAAGGTCGAAAGAAGTTAACGACTTATAAAAAACCGTGTTCTCGGGACAGTCCCCCTAGAAGACATTTCGAAAAGTAATCTATTCCGATAAGCCAACAAGGAGAATGTTCATTTTTATTTTGTCCATTCCCTGAGGCTTAGAGCGTCTTATGAGTGTGGTCAAAGGAAAGAGTGTTCAATAATATTTCAAATTCGTAAATTTTAACAATGTTTTGTTATTTTTATTTAGTTTGAATTTCAATCTTACTTACATTAAAATGACAAATAAAAAGTTTTACAAGGTATCTGAAGATATCACTTTTTATTAGCTTTGCTTCAGGCCAAAATTGAATTTAAAAAAATAATATTTCTGTTACAAAAATAAAAGTAGATAATATTAAACTAAATTTTTAAATATATATTGCACGACGTTACACACAGCGCAATATCGAATCTCTTTCAATACCTACAACTGCATCACAGGTTCCTCACTAATCATAACACAAGTAAGTTGGTTTAAATGCACTTTCTTTGTTTTTATTATACACAAAAAATCAGAGTATTACCTTTGAAGAAAGAGCGAAATAAACATGTCATTTTAAGCGAGAGTGAAAAAGACTGCTATAGATTCATCGACCATATCAACCATATCAATTTGGCAGTTCAAGGCGCTTCTATAGTTACATTTCTCTATTGCTTACCGCGTAAACGTATGTAGCGTATGTTTACACTAGGGTTTCGAAATCCTTACAGAAAATTTATAAACACGATCACAAAATATAGAAAATGACGAATATGCGTGTAATAATATTCTGTTTAAAATCGCATAAAAGAAGTTGAGCTCTTATAAAATGTACCACATAAACGGAGGCATGACGATGCATCCTCCGTCGCAGCCTTAATCTCCCTACGATGTGGCTCCGATAACATTTGTGTTGCGACCCTAGTAGGTAAGTACTTATAAAATACGAGTATAAGTGCTTCGTGGCCTATAAGGTACTTGTGGAGCAGGTAACCATAACATCGTTTTATGGTTTAATTCGTTCGAATATCTTCGCGTCTGCTTGCAATTTAGAGTTTTAAATTATACAATATATACATACATGCGGATTTTTGTCTTAGTATGCTAACAAAGTATTTTTTCTTTTTATGCATACGTACTATAGATTAATGATTAAGTTTATGATACGTATGTATAGGGGAAATCCGCAATGAAACGGACGTGTTTTGAAACGGAGACTATCGATATCTCAAGGTTTTGGGACAAAATATTTTAGGTGTCTTGGGTGTTGGCACCATTGATGACCATAGATAAGAGTCTAACTAAGGTCACAGGCCCGCAGGTCTATGGTCATCAATGGTGCCAACACCCAAAAAACATATATTAATTTCAATAGTGTCCGTTTCAAAACACGTCCGTTTTATTGCGAATTTCCGTACAGTTGACAAATTCCTTTACATAACTTCATAATTCCATTACATAATTTTTTTTTTCCTTTTATTATCAAAATAAAAACTTAAATAACATTATTTTATTATACATAGCATTAAAAACCACTAAGGTTGGCTCTCCATTTCTATAATGAATGCTTATATTTGTGTAAGCTTAAAATAAAATAACCTCCCAAAATAAATAAATACATTCTCTACAAAAATTTCACATATGAACTTTACATAAAAACATGCGAAATAAATCTTCAGTCTCTAAACTAACGGAAACATTAAGAAGGCACTATCTAGTAACTTACTATCTATTCTCATTTAAATATTAAACCGATAAATGGCAGGTAAAATTCACCGAGTCCCAAATACCACCCCACATTAAATTCAAAAAAGGTCATAATGCCCAATTTAATAACAAATTAGATTCTCATCGCATTAATGATTATTAACTATGGCTCTACATTTAAGAAGGGAGGGAAGAAAGAAAAGCATTTGTAAATTATAGGACATTACTAAATGATGGCAGTAGATGATGGGGAAACACTTCAGAAAATCAGTATTAACATCTGTATTTACCAAAAACATAGGTAGGTGAACTTTACGAACATGTATTCTTTAACTAAAATGTCTCAACAATGTTTCAGCATTGTTATGCATTGCAACAATATTTTTCTTTCTTTCTTTCATTGTTAGATTTTTCTGGAGTGCGGTTCAGCAATGTTGGTGATTTTTCAGGAAATTACTAACACAAACTATCGAAATATTTAAATGGAAAAAGCGACATTTCTTGGCAAAATGTGTTCACTGTTAAGTTAAGTCATTCGCACAGGTAAAACCACTGGAAAGTGGTTTCTTGTATAGATGGCGTGCAAACGAGCCTAAGTCGAAAACGGAAACAAGGGAACATACAAAAAATCGCTCGAGGGAAAAAAACTTAAATTCATCGCTCGAGAAGGGAAATCGGGTAGTCTAGTTGGTTAAGACATTAGGGTACCTAAAGATGAGAGTTCAGCCCTCACCGAGAGTGACTTTTTGAAGACATATTTTTCCTATAACATATTTTTAATTACTAACACTACAAAAGCTTAATAGGGAAACTTTGCAAAATTTCCAAAAAGTGTTGAATCGTTTTCCAAAAAAATCTAACAATGCTGAAGCAATGTTGACAAGTTTTAGTTGTAGAATAAGAGCCTAACTGTCGATTTTATCATACCCAAAGTAGTATCTTTCATACATAATCAAGTAGAATATATAAGGTGCCTTATTGTAACGAAAACAATGGGATATAACCGCAGAGATTACAATATATTTGTGTAATAATTTTCGGAAGATCCCTATCATTGAACACTCACAGTGTATGTATGTATAATATAATATTGTTCCTCTTTTATTTAAATGGGAATTAGGAGCGAGCGGTCGAATAACCCTAATGCCGGCTTTCATTGCGAGCGGAGCGGAGTCATCATTAATGTGTTAGTTCAACATACAATGGTTGTTTTCATAGTCATACAACTCTTTCGCGCTATGGAAACAATCGTTGGATGTCAAACTGACACATTTTTAACTCCGCTCCGCTCGCAGTGGAAAGCCGGCAATATAGAGGTGGATGGCGAATCTGTAATGAGCATTTGGTAATGTTATGTTTTTCCTAACTGACATTTTGCGAGAGTGTTTTTTTTCGAAAGTGGCTTTCTGCGTTAAGAACTTATTGATCACTTCGAAGTAAGCGGATACGATACTTTACAAAATTTCAAATATAAACAAATGACAGTAAGTAAATGAAATGAAATTAAAAAAAAAACTCGTAAGACATATTATATACATATACGCAAATAAAAAATTAGGCTAGAGTGCGTTTCATCTTTAAATTGGTAGCAAAATAAAAAAGTCTTGTCTTAATATCTTGAATGTGTTGCCTTAATATCTTGAATGTGCTAATGTGCTATACCCTAAACCTTGAATACAGAAAGATTCGTTCATTCATTCTTCATATACAAATCTCCCTAAATTCAAGGTAGCACATTATTTTTTTTGTTTTGTGAAGTTTTTGGTAATTTAAAGATGAAACGCACTCTAGGTCAATTAGGAGGAACACTAACTTTTTATCCCGGCAGAGGGCGCGAGTCGATTAATCTTAGGTTTGAATTAAGAACTGTCAAACATGTGTTTTTTACAACGCTCGGCGCCAAATTGGCCATATCGGTCTGAGACCGAAAGAATAAAAAAAAAACTCGGCGTTTCCATTGGTGGAGGACCATCATCGAAAAAAAAAAAATGATCATCCGATGCCAGCGCCCCTGCAAACAGCTTTGCGCGTGGCACCCCATTCTGTGGTCTAGGCAGAGAATTTGTCGTTTTTAATTAACAATAATAATAATTCGGTAGGTAAATAGTTTATATTACAATCAGCAATACGACCTTCTTGCTCGTCACGGAATACTATCATCTAACAACAAAATAAAATTATTAAAGCGGTCTTAATTTAAACCGGACCCACTTTTCCAACTTTCACAGTAAACTCATCAAATTAAGCATTACTTAGTTGGTAAGTTCTATCACTTGCTAACCGCTGTCCTTAATCACGTCCGTGGTTTAACTTCTCTGTAATTTGTTATGAGGTGCTTGAAGAATTTCACGATTTAAATTATTTGCCTCTTTAACATTACTTCGTGAGAAATATTTATTTACAGTTAAAAAATATATTGCTGTTAATTCTGATTTGGATTGCGTACATTTTTGCCGCAACGATCTGATAAAAGCCTCGCCTCACTTGATAAAACTTGCAGATTTTTAATTGGTTTTGACCTATTCCTCCATCCAGGTGTATTACATTATACCTACAATAAAATAACACATACATAGGTATAGATTGCTTGTATAAAGAGTAAAAGTAGTCTATAAAAAGAGGAAGCACGGTTTTTATTATATATTGGTTTGTAAAATCTGTAAAAATGTCATCTTTATAATAATATTTTATACTAAACATTAGGGAACAATTAAGTAGCATTCACGGTCATCGGTACCAAGAACTATCAGGAGCTTGTTCGATTTATTTAATGTTTAAAATGTATTTAATAAGATGTTGTTTCTTTACCTTTAGTTTTGTTTCTAAATACTTTATGTTTAAATAAAATCAATGTGAAATTTAAGGCACTGAATTAAGAAGCAAATCTTAATCTATCTCATCTTGTTCTTCTTAGTGTCGATGGCACAGGATATAATAATGAATGGGGTTAGATTCGCTCACTCCAGTAAGTTGCAAGGTGTGTCGCATTTTCATTAGCTAACAACAAGTTAGCCAACGTGCAATTATTGGGGCTAAAGGGGCATACTAGAAAAAGCTGCAAGTTTTGCTCGAAAGCTCCACAGTTGAACTGACTCCAGTATAGATCAATCATACCCCATATTCCCAGGGTTCCCCCTGCAGTGCCCGATTCAAGTTCGTAGTCTATTGAATGGCTTCCAAACTGGCCAAGGCATGATGATGATTTCTACAGAATCTGAAAAATGTGGGGAGTGGTGTAAAAACATGGCAAACATATGCAAATACATTTAACTAATAAAATATAAGAATTAAACCTCAAAATCAATTCAAACAACTAAATTTCAAATCCCAAATCGATAAACAAACGAGTTACAGAGTAACTCGGTTAGATACATACTAATGCCATAACTTCAGTGTTTGAAATCACTGCGAGATGAAACCGAGCGTTTGATTTGTGATTTAAATTATGTTTGTCGAGATGCATTGGAGGAGTTTGGATTCAGGTTAGGTTAACTAGGTTCTATTGAGACTGTCTGTATATTCAGCCTTCTCGGGGAATTGGTAAGCACGTTTCAATATGAATGACAACTATGACCGAGCGAGCGTAGCGTCGAGTCTGGCAAAATTGGCTTAAGTTATGTTATGGTTATAATTTTGATGATTTTAAGTGGTAATTGAAAGTAGGTACCAAAATATGATAAAAAAAAGATTATTACTTACTTAATTTAAAAACTGACTTTATTTTGGAAATTAGTTATTCACAACATACAAATAAAAAAAAACAATAAAAAAGGTGAAAAAAAAAACAACACTAAAACTTAAATCGAAAAAGAAAAAAGCCCGTCGTCGATGACACCCTCCCGAGACATGGTCCCTAAGATGCTGGCGGCATTCCTCCTCTGAATAACGAGACTAACTCGCTGAGACAGAAAGCCACCAGCTCTGGGATCACCGGTCGCCTCGATCAGACGCCCCGACAACTCCCTTAAAAAGGCATAAATTAATCTCACCTACATTACAGTTAACTAGTTTCTATGGAGGACTTTGTTTGTAGGTGTGTTTGTATATTCAGCCTTCTCGTAGAATTGGTAAGCGCGTTTCAATATGAATGACAATTATTGACCGAGCGAGCGAAGCGTCTCTACTTCAAGTCTGGCAAAATTGGCTTTTCGTATCTGTGTATGTTTGTTCCTTCTCCTACATGTCGTTTAACCGATTACCTATGATGAAACTTGTCAATACAAGTTCTATGAGCAGGTTTTTTTTATATAGGTTTTTTTTATCGTAGGGGATTGTTCATTGCTGATTTCTCCCACAAAAGGGGGTAGGGAAGAAGGGGGCATGATGGGTCCTTAAGGTTTAAAGCTCAATAAAATGAACAGTATGGTGTTTTCATAACTTAAAAAAAAAAAAAAAAAAAAAGTATAATGTGTAGTATATCCGTTGTCTAGTACCCATAGTACAAGCCTAGTGCTTAGTTTGGGGCTAGATTGCGCTGTGTGTAACGTCGTGCAATATTTATATTTATTTATTTATTTTTATTCTCATAATCATCGTTGGCAATCAGTATTTAATAATTAAGTACTTATAGCAACATTAGAATATAGGATTAATGAAAAAAAGTAAAAAAAACTAGGAAAGTACCCAACACCCCGTCTTGCCCTACCCTCGGAGTAAAATGGGGTACCCCCTAAGGGTATAATGGGGTACAACAAATAACAGTTGCTTTATTGTCTTCATTGTGCTAAATAACGTTGCACTTTTCAATGCTGATACGGTTGAGTATTTAAAAAGGAATAGGTATTCCGACTTAGAGATACTCTTCCTAATCCGAAAGACCATTCCTCATACAAAACTTAATACAACTAACTCCGGTATATCACAGCAAAGACATCCTACAGAAGTAATACAGCCGCTCAGAAGCAGTACAAAGACTTAGAAGGCTTACTGTTCCCTTTAACTGTGGCCAGTGGACGGGGAAATTGCCTCAAGTCAGGTAAGCCGCTTTCTTTGATAGATACGAGTTACGTTAGGCTTTGTGCCGTATAGTGACAAGAAGATTGGGAACTATGTAGTTACAATGTTAAAGCACTATGTTTACGTTTAAATGGAAATTAAATTCATGAAATATAGTTGGATTTATATTTTCTACTGAAGTTTGTGCATGAGTATACAAATACAATTGCTCTGAACATTTTATAATCCAAAAAACGAAAATAAGAAGTTTATGCTAACAGCACTAGAATTAGCCTGTGTCGCGAGACCCTTCAGATTTAGATTATTTTATTTCTTAAATCACAATACATTATAAAATTCTCGTACGTATCGTTGTATTGTATGTATGCGTGTTTATTGCTCCTTCGTCATGAGCATCCAATAAGAATTCAAAATTCACTAGTATCACTAGGTCTGATATAGCTAATAGACCATATACTAGTTTGCTCTATCTTCAAAATGCGTTGGGTAGAAGAAAGATACAAAAGGAACAAACTTCGAGTCGATGTAACTGTATCTATTTCAGTAAGAATAGATAAGTGACGTTCTTTATTTCAGTTGTCAACAACAAATCTTATTGGACCCACCCCCGTGGCTGCCATGTGTCGAGTCACATGTTACGCAGTCTACATACTATTATGTGTTTTTATACTTGTCCTAGAGTATACGCTTTAGCGAGTAAAAACAGTATAATTTTGATGTAAAACATCTATAGGCGCAGGTAAACCTAAAAATTTTATACTATATGTCATGCCTACACATAGTGCTAGAAGTATTAGTTAATTTCGAGTGACTTTCTAATAGCTCGTTCTAGGACTTCTGTTCCGAAGAGGACGGCGTTCGAATCTCGGGATGATGAAATCTTTTTTTTGATTACTTACCTTCTTCAACTGCTTCCTCTTCTGGCTCAGGAAACTCCGAAAAAGAGTCTTCTACCGTGTCTTGTGCTTATATTCTACTAGCTGTATCCCGTAGTTTTACCCGCATATTTCCAGATCTCGTAAGAATTTAAAAAAATCTTTCTTATCGGATGCCAACATCATATAATGAAAACACAATAAAGAGCATAAAAGTTGGTACAATTGACGTAAAGATATTTACGAATTTGGTCATTGGGCATATTTACATTTTTTCTTTCTTTTGATTCGTTTTGAATTCTGCGAATGCTGTAAATTTTGGAGTTGATAATTTATTTTTTGGACTATTACTTTGAAATGACAAGAACATTCAAACCAGATCTCACAATAGAAAACTTTAGGTAGGGGCCTAGTTAAAAAAGCGAGTTAAATTAAATAAGTTGTAGAAGTGGTTTTTTTTAAGTAGCAGTCGATGCTGTATTCCAAATAATATTTTCGCTGTATCTCGTAACTTAAACTAAGTATCGATACGATACTGTACTATAAATAGGCTCCGATGAGACAATACTATCCAATCCGTCGAATACAATGTGAATGTTCAAATGGCAAGGATGGTCGGAGTGTCTTGTCAGAGTATACTTGTACAAAGTATAGTAAGTAACCGTGTTCTGCTCATTATAATCAGGTTTGGTTTTGTTTAAAAAAACCAGGCAAGTGTGACACTCGCGCACGAAGGGTTCCGTACCACTATGACATTTGGGTACGGAACCCTAAAATGATTTACATCCAATTTTTAAATTTGATAGGAAAATGTGAAATATTTAGCTTCGATCCTTACTCCCTTCATACGACCACGCCACTCAAAAAAAAAGAAAAGAAAAAAAAACTTTGGCACAAAGAAAATCTGAAACTTATAAGATACTCTTTGGTAAGTGAAGGCAGACTGGTATATTTGACAGACAGGGCGGCCATTTTGAATTCCACGACCTACTCGATTTGCCTCTGACCAATCAGAAGCGACCTCAGATTGCAATAAAACTCCCTTGTAGTTTTTGAAACACGTTTGTTGTATGGGAGCCCCTCTTAAATATTTGTTTTATTTTGTTTTTAGTATTTGTTGTTGTAGCGACAACTGAAATACATCTTCTGTGAAAATTTCAACCGTCTAGCTATTACGGTTCATGAGATACAGCCTGGTGACAGACGGACAGACAGACAGCGAAGTCTCAGTAATAGGGTCCCGTTTTT
Source organism: Idaea biselata (assembly GCA_958496205.1). NCBI lineage: Eukaryota > Metazoa > Arthropoda > Insecta > Lepidoptera > Geometridae > Idaea > Idaea biselata. The sequence goes on along the minus strand of OY292400.1, from coordinate 26,486,174 downwards.
ACCCTTTGGGTACGGAACCCTAAAAAGTATACTTATATTTCAAATTTTAAACTTTTGCATAGCTTTTATCGCGGGCTTTGAGCGCAGCCACCGAATCAAATTTCAAATCCGCCTACCAAGCTACATACCGAGCTACATGGTAACCATATAATAAATAAATAATTATAATTGCATAAGTTGATAAAAAATGCTATGCAATAGCTTTACCGTGGCAGTCCCCGAGTGCCACACGTTTTTTTTATACAACAGTGGACTAAGCTAATTCGGACAGATGCTAAAATTATGACTGTATTTAGACTGTATTTTGTATTTAGTCATGTATTGAGAAAAAAAATGCCTATTTGTTTCAATGCTCCCTGCGGAACTTGAACCAACCTCATCTTCTCTTCCCACAAGAGAAGATGAGGTTGGGTTCATCTAACCATCTACGCCAAGCGAGCTCAAGCGACAGGGTTGAAAACATAAGGATTCTTATTTTTCGAATTAGGCTCGAGGTGATGTTAATCCAACGTTTACTTAAGAGGAGTATATACGCCAACGACCTTGAAACTGAAAATCCCTGTCGGGCTCATCGAAAATTGTTGATTATTTCATGACGGAATGTCGTAGAACTTTTTTTTGTGCACAGATCGTAGGTGACATTATTTCCTACATTTTGGTGTAGTTTTAAGACAAGAACCTCCTATTGGTGCAAAACCTATCCAAGTTTTAGACAAAAAATGTCTGATTTGGCTAAAATGTCGATAGGCTTCAATACGTTTCGACATATTTGTATGGAAACTGCACTAAAATATCGGAAACAATGTCGCCTACAATCTGTAAACAAAAAAAAGTTCTACGACATTCCGTCTTGAAATAATCAACAATTTTCGATGCGCCCGACATGGATTTTCAGTTTTTCAGAATAGGGCCCTTAAAATAACTAAAACGATTTTGTAATTGGGGAGTTAGTGTCAACAAATATAACTTGTCATACCCATGTCAAAGCTAAGACCCTAAATTTAATTCGAAATTTTAATTTTTTATCCGTTCGTCAAATTTACTTCATGTGGGGATCCTTTCGTTTAACTTGGGATAAAAGTTTTTAAAACTTCAGAAACTTTCTTATTATCTACATGCTTTTGAATTAATTTTACTGCTATATGTTTGGGGATGATAATATAAGCCGACAGAGGCATCTTTTGTTCTACGTCTTTCGGAAATTAAACCTTGTATTAGAAAATTTTAAAGAATGAAAACAGCTGTTTTAAAAGTAAACGCAACTAATGTTTGGATATTAGTAGTAACTCTAGATTAAAGGTCAATTTAAGGTAAATGACCTCAAGTTACCCTTATATTTAAGTTGACCTTGTGCTTCGCGTCCGAGTATTCGCCAGACGTGCCGTCAAATTTAAGCAGCTGATTCAAATTTAAACTTCTAGTTTGATAGAACTAAGTATTCTCTTCTCATCCGAGTGATGGTCCCAGTGGCATCCTTCTCACTCCCCAGACCGGACCCCGGGCTCCCGAGAGTTCGGGGAGTTCGGGGTTCACCCCAAATTGTTTTTTTTATTATTTGGGACCAGCATCATATGTAAGTCATCATTGACCATACCTTCTTATACTAAATTTTTACTTCGCGCGCAAAATCATTCAAGGGCCATTGCCATGATTGTCAGTGACAAACAAGTCGTTGTCCAGTTAAAGTAATTTTTTTGACCATTTAAAATATTTTTAAGTCTTTGCAATTTAGGTAGGTAATAAATACTAAGTAAGTGCAAATTAATTTAAATCTACATTACTATTCAGAATTATCATAACCAACTTTTCCTCTACTGAACCAATTATGTAGAGTAACAAATTATTAGCTCTATATTTGTGCAACATTTGACAATTTTGCCAGATTACTCCGATTTTCTATTTAATCTTACTCATGGGAGCAGTTATGCATAATTTACCAATCAATTACTAACAGTATCAAAGCAATATGCAATACGTAAGCTACATCAAATTATTTACAAAGTTCATTGACTTGGCCGTATTAAGGATCATTATAGCAAAACTGGATCGTATAATAAGTATTCTTGTACACCTACGCAGTTAAAGTACGGCCACCGAGTAATAATTCTACAGAGAAACAGCTTCATAAAAGCCCGCGACGCGGCGGCGCGGGCGTAGGTTTGCGCATATAGTGAAGCCGCAGTGCCGCGGCTGCTGCGACTTTACTACATGCGCAGCTATGTATGCGTGACCTCTCTCATCGGGAGTGTGCCGACAGGTCCACATACGTGAGCCAAGTAGGCTATTCGGGCGGCCTCGGCAAACCCGAGCGGAAAGCGGTGGGACGTCACGCACACATAGCTGCGCATGTAGTAAAGTACCTACCGCCCGCGCCGCGGGCTTGTATGAAGCTGTTGCTCTGTAGGATTAATACTCGGTGGTACGGCCCCAGTAATCATGTGGGTACCTATAACGATGAACAACCTTCCTATGACAAGGCTCGATCTTTGAATAATTGATGGAAACTCTAGTTAACATAAATTACTCGGTATTTTATAGGAAATTACAGTAGGAATTAAGTTATTTTAAATTAAACGGTTTAATCGTAATTTTCGTTTTAAATGTCATGATGTCATATTGAGTAAAATTATAGGTGTGGAGTTGCTGTGTAGGTCAGAAAGATCTACCTGTATTCTTTTTCGTAGTTACCAGTGAAATAATATTATGGCTAAGATAATCAGCTTGTATTATGGTGGCTGGAAATAAAAGCGAATTAACTAGATAGGTACGTTTGTACGATTCTTGTTTACATACGTTTCTACAATGACAAATACCCACCTATGTAAAATATTTTCATATTATTATGTATTATAAAATAACACTTTTTGGGTAGATGAGTACTACTATTCTCCATGTCGTCTTCAAAATCAAGATGTGCTTCTATTCTTCAAACAGCTTACATAATGCGCCTCGAAAAGACAATGCTTGCGAAATCTAGATAACGCGAATAAGTAGGTTGGTACTTATTTTGGTTATTGGTGTTACTAACTCATTATACTTAAATCATTCTAAAGAAATCCTTATACTTCTAACACTTAAAAAGGGTGCAATAACTAAACGACTAAATAAAAAGCAGGTCACAAGAACCAAAGCTACATTTCATATTACAATTTTTCGCAAACATACGCGATTATGGCGTACAGATTGTTTATTACAATTTCTTCCGTTCATAAAACACGAATTCAATAAAGCTAATGTGCATAAAACAGGAATAAAAGGCGGAACGAATGTATGTTTTGATTGATTCAGGTGCACTTACATAAGTATGTGGGTGGAATAATTTGTAACTTGTGCGCTCCTGGGAACCGTCAGTTGTTACACGATTTGTATGGACATTACCTATCGGTTTGGTAATAAAAAAGGACTAAAACTAGGTTAGTCGTTCGATAAAATCAAAACGATTCTTCGATTAAATCTTTTAGGTAACTATATAATACCGCTAACTTAATAATTGCTTAAGTAAAACGTGGACACAATAACAAACAATGTTTTATTCTTTTAGATCTACAACAAAAAGGGTTGGTGCGTTTACAAATTGAAACTTTCACAATGAATAATATTAAAAGATTGTTTTCAATCACCTTATATAGCCCAGAGCTCGGCAATCGTCTTTCTAACTTTTTGACTTCCAATTTTACACCACGTTCTGCATCAAGATCGTCGCACTACCAATTTCGAGGAGTCTCTCGAATCCCTGGCCATTTCTCCGGGTGTGTATCAAACTCCATGTTTATTATCAACAAAAAAACTTACAATATCTACATCAACAGTATTTCTATCGTATCAATATCAAGATCAGCATTATCAAACCATACAGTTCCTTCAGCATTGTGTCTAGTCATCTCTCGAGCCTCTAAGACAGGTTTACATTATTCAAATGCATACAATTTGACTGCACTTAAAAGTACTTTTAGGAGAAACTTTTGACCCTTATAACGATGGCGGAAGGTTCAAATTTAGCCATTAAATTATGGCAGTGTGACTGGTCCTACTTACAAAACACAGAAAGCATAATTTTATGAGTGATATGGTTTCGAGTAGCCGTTAGTCTTATGTGTTTTGGTTTTATTAGACACTAGTCTTATGTGTTTTGGTTTTATTTGCTACCAATGAGGTGAAAATGTTTACTTTAAAACTCATACATAAGACTAGGTAATATTATAATTAATTATTGATCATCCATCATTTCAATATAATCATGTGAATTTAAATGTTATTTTTATATTTCTAAACAATTCGACTTTTTGGAACTTTCAGTTATCACTGTATCACATGCAGATCTTGAAGCCTCAGGTTTAACATGACACAAAAAAAACCCCAAAGAGAACCTTCAGTGACAGCTTCGATGAGAGTAACTAAAAGATGAACTAAAGGACTAACAACTTGGGGTATTACAATGGAGAGGGATTTTGAGAAGTTACACCAATTTCTGAGTAAATATTACCAGTTTCTGAGTTCTTATATTAGAACACCATAAACTAATAATCAATATACAAAGTTTCTAATTAATTATACAAACTTGCTCTTTGATCCCAGTGTAATAATTTGATAAAACAGAATTCGTTCGACTTAAAACAATTTTAAAAACAAAATCATTTAAATGTTACTAGTAGCTTATCAGTCTGCCTTAATAATGCAATTTGGAATGTTACGAGAGATAAAGGGTCATGGTTTTTATCTAACACCCAGTTAATGTTATTTTACATTTCAATCGACTTCATTGCGTTCAATACTGCCTAATACTTGCCTACTAAAAAACTAAAACCGTTTAGATAAAATGTTTTAAGCATAAAAGAGATAAAAGTTTAAAGTAGTAAGAGATTACTAATAGAAGCTACTAAACTTTAAAACGGTAGAACTTTCTTAAACTTATTAAGTTTCAATTTTGCACATTTTCAGTTGTTAATTTTTAAAAAGAGAATTTAAGAACTATTTGATTATTTATAAATTTTATAATCGTGATCTATGAAATATTTTCTGTTTTAGAGATTTCAGATTGATATTTGACGAATTAAACCTGCAAAATATAAATCTGAAATCTATAAATATAAAATTTAATGTCCTGTCCTGACTCATCTATATATCAACGCAGAGCCCAAACCGCTGGTCCTAGAGACATGAAATTTGGAGAGTGTGTTCTTTGTGGTATGTAAAGATCCACTAAGAAAGGGATTTTGGAAAATCCTGCGGGATCGGGACCTACGTGGGTTAAACCGCGGGACGCAGCTAGTAATAAGATATTTCCAGTTACCGCAACCAATTTACAGATTGGATATTAATAACTTTGAAAGCTTGAGGTCTAACCATACCAACTAGACTTTATAAGCACTTTTGATTCTCGTTATCCACCTCGGCCAAAGAAGTAAGTTTAAACGAAACATACGGTTTCCAATTAAACTATCTACAGTAACAGACAAAATTATAGTGAAATCCTGACCGGTTTCTCAATAATTCCAATCTTACTTAGAGTTAATTATAAAATTTGAAACGGACTCCATTTTTGTATTTGATTTGATAGTTACAAGTGATTACATTTGCATGAAATTGATTTATTATTTGTGAGTTGCCAATTTGCTATCTTGATTAAATTTTTCCTAAGGGATCTAGTGTATCATCTTTCATTTTTTGCTATGTTTATTACTTACTGTTTGTTTTTTTAATTTCATTATGCAATGAGATTACTTTAGGTGGTATATTCTGTTCATCGAGTTTTAGTGTTAAAATTTTTCCTTTATCTCTCGGTTCGGCATCTGGGGTCTCTGGGGTATGTTCGTTAAATAGGCAAAAATCAACTGAAAAAAAAATCTGATTTATAAATATGATTTTAATTTAATACAATGTCGGTGTTAAAGCTACACAGTCATACTACTCCTCCGCTGAAAAAAAATGTTGAAAAAAAAAAATATCCTGAGTTAAAGTCCAACAAACGCCGACGACAGGAGCCGTGACCACAACTAATGAGTAACATAATCGATAGTTTAGTTAGCAGGTTTAGTGACCACATTCTGTGAAACCCCAACATGCATGCCAAACATTATGCAAATGCGTTATAATTTGCGAATCGATCTTTAAAATTGTAAATTATACGCTTAGAATTGGTAATAATGCATAGTCCCGTTGAGAATGTTGTTTTAGCCGTTGTTTCATATTATTTATGGCAAAAACCTATGACAATTTACAACTTTCATAATATAGGTTCTGCGGTTTAAGTTTAGTGGACCCTATTAGAATTTGATTTAGGGAAACAATCTTTACCATATTTCTGATTCATAATAATTGCTACACTATAAAAATGACAAGAAAACATTGAGTTCAAATGTCTACAAAAAAGATAATAAAAGCTCACGAAATATTGACCATTCAAAAAATAGTAGAAATATTAGAATCACATAATAAAACCATAACAACAATAGGTACAGGAGACGATCAGATAAGTGTATTACATTAGAAGTCTCCACATAAAGACATCATATCATTCTACGACAATAAATTTAAGAAAAGACGGTTTAATATTACACAAAAGATTGAGGTTTTGTTCAAGAAACCCAAGTTTTTTTTTCAAGTGCACCTCGAAGTTCCACGTCCCCTTTTGTACAATATGGGAACAAGGGGAGTGATCAAAACAGCCAAGTTTCGTGTATATAATTTACGAGATTTGTTTGCGAAATGTCAAAATGTTTTTTTCTGGATGGCTCTAGTTTCGTGGGATAGGAAGTGGAAGTTTTTTAATACATTTAAGCAAGTTGTTTAGGTAGGTATATTCAATATAAGTTCACATGACAAATTTCCATGGAAACTACCGTAAATATGAAAAAATATAAGTTAACGACAAGCGCTGGTTAAAGTTAAGTGAAACTTTATAGTATTGAATTTAGCTGTATTTTTTCAGTTCAAGGTTACATTAAAGTTCTCTATATTGAAAAGATATTTTTTTGTCAAAACATTTTATGAGCAACATTATCTCACTTTCGAGAAGGATATCACTCCATTATTAAACAAAAACACCTTCGACCACATGGACAGATACAGTCGTAGATAGTAAAATATTGTGACGGCTACCCGCAGAGCTATATTTGCCAAAATGTGGGTAAGTTTATCAAGATGGCATTATTTTGTGCAGCTGCCTTTATTGTGCACTTCATAAAATGCACATTGCACACCATTTATAAAGTTAGTTTCAAAATAACATTTATGAATTTATTGACATCGAATGCGATGCTATTAAGTTACAATGTGAAACGTTTTTAATATTTTTTTAAAATTGAACATTGATATTTTACATGAGTTGTATTGTGGTTTCTTTTATTTCTATTACGCAGTAGACAAATAATGGTTTTCATCAATTTTGATTTTTAATATTTATGTTTTCATTTTACTATAGTACAAAATCCGACGTTTCTTTACCATGTAGCCACAGAACGTTGCTACTCCATCTCTTCCCATGGGTATCGTAAAAGGCGACCAAAGGATCTGGGGGAGGGAGACTGGCGAACCTGGAGTTTTCTCGCGCGGTGGCGGGTAAACTGCTCCCGAGTCCAAAAAAAGGTTGTAATGCAGGCGGCCAGACGTAAGGATATTGTAAAATTATATTTGCAATAGGTGTTGTCAATGACGGCGTACCGACTGAGCCGACCCCATATAATTTATTGTTTTCCCGGGCTAAAGAGAGGAGTACAACCGGGAACATAGCTCAGATGAGATGAAACCTACCAAGAAATTGAACAAACCCTGCCATTAAAACTAGCTACTACCTCCACTATAATCATAACATGTAAAACTGGAATCAGTTTTATCTCCGCATCATATCAGCTTTGCCCTTTCATATTTCAACTTACCACAGTAAACATATCAAACAAAACTAAAGAAGGTTAGTTCAGCGAACGAACGTGTAAGAATTTCTGCCTAGAGCTCAACGGTGTCAAGATAAAAAACAATATTTATTAATGCCGTCCCTTAACACGCGATCTAGACAAATTAAACGCGTAACCTGACCGTGGTATAACTTTTGGTAAGTATAATGTTCTAAGAAATGTACTATGGGCAATGAGCTATTTGAAATTTGATATTTTTAAGAGATTAATTAAAAAATGTCCCAGAATTGATATTGTTTCAAAGTATTAAAATGTTTGAGTGTTGATAAGAATTTTAATTAAGTATTAAGTGTGATAGGGTAAGTTAGGTAAGACTCTATCTCTTTATTAGAGCATGTAGTCTAAGCGTTTTAACCATTTACGAATACAAACAGACAGACAAAAAAATATTAAAATAAGTTAAAGAAATCTGACCGCAAACTAGACTTTATTATGTAACCAGCTGCATCCCGCGGTTTTACTCGCGTAAGTCCCGATCTCGCGGGAATATCGGGATAAAAAGTAGCCTATGTGTTATTCCAGGTCTCCAACTATCTGAGTTTCATGGTAATCGGTTCAGCGATTTTTACGTGATTGAGTAAAAAACACACACACATATACGTACTCACAAACTTTCAGCTTTATAATATTAGTATAGATATAGATAAGGAGGATACTCTGTAGAGACGGTAACCACAAGCGGTAAGTACCCTATTCTCACTTATTCCGCTCGAGCTATGAACAAAAACTGAATACTTGAGTGACGAGAAAAAAGAGCCAGGTGTCTACCGAAAGAGCTCATTGTTCCTGAACGAGAGAGATTAATAAATCTTTAGACGAGTATATCTCGGGCCGATCTCGCGGGATGTGAGCTTCGGGCCAGGACGCGTTATTGCAAGCCCATTCACATGCCACAGTTGAGGCAAAACAGCCCCTTTGTCATGACAAAGGTGTCGCGCAAAGAAAAAGGGTCCCTATCAACGATCTGCCTTATCAGATTCGGTTCCCTTCCGAGAGGTCTCAATAGGATAGTACCTACCAGTTTTGAATGCGTAGGATCTAATTCCCCAGACTACAATAACGTACAAAATTCCAATTTGGTGAAACCATTATTTTTCTTGATAAAAGACGTGGGTGATCGAATATCTGTTAATGACCCCAACCAGATATCGGGAACCAACGGTATAACTTTGTTTCTCTATCGAAAGATGTTTCCTTTTACAAATTTTAATAAAAAAATTCGTCAATTTAAAATCAATTAAAACACACTAAGGTTTATGAATAAACATTAAGACTTATTTGACAGAAACTGCCAATTTATTAATTTAGCCGTCATCTCTCATCGTAAAATGTTTTGATTGATGTACAAGTTTTAAACTAATAGCTTGAATTCTCCATTTCGGACCGAACAAAACAGCAATTATCAAAATATTTTAGGAAAAAGCGTCTGACATGCTTGATGTGGGATTACGAGCAAAAACAGCAGTACTAAAAGCAGAATTGAACTGGGTTTACAAGCGACTGGCCATTGATCATCCACACATTAAAATAGCTGAATTGTCCGAAAAAGAAATGACGTCAAACATGATTGATGTCTGTCCTGTAACCCCGAGTTTCTCGCTTATTAAGCTCAGTTCGTTCTTTTTTCGCTTTCTAAAAATCGTATCTAAACACAATACTAACAATTATTGGTGCGATCAAACGGAATATTAAGTCCGCTTGTCATTTTAACTATCAGCCTTTTTATTTCGTCGCAACCGACAACTACTTGTACATCGTAACCTATAGTTTAACTGTTACTATTTATAGTAGATTTTACATTAACATTTAGACTAGGAAGCGATTTTCGAGAGAGGCATTGTCAGTCCCATTTTATGAGTTATGATTTATGACCGATGACTCCCAACGGGTTTAAGTCTCGTGATAATCTTATTCAAACCCACCTCTTGTGAGGTTCACAATGCTACTTAAATTAGCTTTAGCTATATCGTAAGCATTTTGATGTTATAAGAAGTCGATATAGCCCGTGTGTGGTAAGTGTGTACGCATACAAACAAGGTAAGTAGGTACCATAGGTATGTATCTGGTTCTTTCACAATGGTTCGGCATTTTTGAATCATGATTATCGTTTCCATACAATAAACAATGACATCGACGCGAGCTTCTAGGATTAATGGTTATTTAATGATGTTAAAATGTTTGTGTAAGCAGTACATTGTTATTGTACTCGGAGTTGCAAGCAAAATGCATATGGTTTTTTTTACTTTACGTTTTTCAAATATTGTAATCAATAAAATTAAATACCTAAATCAGTTGGATGACTTAAGGTTTCTTGGGAGAGCTTGTTACAAAATAGTAAGGTCACCTATTATTCTAGGTTAAAGCTTTGTTTTTAACTTTTTATTTTGGTATTTACACATAAAATTTACCACAAAAGTCCAAAACAAAAAAAAATAATAAAACACACAACAATAAAACAAGACGCTTGAAATATGATTTAAGCACCCGTACGGCGACAATCTTTCTGTAACAACAGGATCGATCCGTCATAGAAGACATGAGATCATTCCCTTGAGCTTTCATATAAATAAAATAGTAAAAAATGCCCGTTATCCTACCCTACTATTGTGGTGGCAAAGGTTTTGGAACGAGTATAGATTAGTCCCCAGAAGTGGGATAAAATCTTAACGACGACGTAAGCAACCCGTAGGTAGTACCATTCCAAGAGATTCTTATTGATAAGGACGCAGTCATCTATTATGTAGGTCGCATGCTTGTGGGGATTACATTTGGGATTCTATCATAATATCTGAATGGATTTCAGATTGATAGTGCTATTATAGCTATTATTGAAGGTTCCCTTCTTATATTAATATTTTAGTCGAAGTGCTCCATTCTCAAAATAATCCTAAATGACTCTGGGAAACGTTTTGAATTTCACAGAAGGTAGATAATTTGAAAATGACCGACTTAGTACTTATTTACTAAACGAAACATAATATCTTATATACTTTTTTAAACAATTATGTTTTTACTAAAGTAAAATTGGTACTATTAAGCGCAATACACACTGAGCCCGCCGGGCCGCCGAACTATTTCGGCAACTTTTTGTCGGCGGGCTAGTTGGCGGCTTCACTTATTGCAAGTCGGAAAATTTTGTCGCGTCGCCGGGCAACTGAGCGCAGGCGTACGCAAGCCGCCAACGTCGCGGCCGGCAACACGCGCGGGCGATGTTGGCGACATGTTTCTTTTCATATAGGCCGCCGGGTTGTGTCGGCGGGCTGTGTCGGCGGCCCGGCGGGCTCAGTGTGTATTGCGCTTAACAACGTTTAAATTTAAAATGGTGTGGAAATGGAAATGATTTGCCAAAACAATCAGCAATGTTGCTATGCAACATAAATATCAATCAGCCATTTAAAATCCTTATCACAATAGGTCCACCTAAGAGATGTAACGCCCTATCACAACACCTTCATCAATCCGACAATATTTACCGAACTAATGATAGTAGCGCGCAAACAAAACAAAATTTGCATCAGAAGTAGAGGGGTCCGAACGCAACCGACAAACAAAACGGCCTAATAGTTTGTCGAAGCAAATTGAGCGCGTAGGAGCGTAGGTAATGGTGTATTAACCAAGCATAAGTTCGCTTTATCTATGCAGAGCCGCTACCGGTTTTAGACTCAACATTTCGATGCTATTAGTTCTATTGGAATTTTATTATCTTAACCGCTACTTTCCTGCTTTTGTAAAGTGATCATACATATATGAGAAAGATCTTCGGCGAACATTAAAATTGATTAGATCCAATTCTATCTGAATTTGATAATACCAAAATTTATTTTTATTTATGTTGTTCTTGGCAAGAATTGCTTTTAGAATGTTTATGCTACGAAATTGATAGGTACAAAACATGAGAATTAATTTGTTTTTTTTATAATTTTAAAACGATTTGGATTTAGGTAAGCACTAAAAAGTTTTTGATAATGGTGTAACGAATTAACGTTTTAAAAGTTCGGAATTATTTGTGTAATTTGATTTTCATTTTCAATAAGTTGCTAAGTGTCTATGTCAAAATTTTAAAACAAAATCAAATATATGGTTTGAATATGTTATGATAAAATGATCAAGTAGGTTATTTTACTTACATGAAATCTGCTGTCTGTTTTATAACTATTCTACTGGAACTATAATATTCGTACAACAAACTTTAATTGTCATGTTTTTAGGCTAGCATAATTCTGTTGCTTCATTTTGGATCCACTTTATCAAACATAACCCAAAACTTCGCTTAATAAAAACCACTCAATCAAGCGAAAGCTTGGTCAGCCTGCACTTGCCACTCTATTAAGAAATTCATCTCTTAAACCATTAACCAATCTCAAGTTTCCAAAACAGATGGATGTCGAGATATCAACATTTTATTTATTGACAATTTCTAATGTGCTTCGATGGTGATACATCATGGTGAACTTCGATAAGCTTCTGCAAACAAAAGACTTATTAGCTATCGCAAAATGAGCAGTTCGCAGAATCAGTACGTTTAGATGTCACCTCAAATTAAAAAATAAGTAAATCAAAAGGCATAAAACTGCAATTTAAATAGGTATATTTGTGTTTTGCATGTTCATTGATTTTGTATTTTTTGTTAGTAGGTTAAATAAAACGCTTAGCCTGTATAGAAATTTTCAGGTTCCCCTTTTTTAGTAGGTAATATGTACTAAAATGTACATATTAGTACCTACCTATACCGTATTTGCGAGGTGCACGATACACATTTCTGTCCTACCTCATTTAAATGTTTCTACTGATTCTGTACTATCGGTCGATTGGAAGTCGGTGGACTACAGGTTCTTCGGACACTCCGATGCTTACGTATTTAGCTGATAACTCAGGTCATTGTTTGCGGTACGTATAATGGATTATTGATAAAATACGTGGGTGTTCTTAATCTCTCGCTTGAAGAGAATCTAGTTGGACGTCGAGTTAAACAAAATATTAGTACTGGTGCTCAAACTTTGTTAGATAAACGTTAGCAGCACGAATATCAAAGGAGATCAGTTTAGTTCTAAAATAGTAGAAAATAGATACTACTTACCAATTTTAGTCTTAATCTGGACAACGTTTTATCTTTTACTGGAGCAAGATGTTTTTAAATCGATAGAGAGGATAAAGACTTGGTCCAGTTTAGCTATATAGTACGGCTTAAAATCAAGAGGAAAGGTTAGGTTTGCAACTTTAATCTAGTGATTCAATGTCAACGTATTTTTTTCACCGTTAGGTATATTGTTTAAAACTGCACTGTTTCCTACAAGTTTTGTTCTATAGAATGTTGTAAATAAAGCAAACCACTACAACCAACTAGTCCAATAGATATACCTACCTATAACAGCTCAACTATATTTTGTTCTTAACGGAACAAATATCATCTTTCTGTAGAGTGATACGATTGCCAACGTAAATAGTTCTAAAGTTGAGAACCATAGTGTGATAGTAATGGTTAATGAATGATCACATCTAGATATTAAGTGGACACAATTTATCGTCTTAATGTATAAATTTGTGATAGAGCAGCAGCTCCTAAATGGTGTAACAGTAATCACGAATAGTTAGAAATGTGTATGAACACATTAGTCAATGTTACGATAAAATTTTCTTCTTACAACGTATCTACCCAATTTAATTTTTTAAGTAAAAGGTCAAAGTTGATGATTTATCTTATTAAAATATTCAGTTAGTGTAAAGAGAATATCTTTCGTATCTTCGAAATTGATTATCGCTATTATTCAGAGAGGTCAAATTGCAATTTATTGGTTTTTGGTTGATGTCGAGACCATCTCGAGCGATAGTAGTGATTTGTTTGCCGAATTACGTTAAAATATTGAAACGTGACATTATATGCTTCTTATTAATCATATTTATCTTAATTGTGTTTATTTTTCTCTTTATTTGGCAGATGTTTTCAAATGTAATATATTATTTTATTTTTTGTTTATCCGCCATATTATCGAGTTGGTAGAAAAAAATGACGTTGTTTATCAGAAAAATGATAGGTATTATAAGTAAAAAAATAACTAATGTAAATATATATTCCATTACTAGCCAATATATCATGGATATTTGTTAATTCGGTTCTAATGGTTGCCTACAAGACAGGCTTAGCCTAGTGTAGGGACCATGAAAACATCTGTGTATATTTTTGTCTTTGGAGTGTTAATAAAGATTTTTATTATTATTATTTGTAACGTTACCGTTTCACGGGGCTATGGAGCCCCGGACCTTTGGTAGGCGTGCGTCAAATCTCCCTATTCGGTTACCGCATTTAGGACGTTTGACAACAAAACTATAAAAATTGAACCTGTATTACAAATACCTACTACAGTTTTAATTTTTACATTTTGATTTTCCCCTCCACAGCAATCACCCCATAGAATAAGATGTTCAACAGACGGACAAAATTTAATTTTAATATAATTTGTCTTTTTCTACCCATACAAAACAATGTCCAACGTTGTCAGATGCGGAGTGGACACCACTATTACAAAGCCATAATTGCCTTTTGTAAAATGCTACATTCGTAGCTATACGGGGTAATAGCAGTGTGTTTTCTAAATCAAACGTTAAGCACTCAACATTAGGTATGGTTTGCGTTTCTGTAAAATAGTGTTTAATTTGATAAATTTCTAAATGTTCACACTACTTCTGAACTTCAAATACCTAAGTATACCTACTCCTTTTTGTTTTGGGTTTTTGCACTCTGAATTTATTTATTTAGAATAAAATTAGAATAGAATATGCTTTTCATAACTTCGAAGGAGGCGCACTTGCATTCTTCTCCATAGTACAGTTTCGCATACTCCTGTCGATACATAAATAGTGTTAAAAATGTTATTTCTATTTGTAGATATAATTAGCCGTTGTTACTTTCCCTTCTGTATTGGAATTATTATTTTGGAAGCTTGTTGTTATTGTTATAAAATATGTCAATTATAATTTGATGACTATCGTCTGATAATTTATTTTTCCATCTAAGCAGACTACCATAGATTTTGGATAGATTTTTCCTTAATGCAATACTTATTTTTGCATTAAGGAAAAATATTTTTGTGGCTTTTAAAAATTTCTTAATTTCTTACAAAATCACCAACCACTGCTGAACCGTTTTCGAAGAAAAAAAACAGAGCTGAGCCATAGTTGAGAGTACCTACTGGGCACTTATTCTACAACTATAATGTTGTAGAATAGGTGCCCAACTCGTACCTACGTAACTCGTATATCTAAACTAGGATAAAGTTTTAAGTGACTTCGGTTGAATCTAGCAAATGTCCCTCAAGCAATTAACGAAACAATAAACCTAAAATTGGCGCAGAGCGTCGTGAAACAGTCTGTGGTCACAGATCTCGGTTTTCCACCAATTACCAGACTTTCAGAGCAGCGGAATAGGAATTCATTAAGCTCCCATTCAACGTATCACAATATGACTATTAGAGGACTTAAGAGAACCCATTCATTTTTTAATTAATCCAACGATAGCCAAAGGCGAAAGGAAATAAAAAAAATGGAGCAACTCCGCCTGTAGTTCGCTTCTTAGAATACCTACCTTTGATGTAGATTTCGTACACATTTTGTTGAAATTGCAGACTATTTATGTCATTTTATTGAAATTTATGAGTGATTTGAAACTCAGCAGAGCTTCTTCAGAGCAGACGTCGTCGATGTTTGAAATAATTTATGAAAAGAAACTCTTGGTAGTAATATTGATGGATCGTAGTGGAAAATAAACAAACATTCAATGATAATAATTCCAGAAGTAGTTAATTAATATCCCAGAGTAACTTTTAAATTAGGTAATTGAAATGCCCTTCTGTAATGAATGATAAACAAGTAAGATAATAATAATAAAAACTCACAAAAAAGATAAAATATTGACTTAAATATCTCAATTTCATACAAATATAGGCAAAGGTAACATTTCCTTAAATTGGTAGACTCCAGATGTTCATGAGCAAATAACTTACGCTGGCGAAATGAACCCTAAATCTTCAGCGGGTTTTGCGCCAAGAATTGAATTTGCTTGGCATTCTCTCACATGCTAGTAGAATAAGGGTATGAATACACTAACCTAAAAATAAACACTGGAATAACTGAATAAAACCTTAAACCTTGACTATGAAATCAAGTAGTTATGAATGTATCTTTCTTATTATTTATTACTAGCTGCGCTGCGTCCCGCGGTTTCACCCGCGTAAGTCGGGACCTACCCGACGTAAGTCGGGGATTCCATGGGAATATCGGAATTAAAAGCAGCCTAGCCTTCCTTAAGGCCAGGTTTTACCGCCGCATACCGTAATCGACCTATGTTTGATTCAATTTTATGTCATTAAATACTCTTTTTTTGTTGTTGGGACAAAAATGTATTTGTAGTTCAATAACCATGATAGAGCTTACTCTGGTTGAAAACACGATTTAAACAACTTCGCTCGATAAAAAAAATCTTCGAAAATAGCGAAAATAGAAAAATATTTGTTCGTTTTTTCGGTATTATTCAGAAACTATTAAAGTTTTGTTTAAAAAAAATAAGTTAAATGATAGGTATTGACGTTAAGAAGAGCATCTTCTGGGTAATAATTTTAAATCATAAAATATCTTTTGCATTTTGACAATATATATCAGAAAACGCGCGCCGGAGTCTCTCAGTCCGCTGTTTGGCGTCGTCGAGAGTGGACCTACGTCACTTTTGCCGGCTCGCTGCGTTCCCGCGTTCCCCGCTCATCCAATTTATAAAAAAATTGTAAATACCTCGTTCTCATTATTTTCACATAGCATTGCTAGGAACACTTCCAGATTATCCAACTTTCAGATAAAAACCGTACTTATTCAAATCGGTCTGTGGGACAAATGGTCCTACTCAATGGTAAATCTGGTCCGGTCAGTGCCAATTGTACAGTCAGATGGTTTGTTATATAAGCCCCGCAAGATGATATTGCGATTGGCGGCCATCTTGGTGACGTAGTCGACGTGCACCGTGAGTACCGTTCGCAAGTTCAGACCGCGCTTACGTGCATCGAGTAATTGTTACCTATAGCTTTTTGTTTTTGTTATCCTGTTTTATTGTTTAGTTTTGTTACCTGTTACCCGTTAAAATGAGTAAGAATTTATTTAACAGTCGAGCTCGTGAAATGATAATTAAAGTGGGACAATTATTTTGTAAAAGAGAAAGAGGACTCTAAGTTAGTTATCCAAAATATAAACCGTGCTTCGGACACTACTGAGGACATTTTAATGTCGAAGCAACTAGTAATAGACATTTTGAATATTTTGCGAAAACTAATCTTTTATGGTCCTGAAATTTCTTAGAAATATACCTATGGTCATAAACAGCCGTCTCGCTACTACAAATAAACCCATAACCCTAGCTTATTGACTTTTTATTACAATTGTTTTTGCTATCTGTACTTTTGTGAATTTGTTTTATGAGATTATTATATTATATTATATATGCGACAATGTAAATCACATGATTACTGCAAAAAAAAAATATACAAAAAAAAACACCCATGAGTTTCTTGTATCTTCTTCTCATGTCATGGAGGTCGCGATCCGAAGACATAGTAGAGTAGATTAAATAAAAAAAAATGACATGTCAAAGAGATATCTTGCTAATATCCGAATGAATAAACGTACTTTAATTTTTTATTTTTTTGATTTTACTTAGCTTAATGAAATGACGTGTTAACATATTTTTTTACCAAAAAATAACCATTGAACCATTGTGCAACGGATGACGTCACGCAGCTGTTATTGTGACAAGGTTTGTAATGTCATTTTTCATTCCCTTACATGTTATGGCGAAGCAAGCCATTTTGTGCAAATTCGAATTTGGTTCCCGCGCTTTTCTTTCTTTTTTTTCATTCATTCGTTGGCAATTGACATTGGAGGGCCGAAAGTTGATCGCGAATTAAAAAAAAAAGAATTTTGACATTTCGAATCAGTTTGTCTTTGGGTCATTTTTTGGAAGATGAATTGGTGAAAGGAATCGGAATTTTTTGATCTACCTGAATCGCCGTGAACAATGGGGATTCCGGAGGTTTATAACATTGGATTGTAGCTGTGTTGTTGGTGACGCCTGTTGGACACCACATTTTCATAATTGGGTTAGTATTTTGGTTGGTTTGTTGAGTTTTCGAAACCGCGTTTTTGGAGGTTGTTTTTTACATGGATTGATTGATTTTGTTACAGATTATTTAGCTTCATTATTGTCAAAGCCGCTTCTTGGAAAAGAAAGCGACTTATCTTGTCTTTGCGGTAAGTTTTTATTTAAATTTTGGGAAATACCACTGTGAAAATTCCGTGAGGTTAATTCGACTTTTTGTACCTTTACAGCTTAACGCGTTTTTTCTTTGAGAGGCCCTGTTCTTTTGAAGCCGTGCTCTTTGGGAGGCCCTGGTTATGGATGCCTACTTATAGATGTTTTGTTTTGGGGAGGCCCCGTCTTGTGGAGGCCATGCGTCTTGCCATGCGTTTGGATACGTTTTGAAAACTTTATTTGGACATTCTTGGTTTGGGTTTTGAATACCGTTTGGAGGAACGAAGGTCAGCTTTTAGTTTTTTTAGTTTTAACAAATTTAGATTCTTTTATTGGTATTGAAAAAGCAAAGCTTTGCCCCACCATAATCAAAACCACAAAATTTCTTTATCTTACCACGTTATAATACACAAACAGGCGAATAAATGGGAGTTTTGAATCTGTATAGGGAGTTTTATTTCCTTAGTACGACTTCCAGGCACCCCCCTGCAGATTAAAAGTATCAAATACTCTCCGCTGAAGCTATATTGGTGAGCATCTTTAGTTATCTTATTTTATTTCACCCTAATTATAGGTGATGGCGCCCGAACTTTATTTTATTTGTTGGTTTTGAACCCTTTGTTCACCAAAAATTGTTAACTTGTTCGCTTATTATATTTTTCATTACAATTGTCGCTAGCCGAACCCCAACTAAACTAAATAAATTATTACAATTTGGCGCTGTGTGTGGCTCCACCCACTTAAAATATTACAGGTTCCATCGCAATATTAACTTGCGCGGCTTATATATAAATTCAATAAAGCTTTTTTGCTGCTGAAAAAATTGCTGAACAGTTTAAAAAAATAATACATACCAACCTAAGAAAATGTACCTGTATACATAATTAGTAATGTGACTGTACCATAAAAGGTACGAGTATGATAACTAATCAAAACCTTCCCATATATTTTTGGAATAAAGATTTTGAATTTTCTAGAATGTTTTTTATTTCACTACGGAGTATTTTATAGTACCTAGGTATGCCTACTTACTATGGACAAAAAATGTAGGTACTAATCCACTTGCTAGGTAAGCACACTATTATAGCTACATTATTTAATGTACCGAATCCAAAATCCAATACTATGTACCTACTAATTACTTAAATTGATATTATTATTCTACCACGGTACTTGACCTACCTACTGTTCACGCTACACTGTGGCACGGTACTGTGGCGCGTATTTCGATTGCGAGTAGGCATTGCGCGGCGCGAGCGCGGTGCGGGGCGGCGCCCGGATCGTGCGCTACTTACGTCTTTGTGCGCGGGGGCTGAGGTAGACTTTAATACCTACACGCGGTGGTACAAGAGCGCCTTAAATAAATGGACTATCCGACACTGAAAGAATTTTTCAAATCGGACCAGCGGTTCCTGAGATAAGCGCCTTCAAACAAACAAACAAACTCTTCAGCTTTAAATATTAGTATGGATTTGTAACGCGACGTGCTATGTCTGTAGGAATATTTGCGATTTGCAGCCGCTATATGTCATGAAAATGTATATGACTGTAACTGCAATATTGAAATAAACTTGAATATTACAAACCATCATTCTAGCTCCAAAATAAGCAGCTAGGATATAAGACAACAGATATAATAAAGCCTGAGTGCTTTAATATTATTATAAAGCCTCAAATGGAACATTTACTAAACTAAAATAAACTTACCTACGTTTACTCATTTTTTTTAGGAACGTTTGTACGCACAACAATGTACAGTAAGGTTTTAAGAAATGGAATCTTTAGAAATTAGAATTAGTTTGATGATAATATGGCACATAATATGTCAAATAAAATACTGTGGTCTGTAATATTATTACCTAAATAATGCCAGTGCATTCAGTGGTTGGCCATATCATTGGCTTAACACAGTAATTTGGACGTGCCTGCAGTGTGTAATTTCTGCGTGAATTTGGTCAAGTGTATAGCCACACTGCGAAAAGGAGGTCGACCACCTCCCCTACAAGCTTTGGCCCTCAGTGAACACCTGTTAATAGCCTACGACATTATAGTTTAGGGTTATACAAGCACATCCTAAAACATATTAGTTAAGAAAAGAAGACGTCATTACAAATTAAAACTAGTACTCGAAGTGTTTGAATTTCCACTTTATTATTTTTAATTTTTACAAATAATATGAACTTAACATTACCCTCGCCCGACGCGCCACAGTGGCCGTCAACTAGCCATCCCTATAGCCAAAAATAGCTGTTCCTATCTGGGTATAGAGATAGTATACCCAGATTTTGTAAAATTATCTCAAAATAACCATGTTTGTTTACGAAAAAACTATGAAGGTGTCAAATAAAGTCAGACGTGCTACAGTAGCGCCGTCTGAAGTGAGCAAATGGCAGTTTTTAACCCAATTGTTTTTGATCAAATATACTTAAATATATTTTAGTACTGGCGAATAGATAGCTTTCTCCTTTTTTGAGTCGGTTAAAAGTACCCTTTTTTATAACATAAAATACTTAATCGATTTTCGTTTTTTTTACAATCAACAGAGGTATCGATTTTTGTAATCGACAAACTACCGACAAATGAAGAATGGCTACACAGAAAACCGGAAGCTGTGTAAAACAATGGCCAAAAAACGACAGCAAATCGTAAATGTACTTATTATTTTGGTTTCATTTAAACGTCTTATTTACTGATGTAGCAAAAATACATCAGAACTATTTAAATCATACGATGATTTCTGTCGTTTCAAAAAGTTTGTTCACTGTGGGCCGTAACTTGGCGGTCCCCTTTGGTGAGGATATACTCACCATACTCAGTTTCACGGAAAATTTCTTATTCAGTTGAGCTAAAATTGTGAAGATTTTTGGTAACATCGTGGTTGGCACGGTTGAATTCATATTTCTTGTGGAGCTTTAATTAATCTCTTCGATATAGTTACCTACTCACGTGTGTGTGTTCATGATAGGCTTAAAATATTTTAATCAAGTTTAGTATCTGATAACTTGCATCGTTAGCTATTGATTATTGTTGGTTTAGGTTATATAAATTTCGTAAAAATGTAAATTAATGTTGTTCTTACAATTAAAAGGTGAGCGACTAAAATATGCAATCCTTTTCGAAAGGCTCATTTTCTTAAATAGTGTTACACTAGCTGCGCCCCGCGGTTTCACCCGCATAAGTCGCGATCCTGCAGGAATATAGGGATAAAAAGCCTATGTATTATTCCAGGTCTCCAGCTATCTACATACCGAGTTTCATGGTAATCTGTCCAGGGGTTTTTACGTGATTGAGTAACAAACAAACATACATACTCACAAACTTTTAGCTTTATAATATTAGTAGGAAGTAGTATTTTATGTGTAGAGAAATTAAATAGCCTGCCTACCTGTTTTAACGCGTTAACTTTTAGATCAGATCGCACAGATCCAACTTTGTAAAAAAAAAATGTCCCAGTAATTTTTTAACGTCAAAATTGGTTTGTGAACAGTATACTAATTGAAAAATTGTTTTAGCATAGTCAGTTTTAATAAATTTGTAACCGGGTGCGTCAGCAGTGGGTTAAACTTGTGTGATCGTAGAGTCAATTTGAAAAAACGACATGGGCCGGTGCCGGTGATGATCAGCTACAGACGAAGGCTGCGACTCTTCATCAATAGCTTGTGTGTCTGTGTGTGATTGTTCTATTAACACCGACCTAGGCTCCTTGGGCTGCGTGTAGGCTAGCTAAGGGCTAGCGCCCTCGAATACAAGACATACGTACAGTTACATTCCCATGACATTATATATTCAAATATGTAGGTTAAATAAACAAAACATTCATATAATGCCTAGTAATGAACCAAAAAAAACTTTTGGCTATGCGCTTACCTGCAGTTACGGTAAATGAAATCGAATCACTAATTTATAATAGTACCTAGTCGATGGTCTACAGAACTCGACCGGTGCATGATTGATGAATACTTATAAATGTAATGTTATGAGTGTATCCTGTGGGCTGTGTCTAAAAGAAAATGGCTACCAAAAGGGCGAATAAAAAGGATTTTATGGTGGGAAGCTTCGGCCGCGACTTGGCCGATGGCTTATTACATTACATACATTACATCGGTCGTATTGCCAAGCGGACTCGTTCTTGTTCCGAGACGTTGACCGGCGCAGCTACTAAAGAAGACGGGTTGAATGTTGTTCCTCTGCCGTCTTCCTATCTTCTAGATGAGCGTGCTACATTTTAGACCATAGCACCACTTATCGTCAGGTGAGATAATAGTCAAACGCTCTTCTATCGTTCTCGTTTTGCTCTTTGCAAAGCATTACATTGTCAATTTATTTCGAAACCTAAAAGTCTATATCTATAACAATAATGTAACTTTTGTGATTTATTTGTATTTGTTTAATGTTTTCTATTTTTTAAATACAAATTCGCGTTACACCAAAGACTGATTATTTTACGTATAATCTAATCTATCTATGGTTACATAATACGTATATAAACCCTCGCCGAAACTCATTGTACAAAATAATAGATACCTAAATATAATATAAATAAATCGACAACTATTATTATACTTCAAAATGTTAATACCTCTTTGTTTAGTATACAAAACAATCTTTATGACTTAAATTCATTGGTCTGGAGGGCAACTCACCACGTCCAACTATCTCTCTTGAATTAAGCACACTTGACCATTCGCTAGAGGATGTTAATTAAGCTACTAAAAGCTTCCAGTTTTTTATACGAGCTTAGTACGTAGCCGTAGGTATGTGTGATGGAAATTGGTAAAGTTTTTGTACTTTTGTGAAATCATAATCATGTATTAGAGTGCATGTTCTTTTATTTTTAGGGGTATTATAAACTATTAAAATGGAATGGTGATTGGTAAGTATTTTAGTGATGTGCCGAGTCGCTGTTTTTGTGACTCGAGTTGACTCGAGTCGGTTTATACGGACTCTATAAGAAAAGACGAGAGAAGTTTATTTTAGTAGCCACTGTTTTGTTAAGTTTATAATTTGTCTTGTTACAGTTTTTGTTGTTTATAACATTTGTGTTGATAAAGCACTGTAGGTACACAAGTACCTATATAAATGTTCATAATATTGACATAAAGAAAGCGTCATATACAGGGTGAACCATTTAAACGGGCCTTCAGGGGGATATCCAAAATTATAAGAGATAGAGGAAAATGCTAAAAGGAGTTGCGTCCCCGATTTCGACAAAAACTAAAATGGCATTGATAGATTTCATATTTTCATATTTTTATTAAAAATTGTCATTTTTCTCGGTTTACCACAATATGTTTGTTTCCAGGATTTGATCTCTATCAGCAACACTATCGATCGGTACAATAATAAAGGGTGTTTATTTTTTTTGCAAAAAGACAAGGTTCAATTCCTGGCTAGGGTAATTATTTTTCAAAAATCTATTAATGCCATTTTAGTTTTTATCAAAATCGGGGACGCAACTCCTTTTAGCATTTTTCTCTATCTCTTATAATTTAGGATATCCCCCTAAAGGCCCGTTTAAATGATTCATCCTGTATAAACTACTGTTTTTATCTACTAAAAACCTTTCGCTAAGGGTTTAAATCTCACAACAAACTTAAGTCTACGCCTAGACTTCGTTTTTTAACAATAAATAAGTCAATGTCTAACTTAGACCAATAAATCTATTTCCAAAACTGGTAAGTACCAGTTATACCTACTATACTTATTTGATCTTGGAAGATCAAATAGTAGAAACGTTGAAACTAAACCGAGTAAAAACAAAACAGTAAACTGAACTAGATCAACGGATTATTTCAAAACAACATTTCCAGTTAAATTAGTTTCACTTGTCCCGAACGCTGCTTGTTCATTAGCGTTAAAATAAATTCATTAATAAGCTTCGTTGGAGACAAGCAGTCAACGCACAAATCTATAAATCAAATAATGAGGGAGTGTCACGGACAAAAGGATGATAACTTAACGTTGCGTAGAAGATTTTATGATACACACGGTCGTTATTATTATGAAACTTGGGTCGTCATAATTTTAGCACAAGTTATTGAAAACTATTTTTCTATTATAAATCTGACAACGTGGGTTATTCCTGTAAATTCGGACGTTCTAACATTTGGACATATTGACATTTGGGCTAATACAGGGTGTATGGAATTGTCCAAAATTTAATTTTAACATCATTGTTAAATTTTGCAAATACTCGAAAATAATGATACTATAACTTATGGACTTACAACTGGATTGCAATGAAAACGTCGTGGAAAACGATATTCTCAATAATAATTTTTATTTTTTTCAGTCAACATCAGTCAGTTAGCAGTTTTCATTTGAACTGCAATGCTACTGCTGTCTTTAGAAATACATTTAGAAAACTGGAGTGCTATTTTCTGGATAACCAAGATTTTTTGTTTGTGATAGAAGTCAGTGTCTCAGAGTTTTTAAAATCAGTCACTGACATCATCGAAATATTAGGACACAGACTTTTATCATTGACCCAAACAGCACTGCAGAATAACAAATTATCTACACTAACTAATACTACTCTACATTTTTCAGTGCCGTGTGACGTTGACATTTCACTCCATTTCCAAACGCGATTCCCACAAAGATCTTTCTTCACATTCGATGGCACGCACATTAATCTATGTAACGGTATGTTACAATGTAGGTAGGTTGGTAACTAGACGCCCTCACAAACTATTGTTACATGGGTACATGACAACTATATTTGATGTTAAAAATGTTTTCTATACTATAATAATATTATAAAGAGGAAACATTTATTGATTTGTTTATTTGTAATGAATAGGATCCGAAACAACTCGGCCGATTTCAATAATTCTTTCACCAATATAAAGCTAGACTTACGTGAGTGAAACCGTGGGACGATCGTGTCGCAAGCAGAATCTACATTTTTAACCCAATTTATTGGCTAAACTATTTATAAGAACCTTTGTCACAGCGAAACAATAAATATTTACTTTACTTAATGAATTAAAACTATGGAAGCGTTTTTAAAATCTTGCCAGTAGTTCCGGATTAACTCCAAGCCAAACTTTCCTCTCCTTATAAATTAGTATAGATAATAAAAGTTGAGTACAGCTGCAGGCTGTCGTATAATAATAGCTTCATACATAGCTAATTAGATAAATCAAAGATTGTTGCTAATAAAAGTTAATGATTTCTGCCTGGAGACTTTAATTATCGGTTAAACAATACGTAATGGGTGGCTACTTTTATCGACGATTGCTAACTATAGACTACAATCTATCTATGGCGTAGAATTAACTACGTAGGTACGTTCTTAAATAAGTAAGTGGGTTGGTTTACAGTTTGATGTAACGAAAAGTCGATCTAATGTTTGGTTTGATAAACTTCCGCAAGAGGAAAGTGGATCTAATGTTTATTTCTAAAAGTGTTTAGTCGCACACTTACACTCGTAGTTATAGACGTATCTGAGTGTTTACTTTGGCTAAGAAATGCCCTGTCTCGCTCTTATTAGTGATTTTTAACGTCAACGAAAGTGTGTCGGACTCATTAAGTAATTACTAAGACAAGTACCTAATTACTTAGAACTGACTATAAATACGAGTGTTACACCCGTATCTATAGACGAATCTGAGTGATAACTTTGGCTAAGCAATGCCCTGTCTTGCTCTTTTAAGTGATTTTTAACGGCAACGAAACCAACGAACAAGTAGTTATACTTATAATTTACTATAAATACGAATGTCAGGAATGATTGTGCTTGAAATGCTTTCTTAATTCCGACTAAGCGGGTTTTAGTCCTCGTGCCTTATTATTCGTACTTTGCCTTTGCGAATCCTGTCGCTGAAATTTTCAAAGTGTGTTCTTTCCATTATGTAGGCATTCGATAAGAAAAGGTCTTTCGAAATTCTTACGGAACCGAAACTAACGCTAGTGAAACGGCGTGGCACAGCTAGTCAAATATACATCTCAAATATTTAAAAAAAAATCATTTTAACAGCTAGACGTTCAAACGAACATCCAAATATTGAATAACCTACGAACGTTATAGCTAAAATATCAGTAAATAACTCTACATTTTTCAAGTTACTCCTAAATATTACCCTTGAACATCCTTTAGCGTATACAGATATAAAATCACCTTTAACCCTAAACTGATTCTGTACGAAAAGTGAGTGGTTTCACTTTGTTCTACCAATCTTTACAACTGTGCAAACTTAGGAGAATAAATTCAACTGTCAACTTTTTATAAGAACAAACAAACATAGACATAACATTAACTGATAAACACATATTAGATGAAAACAAAAAACCGCAGATACGTTACCTAGTCTCAGAAAATGAGACGATAAAACTGCGTCTAGCTGACGCACTAGCCTCAGTCGTCGTATGTCGAACCGTTGCCGCGTAAGCACGTGCTGTTACACTGCCAGCAAATGATAAGGACAGTCAACCCGTTCCTCGAACACCAGCAAGGGTCCAAGGGAAGAGAGGGGTCCGCTGTTCCGTCCGTCCGGCCACCCCGGTGGGGCAACCGTCCGGGATCATCCGTGTCAAATGATAAGGACAGTTGGAAGAGTTCAGAGGAATAGACTCATATTGGTTACTAGCTGGATCGGCCTATTGGAACCGTGGCTAAAGTTTCATACCGTGCCCTATTGGGTTATTTTAGTACCTACTTATTTTTTTTTATTTCAAACGTTCCATTTTGCGCCAACAGTGTAGAGACTTGGTGTAACAAAGTGGAATAACTTGGAAAGGTCGTTAAGGAAGGCAATGTACCGACGCCTTCCGACCGATTTATCTACGTTAGCGCCCGCACCACCATCTAACGCGTTAAAAATGACGGAGCGATGTTTTTGTACGACACATTCAATATCAGATCTCGTTTACATATTTTTCAATTTTTGAACGTGATCGAATGTCTTTAAGGTAAATATAGCTTTTGGTGATGTGGTGCTGAGTTTTTCGTTAGGTATTCATGAAATACAAAAATGTTTCATAAAACCTTTTTTTTTCTTAGATGATTTATACTTTTAAGGTTTTTATTTTATCTTCTCTTGTCATCCGAGCGATGTTTCCGGTTGCATCCCTCGCGGGAACCCGGAGTCTTGCTAATTTTTCTCTTTGGGTCGACGCAGTAGGTAAGTTTGAAAGTCATCACTAACGTCCAACGCGCAATGATAAGTCGTGGCGGAGCTCAGTTGACAAAATCAACGCACCTGCAAAGCAGAAATATTTGTAAGTTGAAATGCTTTTCGAACCAAGAAGTTATGAATTAGATTTAAATTTTTACAAAATCTGTTCTGAAAATTGACGATATTTTAATTTCTTTCCCATTACTACTATCTGATTAGAAAACTCTCCAATCAGAATCATTCAAATTGTTAATTGGAGCGTAATGATTGGTTTCTACCATTTTAAAGCATCGACTAGCTATGGATCTCGACAACCGGCAATGACTGGTGACAGGTTTGAGGAGCTCATTGGGCTACCGCCGATCTCGTATAATCGTACGGGATAAGCAACGCCTGACGCGGTCTGTATTTGGATGGGTAACTGATAATGTGTGTGGAAAAAACATTTCCTCGAGCTCCTCCATGCTTCGAAAGGCACGTTAAGCAAGGTCTTGGTTGCTATCTCTGATAACACTCATTAGGTTAGGTTAGAGGCCTTAGGGCGTCCTGAAATAACTAAGTGAGGTGTTCGGTCATCGGGGTAGCGTCGTGGCTCATTTGTCAGCGATCGATCTATAGGTACTTTATTTCATAATCTTAGATCAAAAATGTAAGCAATGAACTGTCAATTCAAAAGGTAAGTAAAAAGGTAAAATGTGTAACTTTCAAATAAATGTGTTTTTTGTTTACATTTTTGATCTATTATTCTGAATTATAGTATAGTTCTGTATAAATTCACAAAAAGCAAGACCGGGTACGGATGCTGACCAGTGGACACGAACCTTTAGAAACCATAAGACTGCACATTCTAAAAAAAAAACTTGCCAAGTGCGACACTCGCGCACGAAGATTTCCGTACCACTATCGCAATTGGGTACCCTAAAATAAACACTGGACCAACCAATTTGTCAATGCAACGCGATCATTACAATTTATATAACCATTGGCGCCAGTCTTTCTTCAGTCTCACTAGATGGTGCTAGTGGCCAAAATACATCGCGGTATCGTTACGTTTTCATGTACCTACCTCAATTATGTTTGTTTGGGAGCCCATCTTAAATATTTGTTTTTAGTCTACACAAATACATCTTCTGTGAAAACTTAAACTGTCTAGCTTTTACGGTTCATGAGATACAGCCTGGTGACAGACAGACAGACAGACATACAGACGAACAGACAGCGAAGGCTCAGTAATAGGGTCCCATTTTTACCCCTTGGGTACGGAACCATAAAAATAAACCCAAAACAACCTAAGCTACGAAACAGCTCAA
This sequence comes from Idaea biselata, assembly GCA_958496205.1. Classification (NCBI taxonomy): domain Eukaryota; kingdom Metazoa; phylum Arthropoda; class Insecta; order Lepidoptera; family Geometridae; genus Idaea; species Idaea biselata. The sequence continues at coordinate 26,457,550 of OY292400.1, read as the reverse complement.
CCTTTTAAGTCTTACTTTGCTATTACAACAGAAAATTACCACCGACAATCGGTGACCTTATCTTAACTCCATCTTGTCACGATCCTAACGAGGAAACCTTTATTACAAAACATTTGAGAAACCAATACTTGTGGACTTATACTGCAGTGTAGAAGAATGTGGAAATTGGTTAACCCGCAATAGAGGTGTAGAACAAACACAGACAGACAGACCGACAGTGGAGTCTTAGTAAAAGGGTCCCGGGTTCTTTTAAGAACGTGGCGATTGTTACCATTTCCATACTTATGAAAAATTTAGTTTTCTACCTTAATATCGATATTATTCGAATTAAGATTTTACTTTTAAAGGGTCCCCATCACAAGGTTTTCCAAAATATTCATTCGAAATGAAATAAAACGGAGAAACATTTTTTTTCATTGAAAAATGTTTCTCCGTTTTATTTGAATGTAAAATTTTAAAAGTAAAATCTTAATCCGAATAATATCAATATTAAGGTAGAAAACTAAATTTTTCATAATTTATTTTGGTATTAAGTTTGTATGGAAATGGTAACAGTCGCCACGTTCTTAAGGAAATAGTATGAAGTAGAAATTAGTACAGGCACCACAGAGGTGAGGCCAAAATCAAAAAGTTACCAGTTGTTTTGGGGTAATCTATATCTATAAAATAAAGTCGTGTTAGTTACACTGCTCCTACTTAAGAACGGCTGAACCGATTTGCCTGAAAATTGTGGGGAGGTAGGGTAGAGTTGCAGTTTTTTTTATTTAACGGGCAGGACAACGTCTATCGGGTTAGCTAGTAGGTATCTAAATCGATTAGGTACATAACTGCCTAGTCAGTCTCTTTCAATTATTGCATTTTTCATTGTTCTTGCATTTGATGGTTTATTTCACACTCTCAACACATTGAAATTGATAAAATTTAGCAGAAAAAATGTAATTTTGTAATTTACCCCAGAAACCTCTAATTTTTTCAGTAGCATTCATCAAATAATTTTACAAACAAATTTAACCATATCAAAAACTATTGCCGAATAGTGGTATAGTATAGAGAGCTGGTTTTGTAATTCAAATAATCTTTATTTGGATCGGAAAGGTACAATGAAACCAATTTCAAAGTTTTGATAAACGAAATCGAGAACCCGCGGATCGGATATTTGTGGAGACCGTTTACAAAATGAATGGTACTTACGTAAACACTTGTTATGTGTTCTGTATGTTTTGGTGACCTTAGCGGTGAATTTGATTCCAATCATGAAGCATATTTTCGAACTACAGATGATTTTTTATACATGTTGTATTTCAGGCTTATAGCGTACGAGTAACTCTAAGGCCATATTCAGAAAGAAAGCTTGAAACTTATAAGCGCTTACTAGCGCTTGACAGCGCTGGTGACCCGCGCAGGAGAATGTATGAACCCGCGCCGATAAGCACTGATCGGTGCCGACAAGTTCCGACAAGCTTCAACACGCGCTGGTCAGCGCTGGGCTGCTGACGTCAAATCATCGTCCGATTAGTCCGACATTTTGCTTGGTCTGCCTCAACCTGCTTCCTTTGTGTAGAACGAACCAGCGCTGTCAAGCGCTGGTAAGCGCTTATAAGTTTTGCAGCTTTCTTTCTGAATACGCCCTAACGTGCGAGTACCTACTATGTGTTACATGACAACTGCGTCAAGTCGGGCTGCTAGCATACGAGTAGCTGTCTACTAGTTATTTTACTGTATGGGGCCTGGTGCTAAAGTATACATTTTATAAATATACATTTAAAAGAACAGCATTTTATATTTATTCGTTCCGAAATAACTGCACCTATTTGTAGCGTGACTACATTACTTTAGGTAGTTGTGAAAAATGAAGCAACAAATTTTTTCTATATAGTGTAAAATATAAAAACATTCTTTACCGTAACTTAGATATGTATGCATTCAGCCAGCGATCAACAACTTAAGATGCTTCACGCTTGCCTAAAAGAATCGTATTCGCGTGCTTTGGCTGTCTAGAAGTAATCACTCTAGGTTAAAAAACTCTTAAGTTGCAATTTTGAGGTAACACTAATGTTATAGATTTCTCGAAAGTAAATATTTTTATGGAATTTGGACGTAAATATGTTTGTAGTTACAAATAAAAATGGAAGTATACTTTTGTTTCCTTACGTTACAAAAAGGAAACTACGTATTTTCCAAACAATGCGCAATACTTCAACAGTAACATAAAACCTCGAAGAAACAAAATAAGGAAATATTGTGAAAAATATTCGCGATCCATACACGAGATACGATATTTATACAATAAATACTGTTGTCACATTGCACCAACATTGGAGTTATGTTCTCAAAACTCACCTCACTTCATCATTATGGCTGGTTTTCTATATAAAAATACACAATTCGTTTTAGTTACGGACAGTACCTACCTATTATATAGGGCAAAGCGGTGTTATGTGCGCTAACACACTAAAGGAAACATCGTAAGGAAACCCACAAGTTATTTTGCTCTCGATGTATTGACCAGTTATGTATTCTGGGCATGGATGTCTAGGCTGGGTGGTGGTATAGGTGCTAGGCAAATCTAGTCCATCTAACAATGTCCTAGGTTCAAAAATAGCATGAATTTATAAAAAGATTCTTGCGCTACCTATATAAATCTTAAAAAAAAAAAACAAAATTGATGAACAAGCCAATTATTTATAGATCAAAATCTTATTTAACGCAAAATATCGGCTCGCGTGGCCGACAAGTTCGCGACCTATGCGGCAGGGTTCGGGGAACGGGCGCGCTGTGGTCAAACAGTTAACGTTACAGTTCACGTATTTACACATCGACTCATGGTAGAAGTACTGGCCCAAATGTCGCCGCTGTGAAAATTATGTTACTAATTGTCCGTAAATAAAACGAGTCGTATTTTTAACACCTATAGAAACCCAGCCAATATTTTGTACTTTTTTATCGCTCGTGATTTAAGGGACACGTCGCGAAGGTCCTATTGGTGGCATCTAGAGTTCTTCTTGCGCCTACGTGATTTATACTCTGAACTCGAAAGAGGTTCCGCCATCCAGTTTAATATATTTGATTTATGATAGAAACTACACGTTTAAGTGCCCGTTCCCTCGAAGATATGTTGCTCGACTGTTACGATTCACTCCTTTTTTTGTTTCGAAAATAATGACATAGTGTAGCAGTTTTAATAACTGGTCCACGTAACTTTACCGACGTTGCCTTGGGCGCGAATTTTACAACCGTTAATTTTGTTAATTAAATGCATTTTATTAAGGCGATTGAGTTCGTTTAAGTTGCTACGGAAGTTTTGAATTGTTAATGTGGGACAATTGAATGTTACGAAGCCATGAATTTTTATTTTTGACAGTGCCGGTATCGGTGCCTACTGTATGAGCAAGAGATTTTGAATTGTTATTTATTTATTAGGTACACCAACAGTAAAGTACACTATAGCTAATACAAAAAAAAACATTTTTGTAAAATATTTTTTTTTGTATTACAAACAAGTGTGCTTACCAATTATGGGTATACACAACGTTATTATAAAAGTAAGGTACATTAAAGGTTCCTATAACAGTTCTGATCTGTTCAGTTCTAAGACAAATTCATGTACCTAGTGTTAATAAAAAAAAGTTAAGTTGAGTACCGTATTATACAGTGCCCAGCCCCTATTTTTACAAATTATCTGTCAGTTTCAGGGTTTTTTGTTGATTATTGTGTAGATACATACGTACTGAAAAATTGAGTCGTGTCAATGGCACGACTAGCTCTCTCAAATTAAAAAAATTGAGGATCGCAGAAATCAGCGACATCCACCACGCCATCAGTTTAGACGAGTAAATAAAGCATGAATAGAAACATTTTTAAAACACACAAAGTTGGCTTTTCCTAATGATTAGAATATATCCTATGTTCTTCTTCTTCTTTTCGTATAGTGGTGTGGCTCACCTAGTGTTTCCAGGTCGCCCTCAGGCCTCTAACTTGACCTAACGACTGCTATCAGAGATAACAAAGATAATGACTCTTTGAATTAAACTTAACAAATTCAAAAGCTCGGGCATTCTTTAAATCACTATTATAACATTAGTGTTTTCAGTTGACGTATAACAAGTAGTTGCATTGTCATAACAAACCTGATGTTTCAAGGGGATAACGCAATAACGTACACTGTAGAAACTCACTTGTTCCGAAGACAAATAGTTTTGATGTCAAACGGAGAGGGAACCATCGATTGAAGAGCCACATGTGCTATTTGCCATCTCCTTCAAAGACAAATACAAGAATAACATAACTACACATACAGCCTCTGGCCATTTTGTTATAGGCAGTGTACATTTTAGAGATTAATTGTATTTTATGACATTTAATTGTTCAAATTGTACAATTTTTTAACAGCGCCCCGCGGTTTCACCAGCGTAAGTCCCGATTCCGCGGAAATATCGGGAAGAGGTAGAAATAGCCTATGGATTATTCCTGGTCTTCAGCTATCATACCCTGTCTTATGTATCGCAGGCTTTGAAAAGATTACGCTCTATGTGTCGACCCCAAATAAAAAAAAACATTTCGGGCTTAGAGGACCCACCCCGAGCTCCCGAGAGGGATGCAACCGGGAACATCGCTCGGATGAGATTAAATATTAAAAAACCATTAAAATATGGACTCAAATATTTAATTCCAGTATACAAACACATGATAACTTTGAAACATCCTAAAATTAAGTGGAGTTTAGCGTGGTTTCGGAACGCGGCCTCCAGTAAAAAGAAAGATCTAGAATCTAATGGGGGTCAACTCAATAGTTGTTGGTCACACAAATGAAAGAAAAAAACGACCGAAGAACAAGCTCCGTCCATTAATTATTAATTTATTTTTCAATTTAAATATTTCTTAATAAATGCATCGATCTACGAGTTTCTAACAAAAATATTTTCGCTAAGTCGAATAAAATCATTTGAGCTGATTCAAAAAGAAATATTATTCAAAGCACTTGAAATAACATCTATCAATCGAAAGATGTTAATACTATTTATTCAGAAAAACCGTTGGCTAACAGAAAGGCCAAATTGTAAAGGGTTGTTTACACAAGCGTTACGTTTTCTTTGCAAATTCTCCTAGCTGATTGAATTGGGAATAAAAACTTTGAAAAGTTCGTGTTTATTCAGAACAGCTAGAGAAACAGGACGTCATATGACTCTGGATACTCGACAATCCCACAACTTCTTTGCAAAACCACACTTTATCTCCAACAATTAAGGTTAATTTTAAAACGACCTAGCTATGCCCTTTTTTTAGTTGCCATAGGTAATCCTTTTTGTCACATCGTAATGCTTGTCAAAGTTGCCAATTGTTTGGAAGACTTTGCCAAATGACATCTTTTGTGTTCATCTTTGTAAAAGATAAACATCGTAAATTATTTTAAAGATCAAACTTTTGTTCGTGATTGGCCAAGCAATTGTTGCAGTACTATGAAGCTGTGAAAAAAAATAGAATTGTTTTGTTGACGGAAACAAAAATTATAAGGATTAAGCTTAGAACGAAATCCGTAAATATATGAAGCTACTCAATAAAAATAAGATATCAGTTTACAAATTATAATTCTAGGTGATCGTCTAGGTAATTAATGCGGTTTAAGATGTAACACGCTCACCCAGAAGGTAAGAAATATGCACAAGCATAAGCAAGAAGACACCAACTACACAGGACTTCCTAGCCATCAAGGTACTGTTTTAAACATACCACCCAAGAGCCACGAGTGAGGTGTGGGACAGCTAAAAGGCAAAATGCCACTGACCCATACATTATAAAATAAATCATTAATAAACTAAGTATACAAATGTATAACTGATAAGAAAATCTCAAAGTAGGTGATTAATTACCACACAGCTAGTAGAATTTAAATCACTGACTATTCTAGTCATTTTTATGAAACGACAGCCACAATCAAGACAATGAAACCAATTTTTGCAACATTTTTTTTTCCACGGCTGAGCAAAGGACGACTCCCCCCCATCACCCTCTATTGGTCACGGGTCAGTCTGTCTCAAAGCGGCCGAGGCCATCTCGCCAACATTTTCGTAGCCGACTTCGACGTCTCCGAGCATCCGAAGGAATCCATTTAGTTGAAATTGCAGTCTATTTGTTCCCGTCCATTCTTAAGATATGGCCTGCTTGACTGCCTGACACTTCAGCTTAGCCAATTTTAAACCCACATCGGTAATCCTGGTCTATTTACGCAGAATGAAGCCTATAAACAATGAAATCAATTAGGATTAGTACGTCGCGTGCAGCCATATATTCTATATTTTAGGAATACGATATGCGAGATATCATCGTTGTCAGTAAATCTAAATTGATTCAATATTACTCACACTCTAACTGCCATTTCATAGCCAGTTACGAAGCAGGTATTGGCAAGAGATTTATGATGCTCTTAACTCATTTGCTCAGAGTAACAGATGTTGAATTTAATATAAAACCTATAATGGACAGTGCACAATAATTAGTGCGACAAATGACAGGACTAACGATGTCTGGAAAGATACCTACATAAATAGGTCCTGTGACAAAATTTCTTTGTTCTTTGATTTAACTCAAACAGTAACTTTAAGCTATAACACTAAGGTATTACTTTGTTAGACAATGTAATATTATAATGTTTTTATAAATCTAATTAAAGATTTGGTGTTAAGATTAACAATTCCTTTGAAGACATTTTAGAAGAAATATTTATCCCGATCCCATTCCCGGACTTATACATGTAGGAGCTATTATATGTATACGTTCAATTTTTTTTAACTATTACCTACAATATTTTATATTTCTTAAAATAATTATTTTATCAGTAAGTAAGTCCAAACCTGTCCAATACTTCATTGTGAACTGAGAATCGTAACTAAGACTGATAACTAGATAATAAAATATTTGTGAAGTATTTTATGATTTTATTTTCAAGATTCCAATTTGATATAAAATAAAATTCCTAGAAACATGTCGCGACTTACCTAACTATCTTTGATTCTTTACAATTTGAGTGCGTTTAATAGTTAATTACTTTTTACGATTATGCTCTGTAAGTTAAATTATTATATTCGATTTTTAACTCTAAAGTTTTCCTTAAATTAATAACACCATTTGAGAAGTAGGAACATAATTAATATAACAATGTACATTTGACTAGGTACCTAGTCAAATATAAAGAAAATTCTAGGCTGTTAGGTAATAGTCTAGAATTTTCTACAGTCAATTACAAGGTTCTATAATTTAGCCAAATTATAGAACCATAGCGTTAATAAAAAGGTATAGGCATTTTTGGTTAATAAAAATAAGATTACAGATTTCTGGAATGTTTTATTTTTAAATTTGGCAGTAACAACAAATAATACAAACACAATATCAAAAGGATAATAACCAAAACAACAGTAAAAGTAAAACTTACGGAACATAGCTTAGACCTTGTAAAAATGTAGAGATATTTACATCTGATTCTGCCCTGGGCACTTTGGACGGTAGGAATGAATGATGACCGTAATCCTCTTGTGGCGAGCCTTAAGCAAAGGGTTAAGACTCCTGCAAGCTATAACTTTGTATTTATTAAGGCTAACTTGCGTAGTCCGAGGAAATCCTTACTGAATGGATAGTAAGAATGAGTGATAGAGTGGAGCTAGTTAACAACGTCGAAGTCGAGTCGAAATTTGTCACAAGTTTTTATAAATCATATTATTAAGACTTTATAGTAAAAATGATGCAGTTTTATATCAAAAAATTACTACTGAGAGATATAACAGGGCTTAAAATGCCTAAATTTAATTAAAGATATCGGTAACTAAATGTTTTTTTACTGCATTTCTATGAAAACTCTAAAATAAACTAAAGTTAAACACAGTAAAGGATACAAACTTAGAATTCCCTTTAACCGAAACGCTGGCACACACTGACAATTTGTTAGAAGCAACATTGATTAATAAACCTCCTTTCGTTATTCCAATGGAGTTAATTTTACTCACGACCGAATAATAAATAAGGGACGAGATATTTGTCATTTTGAAAGATTGCTATCCAATTCAGTAGTTCCGGAGGCGATCGGTTGGGAACTTAGTTTTGCTTTAAGATAACAACATTTAAGGGTCTACGGCAAAATTCTAAAACGATACTCAACATTTGAGGGGTTTTTTAAACAATGAGGAGGAACACTAACTTTTTATCCCGGCAGAGGGCGTTGGTCGACTGATCTTAGGTTTGAATTAAGAATTAATTGTCAAACAGGTGTTTTTTTACAACTCTCGGCGCTAAATTGACCATATCGGTCTCAGACCGAAAGAAAAAAAACTCGGCGTTTTCATTCATTAATTCCATCATCAAAAAAAAAGTTCATCCGACATCAGCGCCATCTGCTTACAGCTTTTGAGCAGCTAATGAGTTCAATATGCATTTTTTTTTAATTTACGATTTTTTTTTTTAATTTTAAAATTTTAAAAAGTTTTTACGTAATCGTCCTTTAAATTTAATAAATGACACAAAAAAAAAAGATTTTACACTTCATGTACAGGGTTCAATACATATGAGAGAGTATGCGAAACTAATAAAACATGTGAAATATTTTTAACGCTATGTGCTACGAGTATAAACTAGACTTTAAACAATATGTTTTAAGTTTGATACATCGTATACTAATGATAATAAAAATGTCATTGTCAAAACTTAATTTATACATCCCAAAAACTTAAAATATGTAGACTACACTATTTCTGGGAATCAAACAACGAATAAACAACTGAATAAAATACGATAGAGCTATTTTGTCCAAAGCCCGTCGGCTTAAAATGTAAGAATTACATTATTGTATTTGATAAGATACGATTCGGATTTTATTCAAACAATGCGGATATGTTTAGAGACAGAGAATGCCTTTAAATCACGTCGAATCCCGATGACATCCATAAATTTCTAATCTAATTATTTTAGACCGATATGCTGACAAATAAAATAACAACGCTTCGAGCGTTTGGAAATTAAGCATTTCAACTTTATTAAACCCCAAATTAATTTATCGAAGTGTCCGGAGAGAGGAACGCAATTAACATCTCTTTTTATTTAGTGAAATTTTATTCAATTCCATGCAGGAAGAAATATTTTTTTATATATGTCCATTATTTTATGTATTAATCTAAAAATAAAAAGATAAAGATTTACTTTTTGGTCAAATAAATAATTAATTTGTGACTATTGTAATAATTTAAGGGTAAAAAATTAAAATGCTAACTCAAAAGTGGAATTAACCGAATTTTTGCTGTAAATTTTAATTTGTACGCTTTTGTGTCCGAAAGACGACCGACGAAATTAATTACCGTTTGCTTATTTTTTAATTAAAATTAGATTTTATGAAACGGCCCGCTCTTAATCCTTAATATTTCATGAAAGATGGAAATTTCTAGTGGCGCCATATTGTCAGAAAGGCATCCATTTCAACAATGTTTTGCATCACTAAGTGAATTTCTTTTGAGGTTAATTCGACCCAATTTCTTAATGAATTAGTGTTCCTTGCGTGGAAACATGCACACAATGTTACTCAAAATTCACCAGCACTATTTTACCTCCATTATTCAAAAAGAAACGAGTAAAAATAAATATCTCAAGACAAAATAAAAATTCCTATCGGACTCTTATTTAAATCGGATCTAATCAGAACGTATATATCTCAATCTTGTTGATTTTTTTTACCCATCTAGCAATTTGTAAACATTGAAGTGATCTTTGAAACGGTCTTATTCGAGTTCAAATTCAAAACACGCCAACGCATCGGGAACCCAATCACTTAGTAGGTCATATTGGTTCCTTCGTATCGACTGAATTAACATATTTTCTTTTATCATCGAATATGGGGGTCCGACGCGCTTATCATGTTTGTTTCCAACGAAAATATACAAGAGCAAGTATATTACGAGTATATCACGGTACTCGAGGAACAAATGCGTCTACGCCCACAAGAGGAAAGATTACCGCATGTTTGGGAATAAATCTTATGAGACAGTTACGTACATTTTGTGGCTACAAATAAATGTCGTTGTCGGCGCTCCCCTAGTCTGGTTTAGGCTAACCGCTCCCTGCACTAGAGACCACGGCTCGACGTCTTGATTGCACAAAACCATTTGTAAGACATTCCTGTGCGCACCCCGAATTACTCCAATAAATAAACTGACGATAAACTAGATATACACATTAGTTATTTTACCATTGCTAAGGGATACAAATAAGCTAGTTTGCCTCATTTTCCAACCGCATCCATTAAGTGGGTCGCATACAAATGGTTCCTTCATCCAACAACAATAAATATTGTGACTCATATGTATTGTATTGCTTTAGTTCTTAGTACGTTGACATTAATTAGCTAGTTAGAAGTCGTAATATCATAAAAATATTGTTTGGTAAGTAATTGTATGACATAATCATTTGTAGCATTCGGTATTCTGTAACTCAGAGCCTATGAAAATTGATGATCACTGAGGATAGAGTAAACAAAACAGTGTTTTGGTTTCATTTTTGGTTTAAATGTAACGAATGTTATATTTAGTTATTTGTATACTAGTGGTACCAAAGTATACCAACCAAGTGGTGGTTAATAGGTTTACCAACACCAGTCCAGAAATATAGTATTTGTTGCTAAAAAATAAAGTTCTACCAAAAAAAAAGATTTTTTAAAAATGAAGTGTAAAAATTGAGCTGTGGTTTTGCAGAATATTTATAGGTTAGCACTTCTGACAGTTCCGAAGACGAAGATTTTTGATTTGGTTCAGTACTAGTGAAAGAGTATAAATACGTTCAGTGACTATCACACAACACTATCACCGAGTTCTGTAAAATACGAGGTTGACCTAAAGTAGTTTTCGCTTATATTTAATGAACGGACATTTCTTAGCTTAGGTTCATTTAGTGGACTAAGCTTAATTTAAATTTAGTTTTGACGTTAGCCATTAACTTGGATTATATTTTAAAGGTTATGATATAGGTACGGTAATAAGAAATAGCATATCAATTCATCTTTAAATATCTCGCCCTATCGAATAAGGTTTGCGAACTATTTTCAATATATGTTGAGATAATAATGTATTTGTACGCCCAGTACGTACGCTCTATAAACGATCCAAACCACGTCTTTTGATTTATGTATCTGTCGCTCTCATGAGATTACTTATCTACACAAGACTAAAAGCTTATTTATCAAGGACGAGACGAAAACAAATCATTCAATACAAATAACAATAACCATGTTCACAAAGAAGAATGGTAGATAAAGAATGATAAATAATAGTAGAATGTATAAGAGGCAAATACTTACTGAGAAAATACACGAAATACCAAAAAAATGTATACCTCACCTAGACCTGGTTTTTTTTTTAATTTAAAACGAATACCTCAAATGTTACATGACGATTTCCTTCCACCAATTTACTCCTTCTACCCCTACTTATTTGATAAAGAACAGATTAATTAGGCAAGCAAAGTTTTCAGATAAATTATATTCCTAAAACAAAGTTACAGGAAACTAATGAAGCTTTAAACCTTTAATCGAATAAACTCTGTCGACATAATATCTCAATCAGGAGGACCATCTGATTTCACCCGCAGACTTTCACAAAATGAAATTATTAGTTCAATAGTTATTATAATTTGGTTGTGGCCAATGCAATTACAGATCCGTTTTACACCCCAAAATCTCATTGGCGATGATTGCATCAATTGTCTGGCATGCGGGCTACGGCTTGTTGATCTCGATATAAATTGTCATATAATTATGGAAATGTCATATCATAAGGGAGGTGATAATTGTAGAGAAATAATAGTGACCACAATTATTATTACCAACCTCGATCTTCACGAAATCTATAGTTACATATAAAATTTAAAGTCCTGACTGACATATATATCAACGCAGAGCCCAAACCGCTGGTCCTATAGGGATATGAAATTTGGAAAGTTGTGTGTAGGCATCCACTAAGAAAGGGTTTATAGAAAATCCCACGGGATCGGGGCTTACGCTGGTGAAACCGTGAGATTTTGCTAGTTGCTTATAAAACTGAAAAGCTGTGGTTGCTTTTTAAATAGCAATGCAGCCAAATGTAAATATTTTACAGTAAATATTAAATGAAACCCAAATCGAAATGGTCAAATAAAAAACAATGTAATTCGAATATAATTGAAATACTTCTCCAAGCCTAATGGATTAATGCTAAAAACGTCTCATCGGCTTATCAAATGATGGGGGTCGTCTTCCAAATGAAATGTCCCTCACTTAATGCACGGCTTTAAATATCACCATTCTTTTTCCTCTCGTAATAACGTACCACATTCGAAGGGGATAGAAAATAATTTGAAGAAAAACATAATGCAGGGTTGAAACCGACAGGATTCGTGTCACAACGCAGGTAGATCAATAAAATGGCTGTTTCATTAACTTTGTGCCAGACAGCACTTATAAAGACATTAAGAAATTCAACCTGGACTACCATTTCTTTGGTTTGCCGTCCACAAATCCGCTTTTTATCTTTCTAACAAGTAGTTTTTGTTCCAGACTTTTTAAACAAATTTTTATCTGATAACATTGCTACTAATAAAACGTTAGTGGTTGTTATGTAGCTTTTAGATGGAATCAAATTTCGATAGAGATCTTGAAAGTGAAATATTTAGACAATAAATGTATCAACAGCCAACAAAGAAACCATTGGGCCGTCTCTTTAGTATTTGTGAACGTTATCAGACAATATAGTAGAACTAGATTAGATAGAGAACGCAGAGCTTCGAATGCATTCTCTAATGAGACGCTACTAGAGTATAAAGCCCCGTTAAGTAATGGGACTTTGTCGGCGCGCAATAAATATGATCGAACAAAACGTGGAATGGAGGAAGTTGTAACTTGTATAAATAAACGCTCCCGCTTGAGCTCATAAACATGGGAAACTCGTATACAAAATTGACTGAGTCGTGGCGTGTTTTAGCCACGTTACCTTCGTAATTGGCATGCCCTTGCTTGTTTCTAATCTTCTGTCATTGTTTCACGACAATAAACTCTCTATGAGTGAGTAAAGAGGAATCTTGAATTTGAGAGACTATACCGTCTATGCCGACGCTCTCTCAGTGAATGATGAATGGCTCAGACGTGAAGTGTGCTTACGTCTATTTAGAAGTCTATTGTTTCGAGAGCCTATTTAACGTAGTAAATAAGTTTGAGGGATAAAAACCGCTCAGTGTCAAAGCTTTTATGAATATATTTAACTTTAAATATCATCTTAAATGGCTTTGTGACCTTGTTTGATTTAAAAGATTGTTTTGCCTTTGTTTCTTAAGTCTGAGTTTCAATAGACGAACATTAACCAGACGCATCCAATCGAGTACGTTTATTTGAAAATAACAGATATTCAAATCGGAATGAAGCTCTCAAATGTTAATAAAAGAATCATTGTATGAATAAATTTGATATAAATAAATAAGTGTAGGTAAGTTAAGTACCTACATTCGCTTCAAGATACACACAATAAATCAGAAAGGATATCGTGTAATGGACACCAGTATCGTCCCAGAAGAGACATAAATTCGTTTCTGTACGTTTTTTACTAAATCATTTTGTTGTGGAAACGTGAGAAGCAGTGCGACAACGTATACTTACATGTCCGACTGATATTTTAAACGTATTTGTTTTAGCGACGTATTTATTAAACACATTAAACTTAGAAATAAACTTATAAATATTTTTAATGTGTTTGCAGGTGTGAAATTGAAAATATTTATGACGTATCGCAGCTGTCGTTGCTGAGACCTTAATTATTTCGTAATAGTCACTACATACTTTAGTGAATGTACAAATTACATGTAAGTACATATATCTACAGATGTTATGTAATTCAGATTTCCGTCTATGGGACCATGCTTCTATGGGGAGTCTAAAGTTGCAGAAGGTTTAATTCCCGCTGTAAGGTCAGCGAAAATTTAGAATCACGATCCGGAATCTTATGAAAAGAAAGTATTTCCAAATAAAAGCATTTTATACGTGCTCATCTGGTAGATACTACTAGGATTTATATATACTTGAAAGACTAGGTATTACCTTGATAGATACTCCTTACTCTATTTTTTTCATCTACATTTTACACCCTCAAACTCATAGAACAGACCTTAAAATTACAAAATCTTTCTGATCGTGTTTATTTACCATATGGCGTCAAACGATAATGCGTCATCATAATAATTCGTATAATTTACTTAGCACCTAATTTCGACATAATAACACTTGAGCAGAGACACTGGCCTAAATCGCTAACACGCCATATGTTTTACTCCCCTATTACCTACTAATTCGACTTTGATAAATAGGTCTTACGTTATAGGTCGCCTAATGCTTTGGATAGTACTATTTGTTCTCGATAAATACTCGAATGAATAAAAATTTAAACTCTTTTTTCGTAAAATCTGCAGTTTCTTGGAAATTATAGGAGCTTTGCTAATAAGCGCCTCTTCTGCTTTTATAAAAGTTTATTAGCTACTAAAACACTGAGTAAATAACCAAGTAACTTAACTTACATATCATAAGTTTAGTTACTAACCCCTTACTTATAAACGATGACTAACTTTATGTAACATTTATCTCTTACTGTGACATGAAGTTTCAAAGTTAACAGACAGTGACCAACGTTATATAAACTTAGTCATCGTTTATAAGTAAGAGGGTTTGTAATATAATTGTATTACTAATATAAACAAACTCAATAACATCTAGATTCTAGATCTTACATCTACACACCCACAGAAAGGCATATAGACGATAAAACCCCATAAAACTTCGATCTGATTTAAAAACTAAGCAGTCACGTACTTGACTAGTAGTAGGGGCTATCCTATAATGTAGTTATTCACGCTTGTATCATATGCTTAATGTAACAGTGATCTTCAATTGATTGACGCGCGTCTGGTTCGTAAGTCAAGTACCAACGGATGGTTGGATGACTGATGTAGCAGCTAATAAAGTTTAATCATCAATAAATATAGAACTACTTCATAAAGCCGCACACAGTGCGCATTGCGAACGATTTTGATAACGCGATGTAAGCAGTAGTGTAGGTATATTTTCAATTGGATCGACGAATGTGGCAAACCACATTATAAAATGTGTATCCAATCGGTGAGTATAATTCACGAGCAAAAAGAGAGTGAAGTAAAAGCCATAAAAAAATTGAAATTATTAACGAATAATGAGTTTAAAACTTCTTTAGCTATCTTACAAATCTCACAGTGGCACCCTATGAAGCATGAAAACTGAATTCTGATACCAGAATGTCAGTTTAGGCGATACATAATACAGTCGACTGATGGATCAGCCTAAACCGCTGGTAGTAGGTAGAGAGCTAAAATTTGTGTTCTTTATGTGATGTAAGCATCCGTTAAGAAAGGATTTTTGAAAATTCCTACAACATCGGGACTTACGCGGGTAAAACCGCGGGAAACTATTAGTACGGTATATAGTAAACAACTTTTTGCCCAGTAACATTTGCCGTGGAAATGATGTTCTACAAAAAGTAACGCCGGTCTGGATGCACCATGATAACAAAGAAAACTCAAAAAGCACTTGTTATTATTGCATCTTCAACAATTCCATCGCAAACGCATCAAAATGTCAAACAAAATCATTCAGTCACACTAATCTAATCACGGGCTCGGCTTCCGTAACGCATTCCCACAGAACAGGGACTACGTCAATACAATGGAGAATACAAGTGTTCAAATGTGGGTGGTCGAGATGCACCTTGCACAATGCACTACTCATTATGAGTTACCTCTTTATTTTGAATGTTAAAACGAGTGATAATTTTATCTTGTCTTTATACCTATAGAAATTACTTCCCTACTTCTCTTATTTTCTCATATGAAATATAAATCCAATGCCCACATAACCTGCAATATGAATTGGGTTGATTATTACCTACATTGAGTTGGGCCTATCTTTTTGAGACAGTTCCACTGTTGTCAACATTTACACAATGCCGATTTCCAAGCCTATCGTGTATCCTGTAAATCAGTAAAACAAATCGTGTCAACTGAAGTTCCCCTAGCTTAGTGGCATGTTAGACATGAAGCTATTTTAAATTGACTGGCTTGGCTTTGCGGTATGGCTTGAAAATCAGTACAAATGTTACAAATGTTAATAGTATAATAATGTTCCATTTAGCCAGCCATTAGCCATATTCCAGCGACAGTTGTGATACTGGCGCGATCATTTCTTGGATAAGGGACCGATTGTGTGTGTGGCAAAACCCTTTTCTCGAGATTCTCGGTGATTCGGAAGGCACGTAAAACTGATGGTCCCGACTGTTATCTCTGAAAGCAGTCGTTAGGTCAAGTTAGAGTCCTTAGGGCGACCTGAGAACTCTAGGTGAACCACGTTACTGCACCAAAATAAAAATAAACCTCAGTGGTTAATATTTATAACTCGCTCTGCCTAATGATCACGTTATTAAGATATCTATTTTTGTTAAGTTGTCGACCTATATTAAGCGACCCACATTTTTAGCGAACAATTCAGAATCCGGTATGGTCTAGTGGCTAGGATACCTGGCTCTCACCCAGGAGGCTCGGGTTCGATTCCCGGTACCGGAAATGTGTTTTTTGCTAATTAACTTTTAAATGTCAATCGGTGCATAAATAATGAGAATAAATTACTCGTACTTTTTAAAGATTAACTGATACGAAATCTTTCCAAAGCAATAAACGTGGAAAATAAAAGAACCCAATACCTACTAAAGATGTCACAGATAAGAAGTGAGAACTTTTTGCAACAGCTGTCTTGGGAAAATTACTTATTTCATTGTTTATGCCTATTGTTGTGTATTGCGTATGAAACGTAACAATAATATCTTTCAAGGAAAAAATCCTTACCTTTCTAATCTGGATTTAGGGACTCGCTAAAACTTTATCTAAGCAGGAAATGTATAAAAGGTAACCTCAGTATCCATTGTCCAAACATTCATTAACACATTCCGTTTAAAGTCTTTCACAGTTCGATAGATTTTTTTCCATTCTTTTGGCGCCATTTCTGAATAAATATTCTGGAATCGTCTTCAATATTTCGTCGGACACCCGAATGCATTATGCTAATCCAACGATTTCCTGTTAACGTTTAGAAAAGGTCAGACCAAAAATTCTTTGCGTGAATACAATTGTTTTAAAACGTCGTTTTTTATCATTCCCCGAAACATCGGATCTTGATGATATAAAATAGCATAAAATTTGCATGGAGATTTATATTCAAAAGATTAGAGATGACATTTTTGCTCTTATGTCAAAATATAATTTAGATAGGTTCTTACTTTATGGAGACGTTATTGTAATTTAGTAGGGTTTCTAAGAATGTCCATAAGTTTCGATGATTTAGGGATATTAAAAATTCAACTGCCTCGCTGCTATGCGTGATCGTTATAAGGATACTTTTTAATCCTTGATTAGTCATTAATAGGTTTTCGATTGTAAATCTTTGTCGGGTAGAATTTATTTTGTGTTTTAATAATCGTTGTTCGCTATATTTATGCGTCTTCCGTTTTAGGAATGCCTTATTTATTATTCAGATAGCTCTGTTGTTCTGTTTTGATATTTCGAGTACCGTTGCTTCAAATATTAAGCGATTATCGTTTAATAATACTGGAGTTTTTTCAAACTATTTAATGTTTCCGCGTTACACGGCTAAGAATAAAGCAATTATGGTGCTGACTAGTAATTACAGAAAAAGCTATTCACGCTTGAGATGCAGTTAGCAAAAGAGATAAAATAACTGAACTAGATCAGAGAGAGCGTCAGAATGTAAATCTTCGTCATTTACTGCACGCATTTCCTGATAGTATAACCTGTTCTGTTACAGTTATGTATGTCTACAAAATATGATATGAAAATAGACTGATATACGATGCTGTTTCGTGTTATAATGCACATCATCATTCTTCTAAATCTTCTTCTATCTTTCGTATTGGTATATTCATTATAAGATAAACTTATATAGGTACTTTCATGGACAATAAACTATTATTATTTATTTACTTCTAACCTGAAACACAGCCTGAAATTAATGTGAAGCCTACCATTCACATACTAGGTAGGTAGGCATACGCATACTACCTAGTAATCACCTACCTACCTAATCACAAAAAAGTTGTCATGCTAAAAAATAACTTAAGGAAGTAGGTAGGTATATCATAAGCATCATTATTTTTCGTTTTGTGAAAACGTTCTTTAGATCAGAGTTTTTTGTCAAACAAAATACTGACAAACTAACAACAATAATTTAACTAATGCGCGAAGAAAATCACACTTCAATATCTTGTCGTGCGCTCCACGCTATCTATTCATCACAGTCAGAGTCACTTTTTTGGGTCCAACAAAAGCAGTGACGCTAAACACTTCCATTATTACTTCAGAATTAGACAAAGGAACTTTGTTCTAAACAAAAGCATAGAATAAAAGGTTGTTGCCATTAATTTTTACACTTCTGACATTTGTAACGGTGCATCTTTTGTTGAATAGGAAGAAATTCTTAACCCCGCGGAGGGAAAAATTGGCGCGCAGCATGTGATTTAGTTCGGCAAATGAATAAAAGAATTTGTTTCGTTTAAACGTTTCGCTTTCGGCGTAATTATGTTTTTTTTTGTTGAATCGTCGTCAAATTAGTAACGCTCATAGTGTCACCTGAGCCGAAAGACGGGACCTCACACAACAAAGGTGCGTATTTTGGTCCTTACATTTATTCCTATTGAGAAATAAAATATCTTCGGACCCCACGGGAGCATGTGAACCTTACTACGACTTTTTTATGATAGTTGTTCATATTAATACAACTTTGACACATGTTTTTATCCCTCAGAATCACGACCCTCATCTCTGTTGGAGATTTTAAGTGTTAGGTATTCGATTACTTAATCATGTGAATATAATTCTCTTAAAACTGATAGGTGAAGAACGTTTTGATATGTCAAATCAACACCTATAGACGAAACGACAACACGCTCTTCCTATACCCCGACATTATCCAAAGAGCCAACTTAATTAAGACCTACCTTATCAAGATCTCAAACAAACAAACCACAACACCCATAAAATCGTTCCACTCCAACCTATAGATACTTACTATGAGTAGATGTACATCAAATTGAACAAGATAAAGTGCTCGTACTTTCACTGGAACAATCTCTATCAAGGCATTCATCTCCACCTATGCTCCAGCAGTAGTTAGTAAACAATTTAGTTCGTACTACTTTCGAACGTAACAAGTCCTACAGTTTATGAGGTGCCACACTTTACCACGACCTAGCTTTGCACTCGTAACTATCTAGTGTCGGCTGAACGAGCTCTTTGCACGAAATGCACAAACTGAATCTCCTACAATTTTACCTGAGATACTTTGCAGAAAAGGGGTATAAAAGTAAGTAGGTAGACTTTGTGATGAGAATGGTAATTCTGAATTAAGTTGTAACTTTTCTTTTTTTCACGTTTCGTAGGATTAGAATTAGCTTGAAATAGGTATCTAACTAGCTTCTTAGTTTTAAAATAGATAACGTTTCTACTATCTAACATTCGGCAATGTATTTATAGTAAGTACCTACCTACCATATTTTGTAACTAACTTGACAAAAATGACATACAAACTAATATAAACAAACATTAGTAGCATTTAGGTACTCTAGGTACCTACTAAAATAAACTTTATTCACAATTCCATTGTGTTCGAAAACAAAACATCAAAAATACTGTCAGTAAGTTATATAACAATGCTTCATAGAGAGAAAGTCTGGGATAATCTCGAGCGCCCCCGCGTAATGGATCCTACACTTTACGACGTGCTAAACTCTCAGTAGGTACGGATGAATGTTCATAACACTGAGCAGTGTCAAGATGAAATTGTAACTTCTCGGCATCTGCGCGCTTTAAACGTTGCAACCAACTTTTGCCTTTTAACTCCTTTACTAAACTTCCAAATTGGAAATCTCTGTGACTCTGGCGTACCATGACATGAAAGGAAAACATGTGTTCTCACGATTTAATATAAAATTTACCCTTTTAAAAAGGAAAATCATTGCGAATAGGTTGTTTTTGATTTTCACGTCCCGCTGGGTGTCGTTGTTGAACACCGTACCTACGACACACACAGCGCTGACACAAAGCGAAGGAAACGCTTAACGCACACATTCTGGAGATCAAAGAACGCGCAATCTGTGTGAAAAAAATAACGTTTTGGTCCCAAAAGGGCGGTCCCGTTTACGCGACCCAATTCACGCGAGCGGTCCCAGACGACGAAGAAATTGAATTGAAGCCCAAACAACAAATTCGAACGCGTATCGAATTGTTTTACGTTTGACGAATTCGCTTTTGAAAAATTTCAAATTCGTTACAATAGGCTATAATGATGCAGGTTAACTTCTTTGTCCGTATCAAAACTTTGTTCAAGAATTCGCGGTATGAGGTTGAACGGGCATCTTTTAAATATTAGCTCGCTATCGATCGTGTCGCGATAGCGTAAAGAAAATATCGCTGCCCGCTTTTTACCAAATTGGTATAGTTAAGATTCCAAACATTCTTATCAGGGATATACGCAGACACATCGATGCCTGAATTTAAATTGATTCAGTGTCATTGACAAAAAGACTGTATCGCATTCTATTACCTAAATATATAACAATATATAACGAGTTCTAAAAGATAAACTAGTAATTTTCTTGATAAAAGCACATTAATCATATCTTGAAAGAGAAAATTGCCTTGTAAGACCTTGTGAGATCGCCGCCGTTCATTTTCTTCGGTGTTATCGCGCTTCGGGCTTCCATTTGTTAGTGTCTTGTTTAGAAAATCACATCTGCTAAAGTTTATTAGCTTGCCTTTTGACAAAAGCTAAGTTTGATGGAGGCGCGTATCAAATCGTTCGATTCAGCGCGCTCCTTAACGCAGCTGGCTGAGGCGAAACGAATGATATTATTTATTGTTCAAAGATCTTATGCGTTATTTATGAAAATCCGTAGTCATTTCGCCACGGTACCCGTACCGGGCGGGCTGATTCAACGAAAGTGTGTCACCTTGACTGAAATTGGTTACGCGTTACCAGCTGATGCACACTTTTCTATACGATAAAGATTTTGAATTTCCGTGATTGATGTAGGTATTTAGGTATATCTCAAAGAATGGAGAGCTATGGTACTGAAATCATAAAGATGTTTTGGATATTAACCTATCTGTTAAGCGCATTTTGTTGGTCGGTTACGATTATCAAGATTTTTTATTGAAGTAATTTGCTACCTTAATTCTCGATCGACCGTGTAGCCCCAGTATAAAATAGGGTTACACCATCTCTTCCCGTGAGTGTCGTAAAACGAGACTACGGGATCTAAAGGGAGACTAGCAAACCATAAGTTCTCCCCGCGGACTGGCGGGTAAACTGCTTGGTCCCTAGGAAGGTTGGTGTCAGGCAGACGGCCGAAGGTAAAAATATTGTCAAATATATATTGCAGTAGGTATGGTCAATGATGACTTACCTACTGGGCCGACCCCAAATAAATTTGAGGTTTTAGCGGACCCCGGGCTCCCGACAAGGATGCAACCGGGAACATCGCTCTCTTCTTTTCAGGGTGCCACTCCAACTAGTGAACTATTCTTGTCCACTCTCTGATGTTCGCTTACAACATCGCTCAGATAAAAAGAATTTGCTACCTTATGAAATAAGAATCTCGTTCCTCACATCAATTACTATCGAAACAACGTAATTGGTGGAAACAATCCGCCAATCTCTCCCTGACTACCTCATTACGTTGATTCTCTCCGTTAGTTTGATCGAGCACATCCCAAGTTTTTTGTCGCACGGTAGCTGCACCGATTTGATTGCTCCACTTTTTGCTTTCGTTTTCAAATAAACCCAAGTAATTGTTTGTTTTAAGTCCCGTAGATTGCGTCCGCTGCACGGATTGGTTACAGACATTTCGGTGTTAGAAAATAGAGACTTCAAAACGCTTGAACGACTCCATTCCCAATTTAATCTTGTCCAGTTCGCTTTGTTTTTAAACTATTTGTACGTGATTCCAATATTCCTTTTTCAAAATGATTTTAATTTTGATATACTGAACAACGTATGCTTTTTGCCCGATAGCAGGTAACAGGAAACGGGTTGTCCGACGTTAATCCCATGGAGGGCGCGCGTGTGTGTGTAATATTGTGTAATCAGAGCTATGAGTGCGTAGCTCGGACGTCGCCTGCTTTTTGTGCAGTCGAGAGTCTTCACAGTAGAGTTATCAAGTATCGTTTGACTAATCACATTATCTTGCATCTCGCTTGCACTTGTCAATGATGCGCGAGATGAGATGATCGTAATCTCGCAGTTGCCTTCTCTGCGATACATCGACATGTTGGCCGACGTTATTTCAACCGAGCTCGTTCATCAGATCTTAGAAATGTTCAGAATGAATCTCTATGATTTACTTCCCCCGAGCAACTAGAAGTTTCTCAGGCTACTGGTAACTGGTTTATATCCGACTTGACTAAATAAGGCGTTAGGTAATATTTATATACCTACATGCCTCTTATTTTCAACGTGTTAGTTATAAAAGTACAGGACACTTTTTTCAAAACATACTCCTAGAACATTTTAGACAGATAAATGTCAAAACACCTTCGTAAATGCCAATTAGGATATATCGAAAAAGAATGTGGTCAAAGTTTTAAATTGTCCGATTAAAATTGAGCCTATCAAAACATCGTAAGCCAGCAAACAATTGTCTACCCTAGATCCTTAAAAATCCAAAGCGATTAAAGGTGATTCAGTGAGATTTGTATCAGTTTCCACATCAATGACATAGTAATCCCACACATGATGCCGGTGGGTATGAGCGAAGGCTGTCAAGTGAAGATTATGAGAAACTACTGCAAAGTCCTGAGGAAAGTAATCCTTGTCTTCTAGTCGAGACGTCCCCTCTGTTATCGTGACCAATGGATTTCGAAGTGTCTCTCTTGTGTCAAGTTAACAAAAGCTTCCAAAAAATACTTAATATTTTTACTCGCTCAGATCTCCCGAGCTTTACCTGTTTTAGGAATTAGTCACTGTGGTTCCAATCAGGCAGAAAGTTTTTTCAAGTGACGAGGAAATCGTTTTTAAATTTGTGTTTACACTATAATTAAAATAATCGTACCAATTTCTGGTCAGTTCAGTTCAAATAAAATCTCCTTTTACCTGAGAGTGATTAGCTAATGACCCCGTTCCGATTTCAAACGTTTTAATGATTATTTTTTTAGAAAATAACGCCGGCTTTATCCTTAGTTTGTTATCTTAACGATTAGGAGTTCAGCATTTGCCTGCGAGAATTATGGAGATAAGGGTTGTTAGAGGCAAACTGTCGGGAATTAATTCACTTTATTGTTATGTTAAATTTCGGAGCAAACAGTTCCTTAAGACCTTCCAAGTTTCAATACAACTGTTATGATTCCTTTGATAGTTGCCCTTACTAATAAAATTTAACGTAACACGAACAAGGATTAATTTTGAATTATAACTATTATAAATTATTATTTTATTCGTATTATCATCCTTTTTGAACGAGCTTTGGAACCGCAAACTGGATTTGGACAAAGGTAGGCTTAAGTCGACGAAATGGTTTTATTATTTGTATCTGCCGACTAAATTTGATCGCTGTCGTATATCAATACGAGGGTACATATTAATACTTACACAATAGAGTTGAACTTTAAGTAGGATGTACGTCAAAGAAGTCAGAATTGATTAAAAAAATTAAAACAACAAATGCAATAAAATTCTAATTTGAAATTGACCAAGCACTGTAAAGTAACTTATAACATAAATTTCTGTTGTGAGTGTTACCTGTTAAGCAATCAGTAATTGTTCTATGTAGACTATCATTTCAAACGCACTATATCACCAGAAGAACAAAAAAGATAAATCTTCCAAAAAAACATCTTCACGAAAGCCACAAACAAACCCCTGAAGTAGGTACTCTTCTCGCCAAACATTCCAAATGTACCACCCAGAGCAGAATTCAACACAAAAACTGACATTTATCCAGAAATTTCTAACAATTTCCCCCAGTGTTCTTCTCAAAAAGTTTACTTAACGACATAATGACAGCGAAGTGACTACAAAACGCGACTATACCGAATAGTCTTGGATTAATGTCGATTTAATTAAACCTGTATAATTTTGATCCGCCCGGTCTAGGGGCTGGTTACGGGGAGAACAAAATGTTA
The DNA here is from genome assembly GCA_958496205.1 of Idaea biselata. Lineage (NCBI taxonomy): Eukaryota > Metazoa > Arthropoda > Insecta > Lepidoptera > Geometridae > Idaea > Idaea biselata. The sequence goes on along the minus strand of OY292400.1, from coordinate 26,433,298 downwards.
ATTTAGTTTGGATATGGCATCTTATCTTTGAATAGTGAATGGTGTCTAATAAACACTATGGTAGACATGAAATGATAAACGCTTTTCATTTGTAAGTGCAAGTCCTGGCACACATCTAGTAATAAAATGATGTAAATGATGCGCAGGAGTCGATTTTTCATAGAAGTCGCTTGTAAAATGTGCTGCGCGAACTTACACCTTCCACGTCAACATTTTACAAGTTGTTTGCCGGGACCTGTAAACTCTATTATTAATTCTGACCCCCTATACCGAATACTTGCGATGCGATAAGCCAAAGATAGGATGGTGAGAAAACATTTTGTCAATGTATTAATTAAAGCCTTTTAAGAAGGAACGCGATGTGATTTTAGTGTTTATTTTCATGACAAATCAATGTACCTACTACCTACCTAACTATATATTTTTTTCTATAAAATGTCTTTATAATAAAATCTCCTACGTAATATTCAAAAGATCATCCAAATATTCGTACATCAAGGTAGAAATTGAAGGTTGCGTGGGCTTACCCTCAAAGAAAAGGTCCGTGTAGAAGGCGTTTCGACTTTATCAAATTACAACCTGTGCCGTTTGTGCGCCGACAAAGGGCCCGATATTCTTAGCCCACACTGTTTGTAGTTAAACCGTTCTTTGGCTTACGTACATACACACCTATATTATCTAAGATACAGGCTCCTTAATAAATATTTAAGTTCGTACGGCTTACCATAAATAAATAAATATTGCACGACAATCTAGCCCCAAACTAAGCACTAGGCTTGTACCACAGTTCGGTACATTATGAAGTGGAGTTTTCCTAGCAGCAGCACTGTCCTACCCAGCCTAGTCAGCCATGCATGCCCAAAGGAATGAACTGATCAATACTTCTGGAGCTAACTAAGCTCACGATGTTTTCCTTCATCGTAAGAGCGACGTTAATAATAGCGCAATTATCAAAATCTTTTGGAATTAATTTCATTATTTTTATTATTTTATTGTCATCTAGTGGGTCAGTATAAACGTACCTACCTATTAGTACATACCTATTAATACATTATCAGGAAGAACACACAGCAATCGGATGAGTTCCGAGCCGTCTTCATTAGTGATTGCACGGACCTTCGTATCGGAACAAGTTCGCTTTTTTTACACAACACAATATTCACCTGCACAAACTTTCCCATGCCAACAATTCTCAAGTCCACACGAAGTTTAATCTCACAAATTTTTATACAAACATCTCAAACTATTAGTATAAACATTGTAAAAAACGTTCGCACCCTCCCCGGACCGTTATTAGAGAATATAAATTCCTTAATAAATATAGACGCCCACCAAGTTCCTTTACCTGGCCTAATTTAATATCCTTTAATTGTACTCGGCGACTAATATATCCGGCTGGCGACGGATGACTTTGCTTTTTAACTTTTTTAGCTATAGTTTGTTGAAAATGGCGGTTTGACTTCATTTTTTTTAGTTTTTCAATCAAAGTTCATTAACAAAGATCTGTTTTATCTTCACCGATAAAGACTATAGAAGAATGATAGCACTCGCTTCTGTCAAGAGTCAACAGACAACTTTCAACATTTTATTCCAACAACATTTTACGGGTTATGTAGACCCGACATAGAATAAGGCTACTTCTATTCTTGTTGGTGTTGTAATAGGCGAGTAAAGAATCAGGGAGAAACTAGCGAACCTGAAGTACTCCCCATGCGATGGCGGGTAAACTTGTTCCAAGAAGTTGTTAGAAGAGTTGGTGTCAGGCAGACGGTCCTCAGTAAAAACATTGTCAAATCTATTTGCAGTAGCTGTGGTCAATCCTGATTTGCTGTGCCAACAATTGTCAGATATGAGAGATATTCTACCTAAATTTATAAGCATAGACTAGATGTATAAATAAATAAATAAACAACAGCGCAATCTAGCCCCAAACTAAGCCCTATGCTTGTACTATGGGTACCCCTGGCCTCGTGTGACTATTTTCCTTTCGCTAACCTGGCAATAAAACAAGGTTTAAGCTTCGTCTTCACTCTGTTATAGGGAGATATCTCTGAAGTGAACAAAAACATTAATGCACTAAACATCAGTGCATTATGATAGTGATGCATAAAACATGCAGCTTAATGTAACCATGGAATGTGTTCCGAATTGATTTAACAGAGTTTAGGGCAATATATTCTATATCAGTCCATAAACTAAAGTGGAATAACTTCTCAACAGATTTTAGATTTATGATTATTTTTATTCAATTTTCATACCAGAAATTCCTACTAATATTGTAAACTAGATGTGCCCGCGCTATTGGGACACCTACCTTCACGTATCATTGTGAAAAAATCCACACTTAATCGGTCTTCCATCGAAGTACCTACTGATGCTGCCAGGCAGTGCCGCGTCTGGCAGCGACATGGGCTACTTTTACTCCCGAGAAGTGGAATAACTTCTGAACAGATTTTAGATTTATGATTATTTTTATTCAATATTCATACCAGAAATTCCTACTAATATTGTAAACTAGATGCGATTGCGATAAGGACACCTACACGTATTGTTTTTGAAAAAGTCACACTTAAGAGGATCACTCGACGCGTACTTCTTCATACAAAAAGAAAAACCTGTTTTCCACCCCTTAAAATTGTTCGATTTCGGTGATTTTTTTTTAGTGTTATTAACTCATAATAAACTAGGTTCCTACTTTTTCCTTTTTCCATTTTTTTTAATCATTTTAAAGTTATAAGCGCCTTAACCAAGCATATTTTAGCGCTAAAACTATGACTAATATATGTCAGTATTTTAGTAAAACAAAAAACTTTTAAAAGAAAATCAAAACGTACAGACATAGAATACAAACTATTTAAGCGATTGACATCAATAACGTATCATTTTGTTACAATTTAAGGGTGGAAAAAAGGTTTCTCCCAGAACGCAAATTCTATCAAAAAATGTACCTACAAATCTCACGAGCTGCAACTATCTCTATCGGCAGATATCGGGCACAAGGGGGGTTGGGGGCAAGGTATCATATACAAACAAGCAATAGCACTAAGGATGCTTAGGTACTGTAATATCGACACTAGGGATGGGATAGTATAAAAAATGTCGATGACAGTAAGAAAATTTGTTATTTGCATTTTGGTCTTATAAGGTATGTAGGTAGGTATTATAGTATATGTAAGTATATTTACTTGTAAATTTATTTGCAACTAGTGTGCGAATCAGACTCGTGCGCCGATGGTTTCGTACTCTCACATGTATGTAGGTAGGTAACTATTTGTAATTACTAATTACCTTCTGTTATGGTAATTATCCACTATTAGTAGCTATTTGTAATTATCTTCTGAATTAATAAATAATAATCAGTCAAGTGCGAGTCACACACGTGCGGCGATGGTTCCGTACACTCACATATATAATGTATGTATGTAGGTAGGTATACTTACCTATTTGTAATGGATTTCTGAATAGAAAAACAGTGAAGTGCGAGTCACACTCGTGCGCCGAAGGTTCCGTACACTTACATGTAGGTAGGTATAACTTATTTGTAAATAATTACTGAATTAAAAAAAACCGGCCAAGTGCGAGTGGGACTCGCGCACGAAGGGTTCCGTACATTTCTGAATTGAATGAAAGGAAAATTGCGATTTACGGTTTATGACGTATTAAAAAAAAACTACTAGCTAGATCTCGTTCAAACCAATTTTCGTTGGAAGTTTGCATAGTAATGTACATCATATATTTTTTTTAGTTTTATCATTCTCTTATTTTAGAAGTTAAGGGGGGGGGGGGGGCACACATTTTACCACTTTGGGAGTGTCTCTCGGGCAAACTATTCAGATTAGAAAAAAATGATATTAGATATCTTAACATCATTTTTGAAGACCTATCTATAGATACCCCATACGTACCCCATACGACCCCAAAAATTTGGTACTTTTTTCTATTTTTGTGTGAAAATCTTAATGCGGTTCACCGAATACATCTACTTACCGAGTTTCAACAGTATAGCTCTTATAGTTTCGGAAAAAAGTGGCTGTGACATACGGACGGACAGACGGACAGACAGACAGACATGACGAATCTATAAGGGTTCCGTTTTTTGCCATTTGGCTACGGAACCCTAAAAACGTCAACTGCGAGATGGACTCGTGCGCCGAGAGTTCGGTACACTCCTATGAAGGTAGGTATACTTATTTATAAATTGTCCTATCTTTTGATCGATCATTGTAAAATATTATTTTACAGCCTAAGTATATAACCTTTAGTAGGTATTTCATGTACATTTTTACTTGATAGTTCTATCCGTTCCTGAAAAAATGGGCCATAATAGACAGACGAACGAACTAGCAAGTGGTCCCTATTTATATTATGACATTTTTTATGCTAAACAAGAGTAATAAATAAAAGCCAAAGACATAAAATTTAGGATTCATTTATTTTTCTAGATCGACAATTCAAAGCTCAAAAACAATCAATTATGTATTTGTTTTCACAAGAAAAATATAGAAAGGTGAAAACTAAGGGTAGTTGAAGTTTCACGGGTCCCCGTCAAGTGTCAGATTGTCTATTCAGAAGATAAAATGACATAAAATATATGGAAAGCACTGTCGAAATCCTTCGAATGAGCTATCTGACATTTTATTCGGGATCTATAAAACTGGCTCTGTGTGTGTGTATGTGACAGGTCGCCTTCGGCTCCCCACATGTAAACTGGCTCTAACATTTGTATGTCTGACACATGTTTGTTTCTGGTCAGCCAGGTGTTTTCGTATTCATTATAAGTATTTACAAAATCTTTTTGTAAATAATAATAATTTTTGGAATAAGTATTTACAAAATATTTTGCATTTTTGAAGCATACTTTTTTTCAAAGTTCTCTAGTAGGTACCTACAAAGTGTCATTGAGCTAAGCAGAACACTGACGGACGGACATGACGAAAGTATTACTATTGCTAAAACTATGGAACCCTAAAAAAGTGGGTAATTTTATAAAATATATCATAGTAGTATTTACTTAAATTAATTCTAATAATACGAATGATATACTTAAATAAAACTACGAATAGGTCGTACGTAGGTAAGTCATTAAACGTAAACTACTAGTTTGGAATATTATTTTTAGATTGTAATCATAATATGAAACGGTTATTGTAAATCACAATTATTGTTGCAAGCCAAACAACGTGAAACAAGGTAACTCTCGTGGTTGTAGCGCGTCGACTGATGAACTGAAGCGAGCGATTGCGGAAGTGTGCAGCGTGCGGGCGGTGAAGTAGATTGTTTAAATGTGTGCGCGCATAGACACTCACGCATCGAAACTCACAGCGAAGGCGGCAGAGGAGAGCGTTGAGATAGCAATAACTTTGCAAAATACCTAAAACTCTGAAACGTATTTGCTGTGCACTACTCTTAATCGGTCTGGCATCGAAGTACTGACGCTGCCAAGCACTGCCGCGTCTGGCAGCGACATAGGCTACTTTTACTTCCGATACTTTTGAACCCGATATTTCCACGGAATCGGGGCTTATGCAGGTGAGCGCGACGAGCAGTTTGTACTCTTTTAAAATGGCTTGTTTACCTTAGTTACTTAGTTCGTTTTTACTGTGACTATAACTGGGCCTAACTGGCCGGTCGGCCAGGATTCGAAACCACAACCTTCGGAATAAAATTCGCGGTATCTACCACTAGACCAACACCGTTTACCTTGTTTACCTTAACTTACCTCTAAATTCCGTCTGATTTTAACTTGAACAAAATTAATGAATTATTTAAGATTTTAACTCTAAACATACCCATTAAAGGCTTTACTAATAAAAATGTAGCCATGAACATTCTTTGAAAGTTTACACCAAAAAATAGTCAAGAATACTTAAAAATTCCCCGAATTTTAAACAATACCATATACGAATCGAAACTTACTTTAAAATCTTTAATACCACGCCTTAACCACTTCGTTAATGCAAATCAATTCTACCGCATCGCACAAACAGATAAAAAGTGTAAAAAACCTCTTGTATCTTGTATGTATGGTACATCTCCCATCAACTTTCATTACATTCATCTGACAGCCCTCATGATCCGTATTAATTAAAGACAGGACTGTGGTATAGTCATGAATTATCATGAGGTTAATAGTCACCAATGAGCTTGGAGTAATTATGGAGATGAGGTTTTGTGAATGGTGGGGACGATGACCAAGGTCGAAGAGTAGGTAAGTATTTTGCAGATGTTACATTTCCTTCAATCCCAATCATAATTATTTTATTTAACACATGAACTGAAGACATCCTAAGAATTTATCGGTAGATCCCAATAATAATCTCGATAGTCCAATATTGTGGTCGTGCCTGCCACTCTCGCATATGAATTACACTAAATATGTAGTGTTAGATGGTGCCATCATCTGCAATGTGCGTGCAGTGAGTAGGTGAGTCATAAGAAGCGATTTCAAGCTTTAACCAAATTAGATTGATGAAGCTACTTTTGAAAAAGACAAAGTATGTTTGTTTTTATTTCGACTACACTTACAATTATTGTGCTAAACCAAACGATTGTTATAAAGATAAACGAAGAAATCGTTAAACAATAGCGTAAAAAAACAGTTAAGTAGGTATTCCAAAAAGTCGTCTGCTCTACACTGTTACTCTATGTCTGCGCTCGCGCAGGGAGGCGGGCCTAAGTCGGGGCTTGGTGCGCAACGCTCGCGTGCCCAGACGCGCGCCACCCAAGCGCGGCTTCCGAACACAGAAACCCCACTTGTGGCATTCTGACGTCCACTATCATGTTTTGAAACTTTTTGTCGACAATTCTTACTTTTTTAGACTAGCTAATAATGAAAATAGATATACCTACATAACTATCTATCTATTTATTTATTATTTAGATTACACAATATTTTTTTAAATATACCTATTTAATTTATTTCATACTATTCGCTTTAGAAAACTAAAGATTTGATATGAAATAGTATTTCAGTAAGTATATTTAGTATTTTCCGTTTTGTCAGGTGTTTCTTTTTTTTTCATCTTTTTTTCTTTTTTCATTATGGACGTCCTTTTTTTTATTACGCACAATTATCTTAAATTATACAAATATTAATCCACAGCAGGAATCGAACCCTCATCATAAGTATGTACATTTCACAGATACGTACTTAATAAGAAAATAAAATAATATTCTCTTCAAATACAAACCCAGTTAGAATTATCAAACCATCTTCAAAAGCTTCCAGGCTTATACTTATCACAGCCTACCCCAAGTCCTCAATGAAGGCATTAAACAGAATCGCCTATTATGATTAAGTAAAATTACTCTCCTAGTCTATGTTTGCAATCAGCCCAAGCAAGTACCTAGTTCGAGCCGCAGGGTTATTGATTAGTCTATTCTGTACTTTACTGATCTACGATAAGTGTTGAAGTGTATGTAATTATTGAGCCTCAAGTTTCTAATAGAAGTTTGTTACGTAAAATAAGTATTGATCGGAAACTGAGATGTCCAGATAAAGTTTACGAATACGTTTCCGTAAATTGGGGCTTCAGTATTTCTATTACCTCTCCTTACTTTGCTTGAAAATATATACTCTATAATACAGTATAATACAGTTACGAAACGAGTGTCGGATCATGAAGGGGTTTGTTCTAGATGTCTAGGCGAACAACTTTTGGCAACCCTTTACCCCACTTTATGAAACCCTTTACCCCACTTTATGGAACCCTTTATGGTCGGACACACATTTCGTAACATCCTGTATTATGTATATGTGCGAATCCAGGGCACCTCACTAATACCGACTATGTTATCTGTTTATTCAACGCTCGCACATTCCATCACATTTAGTCAAAATCGGTGTCACCTTACAAATTTCAATTCAATGATGAATGCAATCAATATGGCCACACAAAGAGCTTCATACCTACCCACTAATAAAATACGATATATTATTTTACATTATTATGATAGCAGCTGTGGCATAGTGAGAGAAGTCTCTTTGCAATCAGAAGGTTGCGAATTCGATTCTCATGTAAGTAACTAGCAGCGTCCCGCGGTTTCACCCGCGTAAGTCCCGATACCCCGGGATTTTCCAAAAAATCTTTCTTAGTGGATGCCTAAACATCACAAAGAAAACACTCTTCAAATTTCACGTCTCTAGGACCAGCGGATTGGGCTCTGCGTTGATATATAGATCAGTCAGGACATTGAATTTTATATGTATAGAAGATAACACTGAATTTAAAAATCACAGAAGGTAACATTCATTTAAAGAAGCGCTTGTGCCGTAAAGTCATACATTATCTCTAAGCTATCTTGTTGCAAATGTATAGTAAAAACTGAACGACTGTTGGGCTGTAAAACAAAGCCATTACCTCGGATGTAGAAGACGATAGGTTTCCTACAAAGGAATAAAACAGTCAGATGTCTCACACCAACTTTATAGGTCCTGTTTATAATGGAGTGGCTAGCGACAGTATTAAATATCCATAAAACAATAATATTATCAAATTCTTAAATTAATAACTGCTCTTTCAGTTGACAAACCGAGAGACAGTTGACATAGAGGTGCCATTTTCTTTTATTTAGTGACACTGGAGAGTGACTAAAACTTTTTTTATCGAATTAAATAAAAACTTGCCACTTTTAGTGCACTGTCAGTTGACTGACCGAGAGACAGTTGACGTAGATGCGCCATTTCCTTTTGTCAAGTGACACAGGCGAGTGGATAAAACAATAATTTTATCAAATTGTTTACTACTTTAGATGTCTTGTAGTGTCTGGCATTGAATAACTATCCCATTTTCTAGCCAAAGCAAACAAAGCACCAGGGCTTCGATCGTCATCCTCCTTCCTTAGATTATTTAATTAATTTAATTTAGTTTTTGATTGAATAATAATATACTTATTATTGTTTTATTGTACGTATTGTTGAACTGAAATTAAATGACAAAAATATATTTTAATCCAAGCAAAACAATAACAATAATCGGAGGGACAGACAAGTCTGGAGAAAGTCTTACGGACTTTCTCCAGACTCCGCAGTCGCAGCAATTTGCTCGATTGTGTTTCACAGGTAAGTCACTTACTGTTTTCAGAATATGGTTTCGAGTTGCGACTGTAGACGAATGTGAAGTGAAAATGTGATTCCCACTTGCCTCTCAAGTAGTTGGTAGCGCCTTGATTTATGCATTGAAGATTTCTCAATTCGTAAGACAGTTAGGTATTTTAATATGAAAACGTACCACTTCTATCAATCCTGGGTTCGCAGGACGCGCCACAAAGGACGTTAAATAGTCAGATAGGGCTCCACAATCGCATGTGGCACACTTATTACCTACCACGGTGAGTTCCCTAGTTTCTCGTTGGGTAACCGTGCTACATCTCAGGGTATGAAGATCTCATTGGCCTAGCTGTACCTGCTGATCTTAAATGATCGAACGGGTTAAGCAACGCTTGGCGCGGTAATTACTTGGATGGGTGACCGATAAAATTTGTGTTGTGCAAAAATTTACTTTCTCGAGCTCCTCCGTGCTTCGGAAGGCACGTTAAGCAGTTGGTTGTTATCTCCGATAGCAGTCGTTAGGTCAAGTTAGAGGCCTTAGGGCGACCTGACAACTCTAACACTAGGTGAGCCACAACACTATACGAAAAAGAAAAGAAGAAAAGGGCATTATCGTCACTAAAGACAGAGTGATGACCCCAGAATGCATGAGTGCATGCACCATGTCGGTGTGATTCTGTACCAGTGATCCAGAAGAATCATAAACAGATACTGAAATTCCACCAGCAATCGCAAACAAACAACCGGCACTTCAAACAATAGACCCATGTCTGACGTCAGAATCATGAACAAAACAATTATTTATCGAATGAACAGTGGCATAATTCTGATATCATCGACTTAATTTCACTATAGGACTACTGTTACGGGGTTGCTTCTTGTCCATTGTCGTATGGGTGACTTATTGTTGGAGATTTTCCACTCACTCCACTCAGTGAAGACCTATCCCAATCAATCGCAAACGCCGAAACACCACCGCCTCGTAAACGGCAACTTCAGATGACGTTTCCGTCTAAGCAAACTATGAAAATTAACTCTAAAATTGTGGATAAAGCGTTAATGAGAATGGTGTGCATTGATTTTAAACCGCTTCAAATCGTTGAAAATATTGGGTTTCAAGATTACACTCGTGCGCTTAACCCTAATTACGAGCTACCTTCGCGGAAGAGTCTTTCGGAAAAAATGATTCCGCAGCAATATTCTACGGCAAGAAAGGCTACGCAAGAGATGCTTAAAGCAACAGATTATATAGCGTTGACAACAGATTTGTGGACCTCCGATAGCAGCAAAAGTTACATGACTCTGACGATACACTTCGTTAATGAAAACAAATTTAAAACTTTAACGTTATCCACCAAAGAAGTTAAAGATACCCATACGTCAGAAAACTTAGCTCGAGAAATGAAAGATGTGTTAGAAACCGAATGGAATATTTTAGATAAAATAATTTGCGTTACACAATGCGGCTAATATAAAAAGGGCTGTTGTTGATATTTTACAAAAACGTCACCACTGTTGTGCAGCTCATACATTGAACTTAGTGGTTCAAGATGCTATCAAGGACAATGAACTAATAATTCGTTTGGTTGAAAAGTGCCGTGCAATAGTAGCATATTTTAAACGAAGCAATAATGCTGCATATAAATTGAAACAGGTACAAGAACAAATGCAGCTAGAACCCTTAAAACTGAAACAAGATGTCCAGACCAGATGGAATTCAATTTTTTATATGCTTGAACGGCTCGATAAGGTCAAGGTACCCCTTTCTGCTGCAATCAGTGCATTACCTGGTTGTCCGGATAACCTTAATGCCGAGGATTGGGTCGAGGTGAAAGAGTGCCTTTGTGTTTTAAAACCAATGGAGCAAATGACGAATATTATATCCGGCGAACAATATCCAACGCTATCCTCCATCATACCCCTTATTCGCGGTGTACAATCGGCACTAAGAAATTGCAGTACTGATTCTGAAGTTGCTAGAAGGTTAAACATAAAATTACTGGAAATTTTGGAGAGAAGATTTGGCGGTCAGGAAATTAATAAAACTTCTGCTAAAGCAACATTTCTGGATCCAAGATTTAAAAAAGCTGGTTTTGGCGTTGAAAGAAATGCAGACAATGCTCAAAAATTTGTTGTTGACGAATTGATGATGTTAGAAACTCAAGCTTAACTCCAGGTCCCAAATAGATCTCTACAGCCATCTACTTCACGTCAAGAAACATCTGCAACTTCACCTACAGATTTCCAGCAGATAACTTCCGAGGGGAATGCCGATAGTTTATGGGAGCATTTAGATAAAAGGGTATTGGAATTTTCCAGCCTGGAAAACCCAACAACATCTGCAATTATCAAGGTGAAACAGTATGTAGAGCTACCGTATTTGGATAGAAAAGCCAATCCGCTTAAATTTTGGGAACTTCGCAAACCAACAACAGCCTTTATAAATTAGCTTTAAAATATTTATGCATACCTGCCACTTCTGTGCCTTCGGAACGAGTTTTCTCTAAGGCTGGACAAAAAATGTTGGTGAAGCCATTTTTAGCCAAAACAGTATTTTTTGACCAATATGCGGATATTCTTTGAAACAAAAAGTTTCTGTCTTTAAACTTCAAAATAAATTAGGAAACAACGACATTGCCTTAATGCCTTTGGATTGTACCAAAGGCATTAAGGCAAAGTCCTAAGTAGCTTCAAAGATCTCATTTTGTTGTATGATAGACAAAACAAATAGAACTTTATCTCATTTCTAACTAGTTCGATACCTCCTTAAAATGTTGTATGTTTTTTTTTTGTATTATTTAAAAATACTTTCATTAAAAATGTTAATGCTAGATGTTTGTAGTTTACTTATTTTATTATATTACATATTCCTTCCTATACGGTCTTACTTAGAAAAATCTCGTTGTTTAATAAATAGCTGCTTGTTAGCTATGTCGATAATAGCTCTTATTCACTGCATCAAAAAAACATTTCCTTACAAAAGTTACTTATCGCCTTGCTAAGGTAGGTACATAAATTTACTTGGAAAAAATGGCTCTCGCCGAACCGTCAAACTTCGACTGTCCGTCCGTACGAATGACGCGGGATTTTTTATTCAAGAATAATATTATCTGTGGTAGTCCAATCAATCAATATTATTGTTTGTGGCAGTTCAATTCAGTTAAACTTTGAATAAAACCATAAATGTTGTAAAACAATAATAAATCTTGGGGATTAAGGAATAACAGTCGCTTGACACACATTGGTGATTCGAGTCCGGAATTCGAGTCCGGAATTCGAGTCTGGGATTCGAGTCCGGACTCGAGTCTGGGATTCGAGCCTGGACTCGAGTCCGGACTCGAGTCCGTATAAACCGACTCGAGTCGACTCGAGTCACAAAAACAGCGACTCGGCACATCACTAGTGTGGATTGTTGTCTGAAATCTATATCCACTTTTGAAATTGTAGATCTATCATGTCTTTTTGAACAGAAAAAAAACGCTCGGCCGAGCTATATGGTAGGCGGAGTGGGGAGTGTTAGGTTTCATTTTCGTTACGGAATTTCTTGATTCGGTCGCCGCGCTCAAAGCCCACGCTATGCAAAGCTATGCAATAACTTAAAACTTGCCACAACCAAATTTGGTTGTGGCAAGTTTAAAGCTGTTGCATATCAATTCATATTAATTAATTAATTTAACATTAAATTCAATTAATTGATTAATTAATTACATGTATGTATTACTATGGGTGGTTCGGCCTGCAATAAAGACATTTTATTTTATTTATTTATTTAATTCAAGTTCTCAATTGAGAACCTCCTCCTTTTCTTAAGTCGGTTAAAAAGCAACAAGATCAGAATCGGCCCGCTGAGCCTTAAAACAACGTATACTCATCCGCGCACGAGTCGTTAATTACAAACAAACATATTCGCTTACATTATGAGTAGTGAAGGAGCTACCATCTACGAGCAAAACTCGCTTTCATAAATTGCGGTAGACGAACGGGGAACCAGCCTTGTTTGCTGTAATGAAATTTATTCATGTAGGTGTTTTTAGGTACTTGCCTATGTAGGAAGTAGGTTAGGTAAATTATTAGTTCACTGAAATTAAAAATAAATAACTTTAATAATTATACTCCGTGTTTTTGTTTTTAATTGCTCTCGGCAGACGCCCGTTCTCGTCTCCGCGAGTGATTTTTGAAGATGTATTTTTTACTTTAAAATATTTTGGTTGAACCTAGAATGGAGTGGTATTTTCAACTGCTGAGTGTGAAGAACGCTAACCCAGTGAGACATTTTCGTTTATATGCTTTCTTCAATTCTAACTTAACTAGAAAAAAAAGTAAGTACCTACCTATAGTAAGTATTTTATCGTGCTAAAACAACACATAAAGTGGATACCTACTTGTAGGTAGGTTCTCATTTCTTGACAATACTTTTCTTTAATGATTAAGTATATCTTTATTAATAAAACAAACATTTCCGTTAAACCAAAATTTAAATGTTCATATTCTTCAAACATTTAACTTGACCTAACGATTGCTATCAGAGATAACAACCAGGACCAACTGCATAACGTGCCTTTCGAAGCACGCAGGGAGGAGCTCGAGAAAAAGATTTTTGCCACACACATTATCGGTCACGGTAAAACCGTATGACTCTGCTAGTTTATAAAATTAACTAGGATTCCCAACAATTAAACCTATTTTAAAATGTACGCCATATATAATAAATAATAATAATAAATTCTGTGAACAACACACAGCGCCATCTAGCCCCGTGGTAAGCGACTAAGCTTGTGTTACGGTGACTAGACAACGGATATAATACTTATATTTATAAAAACTACACGGTCATAATAACCGTGTAGTTTTTCTAGTTAAGGCTAGCAAACGTGATATAAAACAGATAGCAAACGTAACTATCAATTAATTCACCATAATTCTTAAGAATAACACTTCAGCAACACTTAAACATTGTTTTTCTCGTCATAAATAGTATCCATTGGAAGATCGTTATTATAACACCTTCTATTAGCATATTTAGATCTCTCGATAACTAAAGACAAGAGAGAAAACAGTGGGAATGAAGTCTTCTTTACAAAATTTAATAATAATAAAAAAACAAATCGTAAAATCTTAATTTCACAAAACTAGATTTAGCCGGCCTCTTTGGAAATATGATTCTTTGATCATCATTATTATTAGGTATATTAGACAAGGATCTAGATCGCATTATAGATAATCATTGTTTTTAATTACCTCGACGTTTCGGCAAACGGATCACACCAGCCGTGATCCCAAAAAGACTAAACACAGTTCATCTTTAACGCAATCTAGACCCGTGTCTAATAATAATGATGGACAGAAATCGTGTAAGTTTAAAAAGTGTAATGATTCGTTGACTGCAACTTGATTTTGATTAAGTAAAGTCAGTGGCTTCAGAAGTCAGAAGCCTCCAAAAGTCACAAACTTGCTCGAAATACTTTGGCACTGACTTCCATCCAGTGATGGGTCAGTACCCAATGAAAATCAGGCCTCACTTCTGTTAATTTTCCACAGACAGTTTATACATTTCCTACAGAGTTATAGTAAAGTATAGTTACCATTTTACTACTAAGTATTTCACTACACGTGTTACTTTTTAAATTTACTAATATATTCTATAAATGACCTATAATTCGGTCTAAGGCTGAGAAAAAAAGTTCCATTAAAAATCTGACCCTGATTACTCTTACTTTGCTCGCAGAGAAGAGTAAAATAAGAGTATCAAAAACTTGCATCTCAGCTACACCAACGCAACAATAAAGTTTATTAAATCAATGCAATCACTATGAAACAGTTCACGCCTCAATAAATTTGTGGGTAAATTATTTAAATCATGAAACGGTAGATAAGTCAAGGGACCTTGACTGTAAACTACTAGGTTCCTAAGAACGGGATAGGCTAGCATGTAGTGGCAGAACACAGTAATCTCTTGTCATTATGGTATTATTTATAACCGGGCCAGCTCAGGTTGTAGAAAGGCAGTGCATGCGCAAAGTCGTCATAGATTAAACGTTTTAATAGATAGTAGAACAGATATCCATTTCGTTGACCTTAAGTTCGTGTTAAATGTTAAACTTCTGACAGACAAGTCACGCTCGCTGTTTTGAAATTTGTCGGATATAAGTACCTACTCTAACTTATATTCACCAAAATATCAAGTTCAATGATACATTACATATATTACTATATCACAATGTCCGAGAAATTCTAAAATATTCGCCAGTAATTTTAACTGGCTTGTTCGCGAGACATATTAAAACGGGAACGAGAATATT
This sequence comes from Idaea biselata, assembly GCA_958496205.1. Lineage (NCBI taxonomy): Eukaryota > Metazoa > Arthropoda > Insecta > Lepidoptera > Geometridae > Idaea > Idaea biselata. The sequence continues at coordinate 26,417,950 of OY292400.1, read as the reverse complement.
CGTAGTGAAAACAACCATATAAGTTTAAAATTCTAAAATATTATTTATTAATTGCTGCTTAATAATAAAAGAACTCAGCTATTTGAGTTCAACATTTGATATCCGAATATTTTTTTATGTATGAGGTAGCAATTCGTTGCAAGATAACGAAGTGCAACGTAGCGCAATATATATTAATTTAATTGTCATTGCTTCTATGAAACTACAGTAAAATAGGCAACAAGTTTTTCATCAAAACTCTTACATCTTTGAACGAACAACACAACGCCAGCGGCAACCCAACCAGTTCTATACAGAGCCAGTCATACGTCATTGGGCCGACTTAAAAATTATTCCAACATTATATAATAAATCATAGTAAACCGGTAATTAAGTCAGTCATAACCAGAACCTTAGAATAAAAAGAGTTGGTAATTTTTTCACATTAAACACCCATTTCGGCTGTACCGCTCTCCGTAAATGATGATCGATAAAAGAAATTCTGTGTTACTTTGAGACGTGGATTGTGAATGATTGGTTGGGATTTGAAATGTCTGTTTATCTTTTGGGTTACATTGACCCTAAAAGACATTAGCTAAAGCTCTAATAAAAATAATATTAGAAAGTAGGTATTCAAAAATTGTGTTAATTCTTGTAATCTATCTGTACTGTATGTATTACCTGCTAACTTACTTCTAATTAGGTGCAAGTACAAATACAATAATCATAAACATAAATTAACAAATTAAGTAAGTCCTCTCCTCACCGAAATTAATTTTGATGAACAAAACACTGACTCGTAACTAAATAAACATAATTAATATATTGTGCTTAACCTACAAAATAATTATATAAGGTAAGTACGAAAAAAGCAACGAAAAACGGTTGAAAGTAATCAGAACTAATAAAAAAACCCTTATGAACCAAAAAGTGTTGATGATATATTCTCAATATGTTGAATTCACAGAAATGTTTAATTCCCAAAATTTTAAATTGTTAAAAATTCGAAACCCAAAAATGTCAAATAACACTTCTGTACTCACTGTAAAAAGGATAGGATAACGTACATACATAGGGAAACCCTTCTTGTCATCTTTCATTGGCTCAATTTAAAGTGATTTGTAATTTACTTTGACCAAGCAGGTGACATTTTGCGAATTCCATATCTTAGGAAGTTCAACCTGTATCATATTTATAAATTAATCGTTTAGTTCCTTAAAATAACACTAACATTTTACAATAAAAACAAATCAATTTCCAGTGCAGAAATTCGTAAAACAATAATTTAATTCTGCAGCAGCAACACTCAATAACAGCTCACCAAACTGCCAATAAATCAACTCTCTAATCAGTCGAACAGAAGCCTTCTAGTAGCGGCCCGAAAGAACGCCCACAAAACCCATCAGAGGAACTTATTACGCCTCTATATTGATCACACCACGCATCGAAACGATGGTAATTTGGCTTCATAACTTTTTAAAAACTCATTAGGTGTTTTAAGAAATGCGTAAACGATTTCGGTAAATACTTCGATCGATTCTTTTGAACGAGTTTTATCGAGTAACTATTTGATTGTATAAAAAATATCTTAGAAGTTTTTAAACTTACCGCCACTTGTTTTCAACAAGCTTTATTTCGTGTTTTTTTTTATCGTAGAGCAAGCGAAGGATTGTATAAATGTGAGAAAAGGGAGTGAATGTGGAGTTGACCAGAAATAGAGTGACTGAAGAAAGATGACATACCAACCATGACGTGCCATAGATAATAATAATAAGTATAGTAAAAAACGGCAAAAATACAAGAATGTTTTTTGCCACGATTGTGCCTCACCTAGAGTTTTTCCTTAGGTCTACTGATTCTATATAGTAGGTATACTTACCAAAAAAATCTTAGATAATACAAACATTGTTTCAGTTTAATAAGAAACTTAAGCTCCAATAACCAATAAAATGACGTCACAAGTCAATTATTTAAATCGTATTTCGTTCACTAAAACTTAATACTATACTTGTATAAAAGCTGATAGAACAAAATTATCACTTTAATAACATATTCTAAAACTTTCCGAATTATTTAAAAACGATACTTATATCCAATGAAGACATTAGTTTTACTGTCGCCGGTTTTAGTAATTCGATCCCTATATGTACTGCACTAGTAATTATTAGAGTACGTGACAACGATCTTAATGAACTTTCCTGGAAAAAGAAATATATGGGTATGTATTTATTTTTTTATATTTAGCCTATTCCGTCTCTCTCTTTAAGGCCTAAAGGCCTCTCTCCCTATGGGTACTATGAGTAGGTATGTGTTCTACAACAATACGACTATACCCCATCGCTGGTTTTTTTTTATGGAAACGATTCAGCAAAATTGTTGGTGAATTTAACTCTTTTAAAACTTTAGTGCAACTATGCAAAATGTTCAAAGTTTGATCAATTTCACACTAAATGATAAGTGTAAGATTTATAGCCAAAAGTCTAAGGAATAGCTTAAGGACACATACCAGACTTACCTAGAATATACCGGTTCATTTTTGACATTTAGTTTGATTATGTACCTATGGAGGTCCGTACCTTACTAAATACTCTTATTGATTAGAATTAAGTTTTGATTATTATTAAAATTTCTTAGTAATGTTACGTAGTTTATATTTTCATAACTGGTTACATTTTATTCCTTATTTCTCGATATTGGATTGATATTAAATTCATTTTTCGGTTTTAATCGCGTGGTGTTGATTACTTTTAACATTGTTTCGATGCTTCACGTTTCGAGACCTGAAATGAGTTTATGTTTCCATTATAGGTTTTTAATTTGGATGGTCTGTTAAATGTAATTCCATTGCATATTTGACGCTTGCGTTCTTATCCACGTTCACGAAGAACCTTGTCGGTATACAAGTTAATATTTCGTATAGATTCGTATAAACCTGTACCTACATACACACATACTTACCAATTTCATTGAACGTCTTATCTATATGTTACGGTTATTGTAGAAAGTGTGATGATAAATATATTTTATTACTATTGAATAAAGAGATAACATTCTTTTCTGGTTAAGAATGTTACGAAAGAACTTATTTGGTCTAACTTAGATTATGGTAACGATGTACTTTGTAAATTGATTATGGTTGTAAAGTGGATCTACGTTTTGTAAATTGGTAATGAAAGGGTACGTGAAATAATCGAAATACCAATATGTTCGATAAACGTTAGACAATTCATTTTATGGGTCTGTTTTAGTAAATCTATTTTTATAGTGACTCCATGTTTGTTTTACAGCGTTGATTTGATATTATTGTTGATATTTTTAGGTTTTTTCTTTGGTAGAGATAAAATTATACCAAAACACACTTCAATAATAGTATTACTAAGATGATGTAAAAATTTAACTATTTGATTTTAAAAAAACATCCAATAAAAAACCTGAAGTTAGATTACTGTTAAAATTTTAAGGTGTTTTTTTTTATTTCGTTAGATGGAAACAATCAATTGCTGAACCGATTTAAATCAAACGCAGCTAAAACACTCTTGACTAAATGGGCTTTCAAAAGAAAACAACTACTTATTCCAAAATTACTTCAAACTTATTACTAATACCTAACTCAAGACCATTATTCCTCCGTTGGCGGTTAAAATATCCAAATACATACGTTTTTATGAGCTACTTAACAAACAAATTATACCTATTGTTAAAAACTTCACGACCTATTTAATTCAAACAAATCTCTAAATCTACTTTGAGCAGATCTTTCCATAGTTAACTTACAATAGAAAGTTGTTTTCTTATAATTAGACCAGTATTTCAACACGCACAAATATCTCGGCAATCTGTTCCTGCCTGTCCTTATTGCATTATTGGTTGAGAAACAACAGTAGTTAATCTATATTTCTGCCTATTTATTGAGTAAGAATTATTAGGTACTAGATGTCTTAGGAAAATGGAACAAATTCCCGGTGGTAACAATTAATGTCATCAGGCCGGTTTGCACTGGAATCATCATATAGGATGGCTTAGAATAATCTAAATATTCATCTAAGTATCGGTACCTATAATGTTACATGGGCAGTCATCTAAAAATTTGTTCAGTAGAAAAAATAAATACTTTCGAAAGAGATTTATGTAGCAGATTTGTGTTGAACAAGAAGATTGCGTTATTCGGGAAACAATAAATATCTTTTGTAAAAGACCCCGAAAAAGTCTAGAAAAGGCTAAAGTGTCCAGTAATAAATGAGACTCGGACGAAGTGACATTCTCATGAAAAGACGATAAAATATTTGAAACATGAACAATCGACACTTAGTCAGGGAGAAAATGTAAAAGCCAAATGGGCGACCTTTCCGAAATACAAGTTCTCAAGGCTGGGCTCGCTCAGTGTCCTGAATAAATTAGTTTTCGGAACGGGCCGAGCCAATAAAAGTTTTAAACAAAAGAATCATAAAACGAACAGCCAAACTTCGGTAGCAAGCAACAGGAGTACTTCAATGATTTACGATAGAACTGGGACACAATTGGCTCAAACTTTTCAAATAAACTACCCATGAATAGAGAAACACGTGTATGCGGAATGTACTGTGTTTCGCGTACTTACGTTCCAAAAATATTAACAATAAGTCTCAAAGTTGTGCCTATAAATGTAATATTAATATTCGAATATCACTCATTTCATGAATGGAAAGAAATCTTACGACACATAACTATGAAAGAACATAGTAATGATCGGATTAGGTATATTTTGCAAAGATTTTATTTTTATTGAAAATGTTACGTATAAGATTTTATTGAAAATGTTACATAATATGTAATGTATGTGAATATTATTCAAACAAAATACAACAGTACCTAAATATACGACGTGGTTTAATTGAGTCGTATAATTTGCAACTACCAAATAAGTTGCGTTTTATTTACCAAGAAGTGTTAAAAGGCTTCATTGACTGTTAAACGCCAATATACACGTTATTTACAGCAAAGTAAACGAACTCGAACAAGAATCTATAACCACAAACGAGCGTCATAGAAGAAAGAATTTATAGACTATGCGAACTCCAAAGACTCCAATACATTTTATGACGTACAATAACCATATAATTTAACAAGGTGGCGGTATCCGAAGTCTATTCATATTTCCTACCTAGCTCTACCGGCCAGGCAACCCTGGAAGACAATGAGCAAATTAAATTTTATTTGATGTCACCCGCTACCGAATGTTTTGGACGGAATCTGTTTGGCATAAACAGGACGTCACGAGCGAAAAGGCAATAAAACTTTGTGTTTGTGCGAGCATTAAGCTCAGTTCTGCTCTGACGATTTTGCATATGTAATGCAGACACAAAAAAGCGATTTCATATTACCCCTACTGGCTTTTTAGTCGTTTAATCTTCGGCACTATCTTTCAAGTCACTTAAATATGTTCCACCTTCTCAGTATTTTTTTTTAATCTTTACTTTAATGTTTTTGAACTAAATAACATTTTTATTTGAAAATTTTATTACAACTCATGGCGGATTACTTACTTACAATTAGTTATCTTGAGTTTTTATGTTTTAATCAAATGGAAAATGAGTCATTTTAAAAGTTTTGCTAACAAAATGTTTGAACAGAACAGATGTCAACGTTTTCATCAACATTTTTGAAACAATAGTGCAATATATAATAATGAAAGATGGGTGACTTTTTTTTGTCTTTTGTCATCGGCTTCTCGTCGTAAAACAGAAGCTAAATTGCAATTGTATCCCTGTCACAACTAAACAAGAAAAACTGTCTAACAATGTCGCAATAAAGTTACGAACATTAAAGAACATCCTCAAAATATTTGTGCTACCGTAGCGGTGACTTTTGTCTTTAGAACGGCCCAACGTTTATGGCCCATTTCGCCTTATTCTTTCAAGGCGCGAGCAGTTCTATTTTTTGTAGTATCTCTTAAATAAGACATAATGTTCTTAGAAACGGGACATTAGAGTGGACCCGACGGAGCTTTCTCTTTTTCTGAGGGACACGTACGGTGGATTTTATGGTCAATTGTTTCACTTCGAACTCGGAGTGGTAAAAAGACGAACGACCATTGCATATTGTGAATTATTCTCCTGACAGACCGTAAACAATAATAATTATGTTTAAAAGATATTTGCAAGGATCTTGGTAGACATAAAACCTTACATATTGTTATGATCTATATTTCTAGGTAGGTAATTCAATTTTAAGGGTCAGAGAGGATTTTAACCAATCCTACTTCTTTTTCTATTTTTATGTACGGATGTAACTTACCTAGTGTTAGAGTTAAGTCACCCTAATAGTCCAAGATCCCATGGCCGGCAGACATAACGTATTTTCTGACGAACGAAATGTGGTCGATTGAGTAGTGTTAGTATGTACTAAGAACGCATGCCTACTTGCTGGCCTGCTGCGACGGTCAATACTCAGATATCAGGTCATCAAGGTACATAAAAAAATACTTACCTCACGTTAATTCTCCAAGCTGATTTTCACGTATATTTTAGGTAATATACTTGAAAATAAGTCGCCAATACTTCCACACACTTTCCGTCGGCCGTATTGCATTGCGTCGCTTTAAAGCTCTCAAAATAATTACTTAGCCTCACGTAAATTCTGATGCTCCATTTTTATGTATGTCCACCAGACAACTATTTTAAAACCTTTTACAAGAAGACAGACTCATCCAAGGGGCCAATCATCCCCTAAAACTCCCTAATGCCTTCGCGCTCCTACCCACAGAGGCATTAAAATTGATGCTACATCATAGAACTCAGCGTCATTTGCCAACTTGTGAGATAGAAGCCAAAATTTCACAAACCTATAAAATAATTTTAGTGGCTGTTTTGTCTGATAGCAGTTGTTTGGTCAAGTTAGAGGCCTAACACTAGGTGAGCCGCACCATTATACGAAACATACTTAGGTACATACATAGACTGCCAAAAACATAACCCTTCCTTTTGGCTTCGCTGTAGTCGGGTAAAAAAAGTGGTTTACGGTTTTAATAAATTCGTAACCATCAATCATTAAAACAAAATTATGCCAAATAAAATTGACACAGCAAAAGATTTATAAAGGTGTTAATATTAATTCAATGTAGCAAACTACACAATCAAGCTAGATTAAATTAAATTACCTATTAGAACTCAGGATATAAATTATAAATTGAATTAAAATTTGACGGTCTTCAAGTCATAAACTAATGTTAAATTAACTAAAGTCGTCGATACCGTAGGTGGCTGTTATTGAAATATAAACCTTACTATATTAATTAAACATTTTGCTAATTTTCTCATTAGTTTCCGCTATAAAACTGTCATTGGTTATTACTGTTACTATTTATCAAATATAATATCGATTTTACATCGGCAAACAATAAAATGAATTATGATCAAAGCGTACGTTACGTTTTGTGATTTATCCTATACAGTTAGTCAGTTGGTCATAGGTAGAAGAAATTAATTAAATTGTTATTCTATTAGGTGTAACTGTTAGATTTTATGTCAGATTTTATACAATTTTCACACTTCCTCATCTCTTTGAATGCAGCGTAGTAATCGGTAATGGAAGTTTCTTAAACCGACAAACAAGGCTTGTAGTAGCCAGGTATGATGCTCGTACAAATTGCACGAAACGTGCATGTACTTACCAAAAAGTTACCTGTTGACTCGGAGAGTATTCAGGAGTGAAAGAAGATCAAGTTCTGGCTTGGAGTTTAAAATGAGTCAACTTAAGAGATTCTGCAAAGAAAATGATTTTTTACTCGGTTACAAATAATCGTACAACTGTCATAGTTGCGTGTCCAACGATGGATTTTGCGTCTTAATATAAAATTGTATAATAAGGCGTAGGTGTATAATAAACCTACCTACTATGACACGTCGTCAAACTTTAATGAAAAGAATCCAAAGACAACTTAAATGTATTATTTTAATAATATCAAATTATAGTTAAATATAATTTGTTCAGACATTATAAAAAGAGACGATTGTAATGTAACTACTCGTAAAACATGATCACAGAAAAATAATACTGTGACTATGTCAAAAAGCAGAATTGCTTAGATAACAAATCCGCTAAACTACCTTTTTAGACAAATCAAACATTGAATTGCGAAACAAGACCCGATGCTCTGCCTACATTCCGTAACTACGACGAATCGTTTTTAATTTTATTTTAGAAACCCAGCACAAGTAGGTACATACTTACCTCTCTACAGCAAAATAGCCTCCCACATTCATAAAATGAACAACAACTCTGGTCATTACAACATTAACTCTGTATCTAGGTACATAATTCATATTAATTCGAATTTAATATTAAAGAAAGTGACACACAACAATAACAGTAGACCGTGTTAGATTTAGTAACATCTTCATTCAAGCATGGTTTAAGATTTCAAACCGCAAAGTGAGAGAGTGAAAGCCAGGTTTAAATTTTTAGAAGCGTTTTATGACAGGTGGTCTTAATGTGCGAATGCTCTTACGAAAGAAACGTGTGATAAAATAAATTGGTATACCTAATTGATGTGTGAATGTTAGATCATTTTCAGCGGAACATTTTTATAAGTGTGAAATTGTAAAATGAAAGTGTATCTAGTAAGGTTGTATTTAAAACGTGGGAATACTAAGGCTACATGCACACTAATTAGTCATGAAGAGCGTCGCCATACCGTCAGGAATCCCTTTGATGTAACCACAGAATAGGCGATAGTCGCAATGGAATTTCGTAGTCGATACTACTAAAAACTATCCCATTTAGGAAAAAACCGTTTATTACTGACATCATTGAATCAATTTCCACCAAGAAAAAGAAAATAAATATCGGTGCCAACACACTTACATAGCACATTAAAATAATAGTTGCAACGATTCTAAACATCACGTAGGTACCGTTTTAGAGATAATTTGAAGCAGTTTTCAAACACTCGCAACTGAACATCTCAGCAGGAGGTATGTTATCTGAACCACACCTGTCAAACTGTATCTCTACAACCAATCGGCCACCAGTATACTTAACACTTAAGACCAAGTTCAGATCTCATGTGAGTAAACAATTGACACAGCTGTTCACCGTAACAGTAGTAACAGCTTCGTCATGCTTCAAACACGCAAATTCATGACAAATTTGTTCAAAAAATTCTCACTTAAACACTTCCCACGCTGTCTTTAATTCGACTCTGTTGTCTAAACATTAGCATTGTTAATTTATAACAAACATTTCAAATTGCTCTGTCATACCGAATATTAATGATCGGCTAAATAAACCAGTTTGTTTGGCCAACATTGGCCGATGGCTTTTGTTCTATTAAGTCCTGGTTAAAACAGAAGTATTTATGACTATATTAATGACTTAATTCCTTTGCGGTATTAATGGATCTTAGTATAAGAATAATAATGGTTCAGTAAGATGGAATGAAAAGGAAGAAACCAACCTAGAAAAACGTGGATATGGACTGTGTGAGAAAGGAAGAGAGATGAGAGAGATAGGTGTAAACGACGAGAAGTCAGCTTCTTCCATTTTAAACTAAGGTATTTAGGTAAAAGAAAAATAATCTCTATATATAAAAATCAATCACTATTTCCCTTGGTCACGGCATCACACTTAAACTTTTAGACATATTTCTATAATTCTTTTTTTGTTGTGTTTGCTATTGTCAGGAGAAGGTTCAATAAAATGGTCAAATAACCTCACGTTTAGAAATGGTTAAAACATAAAACTATATTCAAGTAAACTAGATTTATTAATGTCTCATTTCAGGGCTTTGCCGTTATCAAAAGAGTGGCCCAGGGCAAAACAGTTTAAATTATTAGGTAGGTACTTTGTGTATGAATGTTTTTTTCTAATATTATTTTATAACTTTGTGAATTATTTATAAGAAATATTTAAAATATTCCCATAAACTAAACAATAATATTTTTATACCTATTTTTTAATGTGTAAGTGCGGTAAATGAACATACAGATAAGATGAAAGAGTGCCATCAATGTACAAAAACCGACTGTATTTTAATTAAACAAAAAATAGTGTATGTACTTACGAAGTTTTAAGTGCAAGGACCTAAACCGGTTTTATACTCATTTTAAGTCCATTCCCTAGAGATCCCAAATACGATATCGTGATATCACAAAATTATGCAAATAAATTAAATAATATGCGAATTTAATATATGATAAACGTCGGAAAGTAAAATATTACGGTTATAAATATTAACCGCAAACTATAAGACAAAAACAAAATTCCCAGAGTCCTTAATAAGAAATGGAGATGACTAAAAGACCTACTAAGAATCGATAAAATATCATATTTAATATGGTTCAAATGTTTTCTAATTAATTTTAGTTATTATAGATATCTATCAGGTAGATCCATTTAATTTTTGCAATTCAAAAATTTTGCATGGCTATTAGCAAACGTATATTTGAAAGTAGTAATATAAGTTTTATTATCTGGTTTTAAACAATTGATTTGCTTCCGTCGGTAACTATTAACGATATGTTTTCATATTCTATTACCGTTATTTCAAATTGAGACTACAATTTAATTGTTCACAGGCAGAAATTAATTGTTGAAAATATATTTATTGGGATCTTTTTTTAATACAGATCTGAGGAGTCTAGAGCTAGAACACGAGCATTCTATCGTGAAGTTTGGTCTAAATGCACCTTTAAGGTGCATTTAGACCAAACGAAAGAATGCTCATTCTAGCCGCACTACGTCATATTCTTTTAATGTAAACGGACGTAGAGCATTTTTTCGTTGTTTTGTCTATGTCTATTTTACTAAACATTCACGATAGAATGCTCGTGTTCTAGCTCTAGATCTGTGTTCGTTTGGTCTAAATGCACCTTTACATGGTATGTTGTCAGACTAGAATATTCGTGTAGCTAAAGAACAACAACGTCGACTAGATTAGAATTAGATAGTTTAGCAATTTTGTGAAAAATTGTAGTTTAGCAACTACAATTTTTCACTCGTTGTCTTCTCATCCGAGCGATGCTCCCGGTTGCATCCCTCTCGGTAGCCCGGGGCCGTTAACCCCAAATTAATTTGGGGTCGGCGCAGTAGGTAAATCATCATTGACCAAACTTTATGCAAATAGATTTGGCAATATTTTTACGGCCGGCCGCCTTCCTGACACCAACCCTCCCAGGGACACCGCGCGGAGAGAACTTAATGTTTGCTAGTCTCCCTCAAATCCCTTAGTCGCCTTTTACGACACCCACGGGAAAAGATGAGGTAGCCCTATTCTATACCGGGGCTACACGACAATTTTTCACTCGCTGTACACATCATTATTTCAATATTGATTCAGCTTATTAATAATGGAGTAACAAGACAAGACCTTTTAGTGAAATATGTAGGTACTCTCTGCATAGCTTCACGTTTGACGACCCGGTGCGTATGTGCAGCGAGTGAGAAACTGTACTATAGTTAGAGAGTAAGCTTTATATGACTATAGACATATACTCAGATGAGATGAGATTTCGCTATAGGTTGCCTAGCTAATAGAATCTTGATCTTTATCTATCAAGGATATATAAAACTAATGTCAACTTAGTAAAGAATGCAAATGTTCTATTAACCTTATTTTCGGCATTGGTCATAAAGATTGCTAGATAAGCACGTGAAGGCTGCCACTGAATATATTAATACCAATACATTTTTATAACACCGTATAAAGGAAATTAGTTCTTAACACTTCCTTCATAAAGTCTTTGAATGGACACCGGTATTTTCGACTATTAATCTTGCCATCATCCTATTTATAAACCTCATTAAATCTACAGATAAAGCTTCCATATTTAAATGCACATTAAAGTTTAAAGCATTGAACTTCCTCCTAAAATTGTACAATACGTCCCATAAATTCAAAACAAGAAATTGTGAGTCCAAGCACACGGTTTATGAGCTAATAGGACATTACACATTCTGGCCAGCTGTGTACGCTAAGCCGACTAAAGAGGTAACTCTGGTCACGCCCTTTAACGGATGTCGCGTCCGGCACAAAGGTATTAACAAAAAACAATCGTTGATAGACGTTTTCATGGGTGTTTGATTTTGATGAATTATAGTTTTTAGAAACGAAATTGTTGTTTCGTCATTAAAAACTTTGATGGTGAAAGCGGACGATTAAGCCCACGGACTTTGAGAGATGTGTCTTGGAATTGTGTAGACAAATATCTTTATTATTTAATAGGTACTTCATTAGGAATGCAAATTGAGCTAGTATATTGAAACTGATGACTGATTAAATGACTCTATCGTCACTTATGTTTGTTATCTTTTTTTAAGCCTTACTTCTATTAACTCAAGAACCATGGACAGGTATATTTATATTGAGGCACGCTTTGTCAACTGGCAAACATTCCATTGTGCAAATTTATTCTGACATAACAATCTTTTGTAACTTAAAATAATCTACTTTAAGAATGGCTATTATAATTACTCGCATATCTACACTACCTATCTTACTCATCAATATTGTTTTCATTTCTAGTCGCTCCCATAACCGATAAAATCACCGAAAACCGCCTGTGTCTGTGCGCAATAAAATTACCTGAACAGAAAAGAGGTAGAGATCGCCCACCTTCGACGTGGTGATCAACTATTGCGAGAGACCTCAAGCAAGCCAAATTGCCAATAACGACAACCCAAGACAGATCAACTTGGCGCCGCGAAGTGAAGAGACCCGACCCCAAATAACGGGATAAACAGAAGGAAGAAGACGAAGATTTTTTTTATTTAATATTCTTGTATCCTCCTGAATTGCTCAGTAAATTCTAAGTAATATATTTTATGTTTTTCGTCATAACACAATTATTTTGAAAGTAAAAAATGAACCTCACGAGTTACTGGCAATCTAGTTGTATCAAGGATGTCTTTATGGGCACAATTAGGTATAATTGATGTAATCAACGTCTTTAAGTCCGTTTCTGTTTAGCGTAATACTGGACGCACTGTCCGTAGTCATCCGAGATGCACACGAGCAGCCCCCGTGGATGCTCATGTATGCTGATGATATTGCGCTAGCGGACTCGGATAAGGGACGGCTTGGAAGGCGTGTAAATGCTTGGAAAGAGTCACTTGAGAGCGGCGGTTTGCAACTCAACGTAGCGAAGACCGAATACTTGGCTAGCAATACCACAGATCCCACACCTGTCTGCGTTGACGGTCACATGGTCGAGCGGACAGACCAGTTTAAGTACTTGGGATCTGTGCTTCACGAGTCCGGCGACATCGATTGTGACGTCAAGTCCCGCATTTCGGCAGCTTGGGCCAAGTGGCGAGAGGTAACTGGTGTCATTTGTGACCCGAAAATGCCGGTTAAACTGAAGGGACAGGTCTATAAAACGATCATTAGACCTGTCCTTTTGTATGGTAGTGAGGCGTGGCCATTGCTTGAGCGACATAAGCAGGAGCTGCGTGTCACGGAGATGAAGATGCTGCGCTGGATGTGTGGAGTGACGCGAAAAGACCGCGTCAGAAACTCCCGCATCAGGGGCAGCCTTCATGTCCGAGACATTGCGGACAAACTGCAAGAATGCCGCTTACGGTGGTACGGCCACGTTCTACGAAAACCGGCTAGTTACGTGGGAAACAAATGTCTTGCCATGGCGCCTCCGCCCGGCCGCGGCAGATTGGGAAGACCCAAGAAGTGCTGGCTTGACGTTGTAAGATCGGATATGCGTGCAAATGGCCTCACTACACGGGATGCCGAAGATCGTGCGAAGTGGAGACGTAAAAGTAGGAAAGCGGACCCCGGGCTCTCGAGAGGGATGCAACCGGGAACAACGCTCGGATGATGATGATGTAATCAACGTCTTTAGTTGTTGGTCCCTAGTCATTTAAGTCGTAACAACCTAAGAAATTAGATACCTAGCTAAGTTTTAAAGTCTAACTCGGTTGTTACCTTTAGTTTTGTGTTAATTAAAGGGCAATTTTTAACTATCGTATGGCATAGTACTTTGCAAAATACTTAAAATAAACCTACATAGATAAATAAATAAATAAATCTGTATCTTTAACAGGAGGGTTACTGCGGTTCGTTTCGACACGACAACGATACGATAATTCCAGCCGATACGATGATTCTACTGTCACACTGTGATAGTAGGGTGACAGTAGAATCAAAACGAACCGCAGTAACCCTCCAGGCTTTGTCCTCAATGACTGACTAATAGATCAATGCACGGCCTACACTGCTGATAGTAGAGGGCTGAAATTTGAAGTGGGTTCTTTATGTGATACGAGTAGGAGAGGATGTTTTGGTAATTCCGACGGGATCGGGACTTATACGGGTAAAACCAAGGGACACAGCTAGTTAAAGATAATGTACCTACCTATTAATAATCTTCCTACTGTTATAATTTTAACTAATAAAACTAATTATCTATATCTAAGTATACAAAGTAATTCATAATCAAAGTTGCACAACAAAATTAGCCCAGAATATAAAGTCACATGCTAGCGTTAAAACAAGGACAGCCTTACAAATGGCATAGCATTTAATTACTTGATTCTAGTGTAAACTAATTTAAACAATTCTACTTTAAAATAATGTGTTACAAGAGCCAAGCCTCCGAAATAAGCCCGAAACGTAACAATAACAGTGAATCACATTGTAATGGAGATGAATCTTGGACAGCATTATTCAGTAGGTACGAAGCAGGAAGAACGCTGGACTAAAGCCAAAGTGGATTTCCGATTATGGTGAATGATAGAATTAAACGTAGTATTGCGCCACACCATCCACTTGCCATAAAGGATGTCACTTCGTTTCAATAGTCATTGTTTTCGAGAGTTTTACGCTTTTACGGGAACAATGCCAGAATTTTGTGCAGATTGAAATTTATATTACTACAGTTTGGGATACTCCGAATTTACTCCGAATTTTGTATTAACGCTTAAGACAAAATAGTTATTGAATTATTAATATTGGGTGTGCTAGTAAATTGGATACCGTAGTTGTTTTTACTTATTACTAATTATTATATAAATAGGAATATTACCTATATTTCTATTTATATTAAGCTATTTTAGATGTTTCTTCTGTTTTTGCGATATTGGATTGCAATTAAACTCATTTTTAGATTCAGACCTGTAAAGGTTTTGAAACGGTCATATATTATACTATATACTCTTCATGAGGATTAGCTAAGTCAATCCTGATGAAGAGACTTGTAAAGGTCTCGAAACATTGAGCATTGAAATAATGGTAAAGTAATAAACACCACGCGAATGAACACACTTTCGTTACACTATCAAATAATGGATAAAAGTAATTATCGAAAGCAAACCTAAAATTCTATATTGTTACCTATCAAAATCCTACATAAATTATATTCTATGTATTTGATATTAGTATAATTTTTAAACTGTTATATAAAATGTATTTTAATAATCAAATATAAAGAGTACTTACTTTTCACCTCCAATGTTTCGTCATAACTGAAACTGTTCTAATTTTTTTACACAGTCATCCTTCTTTGAGTATATCACTTTTTAAGTTTGTGTTTTATTTTAATGAGTAGGTAACTACCTAAAGTTAACTGAAATAAAATGCTCTTTTACCGGCATTAATATTACCTATCTACTTTAGTTTTGAAACAAAACAAGATATATGTAATTATGTGTCTCAAATCAAAAGGCACCGTTAACTATTTTTATCTGCAATTTAATTGACAAAAGTCGTGAACTTAATATCACTATTTTACTTGTAAATGTAAATTCTACGTTTATCTGTTTTCAACACACACTGGCGGTGTTTATGTTACATTTCATATCACAGAGTTTTTCATTTCAGTGTCTGAATTTCATAAATATGCAAATAGTGTTTGCTTTTACACTTTCATGATTGATATTGTATTATATTTGAGTTTCCATTTATTCAATGTGAAAGTATTTTAGTATTACCTAATAAATATTTAGTTATAGTTGGTAATGTGTTTTAGTGCCTGACTAGCTAATCCATGTTTTGTTTTTGTCTGACCACTTTTAACATTCTTGTAACAGTATAAAATTGAACATGGTTTAGCTCAACCAACCTTAAAACTTGATTACCAATAATGATTATTCTATATAGAGACGCTAGCTATCGAGGTATTTCTAACTAATTGGTAAATAAAAGTAAAGTTTATAAATCATGATTTCTTTTATTTTTTATTTGTATAAATAACACCTTATCACTGATAATAATATAGTACGATCACTTTTTGCTATATACATCAATCATATACTACAGCAGTCTTTAAAATTTTACTTTATACACAGGATAACGATCAGGCAATAATCACTTACATAATTTTGGTATAGCACTTACAATCTAATAATTTACAAAATATACAGCGTACTATACAATAGCATCTACATTATTTACAATTTGACTGGAAGGTTGGGCGACAGGCCCATCTTAGACTAGGTAGGCTTGTACGGAGTTACCCGTATCTACAAGAGGAGGCGGCGGAGGCCACTGGCGCATGTCCCGCCGCCTCCCGGGAGCCATGCCGTGCTCTAATGATGAATAATCAGAATCTATGGACGAGTAAATGTGATCTGAGATGGGCCTCCCATCCGGCCCATACACTACCCCCTGCGTTTGTCGAATCGCCGAGGGCGACTGACGTACCTCTGTCGCGTACTCGGGCGGCGCGCTCACTCCCTGTATCGCACTCATTACCGGCGATTTATTAGGAAACGGTAAAGTACGATTACCTCCGTTAGGCACGGACGAATCTAACGTATAAGTATTTATACTCTTTCTGTAGCTATGGCTTCGCGTTTTATGATTGGGATTTGTAGAATCAGGCATCATGTATCTTAGTCGCTCCCAAAATCTTTTCTGACCCCACCTCAAGCGAGATCCAGTTTTAAGATAAGGCCGCAGATCGGGATCACACATCGCATCTCCGACAACGGCGCAGTCTTCTACTAGAATTAATTTATAAATGCACCCTTTAAGTGCTTCGTGTAGTCCTTGTCGGAATTCGTACCGCGACCACTCAGTTTGCATGAAATTTCTCGTTAGCACTATGATTATTCGTTTCGAAGCTTCCGCGGTCTCGATTATCGGTGGCGCGCATTGCATGTACTGAGCCCCGTGGTGTGGAATGTCTCGGTAATGAAGGCAGAGATGGTACGATGGATTCCCGTTTTCTAGTTCGTTTGTTAACGTTTGAACGAGCGATTCTTCATCTTTAGGACTGTAGCAGACATAAGCGTCGTAAAGTTTTTGTTGTTCTTCAAACGCGCCAGAGAACGAGAACAATCGAATGCCACAGTTTGTATAAAGCCATACCCTGAGTGAGTCTCTAAAAAGAAATAGTACGACGAGAGCTAATAAAATTAACATAAAACCGGTGAGAGTGGACACCATCATGGGAACATAGTTTGAAACCAACATGTTTCCGATGACTGAATTATCAGCATAATAATCGCTGCAGGCTGTACCGTTTAAGTTGAGCTCTTTTTTCTGTGGCGGTTTCGCTTCTCCGTTCCAACACCACACGTCTGTTATGTCGATGATTTTTTGCGCGTTCTCGGCCAGGTATGCAGTTAATTCTTGGAGATAGCGACATTTACAAGACCACAAGTTGTTACCGAGTGACAACGCTTTTAAATTGGGGTTGTTATTAAAAATCCACACTCCAAAATCTACAAGCCTGTTTCCATCAAGGCGTAAAACTTCTAGCGATTTTAAGGAAAGGAACGATATGTTAGCAATGTTACTGATAAGATTGTTTTGTAAAAACAGCTCTTTTAGGTTACTCAGTTGATGGAATTCATATCCCTTTAGTTCCTTCAACTTATTGTTGCCGAGGTGAAGTATTTCTAAAGCGTTCAAACCGGCAAACGTCCTGTTTTGAATATTATCGACATTGCTATTGTTTACATAGAGAGATCTCATCTTCTGTCTGCCGATAAAGACGTGATTTTGTAGCTCTCGTATATTGTTTCCGTCTAAAAATACCTTGGTCGCGTCCATGGGTATCTTGTGTGGTATTTCCATTGAGGATTGTCCGGAACAATCGACGACGTTTGTATTCCATAATGGGTCGTGGTAACAAGTACAGTTTTGTGGGCAGGTCATCTCGCAGTCACACGCGTCGTAGTCACAACAATGACAGATGGCAAAACAATGAGTCTCATACTTACAAAGAAAGTCCGTTGTCTTTAGGTTAGTTAAGGGCACATGAGTTCCACTTCGTGTATTTGTCATTTTACACAATACATTTTCTAAGTCCATCACTCGCGGATATTGTCGCATAGCGGTCATATTGTTTATTATTGGCAACCACTCCATATTACAATCACACTGAAATGGATTGCCACCGATATAAAACTCCGGTAAAGTTTTGTTACCCGGCACTGTCGATAGACGCATACTATTTAATTCTAAATGCACTAGTTCATTTGCATACATGTCCACACGAGTCAAATTCTTTTTTTCGAAAAACGTATTCACATGGATACTGTTTAAATAGTTATTATTTATAAACAACAGTTCTACACTATTCGGAATCGCCATAGGGGATATTTCCGAAATACGATTATGACTAACGTCTAAAGTCTTTATACGGATTTGATCTTGCAACTTATAGTAATTACCTAGATGTTCGATAAAGTTGCCGTGAATGTCCAACCACTTTAAATTGCTAGGCACAAAAGCGTAATCAAACCACACTAGATGATTTTCCGATAAATTGAGCCACAAAAGACTGGCGAGCGTTGAGAAAACACCGTTGATGTCCGACAGGAAGTTGCCGTCGAGTCGAATAGCTTCCAGTTGCGTATTTCTACTAAAAGCTCCCCTCTCGATTGACTGGATCTTGTTCTTAGCGATATTGAGCACTTGTAAACTCGGTAAGTCCCAAAACATCCCGACGGAGAGATTTCCAATTTGGTTGTCAATCAGCCGCAGACCCGTTAATTGGTTGAGGTTTTTAAAAGATCCATTTCTAAAGTCGGATATCTGATTCTCTCCCAAATCGAGCGTTTTCAAAAACGAAAGTTCCCATAAAGCTTCTGGTACATCCAATAGTTGATTAGAACTCAAGTCCAATTCTTTTAAGTCAGAACAATTTTTAAATGCTTTTCTGTCAATGTTTACCAGCAAATTGTTATTGAGAGTCAATTTACTGAGAACAAACAAGCCATTAAATAAGTTTTCTTCGATAGTATGAAGCCGGTTTTCAGCTAAGTTCAATGTGTGTAAGTTGTATAGTGGCAAGAAAGCATTATCTTCAATGTATCCGATAGAGTTGTTTTTCAAGTTCAATATTTGGAGAAAGAACAAATCTTTAAAAGTTTTTCCGTCGATCCTCGTGAGAGCGTTGTTCGATAAATTCAACACAATCAACCGTATCAATCCCAAAAACGTTCCGTCGTCAATATGGTTACTTGTGAGTTGATTACTTGATAAATCTAAAACAATCAACTGTTCTAACCGGTGGAATATGCCTCGAGCCAATTCGTACAACGTATTATCATTTAGATATATTTCTCTTAATTCTCTAGCATTCGCAAAGAGCCCTTCAGGCAGTGTGTGTAAATGGTTATGTGATATGTTCAAAACTCTCATCGAGACAAGTCCGTTGAAAGCTTCACTTGATATGTCACTGATATTGTTATGTTGTAGGTACAAATGCTGTAAACTTCTCAGTCTCATTAGCTCCGACTCCTCTTGCAAGCTTTTAATCTCATTATGACTGAGATCTAAGCTATGTAAGCTCGTTCCGCATCCTGGACCGAATCCAAGTTGTCCGACTGTTCGTATTCTATTGTGAGTCAAATTTAGTGTATTCAAATTTTCAAGCGAGCAGAACACACCGGAAGGAACAAACTTGATGTTATTTTGAGCGAGATCCAGTGACTGTAGTTCCGACAATCCGTTGAATGTGTTTAAAGAAAGTTCCAAGTTCTTTGTAGGACTCCACTCGTAATTCTTAGAACGAAGTTTTAACCGCTTCAGTTTTTTCAGGTCTTGAAACGTGTTGTCAGGTAGGTTAATTAATTTACAATTGCTAATTGAAAGCTCCGCGAGGCCCGACACAGAGCTAAAGTAGTGCGCTCTGAGCGAGCTCTCGAACAGGAGCAGGTGGTTGCATTCGATGGCTAATCTGCTCGTATCTGATGACACCGTTGATATACTACTGCCATCACCATCCAGAGTCCGTATTCTACATAACGCACTGCTTTCGGCGCCCCGGTCCGACACTCGGATGCATTTGTCCGAACCGAGGGGCTGCACCATCCACACGGTCTGCACTAACGCACAAAGTACTACCGCAATCGAGTACATAATCACAGATTTTTCATTTCACTTTACAATGTCTCATAAACACACCCCTTGGGTCGATATCACCATTTCCGAAACAAAGTCCGTGGACACACTAGGGCCAAAGAAAAACTTCCTAGCATTTCACTTCACTGTAGTCCATTTTGCAGAGTAAGGTAACAAGTCCTTGATGATGTGTTTCGTATGTTATTTTCACTGATGAAACCGTGTTTGTGTGTTCGCGATCAGTTTGTGTTATTAAATATTTATTGCGAGTTTTGGGTACCGGCGCGGGTTGTAGCACGACCTCTCCGCGGCACGGCTGCGTTGCGACTGACAAGCGGAACGTTCGGCGCGTGGAACTGGCAGTGGGGGCGCGCGACACAGCCCCTCCGCCTGCCTCGTGCCGCCGGTTCCCCGAACTTTGCCTTCAAGACCACAAAACAGAGCTACTAACGACATCTAGTATTCAGTAGCAGGGTTATTTTAATATTGAACATTGGGAGTCTATTCTTATTGTATTTAAAGATAGAGTTTTTGTAAATTCATGTTGATTAATTTAAATAAATTGTTATCGTATCAAAATAAAACAAAATTCTAAAACCGTAAAAACTGTCGATATTCTAAGTAAGGACTGATTTTTCAGTCTTCAGATGAAAGATATATTAATGTCCAATAGAATGAATCACCATCAAACTAAAATTCATCTTTAAAACAGAAACAAACTTTAGAAGGTTTTTTAATTTAGTTATGTAGTGTTTGATTTTATTCAACAGATAATTATTTATCTGAAGATTGAAAAGTGTACGCTAAGTTAAATAAAAAGGCACCTTAGTAAGTTTATCGTAATAATTTAATAAAAAACTAATTAAAACATAAATTATAAACAAAGTAAACATAACTCAAACAGCAATCTTGTCTAACTTAACAAAACTCCCGCCTACTCACCAGCAGATGGCGTTACGAACTTAGCTTTCAAAAGCTTCCGAACAAAACATTAATTATTAATTATTTTATTACACAAAAACAAATACAGACCTTAAAAATTAATAAGAAACTTTACCTTTCGTAATATTATCACACTTTTAAATTTAATTTATTTCTATCCCTCATTTTAACAAATCATTAAAGTAAATCAAGACGACAGCATCGTAAAAGCTATTAAGAGGGCCACTTTCAAATTTTTACGTTTATAACAGTGGACTATAAAGCGAAAACTCAAAATTCAGTTGAATGTTTTATCGTGTCTTAATGTTTTTATCGTTTGAAATTGTCTTGGGGGAGAAAAGATGGAAAAGTCTTGTTTTGACTATACTACGTATTATATACATGTGTAGATACTCTAGATACCTACAAGTTCTATGAGTGATTTTTGTTTAAAGTGTTTCTTTTTGTATTTACTCTGCTAAAGTGATCATTTTGGAAACTTGGTCATGTATACTTTAGTGTATATTTACCCAAACTGATACATTCACATAGGAATTTACAATGTTTAGATCAATTTGCCGTTGTTTTTTTAAGCTTTGTCTAGAGTAAGAATTAATTTTGGAATAATAGGAACGTATCATTGAAAAATATATTTATTTGCATCTGATTGACAACAAAAACAGAATCATTAAATTAGGCCGATCCATCTTCAAATAATAGGCGAACTAACATAAAAAGAATGTTGATAAAAATAGCCACAACTGAATTGAGACGCTCCTTCTTTTCTTGAAGTCGGTTAAAAAATGACATGGTTTCTTTTTAATTAATTATAATTAAAATTTTGCTATAAGCACAGAAAAACTGTGCACACCAATACATATATCCCATGGATGATACGTAGATATTTATATAGGTACTTTTAGAGCCAAATCTGAACCCATAATTTAATTATATACCTACCTGTAGCTAATACAATAATTAACACAATTTTACAAAAATCACTATTTTAAAGAATACAATAAAATTAAGACCGAAAAATGAGTTCAATTTCAACTTAATAATTAACGTCCATTCATAACATTACATTGAAAAAGAAAGTGGAACAAAAGAATTTCATTACAGACAAAAGGATTATAATGAAGACAAAAATTAATCTGTTCAACTTGCGATTTTGACTCGAGCCTCTAAAACTTCCAAGTTAACATTTTCACACTTCAATTAACATTAATATTCCGGATTAGGATTGCCTTGACATAAAAAAATGCGTAAGTCATAAAACGCTATTATTATGGTAAGGTAAATTTTGTATCCATGCAGTTTTAAGGGGAAAGTCTACCTAGTCTTTTCTCCATACAAAGTTTACAAACGTAGTAGGATGTTTCCTCCCTGGATAAAGACATTAGAGAAAATTTATGCCATAAGCCTTAGGCTCTAAGGTTTGACTTGACCTAACGAAATTAAAGACATTTTACGGTTTTAATTGCGTGGTGTTTATTACTTTTAGCATTGTTTCAACGCTCAACGTTTCGAGACCTTTACAGGTCCCTTCTTCAGAATTGTCTTTAATTTCAATACCTACAACATCGCGGAAAGAGTTTTTTTTTACCTAACGACTTAGTCTCTAAGGCTTGACTAGACCTAACGATTGCTGTCATATTCTAAGCATACCATACAATAGACCATATAATATTATATGGTATGCTTAGTGATAGGTACAGATTTTAGCTAGAAAATATAAAGCAAAGCTTTGACTAAGAAACTATAAATTTAAGAAAAAATACTATAAATTAGAACCATTTTTATTTTAATAACCCAACAAAATGATCTAGACTATGCACTTATTAGAATGTATTTGTATTTCTAACTAACAAAAGGCAAACGAATTCTGACGTCATTTTATTTTCAGAAACCTTATCATCACTTAATTATTTTTTATCTCTGTAGATAACTACGTTACAAGAACTTATTTTCTTACCTTTGTATTAAGCTGCACGGTTACGAAAACCAAGCAACAGAAACTATTGTTCTTCTAATCCGTTAAGAAAACATTAGTCATCTATGTTGGTAAATACTTGGTAAATACAGACAATTGTGTTCCTCAAAGTGCTAATGCGTGGCCTACCTGAGGCTGCAGGGTAAGGGTACCTACGTAATACCGGATGTCACTAATGGACGTCTAAGCTTATTGTTATTTAAAATGATAAGCCGTATCTCTTCTCTTGTGAGAAATGGGAAATTTCACACGTTGCTTCGAAGTGATAAGGGGTTTAGCACTTTTTCTTGTAATTTTGGATTTTGTTTCTAGCTGTGTTTCGCCGTTTCACCAGCATAAGTCACAATCCCATGGGAATTGTCAAATATAATTTCTTATCGAATGCTTTCATCACATACAGAATACACTCCAAATTACATATCTCTACTATAGCTGCGGTAGGCTGTGGGCTAATTCATCAGTTAGTCAGTCAGGACAAAGCCTTTTACAGATATAGATTGAATATACTTGCCTACCGCAGCCAAATTAATGCAGACGGTACTTACTATCCCGCTCTCCGTTTATTTACACTGTAAAAAATTCAATTCAAAAGTATCGGGTACTTAATTTACTTTTTAGAAGCTAAGAGTACAAAATACTTGTTTTAACTGTTGGCAAGTGATTTTATGGTAAAATAATCTCATCCTCTATTTTACATGTTGGGAAAGTAGGCCTACTAGCCTACTGTACTGTACTGTACTGTAAGTAGCCTAACATAATATTTAGAGTAGTACTACCTACTGTAGCGTAGGTAGGTACAGTAGGTACTACTCTAAATATTATGTTTTTTATTGTTCTAATTTGTCGATATCATCAATACTCTACTCTCTAGCGTCTGAGCTAGGCCGTACACAGCCGGAAATAACTATCATCATCATCCGAGCGATGTTCGATGAAAATAACGAAACTATAAGAGTTTGTTATTGACTACGAAACCCTAAAAACGACTAACGAAATACAAAAACATCTATTTATTTAAACTTTAAATTTTAAAGCAATTCTATAACAAACCAACATATTGGATGCAAAGTTGGTTGCGGTGGAAACTTTGTGATGAGCGTTAGCGGCAATTTAGTTGTGGTTTGCATCTGTAGACTGCCCGCATTTCGCGAGGAACATGCACAGTTTTTTGTTTGCGTTTTTGGTTCCAATGTTTACGATCGTTGGTTTCAAAATTATTGGTTTAGTGGGTAAAATAAAATTAGGGGTTACTTTTTTATTGCCCTGTCTTTTTATTAGCATGTACCTTTCTAGGTAAGAGTTTTTATAGTCGGGATAATTTTGGTAAATTATTTTTTTACAATATTTGTTGCTGGCTGCGACTTGCGGTTTTACTTGCGTCTTTCGGTGACGATCTGATCACACAGGTTCTAGGTGTTGTATTGCGATGTAAAATTTACCATCTTAAAGCATAACTCTTTTTTAACTTGAATTAGCTCACTTTTGCTCAGACTATAAAGTGCCTGGTGGTGACTAGGAAAGTTGAGGGTAAAAGACCACGAGTTCGGAGCCCAAAACGATGGTCTGACCAAGTGTCCGAACAACTGGAGACTGGCTAAGAGGCACTTAGTACGTCTTTTCATCAGGCCACCGACAGAGCAAGCGTCTTCCTCCTCACTGGAGGATGACGCTTGCTAGGTTGCATACCAGATTCTTCTTCTTTCTTTAATCCAACATCGCGAAAACAGAAGAAAAATCTACAACGTTCCTTTTAAAGATTATCACAGCGTTTTTGATGGGATTCTGATACGCTTGTCACAGAAACCCACCCGCCTTAGTCGTATCACCAAGCCGACTTCGCTAAACTTCTAATTAGATACCTACCTTGACAGAACAAAGAAAAATATTTTTGTAACATGTAACAGTAAGAACAAAGGCGAAAATATGTGTTCTACTAATCCTAACTCCGTACAAAACAAGGTGTGCTTAAAACTAATCGAAACAAAAGTAAACAGAACACGAACATACGATGTGTCTTCGGCACACAACGCCTAAATGAACAAATACGTATTCTAAAAAATATTTAGCCAACAAAGTATGTACTACAGAATACTACACGAGTATTGTTTGTTCGTTCGTGCGGTGTTAAAGAAGAAGAAAAAACCTTTAAAATAAATATAGAAAGCGGATATTGTTGGGTTTTTTTTATTCAGCGACACGGTGATATTTGAAACCTATTTAAAAACTAACTAATATAAAACATAAGCCACACAATGTTTGTCTTCAGACATGCCTTTAACCTACTAATGAATAAGAAATTCCACATTAAGACTGATTTTAGAATCATTACAAAAAACCTTTGATATAGGTGATCATTTTTGATGGACCCTAGATTTTTTCATTTTTCTAATAAGACTGGTGTCAAAACCATATTTGCTGTGGTTATGAGATCACCAAAAATTACATAAGGAAGTACCAATCAATAACCATTTACCTTTTTTTTTTTCATTTCAGATAAGTACGTGTTCGATGAAAAACTCAATAATGAGCTTAAATTAAACAATTAAAAGTATTTACTTACCTACTCCATAAAGTTTTCTTACGGCTGACATCAACCCTTCTTAGGACCAAGCAGTTTCCCCGGTCTACGCAGGGTAAACTCTAGACTTTCCAGTCCCCCCCCCCAAAGCCCTTTGTCGACTTTTACGACACCCACTGGAAGAGATGGGGTAGCTCTATTATATGCCGGGCTACACGACTAGCCCACTCAAAACGTCGGTTTTTAGCTATCTACTTAAAAAAGAAGAGTCTTAGGTACTTAGCGTTTACTTGCTGTCAATATCACATTATCCAACACCAGAATTTATAAACGAGGAGTAATTACTTGGAGTAAGTATTGCATTAACCTGGCCGTGTCAGTGTTTTTCAGCGTCAGCGCAAATGTGGCTATCTACTTTTCCAAAGTAATTAAGTAAGTATAAACTTAGATTCCACGATTCAGGCTCAGCCTTGTGTGGAATCTCCTGGAAACTGATACTCTGTAACTATATTTTGGAAATAAAGAATTTGTATTTGTATTTGTAATTACTCTACTCGTCTATAAATATGGGTGTTAGTATTTACTCGTGATTCTGAAGTCAATGAAGCATCCCGTTTGGTTCCCGCAAATATAGCCGCGTAAATACACGTTCTTAAGGTATCGGTATTTCATTATTGGAAAAACATTCTTTCACACCTTCAGCCGTTCTGTTCAGAGACATTTAATTTTAGATCTGTGGAATTAATGCTTGACGAAGTCTGTGGCGCGTCGGGCGAATACTCGGCTACAACGCAGAAGGATGCTGGTTTGATTTTCTTGTTTATAGCAATACCTACGTGTTTGTTATACATGGGGAATCGAACTAGAAACCATCTCCTTCGCTTCGTTACGACGATGTCCGAGACATTGCAAATAAATTGCAAGAATGCCGCGAAAACCGGCTAGTTACGTGGGGAACAAATGTCTTGCTATGGCGCCTCCGCCCGGCCGCGGTAGATTGGGAAGACCCAAGAAGTGCTGGCTTGACGTCGTAAAAACTGATATGCGTGCAAATGGTCTCACTATACGAGATGCCTAAGATCGTGCGAAGTGGATACGTAAAAGTAGGAAAGCGGACCCCGGGCTCTCGGGAGCAGAGGGATGCAACCGGGACAAAGCTCGGATGATCGCTCATCATCCGAGTGCTGATGATGTTGATCGGTTACGATGACGTTAAGGTACTGCTACCAAGAACTTATTTAGAGTAGTATTGGTAAATATTTTAATTATAACTGTTAATTTTTGTACGTAAAATAATCATTCATAAATTATCTTCAATCAACATCAAACAAACATTTCAATTGAAAATGAAGTAGAACAATTCGAAATTAAATTAAATAGCACAACACGGTCCCCATTGAAAAAGGTTAATTAATCAAGATTAATGGCTAACAGTTAGCACTACCACCCCTTAAGGAATAGTAATTAAGCTACAAACTTGAGGAGTGGCACAATCGCATTCTTTGTCAAATTTTACTATACCTCTAAAGCTCCATAGACGTGGGGATGAGAAAAATAGAACGTACCTATACTTAGCTTTTTAAATTTCAGACTACTATCGGACGTTTTAGTTCTTTGTATGTAACGCTTTTTCTTCAGGAAGATGTGTCAAATCATAGTCCGTAATTAAAAAACGAAGTAGGTATTTTATTAATATTTATTAAAATTAAAAACGTCTCGTGGAAATATCGGGATAAAAGCCTATACCTAATGTTTATCTATGTCTGCAGCTATCTGCATACCAAGTTTCATCGCAATCGGTTCAGTAGTTTTTGCGTGAAAGAGTAACAAACATCCAAACATCCAAACAAACAAAACTTAACAGCAATCTTTTTAATTAATATAAGGTAGAATTTTTTCTATCATTATCCAAAAAGTGTCCAGGTATTTCTAACTCTACGTTAGTCTACTCGCGAACAAAGTCGGGAAAACAAAGAAACTCGATTTTGTACCCTTAAGGGATCGCAGGGAGCGTATTAAATTTGCATTAGACGAAATTGAAATACGCCCTTCGATGACTCGTTACAAGGGAGGCTAATAATGTCGTCAATTTAGTTTGAAATAGATTCCAAACGTTCTATCGGGCGATAACGTGATGATATCCACGACTACGTTGGCTCCAGAAGTATTGGTTAGTTCTTTCTTCTGGGCAAAAAAGACAAGGCTAAGAGGTGGTATTGATGATGGTATTGTTACTTGAATGTATGACTGATGACGTGTTATGGCAAAAAACCATTTTCACGGACTCCTCCGTGCTTCGCGGTTGGTCCCGGTTGTTATCTCTGATAGCTATCGTTAGGTCGAGTTAGAGACCATAGGTCGACCTCAAAACTCTAACACTAGATGAGCCGTACCACTAATACGAAAATAATAAGTTAGGTCATATAGAAGCCTGTATAAGTCATCCAGATTAGATGGACAATATTATCGGGCGACAGTTTACCGTTCGATTTGACTCGTTATTTCTAGATAGTCGTTGAACGATCTGCGACTCATCAGCCGATTACAACATCTGTAGACTGTGTCAGATCAGATCAGAAGATCTACCAAGTCACGGTGTGACTGTTTGATTAATTGAATCATTTTTTGCCTCCCCTTTGAAGGTAAGAGATAATTTGTCAATTCGTATCGTCAGCTTGAATCCTTCCCTATTGTTGAATTCTTTAAAAAATAGCGGAAATAATATTTAACAATTTGTTTCTTTTATCTTCCTTTTTGTAAGACACAATTCTTATAATATTACCGAAGATTTTTTTCATGAATAATTTTTATCTAAGGTGCAAGTACGAGGAATCGCGAGCGTTAATACAAACGTACCTACCTATTACTTGAAATTTAACCGCATAATTGTATTAGCCTAGGTATGTGCCTTTGAGGGTAATACATTTTTTTTTTTATTTATTTGTTACAAAGAAACAAATAAATAAAAAAAATATATGCATATGTACATATAGCATTTATATGTATATGTAACAAACTCATAGTAGGTACCCACCGAAAATATGCTTGCAATTGATCTCAACTCATCTCACAGTCTAGCTAGGTCATAAAATTACGTGAATTCTCGACAATAATTTAGACTGGAAGACTATGACCAATTCATAAGATTAAAGCCAAAATTGAGTTTAACTAAATACAAAAGCACTAGGTATAAGACTGAGCATATGATCATGTTATGCACAAGTCGTGCGAAACCATAATTTAAAAAACCCTTAAAAAGGAATGTTCACAAAACACGTCAAATGACTTAACTGCTGGCATTACTTTGATACCAATCAAATAGAACCACAAAATTTACTGAGTGCTGTTACACTGAGGTAAACTACCTGTTATACTAAAATAAGTATCTATAACCTTATATGTACATATTACCTGCCTACTATTTATATAAATATATCATTTCAATGTTAGTGTGTGATTATTACACGTAAATTGACAGGCGAGCGTCAGATAACCAGATGGTGAGTGACGATTTATGAAAACTAACATTTAGAAAACCGCGTAGTTCTTAAGGAGCTATTAATGTATACCAATATTATTATAACCTGCTACATTATTTGCCTTCTAAAATGTATTTGTGATACAACATAAAAATTGCAGATTCTGCCTAAGTTGAAATCGCAATTAATGGCAAACGTACACGTGTTTGTCTTTAGCAGTTAGCAGCAGCGGCAGTTCAGCAGTGGGAAAAGGTCCAACTATAAGATCCCGAAGTAACCCTTTTGTTTAGGTGAGCCGCAAGAGTACCTATACGCTTGTAAAAGGACTAGACTCTTTTTTTAAATCATTTGTGCTACTTCGAACGATTTAAATATCTCTATTTCTACTGATTGTCATTAGATGCCAGTATTTTTTCTATGCAAATCGCAGAAACGCAACGAGCGGTCTCAATCACTGGTCACAGAAGTCCGTCATCAAAGGAAAATCAGCAGAAATCGAGCTATTTAAATTGCCCAAAGTGGCACGATCCATTCAAAAATAAGGCTCCTGCTTGGTGGAAGTGGTTGTTTTTCTCTATTGTAGTGACTAGATATACCTACATATTTTACATCTCCGTGTAGGCTGTAAGAAAATCACGAGTAATGTTTAGCTGGAGTCACGTACGACGCACGCGTCTCGCTCGCTTCCATCACGGGCCCATCGACCTCTCGTACGTGATGGCTTCCTTTAATTTAATTAAATGTTGTTGGTTATTCGTAAGAATTAAATTCTAATGCAATCCAATATGTTTGTGTTGGACAGTCCAACAAATCTAACAACTTCTTGGTACCAGTCACAATAACTACTACTACCCTTCGTGGTGACTTCTTGGTTCTTTCTACCATCTATTGAGTTTTAGGAATTTTCAAATTACGTATTTAATCTTGTATATACTGTTTTATTACCTCTACTTTCTCGCATCTGAGCGATGTTTCAGGTTGTATCCCTCTCGGGATCCCATGCAAGGCAAATACAAACCCATGAAAACCCCAAATTAGAGAGGTAGAGTAAGTAGATATCTACTTAGTCTTAGTCTTAGAGTAAGTAGATACCTACTTAGTCTTAACCACACCTAAGGCAAATAGATTTGGTAATATTTCACGGACTCAATGATAATGAAGATAGCTAAAAATCATAATACACAGTACTGTCACTGCCTATAAGTTTAACTATGTTTAAAATTTGTTTATAAACAAGCAAGAACATGAGCGAAGAAACTTAAAATACGCTTATTTCTTTCCAATCAAAGCAATCTAATTAAAAACGTTCATTCGAACACTCAACAATTAACTTTAAGCAAATACAAATAAAAATACTGACCACATCTTTCTCCATGCAATATTTGGAACGTCATCCGTACATGGGCTATTAAAATATCAACACAACTCACGCAATAATAAAGCATCGTTACGGCGAACAAACCATTTTTCTTATCATACTTCATCTGAGATACAATCTTAAGGGAGCTCGAACATTGAACTTGGTAAAATGTATCGGTTTATTTATTTAATAAACAAAAAAGGCTAAGAAAATATTGTGACTGCCAAAAAAGACATTTCAAATTTTTAATTTTTACTAACTTTACTACAAATTACTATAATGCGAAAACGTTTAAGTCCGAAATAAACAAATAAAGTATTACAAAGCCTAGGTAATTGCAAATTCTTAATCTCATTAAACTTTGTTGCGATGAAAGTTTATCAATCTTTAGAGTTTGAAAAAGAGTATAATCAATATACCTATACAAAGTATAGAGTAGTAATAGTATAGCAGTGTATTTGTTGTAGTGTAGTATTTAGTTCAGTTTAGATACCTACTTTAAACCATATTATTGGCTCTATATTTCCTATATCGTATTCTTAGAATTTTGTAATAGCTGTTGGATGTCCAAATAAATAATAATAAATAAATAAACCCTTTATTGCCAAAATGTTGAATCTCAAAATGGGAATTTCCCAAAATACAGAGTGATAAGATTTTAGCAGTTGTCACGTACGTGACTTAGTTAGTGGGAAATATTTTATATTTATTTGGAGCCAAGGTGATCAGAATAGTTTGTCGTGCTATGACACAACACGTACTAGAATAATGACAGTAACAATAACTGATACCAAATTAAAACAAATAACAAGATTTGCAATATCGTAACCAACGGAAAACGTAAATCATAAACAGGAAACTGAACTCGCAAACTGTTCAAATGTAAATGATGTTGAGAATGACTGGAAATGCGTCATTAAGGGACACCCTTCACCTTAAAACCTGAATTAAGTCTTCAGTCCATGATGGCGCTAACGTCTAAGTCAAATATAGAAAATGCCTATCGTAATTTTAGTTCAGCAAAAATCCGTCTACTAAGTTATATTGGTCGTAGCGCCACAGTAAAGAGTCAATAAGTTCACTTCACGGGGGCGCTAGCGCCAACGCAAAGTACCAAAATTGCCTTTTATGATTTTAGTTCAAGTAAATCCCGCCTGCATAGAGATATCTTGGTAGGATTATACCTACAGCAGAGTGGCAGAGGTTGTCACTCAAAACTGTCTTTCATCGCTTCTTTTTCGGTACTGGTGGTAAAAATATAATGTTCATTAGTACACGTCGACAGGACAGGGGTGAGATAATGACGATTAGAGTTATTATTATGCACAAAAAAAATAAAATAGGTAGCTGTTTGTTGATGTAACACTTGGTCACAATAGGTTTTTGGTTGTAAACATCTTCAGTGTTTTTTTTGGTAACTCTATTACAGCTTTGTTTTGAGTTTGGTTAGATAATTTAAAGTTTTTTAAGTGTAGGTACCTATAATTCAAAAACTCATCAATTTTAATATCAAACATATTAAAATTGATTATTTGTACAAAAAAAATGTAAAGGAAAAATACTCCAAGTAAAACACTAGGCGATGCATATTTCTATGATAGATAGCCAACTGCATACGAGTAAAATTAGATATAAAAGTTTTAAATCTTTAAATACAACTAGGTAATACTACTTGGATGAGAATTGATAAATCAAAAGGTAGGTATTATGTAGGTATGTATTATGTAGGTAGGTACTTGCTAGATGTGATATCATGTGAGTGAACATATTCCATGTTCCTTTTTTACGGGAAATAAATATAAAAAACGCTGCTGTGCTGCCAATATTATTACATCTATCGTAAAAATGAAATGACAATCAATGCTGCCAAGATGAAGTCGATGAATGACGAATGAGGTCAACAGTATCATTGAATTTAAGGTGGCGTTACTTTAGTTAGTGGCTTATTTCAACTGTATTCCTTCTGATGCAATATCTACTAGTTACGACTGAGATTATTAATTGTAATGTTTCCATCGCAAAGTCAAATGAAAATCATCCCATTCAAAATTACATTAACTATCTAACACTGGCGACATTTCCCCTCTGGATCGCCAAACTGAACTTTTAGAAAAAGAAGCTGCCAGCCCTACGGTCCCCCGACCCCACATTGAGACGCACCGCAAGATCTTTAAAAAGACTAACCTAAAAATCTAAACTAAACAAAATCATAGAACAAAACCCCGTGCAAAATTCCACCTCACGATTGTTTTGTCTCACTTAATTGACCTACTCAGTTTAAGAGTACCGTCTACAAATTAAGCCGGTTACATATTGCGTGACGTGCGTGACACGAGCACGTGTCGCGGACGTGACGTCGTTGTCCGTGACAGTGGGAGCACGCCTTTACGTAACATTATCAGATTATCGGGCTTAATCCGGACCGAGTTCCGAGGTTACCGTTTAATGAAAGTTAAGATAAGTGTGTTCAAGTTAGTAGGTGTGCTTAGTTTGTGGTATTCATCAGGACCGCCCATTGCTGAGTTTAGAGATTGGCTGTTCCGACTAGAGCAAAATTCATACGAATACAATGTTTTTTTTCTTTATTTTTATGCGCTACTAGCTGACCCGGCGAACTTCGTACCGCCTTAGCGTAAATTTTCTGAGAGATTTTCTTAATATTTTTTTTTGTAAGAACCTTGTACCTTGTTGTATTAGAAAACTACAAAATCGGCCAAATCGGTCAAGCCGTTTTCATGCTATGTCGTGACAACGGAAAACGGGTTTCATCTATTATATCTATCTATTATTACTATTATAAAGCGGAAGAGTTTGTTTGTTTGTTTTTTTGTTTGTTTGAACGCGCTAATCTCAGGAACCACTAGTCCGATTTGAAAAATTCTTTCAGTGTTGGATAGTCCATTTATTGGGGAAGGCTATAGGCTACTTTTGATCCCGATATTCCCACGGGATCGGGACTTATGCGGGTGAAACCGCGGGGAGCTGCTAGTTTTTATATATATAGATTGGGACAATACAAACTTTCAATTGGGACAATACAAGGTCACACAAGCTAAGTGACTATGTAACTACTAGGTAGTTATTGATGATAGACGAATCCTTTTTGTTTTGTGGACTATTTCAAGAACCTGTTGTGTGCTACTGCTGGACAAATGTCTTCCTTACTTTCTTATACGACATCCTGTGGCAGTTACATATGATTACTAAATTAATTTTTTGCCATCATCGATGTGCCAGATACAACTATTTTCCCAACATTTTCCCCATCGTTGTCGGTGTCAGTTTTACAAACTATTTTCTGCAAACAAATGTCTTCGTACAAGAAATAAAACATCTATTACGTTTTGAATTGAGATGGAAATTCCGTTGCGACACCTACGGTGTAAGCATAACCTTAAAGTGTAATTAAATATATAAAAACAACAAAAATATAAGTCTCAAAAGTACAATTATCAAGTTATCATCTAACACTTACACAATATTTATCATGGATCAATTTAATTTTCCGGTGCTATTAATATTTTGTTTATGGTGTGAAACATTTATACCGCCTCCATGCGTTCCAATTAGGAGAAAATCAAAAAGAATTTTATAATTACACGTAACTTGTAAATGTTAGTTGTATTATGAATACATGTTTATTATTTTTGTAACTTACTAGTTGCGCCCCGCGGCGCGGTTTCAACTGCGTAAGTCCCAAACCTTTGAGAATATAGTAATAAAATCATAACCTATATTTGTTATCTATATCTCCAGCTATCTGCATACCAAGTTCTATCAGAATTGGTTCTGTAGTTTTCACGTGAAAGAGTAGTAAACATCCTTCCAAAAAACGTTCACTTTTATAATATTAGTAGGATAAGCCTGTCTGATAACACGTTTTTAGAGTTTCGTAGTCTACAAGAAACCCTTATAGTTTCTTCATCTAATAGGAAGTTTTACTTACCTATCGGTTTTCTTTTTTCTTTAATAGGTAAGTAACAGAAATCCATTGAATATACTTCCAGACCTGATCCAATGAACCTGGAGATTGGTTTGGTTAGAATAAAAAACTTTTTCTTGCATCTCTAACGTATCTCTTACAAAGGAGAAAGAAATTTGAGTGAAGAAACATCCAATTTAGTTGTAGTGCTTGGAACATGTATTAGACTAGCTTCGTTTCGCAGCTTCACTCGCGCAACTTCGATCCAGTAAGAATTCTCCATTTGTTTTTAATTTATATCCTACTAAATATTATGAAGCTGAAACTTTGTGAGTATGTATGTGTGTGTTTGTTACTCAATCACGTAAAAACCGCTGAACCGATTACCACGAAACTCAGTATGTAGAAAGCTGGAGACCTGGAATAACACATAGGCTACGTTTTATCCCTATATTCCCGCGGGATCGGGACTTACGCGGGTGAAACCGCGGGGCGCAACTAGTTAACCATAAAGACATGAATAAAACTCCCACAAGATCGAAGTTCACCAAATCTAGTGATGGGATTTTACCCGGAAAAAACCCAAATGTGGGAAAAAACCCGGAAAAAACCCGGGGAAAATTCCCGAATGGGATAATATTCGGGTTTTTTCATATTTAGCATATGTAACGTCTAGGTAATGTGTAGATACATGTATATATCAAATAGTATGTACTATTTAAGTACTATTACTACTAATTAGAGCTAATGTAACTTTGTTTATCTTTATAAATCAACAAAAACGTTTTATTTACTCAATGCTACCTAATTAATTAAATAAAAATAAAATAAAATAAAATAATATATTTAAATAATTAAATTACATCTAGTGGAAATACACAAGAAATAGAATTTTGCAAAATTAATAATATACAGGGTGAACCATTTAAGCGGGCCTTCAGGGGGATATCCTAAACTATAAGAGAAAGAGAAAAATGCTGATAGGAGTTGCGTCTCCGATTTTGACAAAAAATAAAATGGCATTAATAGATTTTCGAAAAATTAATTAATTACCCTAGCCAGGAATCGAACCTTGACTTTTTGCAAAAAATATAAACACCCTATATTATTGTACTGATCGATAGCGTTGCTGATAAATGGAAACAAACGTAGTGTGGTAAATCAAGACAAATGCCTCATTTTTAATAAAAATATTAATTTTCACAAAAAAAGAAATCTATCAGTTGTGCATCACTGCTTACATCACACATCAAAGCTCATGCTTTGAACTGTGTGCGAAATTTTGAAACCAGAACATGTTCTGAAATGATGATAAAATCTAGCATTTTATCATCATTTCAGACCATGTTCTGCAAATCGAGAACAACGACCTACTCGATTTGCAGTCGTTCAAATCGAGTAGGTCGTTGTAATAGGTACGGGTAGAAAACCTAAAGAATAAAACTATGAGATTAAACATTTTGCGGTGCAGTTGGCTCCGCTTGCAATGTTACCCTGTCGTTCGATTGTCTCCGGTATAGATCGTGTTAGCTCGACTCGGGCCGAGCGGCCGCGGTCGGTGACGAGATATGGTTCGACTTGTTTGTGAAGTTTTTTGTAAACTACCCACTACGGTATAATATTATTTATTAATTTATAATTCTTTTCTTTCGTTTATTTATATGTAATTGTAAATATGTAATGAAATCAATAGTAAATACTACTTCCGCTAAGTGAATATGAGTGTAATCAGTGTAATCTGAATCTAATATGAGTGGATAGACTAGTGATACTTTGCATGTAAGTAAATACCTACCTATACGCTCGCTCATAAAACAATAGTATTAAGTTAAAACATGTTTCTCAGTAAGCGATTGTTAAATCTTATGAGAAATAAAGAATCTTTAAACCTAAACCCACGAGTACTTGTACAGCATACTTGACTATTTCATATTTTTATAAAAAAATGACATTTTTCTCGATTTACCACAATATGTATGTTTCCAGGATTTGATCTTAATCAGCAACACTATCGATCGGTACAATAATATAGGGTGTTTATTTTTTTGCAAAAAGACAAAGTTTAATTCCTGGCCAGGGTAATTAATTTTTCAAAAATCTATTAATGCCATGTTAGTTTTTATCAAAATCGGGGACGCAACTCTTTTCAGCATGCTATCTCTTACAGTTTAGGATATCCCCCTAAAGGCCCGTTTAAATGGTTCACCCTGTATACGCTGGCGCAAAGTATATGCACATCGCAAAGTACCTATTTTTCGCTGAATTTGTTCTAAAAATAAAAATAAAGTAATTTTTTTAAGATCGTGATAATTACGTTAAGTAATGAAAATACCCGTCTATTGGGTTTTTTCCCACATAAATACCCGGTTTTTTCCCAAATGGGAAAAAACCCGGGTTTTTTCCTGTTGGGTTTTTTCCCACTGCCCATCTCTAACCAAATCTAATCTAAATAGAGTTTGATATTTCAACCATTAGAGTTAATTTTAAAAAGCTATAAAAATGATGAAACAAACATATAGCATCTGATATTACGCTTACATATTATCTACATACGTATATATAAAATGATGTAATTGTACCCCACAGATGCACTCGCTATAAAATATAATGAACCCAAGAAAGAACCAGTTTTGAGGCTTGATGTGTATCTTTGCGGCAAAATGTAAGGTAATTTAGTAACTATAAACTTCAATTAGGTTTAAAACAACAGGTTGGAATCGAGGTGGCTTGAGTTTATTAAAGCACAACTTTGTGGTTTTAAATAATCACATCGAAAAATCAATTACTGGATTCTAATTTTTGGCCGTAATGACCATCTAAATTGAGAGCCAATTGCATTTGTTAAGAAACCAGTCATCGTAGTGGTTTTTAGGGTTCCGTACCCAAAGGGTAAAAACAGGACCCTCTTACTGAGACTTCGCTGTTTGTCTGTCTGTTTTATTTACTGCCGGCTGCAAGGAGAGAGTTGTATTTTTAGCGCTTCACTTGACCTTTTTGGCAAGTGATCCCTGTCTTTTATTCTTAAGGCGCGGGTTAGAATGCCGACCGCAGACCAATATGAGCACTATAACATAGCTCTTTCGGTATGTTGATGAAAAACATCTTGAGAAAAAACTACATGTTCTAGGACACATCACGGTTCGAAGATATGGGACATTCATCAATCCGGAGTAGGCCCCGGATTGGTGAATGCAGTCCTACATGCACTAGATACTAGTAAATGGCTAAACAACGATTTCATATCGAATCGAACAAAACCATTTTTAAATCAAAATATTTACAATCCAAATATCTGAGTCACATGAAAATGGTTTTAAAAAGATTTCATACAACATGAATTACAAAACCAATTGCAGAGACACCATATTCTGTGAGAAAACTAAAATTTACAAGTATGAAAGTCGATAAAGTCGATTGTATGAATCCCAGGAGTGAGTTCGCTTGCGTCGGAGCGAGGCACTTACCAAAATGAATGTGCCACTGAAACAGCATGTCTGGAGTAACTGGTCTGAATACGAACTATTTTCAAGCCAGTTACTGATATTGGTTAAAAGTTTCAGGTCCGGTTTGATGAATCGTATTGGCAGAGTTAATTGGGAATTGAAACGCTTTTAGTTTTTTTTTTAAGTAAAACGTTTCGGGAAGTAGTTACAAACGACCTAGAAAAATTGTAACTATAGAAGCGCCTTGTTCTACTAATAAAATTGTGGCTGACGATTCAAATAGACGTGTCCAATTTCCACAGTGTAAAAGTATTGTTACTGAACATGATGCCTTTAACAAGCGACTGCACACTTTACCTCTGTGCAATGCTTGACGTTCCTTTTGAAAGTCCAGCATTGACGGAGAATAGACTCGGAAGATTTGTGACTTAAAAAGCCTAATATTTTTTTCAAAAACACATCAGGTGGAAAATATTGAAAAAGCCAGGCTGTTTTTACCAGTGATAATAAGAAGCCTAACGCAAAAAGGACGCAGTTTGAGGAGGTCTTTTTGCGGAAAACGAGCCCATAAACAAACAATTACAATTATTTAAGTGTACACCAGCGAAAAGTACCTATGAAGTATGAAGCCACTAAGGAGATCAGAATGACAGGTCCATTACCATCTTTGTATCTTCTAGGTAAATGTGCTAAATCTTAGACTACATGGCCACTCATCAACTGCTGAAACAGTATTCAAACGCTCGCTAGCAATCAATTAAGGAACAACATTTTTGTTCTTTTGCTGATAAATCAAAACATTAAAGAGGAAATGCGTTGTCAAAGGACGCAAGCAAAGCAATAAAAATAGCATGCAAAGAACTATATTTTAGCATTCAAACTAAGAGCAGAGATTAAACCATAGACCAACGTAATTCATATAATTAAAAGTAAAGATTCCGCTTAACAATGCTGACCCGGTCCTTACGAAATGTAATCAAAATAAATTCTTATAAGAACGCAGCTCCAGAGGCCATCGAATGAAGCACTTCGTATACCTAACACTAAGATAACAGTCTCATTTAGACAATAGGATGGAAGGCGCTCTGCGACTTTAGCCTCGGCAATGAATGGTCCAATTTGCTTCTCCGTAATCGAGCGTTGAATGGACCACGCGCCATGAAATTAGATCATCGTGCCTCCATATTTAAGCTGCTGTTTCTTTTATAATCCGTAGTTATGTCAGTTATTATGATATTGGAGATTATTGCTAAGAATCTCGGTAAGTCTTTGTTAAGCCGTGACTAAGCAAATCAGACTGACACTTGATCAATTCGTTCTTCGATTATGATATCACTAGCTAAAATGTCTACAGTTAGTCGATCATAATCTAAGCAAAAGACATTTTTGAAATTATTTTTTTAATCTGATAGGTCGTTGTAGAGAAAGTTCATTGTCCCTTAATAATTATGGTAGCAAAGTTTAATTTAATGAAATGAACAAAACGTGAATGCCTTCGGCGTTTCTTAGAACAAACAAAAGAGCTCGCAAAACTAAAGGCTGTTTATTAATTTTCGTGACCCCATATAGAATAAGGATGGGACAATCACACTTCGCATCTCTGCAAGAGTAAAACGACTGGCCCAATTAAAATTGACACGGACAGCTCCCAGCACAGGAGGTGTCTCCGTTCGCATCAGTCGCACGCGATCTCCCTACGACGACGACGCCTGTTAATCGATACCATTAATTTTATTCTGTCGGATGTTGTTTGCTCAGAAAATATTCAACATTTTAACGAACTTGGAAATTTTGACGCACCCAAAACGTTTAACACACTTTAAACTTAATCCCTTCTCAAATTTATGTAACAAAATTTTAGTATGCAAACACTGGGGGTTGATAAGTTTTGTGTAGGGTGCGTAATTAAAAGAGACGCGTCGTGGCATCGTGCGACAGTCGTGAACTGCACCGTGTCTTATCAGCTGGGGTTTTAATTTGAGCCTGGCATGAGACACGCGAACCGATCACGCGACCGAACGCATCGCCTCAAAACAACAACACACGCTGTATATTTTTAAAATAATTATTTTAAATATCGTTATCGGTCGATCCGTTTGCCGGTGACATTTCGTTTAAATGTAAAAATCCTTTGTTTTTAAAACTGGCGACTTAATCTGATTTTATTAAATGCCTGTATGGAATTTATCAAATGTAAATTGATAAAACTGTTACACAGTGAACTCTTTTGTTTATTTTTTGAGTGTCGGGACAAAGTAAACTTAGGAAATGTGATTTCACGTCTGTTTTTTGGGACATCGTTTTGGTAGCGTGTCAGATTGTAAATAATTAGCTCATTCAGGCGCGCCTACCGGGACGCTATATCCATTGTTTGTTTTTGAAGATATTTTTCGAAAAAAAAAACTAACGTCTTCCTCAGTGTTCACTCAATAGTTAAGTATAAAAACGATAGATAGAATGTAATAAATATGATGAAACACTTCAAAGAGAGATTTAGGAACTATTTCGAGTAAGTTCGGTTTATTGAGTTGATAGTTAACACTGAATACCTTATTTGTCAATTTTCAACTGTTTCAGAGTGAACGTGGAAAGTTATAATCACTTTAGTTTTAGTAATCGAACACAATACAACTTATTAATAACCAATTGTAGTTGAGATTATTTTGATCAACTAGGTATCATACATTTCATTTAATAATAAAAGACTGGACTAAATCAATGAAAGAAAATGAAACACAACAAAGATTAATATAGTTTTGAGAAATGTTTTACGTTTAAGTTAAAAGACAAGTAGGTATGTACTAAAAAAAAAACAAATCAAGAAACACTGATATACCTAGTTGTGGTTGTGTAGTGGCTGATTCTCTTAGTGTTGATGTGTACTGGAAATAATAGAAATCTGTATTAATGAAAGAAAGTCGTGTTAGTTACTTATAACTCAAGAACGGCTGAAACGATTTGGTTGAAAATTGGTAGGGAGATAGCTTAGCCGGTTCTAAGCTATCTCCCTACCAATTTTCCAAAAAGAAGAACATAAGATTTTGTTTTCGTAAATTCTGCAGGATTGGGACTTACGCGGGTGAAACTGCGGGGCGCAGCTAGTAATTACTAAAACTACGACTTGATAAATGTTTTGAACTATTTTCAAGCAGTGTGAATGTTTTAAAATTTATTTGTAAAATGCTTTGTCCTGACTGATGGATCAACGGACAGTCTAAACCGCTGATAGTAGAAAGTTGAAATTGGGAAAGTGTGTTCTTTATATGATGTAGGTATCCGATAAGAAAGGGTTGCCTACGACCAGGA
Source organism: Idaea biselata (assembly GCA_958496205.1). Lineage (NCBI taxonomy): Eukaryota > Metazoa > Arthropoda > Insecta > Lepidoptera > Geometridae > Idaea > Idaea biselata. The sequence continues at coordinate 26,376,748 of OY292400.1, read as the reverse complement.
CCTACGGCGGTAAACCTGCGGGACACTGTTAGTCAGCATATAAAATTCAATTAGGTCTTAAAAATTGACTTAATAACCATCAATTTCTAAAGTTGGAAGGCTGCCACAAAACCAATTTCAGCCCACAGATCATGTTACAAAAATGGTACCTCGGAAAAATTCAATCAAGTCTCCCCTTCTCAAACTCACCATCTGATTGTTTCGTACAGTAGCTTATTTGTCACAAGTCTATTGTTTATTAATATAGAACGTGGAACAAATAAAACAGAAGGGCGATTTCGAACAATTTTGTGCAGGAGGACTTCGTATTCCAAAGTCACACACTGTGATTTCAATGGAAAAAATAGTATTTCTTAGACAAATACTTTAGTATTATGTATGAGGGTTGTGTTGCTGGCATCAGCTGTAGGATTTACCTCTTGTCCCACACTTGGTACAAGACAGAAAGGCGCTTTTTAAAGAGCTAAAGAAACTAAAGTGTTTTGACAAGTCACGGCTGAAGCTTTCCCACTAACAAACAAAAAGTTTGTTTTGGACAAGAAGTATATTCAAGGTTGTATTTTTAAAGTATAGTAGGTAAGCACCTAGATAATCCTCAAAGCATTTCCAAAGGCAGTGCAGCACTGCCACATGACACTGACATGATCAGCACTGCCAGTGCTGATCAATAAACCTATGACATGATCAGCACTGGCAGTGCTGGCACTGGCAGATCATGTCATAGGTTTATTGAAACATTGAAATGAAGAAAATAATACTTTTTCAAAACAAAACAAGGAGCTCTTTGGCTTCGCTGCACCTACCGATCTTCAATGGTCGTGCGGGTTAAGCAACGCTTGGCACGGTCATTACTTGGATATTTAACTGATAATTTGTGCGGCAAAAATCACTTTCTGGAGCTCCTCCGTGCTTCGGAAGGATCGTTAAGCAGTTGTTCCCTGTTGTTATCTTTGTTAGCTATCGTTCGGTCAAGTTAGAGACCTTAGGGCGACCTAAAAACTCTAACACTAGGTGAGCCACACCGCTACACGATAAGAAGAACAAGAAGTAGGTAGGTATGTTTTTCGCTTCAGGCACGACTACCTATATAGAGGCACACACTCTATATCTTATATCAATACTATAGGTAGACTATAATAGAGGTGTACCGTCTGTATAGAGTTTGAAGAATCGTAGAAGGGCGGGGTTATTAGTTTACAAGTGTATCAAACGCCCCCTCTTTGTTTATTATTGACTCAGTTCTCGTGGGAGTACGATATTACTTCCCAACTCTTTCGGAAGTTTGCCTTTCTTTGTTGACATCTGGCGGTCGATTATTGGAAACTTCGGAATGGCGATGTTTTATAAACTTTCTCCTGTATTTATTAATTTGCTTTTGTCATTCCAATTTCGTTTATTGATCTATGGAAAGATTTCGTTGAGATTAACAATAAATATTTTGTGTCAATAGATTGTGTTTCATTTCATCAGTGATTCTTGGAATTGATTTTAATTTGCTCAGAAATTCTGTGAAAACTTCGGTAATCTGGAAAAGTGATTATTACAGTTTATTTTGTAATTGAAAACACGTCTCTGTTGCGACGACGACGAAGGTTGCGGATTTGATTCCCGCCGGGTGCAAGTATTTATGCTTAAAAATGAATATTTGTTTCTGGTCTGGGTGTTTTCTATGTATCATATTATGTATGTATTTACAAAAAAGAGTATAATATGTAGTATATAATTGAATAAGTAGGTACCTACCTACGTACATAATTAATAAGTTTTTATTAATTTAATAAGTTAAAGCATAAAATTAAATATTTTGAAATTGAACAAATTTTTTGGTTTTAATTGTGTGGTGTTTTACTTCGACATTCAACGTTTTCGAGACCTTTACAGGTGTCTTCTTCAGGAATGCCAATAAATAAAAAAACGTTGAGCATTGAAACATTGCTAAAAGTAATAATCGCGAAAAAACACAATTTTGCTCTTTAGCACAACAGGGTATATACCAGTTTAGTTCCTGGATACAGTGATGTTTCAAAGGCACAAGCTCTTCTAGAAAAGCTTTAATAATACCTACAAGTATCTTCCTACCCGTATTAAGAACCACATTTATAATATTTTGTCGGGAATATTTCTGATCCCCCCTTACGCTCTGATTCATAATAATCGTGAGTAGGTAGGTAAGTACCTACTTAGACAATCTCAGTGTACTCATTTTTACGAAATAATGTAAAGAAGAAGTGGTTTCTCCATATAGATAAGTCGATTCCTTGCGAGTTTCATTCGAATTTGGGGTGATAGATTTTAAACTGAAGTCTATTATGATTTTCATAAAAAACTATAGATCTCAACTTTAAAGATTAAAATTACTTTAATAAAACATTACATTTATAAATAAAACTCATCTAATATTTAGGTAAATCTATGATTTCTAAACGTTATTCCTTTGTGTTTACCACACTTAGGAAATAATGCTTCTTGAAAAAATGCTATTCGTTTTTTCGAAAAAAAATGAGTTCCGCCGGGTAGTGAAAGCATTTTTTTTAAAGCAATCTATGATTTGTCAAATAAAGGTTTGTCATATTATGCCCAAATTCAGTGTTTTTTAATTCGCTTTTCGCGATACTGTTTTAATAATTTTTAGGCATTTCGAGGACTTAAAGTACTTTTCGATAATGTCGGGTAATATCGGTAATTAGGTATACAATTGTTGAAAGTAGTAAAAACAATGCGATAGAAACCAAATAAATGAGTTCAAATTAAGATATTTGTGTGGCCTTAAAATTAATAAAGATAAAGACAACTTAGCTTTAAGGTATAGGTAATCGCATAACGCCACTACTACTAATAAAATATCTAGATATCATAAACCTAATATTTCAACTGTAAACATTGTTATTTTTCTTGAAGGCTATAACACCGAAACAAGGCTTGCAGTGGCCACGTTTATTGCGAAAGGGATCATAACAGTAATTCACATTCGCTTGATATACGATGTCACATCGCCTTGGACGCCAGCTTTTCTAAGGGTTTGGTTAGTTTAACAGCGGAAACTATACTAACGCCGAGTTTCTTTAGTAAAAGTCGAAGTAACGGCTAAAACTGAGATCACAAAGGAAATTTGGTCACTTTAGCTGTTACTTTGACTTTAATTATCTGAAGAAACTAGCTGTAAGAGTTTTCGTTCACTTCCAACTCTACCGAACAACATTAGATTAACAAGTTTTTTTAATTTAATGTTTGATTTCTAAGGCCGTTTTTTCAAAGTCTTCTAAATTGTTTTAAACACGTTCTCAATTTTACTATTGGCAATTTGGCAAAAGCTTTAGAAGTGTTTGTGTTATTGCAAAATTACTAACGATTAACAAAAAATATAAGGTTTTCTTGTTGAATACGAAACCTCTTAAAATCGTCCATAAATCATTATTATTCGCTAGCACCTCCTCGTCCGAGCGATGTTCCCGGTTGCAACCCTCTCGGTAGCCCGGGGTCCGCTCAAATACAGGGTAAATCTCAATGACCATATACCTACTGCTAATAGATTTGGCAATGTTTATACGGCCGGCCGCTTGCCTGATACCAACCCTCCTTAGTACCAAGCTGTTTACCTGCCACCGCACGGGGAGAACTCCAGATTCGGAAGTTTTCCCAAGATCCCTTAGTCGCCTTCTACGGCTCTATCGGCTACCCCATCTCTTTTCGGAGGTGTCGTTTACTGGGTCTTATATATTTTATGTGGGGCAACACAGCAAATATTTTATTATTCGCTTGCTATCAAACCGTACGTCCGTCTCAAACACTAATCTTTTCAGTATTGGCTTGTTAGAACTGTACCTGCCGGTGCCCTTTATTGATATTTATGAAAACCTTTGGGAAAGATAAATACTCAGTTTTACGAGGAAATGTTTCGAAACACTTCATTATAGAAACTAAGAAGAAAGTCGAAGGTCCTTTTTCCAATTAAGTTCCTTTTAATAAAGCCAATGTGGGAAAAAAATATAATTTAATAGAGACTGTAATAGAGAGAATCAGCATTTATTTTGTTAATTTTACCCCTAATGATATTTTTATTTTTAGGATTTCGTAGTCAAATACCCTTATAGTTTCGTCATGTTAAAACTTTATGTTTATCAAAGTTGATACTTAGTAAGGTAAAATAAGCTAGTGACCCTATTTGTTTCGAGTAAAATTTAAATTATACAAAATCAAAATATATATTATTCAATATCATTTCACTGATCGTTTTGAATCATTTGAATCAGTCAGGTAGAAATTTAGACTGTCTTCAGAACGCAACCTCCAATGAGAAGAAGACACAAGAACCTCATGGGGGATACAAATGTATTTTATTTAGTATAGTTTGTATAATCTTATTAAACTTTTAGTCATCATTTCAGCTGTAAGAAGTCCACTGCTGGACATAAGCCTCCCTCATAGATTTCCAGATGCTTCGGTCATAAGTGGCCTGCATCCATCGTGAACCCGCGGTCTTAACTAAGTCGTCCGTCCATCTCGTTGGTGGACGTCCAACGCTGCGCTTTCCGATCCGCGGTCTCCATTCGAGAACTTTTCGGCCCCAACGACCATCTGCTCTCCGTGCTATATGTCCTGCCCACTGCCACTTCAAAGAGCTAATTCGTTTGGCTATGTCGGTGACCCGAAACTGTGTCGGAACTTTTAGTATAACCAGGCAAATGTCTAAACTCCCGCAAGATTATAACTTTAAATTTTGCGGAGTTTAGGGCCTGAATTTAACATAGGTAGGTACCTACCTACTAAACAAATTACTTGCAAACTATTGCGTCCCTCAACACCAAAAATACAGTCTTATACAGTGCACCTAAAGTTAACAATCACACCCATTAAAGTAATAAAACCAGATTCAAATATCAAAACACCCTTTACTACATTAAATTAACATTTTCATCTCACCCAAACCGAAAATACCTTTAAATTAAATCCTTTTTACTACCATAATAAAATCTAAGGTAACGTAACCACGGTTTTCGTTATCAAATGCCGGATAGAACCTACCTATAATTAATTAAAGGACGTCCCTTATCTTAGACTCTATGGATTCTGTTAAGTTAAATCACCAAAGAAATACTGAGAGGCTATTGGTGACTTTTCTGTCAAAGGCTTCAAAATGAAGGCATTTAAAACTAAAATACTACCTACTTGAAGCACAGTATACCTACATTAGAGAAACTAAATAAACACATTTTTATTATAAACTAGCTGACCCGACAGACGTTGTCCTGTCGTTTAGTATAAAAAAATAAAATTCATCAAAATCGGTTTAGCATTTTTTCTTTCATAAGAACCTTCTCCTGACAATAGCAAACACAACAAAAAAAGAATTATCGAAATCGGTCCAGCCGTTCACGCGTGATGTCGTGACAACGGAAAACGTTTCATTTTTATATATAAGAAGAAGAAGAAGAAGAAGAAGAGAAGATTAAACTAAAAACTAATGGGCACATTGATACAATAGGCGGCCTTATCGCGAAAGTGAATTCTAAATATGAATGAATTCGTCCGTGTTCCTAACGTAACTTAGTGCAAGGACTAATTAGGAATGAGGATTTGTTCCATTACTATCTTCTTCCATTATTCTATCTAACCTAATATAGTGGTCAAAACTTCACTAATAAAGTCTCAGTTTTGTATTAGGCGATGAATTTAAAATCTTATCTATCTACACCGCGATTCCCACCTTAGTTCTAATATTAACATGGACGGAAATCGTGTAAGTTTAAAAAGTGTGATTAATTTGAAGTTATTGATTAGCGTTGCCGAAATATCGATAGTTTTACAATCGATAGCTAATGTCCAAAATCATCTATAATACCGATAGGCATATCGATACCATCGATAGCTAAGTTCAGTACAATAGTACTAATATAAAATTGTGAGTTCCAATCGTGTTAGTTTAATAAGTTTTTCAGTACAATAGTATCGAAAACTGCAATACTAGCGATAGTATCGACAGTATCGAAGTTACTATGGATAGTATCGGAATGGGCTAGCACACGCAAAGCTGTGAGCAGATGGCGCTGGGCTCGGATGACCTTTTTTTTTGATGATGGTCCCCCAAAAATGAAAACGCCGAGTTTTTTTTTTCTTTTGGTCTGAGACCGATATGGCCAATTTGACGCCGAGAGTTGTATAAAACACCTGTTTGACAGTTCTTAATTCAAACCTAAGATCAGTCGACCAACGCCTTCTGCCGTGATAAAAAGTTAGTGTTCCTCCTCATTGACTATTGTAATAACAATCGATACTATCGATACCTACTATTGATTTGCCACAACTATCGATAGCCTATTGATAGTGAGCTATCGAACGGCATTAGTGATCCTGAAAAAAAAAGAAGCTAGATGGGCCATACCAACTAGCTATGCGTGCTGTGCTCACTAAAATTACCTGCTCCATGCCATTGCAAGGAATTATACCTCGTCTCTCATTTAATTATGCAGTCATTAAGGAAATTACATGACATAAGGAAACGTTATTTAAAAGCACATCAAGTTTGCCTTCCTGCTCTTTTACAATACGATAGATAGAGATGAATTTTATAGTTTTACTTTTGTACTAGTCGTAGCTATAATATTTTATACTAGCTGCGTCCTGTGGTATCACCCGCGTAAGTCCCGATCCCGCGGGACTATCGGGATCAAAAGTATCCTATGCTACTCTCCATTACTTAAATAACCTTATTCAAATTTTCATCCAAATCGAAGAGAAATGAAGAAACGAACGAACGGGAACAAACGAACAAATTTTCGGATTTATAATATTAGTGTGATAGGTTAGGTATAGCAAAATAAATACTTACATAAATTCTAAGCGGAAACTGCAATATTTTATTAAACAAGTCAGTCTCTTCTGTATTTTACTTTCATTGCTCTATTATAAATGTAATTAAACATTATTTTATTATAGATTTACAGTAAACGTGTCATGCACGGCAGCCCTATGAAAAGTGCATAGTTGCATCCGCAGCCGCGTAAACACCTTATTGCGTCATTCGCGAAAGGAATGCTAGTTCAGCATCGAACGATGTATTCTTTGAAGCAAATGCACAGTTTTTATGTCACTTTAGATCCTCACTTCGGACTAGGTACATACCTTTAGTTTAGACTAGATTATAAATTTCTTTTATTCAATAAATCTTGTTATAAGTATTTTGGTTTTTTTTGAGATTCTCGCTGCGACCATATATTTTTGGCGCAGTCGTACGGATCGCTTAGGGAATTAGGTAGGGAATCGAGCTAAACCTGCCAGAGCGATCCAGAACCTACGTGTGGTTGCAGCCGGGAGAGTCCAGACTTCGACTTGTCAAGGAAAACCAATGTGAGTTACTTTGAATCTTTCAAGTAATTGCCGTCCTTTTAAGTAATCCGTTCCTTATATTTTTATATATTTTACCTGTGTGATTTGATGTTAGCTCTATACCTAGAGTTATTTTAAATTTCTTTTTAGTGTGTTAACTTAAGTAAAGCTACAAGATTTTTCATTTACGGAGATTTCGTTCACGTAGCGATAGGTTTATGAATAGAAATAGTAGATTAGTTCTTATAGACGAGAATAGGCAGTTGGAGTTCGATCACTCGGACGAAACAAACGAGTCGATCGAGTTAGACGAGTCCGTACATCAACCAAGCAATATGGCAAACGCAAATCCGGTTGACGTAGACACTATCTTCAAGTCCCTCAGACTTTTACCGGATTTTGACGGTAACCAGCATGTCCTGACACGGTTTATAAATTTGTGTGACCAACTAGTAGTTGCTCACTATAGGTCAGGGCCAGAAAATGAGCTGTCAAACTTAGCTCTTTTTAACGGGATACTTAATAAGGTAACAGGACCCGCGGCTAGGCTTATAAATACCAATGGTATTCCCGATACCTGGCAGGGCGTCCGTAACGCCCTCATAAATAATTTCGCGGATCATCGCGACGAGACCGCGTTATATAGCGACCTATCCCTGCAGACTCAAGGGAACAGCACCCCACAGGAATTCTATGAGCGGTGCCTTAACTTATTTAGTACGATTATGACGTACATTAGTTTGCACGAGACTGTACCTACCACCATAGAATCTAAACGGGCGCTGTACTCTAAGCTAACGTTACAAGCCTATTTGCGTGGCCTTAAGGAGCCCCTAGGGTCTAGGATACGCTGTATGCGTCCCGATTCGATGGAAAAAGCTCTCGAATTCATTCAAGAAGAGCTTAACACCCTCTACATACAACAACGCAATGAGGGTGGCCCTAGTAAGAAAGAGTGGACAGACAGACAGACACCTCAGCCTACTACCTTTAGATTACCGCCTATCAATACCGCGCCGGTAATAAAGGCTCCATTTAAAATGTTTACTCCCGCGACACAGCCGATTTACAACGCGCCGGGTCCATCTCGTCAACCGCCGACCTTTAATCAAGGTACGCAAGGGTGGAGGCCTAACTCCGGGCCGCCGCCGTTCCGGGGACCGTCGCGCACGCAACAAATGTTTCGCGCGCCCCCGCCGAACTATAACGCGCAAAGTAACGTTTTTAGGATGCCTCCGAGGCCCCAACAGCAGCCTTCTAATTTTAACGCTCCGCGTCCTATGAGCGGTGTAACCCCGTTTGTCCAGAGACAGTTACCATCTACCGGTCATGATTGGAGAGTGCATGGCAATCCACCTCCATCTAACTATTTCAAATCACGCGAAATTAACTTCAACGAGTTAGGTTTCGATCATGACACTTACGCGTACTATGATAATGCCTACTCCGAATACGAACCGTACTACTACGCTTACGATCAGTATCCGGATTATCCTGATAACAACTATGAATATTCCGAGGGTACTATAGTAGAGGAAGTAGGGAACACTCCAGTAGAACAGGAGGATTTTCAGAAGGCACCACCTTCCGACAAGCAAAAATAGAAATAAATTTGCAGACACAAAGGCAGCTCATGTACGTTCAAATTAAAAATCCGCCGCTTAAAATATTGGTGGATACGGGCGCAAATCAATCATTCTTAAGCCCACGAGCTGTCCAAACTTATTTCTATGACTTGCCTCTAAACTATGAACCTTTCGAAGTGACTAATTCAAATGTTACGAGAGTGCATAAGCATTCTATCACGCTACCTTGTTTTAGTGAATACCGCGAGGAAGGCGATATGACATTATTCGTATACGACTTCCATAAGTACTTCGATGGGTTACTAGGATTAGATTTGTTAACAGCATGGGATTGTAATATAGACCTTAAGACTAAATTACTAACAACTAGGAACGCGAAAATACCACTACAGATTTACGATTCGCGTAACGTTAATCTGTACGAAGACATTATCCCAGCTCATGCCTCGAAGATGGTTCGCTTGCCTTTCAATACTCGAGATGATAATGTATTCGTACAAGATCAAATTATATGCAACTGTCAAATAACGGATTGTGTAACTGTAGTAAAGAATAATCGCGGCTGGGTAGAAGTGTGTAACAATTCTAGTAATGACGTAATCTTTTCTGTGGATAGAGCGGTAGAAGCCGAAATTTTCAATGCTGAAAGTAATCACTTCGAACACGCGCCGGAACGCGTCACTGAGGTTTTATCGCGTTTGAGAACTGATCACTTAAACCCCGAGGAACTAGTTAACCTAAAGACATTGTGCTCGCGATACGCGGATGTCTTTTATATTGACGGTGAGCCTTTAACGTTCACAAATAAAATCAAGCACCGTATTAAAACCACGGATGAAGTTCCTGTATATACGAAAAGTTACCGATATCCTTACGTCCACCGTCAGGAAGTTAAAGATCAGATAGCGAAAATGCTCGAACAGAATATTATCAGACCATCTGATTCTGCATGGAGCTCACCGATCTGGGTCGTACCCAAGAAGGCTGACGCTTCAGGCAAAACCAAATGGCGGATAGTTGTAGATTTTCGTAAAGTAAACGAGAAAACAATTGACGACAAATATCCTATCCCAAACATAACCGATGTCCTAGACAAACTAGGTAAATGTCAGTATTTCACTACTCTCGATCTAGCATCAGGTTTTTATCAGGTTGAAATGGACCCCGTTGATATCCCAAAAACCGCATTCAACGTAGAAAACGGGCATTACGAATATCTTAGAATGCCGATGGGTCTGAAAAATTCACCATCTACTTTTCAAAGGGTAATGGATAATGTACTCAAGGACCTCCAAAATAACATCTGTCTGGTATATCTTGATGACATTATCGTATTTAGTACCTCCTTGCAAGAGATGATGGTTAATTTAGAGAAAGTTTTCCAAAGATTGCGCGAGTCTAACTTTAAAATTCAGATGGATAAATCCGAATTCTTAAAGTTAGAAACCGATTTCTTAGGGCACGTGATATGTAGAGAGGGAGTGAAACCGAATCCAAATAAAATTATAGCTATTACCGAATATCCTATACCTAAAACCCAGACTGAAATCAAACGTTTTCTCGGATTACTCGGTTACTACAGGAAGTTCATACCCGATTTCGCGAGAATTACGAAACCGCTAACACAGTGCCTCAAAAAGGGTTCAAAGATAACACTAGATCAAAGTTACGTAAATTGCTTTGAGCATTGTAAAAGTCTCTTAACCAACGATCCAATCCTTCAGTACCCGGATTTCACTAGGGAATTTAATTTAACGACTGATGCTTCTAACGTCGCCATAGGAGCAGTCTTATCCCAGGGTACCATAGGCTCAGATAAACCCATTGCGTATGCGTCAAGGACTCTAAACTCAAGCGAGTTAAATTACAGCACCATAGAAAAAGAGCTCCTTGCTATTGTTTGGGCTACTAAGTACTTTAGGCCCTACCTTTTTGGTCGTAAATTTAAAATCTTAACGGACCATAAGCCTTTACAGTGGGTGATGAGTTTAAAGGAGCCTAATTCGAGACTTACAAGATGGCGCTTGAAATTAAGCGAGTACGATTTTGAAGTAATTTACAAGCAGGGTAAGTGTAACACGAACGCAGACGCTCTTTCGCGTATTCAGTTAAATAATGAGGAAGCTAGCTCGATTGTCGTAAATGTTTCAGAAAAATCGGTTCAGTTAGACGATTCTAGAACCCTTACAGCTTCCGAAGGTGCCGATTCTAGAACGGTCACGGTACACACCGACGTCGAGAGCCCCATCTTGGAAGTGCCGATTTCAGACGAACCTCTAAATAGGTTCACTAAGCAGGTCATCTTTAACGTAGTCGGCGATATCAAAGGTAAAACCATTGTGACTAAACCATTCGACTCACACACCCGCATATCCATCCAGCTTTCAGAATCTAACCTTGAACAGGACGTAATTAACGCAGTCAGGGAGTATGTCCACCCAAAAATTAAAACAGGACTACTTATTAATCCCTATGACGCCATGTTTAAGATTATACCTACTATCCAGAGTACATTCAAAAATTCCGCTATGTGTCTATTTTTGGTAAAGAAAGAGATAGAAAATGTGCGCGATTACTTACGTCAACAGGAGATCATTAGTAAGTACCACGATGGCAAGACTAACCATCGCGGTATTAACGAATGCTACCTAGCACTATCTTATAAGTATTTTTGGCCCAAAATGAAAGAACACATCACTAAATTCATAAATGAGTGTATCATCTGCGGTCAAGCTAAGTACGATCGAAATCCAATTAAACAACAGTTTCGAATCGTACCACCACCCAGTAAGCCACTAGAACTAGTTCACATGGACTTACTAACTATACAGGGTGATAAGTTTTTGACGGTCGTAGATGCATTTTCAAAATATGCTCAGGCCTATTACTTAAGAGATGGAACCGCCATCAGCGTCATTCAAGCTTTTCTAACATATTGCACTCATCATGGTATTCCATACACCATAGTTACAGATAATGGACCTGAATTCATCAATCAACTTATGACAGAGTTTGTTAGGTTGCATAAGATACAACACCATAAAGTTGCACCCCATACGCCCAATGAAAACGGTATCGTTGAGCGTTTCCACTCGACAATACTCGAACACTTGCGTATATTAAAACTCGAACATAAAGGTGAAGCGACAATTAATCTTATGTCCTATGCCCTTCTGGCATATAACAGCTCAATCCATAGTTTTACTAGATGCAAACCTATTGAGGTTATAACGGGACACTTTGACCCGCGAGATCCTTTTGACCTCGATCTCTCCTCTCACTTATTACAACAGTACATTACAGAGCACAGAAATAAAATGTCTAAAGCATATAATATAATACATGAGTCATGTACCGCACTTCGCTCAGATTTAACTAACAAACGTAATATCGACCGTGAACCAGAGGTCGAATATTCACCAGAGCAACAAATATTTGTCAAAAACCCAATTGCAGCTAGGCAAAAATTAGCCCCACGTTACACATACGATAAAGTAATGGCTGATTTACCTATACATATATATACAAAGAAACGGCGTGGGCCAGTTGCTAAATCACGACTTAAAAGAGTACCTAAAAGTAATCAATTGTTACAGGGCTCCTCTGGTACTTCTACTCTTACTCCTGCCGATAATAACTCGACAGCAGGAGATAAAACTTGAGAGTATCGATGATGGTCCAGGAATTTTACCTTTTAAATTAGGTCCCACCAAAATCATATCCCATTATCATTCATTCATTCAATCCATAAACTTGCATGAACTAGAAGCTAAAGTAGATTCCGTAGCTAATCAATTAAGAACTATAGGGCCAGTGTTAATTAACAAGACTAACTCTTTATTTGAACCACACATAGAGTACCTATCCCGAAAAATTCATAGTGTTTCAGAACAGTTAAAGAGTTTCGAAATTGGTCGTACTAAACGTGGTTTAGTAGACGGGCTAGGTTCTATCATTAAAGGTATAACGGGAAACCTAGATCATTCAGATGCAATTCGGTATAACCGAGCCCTAAAAGATCTTCAAAATACAGATAATCAGTTAATAACGGAAATGAATAGCCATGTCAGTTTATCTAAAGATTGGATGTCTCAGTACTCAAAAATCATAGATAATATTGTAGCAAATCAGGGTAAAATTGAACAAGTAGTTAATAAAATCAGTCAAGTCAATTACGAACGTGACTACGACCTAGTAAAATATGCTCACTTAGCACAAGCATTTCTGATACTTGACGACAATGTCGACTCTATTTCGCAAGAAATAATTAGATTGCAGAACGTGTTAGCTTTTATAAAAATGTCTATTCCGCATCATTCAATCATAGGTAGAAATTTATTTGACACCATTATAAGCAAATTGCGAAAATTGTACACTAATGATAAAATAATTGAAATTGATTTCAGAGAATATTTCGAAATAATTAAAGTAGGTTATTATTACTCAGGTAACGAAATTATTATAGTCTATAAATTCCCTGTAGTCATACCCCATGTGTACGATATTTATAAATTGTCTATGATCCCTAATATGTATAATGAAATCCTTACCGCCCCTTTCCCTTTCCTGGCTATTCACGAGAAAGTATTCAAGTACATTGCGGCAGAATGCCTGAAAACCACCAAATGGTACATCTGTGACGAAACACGAAGTCCGCAACATCAAGCCAAGGACGATTGCATCTACCATCTCATCACCGAGCAACGTAAAACTGATCTCTGCAAACCAGTACCTGTGCAACTCCAGACTCCCGCCTACGACGAGCTCGACGACAAGCACTATACTCTCAGTTTCCCTACCTCGACGAAGATACATCTCTCCTGCGGACAAGACCTCTTCAGAGAACTTAAAGGAAGTTATCTCGCAGTCATCCCGCGGGGCTGTTCCATCACAACTCCTGATTTCGTAATATCCAATGCTAATGATCGAATCAAAGGCCAAGCACTCAAGATAATGGATATAACTTCAGAAAAAGCGTTGCGGTACCCAGCATCCGCAACAATCAAATTGAACTCCATCAACTTAGACCACCTGCATGCCCTCAACACGAAGGTCTCTATGCAGGACCCAATGGACAAGACGAACAACGTGGACAGCAGCCTCTATCACACCACCATACCCTTATATCTCATTCTCATGGGTATTGGCGTTGCTGCTGCAGCTACCCTGTACTACAAGCATCACCCCAAGCAAGGACCTGTTGAAGTCAACGAACAAGGATTGTCGGGGATCTACGCTGTTCCCGATAGTACGAGAAAGGCCGACTCCAGTCAGCCTCCAGCTTCGTTCTCATCCAAGATCTTCACTCGCTGTTCTACGGGGGGAGGTGTCATGCACGGCAGCCCTATGAAAAGTGCATAGTTGCATCCGCAGCCGCGTAAACACCTTATTGCGTCATTCGCGAAAGGAATGCTAGTTCAGCATCGAACGATGTATTCTTTGAAGCAAATGCACAGTTTTTATGTCACTTTAGATCCTCACTTCGGACTAGGTACATACCTTTAGTTTAGACTAGATTATAAATTTCTTTTATTCAATAAATCTTGTTATAAGTATTTTGGTTTTTTTTGAGATTCTCGCTGCGACCATATATTTTTAACGCAATAACTGTAATATTAGATTACGTATTCTGAGAAAGGTGTGCTCGAGGGCTTATTAATTTGCATTTCACGCACGTTAACTATGAATTCAAAACGAAAGCTAATTAGAACGTAACCTGATTTCGATATTTATATAAAAGCTCAAATCGCAAATCAACCCTGTAGTAAAAAGCCGTATATTAGCTCCTATGACTGAGTAGCTATACGTTTCGTTCAGTGGGTTACCCCCTTACCTACTTATAAATAGTTTATTATTATAAAGAGGTAACGTTGGTAACATGTATGTATGTATGTATGTAAGTATGTAAGTATGTATGTATATTGGGGGTAATCTCCGAAACTACTGGACCGATTTCAAAAATTATTTCACCATTAGAAAGCTACATTCACCCTGAGTAACATAGGCTACTAACTAGGGCATGAATCCCGGGATCCCGGGATATCGTAATCCCGGGATCTCGGACGCAAAAGTTAGATATTATAATCCCGGGATTGAGTGATCCGATATCGAGATTTGAGCAATTTACTATTTTTGTATAAATTAAGGTTTTTAGCCATAGACACTTTCGGATTTAGGCTATTTGTCCGCCATATTTCCAAAATGATGGGGTGGATGGCCCTCGGGGTAACTTATTTACGTAATGAAACCACTAGAGTCTTAAATATATTAAATATTTTATATTTAACACATTTTTATTGTATTAAATTCGCTTTTTTAACGATATCTAAAATCCCAGTATTAATCCCGGGATCCCGGGATTGAGCTCTTAATATCGATATCGCCCCGGGATTGAAAACCTTCCGATATTGCATGCCCTACTACTAACATAGGTAACTTTTTATTCCGATATTCCCACGGGATCGGGACATATTACGTATAAACCAGCTGCATAGACTATGTATCGTTTGTATTTAAAAATAAATAATAAAAATAAGTCATTTATTGATTGGACCAGTTTGCACAAAGTTACAAAATTTGATAAAAAAACTTATGAGGTAAGTAAAAAATATTTAGTACCTACTTCTCTTCTGAGTCGTCATCTTCATTGCTGAAGGTCGTGTCTAGGACGAATTGTCGATCACTCGTTGCACCATGCTTCTCCACGATTTTCTGTCCTCGGCGGCCTTAAAAGCTTTGGCAATTGGTAGGCCAGTGAGTGTGTGTCTTCACCAAGTCTGATCAACGGGTGAGTGAGCGACCGCGTGATCTTTTCCCGTCAATCTTGCCAACAACCATGAGATTCTCGAGGCTATTAGGGTTTCTACGGGCGACGTGTCCGAAATACCCGGGAATTCGCTGAAAGCAAAGAGTACCTACTTATAGTGTTACAATTTTGAATTAGGTAGGTACAACTAAAATATACAGTGACATGAAGGTTCAAAGTTGAAAGCCAAAGACAAACGTTACATAAACCTAGTCATTGTTTATAAGTAAGGGGGGTAATACTTAAAAGTATTATTAAGTTTTGTAAGTGTTTGTTAATAAGTACAATGCTTTTAATTTAATTCCTTAAATAGGAACTCCCCTGCGGGTAAAGGCAGATTCATAATTATTTAAATGATCTTGTCAATATGTAATTAATAAATACATTCAACATGATAGAACTACCATGCACAGTTTAACGCCCCATTAAATTTCAATTTCAAATAATGCATTTAAACAGAACCGAACCTATTAAACTAGTTCACTACAAATACTAAACTCATTAAAACATATTCCTATATTTAGAGCTGTTCTTGGGTATGTAAGGGATACAGATACATACAGGTAAATCTCGGAGCCGCTGGTGCAATGATTCAGAATACTGTATCGCTTTTTACGATTCCGTAGATAAATATCTGTCTGTCTGTCTGTCCGTCCGTATGTCACAGCCACTTTTCTATAAGGACAAAATATCCACATGTTTATCGCTTATCTTTCTAACGGCCGAATACAGAAACGCAACTCAAAACTTCAGTTCTACTTAGACAACTAAGCACCTCTCAAATTCAAAAAATCCCATACTGTTTTTAAATTTAGAAGCTGCTTAATTATTTAAGTATGTTTCAAATTTTAAGTGGCGTTTCTGTATTCGGCTGTTACTGTTATTATATTATGTGTGATTTAATTCTGTCAAGTCTTTTTAATTATAGATAATGTAACGATGGTTGTTACCAATATTTTCACAGTGGTAAACAAACAGTAAATATATTTAATAGTGTTTGTACCTACTGTTTTATTAACATCAACAAATAATTTCCCTATGGAATACAACGATATTTTTGCCGTATATTTCACAAAATTAGTTCCACATTTTCAGGGAATTGGTTGCTTTGCCAGTGTGTGAGTTGGCACATTATTTTCACATAAATAAGGTGGACTATAAGAGAGCTTTGAAAATTAGAATACAATTAACATTCAGAACAGAAGGAAGACAGCACAGAAGCAAGAGCCAACCCGTCTTCTTAAGTGGCTGCACCGGTCAATGTATCGGGACACGGACGAGTCCGCTTGGCGCTACGACTTAAGCTGGGGCTCGTTTTATCACAGGCCAGGCCAGGCGGCCTGTGTGACTGATTGCGTCTCGCTCGACGACAGGTTTCGTGGGACGATGCGGTTCTCATGGCCTGTCCGTCTGGTCTGGCGTGATCTGGCTTGATAAAACACGGGCCGTGGGACCCCAGCTTTATTAACGAGTGGCGCCCAAGCCTCCCACCAAGCAAGAGCGTAAAAGGCGACCCTTTTGGTCGCCTTTTACGAAGTGATGCCGTAGCTAAATTTATTTAAATCTTGGTTAGAGGGCCTAAAATAGATTTTCAGTTGAATTTCAGTTTAAATTTAAGATACCAAGTACTCAGGTTAACTGAATGTAACAGTAACCCTGTCTGCTTTAGACGTGGAAGTTTAATTAAACTGTTAATTCTCGTAATATCCTGCTACATGACCTGTCCCACAATTTATTCACATATCACGCTCAAACACCTCCTAATGTCGAACCTTCAACGAAGATTACTAGAGAGCAAACGTAGGCTTTATATTACAACCTTTATTGAACCCTAAGGACTAAAGTTTAAGACTCAGTTTGACTGCATTGTCAATGTTGTTAAAGGAATGAAGTTCTTGAATGCAACGCGTATGACTTAATTAAAACAGAACTTGTTCTAATATCTGTTTTAATTGTGATTTGTGTGCGTTTGAGTTAGTCTATTATTTTGATTCAGGTTATAAATTAAGGATATGTTTTCAACGTTTAGATATAGGTAGGTATGATGAGATATTCGATTTGGAAAAGTTAAATAGCTTTAAAAGCCTAATAAAATATATTGAATGTGGCAGACATTTTGTCGATTAAAATTAAAAAAGTTTACTTGAAAACATGTGGAAATGCTTCCTTAATTTTGACTTAGAACGTAGCCGTACGTGGCAAAGCTGCCTAACGCGTTCACTGGTTAGGATTGCCAGTAGTTGCAGGTTTGAATCCACCTGAACATGAATTTTCGGAATATTTATTTCAAAAACAAAAAAAATATCAAATTATCACCTACCAAAAATCAGCTTTCTACGAACAGTTGAACTAAAACAAATTGAACTGTCGCCGCCCAATCAAAAGTCTGTTTTCTGCATTCTCACATCACCAAAAGTTCCAAAAGCGAACTGACATGATAATTTAACAAGCGCAAATCATGAAACTATACCAGGCTTTAATTAAGCGCATTCTTTATTTAAGAGGAGTAAACTCATAATCCCTGTCAGGTTCATCGGAAATTGTTGATTATTTCATGGCGGAACGTTGTTTAAGTTTTATTTGTGTATGGATTATAGATCACAATTTTTTACATTTTGGAGTAGTTTTAAGACAAAATTTCTCAAATTTTAGACAAAAAATTACTGTTTTGGCTCAAATGTAGATAGGCTGAAACATCCTTCGAGATATTTGTCTGGAAACTGCACTAAAATGTCGGAAACAAGTCGTCTACAATCCATACACAAAAAAAAACAACATAATTCCGTCATGAAATAATTAACAATTTTCGATGAACCCGATATGGATTTTGAATTTAGCGGCTAAAGGCCCCTTAAAAACCAAGCTCTAATTAAGCGAATTCTTTATTCAAACGAAACGTCACAATTGGGAGCTGTAATAAATTGGTGTATACGTTGATGAGTCATCATGCCTTCAGCAATGAAAGCCAATTGCTTGCACCGAGTTCTGTAATAGCTGCTTACCGCACCGCGGACCGCATGAAGCTGTACTTTGACACTTGAAGTCTTGGCAAAATTTGCCTGAGGGTAGTGAAGGGAACAAATGTTTATCGATATCGTAAATATTTAGGTCATGTAGAGTATGCCCGGTGACTGCTGAAAACACACACGTGTGTGTTTTGGTTCAGCGATTTCTGATGATTTGCAATTTAACGTCAGCGTTAAAGAGGCCTTGCTGAAGTTGGTAGAGTATTCGATTTCTTAAATGTTATAATGTGTGTGTGTGTGTGTCGAAAATCCGTTTAGACGTTTATACTCGTACATATGATACGTAAAACACCCAGACCAGAAACATATATTTATTTGCATTGCAGACGGGCCCTCACCCGACCGAGTCTCTAATAATAATGAAGGATGGAAATCGTGTAAAAAGTGCGTTAGAATAAGAGTTTATACATAAATAGCCTTTTTAATAAACGTCGAGTAAGGTCGTAATAATTTTACCACTTTTTGTTCTGTCAACTTTGAAAGTTCTTGTCACGGCAAAACACAAAATATGTTCTCACTACTCCGACATTATTCCACGTATTAAAATAAGGCTAAAAAAAAGTTTACAACAAAAATGTCGACATCGATACTCCTTAGTTACTACACCGACCCCATCCCTATCTCGTTGGATTGACGCGTTGTTCGAGCCGTTTGCCAGCCAAGACGTAATTACTTTGCTTGCAGTTTGTCAGCCAATTAAACACCTTTGCTTTATTAAGAACCCGCAGCGAGCGGTAAATAGAGAATCAAAGACGTCTGCGATACGGAAGCTTGAAAAGATGTTTACAACGTAGAAACACTGTGGTTTTGTTAGAGTTTTCCTTGTTTTTGTAGTAATATTTAAGTCGGGTAATCACATTTTAAACTTACACGATTTCCGTCCATCATTATTATTAGACACGGATCTAGATCGCGTAGTCTCTAGCCGAGAGTATTTTCGGGACCACGGCCGGTATAACCCGTTTGCCGAAACGTCGAGGAAATTAATAACAATGATTATCTATAACGCAATCTAGACCCGTGTCTAATAATAATGATCGGGTCATTTCGTTGAATTTAAAGTTAATAATGAGCTCATTTAAAGTACGTAGCTACCTGCCTATTTGTAATTAAACTATGTATTTTTATGGGACTAATCTTGTATTATCAGTGAAGGAAGACATCGTGAGGAAACCTACAGCTTAGTGAGCTCCAGACGTTTTGTTCTATGCTCTGGATATGGCTGACTTGGGGTGGTTTTTAAGGTGCTGGACACTACAGCACCTTAAAAACTTAATAAGCTGCTGGGCACTACAGCGCTATAATTGATTTGATTATTGTTGTTTTTTTTCTCACGCGCACTTCTTTTTCTTCGTTTCGATGGCACAAAAATTGTCATGCGAACTAAAGGGTTAATTACCTATATATCGACGGTTGTAATCTCAAATGTCGTAAGGGACAAACCACGACTTTACAGGAGAGCGAAAAAACAAATTTTAGGTTAAAAAACGACATAACTTTGGCATTTTTCGTCCTATTAAAGAGCTACTTAGACTTTTTTGTTTTAAATTACATCATCTATAACATTCCACCAAAGATTTCTTGCTAAACACAATAGTTTAGAAGATAGTGTCCCTTACACACAAGAATTTTGGAAGATATGTCCTTTACACATGGCTATTTTTAAAGTGATGTCCGTTACAACATTATAAGATTTAAAATTGTTTTAATAAGTCACTTACAAGGAGTGTCTTAGCAAAACCATTTTGTTGTAACGCACGAGTATTTTGAACAATTTGATGTTCTAATGCTGTAAGGCAGAATTAATTAACCATATTAATGAAGTAACTTACAAGAACATTGTTGATTATAATAAAAAATAAGAATAGCAGTATTCTACTCCACACTTGAAGAAGTACTTAGATAATCATTTTATCAAATAGGATCCTAAATCTACTGATTTACACGTTAGATCTACGTTACTAGCTGATTTTAGGTTTAGGTAAATGTAAAAAGGAAAATCTGAATTCGTTTAATGATTTTTAATTTAATAAATGGGTAACAAAAGATCTACAAAACAGTTTTAGTACAAAAAGTAGGTAACACTTAATTATGAAATTTTAGATAAAAATATCTAACCCTGTAAGTAGCATCGTGCGGTGATATTTTTAGATTCGTTCTAAAATAATCTACTTAGGACACCGTTGATAATACTTGCAGCATAGCATTAGATAAATAATTGTGTTGAACACTTTTTTATGTATGTACTTATACAAAAACAGTCTCATGTACAAGGTAGATAACACTTAATTAAGATAAAAAAATATTTAGACAATATCTAACCCTGTAAGTAGCATCGTGAGGTGATATTTTTAGTTTTATTAGTTCAAAAAATAAATACTAGGTACTTATGAAACACCATTGATGCTACTTGCAGCATAACGTTTTGCTTATAAACATTTTTGGTTTAGATAAATAATTGTGTTAAACATTTTTTTATGTACTTACTTAAACAAAAACAGTCTCATATCCGAGGTAGGTTACACTTAATTAAGAGATTTCAGATATTATCTTACGTATTTAAAAACAGTCTCATGTAGGCTTATTTATTATGACTTATAAAACTACCTACTATTAGAATATTTAACTATAAATAGCAAAGAGATAAGGAACTTTTAAAATAAGTCTTTAAACTTAAAGTAAAGTGAAGAGCCCATTAATATTGTCCCACTAGCTGGATAAGGTCAAGGATTAGGTATTAGGACACCACGGGAGCCTTCTCCGGATTGGAGAATGTCACATGCTTTTATGAGTTCTAGGGCCTATTGGTTTTAGCACGATGCTGTGTCCTTTTACCGTTCGAGCATTGCGTACTTAAACTTTAATAAAATAAAATAAGTACCTATTTAAACTTTAAGATACGAAGAAGATAAATAGTTAGTCATCGTAGATTATAATATCTTCCTCATCTGTCTCAGCTAACGTATCCGGAACTTCTGTCAAATGAGGTAGGTTAATATTATATTCTGAGTGGAACCTCTTAGGTATCGTTCCATTAGAACATAAGCGTTGTAAATCTTTGTACTTGGCAGTGGAAACTGGCAGTTGTTGTTCGTATAAACGGTTCATACGAACAACCATTAATTTGTCATGGTGTTGAGTATCATGTCCTTGTGAACTCTCTTCACATTTTTCGTTCTTCTTTCTTTTTCCCTTCCCCTTCCCCTTTCCCTTTCCTTTTCCTTTCTCTTTTACGGGTTTTAAATTCATTTGAAATACATAAACTTCGGAAGATTCTTTCATCGAGTATTTAACATTCATTTCATCCGGACAATTCTTTTTAAAAGTAACAACTCTGACTTTTTGAAATTTGACAGCTTTTGCTCCTTGGAGCGTAAAAGCATTCGATGTTAATTCGCCAAAATCTAGAAAATCTGTATGATCCAGAATGTGTACCTGGTAAGGTTTAGGTCGTTTCCTAGCAGCTTCGATGAAATTAGGCCATTGCGATGGACTCCAAACAATCAATTTCTTCTTCTTTCACTTCACTTCACTTTCTTCCTCAAAAATCAAAGCCATTGTTCATTGAAATAGAAAAATAAACCAATTTTAAAATAATATCGTGAAGGACTTCACTGTTTTTTATGAGCGTTACAACTCTAATATCTAGTATTTATAAAGACTTACGACGTGCGAAATTTGATAAAATCAAAAACATGACTCTTACGACGTACTTTGATATATCTTTTGTCTGTTACTACAAAATGTTGGGTGCCATAACTCCTAAACTAGAAGAGATATCTAAATTTGAAATATACAGATCGATAAAGAATAAAATTTGCCGTCCAACGGTATATAAATGTCCCTTACGACAAAATGTCCCTTACGACATTTGAGATTACAACCGTCGATATTTTAAATATTGTTTGAAAAAAAAGGGTACCAATCGCACGGTTTGTCTTTTAATAATGACAGTTTTTTTGTATACTAAGTACCTAATAAATAAAAAAGGCGTAAGAAATGATAGGTTATTACATTTAACAAAGACCGAAACCTAGCTTTTAATACGACTTGACATGCCGTTAAAGCTTCTTAGCAAGAAATAAAATAAGATAAACCATCAATTTACCCAAAAAACGTTACGTAATACGCAATTAATATTAAAAACTTCAACATTCATCCTATAAAAATATCTAAGAAACCATTAACAACTTTCGAACATAAATTCATTGCGTGAACATCGTAAATATTCTTTTGTTTATAATTACCGTCATAAAGAATCTAAAGCTAGGTTTTTCAAAGCTAATGAGCTTGAATATCACACTTTAGATAGACATAGTAGGTACGAAACAATTGGTAGGATATGATACAAATGAACAGTCTAAAGTTTTCTTATCGCGCGATCTGATGCATAATACCTGAAGGTATATTTTGAAAGTATATTTAAATTCGTACTAGATAAATAGTGGGTAGGAGTGTTTTTGTTTTCCTGAGCCATGTACGGACGTAATAATAGATACTGTCATTTATCGATCGTTTTTTTTTAGATTCAATAAGGTTAAAAGGATAACAACATCAATCCGATCCCAAATTAACTACATAATCAATAGAACACAACTTTACCGCGATTCATAAATAACATCTTTAGATGGCTTGTGTCGATATTTGTGCTTTCAACTTTTGTGAGGTTTGATGCCACTTTGTATTATAACTTAGTTCACCTTTTTAATATCATTTTTAGGGTTCCGTACCCAAAGGGTAAAAACGGGACCCTATTACTGAGACTTCGCTGTCTGTCTGTCTGTCTGTCTGTCTGTCTGTCTGTCTGTCCGTCCGTCCGTCCGTCCGTCTGTCACCAGGCTGTATCTCATGAACCGTAAAAGCTAGACGGTTGCAATTTTCACAGAAGATGTATTTCGGTTGCCGCTACAACAACAAATACTAAAAACAAAATAAAACAAATATTTAAGAGGGGCTCCCATACAACAAACGTGTTTCAAAAACATCGAATCGAGTAGGTCATGAAATTCAAAATGGCTGCCCTATCTGTCAAATATACCAGTCTGCCTTCACTTACCAAAGAGTTTCTTAATTATAGGTTTCAGTTTGTCTTAGTGCAAAAGTTTTTGTTTTTCATTTTTTTTTTAGTGGTGTGGTCGTATGATGGAAGTTAAAATCGAAGCTAAATATGTCACATTTTCCTATCAAATTTTAAAATTGGTAAACGATTTTAGGGTTCGGTACCCAATTGTGATAGTGGTACGGAACCCTTCGTGTGCGAGTTTCGCACTTGGCCGGGTTTTTCTACTTAAGTATAATATAAAGTAGCAAATTCACGCGTAAGTCCCGATTCCGTGGAAATATCGGGATCAAAAGTAGCCTATGTAACTCCCGAATTAAGCTTTCTATTGGTAAAAGATTTTTTTTAAATCGGTTCCGTAGTTTTGGAAATTACCCCAATATAATTACATACACGTTACTTCTTTATAATTTAGTATAGACAAAATAGCAATAAGAACTTTTACCCCAAATTAGTTTGAAAGAAGTATTGTGTAATCGAAAACTATGAATTTTAACTGGAATTTGATGTAAAAATTATACTTATTATAGTATTCTGCTTGTGTCGGCCGATTTCCAAATACACAGTCTGTTTCTGCCCTCTTTATAGACGCCGTATCAAACAAAGGTTGTAATGTAAAGAGTATAAAATGCGACCTACACCTATTTTTTCATTTAAGTAAGATGTGAAGACGTAGGTAAGTACCGACTCGTTCTATTCATAGTATAACTTGAAATAAAGGACTGTTGGAATGAAAAGGATTATTGTTTTAGTTTTATCTCAATCTAACGATATGAGCCGCGCTGTGGGATGGCAAAGCGGTTACAAATGGCATGGAGATGGTTTGAATATGTAAGATTTTGTATTATTAAAAACAAAAATGTTTTCATACATGTTTTTGATAAACCATTTAAATCTATCCAGATTTAAGCTATTGATAAAAAAACTCCGATGACAGTGGTCTAGACCATGAGCTCTCAGAATAAATAATTAAGCTAGGTCCATATGCCGAAGAACATAAGGTACCTACTCGTGATAATGTGAGCCAAATTCAGTATTTTCAACTAAGCTGTAGGTATATTTTATTAGCTGTACAGCTGACCGTTTATGAATGTACTAAGCAGCTTCCCCCGGTTTCACCCACATACGTCCCGATCCCGTGGGAATATCGGGATCAAAAGTATGGACTATCCAACCCCGAAAGAATTTTTCAAATCGGACCAGTGGTTTCTGAGATTAGCGCGTTCAAACAAACAAACAAACAAAAAAACAAACTCTTCCGCTTTATAATAGTAATAATAGATAGAAGATAATAGAAGGTAGATAAGCGGTTTGATTGCTTCGAAAAGAGATAAAATTCACTACTTTTTCTGCAAGGTTAGATATTGTATTTGTTTTGTACAAATCTGGGGGCACGGTAGTGCCCCCGCCAAGACGAGCCAGCGAAGCGTACGGGCACTACCTACCTTTTCTCGAAAGGTTTCGTCGGTTTTTTGAACCCTCATAACTTGGGTTTGGAATATACCAGATGAATGTAAATCACGGAGTATAATGTCAATAGGGGACTTAATAATAATACACAGTTTCAATTACATAGCTCCTATAGTTTAGATTTAATTGATATCTAAAAACCCCCGATTTCGTCACTGACTCTCTCACTCACTCACTCACTCACTGATGATCATCAAAATTCAAATGATACTTCCCGAAGTCTTAGAAAGCTAAAATTTGGTATGTAGGTTGGTATTAGTACACAAACAACTCAAAAATTCTAAAAGTTGAAACTTTCATCCCCCAACCCCTAAAATTAAGGGATGGCTATTTGTATGAGACTTTCGCAAATTTTGATGCTAGGGGTACTACAACTTCTTATTATAAATAATAAAATACAGAAAACCAGGCTTTTTAGTTATTCACCCTTTAAATTAGGGGATGGAGTTAAGCGCGCGCACAACACCTAATGTATTACAGGTGCTTTAGGTATAAAAAATTGATTGATAATTAGAATGGTTTACCGCTGTCGTACAGTAATGGACAACAATAATATATTTAAAAGTTGTTTTGCTATCCGCCAGTGGTGGCCAAACAAGTGGGGGACATTGGAAACAAGGGCCTAAACGCCGTACCTACAGGTACGACGTGACGCGTAAGTCGTTAATTCACGACCCATCGGAAATGAAAAAAAGGAAAAAAAATACTGATAAATGAATACATCCCTCTTTACCTACTAATATTATGAAGCTGAAAGGTTGTTTGATTGGAAAAAAAGTAATAATTAGGCAAACTGCAAAAAGAGATGAAATCCCCACAAAAACATTTTCATGTAAAATGTAGCCAAGACGAGAGCGAGATCATATGATGGGCACTGTCAAAAAGTTATCAGATGTCATGTACCTAAAGCCAAGCTTATAACTCTACATGCCCCAACTCCACAAGTACCTTACTTCACAAACTCAACATCTTAGCCAAAATATATGGGCTTGGCCGTTTCATTACCGCAAGATTGAACTATTGTTTAACAGAAAACCCATGCATGGTAGCGAAACGGCCAGCCATATATTTTGGCTAAGATGTTGAGTTTGTGAAGTAAGGTGCTTGTGGAGTTGGGGCATGTAAATTACCAGAAAACAACCATATAAGATTAAAATCGTAAAATAAATTAATATTATTATTCTTGTTGTCAATATTTAATTTTAATTATAAACGATGTCAATTCCATATCTTTTATTGTTCCAGCACCGCTTCATCGTCATCGCAAGACAGCGACATTTCGTGGTCGCCGTCATTAATTATACGAAGCTCATTGTCCCTCAAGCTTTCAAGTCCATTGTGACAATATTTGGGTCGTGCTTTCAAACCCAACAAAGCTGGAACATAGACGGATCATCTCAGATGCTTGAATATAGAACAAATTAAAAGCTCTGAGAAAAATGCTGTTTGAAATAGTTTCATTGAATTATCAATCGTAGTTAAACAGATATTTTGACTACTTCTGTGGCGCGTCTGCAATGCAGAAGGTTGCAGTTTTGATTACCGCAGGGTGCTGGTATTAAAACTTTAAAATAAATATTTGTTTCTGGTCTGGCTGTCTCTTTAATGTTAGTATTTACAAAAGAAAAAATAATTTAATTATTATGTCCGTTGTCTAGTCACCGTAACACAAGCTTAGTAGCTTACCTCAGAGCTAGATGGCGCTGTGTCTTGTTGACAGAACGTATATGTCAACAACAATGTCAACTGTATTGGCGGAGATTATTCGCCAATACAGGACACTCCAAAAGAACATGCGCGGCCGTCTTTTCTATCTCCACGCAGGCTCTGCACAGCGGGCTGTCTGTTAACTCTAAGGTGTGTAGACGCTTGATAAAGGCTCCATGACCTATAATAGCATTAGTAATTATTAACACACGATTAAGTTTAGTAAGCGTTTAGTAAATTATCTATTTAATTCTGGAATTACTATATAGTTGTTTATTTTATCTGGCTAGTTTTTCAAACGTAGCTCCTTGGTCAAATAATCACAAAATCAGCCTACGTTATAAATAAATACAAATTAAATTCGAATAAACAAAACAACGTCTATTAAATTAATTTACTCAATATCATCCAGTGTGTTGCCTCTAATGAACTGTAGCTGGTCTCGCATTAATTGTCAAACGTGCTTCGACTAACAACATGACCAATATAATTAGACACCTCAGTTCTCTTCATTTACTCCCATTATTGTTCTCAATTGCGAATAACCAAGGGATTGGAGGGGTTAAGATTGGCTGGAGAAATGGTCATAATGTTCGTTTATGATCGCAATTGTGCATCGAAACTCTTGTAGGGATAACAGATACAAGTAATGATTAGGGTTATTATAATTAATACCTAGGAATTAGTTGTCGGTTATCGGACATAATTAACTGTATCGTAATGAAGATAATACTTGTATAACTATAGTCGTACTTATTTATTGTACGTATTAATAATTGAATTCTGCTTATAAAGAACTACTTAAGTGAATTACATATCCCCTCATGACATCCCCCTCTACATAACATCTGATAAAAGTCTCGCTCTCGTCTTGGCTATATTTTGCATGGAAATAAAAAAAACATGCAAAATGTAGCCAAGACGACGACGATGATAATAAAACATTTTCATGCAAAATGTAGCCAAGACAACGACAATGAAAATAAAACATTTTCATGCAAAATGTAGCCAAGACGAAAGCAAGACTTTTATCAGATGTCATGTAGAGCCAAGCTTACAACTCTACAAGCCCCAACTCCACAAGCACAAACTCAACATCTTAGCCAAAGTATGTGGCTAGCCGTTTCGCTACCTTGCATGGGTTTTTAGTTAAACAATAGTTCTATACGGCCTAGCCACATATTTTGACTAAGATGATCACCTCGTATCGCAAATGAACAGATAACTGAACTAAGCTATTGATGTAGTTTAAGAAGTAGCACGTCCACTTGGAAGACCACAGTAGAACGAGTCAAGACTCGTTGCACCTAGTAGCTGCGCTGGCCTACGTATAGGACATGGTCAAGTCCACTTGACGATACAACGTGGGTGGGTTTCGGCTTGTCAGCCGAAAGCCTCTCAGTGCTTATGTTATTCTTTCAAACTTATCTAGGTATTACCATAACAATAAGTAATTAATTTTAGCCAATAAAGACGAAGAATAGACCACCCCGGTGTTTTAATTTGCAAACGGTAATGTGCGATAAGAACTCGTCTATGAATAATTTACGATTAGGTAGAAGGTACTTTATAGGACCCATAAAATAGGATAGTTGTTAAACGTTGGATTGTACTTCATTGTGGTTATTTATACCTTATTAATTTTGTTAAGCTTGCATGTAGTTGGCTTTAGCTAACTGAGGCTTGGTTCGACCAAACTAGAATAAGCGATGTATAACAGTTCTCCGCATAAATGGTCATTTTTTCTTTTGAACAGCTCGAGAGTCTTTCGAACAAAAGACGATTTATGCGGAGAACTGCTAATCGTTGCTTATTTAAATTTGGTCGAATCAAGCCTGAATTATTATGGTTTGAATTAGTTTCTTGAATGTTGGTAGATAGGTAAGTAAGATAAGAGAGATAAAATAAAGAATACTTGCCATTTAACTTAATAGAATAGAGGGTTTCTATAGGTATACTTACAATCAGTTGTACCATAAAACAATGTATTTATTAAATATAAATATATAAATAAATTAATTATATGAACAACATAATATTGGTAGAGCCATATAGCCATGGAAAGCTACTAAGATTGTGTTACGGTCACATATATTACTTATATTAATTTTGTTTTGCAAATACATACATTATTTATTATACATAGAGAGACACCCAAACTAGACATAAGCATTAAGCCTGGCCGCCTGGCCTGGCCGGAGGACTGAACAGATTTTTCTGTTTAAGCAGTAAGACCCGTAAATCGATAACTATCAACCATCCACAAAACCTGGCATTAAACCAACAAGAACTTTCAAGACCCACCTCTCTTTCCCTATGATATTCCTATCACAACTTCAAATCAGGCACGCAAACTCTGTGCCAGCATTTCGACCGAGATATAAAGGTAAACATAAAATTGCCCTGTTAACTGCCTTTTATGGCATAAATTATTGACATTTAACAGAGCTTTTAATAGTCACTTATTTCAACGAAACCTATGGTATAAAGTTAGTATTAGGCATAGGCTCTTTAATGTGAATATTGGACTAAATAAGTGGGCAAATTGTTAGACATGTCTACTACATTGTGACATTGTGAATAATGTTTGTTACAAACTAATTTATTTCACAAAGCCCAATGCTGTAGACCTCTGTCTAGTTGACGACTCTGATTTCAGAGGTCAAGCTATTTTTCAGGTCACTGAGCCAGCAAAATTGTATAGGTACAGTTTCGGTACCTATCCCTTAATTTAGGTATTTAAATACCCAAGTAGTAAAACAAAAAACTCTTTTTCGATCCCATACCACCATTGAGAAAAAGGGTTAAAAAAAATGGAAAGAGTTTTAAAACCTTCTTTATTACTACCTTTTTCCTACCTTGGCTTGTAGCCTTCAAGTAACGAGGGAACACTGAACAGCAGTTTTAGTCTATAAAACTTGAACATCACTTCATTAGTCATATTCGTCTTCACTCACACTCTGCTCACGACTCGAAACGACCTTGGTTTCTCCCTCTATCTCTAGCTTTGGTTAAGCTCGCCGCAAGCCCTAGCGCGCATTTGATTTATCTATGTTTATAGAACTTCAATTTGAAAACACACCGCGGAATCCGCTGTGAGATGGCCGTGAGTTCTATAAAGAATCGAAACTCCTGGTAAGCGTGCTTCACCTTAGATCACTACCACTTACTTTCTAGATAGACAAGTGATTAAAACCTGTCTAGAAGTTATAGCTTATTGTTATTCCCCTATTTTTTTCAAACGCCATAGTTTTGGAGTTTCAACTACTAACACAAGACGAGCATAGCCAGTATTTATTTAACAATGGAATTGATAGTTTTCTGCCAAACCGTAACAAAACAGTGTCCGGTACATTAAAGCTTATAATGAAAACGTGTTAAATTTAAAGCAAAAAGATTTTTATCACTATCTCAACGTGTAAAATCCTTATCGCATATTCTGAATATGCTATTATCCTAAAGACTTACCCAAACTCCTCAAAACAAGCGATTGAGCAACGAACAATGAATGACAGACGTAACAATTCGGACAAAATTGTTTTCGGAGGATTAAAAGACGTCCTCTATAATGCGGACCACAATGGTTTCTATCCACTGTTTATATAAATACTCTGTCAACCGCAAAGATATTCTCACAATACAGTTCCACAATGCGTCTTTTAACGAAAAATCTTATTTCTCAACACGAACAGGAATTGTCGCATTTCAACAAATAAGTCATTAATTCTCGTCCCAGGTTTAATTTGTACACGAATTTTTCAGAACGTATTACAAAATGTACAAATTTCTTCCTGAAACGGCCACCATGATCTATATGAATATATATATTTTTTTAAAGTTATTTAATAAAAACATTTAATACAATATTTAATTTTTATAACAGTTTGTTGGCAAATATAAGTAATTATAAAGGTATAAGGTAATAAGATAAGGTATCGAGTAGCTCAGTAGTCTAGTTGCGCCAGTTGATCTTGTATTCATTGGAGTTAAGCAACGCCTGGCGTGGTCAGTCCAGGTTGGTGACCGATAATGTGTGGCAAAAACATTTTCTCCAGCGTCCTCGTACTTAGGTAGGCACGTTAGACCGTTGCGTTGGTCCCGGTTGTTATGAACTCTGGTAGCAGTAGTTAGATCAAGTTAAAACCCTTAGAGCAATCTGAAAACTAACACTGTGTGGGTCACACAACTGTACGAAAAGAAGCAGAAGAAAATTGATAAATATCACTTGAGGAACTCATTGGCCTAGCTGTACCTGCCGATCTTAAACGGTCGTGTTGGTTAAGCAACGCTTGGCTCGATCATTACTTGGATGGGTGACCAATAATTTGTGTGGCAAAAAAACATTTTCTCGAGCTCCTCCGTGCTTCGGAAGGCACATTAAGCAGTTGGTCCCGGTCGTTATGTCGGATAGCAGTCGTTAGGTCAAGTCCTAGGGCGATCTGAAAACTCTAACACTAGGTGAGCCACACTACTACACGAAAAGAAAGAAGACTTGAGAAGCAACTTTCATAGTCGTAACGTCTAGCGTATTCGTCCGTGTTCCTATATGAAGGCCGGTACTGACTGAATCATGATTCACAAAAGGCAATTAAGGCAATGTCGTAAGTCCCTCTAATCCTTTATATCAAAAGCATTTAGTTAGATAATCAAGCCGCACTAGCCCAGTACGCGCGATGTCGTGATGTTTTGCTTCATGGAATTTTCTAACGCTCTCTAAGTTTGGGGTCATTATCGTGATTTTGATCAGTGACGCATCTATGGGCACCACACACGATGTCTTGTCCTTGGTAAGGATTAATTTATCTAACATCTCGGCTCTCAGGTGATAGTTCATTGTGTCGGACTATAGTTTTATGTTTCTGCCTACATATTTGTCTCAACCCTCATGATTCTTGTAATTAATAAAAAAGCAGATGTCATTGAATCTTTCGTCCCTTATAAAAACAGCCCTTAAGGCGTTCGGTGGGTTACCTCAATGTGCCATTATAGTCCCCTAAACCCTTTCAATATCACATAAAAAAGTATTACTTTTATAGGTGCTTTGAAAGTTTTATTATGTAAGATATTCGCCATATGTTTTTAACCTCAGATGACGTCGACATCTAAGATAGCATCGTCGTTTCGACAGATTGAAAACAGCCGCCGATGCGCCTTGCAAAATTATAATAGCGAGTCAAAACACGTGCTCAGAGATTCACGATAAAGTTGATAATTCACTTAAAAACATTTTCAACCTCAAAAGTGAGTTTATCGGCTTTCAATCTGGAATCTGTTCGGTACATATTTGAGTCTTTGTGGCTCTTATCGTTAGGATTAATCGCAGTTTGAAAAGCCTTGGGTCCCGGCCTCGGTTTTTTTTTGGATTTAGGTAAACTTTCGTAAGGCTTTGCTCCATGTGTTTACTTAAGCTCAGGTACCGATTTCTATAATTGTAAATCATGTACATAACATGGTAATATGTTTTAAGTAAAATCTATATTACCTATATGAAATGCTTGGTTTAGAGTGACTGACTGATCGATCAACACACAGCCTAAACCGCTGATGGTAGACAGATGAAATTTAAAAAAATGTGTTCTCTATATTATGATGGACGCATCCGATAAGAGAGGGATTTTTAAATTCTCACGGGATCGGGATTATTTAAAATTTAAAACAATAAAACACTCGAAGGGATACTTTTCAATATACCTAACATGTCTTAAAAACTCATGCCGATGCTTAAAATCTCAGTTTGAATGTTTAATAACGCACTCCGCTGAGGAGAAACCACAAGCTATTTAATAGGGTTTCTTTTTTTCTATGATCATGCTCACAAATGTCAGGAATGTGTTCCAAACATTGGAATGCGTAATTTGAACAAGAAGAGTAAGAAAGGACTCTAATAGTAGGTTTTATTAGTAGCGGCGAAAGACTAGTAAGTATTCTTGGCGGGTTTGCGGCAGGCTGGGTTAAAATTACCAGAGGAGTTCTCTAGTTTGAAATCAAACTCATTTTTCGGTTTTAATCGCGAGGTGTTCATTACTTTTAGCATTGGTTTAACGCCTCCTACACTCAACGTTTCGAGACCTTTACGAGTCTCTTTATCAGGATTGACTGACTGATCCTTGAGTTTGCTAACACGTTTGTTAATTTATAAACATTTTTGATGTTATTTTGTCAAAGTTATGTCTAACTCTAGATTTAGAAATACAGGTTATATAAGGCTCTGAAAATAAAAATGTATGAGATTAAAAAGCTTAAACCAACCTATGATATTGCTATACCTTATAAGTTCTTTGTTCAAGACTTTTAACGATGTAAAGAGCAGCATATCCGGCGCAAATGTCTCACAGCCTCACAAAACTGGGCGTGTTTTATTTATAGTCTGTTTTGATCATTGCACAATTGAGCAAAAAAATTCCTTTGTGGTCCCGGGACACAAGAATAATAGTCCTTATTTTGTGCACCGTTTTTATGCAATCAAACAAAAATATGTGGTGGAATCAATGTCATACGTACAGGGCCTAAATAAGGCATTATACTTTTTAGACATTAGTTTTTTTTTTCTATTTAGGCATTTTGCCACAAAGGTAAAAAGTTTTTTTAGATGACCACGAGGGGTAACTAAGCGGCTTTGAAATCATTTGACGTACTAATAGTTACAGAAAAATAACATTAACGGAGTAGGTAGTACGTTTTATGTGAGACAAGGATACAATATTCTACTAATATAAAAACAATCAAAGGACGAGACCCACCAGTAGAGTTAATAAGACTGCCATTATTAGGTAATATTTTGTGTTGAAAAATGAACTTTAATGCCCTGTTAGAACTATACTGGGTTCAAACATCAGCCCATCTTTCTTGAAACTTCTGTTTTTGATAATATCGAAAATCTAAAAATTCTACATTAAAACACTTCATGCTTTTAATGCCTATCAAATTAATATGGGAACAGATCTGGAGAAGGCAATATTTTTTAACAATGACGCATTCAATTTAATCCTAAACCCAAATATTTCAAATAACAAATACCTTTCATTTCCATTAGACACAAAACTACCCTCGAGCGTTACCTGCAAAATTTAAGTTTGTAATATCGATAGCGGTTGGAGCCAACAGGGTCCCAATAATCGCCTTCGTTCTATCGTATTAATAGAGTGGGCCCTTGCTTCGAGTAATAATGGCTATTTGCTATGCTATTGTCGAAGTGGGTTCTGAATGGAGAGCTGGAGGTAGGCGCGTTATTATTCTGTCAGCCAAATAGATTTGGGGACGATAGTGATGTCAGTAGTGCTGATATAAAATGTCGATATGTAATCGATAAATTTGATCGTTAAAATGTTTTACTTTTCAGAATTTTATATTTTATTAACTAAATTATTAAAAATTATCTTCCATTCCATAGTCAATGGCGAATTTCTTAAAAGTTGTGTTAATCGTTAATTTATTATATTGTAGGTACAAAGTTTAAATTGTTGTTTTTTGTCATAATTAATGATTATTTATTACGGTTGGTTTCATAAGTCTTAAATTAACTTCGAATAGACGTTACTTACTTTAAACAAGAAGTACTCCTACTAAACAAGAAGTAAAATGTAAAAGAAGACTTATGTCTTTGTATTGTATAAAACGTGTGATTGATATTTTCGACTAATATCAGCACTAACCTGTTCCTTTTTGGCAATTTACTACTTTTAGTAGGTGGTGAATTTTTACTATTATTCGTAGTCTTGTGATAATCACGGACCTTTGGAAAATATCATAAGCACCACGTAAATGTTAAATACTAACTAGATAGGTACTAAATTAAATAGCCATCCAAATTTGGGTTGCGTTTGAGTATTCGGCCGTAGGAATAATTATTATAGTATGAATTCTAAAAGTTTATCGAAAATCTGCAAATTCGAACATCACTAAACTCCCATATTATGATTCCCACAATTTTTTGCGCAAAAACTCTGCCCACTGGGATTACCAAACAATGACATGCGCACACGCAGGCCACACATCATCTCGTAACGAGAAAACTTTTGTCGACATGTTTAATGGGATTCCGCAATTTATTGTAAAATTCATTTAAAAAGTAAGCTGGTATCAATTTTATACGCCCATTTTAGTTATAGCGAGCAGTGAATGCAGACGCGTTTTTTTTTAAACTCTTTTAATGTTATGCAAATACTTTTATTAACTATCTGTTCTAGATATTTCGAGGGGTAATTTGTATTTCATTGTTCATTTTATGAATAAAAATAGTTTTTTTGATGTTAGAATCAAAATTAACCCCCTCAAATATGGTTAGACTGACTTTAGTTAGCCATTCTCATAACTGAAAAAAATTGAATTGCCGAAAATTATATTTCCGAATAGTAGGTACACGATAAGTTTATTAATTAATACCGGCTCAAATATAGTATGGCTCGTTCTTATAGTATTCAATATCTATTGAAACTTACGTATTACCAGTATTACTTGAATAAACTGCTGAATTGTTCAGAGAGCACGTATGGAATGAAAATAAATAACTCTTTGTTTAAATGACACGGTGATCTGTTTTTCTGCTTCCAGTGTGTACAATACGATATTTTTCTACGTAGATTTTAATTTTGTTACGTAAATATTTTTATTACTCATTTTTTTCATATTGGATAGGATTTAATAGATTAATAACCTACCTGGATACCGTATATTGAATTTTCTTTGTGTAGTACCCATAGTACAAGCCTAGTGCTTAGTTTGAGGCTAGATTGCGTTGTTTGTAACGTCGTCGTGCAATAGTTATTTTTATAATACTTATTTCTTTTCCTAACTAGCCGTTTTACTAGCCTAAGTCCCGATCCCGTGGGGATTTCCAAAAATCCTTTCTTATCGAATGCTAATTGGTTGGTATCTCTGATAGCAGTCGTTAGGTCAAGTAAGAGGTCTTAGGGCGACCTGAAAACTCTAACACTAGGTGACTATACGAAAAAAAGAAGAAGATCGAATGCTTACATCACATGAGAACATTCTCCATATTTCAACTCGCTATCAAATTTCAGACCACCCCGCTACCTACCTAA
This sequence comes from Idaea biselata, assembly GCA_958496205.1. Taxonomy (NCBI): domain Eukaryota; kingdom Metazoa; phylum Arthropoda; class Insecta; order Lepidoptera; family Geometridae; genus Idaea; species Idaea biselata. Next base: position 26,340,731 of record OY292400.1, on the reverse strand, counting down.
CCTACCTTTGTTCTCATTTAAACAAATAGGTACACTACTTAGGTACACTTAGGTACCTATATAATAATCAGAAAAGTTTTTTATTCAACCAAAAGGTTCCCTTTTTCCAATTGGGAAGGTTTCCGTTTCGCAAAAATCGCCCAAAGGTGAATTTAGGCTTTCGCGGAATGGTTTTGCTACGCGCACTTAGATGGCGTTATTACAAATTATATGAAACGTGCAGAAAGGAGAATTCCAGTAGCGGAAAACAAGCCTGTATTATATAAAATACTATGCGATATTTTAAAAAGGTGTTGTATATTTTATTTATTTACCGATAATAAGTAAAGTAGAACGTCCACCGCTGACTTAACTAAGCTTAGCTTAGCTTTTGAACAGTCGAGCCTGTTTTTCATACATGTGCGTCCACTACAAACCATGCAAACTATGCTGTATCACAATATGTATGAAAAACTCAATATGAAATCATTTTTTTTATTATTTGTAACACCTTTGCAGTTTATAAGCCTGTTTTTTTTAAAAGGATATACTTATACTTCTTTTTAAAAAATCTCTTTCAATAATTTTAGTACCCGGCGGGATCCGAACTCGCGACTACTGGTACTCCGTGTTCAAATGTGAAAATTTTTGAAAGCAGGTTTTCAAAAAGCAGTATTTCCTAAGTTTTGTATAAAACACTAAGCAATAATGTTAACAAGAATATCTTTAAATATAGTTTCAGGGTTTCGTCACCACAAATGACGGCATCTTGACAACTCTGCTATTCGATTTTATCAAAAACAAAAAAACATCATACCTTTAAGAAAGACAACAATTTAATTTAATTAAAAAAACCACGACCTCGTAAAAAGGAAAGTTCACGTAAAAGATACCGACCGTAAATGTATTTCGTCTAACAAAATTTTAGCCGAAATCTGATAAAACTCCTCGATCCATTCCGAGAGAAGTTTCCTTTTATCTCACCACGAAAGAACCGAAACCACCCGAAACGTCTATTTGTATAGGTTTATCTCCAAACTTTGACTAATTCTATTTTATATTCAATCTTTCAAGGCACTGCAGGATGACGATAAGACGTCCTTCGTTTTCAATTTTCATAATGAGTGTCGCATTATATAAATTAGGATACCTTTTTTGTATTTCTGAAAGCAGAGTACAGTCAGGTAAGATCGGATTATGGGAGAAGACCGTTTGACTGAAATATCTTTCCAAATAGATGACATTGCAACTGTCGGGTGCCACAGATCGGTACGGGGTGAATTGCTCTTACGAACACCGTGCTCCTAACATTAAAAAAATCACCTATTATGAGAGATATTTGAGTCATACGGTCTTACCCCGTATCCGATCTTTCTCTACGTCTCCAGGGTTTACTCGATTCCCTACTAACATTGAAATGAAAGAAGCTTTCGTTATACTTAACATGAACTATAAATAATTTACATACAAATCGGTCAAACAATTTGACAATCTTTTACATTAATGCAGGTACATATACCCTTATTATAATTTGCTTGTCTCGTCTTTGCAATGACGTCAACTTAACTGAAAATGTGTTTTGATATATAAAGTAAAATTACAATTTATATTTAAATTATAAATTTATTACCATGAGAAACAATACATTTTTTGTAGGTTATTTAATTGTTCTAGAGATTATAACAAATTAGGAAACTTTATTAAATAACTACATTTTTTCTAATGTGTAATAAAACAATGTTTTCATTATGCACGTAAATAAAATATGTTAGTGTGTCTATTGAAATTAAAAGTTAGGATTCCTTAAGACACCGCGCTAGTGGCACACTATTAAAAAGTAGGTAGTCCTAAGAAATGATAGCACGGTAGTTGCGTACCACGCAGATTGGTCAGCCATATCTGAGGATCGGGATACGTGGAGGGAAATACTTTTTCAAAAAACACCTAACACTTTCCTTTTTATTACAATTATCTGTTTTTGTTTTTTTGGTATAGCAAGTAAGCATTTGTCTACCTATCTGAGAAATAAGCCAAAGGCATTACCTTAGAAATAATTATTGCAACTGTGACAAGATTTAAACTAGTGCTTTCTGATTGCTGGACAAGTGTATTTAAAACATGGTTCACGTTTTTTTTTTCTTAAAAATATTTCGTATTATCTAGTGCTTACTTTCTCACTTAAAATTAATGAAAAAAAATATTTCCATTTTTTTTTTGATATCATACGGAACCCTCTTTAATAATAGATCCACCCTTGAGTGCTTTTCAAACTGCTAGGCATGATAGATATAAGACGTAACAATTGTTTGCGATAATGTTAGTCGACAGGAGTGTTTGCTATATCAGATACAATGAAATCGTTAATTATTTACATTGGCCTTTTTATTTACAGTGTTTTGGGTAAGTAATCTGTAATTTAGTAACCTGAGTTATTTTAAAGAACTTTGTAATGTTCATTATGGTTGTAACTTAGGTCGTTAAGTAGAAACTAAACAATAAATATAATTTATTGATAATAAAATACTTTGTACTTAGAGCTTATTTACTTTACTATATGATTATTGCCGATGTCCACCACTGGTTTTGCCACCACAGGTGGGCAGCGGTTTGTAATATTTTTTCTAGCTACCACTGATGAACAGCCCCAGGAATTCTTTAATATTCCCTATGGTAACCACTGGGGGTAAATTGACCCAACAAGAAAATATTTTCTTAAAACACTTATTTTTTATGTCACCTCACCTCCTCTCTGAATGACCTTTGCATTTGACCATTTGGGAAAGTAGACATAAATCTAAGGGTTTTTTTACTAGAAATTTAGGAAAACTACAATAGAAAGTTCCTGTATCTCTTGACATTTGTTTGAGTATATTTATATTAAAACTAGCAGCTCCCCGCGGTTTCACCCGCATAAGTCCCGATCTCGTGGGAATATAGGGATAAAAAATAGCTTATAGCCTTCCTCAATAAATGGACTATCTAACACCGAAATAATTTTTCAAATCGGACCAGTGGTTCCTGAGATAAGCGCGTTCAAACAAACAAACAAAAAAACAAACAAACTCTTCCGCTTTATAATAGTAATAATAGATAATAATCCAATTTAATATTTTTCAATTACAATTTCCAGGTAGCCCAGCACCGTGCCACATAGAAGACGAATCCTGCACCACTGATGCCTTCCAGACAATTTACACCGACGTAGTGGCCGGCGTTCCCTCATTAGGAATAGAGACATCAGATCCATTGGTAGAACCCCGAGTAGCAGTTGAATTACCAAAGCTAAAGTATACGTTTATTGATGGCCACCTCACTGGTTTGAAGAACTGTAATGTTGAGTATGCGAGGTAAGAACGTTATCATATCATACTTTTTTAGGGTTCCTTAGCCATATGGCAAAAAACGGAACCCTTATAGATTCATCATGCCTGTCTGTCTGTCTGTCTGTTTTTCATTATGATGTAGGGCGAATCCGCAATGAAACGGTTTCTTAAGTTTTTGATCGAAAATATTTTACGTTTTTGGATGTTGGCACCTTTGACAACCATAGACGGGGGTTTATGGTCACATGCCCCTGTGGGCCATAGACCTGTGTCTATGGTCAATAATGGTGCCAACACCCAAAAAACATTAAATATTTTCGATAGTGTCCGTTTCATTGCGGATTCCCCCTAACTGACTGGTTACCTAATAACAGCTACAATCTAGCCTTGAGGCTAATAAGTAATTTATATATACTGCGTCCCGCGGTTTCACCCGCGTAAGTCCCGATTCCGTGGGAATATCGGGATCAAACGAATATGTTACTCATCACGTCGGCTACCGGGACGAAAAGTATCATCTGTGTTAATCCAGAACTCTAGCTGTCTACGATCCCAGTTTTAACGCAATCGGTTAAGAAGATTTCGCGTAAACATGTTCACACACAAACTTTAATTTTATAATATTAGTAGTTAAATAATTGTTTGCCTTACATAGAGGTGTAAGATTTTTTTTTAATAACAACCTTAGAACCAAAACAAAAACCTAGAAAATTAACAAAATTATATAGGTAGGTACCTATATATCACTAGGTACTTTTTTAAAAGGATGCTGAATGCATTTGCATTTGCATTTACTGAATTAATAAATTTGTAATATTATCCGGTCTAGTGATTTGTTCACAAAAGAGCTATAGAAATCGTCTCAATTTGAAACGCGGATCTGATTTAGATTTTATATTTTAAAGTGGGGGGCGGATCGTCTTACATAAATTTTTAACTCATCGGAGGTCCGAAAATGTTCACATATCATTTAAAACCATAATGATTATTTTTCATAAAAAATTTAAAAACTAAATATTTAAATATACAGGTAGAACAAAAGTTGTTCGCCTAAACCTCTAGAACAACCCCCTTTCGGCTTAATACCCCCTCCTCGGAGCACCGTGTATAATCATTGAAATTCATAATATCACAATTCATACACATGAAGTGTATGAATAGTGATATTATGAATTTCAATTTACTTATATTTGTTTTAATATATTTGTTTATCATACTGATTAAAACTCATAATCATTCCAATAAATAACTTTGATATTCATAAATGTGGAGGACACCGACTAGGATAGGTTAGGTTATTGTGAGAACATGATTACACGTAGTGCTTTGGCCAGGGAGCGCAGCGAGCGTTCCGCGGCAGCGGTCGCCAAAGCGCCTAATTACTATAAATAAATAAAACGATATCTTAATCATAAGTGTTTTTATTCATCATCATCCGAGCGTTGTTCCCGGTTGCATCCCTCTCGAGAGCCCGGGGTCCGCTTTCCTACTTTTACGTCTCCACTTCGCACGATCTTCGGCATCCCGTGTAGTGAGGCCATTTGCACGCATATCCGATCTTACAACGTCAAGCCAGCACTTCTTGGGTCTTCCCAATCTGCCGCGGCCGGGCGGAGGCGCCATAGCAAGACATTTGTTTCCCACGTAACTGGCCGGTTTCCGTAGAACGTGGCCGTACCACCGTAAGCGGCATTCTTGCAGTTTGTCCGCAATGTCTCGGACATGAAGGCTGCCCCTGATGCGGGAGTTTCTGACGCGGTCTTTTCGCGTCACTCCACACATCCAGCGCAGCATCTTCATCTCCGTGACACGCAGCTCCTGCTTATGTCGCTCAAGCAATGGCCACGCCTCACTACCATACAAAAGGACAGGTCTAATGATCGTTTTATAGACCTGTCCCTTCAGTTTAACCGGCATTTTCGGGTCACAAATGACACCAGTTACCTCTCGCCACTTGGCCCAAGCTGCCGAAATGCGGGACTTGACGTCACAATCGATGTCGCCGGACTCGTGAAGCACAGATCCCAAGTACTTAAACTGGTCTGTCCGCTCGACCATGTGACCGTCAACGCAGACAGGTGTGGGATCTGTGGTATTGCTAGCCAAGTATTCGGTCTTCGCTACGTTGAGTTGCAAACCGCCGCTCTCTAGTGACTCTTTCCAAGCATTTACACGCCTTCCAAGCCGTCCCTTATCCGAGTCCGCTAGCGCAATATCATCAGCATACATGAGCATCCACGGGGGCTGCTCGTGTGCATCTCGGATGACTACGGACAGTGCGTCCAGTATTACGCTAAACAGAAACGGACTTAGGACGGATCCTTGGTGGACTCCGACTGTAATGGGAAAAGATTTAGTGTCACCAACAGCAGTTCGCACCACTGAATCGGAATTTCGGTACATGTCCCGGATGGTTTCAATATAAGTTTCAGGCACCCCTTTGGACCGCAGCGCCCACCAGATCATCACGCGAGGAACACAGTCGAAGGCCTTCTGCAAGTCCAGGAACAGAAAATGCAGAGGCGTATTCTTCGTTCTGTATTTCTCCATAACGATCCTTAGGGCGAAAACAGGGTCCATGGTACCATGACCGGGGCGGAAACCATACTGGCCCTCCGAGACAGTGCACTCCTGCCGGATCCGAGAGTCAACTATACGCTCGTAGAGCTTCATGGTGTGGGACATGACCTTTATACCACGATAACTTCCACACTCCTGCACAGATCCCTTGCCCTTGAACACTGGAGTGATAACACTCAGTCTCCATTGGGCGGGGATTCTGCCGGTCTCGAGTATGCGGTTAAAAAGGTTGGTTAAGATGCCCACACCACGAGAACCCATAGCCTTCCATACTTCGATGGGGACTCCATCGGCGCCGACAGCTTTCCGATTCTTCATGCAGCGAAGAGCCTTGCGCACCTCCTCAGGCGTAATCAGTGGCACAAGTCCTAGATTCGGAGGGAGTTCCGGTGGCTGCACCTCTTTATACTGCTTATTGAGCAGTTCGTGGAAATAAGAGCGCCACCTCTCCCTCACCGCGAGGTCCTCGCATAGCAGGTTACCATTAGGATCTTTTACACAGCGGCACTTGGATATATCCTGTGCCGCTTTGATCCTAGAACGTGCCAACTTATAAATAAGCTTCTGCCCCTCAGCCGTTTCCAACTTATCGTACAGTGGCTGTAAGTGGTCCCGTCTGGCTCTGGCTACTGCTCTCTTTGTGGCACGTTTGGCAGACCTGTACGCGTCGCGATCTTCAGGAGAGTTGGACGCTTGCCACTTTTTAAAGAGGGCTTTCTTCACCCTAGTCTCCCTCTGGACTGTGTCGTTCCACCACCAAGTTTCCTTGTCACACTTGCGTCCTCCCTTAGACATACCGAGGACCGACCGCGCCGAATCAGCGATAGACACCTGAATCCGGTCCCAGTGTTCCTGCACCGATTCGCCTTCAGCATTGGCACATTTGTCGCCGATTGCTGAGGCGAGCATCTGGGACTTGACTTCATCAAGCCTCCACCATCTGATTCGGCGCTGACATGGTTCCGGTCGTTTGTCTTTGGTCTTTACACAGAGATCCATGACAAGGATACGGTGTTGGGCAGTGAGACTCTCACCGGGTATGACTTTGCAGTTGGCCACGTTGCCGATGTGGTGTCTCCTAGTGATTAGAAAATCGATTTGGGTAGCGCGCCCCCCGCTCCTGTAGGTGATCAAGTGGTCGGGCTTCTTTTTGAAATAAGTGTTCACGAGTGCCAGGTCGGCAGTGGCACACGTACGCAGAATTTCTTCCCCTTCCGCATTCCGACTGCCATACCCGAAGCCTCCATGAACACGTTCAAATTCCACCCCCATCTCACCCACATGACCGTTCAGGTCACCACCCAAAACGATTCCCTGCGACAACGGGATTGCCCCAAGTACCTCGCCGAGTTTATCCCAAAACGACCTCTTATCAGCGTCGCTACAACCGACCTGTGGCGCGTAAGCACTTACTAGGTGAGTAGGAACCCCCCCAATAAGCACCTTCACGCACATAAGTCGGTCGCTAAAGCGATTCACCTCCAAGATATCGTCATGCAACCCCTCAGCGAGCACCACAGCCACCCCGTTCTCTCCACCAGGTGCACCCGTGTAGATCAGCTTGTAGCCATTCCCAATGAGCCGGGATCTGCTGCCTTTCCATCGAGTCTCCTGCAGGAACGCCACGGCCACCTTCCGCCTGGAAAGTACGTCGGCTAGCTCCCTCGCGCGTCCGGTTAGCGTGCCAATGTTCCACGTTGCGAAGCGGAGTTTCGGGGCTCGCGTCTTTAACCGTGCCCGCCCGTGGCACGGTAGCCCTAGTCCACTTGCCACAGGAGTCGGGCGAAACTCCTGCGCGCCGTTATGCGGCGGCGCCCTATCCCTGTGGCCATAAACTCTTTTACTACTTTCCATAAAGATTTGGCAAATTTCGACTTTCACGGGAGCGACTGCCGTCTGACCTCCCAACCCCGAAGGGAAAGTCTGCGCCAGAGCCTCGTCCGTTTTTCAGCAGGTGCACCGGCTAGCAGGTGAGGTTGGCTTGGGCCCAACGATCTTAGTGGGCCCCATACACACCCATTTTTATTACAATGTTATTAATTAAAGAGTAATTTCTAAAAAGAAATATAATAATAGGATACAAAATACATTACATTATGAGTATGAGTTAACTCCTTTTCAAAAAGAAGATCGTTATTAATACAAAAATTATAGATAGATAGATAGAAATCTTTATTTGCACAACATAAATAGAAAAAAAAACACATATAGAAAAGTAAATACTAAACAAGCTTAAAAATAAGTTGCACAAATGGGCGGCCTTATCGCTGAAAGCGATTTCTTCCAGGCAACCTTTGGATGGAGTAGAACTGTAACAGCTTGAGTGGTAGGCAGTGCACCTAGAGATTACCTCATATCTTAGTTTTAAGATAAGTGGTAAAAATATCATAAATAATACATATACATATATATACATATACATACACATATACATACTTATATATAATAAAATTATAATAAATGTCTGTTATATAGTAAGCTAATCTGAACAACGACATTATGAGTTGAAATATGTTTTTAGTAACAATGTTATTAACTAAAGCAATTCATTAAAAGTTATGAAGAAAAAAAATCTGAAAAAAAAATGACTTTAAACTGTTCTTGGTAGTAACAGTATTAATAAAAAAAATATGATAATAAACTATTATGAGCTCCGATGGTAGTAATAAAAATGTCTGAATAAAAAAAGTATGAAAAATGATTATTATGAACACAAATCGGTAGTAAGACAAAGAATAGGACTTAAAATTTAATGTGAGCCAATATGGACCCTTAAAAGTGTTTACCTGCACTAAGGACATTAATCCTAATATCTATCTCAATCGTCATAACCGACAAGGTGGGCTCCTGTGGCAAAACGGATGACCCAGTGAAACGATATACCACTATGTTCAAATCCTGCCGAGAACATGTAAAGGTCTCTCTCTGCATACGTAACGTTTCCCGGACGTGTCAATTTCTACATACAAAAATCCCATCGGGGCGACGATGGAGGGGATGGCACGGGATTTTTGTATGTAGAAATTGACACGTCCCGTCCGGGAAACGTTGCGTATGCAGAGACCTTAACATGCCACAAAAGTTTTTTGAAAATAAATTAAAACATTATTTTATTATGCATTACAGATTTACAAACAAGGAATCTAAATTTGAGTTCAAACTATACTGCCCTCTTGTGAGTTTATCAGCAGATTACGAAGTCCAAGGAGAGATTTTGTTGTTGAAACTCAATGGTAAAGGCAAATGTTCAGTTACATCAGGTTCGTTAAATTTTTTTTATACAAAAATAGCGAATACCTTTCGACTATGGCACTGCGCAAACGTCCTGTGATCGTTCTGTCTGAGTGTGCCGAGTTTTTGTTCAAACCATCATTCAAACTGTATACACGTGGATATGTGGTAGGTGGCTTCTCTGCCGGCGAGGTTGTCGTTAGCTCCTCTTCCGAGGAACGAGTGGTGCGCGGCTTTATTGCTCCGGTACCAGTCTGGACAAGCGAGACCACAAAATTTAAAAAAAAAGCTCAGTCGACTAGAGTGCCATCTGCTCACAGCTTTGCCTGTTCCACCTCATTATACGTTCGACATAGACGTCGCCGCCTCGCGCCGTTAGTATTCACGCAAATCGGTGGTAACTTTCCTTACAATTTTGACATTGACGTGGTGACGTCAATGTCAAAATTTGTAAGGAAAGTTAATATTGCTAGTGCCTTCAACTGACGACTTTAAGTTTCCAAATTACGGCGACGAGTATGTGTCAAAACCACTGCGGAAGCCACTGGAGACATTTTCTTTTACGCATGCGCAGTGAGTGGCTAGTTTACATTATTCCAGTCCAGCGATCGAATCTAGCGCTCGATTGCTACTTACTGGAAAGATGTAAACCTCTACTGGAATGCGCTGGACTGGAATCACCAGTCCAAGTTCATTCCAGCGCTACTGGATTGCTGGACTGGAATAATGTAAACCGACTATAAATCAAATACTCATTGGTAGCTCGCACCAGGAACCAAAAGTAAATAAAGGTAGCTACTATGTTTGGATGCTATGGTGTGGGTGCCAAGTAAAATAATGTTCCTCTTTCTTTTTTTTTTCAGATAAATACGAACTAGTTTTCGTAAGCGATATTGAAAAGACTAAAGACGAAAATGGTAAACAGCACATAAACGTGAAAAATTTTACTGTTGATTTCGACATAAAAGGGAAAGTTGTCTACGAATTCAGCGATCTTTTTAATGGCGATGAAAAAATCTGTGAGTACCTTATTGTACTTACAATAATTTAATTCAAACATTTTTTTCATTTAACGGATATTTTAATACTTTGGGATTACTTTATTAATAGTCTGATAGCATTCTGAATTTTACACCAAACCACCTCTGTGCTGTGCGTGCGGACTGCGGTGTTGGGACAATAATATTTTATTTAAGATCACGCATACATTTTCGATTTCTTAACCATTCTGACTAATCCAGAAAATAAATGTTAAATGTGCACATACCTATTTGTTTTTTGAAGAAAACCTTTTAGGAAGTCAAGGGTCAATCGGGATTCCAACCCACGACCTTCGGAATTAAATCTGGGGTATCTACAATTAGCTCCAAGAACGCCCTTTCAATTGATATTTAATAATTATTATTATTTAATATAATAATTGATATTTCCGTCAAAAAAGCCCTAAACATCCTCGACCGACCAAGAGGAAGGGGACGACCACCCGCCACCTGGTGGACGTACATCCGGAAAGAGATCCAGAGCGCGAACCTGGGTGAACAGACAAGCCAGAACAGAGCTCTCTGGCGCAAATGTACAAGGAGAGCCGACCCCAGCTAAACTGGGAAGAGGGGTGGAGAAAGAAGAAATATAACAATTGATATTTATTTTATTTGATTTTTGTTCACAGCTCAAGCATTTGTCAAATCAGCCAATGAGAATTGGAGAATAATATCAAAAGAGACCCACGGTCCCGGCAGCTACAAGTACTTCAAACGTTTAGTAGACAACCTAAATAAGTACTTCGAAAAGTTACCTTACGAACAAATATTCGCTAAAGGCTCATAATTACCATTTCAAGACAAGCAAGTAATTAAAGGAAATTGTTGATTTAGATTCTTAATTTTAGAAGTTAGGGATCGAAAAGTGAGATAAAGATATGGATGGATTGAGGCGATTTATTTTTTATGTTATTACTAGCTGACCCGGCAAACGTTGTTTTGCCTTATAAATTATAGATAGTAGCCGATTCTCAGACCTACTGAATACGTATACAAAATTTCATAAAAATCGGTCAAGCCGTTTCTGAGGAGTACGGTAACTAACACTGTGACATGTAAATTTTATATATTAGATTAATGTTGTGATAATAAATTGTTACGTTTTGACTTAGATATTTTTATTAAATCCTATGTTAAATTGAGTAATAGTCGGGGACACGTTCATACAAAATACTTAACCAGTGACTATCCATATGTAAGTGATGGAAAATGGTCAAGAGATATTTTGTAATTTAGCTCCTCATCCTATCTCCCTTGCGATACCATCGCGGTAGGGGATTGTAGTTGTATATGCAAACAGTGCCTACCTACCGCTGGAATATGGTGAAGAGAAGGACACCGAGGAGTTTTAGTGGGTAAACCTGTGGCCGCCCACCTAGGCCGTCCTAGGCCAACAGGAAGCCCCACACATTTCCGCCGCTCCCTCCGAAACGATAGGATACTGAATAAGGTCGCATTTAAGTGAATTGAGTTATTTTTGACGCTTTCATAAAATAGTTTCAGGATTTATTGATAGTTGGTATTCATTAGTTAAATTCCATATTTTTTGATCGACCTTAAACAGTCGTTTATCCCTAAAGGTCATAGCCTACTTACACGACTCTGCTCCCACCCGGCAAAAATAATATAATTCTAATATAGGCTTTAAATATTGCTCTTTAGATATATTTTACACTGACTGACGAGCAGTCTGACGGCGGTAAGCTCACTGAAAGCGAGGTGTCTGCTAATTTATGATGCCAATGTTAATAATTATTAATTATTAGCCAATAGTAAATCGAACATTATGGATTCAAACCACAAAGAGTACTGGCAATTCATCTCTTCTAAATCAACACTCTACTAAGTGAAACGCAAGAACCTATTGCGTTTCATTTTCATTTGTAAGCAAATGTGTCTCCAATAAAAAAAAACAGTAGGAAATCTGCAAGTCAAATATGTAGATAGAAAAGTGTAAGGGTGACTTTTTATAGCAATTTTATTAGGGCTGCTTTAAATAAGGAATGGATAGGAGCATCGATAAGGCCGCCTTTGACCGTAATAACGTTTTGAGAACCAATCCGGATTAGTAAAGCTATTTCTTGGAATTTGTTTCTTAGTCTAGCTAGATCTATTTTGTAATTTGAATAAAGATTTATGTAGGCCAGCAGTTTCTCTCGATTTAGTCTACTCTGAAGAATTTTATCTCATCTCTAAGTAAAAATACGCAAACAAATATATTCAAGGTGTCTCAGGAAGTAGTGTCAAGAGAAATTCCAAAGGGCCACTCGAATCACCCCCATATATGTTTCGCGATTTTCGAAGTTTAGAAGTTAAGGAGTTTTACCTTTTTCTTCATAGCTTTTGGTCATAAGAAAATAAGCCAATTATCTTAAATATTTCCGTCAGTAAGTAAAAATATTTCTCATTCTAGTAGAAAATGAGATAGGCCATAACTAAAACGCGCATACAGGACTGTAGAGCACGAGCAGCTGTAGTTTTTATTGACTTCTAACTGCGCCCCGCAGTTTCACCCCCTTAAGTTCCGATCCCGCGGTAATATTAAAATAAAAAGTAGCCTATGCGTGAATCCAAATCTCCAGAGCTACTTGCAATTGGTTCAGTAGTATTTGTGTGAAGGTGTAACAAAAATACTCATTGCACACAAAATTTCACCTTTATAGTACTAATAGGATTACTCGGGCCCAGCTAGAATATAGAACTATTGAATAGTCAAATTAATAGTTTCAGTAGTTTCCGAATGTAGAGAGGTTTAGAAAAAGTTAACAGATAAACAGGCGTATTAAACATTTACAGATTTTTAATAGGAGTTTTTTTAGTGCGTCTGCGCAGGGACATTTTTAAGCAGTGCAGTTTAGTCCTTCTAAAAAGCGGGCTTGGTATTAGGTAAGTTACACTACACTGCACTGTAAGGTTCAATAAATTAAGAAGTAATAACAAAATTATTATAAATTTCTGAAAGAAAATAAGAAGTACAGAAAAATAAATATGTTATTACTTCACAATTTTATTTTCTTACGCTTAGAAAGTATGAAGTAATAAAAATATTATTAATTCTTACTTCGATACTTCTTAAAAAAATACTATATTATGTCGCAGGATGATTTAATTTCGATAAACAGAATTTTTGAAAAACAAAAATAATTTTTATTTCTTTATCTTACTGTAATAAGTTAGGATTTTTACAACAAAAAAAAAACTGATAGCTAGTTACATCGTTGGCTGATACTAGTATAAACAAAGCGCACTGATGGGTCGATCCGAACACTCAAAAGGACATCTTCTTTGATTGGTTGATGACTTGTCAATTCACTGCACTACTCTCACACTATTCACTCACACTATATATATATATATATATATATCTATATATATGACAATGTAAATCACAATATGATTACTGCAAAAAAAATATACAAAAAAAACCCCCATGAGTTTCTTGTGTCTTCTTCTCATGTCATAGAGGTCGCGTACCGAAGACACAGTAGAGTAGATTGAATATAAAAAAATGACATTTCAAAGAGATATCTTGCTAATATCCGAATGAATAAACGTACTTTGATTTTTTTTTATTTTTGATTGATTGATTCATTCATTTTGTCACGTGCTTTGTTCGCAATGTTTTGTTTTTATTTTTTGTATGTTTGCGAGTACAGTACCTACCTAGTGTAATTAAACTCGAAAGTGGGAAGTTACCCTTTGGAACTCTACGACAAATTACCTCTATCCTACAAGGTGAAACTTTGAACCAATCACAAATAAGAGTTGTCATGTAAACCAAAATCAAGCCAATCCGAGTTAAGGAGAATAAATGTTAGTACTAACATTAATTCTGCAGCACACAAACAATTTTTTTTTTTTCTAAATTCTTTTTGATTTTCGTGAGATTGAGTTATATAATGGCCAATGTCTAATTAATAATTATTCATATAGATAATATAATATAGACAAAAGAATTATAACGGTAATTACTTTATTAGCCGTTTTGTTTCGTTATAAAAGCCCTGTCTTAACACTATCTTACGCCAGTTTCACGTGTTGACTACAGAAACATAAAAAGTGATCTAATTTAACATGTTATAGATCGTTCCATTTTGTTGTATCTTTAATACTTTAAGTCAATGCCCAAATTACTCACTGCTTGTGGATTCGACTATAGCTAGTTTTTGTTTACCTTATACCATAAAAAATAACCTCTCAGCATATAAAATTATGATCTCAATTTAAATATCCATTTATTTACTTACTATAAGGTTGAGTTGCTGGCTCAGTACTTAGCAACAATTTTATTTTTAAAATGATTTGGGTAATGATAGGCGTTGCTTTAATTAGTGGTGCTAATTGTATGGGTGAGTAATTTATGTTAATCTTGTTTTAATATTTAGAATTGTATGATATTTGTTTCTGGTCTGGGTATTTTCAATGTATCATATTATGTAGTGTATCCGTTGTCTAGTGCCCATAGTACAAGCCTAGTGCTTAGTATTGGGCTAGATTGTTCTGTGAGTAACGTCGTGCAATATTTATTAATTTAATTCAAGGAAATAATTGTGTTTTATTACCCTCCTTGGGATATATGCGATAGTTATATGTGTGGCGGACGCCCACAGAATCAACTAGATGGCGTTACTAGTATGAAAACCTGAATCGCGCTATCAACATTCTTTCCGAGATAAGCTCATATACAACTCTCGACAAACATCGTCGGGCCGCGGCCTACCGGGTAAAACTACCTGCCCGGTGGAAGATCTTTCCTTTGGAGGTACACGTCATCTCGTACCCCCAAGCTGGTGACCCCGACGTGATCACCAGGCACACAGGTATATCGGCCAGTTTTTTCATCGTAAGCAAAAGTCTAAAATAACTGCTAGAGTGACTTTTTAAGTAAAATATGTTTCTTTACCTACGATTAAGAAACTTGCTTGGTAAAGTCAGCCCTTTCTAATGTAGGTCCAACATTGGAACAACTAGGTACGGTTTTAAATACTGTTATAAATTAAGATGTTTATTATACTAGCTATTGATTTATCATTCAATACCTTTTCCAGTATCAACACCACCATGCAATATAGAAGAAAGCACCTGTTTTAATAATTTTATCAGTGATATTTACAAATACGTCACCACTGGCGAACCTGTGGATCCTATGAAACTGGACTTAATCGAGGCTGATGTACCAAATTTGAAGTTCACATTAAAGGATTCGACTGTAATAGGATATAAGAACTGTATTATAGAAAAAGCTACGTAAGTATTTATTTCTTTTAAATAGAGTTTGGTTAAGGTCGGAAGAAATTTCTCCGCCGTACCCGTCTGAAATTCGATTGCGATGATTTTTTATAAGAAAGATTTTAGCTTCTAGTTGGTTTCATCAAAAGTTGGTGAAGATCTGATTAGAATGATGAGCAGAATAGCATCCGAGAATGCAGTAATTTACTTATTTTTGGACTTTTACCAATAGAATAGGGTAGAATAAGAGTTAGATACAGATATACGGAGCATCTGGAACCCCCTTCCCATAAGAAAACTCTTCGATGATTAAAGTCATGGCTAATTTTCACCTTAATTTCTTCTTCAAATTCATCATAGTATAAGTCAGTGGCACTGTATGTAGGTATGTACCTATGGGCTAATTTTTAGGGTTCCGTAGCCAAATGGCAAAAAACGGAACCCTTATAGATTCGTCATGTCTGTCTGTCTGTCTGTCCGTCCGTCCGTATGTCACAGCCACTTTTCTCCGAAACTATAAGAGCTATACTGTTGAAACTTGGTAAGTAGATGTATTCAGTGAACCGCATTGAGATTTTCACACAAAAGTAGAAAAAATAATACATTTTTGGGGTTCCCCATACTAAGAACTGAAACTATTTTTTTTTTAACAATCCTATACATGTGGGGTATCTATGGACAGGTCTTCAAAAATGACATTGAGGTTTTTAATATATTTTTTTTCTAAACTGAATAGTTTGCGCGAGAGGCACTTCCAAAGTGGTAAAATGTTGCCCCCCCTGTAACTTCTAAAATAATGGAATGATAAAGCTAAAAAAAGTATATGATGTACATTACTATGCAAACTTCCAACGAAAATTGGTTTGAATGAGATCTAGTAAGTAGTTGTTTTTTAAAACGTCATAAATCGTAAACCGCAATTTACCTTTCAAAACAAAATCTGTTGTATAGATAATGGTACGGAACCCTTCGTGCGCGAGTCCGACTCGCACATGACCGGTTTTTTCCTGTTTTGTCTCCAGTTTAAGAAAAAATATTTTTTATGAATGAAAACCTACTACTTATAGGAATAATTTAGGAATGAATACTAACAGATTTATTTTTTAGACTGACGAAAGCTGCGGAGTCAACTGTTCGCATCGAAATGGACTGTCCATATCTGAACATGACTGGTCAATATGTGATGAACGGGAAACTAGCTCATTTGCCTCTACAGGGCAAAGGCGACTATCAAATTCAGCCGAGTGAGTATGTACATTTTTGCATTTGTTTTACAACTACGCAGTAAAACTAAATATTTGATTTAGTTCAAGATGTTGCACTCTTCATTGGGGCGGATGTTTACAAGAGTCACGAATAAAGGTACAAAGACGGCTGACAACCAAGTTCATATCCATCATCTGAGGAAATCGCACGATACGTAGACCGTATACGGGGTTCGCGCTTAATGAACTAAACCAATTTAAACCCCAAAGAATCGCAGAATGATTTGGTCCTTTTCACGTCTTCATACTTCACTTCGTATCGGACCACGTACGATTCACTTGGTGACAAACCGTGGCCAAAACTTTTTCCCAAGCTCCTTTATACTCCCTAAGGATCATGTGCAGAACTATTACGGCGACAAAGATTACGTTACAGGGGTTCCAGTTGGTTGATACATCCCTGTACCAACCAACGAATCTGAAATCTGGATCTGATCTGAATCTGTACCAAAGCAACGTGGTCCATTGATTTGGTCATCGGATCGTTCAACACTATTCAAGTCTTCTTGCCTTTTTTCCACTATGTGGGGTCGGCACAGCATGTTTTTCTCCTTCACTCTAATCTCGTCAGCTAAATATTTTTCACGTCTTTATACTTGCCGTGGATTTACATTACCACTCACGATTCTTAATTAAAGTGTTTTTTTATATAAATTGTAGCCCAATATCACATAGAAATTAACGGTGAAGTTAAATATATCAACAAAGGTTCGGAAGTATACATCTTCATAGATAAGTCCACTTTCAAAGCAGAATTAAAAGGACTTTTGAGATTGGAAATGAAAAATCTATTTGATGGAAACCAAGAACTAGGTATGTATAGTAGTTAGAAGTAGGTACCTACGCGCAAATTAAAAAAAAAGGATTTGTGTTTTTTACTGAATTAAAATAATTACTGCATGTTTTACTAAATTATACGTTACGTAGGGATTAACGATTTTTTCTTCCGTTAAAAAAAATAACTTTTTTCGATTTCGAGATCGAGATTCATGATGTCGATTCGGGTTATGTTATGACAATAATTCGGTTTTCTTTGTCATATTTCAATTCTACATTCTAAAATTGTTGTTTTTTATTGAAGAACATACTAATGATTAAACTTTAATTTTATATACTGTTTCAGCGGACCCTATAAATAAATTTATCGCAGAACATCCGAGTGAAACTGCTCACATCATGGATCCTCCGGTTTTTAAACAGATAGCTAAAGTTATTGTAGACAATCTTAATGAGCAACTTCAAGAAATTCCTGTAACAAAATTTGTAGCATAATTTTATTATTTAATAAATAGTAAATTAACCCCCTTACTTATAAATGATGACTGAGTTTATGTATGGTTTGTTACTGTCTGTTAACTTTGAAATTTTACAGGAGGTAAGTAGTGAGGCAATATTTAGTCAATGAATTAGGTATAATTGAATAAATAATTTTTATACTCATCATTGTTTTAAACTTATTCTTTCTAATCGTTGTCCACACGATATTTCCGGGTTGCATTCTCTTGGCAGCCCAGGGTCCGCTAAGACCTCAAATAATTTGGGGCCCGCTCCACATAATCCGCTTCCACCACAGCTCCTACCATGATTATGTGGGTGCCTAGTAGGTATACAGTGGGTCCTACCACGGCTCCACCTTGGCCATTTTGTACCAATGCATTTCTGGATTTCAATCTAAATTATTTCCTTGTTTCGCTCTTTGGCGACCTCCTTTTTACGTAGTCGGTATTAGTTTTTTAAACTTTTTTTTAATTCTAATACCTGCAAAGTGCCTATACTTTATACCTATCCATATTTATAATTCTACTTAAGTAGAATCCTATATAAGTACAATTTTATAAATATGAAAAATGAGACATTTTTTGTTGTAAAACCTAAATTATATTGACAGATTTTATACTTTTGAAAAAGATTTTATTAATAGTACTACTAAGGGTCTAGGTCCCATTGTAGATAACTGTGGATTTAAATAAATCTACCTCGACGTTTCGGCAAACGGGTTCCACCGGCCGTGGTCGCGTGAAGACACAAGGTGGCCGTGGTTCTCAATAATGGACGGAAATCGTTTAAGTTTCAAAACTGTGGCAAAGTAAAGTATGAGTAGGTTTACATAATCAAAGTAAACCTACTCATATAATTAAAAATATATTATTTTAATAAACGTATGCATTTAAACCTTATATAAATAACCAAATTACTTATCTAATTATGAAAAGGTTAATAATTACCACCCATTTTAAAACAATGGATCATAAAATAAAGAATGTGTTAAAAATTAATTAAATTTTCTATTTTTAAACACGGATAACGATAATTAATGTTAAAAAAAGACAAATAAAACATGAAATAGCTACGTGGAATTATTATAGATCTATATCATCGTTTACGCTTGTAGATTTTAATTTAGGTCTTCCTATCTGCTATTGGCAACGGTTGAAGAATTCAGTCCATCCGGTCAGGTAAAACTGGTTGAATTGATTCAGAGCCTTGAGGCCGTTTTTCTATACTCGACCTTTACCCGACACGAATTTGTGCCCGTTTAAATTGACCATATATTACAACTTTTATTTAAAACGCATTTGATTAATCTATAATACCTACATATAAAGTTCATAGTCATGACTCATTGGCTGACTGACTGAACTATATATCAACGAACAGGCTTAACCGCTAGTCCTAGAAAGATTAAATATATCAGCGTGTTTTCTTTGTGATTATCCCAGGAAAGGGTAGGCCCTTTCCTAATATATTCGCAGTATGAGATCTCTTTTCTTCCTCGCTGTTTCCCACTTTATGTATGAGATCCGCAGAATGAGATCCGATCTTAATTATTTATGTTATTAACAAGATAGTAACTTCAAAGTAGTCTCATACAAATTTGGTAAAGATCTGATGGGTGTCCTTGTAGTGGTCTTAATTGCTCACTCTTCGAATTCTAGCTATTTTATCGACCCTTTAGCTACAATACTAGGTATATTGTTGGCGCTCCTAAAACTACCATCACAAACTCCTCACTTAAAAATCTACTGCTTTTTGAAGGTTGTTAAACATTTTTGTAGTACAAAAATGGAGTTTTTGTAGTTCCTTCTTATAAAGTTCGCGCGGTTTAATGTACGCAGAACCTAGTAATTGCTTCTAACGTAGATTAGGATACTAGGTGTTGTTATATTGTTGGCGCGCATGAAACTGCCAACACAAACGCCTCACTTAAAATCTACTGCTTTTTAAAGGTTGTTAACCATTTTTGTAGTTCCTTCTTATACAGTTCGCGAGGTTTAATGTTCGCATAACTA
This sequence comes from Idaea biselata, assembly GCA_958496205.1. Lineage (NCBI taxonomy): Eukaryota > Metazoa > Arthropoda > Insecta > Lepidoptera > Geometridae > Idaea > Idaea biselata. The sequence goes on along the minus strand of OY292400.1, from coordinate 26,320,794 downwards.
CTAGTTATTGCTTATAACGTAGATTAGGATACTAGGTGGTATTATATTGTTAGCGCTCCTGAAGCTGCCATCACAAACTTCTCACTTGAAAATCTACTGCTTTTTGAATTACATTACATTTTTGTAGTTATAATAAATAAATAATCTTTATTTTCCAACTTTTTCCTTACAAACCCCATAGTTACCCTGACACTTAAACTAGGATTATCCTGTGCTATAAGTGCCAGTACGACCTAAAGTTGACTTAATTGTAGCTTAGACTAATTGTATTTATAATTGAAATGGCTGAAATTAGTTAACACAAATTAATTTACGTCTAAATTAATAGTGAACCCTCAACCATCACTATCACAAACTCTTCACTTAAAAATCTACTGCTTTTTGAAGGTTGTTAAACATTTTTGTAGTTCCTTCTAATACAGTTGGCGAGGTTTTGTTCGCAGAACTACTAGTTATTGCTTCTAACGTAGATAAGAATCTCATGTTACATCGTAAATTATTATTCAATGTTTATGTCCGAATTTCCTTGATATTGAAAACTGGCTTAAATATTTATTCATAATTGTTCGCGTTGCCAGTTTTATTAACCAGTTTTACTATGATACATATAACATTATAATTTACAATCCTAAGAAAGTTGCTAAATCATATAATGTGTCGGATTTCAATAATTTTTTTGCAATTACCAAAATATCGACTGATTGGTCTCCCACTGGGCAGACCAAGACGGCGATATGGCGGGACGAATTTGACTTATTTTATAGTATAGATAGATTATTGCTCCAGTTCCACTATTGTTCAATAATAAATATGCGACAATGTTTTATTTATTTATATATTGGAGATCGCGTTCCGAAGACGCAGTAGATTACATTAAAATAACTGACGTTTCTAAGAGATATCTTGTAACATCCGAATGAATAAACGTACTTTGATTTGATTTGATTTATTAGTTATTAAAAATACCGATATCCGTTCAATTTTGATATTAGAAACACATCTGACATTTGACATCATACGAATTTTATTAGACCGGAAGCTTATGGTGTTTTACACGTGTTTTATGAGACGATAAAAATGTAAACATTTCTATGGACTCTTTTACGAGTATATTAATGTCTTATTGTTTGTCTATAACGGAGAACTAAACTGTTTATTTAAGAACTACTCTCATAAGGCCCAAGTGTTTTGGGATGTAAAAGTAGATAGACTAGATTAACAAGGGCTTTATTTGCCAAAGATCGTGCGAAGTGGGACGTAAAAGTAGGAAAGCGGACCCCGGGCTCTCGAGAGGGATGCAACCGGGAACATCGCTCGGATGATGATGAACTAGGGCTTTATTTCAAATCGAAGCTAGTTCCGCCTGTCAGCTGCTACCATTTAGCTTCATTATGATAATTTACTACCCGACTGCTAAAGGAGAGTTATTTAGCATTTTCCGGTATAATCACATTTTTTTTATTATATCAAGCATTTTATCAATACACGACGTTTCGGGGTTTATTCAGACCTCTTTGTAGAGACTAAAGTTTAAAATTAGATTTCGCAACTAGCCCTATAACTGGGCCTTTTTGCGTGACTTTAAGCCTAGGTTTCCTCACGATGTTACCTTCACCGTAAGAGCGATGTTAATAGCGCACTTAAATTTTTCTTACAGAAAATGACATTGGTGCGCGGTCGGCCAGGATTCGAAACCACGACCTTCGGAATGAAAATCGCGGTATCTACCACTAGACCAACACCGCTCTTTTAAATCATCTATACTAATATTATAAAGAGGTAACGTTGGTAACATGTATTGTATGTATGTATGTATATTGGGGGTAATCTCCGAAACTACTGGACCGATTTCAAAAATTCTTTCACCATAAAGCTACATTCACCCTGAGTAACATAGGCTAGGACTTACGCGGGTGAAACCGCGGGAATCTGCTATCTTTAATATGGATGAAACAGGCCAATGATGATAATGATGAGTTATTATATTCTTCTTCATTTCGTGTAGTAATGTGGCTTACCTAGTGTTAGATTTTTCAGATCGCCCTAGGGCCTCTAACTTGACCTAACGACTGCTATCTGAGAAAACAACGAAAGTAACGTAACTAAATATATATAATAGATAAATTAAATATTTGTTTTTCTTTTGCAATTCAAACGAAAATTTTAGTTGAAGCCAATTTGATTTCCCATTCAAGGAGGAGGAGGAGCAAAGAGAGGGAGAGGGGGGGGAGGTACCTACAAAAGATAAGTATGATTTTTGATTGCTCTCTACAAAAACAGTTCAAATAGAAGTAAGGTACCCATGTTCTTACAAAATAGTACTTAAGTTATCTAGTTTTTGTGGTTCCTCATTAGGTAGGTATACTGTGTATAAAGCACGGGTTATAAAGTCATGGCGTATTAATAGGTACGGAAATTCTAAGAAACTTTTTTATTGTACGTCTGCTTAAACATGTTTGTTAGAGTTCCGTACCAGAAGTAAACATAAACAGTAAGCTCGTTTCAATGACAAATAAATTCTTTATTGTACACAAAAATGAAGGAAAAACAAACAACTTAAATCTATAATAATAAGTAATGCTGTGACATATATCCAAATGGTAATATAATAGGTACACTCACGTTTGAAGTATGCATGTCATACATGGGCATCAACTGATCAGCTGACACATCAGGTAGAAGTCTGCTAGAACAACATAGAAGGAAGCGTGACTGGAATAGGATAGGATAAGATTTAATATAAAAAAAAATGCAAAAGTAGTAAGTACCTAAAATGGCGATAGACTAGACACATGACAGGAGATGGAAAGGATAAGTCGACCAAACCAGTAACAGAGTAGTAGGTACCTCCAAGGAAGGGGAGTAGAAGAAAACAATATATAAGATGGGGGGACGATTTGAAAGCTACAGCCGAACCTGCTTAGCTTTAGGCAGCAAAGGAAAAGGTGGAAATTGATACAGGAGGCTTGTCACCACAGGACAAGCTTCATTGAATCGGATGCCGAAAAATTTACATTATTATATTAGGAATAAATTAAAATTATACTACAAGGGCCATTTATTGTCATGCTTGTTTGCGCTGCCGCACGCAAAATGCGTATGGGCAGCACATAATAATTAATACAATATAATTTATTTTATAAACAGTGAGTTTGAAGAAACCATTGTAGGACTAAGGTCTAGTATAACTATATCTGTGACTAAGGCAGTATTTGACCTGCACTTCAATCTTACATTGCCAAATTTATTTTTTATTTTTTTCAAATTTGGGTCATGTCCGATCTTGGAATTTGTCCAAAAGGATATGCACAAAATACGGGACCCCGACGAGCGAGTCGGACTCGCACTTAACTTTTAAATAAACGCCTAAATGTAATAACGCGTTAATATAATAGAACGTTTTTTAAAAGCTTCATATATAAAGAGTTTGCGAAAACTGGAATAGTATCGGCTTAGTCTTCGATACGATAAGACTATCCCCATATATTAAACAAAATGTTAAAAACAAGTTTTGGAATATTTACCCTTTTTAGCCTTCTTAATTTATCATATGGCGCTACACGTAAGTTGTGGTCAAGGTTATCAAATTGTTTAACGTATAAAATGACGCTTTTTTAGAAACAAACTATATTTTAGACAATGATAATATAACCTTTATAATATTTTACATAAACACTATTTTTTCAGCTCCCTTTATTACAAAATGCAAGCCTGATGACTCAAAGTGCATCCAAGAAAATACTAAAAGAATAATCCCAATATTTACGGCTGGTTTACCGGAATATGGAGTACAAACACAGGATCCGATGTACATCAAATCAGTAAATGCAAGTCAAGGAAACTTGCTTTTTATAGTCGATGATGCGACAGCGACAGGCTTGAGCAATTGCGAAGCAAAGAAAGTGTCGTAAGTACGACTTTTGTTTACAAAGCCCAATGCAGTGTAACTTGATGAAATAAAAATGATTTTAGTAATTTGATTCCATATCTAATCGGCAACAGTCAACTAATTATGGAATGACTGAAACTTTGTGGTTCACAGAAATTCCTCTGACAGTCAGTTTATTCGGTCATGATCTCATAATCATGACTATATCATAATACTACGCTATATATGGCGTAGCATTCTATTGTAACAGGGTCGCAGTCATTGGGACAGTGTAACCAGATAGGATATTGAAATCTTATCCTATTCCTAGCATTAAAAGATACCACCTTTACACCAATATAGGTGAACTACACTATTTTATTAATCTTGTTGTCCTTTCTTTCCACTCGTGATCCTTGAAGATCAAAGTTATAATAATCATTATTGCTTCCGCAAGCAACATTTAGGCCATATCCTGAACGTCTCAAAAAACAGTGAATAAACGTTATAAAACCATATAATGATTTAGTTACCAACTAACTTTATTTATTTCAGACGAGACGTAAAAAAATCGAAAATACTCCTCACGGTCGAATGTACTTCTAAACTAAACGGACATTATTCCCTTAGTGGATCGGTTTTATTTGTTCCCCTAACAGGTGACGGGAAAATCCATGTTGATTTAAGTAAGTACACGCCTACTACAAAATAAACACGTACATACTCGTAAGTATTGAAGTTAGTAAATTTTAGTGATGGACGAAATATTGGAATCTACACTAAATACTTACATCAAAAGCTAAAATGAAACTTAATAAAAACAATTAACTTCTAACTTTCTAACCGCTCTTTTCTAAAAATTACATTAAAAAACCTTTGTATGACAATCAATGGCATAACTTACAAATAATCAAGGTAGTTGTTGTACCTATCGAGTATCACATTTTGTTAAATAGTTTTTTTAGATGTATAGTCTTATTAAACTATTGAAAGGATTATTAGAGACTGAGGAGCACTTAAGGGTTATAAACGCATTTAACATTTCAAGAGTTTTTACATCAACATCCATTATTTTTCGATTTACAGATAAAGCCCTAATTGATGTTATATTTGAGATCATAGAAAAAACAAAAGAGGACGGCTCCAAACATTGGTTCATAAAGAGTTTCACGTATACTCTGGATTTCAAAGATAAATCAAACGTAGTATTTGAAAATCTATACGATGGAAACGAAATTCTAGGTAAGTAAAACTGTTAAAAATGCGTAACATAAATCAGTTTGCTTAAATGTTCACAGATTTTGTTTTGTATTATATTTTTGTTAACGATAATATTTATTGGTATTTTAATAAGCTTTATCTCACTTAATACCAAGTAACAATGCGGTCCAAGATCTTGCACGCTACCCTAAGAATAAATCTGTATTTACAAGACTTAGAATATCGATGTACACAAACATAACCACATTGAAATCAGTCAATTCTGATACCATACATACAATTTTGATTTGCATTGCACCTAATAGAGTTTTCTCTTTTAAAAATATGAATGTATACTGTATGTATAATACTAGATGCAATACCTACTTCAAATGTATTAAAATAGATTGGTACAGTTGTATGATCAATTTTATTAGAAGCCTAGGTTACTTGAAAAAAATAGCACTTAATAAGAAATTATAAGAAGGAGAGCAAAACTGGGGTACTTTTAACGATCTGTAATGTACTTAAATAATTTGGTAAAATGCTTGACCAAAGATTATCTCCTGCTTCTCAACTACCTCCCTCACAACTTTCAGCTAAATTGGTTCAGCTGTTCTTGAGTTATAAATAGTGTAACCAACACAACACGACTTTCTTTTATGTAAATCGATATATTTCGTTTTTATCATGTTTTAGTTAAATATTTTTTCATAATATTGACCACGTAATACTAAATGATTTGTATTTTTATTTACTTCTTTTTTTTATTTTTTAGGAAGAGCAGCGAGGGAACTAGTAGCTAACAATGGAAACGACATCATTAAAGAAATTGGTCAACCTGTCATTAGTCATATCATTGGTGAAATCGTCAAGAATATCAACCATATGTTCAAAGTTGCAACAATTGATGACTTATCCCTTTAAGTGAGATTGAATGTAAAATAATGAAGAAGAAGAAGAAAAATACATCATATTTATGACTTCTTCAAGCGAGGGATGGGAACCAAAAACGTCGAGTTTAAGATTAGTCAAATATATTTGAAATAAATTACTTAACAAACCCCTTAATAGTATTTTTTTTGCATAACGTTGCACACAGCGCCTTCTAGCCCCAAACTTAGTAACTAGGCTAGAGTAATACTTTTCCCCTCCTTCATGATTCTTGGACCCTGCAGAGACTCTTCCCACTGGACATGACCTACCCTGGCCCGTGTAAATGTCGCTTAATAGACTGTAAGCTTAGGTTGGTCGCTGCAAGGGAATCTGAGAAGATGGTGTATGATTGATCCAAGCCGCACTCAGTGCGACTGTGGAGCTTACGAGCAAACTTTGCAGAATCTCCTTGTATGTCCCTCCAGCCCTAATAGTTGTACGCTGGCTGATCTGATGTCAGCCAATGAAAACGCCAAAGATCTCGCACCATACTGGAGCGGGCGGGGTTTAACCACATTCCACTGACAATTGTTTGTGCCATCGACACGAAGAAGAAGTAATACGCTTTTGTAAATAAATGCACGTAGGTAATACATAGTAAAACGGGTGAACATCCTGAAATCAAATAACCGATTTTCATTTCATCGAAAACTTTTGATCGATGATTGAGTAAGCGTGATCAATACGATGAATCAACGTATACCCATGCATAGCTTGCAAGCTTCTTAGCACTGAGCGCCTTTAAGCTAAATTGCGGACTTATAGCCTTGTTAATAAACGTGGAGTAAGGTCGGGGTAGTGAGAACATGCTTTGTCTTTTTCTGTGACTAGAACTTTCAAAGTTGACAGACAGAAACAAAAATTGGTTAAATTATTGCGACCGTACTCCACGTTCATTAATAAGGCTTTAAGAGTTTCTTCTTAACTACGAAACCCTAAAAATCACCAAAATAAACGCAGGTTCAATATTTTAGAGGTCGAGATAAATTAGCAAAATTACAATCAAATATTAAAAAGGATTATGTAAATGTTTAGTCCACGTGTAACAAGTAGTTTAACGTGTCTTTGACTAGCAACGCTCCGTGGTTTTATTGATTAACTAATTAAACCGCTTACGATACCACAGCCTACCAAGGTACTATAATAGATATTACTAGCTGCGCCCCGCGGTTTCCACCGCGTAAGTCCTGATCCCGCAGGATTTTCCAAATATCTTTTCTTATCGGATGCCTTTATCGCATAAAGAACATATCCAAATTTCAGCTCTCTTCTATCAGCGGTTTAGGCTGTACGTTGATAGGAAATCAGTCAGTCACTCAGGACAAAGCATTTTATAAATATAGATTACTGCTCCGGGTTCACTATAGTTCTTTTGCGACAAAGTGAATCACATGATCACTGCAAAAAAACTTCATGAGTGTCTTGAGTCTTCTTCTCATTAGAAGTCGCGTTCCGAAGAAGACACACTAGATTACTGACGATTGAAAACGGTCGTGTGAATATCTTATTGAATGAACATTTAATTTGATAAGTTCAAAGTTTCAGCGACTGAGTTGTACAAACAAACAATATTAAATATTGTTTGTGTGATTGAATTTTTTTTTTTTTGTAACAATTAGCTAATTAAGTGGTCAAGCTTGGCAGAATTATTTTTATTAGATAATCGGTATAATAAACTAAACCAGTGGACGTTATAATTACCCAGAAAACTACGTTGACTGTGTTGTTTGAAAAACTTGCTTTGTCTCTCGATTTTACCTGCATAAGTATCCCTGAAATCCAAGTCGCGGTAGTGGTAGATACCTACCGCGACTTTCATTCCAAGGGTTTCGAATCCTGGCCGACCGCGCACCAATGTCTTTTTCTTTAGGAAAAAATTAAGTGCGCTATTAACATCGCTCTTACGGTGAAGTAAAACATCGTAAAGAAACCTACGGCTTAAAGTCACCCAAAAAGGCCCATTTATAGGGCTAGTTGCGGAAACACACAGTGATACCTACCGCGACTTTCATTCCGAGGGTTTCGAATCCTGGCCGACCGCGCACCAATGTCTTTTTCTTTAGGAAAAATTAAGTACGCTATTAACATCGCTCTTACGGTGAAGTAAAGCATCGTGAGGAAACCTACGGCTTAAAGTCACGCAAAAAGGCCCATTTATAGGGCTAGTTGCGGAAACACACAGTGAAAGTAAGTAAGTATTATCGAAATCCCAATAATATTAGTAGTTTGCTATATACTTCATCATATACCTGTTTTTAAGTTGATTGTAATTTTAATGTAAGCTTTAATTAATTAATTATTTTTTTTTAGTGTTTCGATAAGTTATATGATGATGTATACAAGGTGTATTAGAAGTAGAATAAAACTTGATCACCTAGACGTCTAGAACAACCGACACTGTATATGCATTAAAGTGCAAGAATCATAAAACTCGGTTCAGTCATTCCGGAAATTACCTTCACCAAAATATTTAATCATCCGGCTAAAGAATTATCCTAACTTTATACTTGTTTAATTATTTTATTAGTGTAGCTAATTGCCATTGCAATTCTGCATAAGCTGACGATATTCATATACCTAGTCGTAGAATTTTATATATGTAAGTTAATAGAACTACTAAAACTCATAGCACAAGTCTAGTTGCTTGATTGATTGCCCCATGTGCAACATTCTGCAATATGTTTTTCTGTTCCTGGATCCGCAACAGTGTCGTCGAAAAGACAGCAATTCACTGTATTTAGAAGAGCTTGAGCTTTTCTTTTCATCACTTCGAAGATCCATATCAGATCTTCGCCAAATATTTTATAAGATTGATTAGAAGTTACTGAATCTATATAGGCACTCATAGAACCTGTATACTGAGTCTCATCAAAATCGGTTGAAAAATACGACCAGGAGGGCGACAGCGGTCCTTTCGATACGACAACGATACGATAATTCAAGCCTTATGCACCATCATGCCACTCTCGGGGGAGAGCGGCGTGGTGTGTGGGGCTCCCAATGGCCTAAAGGTGGTAGGCGGCCATAGGTTTACTCACTAAAACACCACTGGTTCCTCACTGGACTTAGTATAAGGAACTACGGGCACTTTCGAGTCTTCCGCGGTAAACATATATAACCTACTGACAGACGAAAGCAAATTTTGCCAGACTTTAAGCAGAAATGTTTAGCTCGATTGGCCAATTATGAATCCTTCAAATATACAACAATGCCTACACAAGTTTTTAAATAATGTGAGATCTATTTCTTGCGCAGTAATTTTCAAATTATCAGAATTAAAATCCGACGAACCCGTGTTTTGCTCTGATCTAAGATGATTCGTATTGATAACCAATTTCTTACATCATCATGACGACGTGACTAGGAACTTTTTTAATAACCACAGAACTTTGTTCAAATTTTTACAGTAAAAAACAAACAGGGCCTTGTAAGTTTTTACGCTTTGTATATGCAAAAAGAATTACATGTATGGATAGATTTTGTATCGTATATAAATAGACATTTCTTAAAGTTGTAACAGTTTACTTCCTGATGCGAAGAAGTCCGGAATCTATAATATTAGTATTTCATCCGTCTATCGGTTTATGAATAAAATCATGTTTAAGCAAATATTTAAGTTTACTGTATGTTTTGTTGCGGTGTTTTGTTTGGCTGAGGGTGCTTCAAGTAAGTACGTTTGCTTTTTAGAGTTCCGAACCTCGAACCAAAAACGAAACCCGTATAAGATCACTTTGTTGTCCGTCTGTCCATCCTTCCGCCTGTCCGACAAAACCCTTTAAGGGGACAGTCTACCTACTCTTTCTCCATACAAACGTAGTCTAGAGCTAATATTTTTGTACCATGTTCAGTCGATACCTATATCTGCGATGAGTGCTTGCATTCAGCGCTTTAGCTAAAGTGTTGAGGTGCTCGTATTTGAAGCTATTTCTTTCAATTTACAAGAATCTATTTTCATTAAAGTGACTTTTTTACAATTTCAGCATCGTTCCTCACTAAATGCAGAACTGAGGACACAAAATGTTTGACAGAATCTACAAATACTGTTCTTCCATTATTTGCTGCTGGCTTAGAAGAGTTCGGAGTTGAATCCTTGGATCCTCTGTTTATCAAATCATTAGATGCCAGTCAAGGAAATTTGCAGTTTATCATCAACGATGCAACACTCACTGGATTAAAAACCTGCAAAGCTCTAAAAGTGCAGTAAGTAAAACTGTTTTAACTAAAGTCAAAGAAAAAACCGGCCTAAGTCGTATTCCGATGCGTTGACCGGTGCAGCCAGTAAGGAAGACGGGTTATGTATGGTTCCACTGTTGTCTTCCACCTTGAAGTTGAGCGTGCTACATCTTTGACTTTATAATCACTTACCACCAGGTGAGATAGTGGTCACACTTTCATCTATTATGTATAAAAATATATATTTCAATTGGAGTGCCTTTCATGAAATAAAGGTTATTGCAAGACCATTATAAAATATTTAAACTACATAATATGAAATTTAAATAAGAACATAGATATTATCTATGTTCTTATTTAAATGTTTGAATTGGCTGAAATTTTTCGAATTTATCTTCAAATTCGGTGCTGGTTTGTTTTATCGTACCATTTTTATCATTTCCTTTGGCTTATTCATGATCCTTTTTTTTATATTTCAGAATTGACAAAGCAAATTCGAAGTTAATATTAAAACTACAGTGTTCAGCGAAGCTCGAAGGTGATTACATACTCAAAGGATCTGTTTTATTTGTGCCACTAGAAGGAAATGGAAAAATTCATGCTGATCTTAGTAAGTTATTTTTACAACACGATTAGAAGTAGGACTATGGAAAATATGCTTCTCAAAACCCGTCCGTTTCATAGCGGATTCAACCTACCTATGTCATATAATATATAATTTTTTGCTTTATAGTTCAGAATAATAATTCTTTTCATATTTTTCAGAATCAGCTATTTTTAACATTAATGTAGATATCGTGACCAAAACTTCAGATGAAGGAAAGAAATTCTGGCAGATTAAAACTTGGCAGTACGACATTGATTTTAAAGAAAAATCGAATGTTGTATTTGAGAACCTCTTAAATGATAACGAAATATTGGGTAAGTAAAGTTTATTTAGTCAACAGTTAGGTATGTTTTGTCAACGAAAAAATAGTCAAAAGTGTCCAGTTTACTTAGTAGTTGTGCGCCTCGGCGCTTGTGACGACTAATAGCGATCGATACTTGCTCACTTCCTCTAGAATTGTTATTCTAGATGAAGTGAGCAAGTTAAACCAAGGATACCTGAATCAAATTAAGATGCAATGAAATTAGAATTGTTCGAAAGAGTTTTGGAACTATAACGTGGCAAAGTGCCAAAGATTTATTTGCAAAAAGCATAGTATTCAAATAGGTATGTGTTTTATGTGTAGCGTCTAACATACAAGTACGAATCAGCACGATAAAACTCATGACATTTGAGTCGTCAAGATTGTTTTCATCCCGATATTAATTTATTAATTTAGTACCTACACCGGAACCATTGAATAACAGTATAACAATATAACAGTCAAAATATAAATTAATATTAAGGTGAATTGTTTCGAACCGTCAGCAATCTGGAGTATCTTCGTAACGCGACCTTCAATTAGAAGAAGACGCGAAAAATCAGTTTTTTTGCTATGTTCAATTCATCAAATTCACAATATTTAAAACAGTATCTAGTGGAACCGGAGCAATAATTCATGATTAAACGAACTTACCTGTACGTGAAGTTCTATCATAATTATATGAAGTGTTACATCCGAATAGGTAAGATAGATAGATAGACTTGTAGTACCACATAGTTTGCCCACTTTAGTCGTAAGTTTTTTAAGCTGGTATCCCTTCCTACTTCCCGCTCATCTCTAGCGTCTGGCTTGGCTTCATTAAGTCTGGAGACCTTTTCTGTGATGTTTCTGCCTAATGGGGTTTACCGGGATGGGGGGGACTTACCTATTCGGATGTAACACTTCATATAATTATGATAGAACTTCACGTACAGGTAAGTTCGTTTAATCATGAATTATATTCGTGTTACATCCTTCTAGGTAAGATAGATAGATAGACTTGTAGATGTTGAGAGTAGGTATATCTAAGGAAATATCACAATGAAAAGGATTACCCTTCAATGATCTTTTATTTATAGGCATAACCTATCATAAATAATCTTTACTAAACTATAATCACTAAAAACTATAATATAATTATAGAACTTATACAACCTTTATAGGAACTTTAATTATTAGGTAGGTCTGATACCTACTTACTTAATACAATAAGTAAATTTAATCTATGAAAAGAGGATAACATCTTAATCAGCTTAGCGTTAAGTATTATTTACTTGTAATATAGACCTGGCTAAGGTCTGATTATAACAAATTAATGCTAACGTATCGTTTTGACTTAAAATTAAGCAAACACAGGATCTACCACTCCATTAATACATAATCTTGTTTATTGTAAAATGACAAATGTTCGACCCCTAGGTTGATTTGCACTCTATGCTTAGAGGTTTAAACAGATCAGAACGTTTAGTTCTTACTCTCTATTTGGACTGATTGACTAGTCCTACTATGACTTAGACACTGTACTATTACTGCACTATTTACTGGGATAATAGTTCAAGTGAAATATTTATATATTAAGGTATAGCAAACGTCAAATACTTTATTGTCATTAATGTATTGTAGTTATATCCTACAAAGAAGCCCTATTTTGTAAGCACCTTTACAAAGTCTAATCATTATGTCGAAAAGTGTTAGCCCGCGCTTTACAAAATTTATAAATTTGGACTTCGTCAGGAAAAATCACCTATAAGGACAGGACAGTGTCGGTCTGAGACAAATATGTACCAATAGATTGATAATTATTATTATAAATATCGCAAAGACTCCTAGAATAAGATGGTCTAAATGTTAAATCTAGATCCAATTACCTATTATTGCTAGTTTGTTTACAATTGTTGTACTAGCGTAGGTATGTAAGAAATATCGTATTACTGTGGGGTGTAACCTTGCAGCTAGGCCAATATGCCTATGTCAATAAATGCCTTAGGCGAGATGCTTTGTTTTAGCATTGCCGTCGTGATAACTGATAACCCAATGGTTACCCTCGAAACATACATACACTAATGTACGTTTGAATGTTGCGATTGAAAACTACCGTTTCATTAGAATACCGATAACTTAATTATTTATCTTAACACATCAATTGAAGTAAGAATTAAATTGATAATACTCAGTAGTCCTCGATACGATTAGGGGAGGTAATTAATTGCATAACCGTTGAGGGATCACGGTTGACTAGTACCTCATATTTATGGTAAGGTACCAAGACATCTATTGCCTTCTCAGACATATATATATCTATATACTAGCTGACCCGGCAAACGTTGTTTTGCCTTATAAATTATAGATAGTAGTCGATTCTCAGACCTACTGAATACGTATGTGGAGTTTGGTGGAGATCGGTGAAGCCGTTTCGGAGGAGTACGGTAACTAACACTGTGACATGGAAATTTTATATATTAGATATATATATTTTAATCTTAAAAATCATTTAATAGCAGTAAAAAGAGAGCCTAAAAGCTTCTGTCTAAGGCCACATTATTAACATAAAATGTAAAACTGTCATACATTTTATTAGAAATATTTGGTATGAAAAGATCTTACGTGATTTAAACTGTCACTGTCAAATCTCGTTTCAATTATATTGCTACGAATACGGGGATATTGGGCATCCTTCGTGTGATTGATACAGCATTTAGCTGCGTTACGTTGGGTTGTCAATTCGAAGCATTAAACAAGAATCACTACAACTTTAAGCTAAAGTTTTAGAACAAAAACTGCTGCCAAACGTTTTATTTGGTTAATTGCAAATGAGATTAATTTTTAGACCACCGCCTGCTCAGGCCCGGCCCGCCGCCACGGGCTCTTTCGATATTACAGGGCACACCCAGCAGTTAAGAGTTCCGATAGTATATACTAATATCTCTAGCACGTAAGAACCAACTCTGATTGATAAATGAAATTAGAATTCCTACAGGGAATTACAAAGGACCGTGGAGTAGTCATGTAAAGTTAATCTCTTAAAAATCCTACTTTATGTTTCCGAAGATTACGTGAACCTGTAATCATCGTTAGGTCTTTATTCTACTACCAGGTACTTAGGAACTAGATATCCTATTGTGTATTTAGGTTAGCCGTTAGCGTATCTCCTAATTTCTACACGATTGCCCTAGCAACGTTCCTACAGAGAATCAATGGCGAAGACAATTACCGTTCGATCGTACCCACTGACAACGAGTGGGAATGTGAATCTTTATAATAAGTATCTCCAATTATTCTCATCGAATAAGGCTAAGTACTTTAGAGCTGATGTACTAGGCGTCCATTAGTTACCTATGGATGGTGTAAAACTTGCCCATTCATACTTTACTGGTTAAGGAGTAGGAAAAGTATTCACCTTTGTATCTAGAATGGGACAAAACGGACAAATAGTGAAAACAAAGTACAATATACATTGTAAATATTTTAAAGGAAAATACATCCTCAGAAATTCACTGGCTGCTAGGTTTGAACTCGGGTCTTTAGGTCAGTACCCCAATGTCTTAATGAACTAGACTATTGTACAATTTGTACATTAATTAAATATATGCTTCTTGTAACTGTAAAGTTAGCAATACATATAAAGTACGTTATTTACAAACATCTTGTAAAATGTTGTATTTTGTGGCTATATCTAGACATTGAATCTAGTTACCGGTAGGTTACCGAAACACGAGGGTACTTACTAGTCATTAGTAGGTTTACTTTGTGAATTTACCTTGTTCTTTTTGCCTTGGCTTTATCAATGTACGATTTGTGAACCAATCGAACAAATTTTTATTTATTGGGAACCTAAACCTTAAACCAAGATAAAATATATCGTGGCGTAATTACGGAGCTCCGAACACTATAAAAATAGGCAAGTCTACCAGCATAGCGTAGGTTTCACGTTGGGCTGGAGGCTGTGTAATCATTTGTGATAAAATTCCTTGAAGCGATGCATTCGCTGAGGTCATCGGAACCCCGCTGTAGGTTCGCGAACAAATGTACCTTCTAGACTTTGCTACTTCCTAGTTTGTTGCCATATTTTTAGCTCAACTTCTGGATATTGAGGCTGATTTTCAACTCTCATGTACTTAAATTTTTACCAAATAAAATATTTATTATTTTGTTTTGAGTTATTTATTCACCAAAAAATAGGGTGGAGTCACTATTGACTAAGAAAATTGACGTTTTGTGAGTCAAACAACAGATGATCTGTTCATTATAGCGCGGAAACCCGAAGGGCTTGAGAACAACATGATTAGCGAGCAGAATACGCCCCATGTAGAAACGCTCATGAGCAGAAATATTAATCACGTTACTCGCCATGCGTAGATACCTACGATATATAGGTAGATATATATCTAACTATATTCATTTTAGCGAGACCAGCGCGAGCGTGTCGTAAGAGAGGCGAGAGGAACAGTGTGGCCGCACCATTAGTTTTGATTCTGTACAAATACCTAGTTAGCACGTGGCAACTGGTTGGAAATAACTTTCCATAAAAGCACAATAATTGGTTACTGCCATATTTCGTTTCTGTCTACCCTCGATAGATCTGTCTCGTAGTTATTCGAAATTACCGTTCTAATTTCGGTATTCAGCCTAAGTGCTGAGATTACATAACAATTGCTTGATATTTTAAGCAATGTTGTTGTTGTTTTTGAAACAATTACTCGTTCCTAAGCTTTATTTCTCAGTGTTAACTGACACATAAGAAAAATTGTTTTGAAAAATTATTCGCAATTTTCCGTAATTTTTTTTTTTTTTTTTTTTTTGGCACGTGGTTGTGAAATGTGCAAATCTAGACGTAGATTAGCTTTTAAAAACAGTTCCGGGTGGAATTTTACTGATATTATTGGACATACTACAAAATGATGTAGTAATTCGGAATTGGTTCGCCCAAATGAGTCCATCCTTGCTACGGATCGGTTGCTGGCGCAGCGATCGGTTGCTGGTGTAGCGATCGGTTCCGTGGCGGCTGTAGGCTGTTGGCTGAACAGCTGGCACGTCTGAATCAGACGAGATTTTTATCGTTATCCCTGGATACGGACCCCGACTTGGGACCCTCGGACCCCGACTTGGGACCCTCGGACCCCGAGTGTAAAAAACGCCGTTAGCGTTAGTGAATAACTGCAGAAAAAATGGTTTGAGAAAAACAAACAATTTAATTCTGGTTTGAAAAAACCGATAGTGTAGGTACAGTGTAAAGACACTGACGAGTGTAAAAACACTCGCTATGGGGCGAGTGAAAACTTGCCCCATAGGATAGGTACTCATGCGGCGAAGAATCCTACAGATTAATCTGATGCATGATACACTAAATGTTGAGTGTGAAGACACTCGCTATGGGGCGAGTGAAAACTTGCCCCATAGAATAGGTACTCATGCGGCGAAGAATCCCACAGATAATTCTGATGCATGATACATTAAATGCGGTGAAAAAGTCTCTGAGACTTATCTGGTGCATTTATTAAAAATGTAGGTAGGTACGACCCACGTTTTCACTGTCCGGAAACGGCATGGATCACGAAGAACTTGAGTGCTGCTTGATGATGTCGAATCTTGCTAACTTTTTCACTAGATTTCTTCTTTATTTTGCTAATATTCTTTATGCGCGCGTTTCGATTATATTTTATTATTTTTTTTAATCGAGACCGCAGCGCACGACTATCGTGGAGGCGCACTAAAATGCGAATGAAGCCAAGCCAGACGCTAGAGATGAGCGGGAAGTAGGAAGGGATACCAGCTTAAAAAACTTACGACTAAAGTGGGCAAACTATGTGGTACTACAAGTCTATCTATCTATCTTACCTAGAAGGATGTAACACGAATATAATCGTTAATGAAGTACAAAAATATAAAATTAAGGAGTGGGGGGGATGAATCTATTGTGGTTGTTGTGTTGATTGAACCCGCTTTAGTTCTAGGGTTCCAAACATAATAAAACAAATATTTAAGAGAGGCTTCGATACAACAATCGTGATTTTTGACATATAAACGCAACGATACCGCGATGTATTTCACCACTGTTTTTTTTTTTCATTTTTCAGGTCGAGCAGCCCGTGATCTAATATCAAACAACGGCAACGATATCATTAAAGAAATCGGTTTACCATTTGTCCAGCACTGCTTATCAAGAGTAGTGAAGAATGTCAACCATTTCTTCAAAGCGACCTCTGTTGAAGAACTATCAATACAATAGAACTTACTTTTATTGTGTGTTTCCGCAACTAGCCCTATAACTGGGCCTTTTTGCGTGACTTTAAGGCGTTGGTTTCTTCACGATGTTTTCCTTCACCGTATGAGCGATCTTAATAGCGCAGTTAAATTTTTGTTATAGAAAAATACATTAGTGCGCAGTCGGCCAAGATTCGAAACCACGACGTTCGGAATGAAAGTCGTGGTATCTACCACTAGACCAACACCGCTCTTAAAATATTATGGAACTTATTTGGTATTATTAGAAAAATAGTAATTTATGAATATAAATAAACTTATTTTTGTGTCATTTTTTATTTTCTCATAAACTTTTTCTACTACTGGGCTGTCGTAACTTACCTACTTTACAAAATTACTAAATCTAAGTAACTTTACAGATTTACTCATTTTTCGGTTTTAATTGTGGTGTTCATTACTTAACTTTAGTCAATCCTGAAGCAGAGTAAAACCTGTCTTGAAACGTTGAGCATTAAAACAATACTAAAAGTAATAAACGAGTTTGTTAAAAATGAGTTTAATTTCTATCCAAAATCGCGAAAACAGAAGATAAATCTATCTTTGATCGTATTTCTGTCTGTTTGTTCATCGGTCAAGACACTTTTACTCAAAAACGGGTTGAGTCAAAAGAGGGTTTAAAGATAAGCCATAAAAAAACAAAACAAGCAGTTCAAGGAAAATCTTCTAGAATGATTTTTGTTAATTACCTACATATTATCCTACTAATATTATAAAGCTGAAAGTTTGTAAATATGTATGTGTGTGTGTTTGTTACTCAATCACGTTAAACAGCTGAACTGATTACCAAGAAACTCGGTGTGAGACCTGGAATAACACATAGGCTATTTTTTATCCTGATATTCCCGCGGGATTGGGTCTTACGCGGGTAAAACCGCAGGGCGCAGCTAGTAAATAATAATTCTAACCTTACCTGGGCGCCTATTCTACATTAGAAACCGTTTTACAAAAATGAACTAAGCTAAAGCATGGTTAAGAGGATAGTCTCCATTCTCTTTCTCCATACAAACGTAGTTTACATTTTCCTCCCTGGATAAAGACATTAGAGAAAATATGTTTATGCCATAAAACTTATATATGTCATGACTATGCATCTACCTTTTTATTTTTTCCATTTTATCATTTTTTATTATTATTTTAATTCGAAAATAAAAAAAAATAAAAAGGTATAGATGCATTGTCATGACAGATATAAGTTTTATGGCATAAACATATTTGCTCTATTGTCTTTATCCAGGGAGGAAAATGTAAACTGCGTTTGTATGGAGAAAGAGAATGAAGACTATCCTCTTAAGGGAAAAGTCTACCTACTCTTGGAATAGGTAGACTTTCCTCTTAAGGCAAACTTACATCAAAAAAGTTTGCTGCACATTGTTTACAAAATAAGTCTTGGTAAAATGCGGCATAAAATACTATTTTTAAAAACTTCCGAAAATATATTTAATTCAATCTGATAAAAATGGAAACATTTTATTTTTGGAATTACCCAGTTTTAATATTCTTATTAAGAAACTCGTTCTGCAAACATCACAGAATCGTATCTAAATAAAAGAATTTTAATCGATGCAACTTTTTTCCTACAAGGTGGAGTAACTTAGGAGAAATTGTCTCGTAACGAAATGTAATTAATTAGGGGGTATGAGGTATGAGTATATTTTTAAGATGGCCATGTACATCGAATGGAATTAGACAGGGTACCGAAACGTTTGCTTGAGTCCAACCTTGGTGGTAAACGCAGAATCGGCATGCCCAAGCTTAGGTGGATGGAAGATCTTAAAACTCTTGCCTTTAAAAACTGGAAGAGATCGGCGTTAGATAGAGAAGGATGGAAGAAAGCGTTGAAGCAGGCTCGGGCCTACAAAGGGCTGTACAGCCACTGATGATGAAGACGATGAGTATACTTAATGACTGATGAGTATACCATAGAATATACTTACTGAGAACAAAAAAGTGATAACCACAAGCAACTTCGTTCCTGACACGTCTCTGCACCACTTTTTTTATTTTGTTTATTGTTACTGAAGTAGGTATTAGGTATACTGTTTTTATTTATTAAAATAGAAGCCAATGTAAATGACAAAATGCGTTCCAAAATAACTAAGATTTATAATGTGATAATTGAAAAATCCCCCTTGTTTGTTTAATACCTAGATTGTAGCAAAAAAGCTTCTGCTCGCGACGACGTGACTGTTTGCAGAACTGTTCATAAACAAGTAAAGGCAAAAACTAGAATTTTAACTCAAAATGCTAATGACGTAAAAACTAAGTATACAGTTTCGTATAATAATATAAAGGTGACACGTTTTATTCTTAGATATCCCGCAAGATTCGCCCGGTTTGGTTGTGCTAAATTAATGTTAGTACATTTTGTGAATATGTTTAATTTTATTTTATTAGTGGTTCCTGTAGTGATATCATTCGTGAATTCAGTCGATTCAAATACAGGTAATTATATTAAAAAAAAAAAATTGTATAGATAACCAAAACACCGTGAGTGCCTTAACGTTTTTTCTTATAGAAAAGCAAATAATTTTCTAAAAAAAAAACAAACTATTTTTATTTGTGAAATCCTAAAATTTTGGCAGGTTGTCAGGACAAACAATTTTATAAAAAAGTAGATTTATTAAGTATAGCTGTGCCCGCGACTTCGTCAGCGTTTTTCGGATTACCTACCCATCGCTGTGCAAAAGTCTACACTTGAACGGACGACCAGGGAAGTCTGTTGCTGAGCAGAAGAGAATCATGGCAGAGTCTATTTAAGTGTAGATTTTTCACAGCGCAGCGGTAGGTAACGTGTTGCATGCTTATTCACATTACTTATTATAAGAAGTAGCCTTTATCGAAAATATAAAAAAATCAAAACCCGACTTCGAAAATAAGGACAAAACAATAAAAATAAGCTCTCCTACATACAGTGCAACCGACTTATCTGTTATGTAAGCTAAAGTCGGGCAGCTTAACTACATGATATCTTTTTTTTTACGTGGGTAGTGCGCCTTATGCACCGTCAGGCCACACTACCATAGGTTTATAATCTTAACCCCCAGGGTGTCCCTCGCTCCACAAGGGTCGAGGCCAGTGGGAATTCCTCATGGACTACATCCCGACAACGGCGGCCTTTCCAAGCCTCATCTCTGCCTCTGCCCGATAGACAATCCCTCTCCATCTCCCCTCCCTCGGCACGGTCACGCCACCGTCTTGATGTCCCCAAAGCCGGTGATAAAGCCCCCCACCGAGTTCACCACCAGAGGCTGAGGTGATTTTTTATAGTGGTTGTCTTCCACGCGGCCCCTTTCTTGCGGAAAGGACCCTCGAGCCCGCTGACGCGGGATTACGGAGCCAGGCCAGGCAAGCCAGGCAAGCCCGGTTTCCCACGTCGTGCGCCTCTTAGCTTGCAGCTACTGAGTCCCCTCACAACGGCAAGGTGGAGGGTAAAACGTAACGTCGTGTTACGTTTTACCCTCCACCTTGGGACTCGGGACTCGAACGCGCAGCCCTCGAATCGGAAACCATCACTCGGCTCGGCAGGCCACCGTTCCTTAAAAAGGGAATGCGGTCTGTGATTCGAATGCGGAATCCTCGACTCGGAATCCACAACTGCCATCGTGCCACGTAAACAACATACAATCTGCATCTACCCAGTAAAACTGCCCGATTACAGCTATATTTTTTAATCATTTTTATTGCATTTTCGACTGCCACTAAAAAATATCAAAATTGTAACCGTAACTTTAATCACTGAGGGATTTTTGAGAAGGTTTGAGATGGTTTTAGGGGGTCCATCAATTTGTACCTAGTTCTTTATAAGCCGATTCTATTGACGGAAGTCCAAAAATTAGTAATTTACAGCATTATGGGATGCTATTCTGCTTATCATTCCGAAGGTTCTCATCAGATCTTCACCAACAATTTATGGGACCAACTGGGGACTCTCACTTTCCAAATAAAGAATGATCGAAACCGGACTTTATTTGCCGGAGTACGGTGTGAACATATTCACATACAAAAAGCCAACAATATGCGGGTAGAATTAAGCAGCTCCTCTTTTTTTTGAAGTCGGTTAAAACCAGCAATTATAAAGAATTTCCGTATGTCCGAAGGATCCGGATATGTGGAGAGACATAGGTATACGGTATTTTAGGAATTTCCTGGAAAAAAAACTGGATATCCGGTTTTTTTTATTTTCGACCGGATATCCGGTTAGTCATGTATTGATTCCACACAACATAATTCTTCAATACAACATTCAAACTAATTAGGTAAAAACAGAAAAAACACTTTATCCGGATAACCGGATTAAATATCCGGATAAAAAGTACCCTATATGTTAATCGGGGTCTAAAGCTATCTGCATACCGAATTTGGTCAAAATCGGATAAGCCGTTTCTGAGATTAGCGGGCACAAAGGCACACACAAACAGACAAACAGACAAACAGACAAACAGACAACCAGAAAAATAGAAAAATAGGTTCTACTGCGTTAATAGATACCCCTACAATTTATCTTTTTTTTATATCTTCCAAAAACAGACACCGCTAAGTTACGATTTTATTATATGTATAGAAGATAATATTACCTATACTGTTTTATTAGTGCGTTGCGTCGTCGCAGCGTCGCGATTTCTTTTATGACTTTTTATCTCTGGTTATCACTGCCTCAAGAATAACGATAAAGAATGTAGTACCTAATAAATAAGGTAACCGTCAACGGCGAAAGACTAAGGGTAGAGGCTGGCTTAGCTAGAGCGGAAATGGATTACGAACCTAAATTAAGTTTTGAAATTAAATAAAAACTAACTATGTTAACAAATCGTCTGAATTTAAAAAGTTTAAAAACTAAGTCTGTTCGAAACAAAATATCTTTGTTTCGAACGACCTCATGAAAATACCGGTAAATAATATCAAACATAACTTTCAAATCAAAATGGTTAATTGATAACTCTCGTAGCTAAGAGATAATCACGTGTGATTAAGGAGTCAAAATAGAATATTATATTAATAAACAAATATATGATAATAATATTTAAATTATTACCGGAAAATATGCAAAATTTGTTGGTAATTGCAATAAAAATAAATATTGTATCTGCAGTTATCGTTGAGGCCACTCAAATTTAAATACATACACCTAGTACAAAAATCTAAACCTATTGATCAACCTTCAAATATTTAATTTATTAAGTTTCCTGTCAATTTAGCATAATAAACCTACCTAAATATTTGTTTACGTTAAATAAAATAAACAGTAGGTACCTTTGTAGTTTTATATATTCCAAATACGTACCAATGTAAAATAAATATTTCATCATTTCTGGTTCCTTTTCTTTCAGAGCGGTGTTGGTCTAGTGGTAGATACCCCAACTTTCATTCTGAGTGTTCAAATCCTGACCGAACGAACGAACACCAATATCTTTTTTTTTTTAAGAAAAAGTTATGTGCGCTTAGTAACATCGCTCTTACGATGAAGAAAAACATCGTGAGGAAACCGACAAGTCGTAGGGCTCACCACCGTTCAAAGGCATGGGACTTTCGTCAATCCGGAGTAGGCTCCCGTGGCGTCTTACTGTCTAACCCCTCTAAGAGGAGGCCTTTGCCCTGCAGTGGGACAAATTAACCAGCTAATTTTAATATTTTTATATTTCCAGTTCCTTTTATTAACAAATGCAGTCTATCAGATTCGAAATGTCTCAAAGAGTCCACTCAACGAGCTATCCCCATTTTTACCGCCGGACTCCCTGAGTTGGGGGTCGAGCAATTAGAACCTATACGTATGGATAAGATAGATGCGAGTGCGCCAAGTCTAAATCTGGTATTGAAAGACATCGTAGGAACAGGACTAAGTAATTGCATTGCTAAGAAAATCAAGTAAGTTGTTTTTATTCAATTCGTTTGTCGATTTTATTCAGTCATTTAAACATAACACCTTACTTTTAAATGATGATTAAGTTTATTTACTTACCTAAGGTAACGTTACCGTTAGCCATTGTCTGTTTTAACTTTGAAACTTCATGTCACAGTGAAAGACAAACGTTACATTAACTTAGTGATCGTTTATAAGTAAGGGGGCCTATTTGTATATATAATCTTGAAACTATGCCTGCTCCATACTCTTCTTCTTACGTTCTTGAGTTTGAGAACCGGGTCTACTAGCATTTTTTTAAACGAACGAGCGATTGATAATACTAGACACGATATTTTCAACGTTTACCGGATCGAACCCATAGACAACGTATAGACTAACTTCGAATTCATAGACGTCAAATATTTATTGTTGATACGCAATGGGGTGGCACACGCAAAGCTGTGAGCAGATGGCGCTGGCATCGGATGATCTTTTTTTTTTGTTGATGGTCCCCCACGAATGAAAACGCCGAGTTTTTTTTTTCTTTCGGTCTGAGACGGATATGGCCAATTTCGCCCCGAGAGTTGTAAAAAATACCTGTTTGACAGTTCTTAATTCAAACCTAAGATTAGGCGACAAACGCCTCCTGCCGTGATAAAAAGTTAGTGTTCCTCCTCATTGCGGGACTAAATAAACAGTAGTGGAAAATACAAAATTGAAAAAGAGTAGCTCTTCACAGTTGTTCAGTTCCTCGACGCCAACGACAACGGTATTGTCGACGGCAGAACAGGTCTTGATGTACAAACAAATTGGTACAAGAAATTCTCGTTTTGCTGTCAAAAAATGTATACTAGTAATTCTAGTTTAAAAGATCATGAGTTCATTCCTATCGATTGTGAGAGCGTTGCCGCCGCCGATTTGGTAACGTTTTTGATGACAGTTCTTGTATAGAGGAAAATGTAGCAAAAAAATCATCAAAAATCATAAACTATACAATATGTATTTTGTAACTGCATGACGACAGTGCCTATATACGATATCTTTTTCTTTCAGTTTTGAAGGCAATTCGAAAATAAATGTAAAACTAATGTGTACAGTAGATCTTACCGCACAATACCTAATAAATGGCAACGTATTGATATTACATATTGAAGGCAACGGACCCGCACACATTGTACTGAGTAAGTTTTTTTAAGCATACCTGTCTACATACTAAAATTTCAAAGATATTCAAAGTTAGAACCCTTAGAAATGAAATTCTAAGAAGTTTGTTCGATTGTGAATTGAATAATGACAAAAACACCTATGCTTACCTATAATAATTATAATAAATATAATTTTGCCTTAATAGGTTTTAATTTTAGTGTTGTTTGTTTGTTTTTTTTTCCCATTTTTATTGTTTTTTTTATTTGTATGTTGTTTTTGATCGAATAAACTTAATAGGTTAAATTAATTTAATAATCGCCTGTGACTTAGATGCAGAAGAAGCTTTTTTAACATCTGCTTTGTAAGAAATATTTGCGGAACTTGTTTGGAGTCTGCAGTCTCAAACTTTTAATCTTATGATAACCAAACATTTCGTTATACATTTTTGGTATACTTATCTCTATTTTTGACGTTTTTTTATGTTTGAATTATTTGAAATACATCATTTTCTATTATTTATTTAATCATTTACACGTGTTATTTTATGAAAATATGACGAAATGTCATGAAGTTATCACTAATCAATTAAATTATTATGAATATTTTTCAGGAAAAATCGTAATAACAGTAGGAGCCCACCTAGACAACGTGACTGGCAGTGACGGAGTTCACCATTGGTCCATCAAAAACTACAACTACGGTTACGAACTCAAGGACAAATCTACGATTGTATTGAAGAATTTGTTCAGCGGGAACGAAGTATTAGGTAATTACAATTTTATTGTTTTTTTTATGAGTACTTGTATGAATGAGAATGGCAGACAATAGAAACTAAAATGATAAATTGAAACCTATTAAATACTATTGGTATGTCTAAGTAAAGGAAAACATTTTTATTTAACAAATATTATTTTATGTGATGATGTTTTTCGTTCACAGCCCAAACTGCGGAACAGTTCATAGCAGCAAGCTCCAACGAAATCATTACAGAAATCGGACCGCCCATCATCAAGAAGGTCGTAAATAAAATCGTTAAAAACATCGGAAATTTCTTCGGTACTGTACCACTTGACTATTTGGTTGTATAGAAGTAAGAACTAATAAATTCGAAGAGGTAAGGAGTTCTACTCGTACTCCATTCAAACGTAGACGACTGTTTCTCCCTGGATAAAGACATTTGATAAAAATAAGGCAATATGTTTACGCCATAAAACTATATCTTCAATGACCAATGTTTTCTTTTCAATAAGCTAATTTTAATTTTGGATAGAAAGTAGGTAGGTCCTATGATGATTAGAAATTGAAAAAAAATGAAACAGATTATATTAGGGGCGTGGTCAGTCATGACATGACGCTTTATGGCATTAACAATATAATAGTCTTATCTGGGGGCACGGTAGTGCCCCCGCCAAGTCGAGCAACAAAGCGGCACGGCAGTTTTAGTTCTTGAATCCCAACATCTCTAAATATACCTATCGGCACCTATTTTTCAATTTTATTAATACTTGAACAGGTATCTTTAAGTTTTTGATGGGTATCTTTATCCAGGAAGGAAACCGTTTTGTATGGAGAACGAGTAGGAGTCCTACAGCCAAATACAGAAACGCCACTTAAAATTTGAGGCGTACTTAAATAATTGAGAAGCTTCTAAATTTAAAAATAATATGGGAATTTTTGAATTTGAGAGAATTTGCTTAGTTGTATAAGTAGAACTCAAATTTTGAGTTGCGTTTCTGTATTCGGCCGTTATCTTCTTAAAGCTAAAGGTTGTAAATTTGACCTTCGTTACACTGTGCGTGCACTGCATTTTAGTAAATAAATTTAGTTAATTTATTAAATTTTCTATTATGTAATATTATTAGTGACCTTTGGAGTAGGCAAGTAATTGACCTGTTCCTCAATTAACCTTAAAAATACCACATTCAAACAAAATCTACGAATTTCTTCATATGTGTGCTGTAGGTGTGGTCTCTATAAGCTCAGTAACGTATTTGAAACTTAAGATAATAATGTCAAATCTATTTTGGTGGAGGCATCGGGTGACCTGAATGCTGGCTTGTATTTTGCCCTGAAAACAAGTATCTGCATACAACGGGGAAATGCAGCCAGCATTCTGGCCACTTTTCCCTCTACCAAGGGTTTATAGATTTAGTTTTGTTTTTAAGTCAGTTTTATTTTTATTAGTTTTTTTTAATTTTACTATTATTACAACTCTATTAATTAAACTATCCCTATGCATATTTTCATCCAAATCGGTCGAGCCGTTTGACCATGAAGAGGGAACAAACAAACAAATAGGTATATACAAACTTTTTAAACTTACACGATTTCAACGCGATCTAGACCAGTGTCTAATAATAATGAGTTCAAAATCTATACGATATCTATTACCTACTCTAAAATGAAAATATAATTTGTTATTCCTATTACGCTCTCTAAAACGTGTTTATCTAGTAATCAAACTGTCAACAATACTAAACACTGCGTTGGTAGCCCAATAAAGTAGAAAACAACAATAATTCGGGTTCCTTCACACGCAGACTGGTATAAAAACGTCGTCACCTCGACACAATTCCGTGCATGTGGTAGCAATAGGTTTATTTAAGGACGAATATGGTATGAGACTATAAAACAAGTAAGTGCTTCTTTAAAAATGTAGTTAAGTTTTGTAGTTGAGTAATTAAATAATAAAGTTGTTTTTTATTTTCTAGCAAGTTCATTTTGAAATAAGGGGAGAGTGTGCCTTCTCTTTTCTTCATACCAACTTTACAAACGTAGTCGACTGTTTCCTCTCTGGATAAAAATATTAGAAAAAATATGTTTATGCCATAAGTCCTATATTAGTCATGACCACGCCTATTCGCCACGCCATTTCTATTCTAATTTAGAAAAATAAAAATAAAAACAAAACGTAGGGGCATGGTCATGGAGGATATAGGTTTTATGGATATTTGTTCTAAAGACGTCTTTATCCAGGGAGGAAAGAGTCGACTACGTTTGTATGGAAAAAGATTAGACTAGGTAGGTAGGTAGACTGTCCTCTTATGAGTAAAAAAGTTTTGTTAACAGACGTAGAGTCATAAACTTTATTACAAGTATAGAGATATATTATGTAAGAATTACTCGATTTTGTTTAAACTATATCTAAACGAAGTATTATATCATTTTAAAGAAAAGGAAAACAATATAAAAACTTTAACGATTCTAAAAGAAATAATATGACGTTGAAATACAAAAAATCAAAACATCAACTGTCTGATAGGAACTCAACAAACCAACTGCTTCTGATCGTATCGCAAAATGTATCCGGAATGCTACTGACTCAGCAGTTTATGCACTTTACAAGCAAAGTTAATAAATCAAGATACTGTAGGTACTGTTGTGGACTTATTATTTAAGGAATCTCAATAGTTCTTCACTGTTTTAACCACAATGCTTAAGGGGATAGTCTACTTACTCTTTCCTCAATACAAACTATACAAACGTAGCCATAAGTCCTATATCAGCCATGACTATATGCCCTTACGTTTAGATTTTTTTCATTTTCTAATTTTTCTGAATTTTATTTCTATTCTAATTAGAAAATGAAAAACTTCAAAACGTAGAGGCACATATAGGTTTTATGGCATAAACATATTTGCTCTAATGTCTTTATCCAGGGAGGAAACAGTCGACTACGTTTGTATGGAGAAAGAGTAGGTAGACTTTCTTTTTAAACTACTATATTTGATAAAACAAAATAACCTTTTATCTATACATATAATAAAATCGTAACTCAGCGGTGTCTGTTTTTGGAAGATTAAAAAAAAATATAAATTGTATGTGTATCTATTAACGCAGTAGAACCCATTTTTCTGTTTTTCTGGTTGTCTGTTTGTCTGTTTGTCTGTTTGTCTGTTTGTCTGTTTATCTGTTTGTCTGTTTGTGTGTGCCTTTGTGCCCGCTAATCTCAGAAACGGCTTATCCGATTTTAACCAAATTTGGTATGCAGATAGCTTTATACCCCGATTAACATATAGGCTACTTTTTATCCGGCTATTTAATCCGGTTATCCGGATAAAGTGTTATTTCTACTTTTACCTAATTAATTTGAATGTTGTATTGAAGAAGTATGTTGTGTTGAATTAACACATGATAAACCGGATATCCGGTAAGTAATTAAAAAGCCGGATATCCGGCACGTAATTAAAAAAGCCGGATATCTGGTAATTCCTAAAATACCGTATAACTATGTCTCTCCATATATTCGGATCTTTCGGACATACGGAAATTTATAATGGTTGTTTTTAACCGACTTTTAAAAAGAGGATCATCTCAATTCGACCCGCATATTGTTTGTATGGGGATATGTTCACGCCGGACTCCAGCATATGAATATTCTTTTTAGATTTGGAAAGTGAGAGTCTCGAATTGGTCCCACAAATTGTTGGTGAAGATCTGATGAGAACCTTTGGAATGATGAGCAGAATAGCATCCCACAATGCAGTAAATTACTAATTTTTGGACTTCCATCAATATAATCAGCTTATAAAGAACTCGGTACGAATTGATGGACCACCTGAAACTACTTTCTCATCAGAAAACTCCTCAATGATTAAAGTTACGGTTACAATTTTGATATTTTTAGTGGCAGTAGAAAATGCACGAAAAAGGGAAAAAAATCGGGTCGTTTAACTGGGTAGATGCAGATTGCATGTAGTTTACGAGGCACGATGGCAGCTGCGGCAGAGTGTGGATTCCGAGTCGAGGGTACCGCGTTCGAGTCCCGAGTCCCGGGCACGACGTTACGTTTTACCCTCCAGATGTCCCGTAAGCCCGGGGGGGGGGGGGTTTGGGAGCCATGAGACGGGCAGAGATGAGGCTTGGAAAGGCCGCCGTTGTCGGGGTTGACGGATGTAGTCCATGAGGAATTCCCACTGGCCTCTACACTTGAGAAGGGAGGGACGCCGTTGGGGTTTAGTTGACAAACTGTGGTAGGGAGCCCAACAAACCGGGTTATTTGTCCCGAGAGCGGCCTGACGGTACATAAGGGGCATCACCCAAGTAAAAAAAATATTGCATTTAGTTAAGCTGCCCGACTTCAGATTACATAACAAATAAGTCGGTTGCTTTGTACATATGTAGACAAGCTTATTATTATTATTTATCCTTTTTTTCGAAGTCGAGTTTCAACTTTTATAGATTTTCGACACTTCTTCTTATAATAATGTGAATAAGCATGGAACAAGTTACATAGCGATGTGCAAAAATCACACTTAAACAAACTCTGCCATGATTCTCTTTTGCTCAGTACTTTCCTGGTCTTTCGTTTAAGTGTAGACCTTTGCACAGCAATGGGTAGATGTTCGAAAAACGCTGACGAAGTCGCGGGCACAGCTAGTTAGATTATAAAATCAAACCGTATTAAAAGAATTTTTGATCAGGTATACTCCATCCTAGCTCTGCCCTGTTTAACCCACATAAGTACCGATTTCCTGGAAATATCGAAACAAAAATTAGCCTAACTTACCCCCAAGAATTCTTGTTACGACGACCTCGGCGCCTACCAATTTAAATTTTATAAAGTTTATTTGTTTGAACGCGCTAATCTCAGGAACCGCTGGTCCGATTTGATAAATTATTTCACCAGTAGAAAGCTACATTCTCGAGGAGTAACATAGGCTACTTTTGATCCCGATATTTCTACGGGATTGGGACTTAAGCGGGTGAAACCGCGGGACGCAGTTATTTTGTATAAACTTACTCACTTCAAAAATACTAATGCAAAACAAAGATAACAATTTTAAATGTACATGGCATAGATAGACCGCTTAAAACCAATCTCATCTATTCAACGCATACCAAGTAGGGACATTAATGTGCTCGGTATAGGTTGCATACATTATATTAGCAAGAAAATGAAACCCCCCAATTGACGTAACGAAATGAGGAAGAAAACCGAATTATCCGGGGCGTTACTAACAACCAATCAATAACAAACTGATTTATACCCTTGGGGTTGCAATAATATCGATAGAATCTCTCTTACTGGGGACGTGGTCGGAGATAGAGCGGGGTCGGAAGTGAAAGTAAATAAACTGAAAGAAATCAAAAGTTGGGAAGAACAGCTTTTTGTTAAAGTCTCCCCATCAAAACGAGTGGACGGACCTGTTTATTCAACAAAAAGAAATATTTTATTATCATGTATCAAGTATTTTATTATCAAGAAATAGACACAGCCTAGGTTATAATTTTTTTTAAAACAATAAAAACTTATATGTTAAAAATAACAGAAATTGCAGTTTGACGATCCTTATGGCGCATTAAGACGCAAACAAGGTTAAAAATGATGGGTTCGATTACCGCTCAAGTAAATGTTTATGTACCTACCTACACAGAATTTCGGATTAGAAGTAAAGATAGGTGATTCGTCGTCTAACGATATCTACCCGTCTTTGGTAACGCCGCACAGTGACCAAAAATCAAGAAGTAGGGGGACGATAATCAACGGTTAGGGATTTTTGTTTATATGATAGAAAATATTGTAAAATTTATCCATTATATATAATATATATAAGTATATAACAATTTATTTTACATAATTTCACAAAATATATATCTTAGTTACACTTAACTCTCTTTACATTCACATGGTTCACTTTAAAAAGATTTTATGTTAGTGTGTATGTAAAATGAATAAATAAACAGGTTAATAACGTTAAGTTAGGTTAAAAGTTTTAATAAAATTGAACAAATCTTCATTGCTTTTGAAAAAATGCTTTCAAAAACTTTAGTACCAGTCTGTTTTTTTTTTTTTCAAAAGCAGTATTCCTAATTGTGGATTAACACTAAGAAATAATGTTTACAAATCTTCATTTTTCACTGAAGTACCACCTTCTAAAAAAAATTACTTTATATGAATTGGCGCAAGTAGACGGTAAAAAAACAGGTATGTTACAAAAGCTTACAGTCTTGGCTATCCACTGATACTAAAATTACAATGTATCCAAGTGTATTTTGAAACGTAGGAGACAGAAAACGTAGTTTTATTTTCGTTACGGAATTTCTTGATTCGGTCGCCGCGCTCAAAGGCCACGATAAAAGCTATGCAATAGCTTAACACAAAATTGTATTTAATTGTGCGAGCGCACCAAACGCAATCGTACGAACTAGAAATAATTGTTGGAAGGTAGTTCTTGATTAATTAATAATTAATTAACTACTTACCCTCCACTAAAAATATTATGACATTTTATGTAGAAGGTAGTCCTTCACCTGATGAATCTATTATTTTTGATTATTAACGCATGGTAAAAAGATATGTTCATACTCCTAAATATTGATTTTTGGTCACCGTGCGCCGGGATCACGGCGTTAGCGAACATCGAGCCCCACCGACTTATGTATAAAATATATATAGATAGGTACATGGTGAGAATTTATATCAAATATTTTTGGTACAAATTCTCACCAAAAATCTCTACCAAATGCACCACACTCGCAAATCGTTACAGTTGTAAACACCAAACAGTCAGAATCACGAACGACTGGGGTATTGACACGTGCCCAAACCATTCGCATGGCGTTCTACAGCATTCAACAACAAAACGATCAACGAATGATAGGTACCTACTATCAACAACAAAAGTGGCTACCCACCGTAAGGTCTGATTTCGCTCGCAACGTAAATTTAGATTCACTTAGTTAAGATACCTAAGACTTTATTGATATTTGTTACCTACCTATGTCTGCTTGCATGCGAATTAAGATGAACAATAGTTGTCACACATTTGATATTTATAGATATACCTATATAAATTTAATGTGTGTATACTACGCTTATTCCACGCTCGGCGCTTGGTTCAAATAAATCTTTCTGCTAACTGAGTAGCCACTTTTGTTGCTGATAGTACCTAGTAGCTACTACCCTCTCCCTCCGAAGGGACCACTCAAATGGAAGATCATTATCGTACTTCCGTGAAATTGCAAAAAGATAACAAAAATTTAATTTCCAAAACTCATTATAATTTTACGGCAAGGATTGTGATAACGTTGCATTTAAATGGCCATTAAATGGTACAGTTACTTAGATGCTTAGCTTTTTTTTTATTTTGTGTCCGAAAATGAAAACGTTGATTCTTTGTTCATTTATAGCCATTGTTTTTTTTTTTATACTTTTCATAATTCAGTTAGAATTTGCTGGCAGAAATATTCTAAACTGGGGTATGAAAAAACTCCTGATATTTGCTAACAACTATTTAAAATTAAAGACATTTTTTGGTTTTAATCGCGTGGTGTTTATAACTTTTAGCATTGTTTCAACGCTCAACGTTTCGAGACCATTACAGGTACCTTCTTCAGGATTGACAACAACAACTATTTGCTTACATCGCAATCAAGCCCCAAACTAACCACTAGGTTTGTACTATGAGTACCTACTAGACAACGGATATGAACATATTATACTTTTTTTGTAAAAACATGCATAATTAATATCATACATAGAAAACACCCAGACCAGGAACAACTATTTATTTTTAAAGCCGAGCCTTTCTCCGACGCGCTATACTGGCCATCAAATTGTTGTAAATCATTTTTCGATGGCATCTTGTGTAGGTAGCCATATGTAAAATAAATCTAAAAATCCTTTTATCTCCCATCACGGACCCCCGACAAAACTTTTTATCCGACCTTTCAACGGATGAGTATGACTTGTCAATTTTTTTGCTCCTTCCTAATGTAATTTAGTGGGTCTTAATGTACGCGGCCGTGATCGCAGATAAAGCTAATTGGACCTAAGTGATGATGTAGAAATTTAAGAGATATGTACCTACTTATGATAAAAGGACGAAATAATAATACAAATTGGTTGGTATACATTTTTAGGGTTCCGTAGCCAAATGGCAAGAAAACGGAACCCTTATAGATTCGTCATGGCTGTCGTTCCGTCTGTCTGTCCGTCCGTCTGTCTGTCCGTCCGTCCGTATGTCACTTTTTCCTGAAACTATATAAGACCTATACTGTTGAAACTTGGTAAGTAGATGTATCCGATGAACCGCATTAAGAT
The DNA here is from genome assembly GCA_958496205.1 of Idaea biselata. NCBI lineage: Eukaryota > Metazoa > Arthropoda > Insecta > Lepidoptera > Geometridae > Idaea > Idaea biselata. The sequence continues at coordinate 26,287,417 of OY292400.1, read as the reverse complement.
TTTCACACGAAAATAGAAAAAAAAACAATAAATTTTTAGGGTTCCCCATACTTACCTACAACCGTAAGTCAATTTTTTTTATCATCAAACCTATACGTGTGGGGTATCTATGGATAGGTCAGGTAGGTTTAAAAATGACATTGAGGTTTCTAATATAATTTTTTTCTAAACTGAATAGTTTGCGCGAGAGACCCTTCCAAAGTGGTAAAATGTGTGTCCCCCATTAACTTCTAAACTAAGAGAATGATAAAACTAAAAAAGGCATATGATGTAGGTACATTATCACGTAAACTTCCAGCGAAAATTGGTTTGAACGAAATCTAGTAGGTAAGTAGTTTTTTTTTAATACGTCATAAATCGTAAACCGCAATTTTCAGAACAAAACCTATTGTATAGATAATGGTACGGAACCCTTCGTGCGCGAGTCCGACTCGCACTTGGCCGGGTTTTTTTGTATGTAAGTACAATTTTTGTGAATCCTTTATGCAATAACTACTGGACCGATTGATGTTTTAACTTACTTCAATGTTAAGATATATGGGAGACCAGCGTTGACGAAAATAGCAATTTAATAAGAAAATGTTTATTGTTCATAATCAACCATAATACAGTGAAAAAGCCGGGGAATCAATTCAACAAGGCCAAAGAGTACTTAAATTAGCACAGACTATACATGTTTTTTGGACTATACATGAGGACAGTCTACCTACTCTTTTCTCCATACACACTTTACAAACGTAGTCGACTGTTTCTTCCCTGGATAAAGATATTAGAAAAACTATGTTTATACCAAAAGTTCTATATCAGTCATGACCATGCCCCTACGTTTTTATTTTTTTCATTATTATAACGGTATAATGGCCTTATCCTTAAAAGCGAACTCTTGCAAGCAACCATAAGTGTTACAGTTTTCAGGACGTGCTAAGTAGGGCATGCAATATCGGAAGGTTTTCAATCTCGGGACGATATCGATATTAAGAGCTCAATCCCGGGATCCCGGGATTGATACTGAGATTTTAGATATCGTTAAAAAGGCGAATTTAATACAATAAAAATGTGTTAAATTTAAAATCTATTATATAAAAATCAATCCCTATCTCTATTATATAAAAATCAATCCCTATTTCCCTTGGTCACGGCATCACACTTAAACTTTTACACATATTTCGATAATTCTTTTTTTGTTGTGAGCGCTATTGTCAGGAGAAGGTTCTTATGAAAGAAAAAATGCTAAACCGATTTTGATGAATTTTATTTTTTTATACTAAACGACAGGACAACGTCTGTCGGGTCAGCTAGTATTTAATATATTTAAGACTCTAATGGTTTCATTACGTAAATAAGTTACCCCGAGGGCCGTCCACCCTATCATTTTGGAAATATGGCGGACAAATACCCTAAACCCGAAAGTGTCTAAACTTTCGCGCCAAATTCTAGGCGCACCACTAAAATGATGTTAGCAGAAAAAAATTGCATGCGAGCTTGTATAAAAAATAATTGTCTTAAAAATTGCAATGAATCACGTTACTTTTATTGTTTTAAACATTTTACCAATTCCCTACGCTTCTAAATCTTTACAGATCTCTTCCTCAGGGGTAGACTAATTTGGGTTTAATTTTAATAGTTCTATTCAATCATTCCATGAGAAAAAATATAGCTAAAAACCTTAATTTATACCCAAATAGTAAATTGCTCAAATCTCGATATCGGATCACTCAATCCCGGGATTATAATATCGAACTTTTGCGTCCGAGATCCCGGGATTACGATATCCCGGGATCCCGGGATTCATGCCCTAGTGCTAAGACATCTAACTTGAAGCACGAAGGAGTTCGAGAAAAGATGCTTTTACCAACACATTATTGGTCACTCATCAAAGTAATAACCACGCCAGGCGTTGCTTAACCCGTACAATTATATAAAAACAACGAACGCAAAACTCCAATATGCAGTGCCTACTTTTAATAAGTGCGTAAAAGTACCGAACCCTCTTTTTGTGATTGTCTGTTCAGATTCTTGTGCGACCATTAGGTAGTCCATGAAAACTAAATTATAATCAATTTCCAAATGTGTTAGCGCAATTTACCAATTTCTTTCAATTAGTTTAAAAACGGAGGGTTTTGTTATTCACAACATTACTTTATTTTTTATTAGGTAGTAGGTACCTATTTATTATCACAAAATCAAATTTATTATATTAAGGAGAAAGTCTACTTACTATTTTCTCTATTTTTTCTGAATTTTCTACTTTTCTAAACTTTTTTGTATATTTTAATTAGAAAATGAGAAAAACCAAAACGTAGGGACATGGTCAATGGTCATGGCAGGTATTGGTTTTATGGCATAAACATATTTGCTCTAATGTCTTTATTCAGAGAGGAAACAATCGACTATGGATCTCACAACTTTTTACGCTAGAAGAACTGAGTTCCGAGACTTACTTTTTTTACAAGCATGTTTTTGATGGGAGGAAACAGTCGACTACGTTTGTATGGAGAAAGAGTTGGTAGACTGTCCTCTTAAAGCCCCACTTAAAAATTAACTTCATTCCCGTTTTTACCCTTTGGGTAGGTACACTTCCGTAAAATAATTTAAAAAAAAACTTTTCTTATACATAGTTGCATTAACTGTCAAATACTTTGTAAACGGTCGTGTCAAAAATTCAAAAAAGAAAAAAGAAATATGTGACACAAATAGAAGTAACAAAAAGCAAATAAAGCAAAATGGCAAATAGTAACAGTTGTATTCAACAAATATCACGCTCATATTTTTCATATTTCTAAAACTAACCCGTCTGCGAGCGAACATGCAACACTAAATATTTGACAAAATGCATTGAAAAACAAACTTTCAAGTCTTGGGATAGAATAGAAAATTGTTCAGTTCCAAAATTTAGTTTTTTAAAATGGCCGGTTGTCACCAATTTTGCAGTTCTGTCGTGTTTAGTGAAATGTACACTGTCATTTCGAACCGTTCAAAGCAGTGAAATATCTCTACAATTTTGTAAAAATGTAATACTAGCAGCGCCTTGCGGTTTCACCCTCGTAAGTCCTGATCCCGCGGGAATATCGCGATAAATAAAAGCATATGTGCTCATTCAGAACTCCAGCTATCTACGTACTACGTTTCATCGCAATCGGTTCAATAGTTTGTGCGTGAAGGAGTAACAAATTCACATACAAACATATTATGTGCATGCCCCAATTCTGGCGATTAAAATGAATGGCCGAAGCTGGTGGACTAATTGGTTAAGTCGTTACTCCCGGATGGAGTAAAGATGTGTTGCCGGTTCGAATCCCGCTCAGCCTCAATCATGACATGTTGTGTTTTTGTAGAAGTACTTTTCCTGTCAAATATTTTCTATAATGACTAATTGGTATGCGACAGACGTGTCCCGTTCAGTCTCATTTTAGCTTTGTGTTGTAACATACATCCACTATTTTATGCAAAAAAAAGGAAAATTCAGAGTAATGGGACAGCACACGATAATAATATCTGGGGGTACGGAGTGCCGCCAGCAAGTCAGACAGACTTTTGCCCGATCAAACTTTTTTCCGATAGTCTGCCGATAGTTTAATCATGCATGAAAGAACCCACAATAGACCGATTTTTTAACGACCAACCATTCATACTTATCAAACTATCGGCTGAGAATTTGATTGGTGAAAATCTGTGCGTGCAGTTTAGTGTAGAAGAACGATCGTATTTAAATTTTTCTAAAGCTACATTTTTCAGCCGGTCGACGTAGTCAATATAGTGGAAAGACGACGTAACGGTAGTCGACGTAGGGGTATAAACCGGTGTTAGTAGTTAGACATGTATCAAAAATGCCAACGAGTAACTTTGTTTCTAAAGAAATAAACAAACAGAAACCCAAAAGAATACAATAAACAACAATCCAACCAATCCAATCCAACTTCCAGGAAACCGTGTTGAAGATAAAGACTTCAAAGTATATTCTAGAACTCTTTAATTGCAGCCTTAAATAAGTATCACGGCAATCAGTTCCAGTAGTTATTAAAATATAATAGGACTTTACTCTACAACTGAATCAAAACACTTATAGCCTTATTAATAAACGTGGAGTAGGGGCGGAGAAGGAATAACATGCTTTGTCTTTTTCCGTGACAAGAGCTTTCAAAGTTGACAGACAGAGACAAAAAGTAGTAAACCTCCAACGTTATTCCACTTTTATTAATCAGGCTATTAGAGCTTCGTTCACTATTCTCAAGCAAAGTGTTGATTAGTTACTTAGCAAGTAAAGTAAATTTTCAAGTAAAAATTACGAGTATCAACAGTTCAAAAGGGGCAAAGACCTGGCTGCAACGCAGAAGGTTGCGGGTTCGATTCACGATGGGTGCAAGTATTTATGCTAAAAATAAAAATATATTTCTGGTCTGTGTGTTTTCTATACATCATTATGTATGTGTTTACAAAAAAGTGTAATATATGGTATATTCGTTATCTAGTATTCATAGTACAAGCCAAGTGCTTAGTTTAGGGCTAGATTATGATGTGTGTAACGTCGTGCAATTTATTTTTAATTGAACCAATGAGTAGTACTATTGAGAGTCATGCAAAAAGTAATTGGGACTTTACTTGGTGATTAGCCTACTTGAAACTTTACTTGCGGATCGTGAAAGAGGCACTCACTGTTGTTATTATTTCTATTCTATAACTATATTAATCCACTTTTCCTACTAAACCATTACAATCGCAAGTTTGCTATTAATTAAACGGAGCGGTAATTTTCAAAATTACTGTTATTAACTAAGGCAACAACACGTGACAATTAAAATTAAAAAAAAGGTATATCAAACAGCTGCCTACAAATGCTTTTAAGTGTGGTACAATTTACAAGTGACACTCCTTTCACGATCCGCAAGTAAAGTTCCGAGTAGACTAAACGCTAAGTAAAGTCACAATTAACTTTTGGACATGTATCACGACTTACCAGTAGCACCACTCATTGGTTAAGCTCACTGATATTCGTGACTTTTACTTGCCAATTAAACGAATTAACACTTTTTGAGGATGCTATATGAAGTCCCTATTTTACTCTGTCTAGTAGTTTAGTTTCTGATTATTTCCTCCTAAGCATATTTATTGAGTTGTGAGTTTTGCTGTTTAGGGTTACGAATCCAAAATTCCGAAGGGTTCCGTAATGGTACGAAACCCTCCGTTCGCGAGTCCGACTCGCACTTGGCGGGAACTCTAGTCCCCCAATAAGGCATACTTGTCACTTTAGGGGACAGTCTTTCTACTCTTTTCTCTGTACAAACTTTACAAACGTAGTTGACTGTTTCCTCCCTGGATAAAGATATTAGAAAATATGTATTTATGACACATCAACCATGACCATGCCCCTGATTGTTTTTTATTTTCGTATCAGAAAAAAAACCGAATTTTATTTCTATTCTTATTTGAAAATGAAAAAAAAAAACAAAACAAAATGCAGTCATGGCCGATATAGGTTTATGCCAGAAACATAATTGGTCTAATGTCTTTATCCAGGGAGGAAACAGTCGACTACGTTTGTATGGAGTAAGAGTAGGTAGCTGTCCTCTTAAGGTTTAAAATTATATAACAAATCGCTAGAGCTTGTCGATTGAATTTAAACAAACTTATTCGAATAACTAATGAAAAAATTTAATTTAATTCTTTCTTTCATTGCGTGAACGGAAACTGACAATTAGTGGTTTTGTTTTCCAACAGTCCAGCAAAGAAAGATTTTATGTAACATCGAAACATCATAATATTTTTATTTAACTACTAGCAACTCACCGCGGCTTCACCTGCGTAAGTCTTGATCTGATAGTAAAATCATCATTGGCAAGTAACATCTACGAGAGATGATTTAAGTATTGTAAGTAGGTAGGATCGAATATTATATTTATTTAATAAATACTGATGGCAATATTTTTATCGTCATGTCACGTCGTCACACCAACCCTCCCAGGGAGCAAGTGAATCACATTACACTACATAAAAAAACCCAATGAGTTTCTTGTGTCTTCTTCTCATTGGAGGTCGCGTTCCGAAGACACATAAGAATACCTACCGACGATTCAAAGTGTTATGTTAAATAACCAAATGAACATATTTTGAGTTTGAGTTTTTCCGCCACAGCGCGGGGAGTAATCATGATTTGCTAGCTAGTCTCCCTCAGATCTCTGATTTGCCTTTTATAATACCCACGAGAAGAGATAGGGTAACCCTATTCAATGTCGCGGCTACACGGCTAACGAGAGTAGTAATTTTATATTTTAGCCTCGCGTCGCATCGCATCGCGTCGCTTTGTCGCTTTTGTTTTTCACCGAGGACAAGGGGTGAAGGAAAGAGACGGAAAAGGCGACGGAAAAGGATATAAAAGTAAGTTATAATAAAAGCAGCACATTTCATTACGTCACACACAACTGGGTACTGCATTTTAGACAGTTTCGATCAAATATTTGTGCGACTCGTTCAGTGGTACAGAGGTCGATAGGGTGACCATGAAAATGAACTAAATGAAACTTATCTAGAACATCTTACTGAAATAAATCGGATTAACCCCCGACTGCGGTGCAGAAGGGTAGGTACGTATTCTGACCATTAATATTTGTTTCTAGTTCTAGGTGTTTTCTATGTAAGTTTTATAAGTATGTAACTAAATGCCTGTCAACTTTGAAAGTTCTTGTCCCGGAAAAAGACAAAGCTTATTCTCAGTACTCCAACCTTACTCCACGTCTATTAATAGGGCTATAAGTTAGGAAAGCAAAGTGTGTCACCCTAGTAGCACGTTAATAATTCATTGGTGCCGCAAATCGTGATAAGTAAACAGCGACAGGTCGCGTGCCAAGACTGATGCCGGGGTGGATAACTTCTACCTAGAACTCTGTGCTTTTTCTTTGCTATTCTGTGAGCTCTGCTTTATTCTTTACCAGCAGCGCCCCGCTGGTTTTACCCGCGGTTTTCTCGCGCGAAAATGTTGAATAAATAAATGCTTTATTTGCATAACAAAAAATTACAATTAGTAGTATATAAAGTAAGACAAATACACAGGAAGCTCCTCTTCAGAAAGTTCCTCTTATTGTAAACTACTAGCATGTCACGTTCAAATCTATTGAGTCTTTTTTGTGATAGATATGATTATTTATATTTAGCCGGTAAAGGATATCTATACTTCGTATTTTCATTATTGTAGACTATGATTAGAAACATCTGCCTGAAGAAAAAATACGTTTGTATGGAAAAAGAGTACCATATCCTTTCCTCTTAACATATCAATAGAAAGATACAGCCGAGCGCGAACTATAAAATTCATACGTGACCTTGTTGTTACACGAGGAAGAAAAATACATTATTCATAGATTTCCGATTTATACGTTTTAAATTTTAGATTATTTTATGAGTCAAAAGCTGTTGTTATGCAAAATATGTCTGTTATAAGTCCCAGTCCCAGTATTATGGGGCTATGGAGCCCCGTACCATTGGAAGGCTTGCGTGGACACCAATAGGACGATTATACCTGTCCCAAAATTTCCCAAACATGTTGAACCATTTTCGAAAAAAAATTAACAGACCTGAGACCATTTAGTTAAAGAAAAGGTGCTTTGATAGCGCTTATGACAACATCATAATATCGAACATGATTATTAGTACAAAAAGTATAATTAGTATTTCTGTACCTACGAAAATGACCTATCTAGAAATAGTTGATTTTTTTTCTGTGTCACTTACCCCAAAAGGCTGGTCTACGCTTACAGCAACAAGGGACAAATCTCGCGGGATCGAGATTTACGCGCGTGAAACCGGGGGCGCAGCTGGTACTCTACCTAATTTAGATAAAATCAGCCAATTTTGCTAAGCCGATACAGTGGATGTAAACCCTTAATACATTGTTAAACGGATCAAATACCTACACGCAAAAGCGATTGTAGAGTTATATCAAATAGAATGAAAACTAATTTAACCTGTATTGTTTCACAGTTCGATTGAACAGAAATCCTTCCACAGCTGTGATTGCTCCATAGATGTTTAATTGGTGCATTTCCCATACAGAGAGTGTTTATTCTCGACATATTCGAATTGCAGTATTCAATACGATCGAGTTTAGTAAGATATCTCTTATATTTAAGATATCTTTTATATTTCTTATATGTACCTACATTTGTAAATATGGCCTCACTACACGGGATGCCGAAGATCGTGCGAAGTGGAGACGTAAAAGTAGGAAAGCGGACCCCGGGCTCTCGATAGAGATGCAACCGGGAACAACGCTCGGATGATGATGACTTACATTTGTAAATATATGTAAATAAATTATTTCTATTAAAAATATAAAAAAGAAATCTCTTGCGAACTACACCGAAATATATTTGCTTTATAACAATACTAGCCTGCAAGTCTTACAGGAAACAAGATTAGGATAGTATTAGGATTATCCCCTACTGTTAACCAATGTTCATGTCTACCTATCGATTAACAGAATAAAAAGTTTTATACAAAATTGGACCCCTCTTCAACGAGATCTGGAGAATATCTGGAGGCTACTTTAGGAGGAATACGGAATCTGACCCCACCAAGATTATACTTTAAATTTCAAATACACAATGATACTTACACTTTACCTAAAACAGATCACACCTACAGCACACATGCAAAGTGTAAATGTCATCGTGTTTTTGAAGCTTTAGAATTATTCAGACTGAAGTTTAATAACGTTTTGTTCCTGACTAGTTTATCGATTACGATTCGAATGAATCGAGAATTAAGCCATAGATTAGTTGATACTCGAATACTGATCGAGATACAAATCAAATAGCGGTATCGAAATCAACATTAATTGTTCAAACTGATTGTGATCCTATGAATATGAGTATATTAGTACCTATATTATTATGAAGGAATTAAACAAACTTTCCATTTATTTGAGTGTTAATTAACTGAGCTCTATTGTAAGTATTCTAAATTATCTATATTTTAAGAACAATGCGTTTTAAAATCATTTAGAAAGTTTTTGGGTTGGTTGGTGATTGAGTTTTTAGGTTTTAATCATTTGGTTTTTCACTTTGGTCGTCAAGCGATGGTGTCAGTTTAAACAGGTACTTATATAAGACGTTTAATACATTTTTAGTGTTACTATATAATTATTAAAAAAAACTGAAGGAATACCTACACATCATGAAATATCATGATACCCAGTATAATTAAAGAAATCCTTCTTTTCCATTATCATTCCAATTTGGCTCGAAACGCGATGGACGCATGGAGTAGGTACCTACATCATCTTCTGCAAAAGAATCTAAATATAAACATAACATGGTAAAAAAGAAGTAAGTCAACCGGGGGAAATGCGTCTATGGGGCAAATGCGACAAACATCAATTTACCGGACTTACAATTGTTATATTGATAAAATAGCCAATCATGATAAAGGAGAAAAAAATCTATAAAATTGTAGATGGCGATTTTATCAATATAACAAATTATAAGTCCGGTAAATTGATGTTTGCCGCATTTGCCCCATAGACGCATTTCCCCTGGTTGACCTTACTAACTTTGCTAACACATTGTTTTTGCATTCATATTGGCCATTGTTGTGTCTAACTCTAGGGTTAGAACTAACTTTAAGGTTAGGGTGACAGCACTATCGGCTTTAACACCCTCGAAAACCATGAAAATGACACCATGACGAAAAAGTTGACAATTTCTTGCAGCCTCTGCTGAGCAGCAGCTTTTGCTTTAGCAAATGGTCATAAGTAACCAGTCTAAGAATTAGGTGTTAAAGTAAACAGAGCTGTAAATATGATTAACAAACAATAAATGGTCGGTTTCACCACGTGTGCCGTGTCACATGCAATCAGTTGTTGTTAAATGATTGCAGAGAAGTTTCAAAGTAGCGCCTTATGCACGCCATTTCGCTCATACGTAGCTGGCTTATTGTTGCATTTATTGCACTCATTAGTTCTGCATATCATTTCGTTGAGGGTGGCAAAAAGTTCTTTTGCATAGATAGAGGTAGGAAACTTTGCATGGAATGGTTTTATACTAAATGTGCAAAATGTCGCTAAGTCGCTTCCCGCCGTCTGGCTGTCTGTTCCTATTATATACCTATACTGAGATCTTCAAAACTTCGCAACGGATTATGAGGCTGGTTTTTTTACTAGTTAGAGTGTTTCCAGATGAAGGTTTATATATTTGAATAATACACACCGGGAGCAGGGCGTTAGTAAATCTAACCATATAAATTATTAGTAAATCTAACCAAATACCGAAACTATAAAAATAGACGTGTTAGCAGACCCAAAAAACAATCTAACGTTTTGCACTGCCATCTCACTTTGCAGTGGACCCTATACGTACACGCTTGTTACTTTAGCTGTGCGTTCCTTTTTTGTAATCAAAGGGTCAACTCTCGCTGAAGTGGCTCACCTAGTGAGTTGTCAGGGGTCGCCCTAAGGCCTGTAACTTGACCTAGCGACTGCTATCGAGATAACAACCGGGCCCAATCCAACCAATAGGTTTATTCTACACTATGTAGTTATACGCACTTTGAGAGCGTCGTTTGTAAGTAATGTAAACTTTAAGTACCAGTACAATCTTAGATCCATCTCGGCTGCTATCAGCTGTTGTAGTTTGCGTAGAAGCAAAATCAAATCCATCAAATTCTATTCTCAGAATGACTGTCTTAGAATAAATCTTGTAAGTGCGAATAACCTGCCATGGAAGCATTTTAATGTGATCGTCGTGTGTATGATGTATGACTGAAAATAAGACAAAAGAAAGGGCCATACCACCCACAATTTGTCATGTGTCTTCAATAATAATTGTTCTTATTCGGCTTTCCGACTTATAAATTGCTTTTAATTAATTAGTTTTGAGAAATGAGCTTAGTTTATATGCATGGTTGGTGGGTATTTTTAACAATATGGTTAATTTGAAATGTTTATGCGTATGAAAACCCTTTACTTATATACTCTGATTTACAGCTGCATAAACTATGTCATGTTGTTTGTCTTTTACTGTCACGTGAAGTTTTAAAGTTGTCAGACAAAGACAAACGTTACATAACATAGTCATCTGTTAGTTGTCGTTTATGAATTTATGAGTAAGGGGGTAATTGTTTATGCGTATGTAGTTATAATAGTAACTAGCAGTGCCCGCAACTAAAATATAATATAGCCTATGTAGCCTTCCTCAATAAATGGACTATTATATACAACACTGAAATAAATTTTCAAATCGGACAAGCGGTGCCTGAGATTAGCGCGTTCGAACAAACAAACTCTTCAGCTTTATAATATTAGAAAAGATTAGTATAGATGTAGGAAGGTGTATCTACTTAACATACGCTGAGGCGCACAGCTACTAGGTAAACTGTGGTATTGTGGTTAAATTTGGTAAATTGGCATAAAATATAGATTAGTTTGTAGTGTTAGATATAATCTGTTTGAAAAAATACAATAACATCATTAGCAGACATTTTTGAGAAATGTACAAGAAAGTTATGTGTACCTACTTAACAAAAATATTCCACGTAACTTTTTGAAAATATATTTTTTCCTGTATTTCCACTCGACAAACCTCAAACGCTTGAAAAACGTTCCCCTTTTATACGGTTATCTAGACATGCGTATGAAGGGGGAACACACAACACAACATTTTAATTAGCATGCTCATGTTGACGTATATACCTATTTACGTATATTATGTAGCTACGTCTGTATACTTTCACTACATATATCAGAATTATGTTATTAAGATTAGCTGTGCTCTCCTGCGTAAACTCTACTGTAATTCTACCAACGATAATTCCATAAGAAAATCTGTCATTCATCCGTTCAATTTTTTTATTTTCGGGCGGTTTTGAAGGACGGACGACAGATTTTCTTTCTTTCGTTCGTGCGTTCGTAGAATTAAAGTACCCCTTCAGATCCTGTGAGAATTTTGACCCTTTCTTATCGTAGGTAACATAATAATTATTACAAGGAACAAACTCATATTCAAATACTCGATGTCCATGACTCACAAGAAACGATATACGAGGCGTGAGATCAAGTTTTGTAGAGATTGCAATTTTCAAAGATGCGTTTTTTCCGTTTATAATATTTCTACGCCAAAAAAAATCAGGATTTTTTGTCGCGTACGCTTGTTTTGATTTTACGCGGGTTATTATTAGAATAGGAAGTCGGTCAATGATAATTAGAGGTTTTTTTATCATTTGTTCTTATTTATTTGTCCATGGAGGAAACAGTCGCCTACGTTTTACATATACTTAGAAAACCTTTCTCTTAATGCAACGAAATATCGTCTATCTAATCTTGAATTTGCTAACTGCCGTTTCTTTTGCCTTTCCTTACCCCATCCCGCACTTCCGCGGTCTCACCCTCGGACAAGCATCGCTTCCTCCTCTATATTTCGGTTCCCCACACATCATTAAGCCAAGTTATATATAAATGATAAGAGATAAGAGAGGATTTACCAAAGTGACGTATAGATTACCGCGGCATTTACTTTAATGTTTTAGGTAATTAATGTTATGTTTATTATGATCACGCACTCGGTAGCTTGATCTTGTTATTTGTATTTGATTACTTGTGTGTTTTATGTGTGCGGAGATGTTATGCGTGGTCGTGTGATGAATTTTGAAAAGGTATATTTAGGTATATATGTATAACTACTCAATAAAGAAAACAATAAGATAATTTATATATATTAGCTAGAATGAATAATCTCTAGCTATAGTTACAAATTTCAAAGTAACTAAACGAACACTGAACATGATATTTATAGCTGTAAAACTTCGCTATTATAATGCGTTGAGGTATTATGAACTTATTAGTATATTACTAGAGGTCTCAAACATATTCCATGTTCCTATACAGGGTGTTTCGTCGAGGGGGTATTAAGCCGAAAGGGGGTTGTTCTGGAGGTCTAGGCGAACAACTTTTATTATACGACTTTTGGAAATTCGAACTTTTTTTTCGAAAATTTTAAAGTTGTTTCACTAAAAAAACAGCTGTTTATGTAAAAAAAGGCAATGTATGTTTAGATTGTAGTGGTCCAAACTAAATAAAAGGGCACCTTAAGGCCAATGACCTCAAACTAAAAACAGCTGATTTTCATGCAAACTAACTCAAAATTTTCGAAAACTACTTCGAATTTCCAAACAAAAGTTGTTCGCCTAGACCTCTAGATCGACCCCCTTTCAGCTTAATACCCCCTCCTCGGAGTACCGTGTATACTAGTCAAATACAAAATTATATGAAGTTACACTATAAAAATAAACAAAATCAAATGAATACTCAATACTTACAATAAAAACTTAGATAAATATGCAATCCTAAACAAAAATCAAATCAAATATACCTACTCAAATGTTCAAAGAAAGATTTTAAACACGGTTTGTGTGGCGTTCGTGGTGGCTTAGTTGCTAAAAGTTCTGTAGCGGTGTATATTCAACAGCCCCCTGAGCATTGAATTTTGGAAAACTAGTAGGTACCTACGTTAGTACCTGATATTATGTGATCTTTGCTAAAGTTTTCCACTTTCTGAAAAGTTATTGTAAAAACGAAATCGAATACCTACTTACGTAGGTAGGTAACTATAATAAGTACGTAAATAAAATATGAAAAATGTATGTAAGTGTGCACACTACCCATTCACGTTTCAAATCTAAAATATATTCCAAAGTGGAATAAGAAAACAAACTCGCTAGCAAGTAGTAAGAAAATGCACCCGAAAATTTCATTTTCACATATTTCAAACGAAAAAGCCGTCTAAAACTTTCGCAGCAGGTCATAGTGCATGCTGTCTGGAGAAGCAGTTATTTTTTCAAAAGGTCAGGGGCCTGGAATGATTTACTTCTCCGATATTACACCTTGTGTCAGGTGGCGGGGAAGGACGATAGAATTAAATCCTCGAGAGGAAATATTACCTTGTTCTGACAACGTACCTTACGTGGAGAATGAAAATTTAAAATGAATATCTTCTCTGATTTTTTTTCATACTCTCCGATGCGACGAGATTGGCACTCGTTTCTCGAAATTGCCGGACGGGTATCTTATATACTTGACCACACGGTTCTTCACGCTTAATTTACAAAATTTCCTTTCAAACGTACCTTAATTTATAAATTTATATATAAAACTAGCAGCGTCCCGCGTTTTCACTCGCGTAAGTCCCGATCCCGCGGGACTTCCCAAAAACCCTTTCTTAGTGGATGCTCTCACATCACAAAGAACACACTCTCCAAAGAAATTTGGAGAGTAAATTTACCAGAAATGTTTTATAAGTAAAAATCATCTTCTAAAGTGAGAACTCGTGTAGTATAGTTAGCACAGACGTCGGGGTACAGATCCAAAGACGCGAGATCTATCCTCGCCGAAGTGAATATTGAATGCATTTATTCTTTAAAATATTTCTGGTTTGTCCGTAAAAAATCTGACTATATCGAATTTAATAAAAACAAGTTCAGTTCGCTGTTTTCATTGTCAACAAATAGTTAAAACTTAATAAAATCACAAAATTGCCTGACATTTCCGAAACTCAGTCTGTTCCGTGTCCGTGTCCAAATTAACATTTTAAAATCGAATAGGTATGGGAAACAATTTATAACTGAAAAATATCAACGTTTACCAAAAACACTGAAAAAAAACAACGAAAAACGAGAAACAATTTCATTTTATTGCTTCCGCCCCTCGCATTACGAAAATGAAGTTTTAATGTTAAGAGGACAGTCTCCATTCTCTTTCTCCATACAAACGTAGTCGACGTTTTCCTACCTGAATAAAGACATTTGAGCAAATATGTTTATGCCATAACTATTTTAATTAGAAAATGAAAAAAATCAAAAGGTAGATGCATAATCATGACAGATATAGGTTTTATGGCATAAACATAATTGCTCTAATGTCTTTATCCAGGGAGGAAAACGTCGACTACGTTTGTATGACGAAAGAGAATGGTGACTGTCCTCTTAAAAGATGTACCGGGATTTCTTGGATTTTGTTTTGAATTAACACCGGGGACGTTTTATGATTTATATCCTTGAGATATGAGTGTTTAATTAGAAACTTAATTAGGAAGGTTTCATTATCAACGTTAATTTTCTGTAGGTACTTAAGTGTTGAGATAAACAGCGGAATTCTCCGTCGCGTCGGGTATGAAATAACCATCACTTTTATAGGTTACAGATTTAGAAGAATTTTGGAATGGAAACTTAAGAGTTTCCACAATCTCATTTTTAACATCACCAACGTAGGTGTTCAAATGATGCGATTTAAGCCTTTGCTGTAGGCCTGATTTTCTCGATAGAATAAAATAACAAACTTTCCTCTAAATTTTACTAATAAATGGTATTAGGCAGTCAATATTTTACTTATACCAATAAAACTTTGTAGATAAATAATAAATAAATTGTGTCAACAATACACAGCGCCATCTAGCCCCTAAGCTTGTGTTACGGTGACTGACTAGACAACGGATATAATACTTATATTTATTTTTCTTTTGTAAATACATACATATTATACATAGAGGAACACCCAGACCAGACACAAATATTTATTTTTTAAGCATAAATACCTGCACCCGGCAATAATTACCAGTTGTTTGATTTTACGCTCATAAATTTTGCGTACCTACTAGAATCTTACGTCCTTCATTAACTTTTTAACGGAATCATGCAATTTATTTTTTATTTTTAAGGTAAATGGAAGTTAATAAATTTCCATTTACTATGTTGCCTTTGAAGTTCGCAAAGTGTCTTCTATCAGTTTAGTATATAACAGTTAACTTAAAAACGCTTCAATACGTCTTCTAGTGTTAAAAGTGCCAGGAAGAGTAATAAAGAGCCGGTGACTTGTTAAATGATGTTAGGAATAACTCTCCCACAGGTCTTCAGACTAGGAATTTCTCTAATTGCGGAGGCATAAATTGTCTGTACACTCAACAACAAAATGTAGGAGAATTATTCGAATAATTATCATCGTATTATTATTTTTTGCTTTAATCTCTTTGATGGTTGTCGGTTTTGTTTTATATATATGTGTGTGTGTGTAATTGGTGTTCAGTTCATGGTTTCGCACAACGGATTCAACTAATTATAGCGATGACTGTCATCATAAAACTGGAAGTATTTTTATTAATTAAAATTTCATTCACATTGGTTTTATGAAGACCAGACAAACAACTGGTAAAAGGTTTTTTTTTTATCTGAACTCGTGAATAACCTGTTCTAATTGTATCTGAATTGAGACCAACGAACTCTTTGTTATAATATAAGTGATACTGTGGTCACTGAGCTAAATACTAATATGTGAGCATTTGACCACCGTCACATCAGAAGGAAAGCAATGATGTGATCTACGATGTAGCAAGCTCACCGTAATGACGATTGTAATTTAACACATGATCACAAAAGAAATCCCCATGAGTTTCATGTGATTTCTTCTCAGTTCTCATCGGGTGTGTTCCGAAACCACACTAAAATTAAAGATCTGGAGGGGTACATTAATTCTACGAACGAACGAACGAAAGAAAGAAAATCTTTAAAATCGTCAGAAAATAAAATTTTCGGACGAATTGGATGACAGACTTTCTTCTGGAATTATCGTTTCGTTTTATCGTTCGTAGAATTAAAGTAGAGGCCCTGGTTCGGTGTCCGTCGGATGAATTCCTTGCTCTTTTTGATCAGCAAACAGTCTTTGACAAAAGTAGAAACCTACTTACAGAATACAACACAAGATACACGGTCCATGTAATTCGGAAGAATCCGTAAATTGTAAAGACAGCTATTGTCTATGGTCCATAATAATTGAATATAGGCAAATAATCCAACTAAATAAACTAGAATAAGTAGGTAAGTACCTGTCTTAAGGATTTTAAATCGAATAAAAAATTACCTACATGTAATTTGTATTGTATTTGAAAGTTAATAAGCGGAGTACCTATACATTTTCGATCAATTCACTACGCCTATATTTACACAACACATTTGCATCCGACTGTACCTAGTTATTTTCTAAAACTTGCACGCGATTGTAGACAAGTGACAATTCGCCGTGTCGTTTCTCGCAAATTGCCACCGACCGACTGCAATATCAACCGTTGCTTGCGGTTTTCACTGACATTCAAACATAATAAACTTTAAAAAAATACCAAACATAATGAGGTAATAGTTACTTTCCGCTCCGCAGGGTGCCATCAAACTCTGTCATTCGGAATACAATTGGTATATTCCATTTAATGGCATAATTTACCTTTTAACTAGTACCTACGAGCATCCGAGAAATTGCAATGAAATTGCTGTTGGTATGTAGTTGTTACTTGTGTGATTTGTATTGAATTCGATAAAATTATCAACTTTTTTATAAAAAAGTTGTCTTATTAGTTAAGAAGGAATAAATACCTAAATAAATTTTGTGAATAATTTGACAGCACCATCTAACCCCAATGATAAGCTGCTATGCTTGTGTTATGGTGACTAGACGAGGAATATAATACCTATATTACAAATTTAATATTATTAAATAACGGGGTATTTACCATGTTTTCATTTGTTTTTGGACGAGCTCGATAATATTTGTAGTGAAAACAACCAAGTACCTACCTAAGTTTAAAATCGAATATTTTTTTTCTGGTTATCTTGTATATTGCATTGCTACTTCAATTTCCTTAATTACATTAATTACCCTTTGATTCAAATAATTTTAATTCAACATTTTTTTTACTTTTCCTAATTGCTCACATTTAAAACGTGAAAGAGCAATCGTTTTCAGAAATTATCAAAGTTCTTAATTATTTCTATTTAATTCTACTTTCTTGAAAATATTAAAATATGAATTTTAAAAAAATATTCTCAAAGAAATGATTTAATGTTTCCCAACTTTAATTTGACTGTCTAATTAAAACGGATAAATTTACC
Organism: Idaea biselata; assembly: GCA_958496205.1. Taxonomy (NCBI): domain Eukaryota; kingdom Metazoa; phylum Arthropoda; class Insecta; order Lepidoptera; family Geometridae; genus Idaea; species Idaea biselata. Next base: position 26,269,507 of record OY292400.1, on the reverse strand, counting down.
TTCACATAAATAAATTCAAAGTAAATTAATTTCCAAACATCTCAAGATATCTAATAAAACGATGCCCAAACCGGCATTTCACACGAAGTAACAACATGTCATATTAAGAAACACCTTCTTTCAATAATAAAAAAACTCCATTGAAATAAATTGAGATATAAAAAAGTTTAAAAACCTTGGTCCCTACGTAAACATACTTCCAACCCGCGGGCTGGAAGTGTATTTAATGAATAATAATATAATTGTTTATAAAACATTGAATTTTCATTTATTAAACCGGCAGTAAACTTCACCTATAAACGTATCAAAAATGCTATAAAAACTTTTTAATAACTATTCAATTTATTCAAACACGGCTTTCGTTACCTCTCTTTGTGGTACTGTTTTAGTTTACGGCGTTTTAATGTTGCTCGTAAATAAAAAAATGAATCTTAACAGAAATAATGCTATGCGTAATCAAATTAGGGGTTAATCGTAAAACTGAGCCGTTAACTTTACCGTATACCTACCATGTCAGGGTTGTCGAAGGTTACCACTTTTACATACAATATAACTAAACTAACCTCTCTACCTGCTAAGGTTTCGTAATCAAAGTCAACACAATATTTACAAAAAATAAGTTTATCAGGCCCCAGATTACGTAACTCTGTTGCTAACAAACAAAAGAACATACCTACTATCCAAATTTCAGCTCCCTACCGTCGTCGGCGGTGTAGGCTGTGCGTCTAAACAATCAGAGATCAATCAGTCAGTCAGTCAGTCACTCAAGACAAATCATTTTATAGATATAGATAGAAAATAATATAAGACAGACAGAAATATCTTACCTATCTAAATTAAATTTTCAAAATATACACCACTGCCTATCCAACCTGTTGTCCTAGGTGAGCGACGGGATATGAAGAGACACGACAAAATGGCGGCGATACTTCTTTTTGGCTGAATCACACGACAATTTAATGTAGACCACAATCACATGAGTGACTGAATACTATTTATTTGCACGAAATATGGTCACAACTCACAACAGATGTCGTAAATGAATATAGTTCCAACATAATTACACCGACACAACTTGGCATGTATATATTTAAGTAGGTACTTGCCAATTTATTCATTTGTTATAATATCACCATAATTAATAATAGCTTGTACAATATATTAATAACGACGAAAACGATTATAACTTAACGAATACTTGCTAAATACATAAAAAATATACCTAATTTATAAAAAAAAAATTGAATTTAAAATTTACAGTGTCAAGAAGAAGTAGAATCATTTGAATTAAAATTAAAACAGTGTCATATTAAAATAAGTAATACTATAATAATATTATATCATAATAAAATTATATACACATATCACTAATATTAATATTTCACCTCATAGGACAACAAGTTAGGATTATAATTAGTGATAGTACTCAGTTACGCACTATCCCTAATAATAATGCAATAAAATAAATGTTTTAATCGAGTGAAAATTATTGGAAACAACCCTGACCCAAAGCAAAATAATAATCACCCAATGAAAGCTACCTTGTGATAATTTACGATGTGATCTTGAAAATGTTATGAAGTTTGAAAGTTAGAACTTTCAACCAACACATGTTATTTATCGTAGAGTGTTAACTACGACTACGACTACTACATTAAAACTATTCAAAAATGTTTGTACCTTTCAAAATTATATTGAACGCCGAAAAGGCGCTATAACATCGCTCTTACGGTGAAGAAAAACATCGAAATAACATTACTCTTACGGTGAAGAAAAACAACAAAAACATCCAAGGCTTAAAGTCACGCAAAAAGACCCAGTTATGAAGGCTAGTTGCGGAAACACACAGTAAAAGTTCTGCATCTGAATCTGTTTTGAGCGACTATTCTTCACGTGAGTTTAATTTAAGTCTTATATTTTATGTCTTATGTAAATGAGGCAAGGTAGAGTTGATAGCGCGTTTGCCCGACAAAGCAAAAGCTACAGGTTCACTAATTGTCATATTTGACACATTTGTCAACCAAATGTATTGAAACACGATTGTGAGAGAAGACTTGGGACCCAGAAGAGCTGATGAGCGGCGCAGGCGTCTCCTTTTTATCATGCAGACGGCCAAGTTTTTGAATAAAAGAAACATTTTGTCTTGATGAGACGTAAATTTTTAATTCCAATGGAGAAATTGGCCGTTAAACAACATCACCAGTAAATATTAAGAATGTGCTTTGAATGAGCTTATACAAGAATAATCCGTTAGAAGTAGATTAATTACCATACCATTTCAGTGCTTAAATAATATTATTTCTACATATAATTTACCTAAGTAATCTCTTTTCACTCCATCCCATTTTAATAATCATGTTCTGTTAACAGGGCACGTCTTATCACACCTTACATGCTTCCGAAATAATTAATTTGTGATTCCATTAGCAAACCGTGCTAATCTTTATGGTCCTTAGAATGTGATCTTCTTAAATCACCACAGAGTAATGGTTCTACCAGATATTATCGCTAGCTGTTTTATGTACGTCTTATACACTTTGCACACTAGAGATTTTTCGTTGAGGAATCTCTTTTGACTGCCTATGTAAAATAATTAAAATAAAGGATTTTTTTTGTAATGTTGGTTAGGAATGTATTTATAGTGGAAATTACTCTTTGTGCCGTTATCGACGGAAAACGAGGGGATATACTTTTTTTGCCTCTAAGGCGGAACAAATTTCGCCGGTTCAGCTAGTATCAAATGAAATATCATAAAACTATACCTACGTTTCGTTAAAAAAAACAGCAATATAATTTAATTATGTAACAGGAGCACTTGACTGTAATCCTGCCAGTGTCCTTATATCGATATGACCGATAGCGATACGAAGTTCCCTGATTAAATCATAAACCTAAAAACCGACCGATCAAAGTTTTGGATCTATTTCATCCCCTAATGCAGCCTTTAGTCAAAACCACGTTTACTCACGATAAGTATGATATATGTGCTCACTTTCGAGTTTCATGTTTTAAATTCACGGACAAAATGTCTAGAAGTAGGTAGGTAAGTAAACTGGGTTAGTGTTTCCAGGAACTTGGAAACGGTTAAAACTTTTGATTAGATTGCTTGAACATTTAAAGAACTTTGATTTATTGAATCCCAGTTGCACTTTGCTGTTTTAAGAGCGTAAGTCCGGATCCTGGGGAAATAAAGGAAGAAGTAACATCATTTTATATTTCAGTTAAGTTTTATCGGAATCAGTTCAGTAGTTTTTTGTGATTGAAGCACAAACATTCAAACAAACAAACAAACATCTAAACATTAGCATTTGAAATAGGTATAAGTGGAATTAGTGAGATGGTATTATTCGCAATAGAAAAAAGAGACGATATAAAAAACGATAAATTGCTCTGAGATTTTAAAGGACTCAAAAAATTACAGAATATGATAGATTTTCCTTGCACTCGGATATTAGAGGAGATGAAAATTCAAAAACTTTCCAAGATCAAGACTCAGACAGAACCTTTTACAAAACAAAAGAATGAAGTCCTTATTAGAACGGTCTAATGAACATAAAATGTCCTTCGTTATCGACAACGAGATAAAATTTTGTTTTATTTCGCTTCCACCTTTGTCCAAGATAAGAAATAAAAATATTGTTTCTGTTAAGTTGGTGCGAAGCAGGTGATAGTCATAACGACGAAGTTTGCGTAGTCGTTGGAGATTTTAAATAAATATTTTTTATTATAAAATATCTAGCTGCGGAGGAATATCGAGATAAAAAAATTGCCTATGTGTTCCAGATCTCCAGCTTTCTGCGTACCAAGTTTTTGTTTTTGTGTGAAAGAGTAACATACATTTTACTTACTTACACAAACTCTATAATAATTGTAAATACGAATAGACTAACTTCATTTTTTGAACAAACCTAATGTCACGATTCTATATAATTTCAGAAAAATCTTAAGAGGAGTATATACGCCAACGACCTTGAAACTGAAAATCCCTGTCGGGCTCATCGAAAATTGTTGATTATTTCATGACGGAATGTCGTAGAACTTTTTTTTTGTGCACAGATTGTAGGTGACATTGTTTTCTACATTTTGGTGTAGTTTTAAGACAAGAACCTCCTATTGGTACAAAGCCTATCCAAATTTTAGACAAAAAATGTCTGATTTGGCTAAAATGTCGATAGGCTTCAATACGTTTAGACATATTTGTATGGAAACTGCACTAAAATATCGGAAACAATGTCGCCTACAATCTGTACACAAAAAAAAGTTCTACGACATTCCGTCATGAAATAATCAACAATTTTCGATGCGACCGACATGTATTTTTAGTTTTTCAGAATAGCCCTTAATGTTAATCTTGAAGAAGATTGAAATAATGCTAAAAGTAGCCACACGATTAAAACCGAAAAATGAGTTAATTTCAATTCAACATCGCGAAAGCAGAAGAAAAATCAATCTAAAATATTTTACATTTTTTTCTTAGTTCAGAGTAATATATTATGTTTGTTTTTTACTTAATCCTTCCTTATTTTTTTATGTATTTCAATAATTTATAGCCCTATCATAACTGATTTCAGTCCATTTTAATTTTAGTCTGTCAACTCCAATTTATTTCGGAATATTAAATACCAGAATCTCCACATTCAATCCTCAACCGGCACTAATGTAGTCACCTTCGTTTCCTAATAATTAATCCACCTACCCTTTGACTTATTTTTTATTATTTAAAACCTTTTTAACAGCATCAATACACCTGCTCCAATTTTGGTCACCGTGACGATTTTGGTATTTGGTTATAGGTTTTTTGTTTTACTTTACATACACCTTGCGTTACATGTCTTGCCACCCCTTTAGCTGTTCCTTTAGTTTCCGTTGAATTATAAGTGTAAGTAAGAACCTTATTCTTAGTAGTATTGTTTATTATACCGAATTTAATTTCCTAATTATTATGGTTATTGCTTTTCCGGTAATAGTTTTACGTTTTAAAATAATATAGTTTTCTTAAGTATATTAAGTAAATAAATAAATGAGTATGTTTGTTACTCTTTCACGCAAAAACTTCTAAACCGATTGAAATGGAATTTGGTATGCAGATAGCCGGAGATCTGGATTATCATATAGGTTTTTTACATAGTATTATTTACCCCGATGTTGCTACGGAATCGGGATAAGTACTGAAGTTATTAAAAAGGAATTTTAACATCCTCTATACTATCTTTATCTATACTTCTATATCTATTCTATACTAATATTATAAAAAGGAAATATTTGTATATTGTGTGTGTGTGTGTATGTGTATGTCTGTTTGTTTGGTATGAATAAACTCAAAACCTTCTAGACCGATTTCAAAAATTCTTTTAGCATTAGAAAGCTACATTCACCCTGAGTAACATAGGCTACTGATCCCGATATTTCCACGGTATCGGGACTTACGCGGGTGAAACCGCGGGACACAGCTAGTTTTCAATATTTTGAAAAGTTCGATATTCTAGATGCGCCCGCCGATCTTGGACAGTCATGCAGGTTAAGCAACGCCTGACGCGGTTATTACTTGGGTAGGGGACCGACAATATGAGAATAAATACTTATAAATAAAATTGAACCTAGCAGTTTTGAAATCAAACACATCATCAAAATTCAGTTACGTGTAGTTAGTTAAAAAGTTAACGCCGTAGATGCCTTTACTTTTTAACCCACTCCTAAACCAGACAATTAAGAACCGTATCAAGTATTCAATCGTTCGTGAAGAATAAAGATATTTGCGACAAATGGGAGCTCTTCAAAACTGGTTGTCAAGGTTTGAGAATTCGGTAAAAAGATTCTATGCAGGTGTGTTTTAAGACAAGGCGCCTTGCAAAAGTGACATACGGTTGTGAAGGACAGACAGCCTTGTGGGAAATACAGAAGAATTAAAATCGAAATATAAAATTAATAGTAAGGAACAAAACGGTATGTACTTAGACTTTAATGCAGTTAGTAAATATATTCCAAAAATTCACGGTAAATGAGAATAATTATGTAAAATATTTCAATTATGTTTACATTTAGGAATACAACCTGGTACAAAACAATTTGTACGATATTTAATAAATATGTTGTGGTTGTAATCCGCTTTGTAAATTGAATAAATAAATTTAGAAGGAGTTCATCCAGATTATTTCTAGGTAATGTTAAGATGGAGAGCATTAGTAATAGTATATGGATTACGACCCTTCTCCTAATACGCAACCTTTTTCGTCACAGTCCTTATATTAAAAGGACCATTCAAATGGAGCTGATTTTCAAGTCAATCTAGTAAGCCAGTAAAAAAAGCATCGTGTGAATTATGGACGATCATTTTTTACTTACTTATATGTATAGGTATCCTAATTCGTGCAACATATACATAGGTACCTACCTAGGAAATACAACAAACACATATACAATATATGAATACTAAAAAAGTTTTATAATTAAGTTGCACAAATGGACGGCCTTATCGCTGAGAGCGATTTCTTCCAGACAACCTTTGGATATAGTAGAACTGTATCAGCTTGAGTGGTAGGTAGGTCCGAGTAGTATAGAGATAACAAATAAATACATTATAATCCCTATTACTGACACTACTGTCATACCTTTGTATGCATTGGTTAATAAGCATAGCATCCCCTAACTGAGCTATGCTAATAAGCCAATGCGATGGATAGGAAATCGCTTGCAAGGTGGAAAGGTCCTTTAGAGTATTCGCTCATCGTGCAATAGAGGGCGTTATCAAATCAAAGCAAAACCCAACGCTACCAAGCTACATGTTGTCACCAGCTATGCACCTGTCTGCCACAAACGTTGTCGATAAAAAACGTCCGGTCGTCGCGTCTCGCTGCCGACTTCGCCGTCCGCTGCCGCATCTTTGTCGGAACTTTTTGTACAAACCGTGACTGTTTTAGTAATCCGATAGCGATCATGCCAAGCCCATGATCAGGTAGCGATGAAGTAATAAAATATGAATGAAAATAAAAGTCGCTATTGATGCGTAATGACATTTTGTTATGTAACTGGATGATATTTTCAATGTCGATTTGTTTATTACATATTTTCTTTGGTACCAAACATTGTTAGCAAAATATTTATTTTATACTTTGTGATATATTACGTGATGTCCTCTAATTGGCTTTATATTTCCTACTAGTAGAGCCCGCGACTTCGTCCGCCTAATTTTTTTGAAAGTATAATATAGCCCATAGCCTTAAGCTTCCTTCTTTTGAACCCACGACGAAGGCGTCGCGGGTTCGAGTCCCGCCGAGTACGTTTTTTTTTTAAAGCGTTTCTTCAAAATCAGTATTTCCTAAGTGTGGTAAACATTTTAGGAAATAGTGCTTAGAAATGTAATACTTGTTCTACTTTTCTCGTTCTGCTCACCTTAGGGCACCTCATGCAAATTTCTGTCGAGCGATGGTCCGACTGCGATGCAGAAGGTTGAATTTTCGAATCCTGCCGGGTGGAAGTATTTATGCTTAAAAATAAATTTTTATTTCTGGTCTGGGTTTTTCATTTTCATTTCAATATATCTTTATTTAACATAAATACAAGAACTTACAAAACAGACATAGTCAGTAGTTGTAGGTACACTAAAAATTTTCACTGACGATTAGGCTAAAAACACCTCCATTAGTCTTTTTACAACAAAAAGTTATTTTTTAGTTTATTTTAAACATGTTTTGGAATAGATAGGTAACAATATTATGAAGTTTATAAAAAATGATAAGCCTTTTGTACCAGACTCATTTTTAAAAAGCTAAACAGTTATTTCGCACTTAAATAGGTAGATAGGTAACTAAATGTGACTAAACGTCAACAATTAGTTGTACTTATTCCACCTTGACAAATAAATTAAGATTAAAGTACATATTATGTGCACAGTAACCAGTAACAGTTATTGTAAATATCGGCATTTTAAGGAACTTTCCATCATAATAAAATGAGAACCACCCTCATTGTTAAAAAGTGAGTAGTAGTTGTTTACGTAGTAGTCGGCGCGAGCGCGTCTTCGCTCCGATCCGAACAGTCGACTACGTCACAATCGTCGAGTACGTAGTGATGTGGTAGCCGGTATCTATTGTAAGTATCGACATACGGGAGATTTGATAGTCGAGATATGCCTATTTTAGAAATTAGTTTATTTTTATGGTTATTGTTTGTGAACTTATAAAATTTAATTGTTTGATTTAAAATAAAAGTATCGATTGGCGGAAAATTTATCTTAGTTTGCAGTGTTCTGAGGTTTGTATAAAAAGGTGTATTGAATGCAATTTTTATTGCTTTATTTTGCAAAATTTGCAATTTATTATAATTGGATTTGCAGGTGCTACTCCATACTGGTGCGGCGTAGGTAAAACACGGCCTTATTAACGCAGTATATATTTTTAATTTGGTTTCCGAACTTAAGTTAGTCTTTCTATTCATGATAGGACTGAGGGCTCCAAATGCTTTAATACCTTTTGATTTAGCTTGTTCAGTATGAACGGACCAATTTAATTTGTTGTCGAGGTGAACTCCAAGATATTTGACGGATTTTGACCACGGAATACGATGATCGTTAATAGTTAGTGATCGAACCGGAGGTTTGCGTTTTCTCGAAAACATTATCGCCTCAGTTTTGGAATCATTCAGTTTTAGCTTCCATTTTTTAAAATATTCAGCTAGTAACTCTATAGAGAGTTGAAGTCTACTTATGATTAGGTCTTCGTCCTTTGACGAAGTAAACGAAGCAGTATCGTCTGCAAAGCAGGCGAGACTGGTCCGGGGCTGTTTAGGGATGTCGTACAGAAAACCCAGGAACAATAAAGGACCTAACACTGAGCCTTGAGGTACACCAGCGGGGACTTGCAGAGGTTTGGAACGAGTTTGGCCGATATGTACTATTATATTTCTATTTGATAAATATGATTGAACTAGTTTAATCAAACTAATAGGTAGCCCACAAAGAAAAAGCTTATGAAACAAGCCATCATGCCAGATGGTGTCAAAAGCCTTCTCAATATCTAATAAAAACATTCCTGTGGATTGCTTCATGTTTAGATGGTGGGATACATGCTCGCTAACACGGGCCAGTTGCTGGATGGTCGAGTGTGACTGTCGAAAACCAAACTGCTCGTGAATAAGTCGATCGTCAAGATGGTTTAGAAGACGCTCGTAAATAATTCGTTCCAACAACTTTGCGAGTGATGGTAGCAAACTAATAGGACGATAGTTACAAGCCAAAATATGGTCTTTGCCAGGCTTAGGTAAGGGAATCACCTTAGCTGTCTTCCAGAGTGTGGGAAAATAATGCAGTATTAGACATGCATTGAAAATTTTAGTTATAAGAACTATGCATTTTTGAGGCAGATTTTTTATAAGTATGTTGTGAACGTTGTCACAGCCGGGTGCTTTACGATTTTTAAGAAGTTGGATAAGTTTGACTATGTCTCTTGGCCGGACTAGCTGCGTTTGGCTTAAGTTAAGGGTAGTATTTATAGTTTCTATAGAAGATTTGACTTTAGCAGTAACTACGTCGTCAACCCATTCGGGAGTTGATGTCATGTTATTAATAAATGTAGTAGCTAGTTCGTTGCACTGTTCGGTTACTGAATTAGTGAGCTCATTATTAGACTTTCTAAGTGGTGGTATTTTAAACGTTTGCTTTTTGAATGACCTAGCAACACGCCACAGTTCAGAGTGAGCATTATCCACCTTAGACAATTTATTTATCCAAATCTTGTCGTTATGGTTTTTTACTAATAATTTAATCTCAGATTGTAGAGCGTTTATTTCTTGTCTGAGGGCTTTACGTTGATTAAGGTTAGTGATGCGACTGTCACGATATCTAAGATGATTTTTTAATTTTATTAGTTTTTTAATAAATTTAGGAAGGGGTTTAGGTTTATGTTCGATTTTGGTTTTAGGTACTGAGTAGTCTCTGGCTTTAGTTATCGCGTTAGTTAAATTGGCTACTTCAGCGTCCACTAAATCAGATGAACTAATAACCTTACTTGTTAATGAGATATGTTCATTTAGGTACGATTTAAATTTTTTCCAATCAGCAGACCCATAATTGTATTGTTCATAAAAATGCCGTTCGACTAAAGTACTTATTGTTAATAGTACCGGCAAATGATTTGATGATAGAGCGGTAATTGCCTCCACATTTTTAATATGCGGCACGTTAGATGCTATAGCAAGGTCTGGTGTCGATCTTTTATGACCAATACAATAATGTGTAAGAGTTGCCTCAGAAGGTGCGTGGATGCTGAAACCTCTATTAGCCATTTGTTCGAAAAGAGTTTCGCCACGGGAATTCACATTATTACTATTGCACCAGTGTGGATGACGGGCATTAAAGTCGCCCACAAGTAGTACCCGCTTACCAGTTGCAAGCAAAGCATCGAGATCACATTTGGTTAGTTCTAGGTTTGGTGATTGATATATAGAGAATATGCAGACTTTTTGGGACGACATGATAATCTCTATTCCTATGGCTTCCATATGCTTAAGGGTAGGAGTTTCTACCTCTGAGTGGGGTATGTTGGCTTTAATTAGGATTGCAACGCCCTGACCTCTGCCATCGCGGCGCTTATCCTGACGATAACAATTATAACCCGGAATATGGAGTGGCACCTGCAGGCCAATCTTGGTTTCACAGATAGCAATTATGTCAGAAGATAACTCACAGACAGCAAAATCTATGAGTGTAGGAAATTTTTCACGAATGCCGTCAGCATTCCAATATAAAATTCGTAACTCACTGCTGTCAAACATAGTGACCTAAGTGAGTTAGGACTAGGATTACTTTGTCCATCATGGACGAGCATGTTTTAAAGTTATGTTTAATTGTTTTTATAATGTTTAATATCTGTAGCATTTCGGAGGTTTCAGCGTCAGTACCTGGTAAAGAATGCGACTCGGGGTAGGCGTTTGAAGGTTTCGTGGATATTGGTACGGATGTTGAGACCACCTTGGCCCAGGAACGATCATTTTGCTGAGAACGGGGTGCACTTTTGACGGCTACTGTTTCATTATTTACTTTGATCGTAGGCGGCATTGACGTTTTCTGATCCAATCGCTGCAGATACTCGATTCTTACAGTGCACTGGCGATAGTTGGCAGGGTGATCTTTCTTGCAGTTACAACACTGCGCTGGGCTTTCTCTATCTTTCTTCGGGCATTCCTTAGTAGCATGAGTGCCAATGCACTTTACGCAGCGCTCAGGAAGATTGCAATTAATTGATGCATGGCCAAAGCGCTGACATCGATAACATTGAGTACCAAATCTGTTGTTTGGCTTGAATCGCTCGATCTGGATGGCACATTTGCATAGATACTGGGTTTGTTTAAATTTAATTATATCTGTCCCGTTTGGAAGCTGCACCAAAATCGGTGAAGAAGTAGATTTTTTAGAAGACTTGATGCTTTTTAAAGTCGTTACAATAGCATCTTTAAATCCAAGAGTTGCTAGTTCTTCAACAACAGTGTCGGTTGCATCTGCAGGAATACCTCGGATTACTACTTTAAATTTCCTATCATCCTTTCTGGAATGCGTATGGAAGAGTAGTTTTTCTGCTCGGAGGCCTTCAACGACTTTCTTGTGTGCCTCGTTTGAGTAGCAACGTATTGTTACTTTTCCCGCACCTCTGTATTGCAAGTGGAATTCTTTTGAGTACTTACTCACAAAGTCGGTGATAGTCTTGTGGGTCCATCCTTCTTGTATTTCCCATACGATGGGGGGAATATGACTTGACTTGCGTTTAGATGAAAGGACGCTTTGCGAGGCCTCGCCTTCATTGTTGTCGGAGTCATCAGGTAGATCGCTAAAGCGGTTTGAAGTCTTCACAGGTGCTTGGACAGGCTTTGTCCTCCGTGTGACCCTTTTGGGCTTACTCCAGACTAAATCATCTGCCGCTCTCTTGGTTGACAGACTCTCTGTAGATGATGATTTGTCCATGTAATTTTGCAGGTATTTATCCATCGTGAGGTCCGGTGACAATTGTCGATAAGTTTTTATCGACAATTGCACACCACTATTTTGCTTCACTTGCAGTCGTCGCAGAGAGATGAAGTGGCCGCGAGTGCTCACTGCACGAGCCGCACGACGAAAGGTCTGGGTGCTTTCTATGTAAGTACCTATCAAATGTATTATATATTTATCAGGGTCTTATGATTCTGGGGTGACCTTGATACTCACAACTCATTCAAATCGCCCTTGCCTTTCCTATCCTTAGTTATTAGTTTATGTTTTGGTCAGTGTGCTTGATTATGAAAATATTTATCCCTCAACTTCACCTTCCTCCCCATGATCGTTTTCCAAATTTCCTTTTTATATTTAAACTAGCTGACCCGGCAAACGTTGTTTTGCCTTATAATTTATAGATAGTAGCCGATTCTCAGACCTACTGAATGCGCATGTGGAGTTTGGTGGAGATCGGTGAAGCCGTTTCGGAGGAGTACGGTAACTAACATTGTGACATGGAAATTTTATATATAAGAGATTATAATATGTAATTCATTATGAAATACTCCCAATACAGGCTTGAGTCCTAGTGCGGGATCCACTGCATAATATTTTTTGTTATTTAAGTTGTTGTGGTAAATAAATACATTTATTATTATTATTTCATTATTATTTACAAAAAAAAGTACAATATGTAGTATATCCGTTGTGTAGTACCTACCCCACTAGGCTTGTACTATGACAAGCCTAGTGCTCAGTTTGGGGCTAGATTGCGCCGAGTGTCGTGCAATATTTATTTATTCTTTCTAATTTGCTTCCGAGCACAAATTGTTTCTCCTCTCTTCCTTTAAAGCGAAAAATTAAAGCGCCCTGCAGTTTTCCTGCATAACTTCCTATCCTGTTAGTAGAAAACGGTATTATTATTTATGGAAATTAAATACAATTTTGCCTAAAACGTTTATTTAATTTGTAAACAGGAAAAATAACAGCACAATAATTAATGCCACTAGTACCGCCATCTGTTACAGAGTAGTTGAACTTCTCCGTCCCCTTTTGAACCTAAAGGAAACGGAGGGAGTAGAAAGCAAACAGGGTAAACAGGATTACAGGATTATCATCGTTTGACCAAATGAACTCTAACATTTTATACCTACAAGCGTAAGTCCCGATGCCGTGGGAATATCGGGAAAAGTAGCCTATGTTACACTTCGATAATGTAGCTTTCTATTGGTGAAGAATTTTTGGAATCGGTTCAGTGGTTTCAGAGATTACCCGGAAAATACATACCTACATAGATAAATGTTACCAACGTTACCTCTTTATAATATTAGTATTGATTTGAACATGTGGGGAACAAAGATAGAATATACATTAAATACTTTACTTCTTTACTTTACTTTACTTTACTTTACTTCACAAACAAAAACTTACAGCTAATTATAAACTAGGTACAATCGGCGGCCTTATGGCTAAAAGCGATCTCTTCCAGGCGACTGGCTAGAGAGTTATGTATTTAAATAAAGAATATGAGCCGTGTTAGATTTCTGTAGATTAATAATAATGAGTTATTTTTTACGTCGATTTATTTTGTAACGTTTTCATAAATTCTCAGTCATATGAGGAAACAGAAAACTTTTTGCAGCTGATGAGATTGTTATTTATTATGAAACTTAATTATTTTGCATGTTTAAATTGTAAGTTATAAATCAGATATTTATAAATTTTAAGTAATAGGTACATAAAAATTTGAATTGTATTAAAAACTGATTCCTAAAATACAAGTACGTCTTAGTTTAGGAATCAGCAATTTGTCACAATAATCTTTAGACAATAATGTTGCAGCAAAATGTTATACCTATTGTGTAAGTCTGATGTGTACTTATTTACTTCAATAAACTTTTTATTATTATTATTTTATTTTTATTATTATTATAAATGAGGTTTTTGTATAACCCAGCTTACTGCATCGGTAATAGGTAAATCTATCTAATAGCTCGTTTACACAGTGCTAGCGTGCGAGCTGCTGCCTAGCCAGTAGACAGCTATTCGTACGCCAGTAGCTCGTTGGTAGCTGTCTACATAATTAGATGTGAAGGCTCTGAAACCATATTCTCATACATCGTTACTATACCTTATGGCCTTATTCTACTAGTGGAAATAAAAAAACTGAGCAATTTACTGCACTATCAAGATGCAATCCTGGTCATCACTCCGAAGATCCTCATTCGATCTTCACTAAATTGGGGACCAACTGTGATGATCTTATTTCGGTCCAGGCATCTTCGAGTAATCGGGGAACATAATATACATAAAAAAAAACATAGGTATTTTAAAAAAATATCCGGACGAATTCAGACCTCCTCCTTTTTTGGAAGTCGGTTAAAAAGTACATAGTACTCGCTCCACTTGCTTACGTCCAACCAGTGTAGATTCGAGCTACTCGACAGGCTGACTCGTGTGTAAACGAACCATAATTTAATACTAAATACCTATTCATTTAAAACCTAAGCCTCAGATTTATCATTTAAAAGCATTAATGGAGCTGATATATTTGGAGACTTAAATTAGAATTAATCATACCTTACCTAATCTCGTCTCCATATCTACTTATCTTTAGATACCAGACTTTAGGTAAACGGTAACCTTGTTTTCATTCTCAAGTGTACCTACTTAACACAAAGTGTACCTACCCATTTAAAATTATTGTTAAGTTTTCAGGAATTGCACAGATAATAATATACTTATGCAATTCCTGTAAACGTTTTTTTAATTTCAGACTACGATTTGACATTTAAGTTCTTTGTATTTGACTTTTTTCTTTAGGAAGACGTGTTAAATTATAGTCTACGATTAAAAAACGAAGTATTAATGATGTAATGGTAATGTTAGCCCGCTAATTTGTCCCACTATAATAAATAATAATAAAATAAATAAATAAATAAATTCTGTGAACAACACACAGCGCCATCTAGCCCCGTGGTAAGCGACTAAGCTTGTGTTACGGTGACTAGACAACGGATATAATACTTATATTTATTTTTCTTTTGTAAATACATACATATTATACATAGAAGGACACCCAGACCAAACACAAATATTTATTTTTAAAAATAAATACTTGTACCCGGCGGGAATCGAACCCGCAACCTCCTGCATTGCAGTCGCGCTCTCGCACAACGCGCCATAGAGGTCGTCAAATACTATAGGGCAAGGCCCTTCTATTAGAGGGGTAAGGCAGTACCTAACATGCCACGGGAGGCAACCCCGGATTGGGCGAATATACCAGACCTTCGAACTGTGGTCATATTCCACGACCCACGACCTTCAAAATGAAAGCAAAGGTATCCACCACAAGAACAACAGCGCTATGTTATTAACTTATTATGTAATAATGTTCAATTATAAGAGAATATAATTAATTCAGTTATAACGGCATTAAATTGGCCGATCAAAAATTCCACTGTCTATCTTCGTCCTTAACAATTTTACGTAGGTATTTACGAAACACAAAGTGCCTGCCGATGTCTAAATAAGCCCTTTCAACATTTTCACTCACGTTTTAATATCTAAACCTTAACAAACTGTTCCTTTGAAGAGTTTCCACATCATTAGCTGTTTCCAAGAAAATAGATTTCTTGACCTTTTTACGAGTGGAATTTTACTAAAAGCTGTGAAGAGATTTCAAATTTTAGGATTTTATACGGTGTCTTGGCATTTATTTATTTTTATAAATATACCTAATATTACTAGCTGCGCCCTGCGATTTTACCCGCGTAAGTGCCAATCCTCAGTCCAGTGTTGCAGTGGCAGTCCATGTGTTATTTTAGGTCTCCAGCTATGTATATTCCAAGTTTCATCGCAATCGGTTTAGTAGTTTTTGCGTTAAAGAGTAACAAAGTCACATACATACATACAAACTTTCACGTTTATAATACTTTCGCGTTTATAATATTAGTAGGATGGGTAGGTAACTAGCTGTGTCCCGTGGTTTCACTCACGTTAGCCCCGGTCCCGTGGGAAGTTCGTAAATCCTTGCTTATCCGATGACTACATCATATATCATCATTTCAGCTGTAAGAAGTCCACTGCTGGACATAAGCCTCCCTCATAGATTTCCAGATGCTTCGGTCATAAGTGGCCTGCATCCATCGTGAACCCGCGGCCTTAACTAAGTCGTCCGTCCATCTCGTTGGTGGACGTCCAACGCTGCGCTTTCCGATCCGCGGTCTCCATTCGAGAACTTTTCGGCCCCAACGACCATCTGCTCATATATAACTTCATCTACATCATATCTAACTTTCAGAATTACAGTTTTCCACTATCAGTGCGGTTTAGGTTCAGTCAGTCAGGGCAAAGCATTTTTTATTTTATTTTATTAAAGACTAGCAGATTCTCGCGGTTTCACCCGACTAAGTCCCGTTCCCGTGGGAATATCGGGATCAAAGTAGCCTATGTAACTCCCTGACAACGTAGCTTTCTATTGCTAAAACATTTTTTGAAATCGGTCAAGTGGTTTCAGAGACAAACATACACGTTACCAACGTTACCTACCTCTTTATAATATTAAAACATAAATAGAAAAACCTTTCAAGATACAGAGATAGGTACGTACATACATACGCTCAAAAAACATAATCCTCTTTTGGCAGTCGGGTAACAAGAAGACGGCCACGCCCTCTTGACACATTTTAATTGTAATTTTATTGTCAAACTTGTATATTTCAATTTATTTACCGTAGTAAACCGTATAATTATGTTTCATTTGTAATTGATCGATACCTAAATCATATTAGGTAATTAACTAGCAGAGTTCCGCGGTTTCACCCGGGTAAGTTCCGATCCCGCGAAATTGTCCAAAAACGGTTTCTTAGTGTACCTAATACCTACCTACACGCCACAAAGAACACACTCGCCAAATTTCATGTCCCTAGGACCAGCGGTTTGGGTTCTGCGTTGATATATAGTTAAGTCAATCAGGAGGACTTTGAATTTTATCCCCCTTACTTATAAACGATGACAAACTTTATGTAACGTTTGTCTCTGTCTGTTAACTTTGAAACTTCATGTCACAGTAAAGACAAACGTTACATAAAGTTAGTCATCGTTTACGTTTAAACAAGTAACATCGCTCTTACGGTGAAGGAAAACATCGTGAGGAAACCTACGGGTTAAGAACGTGGCGACTGTTACCATTTCCATACAAACTTAATACCAAAATAAATTATGAAAAATTTAGTTTTCTACCTTAATATCGATATTATCTACTTTCAAATAA
The DNA here is from genome assembly GCA_958496205.1 of Idaea biselata. Classification (NCBI taxonomy): domain Eukaryota; kingdom Metazoa; phylum Arthropoda; class Insecta; order Lepidoptera; family Geometridae; genus Idaea; species Idaea biselata. The sequence goes on along the minus strand of OY292400.1, from coordinate 26,252,276 downwards.
AACGGAGAAACATTTTTCAATGAAAAAAATGTTTCTCCGTTTTATTTCATTTCGAATGAATATTTTGGAAAACCTTGCGGTGGGGACCCTTTAAAAGTAAAATCTTAATCCGAAGAATATCGATATTAAGGTAGAAAACTAAATTTTTCATAATTTATTTTGGTATTAAGTTTGTATGAAAATGGTAACAGTCGCCACGTTCTTAAAAGTCACGCAAAAAGCCCCAGTTATAGGGCTAGTTGCGGAAAGACACAGTAAAAACTAACTAACTAAGTAAGTAAGAGGGTTACTGAGGGTTACTCAAAATTCAATAAGTATTATAAAACTCAAATTCCAAAAGGACTTTTTCGTCGGTAGAAGGTAAGTAGGTAACGCATAAATTACTAAATATTTAAGTAACTAAATGGTCATGGAAGAAATAGGTTTTTTTATTGTTTTATTTAAAGTTTTGATATATATATTTTTAATTTAGGTATGCCAGTAACTAAATTATCTAATTATAGTAAAAGGGTATATTATGTACTTATAGATTGTAATAAAATAAATAAATAATAAATAGTTTATTAAACAAGAAATATTACAAACGGATTGAGTATAAACAACGGACCTCGAACTAGGAACTCGTCCTGTATCTCGAGAGTCCAGAAATAATTTCTAAAACAAGGAAATTACAGTGAAACCGTGGAGATAGTAGATAGATTGTCAAAGCGAAATGAACCTCCTCGTGTACCTAATAAACGCTAATCTCTTATCGTAAATAACATCCATCACACAGAATGTTATTCATAATGTATTAAAATATATTTTCCGATATATCTAAATAAAAATATTGAATGGAAATCTTAGTAACGCGTTTTCTTCTTTATAGAAATCTTTGGAGCGAAAGTAAGGTGACCATACTTGTTACTTTTGCGAAGATATTCTTAAAAAAAATGAATGTTTTATCGCAGAGTTATGATTATCTTTCGAACTGCTCTAAGTTTCTACTGTTCAGCAAACATAATATTTTTATTTCCAATCAACATAATTTAAGGGAATCATCAAAATTCCTGCCTGCCTACGAATGGTTTGCCCGATTAAATATTGTTCTAAAACAAAGAACAGTGGATGTCGTCAAAGGCGACTAAGGGATCTGAGGGAGACTATCAAACCTTTAGTTCTCTCCGCGCGATAGCGGATAAACTGCTTGTACGCTGACACCAACTGTCAGGCAGGCGGCTGGCGGCCAAAAACATATTGACAAAACTTGCAGACGAAATGATTAATGATGACTTATCTCCTGCAACAAGTGCAAATAAAAATAAACAATTTGGGGTTAAGCGGACTCAGAGCTCCCGAAAGGGAAGCAACTGGAAACATCGCTCAGATGAGAAGGAGAAGAAAATATATAAAAACACATATTGCGAATAAGACCCGGGAAGAAATGTAATAATGTCCATGTTCTTTTGAGAAGAATGGTCACAATAGTCAATATTGCTGTTGTTGCCTCGGCTGAAATCCGTTCGGATCCCGTCATCCCTGGCTCTTTTGGTAGCTGTTTACCTAATACGAATAGCGAATTACTTATTCAAACCCTGATTCCTACCTAATTCCGTATTATACTGTATTGTAAAGACCAATCTGTTATTTAAACCTCAACGTTTATCAAGGTCTTTCTGAAGGTCTACGTCTGTGTAGAGAGATAACAAAGCTTTTGTAAGACAGGTATAACTTTGAATATAAATTATAGATAGATAGATAAATAAAGATATATGAATAGCACATGAAAAACGAACACAAAACCGAGCCAACATTCGCCGAACTCTGGCGCGTCGGGGGAAGACCCGGCTGCAATGCAGAAAGTTGTCTAGTAACCATAGTACAAGCTAGTGCTTAGTTTGGGGGCTAGATTGCGCTGTGTGCAACAATAAAAACAAATAAAAAAATCTTAAAAAATTTAGTTTCACTAAACTTAATAGGTATGTGGGATTATTGATTTCACACTTTGAAATACCTATTATCCAACGAAATTGTGAGAAATAAAGCTATTCCAAACAGTCCCACAAGCCGGCTAGCAGAGGGCGTTAGTAAATCCAAACGTTATTCGAAAAGAGTATATTTCATGGCGAGGATTAACACAGTGACCACATTTTATCCCGGAAAACGCGGACACAACCTCGGACAAAAGCTTGCTCGTAAATATTAGAATACTATTGTAAGTGAGACTTTAGTTTGTTCTTAAATTGTTAAATAAATTTTAGAAAAGAAGTGTATTTCTATTTGCATGTAAAGAAGTTTTTCCTTTCTTTTGTGAAATCATGAACGTTAGTAGTGTAGTAATAACAAACCGTGTTCTTTGTCTATTCCTAGTAGGTACCTACTAAATTTATTTAACAAAAATATCTTTAAATTCAATACCTACCTTACCTTACCTCTCATGTCATAGGTCTCATGTTTGGGCCACAGTAACGGGAAACGTTCAATGCCTATTATCGCGAAAATTATTACAATAATATTGTAACAAGACTTTTGGAACGAAGTTCCTTATCGCGCGTTGCGAAAGGGGGCTAGACGGAAAAAAGACTATAAGTTTTAACGACACTTTTTTTTGTTAGGAACCTCGTTCCGTCTGGGTGTCCATTGACACCACTCAAGTTTTTTTATGAACTACTCCACTACCAAACTCTTTGAGATATTGTCGATGATTTTCGACTGGTATTCAGGCGATCTTCTTTTTGAAAGGAGTTGTCTAAAATTGCGAAGATTATGGTATATACGTGTATTGTTATTTTTTTCGATATTATAGTTAATTTATGAATAAATAACGTGGTAGAACATATTTTGCTTTTAATTGTGGCATTTCTGAGCTGGAGCTTTACCACAGTGCTTTACAATATATATTAACACGTTAATGGAGCGGCTACACCAACAGTTAATGACCATCACCGCGATAATTAACGGCATTTCCCGGCAGTATAGCGAAGACATCAGAAAAATATAACCACAACAGTCTGCAAAACCTGTCAAACCATCAAACATCCGCCCAATTTTGAACAGCATGCTTTCATTGCATACAAATAGTCCTTAAGAGGCATTTAAATGCAAAGGCTGGAGGAGACAGCAATTAAGGTTGAAGAAGTAGACCCTTCGTTTTATTCAAAAAAAAGTTAGAATTAATATTTACATAATTACAAAGTTAATTAACGGGAAGAATGAATGAAATATAAACTTGTAATGAGCTGCAAATTAAAATGGATGTTGTTTAAATATTGTATTACGTAAGAAAATATTTGTTTCGTTTTCAGTTTGGAGTTTCAAGATAATATATTTTAGGGGGTTTGGGTTATTCTTATCCTTGGGATTTAGATCTCGTTACATTTTCCCGGGTCTTTATCGCGTATTATTATTTATTTTCTTACCTTGACGTTTCAACCATGTTACAATGGTCTTGGTCGCGAGGGGACTGATTTGTAACTATGTTCACAAATCATGTGAATTTAAAAAGTTTATTTAGATCTTAGTTGTCCCAGAGGTGATTCATTAGTGGTGCTACTTACGTTTTACTGTGTTTTCCGCAAATAACCCGGTCTGTATAACTGGGCCTTATTGCGTGACTTTAAGCCGTAGGTTTCCTCACGATGTTTTCTTTCACCGTAAGAGCGATGTTAATAGCGCACTTATATTTTTCTTAATGAAAAAGACATTGGTGTGCGGTCGGCCAGGATTCGAAACCACGACCTTCGGAATGTAAGTCACGGTATCTACTACTAGACCAACACCGCTCTTCAAAGCGATATTAAATAACATTGAAGAAAAACATTGTACCTACCTACTTAGTATTTGTACTTAGTCCTTTTAGCAACTTTCGTAGAAAACAGCTAATTTGTATTTTCAATAAAAGCTTTTATTAAAAGGTTAAAATTATTTTATGTAAAAGTAATTATTTTTAGCGGATGTAGTAATAAAGAATGACAAATATATTTATTTTAAATCTCTTTGATTACTGACAATAAAAAAACAATGAAGGTCCTTCTTTCTTTAGCTCAATTTGATATCACAAGTAAAAATAGGGTCCCGTTTTTACCTTAAGGTACGGAACCCTAAAAAATGATTATTTAACATTTTACATTAACGTAAAAATTCGCCTTTGATATCGTTACATTTATTTGAATACCAAATATCTTAGCTTTAAGCGGCATCTAACTTCAATTTATATTTTGTGTTTAATATGGATTTTTAATTTTATTTATTTTAAAAATTTTACTGTAGGTATTCCTTACTAGTATTTTATATGTAGATATATTTTCTTTACTAATATTAAAAAGAGGTAACGTTGGTAACATTTATGTATGTAGGTATGTAAGTATGTATTTTCCGGGTAATCTCTGAAAATACTGGACCGATTTTAATAATAATTTCAACAATTGAAAGCTACATTATCGAGGAGTAACATAGGGATCAGGACATACTCGGGAGAAACCGCGGGAGTCTGGTAGTCATAAATAAATTTGTTCTAAATGACTAACATTTTTATCATCAGTAGTATTCTTGTTATCACATAAAACTCTATTACGACTCTACGTATATCTATTTATTCGTTTATAATACTTTTACACAATCCTATTTGTCCGCATGTGTAGCTAGGTAACTGATTTACAATAAAACTTAATGTTACTTCAATATGCAAGAATCATTTTATTTATTTAGGGTACTCTAAACTAGACAATTTCGAAAGAGGAAGGTGAGGAAAGAAGTTAATTCTACTATCAGTGCCCCGCGGTTTCACCAACCTAAATCCTGATCAAGCGGGGTATCGGGATAAAATGTGGAATGACCTGGAATAACACATAGGCTACTTTTTATCCCGATGTTCCCGCGGGATCGGGACTTACGCTGGTGAAACCGAAGGACATTGCTAGTAATACAATACCGTGAAGAATGACTCATCATGCAAATAATCATCATAAACATCCAAACCATTTTAACATTGAAACTAACCACAAACATTGAACAATAAGTTCTGATTGTGCCACACGCAGAGTCACTAAATCTTATTTTAACAAAACAAAATGCGTTCCATTCGAAATTAGACTTCTCGTTTCACAGCCAATAAATTTATTAGGCCCGGACTAACCGATGATTAAAGCCCACCACAGAGTTTCACAAAAACAACTAGAAGATACGAAAAAAATAGTAAGTCCTGTAATACATTTCAGGGAAGCAAAAAGTTGCAGGTAAGATTTCGCCTATGAAATCAAAATGCTGTAGATATGATTATGGCCTATACAGATATTTTGTTGTTTGAGGTATTTTTATGTAACCTTTTAAAAGTACCTATTTTTTAATAAAATGAAAATATAAAAGTTGTTATTAATTATATGAATATTATCTGATTTGACATTGATTTGCGATTTCAACTTTAGCCGTTATTAAAAAAATATAAATATCAAGTCCATAACTTTTAAAATAAAATAAAGTATAGCTTGTTAATTTGTCCCACTGCAGGGCAAGGGCATCCTCTTAGAAAGGTTAAGCAGTAAGACGCCACGGGAGCCTACTCCGGATTGGCGAATATTCCATGCCTCCGGACCGTGGTGAGTCTTAGAACATGCCAGTTTCCTCACGATGTTTTTCCTTTACAGTAAGAGTGATACATTATATTAAAACAAAATTTTATTGTTTAAGAACCTTTTCTTCAACGTTGCTTTTAATAAAATACACCTCCACGGCAGAATAATAATATTGACCATTGGGGATTAAATGTGGATGTTTAAGCAATCATTAACATAATTATGATTATGTTCAAATACTGCAATGACAATGATTTGTACAAGCAATTAAAATGTGTATCCATTCAATTCTGTACACCATTTGCATAATTGTTAGGCTCAGTGTAACGTATCTTTGTTAAGCTAATTTATTACATCAATTGCTTCATTGTGATGTCATTCATTACAACTTTATATTCTTTGTTATGTTTTTTTAATGCATAATTTTATTATATACTTCTTTTTTGTAATTTGTATACTAATACAAACACGTAGGTTCATAAATATAAACTATCTATTTACCATAGACCATAAACTTTCTTTCTGTTTAACTAACTAAAAAAAATAGTTAATCTGTCTTAAGTACCCCATCAGAAATATGTAGGTAGATAACATTTTTAAGTAAATAGGTATAGCCGGTTCGCCAGCAGATAGTCTAACGCATCGGTTAGAAAACACAATTAGTGTACCTACTTCTTTGAACTTATTCCTGGAAAGAAAAATTATCGAAATTCAACTCATTTTTCCAGTTTTAGTAGGTATAGCTGCGTCCCGATCCCGTGGGAATATCGGGATCAAAAGTAGCCTATGTTATTCAGGGTGAATTTAGCTTTCTAAATAGTGAAATAAATTTTCACTATTATAAAGCTACATTCGGTCCAGAAGTCGGTCCAGTAGTTTTTTTAGTTTATTCATAACAAACATACTGATGCACACACACACAATACAACAATATTTATAATATTAAGTATAGATAACAGATGGATAATAAGTATAACAGATGGATAAATCTTCAATAGTAATAATAACACGCCAACATTAAGAAAACCTGCAAACTTTAAAATTGTTCCATCAACTCCTTCATCCAAAATTGATATTCTTATCTCGTCCACAGACGCTCCCGTAGGTACCTAATTAAATACTCATCCTGGAATCCCTTCAGATAAATATTCATTGAGCATCCTCAAATCCATTATCTTCTGACAAGAGGCACAGCTGATCCAATGTCCCTGGAAATTGAATTTGTACTCCAATGGCGTAATCAAGGTTGACACTTCAATGCACAGATGCGACTGCACCTTGCTTGTTTACCCCTTTAGTTATATCATGACCTCTATGTTAATAACCATAGAGGCTACTTTTAATTTCCATTTGAAATGGTTTGGTAACTTGACACGTAGACAAGTCAGACAAGCTTTATGCCTTATGCGATAGATGTAGATTATAAGCTTAGATGAAAACAAAATAGTAGAGACGGTATATTCTAACATCGAAAAATGAGCTAGAAACCCCTACATGCAGTTTCATAAAAATATTGTATTTAAAAACCATTTGTCTTTAAGAATGATTCAGGCATTTGTAAATAAGCAAAAAGGCATCCTTATGGATTTCAAAAAGTTAATCGCAGTGTCACAGCACGTGCTCACGCGGCAACGGTTCGACATACGACTGAGGCTAGTGCGTCAGCTAGACGCACTTTTATCGTCTCAATTTACGAGACTAGGTAACGTATCTGCTGTTTTTTGTTTTCATCTGAGATTATAAGCTGATGTACAAACGGGACGTTCTATTGTTTTAGAAGTGATAAATTGCCAATCTTAATTTGCTTGTGATTCATTATTGTGTCGTGTAAATGGCATATTCGGCGAGAAATTGATTAATACGAGAAGTGCGATGAGGTATTCCGTTGTGTAGTTAATAATTACTTCGTAAATGATTACCTCGTATATTATCTACATAAGCTTTAGGTATTCATTAACGGTGGAGGAAAACATAGTGACATAACCAAAAAAGTTGCCTGCAGACGTATTGATCAGTTATATCTTCTAAGCATGGTCAAGTAAAATAAAGTTTGGGCAAGTCTACTTCGATAAAATTGAGTAAGCAGTCCATAGTGTTAAAGACGGTTAGGGGAAGACCTCTAACTTCTTGGTTGACAAATGTCCAAATGGACATAAAATATCTCGGCATGAATGACGAAGACACGAACATGCAATCTACATAGCGCCACATGATAAGGAAAGCCGTGTGACGGCATAAGGCTAGGCCAAAGAAGAGGAAAAGTCCACAGTGTTACAAATATCGTTTTTCATATATTAAAGTATGAATGACTTAAACAATTTTAAAACTAACTGGTTATTTTCACTACAAATATATCATAAAATATATTTGTAAATACCTCGTTATTAAATAATATTTGTAGGAATGACTTGTCATTACGTTATACCTATTATCAGATCACTCACTGATCGTAATCCTCTCTCACACCCTCTATAGTTTGAAAATCATTATAACCACGTACCTACTTTTGATATCAAAAATTACGATGAAATCCTTTTAACAATCAAATTATGAAACGAGACACTCTAAATGTACCAGACATTTAACAAAAGCATGTAATTTCTTTCAATGAAGGGTTAGGAACTATCAGAAAGTGGTTCACAAAGGGGACTTGATAAATGGAATCGTAGGAATACATGACACTCCAATAACAACTAGAGTAAGTGTAGAATTTATTGACTTAGACGTTTCATAAATGGATTTAATTTCTTTGAGAAATTGTTGAGTTTATGAGATTACTTCTGCTGAAGAAAATAATATTGTTTGTAATTTGTTGCATGCAACTGTTACAAAAATAATCTTTTTATCTTTAGATTTAGTCACACAATCTTAACCTAATCGTGTTTCATAATAAGTACCTATCTTATTAAAAATCAAGTTAGTAGTCCAAACAAGCCTATTTTGTTTTAGTCTGAGAAGGAGAAAGAAGAATTACCATTAATAACTTTAAACAGAACTACGAAGAGGAAAGAATACAGAAGAATTACAGACTAAATAAAAAGATGACCAGACCACCTCATCGTCGCATCCATCAAGTAAGAATCGTTCAAATTATGAACTATATTCTACATCTTACTTCTTATCTTACTAATATTATAGATGCGAAAGTAATGCTGTCTGTCTATCTATCTGTCGTCTGTCTGTTACGCTTTCACGCCTAAACCGCTAAATCGATATTGATGAATTTTGGTATAGAGATAGATAGGACCTTGGAGAAGGACATAGACAACTATTGATCCTTAGATAAAAACAAATAAGGGCAGATAGGGTACCTAGCCACGGAAACTTACGAATTTTATAATAAAATTCTAGAGTGTAGGAAAGGAATGCAAGGCTGGCACCACAGAACTCTGGTGGTGGGTCCCGGGGCGGTTTGGGCGGTGTTGGGCGGGTTGTGTGTTTGTGGATGAGATAGTGTTTTAAGTAATTTTTTTTTTTATGTTTATTATTTTGTATATTATAACTTATTTGAACAGATAGACAGACATACAGAGTTACTTTCGCTCTTGTAATGCTAGTAAGGATTATTATAGTAAGTATAGATTATTGCTCCAGTTCCACTTTTCTTCAATAATATTATATATGCGACAATGTAAATCACATGATTACTGCAAAAAAAAAAATAAGTAAAAAAGTAAATAGTAGTAAATAGTTTTTAATAATAAGTAATAATTAATATAATTAATTAATAATAATTAATAATAATAACGGTAGTCTCACTGTAACTTTTTTAATACATTAGAATGACAAATCACATCTTAGTCTATCCTGAAGAAGAGACCTGGAAAGGTCTCGAAACGTTGAGCGTTGTAACAATGCTAAAAGTAATAAAAACCACGCGATTCAAACCGAAAAATGTCTTTAATTTCAATACAACATCGCGAAAACAGAAGAAGAATCTAAAAAAAAATATACAAAAAAAAAACCCCATGAGTTTCTTGTGTCTTCTTCTCATGTCATGGAGGTCGCGATCCGAAGACATAGTAGAGTAGATTAAATAAAAAAAAATGACATGTCAAAGAGATATCTTGCTAATATCCGAATGAATAAACGTACTTTGATTTTGATTTTGATTTTGAAAATGAGACGATAAAACTGCGTCAGCTGACGCACTAACCTCAGTCGTATGTGGAACCGTTGTCACGCGAACACGTACTGTCACACTGCGAGTTTCTAGCACATTTTATGAATACGTATTGTTAGAATATACCCTATCTACTAATTTGTTTTCATCTAAGTATTGATCCCGTAAATCATGCGGGATCGAGAGTAAAACCGCGGACGCAGCTAGTTCTACATAAGTAGGTAAGAAATATATTTCATTGTCAACTAACTGATTAAAATAATACCCATAAATCAAAACATAAAATATTTATTACTCTGTTGTGACATGGACGTAATTCGTTATTTATTTGTAACAGTTCACTGATTCACGTGATAAGTTCCGTGTTAAATTACCGTAAAAACAATAGTGATATTTCACCTCATTACGTTACTGTCGACTTGATTAATTTGTTAGGTGTAGCACATTGTAAATTAGAGGACTTACTTTGTTTATCGTCAATACTTCCTTATGTAGATTAGCAGCTGAACTTTTCCGGAGTAAATTACTAAAAAACACTTTAAATCATTTATAAATAATGCCTTGTATTTTTGAAATCGGTTCAGTAGTTTTCGAGTTTATTCATTACAAACATACAGACACACTTACACACCAAAATACAAATCTTTCCTCTTTATAATATTAGTGTAGAAGTGTAGATTTAAAAGATAGATAGATTAGTGCATTTTAAGCACAACAAACAATTACAATTAATGCACCTACCTACTTCAAAAGTAAGACAAATGCACAGATATCTTAAAAGTTACGTTGTACAAATAGGCGATCTTATCGTTAAAAGCGATTTCTTCCAAGCAACCTTCAAAAGGACTGCTTGTGACAATTTTTAATTATGGCTTGCATGAGATTCCGCCACATCAGAATCAAAGAGCGACCATAAACGTACGAAATGGGTTTCGGAAAATGGAATAAGTACCTACTATTGACAGTAGCCCATTTGCATATTTCGCAACGGCTTCCATCCGTACGTGGCCGTTATGAAAACTATTGTGTTGTGTATGGTTTTATTTTTTTTGAATTAGGACCCGCCACGGAAGTCAATCATATATAATCACATTTTATTACAAAAGAACAATTCGTTAGCTGAGGCTAAGACTCATATCTATTTCACTCAATAGGCGCAACAAAATGCTTATCTTACAATAGTACTAAAAACCAAATATAAAAACGTTATTTACGGTATTCCATTCACGTCGACAGAAGTTCAATCGTTTCATCTCATCCTCTGCTTACCTCAGATTGATTGAATACACCCAGCAATAAGTAAACAAACCATTCAATTGCTACAATAAAACGTTCAAAGAAAACACAGGACACCGAGGTTATTGGAAGAAATAAATTTCCCTAGCGCACCGAGAGCGCACCTAAAGATTTTTCATTACATTTGAAGTCACTTGACCGAGTTTCAGCACAAAGGAATCTAACTTTTATCTCTTTAGCGAGGCATTTATTGCGGTCAGCGAAAAGGTCGTCAGATCAAAGGAGAACAGGAGGACCTATAAAATGTTTTGTTGAAAACTATAGAATCGTTTACTTTTATTTGTAAGAGTTCAACGAGTTAGATTGCTTTCTGTTTCGTGTTACGGGATAATTGTTGATGTTGTTCAAGTGTTAGTGGGTGTTACGTGAGGAAAACTTGCCTCTGTATTGTTATTGGGTAACTTACATAAAGCTTTGAGTGCACTTTGTAAAAAAGAATTGCACCACACGTTTATGTATAGAATGATACTTTAAGTACTGCTATAAGGAAAGAGATCCCCAAGATACAGGGTTACCTAGTTTGGGGGTCAATGATGAAATTTGTAATTGTACCATTTAATTCTGTTTTGGAAATAAACTTTTTACAGCGAGTTGTATAGTGCCAAACTATGCAAGGAAACTTGTACTGAATATTAAACAACTGTCTGGCTGGAGATATAGCTTGGTGACAGACGGACAGCCAGACTGCGAAGTATCAGTAATAGGGCCCCGATTTTACCCTAACCCTAAAACCCCTAACCCTAAAAAACGGATCGGATACTATTAAGAACTAGCTGCGCCCCACGCGGTTTTACCCGTGTAAGTCCCAATCTCGCAAGAATATCGAGATAAAAATAGCATATGTTAATCCAGATCTCCAGCTATCTGCGTACTAAGTTTTATCACAATCGGTTTAGTAGCTTTTTGTGAAGGAGTAACAAACATACTCATTTACTTACAAACTGTCACCTTTATCATATTTTAAAAGGACTTCCGTTTTAGTTCCGAAGCAGGAATAGAACCGGCAACGTATTGACGTGTTGTGTAAGTATATACAGATTATACACTTACCTTATCTAAATGAATTGACGCTCTTCAATAAAATCTCTTTTCACAAAATAAACAATCCCTCAGTAAAATTTACATAAATAAAATATTGTAGTACAAACTTCTATGCATAACATTCCTTTGAATAAAATACAAGGAACGGTACCTCCACACACGTGGCAAATACCTACACTACAAGTTACTTTAGAGTGCTTATATAAATTGGTTTCGAGAATAGGTATACTAAATTCAGATTCGATGGCAGTTCATGCATTAGAAGTAGGGGAATGACCTATACCTAAGTTTGAGTTCGAAACTAGACTGAGTTATCGGCAAGACATAGCTATAGGTATCTGTATGTATACTAAAGTTATAGATAAATAGGTATGTCGCTTCAGCTCCAAGCTCCTAGTACCCAAGTTCCCTATCTTCTTAAAACTATATAATAGTAGTCTGTCTCTAGTCACGTAGTTATGAAACGTGATGATTAAAGTTTGTGCTTAGCTGTGTCACGTTTGAAATTATAGTCTGATACTAGTAGGTACCTATACCTGAGGTTTTACTAAATATTGGATCAAGGGTTAGAGTCATAATGTCTGGATTGTAACAAGTCTGCAAATAAACTAGTAGTCGGTCGAAGATCAAATTTTTCTCTGGTCAGTATAATTATGTCTGAGTTTTGTTACGAATTTATAGCGACTTAAGGTACGTTTTTAGGATTTCGTAGTCAACAAGAAACCCTTATAGTTTTGTGTAGTCCGTCTATCTGTCTGTCCGCGGCTTAGCGCAGAGACGCTTAGTACCTAATAAGAAGCAGAAACTTTGCGTGAGTTATAAATATTGATCACAACGAAAAAATAGTACAAAAAATTAACATTTTTATGGTATAAACGTGTAAACAAATCCCCCACGTGTAAAATGGGTTTTTGATTTTTGATTTTTTTCTTGATTATCCCACTGTCCCTGCACAGTGGGATAATCAAGAAAAAAGATCGTTAGACGTTAAGATCATTAGACAGCTCTTTTAAAATCATCATGGGTTGATGGACAGACTGCCATGACGAACTATAATGTCTGGATTGTAACAAGTCTGCAAATAAACTAGTAGTCGGTCGAAGATCAAATTTTTCTCTGGTCAGTATAATTATGTCTGAGTTTTGTTACGAATTTATAGCGACTTAAGGTACGTTTTTAGGATTTCGTAGTCAACAAGAAACCCTTATAGTTTTGTGTAGTCCGTCTGTCTGTCTGTCCGCGGCTTAGCGCAGAGACGCTTAGTACCTAATAAGAAGCAGAAACTTTGCGTGAGTTATAAATATTGATCACAACGAAAAAATAGTACAAAAAATTAACATTTTTATGGTATAAACGTGTAAACAAATCCCCCACGTGTAAAATGGGTTTTTGATTTTTGATTTTTTTCTTGATTATCCCACTGTCCCTGCACAGTGGGATAATCAAGAAAAAAAGATCGTTAGACGTTAAGATCATTAGACAGCTCGTTATATTTATATATTTATACTTACCTTGCTATTATAAAATGAGTTTTAAGGCCAGACCTGGTTTAAGCCATGATTTAGTCATAGTAAATCATGGTTTAAACTAGGTCTGGCACATAAAACTCTAACCTTGCTATTAAAATTTTATAATAGCAAGGTAAGAGTTTTCTGTGAACGACAACACGCTAAAAAGGTACGAATTTAAAAAGTGGTAGAACAAAATTTGTTCGCCTAGATGTAAAAGCAAAATCTTTGCCTAATATTACCAATCCCAAAACACACTGTAATATGCTTACTCACCACAAAGCAAACCTTCAAAAAGGGTTTAGTAACATTATTTTGAGTCAGAAACTACATTGTCAGGTATGAATCATTTCACGAATACTGAATATTGAAAACCGCAATACAGCGTTTTGCCTAAATCATGTGGTCAGAATCAACAAAGTCAACTTTACGGTTTGTGGTAACGATAGGGACTCATGAATATAATATCAGAGGTTATGAAAATGTGGTTTTAAAAAGAATGTTTCCCAAAATACTTTGAGCTTAGCTCACATTGCGGAAAAAAGCAACAAGCTGTTTTTTAAATGTAATTCTGTATTTTGCACGCGATTTAATATCCCCGTTTGTTTAACACGTAGGTAAATAATAATAAATAATAAATAAATATTGCACGACGTTGCACACAGCGCAATCTAGCCCCAAACTAAGCACTAGGCTTGTACTATGGGTACTAGACAACGGATATACTACATATAATACTTTTTTTTTTTTTTTTGTAAATACATACATATGATACATAGAAAACACTGAATATCCCATGTCTTCGGACCGTGGTGAGTCCTAGGACATGTTAGTTTCCTCACGATGTTTTTCCTTCACCGTAAGAGCGATGTTATTAGCGCACATACCTTTTTTCTTAAAGAAAAAGACATTGGTGCGCGGTCGGTCTGGATTCGAACCCACGACTCTCAGAATGAAAGCCGGGGTATCTACCACTAGACCAACACCGCTCTATAAATAAATGTTAATCGGGTGGTAGTGACGAATCGAAGCCGAAGTCTTCAAGTAAGTGCATTTAACACAACTGAGGGATATCTTATTGGACAACTACGGCAAAAATGTGTATCTTGTAGATTGGGTCATCGAAGGCAGTCCTTCGGCAGTTTCTCGGACTTTTACTCCCCAGTGCTTATCAGTATAAGCACTGGGTAGTAAATGTCTGAGAGTGGCGAAAACGATGCAATGCGAAAAGGAGTTTTGGAGGATCACCTACTCGGTGGACTGACGTGTAGCGGTCGCGGGGAGTCGAATGGATGTAGGCGGCTTAATGGCTATGGGGGATGCATATGTTCATATGCATATCACTTACAATCATGTGAAATAATAATATGGGCAAACGCTCATCTATCGTTTATTTAAGAGGATAGTCTTCATTCTCTTTCTCCATACAAACGTAGATTACATTTTCCTCCCTGGATAAAGACATTAGAGCAAATATGTTTATACCATAAAACCCATATCTGTCATGACTATGCATCTATCTTTTGATTTTTTTTTTTATTTTTTATTATTATTCTAATTAAAAATGAAAAAAATAAAAAGGTAGATGCATAGTCATGACAGATATAGGTTTTATGGCATAAACATATTTGCTCTAATGTCTTTATCCAGGGAGGAAAATGTAAACTACGTTTGTATGGAGAAAGAGAATGGAGACTGTCCTCTTAAAAAATACAAAAACGAAAAATAACCGAAGCAAGCAGCATGAATCCATACTTAGTAGTCTTAAGTAGCTAAAGCCTTGACGAGCAGTAGATAGAATAGAACCTATACCTACCATTGAAATCATGTGGTTTCGCGTAGTTACGTTAGATTAGCTTTGTAAATGGAATTAGTTCCCGTTTATTTATGTTATCTACGTTTAGTTTGCTACACAAATATCGTACTGATAAACAGAGGATTAAGTAATTTCCCTAACTATTACATATTACTGGGAAAGTTTCCAGGGAAGGTTAATTTATTAAGGGAATGTTTAGGTTTTCGTTTTAAATAGGTATATGGAATGTTTTTTATTAGTTTTTCTGTAGGTTTTTACCTCTGAAACGTAACTGAAGTGTTTGAAATTTAGACTATAATCTAAACTTACGGAAAACAATTGACTAATAATAATAAACGTTACACAGAGCGCAATCTAGCCCCAAACTAAGCACTAGGCTTGTACTATGGGTACTAGACAACGGATATATTACATATATAATATTATATTTTACAATTACAATAAAAAATAATCAATTGTAGTAATTTTTAATTGTACCTTGCAATTAAATCTTACCACAATCTACTGCTACTACCTTCGAATCGGGCTGTGTCTCAAGTCACCGCAGTCCTTTGTCTCATTAGGTCCCGCAACGCTCATGGTCACTTATTCCATAGTAGAAAAATTATGTATTCTGTGGTAGTATCAGCATAGTTTACCTAGTTATTACTTATAATATAACGCATAAGCACAGACCTTGACACTCCAAACATAGACTTAGAGACAGCCCAGGACAGGGTGTCCTGGCGCAAGATGATACGGAGACTCGACCCCAAATAACGGGAAGAGGGAAGGAAGAAGAAGTACTAACTAATATTATGCTGTGCATAAGCACAACATGTGTAGTTGTGTAATAACATCCAATATATAAACTAGAGGTGATCTGTGTGCTGACGAATGTGTATGATTGATTTGTAGTCTTTAATTATAGTAATTGATTTGTGCAACAGTTGCATATAAATATAAATATTGCATGACGTTACACACAGCGCAATCCAGCCCCAAACTAAGCACTAAGCTTGTACTATGGGAGCTAGACAACGAATATATTCTACATATTATACTTTTTTTAAAAAATACATACAAATGAAACATAGAAAACACCACAAAAACATAGTTAGACAGTAACATAAAAAATATATAATAATCTACTGAATTAATAAATAATGCAAGATCTTTGTAAATACGTATATGGATCCAGGAACGTGAAATTGCACAGAGAGTTAGACAACTATTTTTCCATGTTCCGTAGAGCATAATAATAATTACTGACGAAATAATTACTTATTAAGTAAAGTAATATAAACAAACTTTTAATTTGTTTAGCACAATAGTTACTGTTGTGGACTTGCGAGAAGCTGAGAACGAGGATCGTCTGAGCCCTGTTTCGTAGCGATAAAACGCTTACTAGCTAGCTGCGGCAAGACTTGAACTTAGGGCTGTGGAGAAACGCTTTGCATCTATTGCAATTTGGAGCAAGTTATAAGATGAAACAGATAGACATCTGTCTTTTAAAAAATATGCTCCTAAAAATAGCTACTTAATTCAAGCTAAGTTTTTTTGCCCGTTTTTTCGTAGCAAGTTGGCAATCAAAGATAATGTTAAAACTAAAACTACTTGATTTTTTCTACTGGCTAATTATTTTAGGAGTAACTACATTTAGTCCCAATTTATTTAATCATAATTATGATAACACTAGCTGCGTCCCGCGGTTTCACCCGCGTAAGGCCCGATCCCGTGGGAATATCGGAATGTTTACTCCTCGATAATGTAGCTTTCTTTTGGTGAAAGAATTTTTGAAATCGGTCCAGTAGTTTTTGAGTTTATTCAATACAGACACACACACACACAAAGACAGATCTTTCCTCTTTATTAAATTAGTATAGATATAGATATGATAACATGCAACAGGCAAATTGGGAGGCATTTAGTCCCAACCTAACCTTAACTTAAGATGAAACCCAATAAAAAGGAATTTAATCAATCCGGTTTTGATACGTGCTGAAGCTGAAGTGATGTTATCGTAAAGATTCAGTTTAAGCTAAAACAATAAAGAATCTGTGACTTAAAACCCTATTGACACAGCTGCTTCGAAGATTTCAAACTCAAATCAAGCTGCCTGCCAAAGATTCCTCATTGCGCTTTCAACTTAAACATAAGCACCATCAACCAGGTCTTCACGAGTAACAGCTTTGTTGGCTCGTTACGTCTATCGTGAACCAAGCGAATAAACTTTTCTTTGACGTATTTCACTAGTGTATATCCGAATTTTAGTGTGAATTTCTTTAAAGAAAATATATCCTTCGTCGCGGTTTTGTTCGACTTTTGGTTCTGTCATGAATCAATACATTAAATCAGTAGCAGTAGGAATAGGACTGGTATGGTAATTATATTATGATGATTAATTAATCAGTGGCTTATTGGGTTTTACCTCTACCTCTCAGACCGAAGATATGGATTCTGATCATTTATATGACCACAAATGTTTAAATTTATCTGAATTGATCAATTCAGAATCAACAAAAGAGATCAGAAAAAATCTATGATCATAGATTTTTTCTGGCCGATAAACCTGAGTTTTAAGTACCTACAAACTAGAAGTACCTATACTTACAAGTTAATACATGAAAGGAAAATAGAAACTAAGGTTTTTTATTAAACCAAATTAAATTGTTCTGTGAATTTCCATTAAAGTAATTAAGCCTAGAATCATGATTACTTTCGTGGTATGTCGGACGGATGGAGAGCAATTACTGAATATCCAGTGTGTATCTAACCCTAGTTTTATTAGAGGGTAAAAGGACGAACCGTTACTATGCCGTAGCATATAATTATTTTAATTGCACAGGTAGTTTTTGTTATTTTAAACACAAATATTATTTTTATGTTGATTTTGCAGGGAATTACGAGTAGGTATTATGTACCAAGACCACTAGTCAAAAAAACTAATCGTGAAATAGGTACCTACCTATTTTATCTCTACAATACCATTGTTTCGCATAATGAAGTAAATACCTACATTACCCATATTATATTCTATCGCAATACATTGGTAATTGGAAAAAGAAGAAAAAACAAGGAGAAGCTCATTAGCCTAGCTGTACCTGCCGATCTTGAATGGTCGTGTGGGTTAAGCAACACTCGGCCCGGTCATTACTTGAGTGGGTAACCGATAATTTGTGTGGCGAAAATTTACTTTCTCGGGCTCCTCCGTGCTTCGGAAGGCACCTTAAGCAGTTGGTCCCGATTGTTATCTCCGATAGCAGTCGTTAGGTCAAGCTAGAGGCCTTAAAGCGACCTGAAAACTCTAACACTTGGTGAGCCACACCACTGCACGAAAAAGAAAGAAAGAAAGGTAATAGGTAGGTATATTAAATGAGTAGCAGTATTAGGACCTAGTGGACAGGTATTGTAAACCTTTTACCTGGACGATGCGCTAGCTGATTTGACTGCTGCAGATGGTAATGCCTTGCAGCAAAGCGAGCTAATGGCTTTGAAATATTCAAAAGTGATTGTGCGATTGGTTCGACTACATAATAAGTATAAATGCAATCAATTACGTCTTAAGATTGCTTTCTTACTGTAGGTAACTTTTAAATTCAATCAGAACAAAACAAATTAACCTACCAATCGGTTCACAACTTCAGTGTTCAACTTAATTCGAAGAGCAGTAATAAAACCTTTGAAGAGCGTTGCAAATCTCACAATTACATTGGGAATGCTACTACGAGCGAGTAGCAAACCTCCTGGGAAAATACCTTGACATTAAGCGAGCACATTATGAAGAGGTAGTATTCTGAAATATTCTATTGCCCGTCCCTCATGCCTTGTTCATACTAAAGCGGCAATAATATACTGCGACAGAGATACACATTTTTATGTACCTATGCCTGAGTGTATTCAAAATTACGTAGCATTCAATTTGTTTTTAAACCCCATAAAACTGTTATTTCTCTGGAATTCCCTGGCAATCGAGTGCAACAGAGTAATAAAACAGTTATTTTCTTTTACATTTTGACAATTGTAATGAATCCAGAAATGATGATGATCACTTTGGAAGTCAGCTGGAAAACCTCAACAAGATTTCTATGTAATCTACTTTATAATTATAATAATATTATAAAGAGGAAAGATTTGTATTTGTGTATGTGTGTGTGTGTCTGTATGTTTGTTACTAATAAACTATAAATTCTTTCACCATTAGAAAGCTACACTCGCACCCTGAATAACATAAGCTACTTTTGATCCCGATATTTCTACGGGATCAGGACTTACGCGGGTCCCCCCCGAAGGGTTCCCGCCTTGTCGTGGCGGGGGGGCTTAGTAGCCGTGGCCTGGACACCCACGGTGAACCAAGCGGAACCCACCCGAGGAGGGGCCGCTCGCGGCTGAGGGTTTCGGGGCCGCGGCAGGAGAGGAGTGTCGGTGTTGCGTTGCCGCTCTCCCTATCTGCCGCGGCCTCGGCGGGGCCGCCACTGTTGATGGCGGACGCGGTGGGGCTGCAGGGGAAGAGGAGTGTCGGTGTGTCGTTGCCGCTCGCCCTATCCCCTGCAGCCGAAAAGTGATCGGCGACGGGGCCACAGACCTCACCCGTCGCAGGGGAACCAGGGGTGTCCAGACATCGCTGGTTCCCCTAAACGGCTCTTGGCGGCGGACTCGGGGGAGTTTGTCGCCAAACACTGAGCCACGAGATGGCGGCGGCGTGTCCGCGCCGCTTCTTGAGAGGGTTTTGCCCATTTGGGCTCGGAGACGGGGTCCACCCGGACCACCCGCCGCTAGAGCTTGCCGAAGTTATCCGAAAGGTTCCGGCAAGCTCTGGCAACTGCGGCGCGAAGGACACCGAGGGGTTTAGTGGGTATACCCTGGCCGCACACCATCTTGGCCGGGGGGACCCCCACACACCGGGCCGCTCTTAGAATTAGATTCCCCTCGTAAAAAAAAAAAAAAAAAAAAAAAAAAAAAAAAGGACTTACGCGGGTGAAACAGCGGAAAGCAACTAGTAGTTATAGAATAGCGTCTTTTCGACTCGTTGTCGCATCTTACTTAACACACCATTATGTTTTAGCGTAAAGTCTAGAATGCTGTACTTACATACATACCTTTATAAAGAAAACTTCGAGTTCGGTATAGCGGCTGCTTTTTTACATTTACCATCTGCCAGTCGCGCTTTTCTGCATTTGACTGCTCTTTCCTTTAAGAATTAGTTTGTGTTTGTTGAGTGCAAATTGTGAAATGATTTCAAATGAATTGCGTTCTTGTGTTTGAAATGTTGTTTACGTTAACATAGGTAGGTCTCTAAGTAGGTATGTGGTAGGTACCTTACGGTCCCGCGTCGGGGGACGCGGGAACGTTAGATACTATAATCACGGGTCGGTTACCATCAACTTCTGTGACACATTCCCGCGTCCCCCGACGCGGGAACGTAAGGTACCTATCACATACCTACATAAGAGTTTAGTTTTGTTTTAACTTGGAACATTTTTTAAGTCGGGGGTTTTTTAAAATTTAATTATTTTATAAATTTTGGTTAAATAAAAAAATAAAAAAATAAAAAGGTTTGTAAAATATTTATTTGATGTACTTCTGTAAGCTGTCTTTTATACTTATTTTGTTTCTATTTGTGACTATCCGTAATTGGCTTTCTGTTTCTACTTCCTGTATGTATCTTGTATTATAGCTGTGGATTGTCCTTAATAAATAAATAAATAAATAAATTAGGTATGTAAAATATTCCCTTGATGTATTTCTGTAGCTGTCTTTTATACTATTTTGTTTTTTATATTTGTGACTATCTGTAATTGGCATTCTGTTTCTACTTCCTGTAGGTATGTATGTTGTATTATTATTGCTGTGGATTGTCCTCAATTAATAAATAAATAAATAATCATAATATTTTTGGTCGTGATACGCCCACCAATAGACATTTCTCAATGTACTTAGAATAAATTCATACAAAACAACTAAAACACATTATTTTTAGATTATGTACACGAGCACTAACAATTTTTCACTCATTTCGTCCGATATTTGCGGATTTTTTATTAAGCAAACCTAAACATAGTATGTATGTTCTAACTGTATAGGTACATTGGTCTTAAATATTATGTTCTATATATTAGTGCACAGTCTACTCGTTTCGAGCATTCAATAATGTAGTATAATATTAGGTATATTAATACTTTAGTTACATAAATCTAAGTAATTAAAATCCAATATTTATACGAGCACGACAAACATAATGGTATTTATTTTCATTTCAATTGCTCTTCCTTCCACAACTAAATTTGCTAAAAAAAACAAAGAGGTACCACCGACTATTTAGAGAAAGCAAATATCACTTTACGCAGTAGATATACTAGGTGCCAAACTACAAATGCACAGAAGTTCCCAAGTCAGTTAAACAAGTGTCTACAATTAAACTTAGTAGCAGGTGATTAAATTAAGCCCAGCGGTGTGGGTGCGACTGCAAACTGTGTGTAATTAAAACGCTGCCGTGCTGAACTGCAAGTCAGGATCTGTGACATGAATATTCCATTGCTGAAATGCATCGTGAAGTAGAGAAGAACCATCCAGTCCCGTTAAGATATTTAGTTAAATATTTCGGGTAAATTATAATTAAGGTTTTGCATATTTGCTAAACAAATTAAATAATTAATTGAAAGTTTTTAAGTGTCATAATGAAATTGTAGGTGTATTTTCTATGATTTTTTAGACCGAACGATCCGTCGTCCATATTAGCTGCAAAACTGAAGAGTTTGCTTGGTGATATCATTTTTACCGCAATAATGAGAAGCTCATTGGCCTAGCTGTACCTGTCAATGTTAGAAACGGTCGTGCGGGTTAAGCAACGCTTGGCGCGGTCATTACTTGGATGGTTGACCGATATTTTGTGTGGCAAAAAAACATTTTCTCGAGCTCCTCCGTGCTTCGAAAGGCACGTTAAGCAGTTGGTCCTGTTTCTTATCTCTGATAGCAGTCGTTAGGACAAGTTAGAAGCCCTAGGGCAACCTAAAAACTCAAACGCTAGGTGAGCCACAGCACTATACGAAAAGAAGAAAGAAGAAGACCGCAATAACAAGCGGTTTAACCCTTCCACTAAGAATCAATATTTTATCACCTATATACCTACTCTATTTTGTTTATTGACTTTGTGATAGATTGCCTTCTTGGGAGCGCGCGTTGCAAAGGCAACAAGTGACACATCTTATAAACTATGCAAGTACTTTCAAGTCTTCAAAGATATCTACTATTATTAAGCCTTGTTGACAATGCAATTAACAATTCTCAACTGACAAACAGTTGGTAAAATCGTCACAAAACGCAGCAAAATAAAATTGAAAAAAAAAACGAATTGAAATTAAAAATAAATAAGTTCTGTGAACAACACACGCTTGTGTTACGGTGACTAGACAACGGATGGAATACTTCAATTTATTTTTCTTTTGTAAACACATACATATAATACATAGAGGGACACCCAGACCAGACACAAATATTTATTTTCTTAAGCATAAATACTTGCACCCGGCGGGAATCGAACCCGCAACTTTCTGCATGATTCATTCTTTCTTTAAATATGTCGTCGTACGATCTTTATTTTAGCAGGTCATATAAGTATAGTTTTACCAATTCCGCTGACAATTTGCATTTTGGCTGGTTCACAATAACTATGCAGCCGACCAGCTACGAGTCAGAAATGTAGATTCGAATGTCGTCGTTGCACGAGCAACCATGCCAGGTGTATAGTTATTGTGAACCTGTCAAAAGGCAACATTTTTAGACCAGCAGATAACAGCCGATAAATAAATAAATATTGCACGACGTTACACACAGCGCAATCTACCGCCAAACTAAGCACTAGGATCGTACTATGGGTAATTAGAAAACGGATTTATACATAATATACCTACTTTTTTTTAATACATACATATCATAGAACACACAAAGGTATTAACCAATATAATTTTTTAAGCAAAAATACTTGCACCCGGCGTGAATCGAACCCGCAATCTTCAGCCTTGCAGTCGGGTCCTCGCCCGGCGCGCAACAGAGGCCGTCAAAAACTATTATAAACTACGACAAACTGATAGACAAAAGACAATCTATAGGGAAACAAATGACGAACGAAAAACATACATTTTCGATCATTTCAAATGGCAAATACAATTTGAATATATCTGTGTCTAAGAGGTGACTGTATAATCCCATCCCTCGCTAACAGAAACTTGCTCCTAGATAATATCATAGTTTGATAAAGTTAACTATTTAGATGCAAGCCACACCGGTATTCATTTATTCTGATTGATGCTTGTTTCGGGAGCAAACGGAACACTGAAGGCTTGCAAGGAGTTACTTAGAGATACACAAACTTGGGTAGGTATTTTGATATTTTAGTGTAGGTATTTAGAATGGGCTAATAGTTTGTATTTTTAGAGTTCCGTACTTCAAATAGTATTCTCAAGACGGTCTTGCCCGTCTGTCTGACGAATCGACGGTAATCGGACCGCCAATTTTATCAGGAACGGGTGCACCTAGCATGTTGAAATTTTTATCCAAAGGATTTTTTTTGTCATGCCTGTTTTCCACTGCGAGCGGAGCGGAGTCATAAATGAGTCACTTCAACATACAACGGTTGTTTTCATAGTCATACAACTCCTTCGCGATATGGAAAACAATCGTTGAATGGTAAACTGACACATTAATGACTCCGCTCCGCTCGCAGTGGAAAGTCGGCTTTAGACTTGAAGCTGAGACACGTAGCTCAAGCTTAGCTTTAGCTTAGCACCCTTAGCTGGATCAATTATGTAGGTAGAAATCATCTTTATTAATAAAAAATTATATTTAATAAAAAATTCGAAACGCGCCCACTCAAGCATAGGTAATGTTCGGACTTTAAAAAGTAAAAAATCCCACTCTTAAACCATTAAAAATCTTTATTAAACTTAATCCTTTTCCTTAATGAAATCAAAGTCTAATTTAACGCAGCTTAGTCGTTCCTCTCCCTTAAGAATGTAGAACGTCGATTGAAACGTTCCATACATTCCCTTTTCTGGTAATTCGGAAGTTTCGTATACATAATTCGTTAATGTAACGTCCCCCTGTAAGAAAAAGTACAGAATTTTTAATACATTTATGCTCGGCTTCTGAAAAAATTTCTTGGCCGTTTAGTGTAATATGAAGGTTCAAAGTTTAGTGTAATTGTATATTTTTTAAAAATCAAACGAACTTCTTGAAGTGAAGTTCGATTATAATTATCTTAACTTTGACTCAGAGATTTATGACCATGTAGTCCTTGTTCCCGGCTAACAACCTATAGCACAAGCATTCAGAGTAGGAAAAAAGAATATTTTCCTACCCTACGTAATCTATCTAGGATCACGCCATTCGTATGTACCTCATTTATTTTAGAGAAGTATAAAAAAAGTAACATTGATGTTTATTAGGGATGAGCGATAGGTACTCAATCGCTAGTAGGGTCGGGAGGGACCTTAAATCTCTTCATCAAAGTTAAGATAATTATAATCGAACTTCACTTCAAGAAGTTCGTTTGATTTTTAAATTATCTTAACTTTGACTCAGAGATTTATGACCATGTAGATGTTCAGAGAATATAGGTACATTAATGTTGCTTTTAAGAAATTAAACAAAACAAGAACGTAAATAGCTATTTAATACAATAAATAACCGTAACATAAAAGTACTCCTTTTATTATTAAAAGTTTAGCTCCAATCAGTCTTAAAAAAAAAATAAAAAATTCAAAAGAGACTGAATAAATTAGATGATGAATCAATAACAGGTCTATTGTAGAAATTAGCGAAAACAGCAGATTGTTGAGACCAGCCCGCCGACTTTCGAATGACATCGATACTAATGCCGGCGCGGGCAGCGGCGGAGGTTGAAGCGTGCCGAGTACTGTGGGCACTAAAGACAGAAGTATCGATGCCACTCTCCTGAAGAGTTTTCTTAATCCATCGACCTATCGTCTGAGATGTTACAGCTCGGTAAGGTTTTTTACAAGTCAAAATAAGACGATCCTCATTTTGCGGTCTCAACAAAGAAGTTTTTGTTAAATAGAGTTGTAACGTAGTTGCTGGGCAAATACTAAATCTTTGATTAAAGAATGGTAAATTAAGTACTGGCTGGGTTCGACCAACACCGGAGGTTTTAATTATATCTGATATAAGAATAACAATTCTATCATTAAAAACCTGAATATTGGAAACTTTAATTAATGATAAAGTTTGAATTCTTTGACCAGTACATAGTGCAAGTAACATGACCAATTTTCGTGATAAAATATCTAAGCTAGAATCATTTGATATATTACCCAAATAATCCAAAACGACCATAGGGTCCCAAGTTACACTGTAACGAGGAAAGGACGGCTTTAACTTAAATATACCTTTAAAATATCTTTTTATCCTAGTGTCATTTCCAATATCAGTAGAAGAAATTAAGGAAATTGCTGATCTATGATTATTTAAAGTTCCGTAAGAGCTTCCCGATTGAAAAGATTTTGTCAAAAAATCTAAAAGCAAACTAACACAAACATTATAAGGGCAGCTGTTATTATCGTTGCAATATGACCACCATAATTTAAGGCTAGAAGTATATTGCGAAAGAGTATTTTTCGACAAAGAAGAAATCATAATATTGAACGCTGTTTCTGGTATTCCTTGTTTGAAAAAGCCTTGCCGGATAATGTAGTCACTGCCAGGGAAAGTTGATTGTGCAGCGGATGGAACGAACTAAAAGAAGAAGAAAGTAATCTTTTGTTAGGTGAAAATATAACTACTTTAGTTATTGCTAATGTCATGAAAAGAGGGTACCAAGGCTGCGATGGCCAGTAAGGTACAACTAAAATCCCAGTAGCCTTGTCAATAATAATTTTGTTTAAAACTTTTAAAATCATTGCAAATGGGGGAAAGGCATAAAAGAAAAAGAAAGACCAGTTTATAGTAAAGGCGTCAATATTGTGTGCGAAAGGATCCTTTTTCCATGATACATATTTGTAACACTTAGCATTAGTCCTCGAGGCAAAAAGATCTATGTCTGGTTTGCCGAAGGTAGTAGTAATTTTTGAAAATGCATAATGCGCTAACTCCCATTCTGTGTCTACGTTCATTTTTCTAGATTCACTATCAGCTTCAAAGTTATCAGACGATTTAATATATGAAGCAAAAATGAAAATTTGTCTGTATTCGCACCATTTCCAAATTTCACTAGCAATGTCATTTAAATGGGGGTACTGAATACCACCCATTCTATTAATGTAAGAGATAGCAGTCGTGTTGTCTATACGTAAAAGGATTTCACAATTGCTGTAATTTTCGGCAAAGGATTTAAGTCCAAAATAAGCTGCCAACAATTCCAAATAATTTATGTGGTTACTTCTTTCAGAATCAGTCCAAAAACCACCAATTCTTTCATCATCACATGCGGAACCCCAGCCCGTGGTGGACGCGTCACAGAATATTTCTAATAAATATCTATATTGCCTGATAGGATTTATAGATGCAAGAATATTATTTTTCCACCATTGTAAGTCAGCACCTAAATTATTTGGAATTGACATGAACGCATCGTAATTGTCGTTATTATACTGGAGAGATAGGTATTTAGCGCGTTCAAGGGACTTCGTATATAACCACCCATAGGCAACCGCGGGACATGCCGCTGTAATACAGCCGAGAATTCGAGCAAAATCGCATATACGTATAGACCTAGTGTCCAACAATTTATTTACATTCATTAAAATAGTATTTCGCTTTTTCTCCGGAAGCTGTAGGGTCATTGAACTTGAATCTAGCAGAAAACCTAAGAATAGGCATGATTTTTGAGGTATTAAATTACGTTTTTTATAATTGATAACGAAACCTAATCTCGTAAGGCACTGTATTGTGTTATTAATATTATCTAAGCAAGTATATTGAGAATCTCCAAATAAACATAGATCGTCTAAATATCTTACAGACAGGAAACCCTGTGACCTTAAGTTACCTATAATTGGCTGCAAAATTTTTGTAAATATGTAAGGTGCGGAACATAAACCGAATGGAAGAGCTGTAAATTCATAAAGTTTACCAAAGTAAAAACGTAAAAACTTTGTATGGCAATTTTTTATAGGAACTAAAAAATACGCCTCTTGTAGTAGCCATAAAACAGTCCTTCGTCATAAGTTTAGTTGCTGTTCTGAAGTCCTCCATTTTAAAATGATCTGCACGAACATATTTGTTTAACTTTTTAAGGTTTAAAATAAAACGCATACTACCATCTTTTTTTGGAATAAGAAAAATATCAGAAATGAATTGGTCACTAACTGGTGAACACTCCATAATAGCTCCTATTCCCAATAAGTGTTGAATTTCTTTACTCATAGCTAGTGATTCTGATTTAGAATAAATTCTTTTAGGATATTGATTAGGAGTTTGACATGGTATAGAACGAAATGGAATCGAGTAGCCAGATACGGCCTTTAAAATAAATTTGTCGGTAGTTATGTTACGCCATTCATCTAAGTAATATTTTAATCGGCCAGCATATACCTGTGTATGTGTATCTATCGACGGCGCGGCGCACAGTGGGCTGAAACGGAAAATCCGCGGACTTAGGAATCAAAGTTGATAATTCTTTTTTTTTTAAATGGCGATCGCTAGAGCTAATTAAAACAATAAAAAATTGTTCTACAAGAATACTTAAATATGAATAATTCTCGAGGAAATCGACTTTGTGTGAAAAAAATGTATGAAACGACATATGTTTTGGTCTCTAGCTTCCAACTTATGATCGATCTCGCACTTTGGGCAGCAATTTGTTATAGTATAGGTCTTTACCTTTCACCTGACACCAAGAAGTCCTGCCCCGACCCGCCCTTTCGGAAAATAGAAGCGATTGCAAATGTTGTGTTTTCAAGTTAACCATTTACGATCAAATCTTTACAAATTGTATTTTGTATGTTGTTGGATGTGACTAGTATATCATAAAACAATGATAGGACACCTATTCTACATAACTTTTTGAAAATCGTACAATTTCGAGTTAAGCTTAATGTTTTTTTAAACATTGAAAAAAATAACATAGTAATGAAGTAGCAAGGTAAACAACCTCTTCCAGGTATGGATATACTTAGTGAAGGAACAATAGTACTTCACTAAATAACAATAGGTAGCCTATCTACCTATTGTATCGTAGTACTTCAGTCTTAATAATAAGACCCACTTATTATTACGTTTCTAGTAAATTGCGGCATCCTTCAAAGACTACCTGTGATAATGAGTGTCCTTGCGGTTTTACTGATGAGTTGTAAAAGGGGATTAGATAGGTACTTTATGAATATGGCATGTTAGGTAGGTTATTGGGGGTGCGACTATTTAAGGGATGTAATGTAATTGCAACAGTCATTCGGATTTTGTTATTTGTCCCATAAACATTTCAATATTCGTGGTGATAATGGAGAATTTAGTGAACAATATTGACCTGTTTGTGTTGATGAGAACTAAATTAGACTCGTTTTCAGACTCTGCAAAACTTTTTGAACTTTTAAAGGAGAGATTGGGAAAAGAGATCAATGAAGAAGTGGACAGTTAGTTAAGTTTTGCCAGAAATATAAATCGAAAATAGTTTTGAAGTGGCGGAAGGCAAATAGGACCATACAAAGATTTTTAAAAATACACCGAGATTGGTTGGAGAGTTCAATAGAGTGGCCGGATGTAGTGTGTTCTAGTGAAAATGTTCATGAAATTCTTCAAGAAATTGACCCGGTTGATGCTCAGAAAGAAAATGTTCAACCTAGCACTTCGGGAGCATCTACTTCGACCTTCACACCCAGAAAGCAGTTTAAAGATTTGGGTGAACGGCAAAAGAGAAGGCATAAGTCATTCACTTGACAAATCGCTTTCGTCTGAAGAATCGGGTGCTACTGCAGTGAGAGCCTTTCGTAACAGTGGAGAATTAAGAGTAAGCAAAATTTTAGATCACCTTATGAAACACCCAGAAGATGCAGCTAAAGTAGAAGCGAGTTTAAAGGGGAAAGAAAAGAGAAGAAGCCTACACTCCCGATAAGGCTTTGGGTCTTCTTGTGTCCTTTAAACTATCTAAGTGGCAGTATATAAATTTAAGGGACTCGGCAAGTGAGCAAGGATGCGAAGTTTATCCATCCTATTATGCGATAAAACAAGCAAAAGAAGATTGTTATCCGCCCAAAAAAGACATCAGCATAAGTTTAGTTTATTTATCTTCTAAAAAAAATTACAAAAAAACAAATACTTAAATAACATTAAAAAACCAATGAGGTTTGTAACAAATGTTATATTTTCTAATCTACGACGTCAATCATATTATCTAAAAAATAGGACTTTAATTTCAATTTAACATTGTTGGCTCTAATAATTTGAAAAGTACGCGAAAAGTAGTTGAAAAGTAAGTGAAGATGGCGCTCAAATTAAATTACAGGCACTTTTGAACTTAACGATCACACGAATAATGGAAGCTAATACCATTCAAGCAGATTCCCGTGCAGAGTTGAAGCTTACTAGCAAATGGGGATTCGATGGAGCTTCAGGGCAGAGTAATTATAAACAAAGAGGAGAATTCGACGATTCCAGCATTTTTATGGCTAGTTTGGTGCCTCTTCAGCTGCGCAATGAAGAAAATATCGTGATTTGGGAAAACGACAAAAAAACATTTAGCTTAACTCGAGTTGTACGATTTTCAAAAAGTTATGTAGTAGGTGTCCTATCATTGTTTTATGATATAGTAGTCACATCCAACAACATACAAAATACAATTTGTAAAGATTTGATCGTAAATGGTTAACTTGAAAACACAACATTTTCAATCGCTTCTATTTTCCGAAAGGGCGGGTCGGGGCAGCACTTCTTGGTGTCAGGTGAAAGGTAAAGACCTATACTATAACAAATTGCTGCCCAAAGTGCGGGATCGACCATAAGTTGGAAGCTAGAGACCAAAACATATGTCGTTTCATACATTTTTTTCACACAAAGTCGATATCCTCGAGAATTATTCATATTTAAGTATTCTTGTAGAACAATTTTTTATTTTTTTAATTAGCTCTAGCGATGGCCATTTAAAAAAAATAGAATTATCAACTTTGATTCCTAAGTCCGCGGATTTCCCGTTTCAGCCCACTGTGCGGCGGTCGAATGGCGGCCGTTGTGCTGACGGCTGCGTCTGGCGTCTCGCAGGCGGCGCGGGCGGCGGCCGGCGGTGAGACGCGGGCGGCGGGTGCGGGGGGTGCTGCGATGTCGCAGGAGGTGGACCCGAGCGCTGCCGATTCCCGTAAAAAGTTGTCGTCGTTCTTTGCCCACCGACTCGTTGTTGCGGGTAGGCTACCCTCTGTTGACGAATTCGAGTCGAGATCGATGGGCCTTTGAAGTTTTTTGGTGCCTGGAGAAGTTGACTTGTCTTTTTTATACCTTGAGATACCTTTACAGATTCACCAAGACACTCGCCGAATAGAAGGCTGTCTCTTTTGTTATTCTTAAAGGCATCTGTCAAAGATTTGTCAATTAGAGGTAATATAACGGCCCTTCGGGTATCCGTCTCGGCGTAATGAGAATCAGCCAACAACTTTGCCGCATCGTTTAGAGTGCGTAACACCTCCGTAATATTAGGATTCTTCTTCAAAAGATCTGTCATGCTAATAGTTAAAGCTGACAGTATCCTACCAAGTTGAGATTGCTTTGTAAATAGGCGTTTGTCTCGTTGACGGCAGGTCTCAACCAGCATGGCTTCGATTTCCGGATTTAGAGTAGGAGCTTTTAGGTTTGGTAAGTTTTTAGGAATAAGGTACTTTTTAATAAGAGCTTCTCGAGATTCCTTTGTCAGACCAGAAACTAGTACATTTTGCAACCGTGAGGCAATTTCGGAATGAACGTTGTCGCCGAATTCGATAGTTTCGATTTCAGCTTCACCTAGCGACTGTAATAATGTTACGTCATATTCATCCGTTGGGCTGGATTCAGCTACAGGCACCTCGACGACTGGGACCTCGACGACATGGTCTTCGATGACTGGGGCGTCGACTACGGGAGTCACGACAACCGATGAAGACTTCGTGGGTACTTCACCTTCATGGACCTCACTCGACTCGGGGTGGGATAGATTATCATAGGTTTCCAGATGTTCTAGAAGTTATTAAAAAATAAAGTTAGAATGAAATATGCCTTTGTCACGTTTTATGATAAAAATGTGGGTAGGTTTCAATCAGTTAGGTACTCCTTTTGATTTGTTTTATAATTAATTATTGATCGAGCTAACTAGCAATGATCGCAGTTTGAATCCCGAAGAATACAACGGGATAAGTAAGTGAATCCCAAAGAATACAATGGGATTTAAAATTAGTCTCTCGAAGAATTCAACGAGAAAGAAAAAGGTGGCAAAATCATCGTAAATTGGATATTAATCACCTCTTGGTTGCACATCACTTTCAATCACTTCCTCGTCACTTGAAATTATAATTCGCCGAAAATCGCGACGGCGCGGGCGCTTTCTTTTTTCTTGTAATTTTTCTTCGTATTTTTTCATTTTTCTTGCCCAACGTTCTTCTTTAGTTTCTTCATGTTTCCTTTTCGGCATTTTACCAGTGAAGCGCAAAAAAACTTAGGTATTTTTTACTTAGAGCGAACACTTGTGCAGTCGGTGCAAGCACGGACAAGAATGAGGTACATACGAATGGCGTGATCCTAGATAGATTACGTAGGGTAGGAAAATATTCTTTTTTCCTACTCTGAATGCTTGTGCTATAGGTTGTTAGCCGGGAACAAGGACTACATGGTCATAAATCTCTGAGTCAAAGTTAAGATAATAAACTTTTTAATTTCACACGATTTGAACATAGTAACACGCAACGTGATAATACGCGATTCGGACCCGGGAAAATATAACTATGCCATATAATTAAGTCTTGTGATAAATTATACCTAGTGACCGCGGTAGATTGGGAAGACCCAAGAACTACTGGCTTGACGTCGTAAGGGTCGGTTAATATCTGACGGAAAATGCGTTGAGCGTATTATAAATAAATATAAATAAATTATGTGAACATCAC
This sequence comes from Idaea biselata, assembly GCA_958496205.1. Taxonomy (NCBI): domain Eukaryota; kingdom Metazoa; phylum Arthropoda; class Insecta; order Lepidoptera; family Geometridae; genus Idaea; species Idaea biselata. The sequence goes on along the minus strand of OY292400.1, from coordinate 26,219,895 downwards.
ACAGCGCCATCTAGCCCCACGGTAAGCGACTAAGCTTGTGCTACGGTGACTAGACAACGGATATATTACTTATATTTATTTTTCTTTTGTAAATACATACATAGTATACATAGAGGGACACCCAGACCAGGCACAAATATTTATTTTTTAAGCATAAATACTTGCACCCGGCGGGAATCGAACCCGCAACCTTCTGCATTGCAGTCGCGCTTTCGCACGACGTCACAGAGGTCGTTGGAGTCGGAGTAGGAGTCACTAACGCATCATCAGTTGCGGTTGATTCAGTTAAGTTTCAATGTTTTACTACTTATGTATATGTCAAATTTGACGCTATTGATTTAATCGCTGATGATAAAATGATAGCCCATTTCTGCTCCCCAAAGCTGCCTCACGGTGCTGGAAGGTGCTTGTGAAACCTGCAGCACTAATTTTACCCTTTGACGACTACGGCGACTTCTTTCACTTTGGGCACAAGGCACCTCGCCTTACGAGAACTGGGATCTGGCTTGTGGACATAATCAGTTTGTAACTGCTACCCGAAGGTGCCTCACGGTGCTGGAGGGTATAGTGGATCTCCTGCATTTTTTTTCCTTTTGACCCAACTACGGCGACTATTTTCACTTTGGGCAAAAGGCACCTCGCCTTACGAGAACTGGGATCTGGCTTGTGGACATGATAGCCTCATAATACGGTGCTGGAACCTCCCTTTCTGGGAAAGACATTTGGTCGAACTGTTGGGATGCTATACGTATCATAAATTGGAATATGGTGTAGGTGTGTGATTGGTCTAATATTACCGCTCTAATAGGACAGCCCGGAGGATCAATTCCTGCTGCAGTCAAAATCTTAATAAAGTTGTCGTTTGCGTACTCCTTTACGAAGTGGCAGAAGCTTTTGTCCTGCAAGATGAACTGCAACTTGCACCCACCATCTACTTGTTTGCACGTTTCAAAATACATCTGTCATAGACAAATACGGTTATAGGATATTAGTCAGCATCCAGGATGACAGATTTTCTTTCTTTCGCTCTTGACCTAGAAACTTGAAATTTCACATAGAGATTGATATGGGGTAGTAAATGAACCACTAAAAGAGTTTTTAATTGGGGATGAAAGTTTCTATGGGAATTGCTTCAAAGGAAAATAACAAGGGAATTTGTTACAATGTGACTTCGGGGTAGATGGCTTCTGATTGGTCGGGGCTAATCGAGTAGGTCATACCTCGTTTTCAGCCTCACCAAAATCAAGTGTTTACCTTACATACATAAGACATGGGTATTTACCTTACCCCATGGCTGGTTTCAGTTAGTTCTTCAGGTAAAGTGAGTGATAGATTAATCCCGTCATGTGTCCGATTCAGCTTACTTCGTTTTATTGTTACTTTTAAAGGGGTTGTCTATACCGTCATCGCACATTTGAATGCTGTTCGTTTGAAACTTTCCTTTACCCTGAAGTGTTACAAAAACAGTCATTTGTACTTACAAAATCTAATTAAATCCTAAATCTATTACTATAAAAGCTCTGTCCTGACTGATCAACGCCCTGCCTAAACCGCTGTTAGTAGAGGGCTGAAATTTGGACAGTGTTTCCTTTATGTGATTTAGGCATCCTATAAGGAAGGTATTTTTTAAATTCCCACTGGTTCGAAACATATACGAGTAAACCGCGGGACGCAGCTTAACAAAATATTGCAGTACGACTTATCGCCATCTAGCCCCAAACTAAGCAACTAAGCTTGTACTATGGGTACTATAGAGAACTTAAATTATTGCACATTATACGAACTTGATTTTTGCAAATACATACGTGTGATTGATTGATTGAATATAGCTTTGTTGTACCAAAGCAAAAATAAGAGTAATATGGAAAGGATAATCTTTTCTCCATACAAACTTCACTAACTGTTTCCTTCCTGGATAAAGACATACCTAAAAGAAAGAAAAAGTATAATGAGGATGATACAGCCTCATTGGGATAATATCATCCATGGCTTTAGATCGGTTGTTTGTAAAAAAAAACGTACCTATCGTGGTTATGGAAGATATAGGTTTATGGTTTATGACAGAAACAAATTTGATCTAATGTCCAGGGAGGTAACAGTCAACTACGTTTGTATGGTATTACTAGCTGACCCGGCAAACGTTGTTTTGCCTTATAAGTTATAGATAATTAAATTTTTCCTGAATTTTCTTTGCTATAAACCTCACGGAGCCCGAGACCTTTCTAACGAATGCAAAACCGTGGAAATCGGTTCGTGCGTTCTGGAGTTATAGCGTCAGGAAGGAAAACCCGACTTATTTTTATATAGTAGAAGATTTCCTTTTAAATCGAGTTAAAAGACTTACAATAAAATCTATCACGCAGGCTGCACTAGTTATAAAAACACATATTAAAAGAGCTCTATTAGCATCACTCATGGCTTCAATGTTGCAGGAAATGAAAGAATCTCTTCCATTTATACTATATCGCTGCGTGTCAGATATTTATCTTTGTTTGAAAAATATGTATATTACTCGGCGCCCCGGTTTTACCCGTATTAGTCCCAATCCCGCAGGAATATCGGGTTCAAAAGAAGGGTGTGTTCATCATGTAGTCGTAATCGACGCAGTACCTACCTAGTTTTTGCGTAAAAGAGTTATGAATGAATGACAAACATCCATCGTCACAAACTTAATATTAAACAATAGTACAATAAAGTATTTGCCGTGTAGCCCCAACATTGAATAGGGTTACCCCATCTCTTCCCGTGGGTGTCGTAAAAGGCGACTAAGGGATCTGAGGGAGATTAGCAAACCTTAAGTTCTCCCCGCGCGGTAGCGGATAAACTGCTTGATCCCTAAGAGGGTTGGTGTCAGGCAGGCGGCCGGCCGTAAAAAAATGCCTAATCTAATTGGAGAATCTACGGTCATTGATGATGACTTACCAAATAAAAAAAAACAATTTGGAGTTTAGCGGACCCCGGGTTCCCGAGAGGGATGCAACCGGAAACATCGCTCGGATGAGAAGACAATATAGTATTTTCACGTGCCTAAAAAATCAGTACCTATGCTATGCTATTCTAATTCTGTGAATAAGTGATGATTATGTCTCATTATGTGAATGAACATGCACATTGCACAATTTTGAAGTGCTTAGCAACATCACCTATAAACTTATAATAATATATTTTTCTTCGGTTCTGATATGAAATGAAACTCATTTTTTTGTTTAATCGCGTTGCTTCCATTACCTACAATATACAAGTCGAATTGAGGACCTCCTGAAAAAAATAATTATTTCAAATTATTAAAAACAACAACAAATCACAAAAAATCACGTGATTACAATTATGCTTCCACACATCTGTGACATCATCGTGATATTGTGTGAATTTCAGGCGGTAGTAATATTAGAAAAACCGATGGGGATACCTTTGGATTTTGCAATTACGTATTGGTACAATGATACAGATGTGTGGAAGCGTAATTGTGTGGGGCAAATATAAAGATAGTAGATTGGTTTTAATCGACTTAAAATATGAAGGAAATCCTCAATTCGACGTGTAGGTATATTGTAATGTAAGCGTCGCGATTCAAACCGAAAAATAAGTTTAATTTCATATCAGAAGAAAAATATACGTTTAAAGGTAATTATGTTGCTTATCAAGTTATCACTTCAATTGTGCATGTTCATTCGCATGATGATACATAATAATAACTTATTCACAGAATCACAATAGCAACTGATTTTCATGATTAGTTACATGAAAATACTTTACTATTGTTTAATATTAAGTTATAGACGTTTGTCATTCATTAGTCATTACTCTTTCACGCAAAAACTAAGTAGGTATGTACTGCATCGATTACGACTACATTATTTACACAGGATTCTTTTGCTTATATTCCTTAGGAATTGGGACTAATACGGGTAAAACCGGGGCGCCGAGTTATATACATATTTTCCAAAGATAAATATCTGACACGCAGCGATATAGTTTAAATAGAAGAGATTTGTCATTTCCTGCAACATTGAAACCATGAGTGATGCTAATAGTGCTCTTTTGATATGTATTTTTATAACTGCTGCAGCCTGCGCGTTAGATTTTATTGTAAGTCTTTTAACTCGGTTTAAGAAGATAGAAACCTACTCGTTCTTCATTCAAAAGTAGTCGATTGTTTCCTCTCCGGATAAAGCTATTAGAGCAAATAATATGTTTAGGCTATAAAACCTATTAGGTATATTATATACTTCTAATATATAAAATTTCCATGTCACAATGTTAGTTACCGTACTCCTCCGAAATGGCTTGACCGATTTTTATGAAATTTTATATGCGTATTCAGTAGGTCTGAGAATCGGCTACTATCTATTAATAATATAATATATAATTTATAAGGCAAAACAATGTTTGCCGAGTCAGCTAGTATAGGTATAGGTAGTATAGGTATATTTGCCATGACCATTGACCATGACTCAAAGTTTTTTTTTTTGAATTTCCTAATGAGAATACAAATAAACTTTAGAAACATTAGAATAAGAAAAAACGAAACGTATAGGGGCAAATGCTTTAATGTCTTTATCTGGATAAAGTTGCCGGATGGCCGCCATCATGAAGAATCAGAAGGGGTGAAAAAGATCCATTTTTTATTTTTTCAAGTTATAGTACATCCGTTGTCTAGTACCCTACAAGCCTAGTTTCTTAATTTCGGACTATTTGGACAACGTCCTGCAGAATTTTGTGAGTACAAATTACTGTTTTTGTAACACTTCAGGGTAAAGGAAAGTGGGAAGCAAACAGCATACAAACGTGCGATGACGGCATAGACTACCCCCTTAAATCAGTCATAAGCCGACGCAAGCTGAATCGGACACATGACGGGTTTAATCTATCCCTCACTATACCTGAAGAAGTAACTGAAACCAGTCATGGGGTAAGGTAAACACATGGGGTAAGGTAAACACATAGGGTAAGGTAAACACATGGGGTAAGATAAACACATAGGGTAAGGTAAACACATGGGGTAAGGTAAACACTTGGGATAAGGTAAACACATGGGATGAGGTAAACATTTTTTATTTTTAGAGCGGTTTTGGTCTAGTAGTAGATTCCGCGACCATCATTCCGAAGGTCGTAGTTTCGAATCCAGGCCAACCAATGTCTTTTTCTTAAAGAAAAAATTAAGAGCGCTATTAAATAGCTCTTACGGTGAAGGAAAACATCGTGAGGAAACCTACGGCTTAAATGTTACGCAAAAAGGCCTAGTTATAGATTTTGGTGAGGTTGAAAACGAGCGTTGTGGAGATGGAGGGCCTTATAAGGTTCCCACAATAGTAAGCTGATGCCTATACCTTTTATCGCGTTGAAGGTACACCTGGATTTTTGGATGCTTATTATTTAATCTAATAACACACACTCAAACTTTTATCTTTATAATATTAGTAGGAGTAAGTTACAATTGTTTTTTTTACCGTGGATTTTAGGTATTACTAGCTGACCCGGCAAACGTTATTTTGCCTTATAAATTATAGATAGTCAATGTTAGTTACCGTACTCCTCCGAAACGGCGCCACCGATTTTTACCAAATTTTATATGCGTATTCAGTAGGTCTGAGAATCGGCTACTATCTATAATTTATATGGCAAAACAACGTTTGCCGGGTCAGCTAGTCTTATATATAAAATTTCCATGTCACAATGTTAGTTACCGTACTCCTCCGAAACGGCGCGACCGATTTTTACCAAATTTTATATGCGTATTCAGTAGGTCTGAGAATCGGCTACTATCTATAATTTATAAGGCAAAACAAAGTTAGTATAGATGCACCTTAGCCCTTTGTTGACTGTACAGAAGTGCTGTCTAATATCCTTGAACCGTATTTGTTTAAAACAGGTATACGTTGAAATGTGCAGACAAATGGATGGCGGGTGCAAGATCCAGGTAATTATGGAGGACAAAAGCTACTGCCACTTCGCAAAGCAGTATGCATACAACAACATTATTAAGATCATGACTGCAGCAGGAATTGATCCTCCGGACTGTCCCATCAGAGCGGTAATGATACAATTAATATTAATAATAAATAAATAAATTCTGTGAACAACACACAGCACCATCTAGCCCCGTGGTAAGCTTCTAAGCTTGTGTTACGGTGACTAAAAGACGAATATAATATACTTATATTTATTTTTTATACATATTACACATAGAGGGACACCCAAGCGGACCCCGGGCTCTCGAGAGAGATGCAACCGGGAACAACGCTCGGATGATGATGATGATGACACATAGAGGGACACCCAGACCAGACACAAATATTTATTTTCTGAGCATAAATGCTTGCACCAGGCGGGAATCGAACCCGCAACCTTCTGCATTGCAGTCGCGCTTTCGCACGACGCGCCACAGATGTCGTCATATTAGACCAATTATACACTCTATTTACACTCCTATTCCAGTTTATGATACGACTAGCTGCGTCCCGCGGTTTCACCCGCGTAAGTCCCGATCCCGTGGGAAAATCTGCATTAAAAGTACATCAAAAATGGACTATCCAACACTGAAAGAATTTTTCAAATTGGAGCAGCGGTTCCTGAGATTAGCGCGTTCAAACAAACAAACTCTTCCGCTTTATAATAATAGAAGATAGCGTCCTAACCGTTCGACCAAATGTCTTTCCGAGAAAGGGCCGCTATGGAGAGCGGTGTTGGTCTGGGGATAGATACCGCGACTTTTATTCCGAAGGCCGTGGTTTCGAATCCTGGCCGACCGAGCACCAAAATCTTTTTCTTTAAGACAAATTTAAGTGCGCTATTTAAATTTTTATAAACATCGCTCTTAGGGTGAAGGAAAACATGGTAAGGAACCTACGGTTAAAAGTCGCGCAAAAAGGGCCAATTATAGGGCTAGTTGCGGAAACACACAGTAAAAGTAAAAGAAATGGCCGCTATACCTTCCAGCACCGTATGAGGCACTTACAGGGAGTTTTAGGCAGATCATGTCTTCAAGCCAGAGCCCAGTTTTCGTAAGTCGAGGGACATCTTTCCCACAGTGAAAGTAATATTAGGCCAAACGGGACCCCGGACGACTAAAACCTATTTATATACATATATTAGCGTCCCCGACTATGACCACTTTAGGGTATGCAGATAGGGTCCGCTGTACCGTCAGGCCACTCCCAGGCGCTACCGTCAGGGTCGACGTTTGCCGTTTGAGTAATATTAGATCATGGGACCAGGACGACAACCTATTTATATGTGTTATAGCGTCCCCGACTATGACCACTTTAGGGTATGCAGATAGGGTCCGCTGTACCGTCAGGCCACACCGAGGAGCACCCGCCAGGGATCTGTTTTAGACAGATCGTGTCGCTATTTATTTATTATATTTTTATTTATTTATTTATTCTCTATATAGAGAACGAGTGGTGAGCGGCTTCATTGCTCCGGTACCAGTCTGGACAATCTGGTAGTGTCACTTTGGCACATGGAAGCTCTCCTTATAAAGAACCGAACTAGTAATATTAGACCAGTGGGACCATAAAAACATGCAAACATAGATAGAAAATATATGACTACACTAAACTTTGATCCTTCATATCACAGTTGAAAAAATCTCTAGAAGCTGAGTATGACTGTATTAAAAATTCTGACTTTTTCTTACAGGGTGACTTTACAGTAACGAATTATGTATTCGAGTATTCCGAGTTACCTGAAAAGGGAATCTACGGAGAGTACCAAGCGAGGTTTTACATTCTCAAGGGAGAGGAACGACTATCCTGCGTAATAGTAGACGCTGTTTTTTCTCCGGTAAATGATTAAGTTTAATAAAGATTTTTAATGGATTCAGAGTGGCATTTTTTACTTTTAACTTCGAACATAGGCTTGTGAGTAAGGCGCGTTCCAAAGCCACATATTTTTTCACCAAGAAAATGACTTCAATTAATTAATAACAAATCACAGATACATTATCTGTGAAAATTTAAACCGTCTAGCTATTACGGTTCATGAGATACACCCTGGTGACAGACAGACAGACAGCGAAATCTCAGTAATAGGGTCCCGTTTTTACCCTTTGTGTACGGAACCCTAAAAATCACGTGATTACAATTAAACTTCCACACATCTGTGACGTCATCGCGATGACGTCGATGATGATGATGACGATGCATCGTGATATTATGTGAACTTCATGAGCAGTAATATTGCAAAAACCGAAGGGCATCCTTTGGTTTTTGCAATATTGGTACAGAACTCCGAGCGCGAATCGAACTCGTGCTTGGCCAGATTTTTTACATTGTTGTTAAAAAGTTCAACTGCTTCTATATTGAGCGAAGATTGTAAAATTGCTAAGATTATCGATAAAGCTGAACGTTTCACAATTGACTGACACTTTTTAACAATCTTAAAGTTAATGGAGTGTGGACTTAGAAGTCTTTACAACTATTCAGACTCCAAATTCTTTTACATATTTTTTTATCAAGAATATACAGGGTTATTGGAAATTAGTTAGCATTAACTGCACCCCGAGGTTTTACCAGGCCTATGCCACTCAGCAATCTGTCATGAAACGACAACCACCCCGCGTAAGGTGCATGTACGCCGGTTGTCACGCTCGCCTCGCTAATGTGCCGGAGCTTGCGGGCTGTGTTACACGTAAATAAAAAAGTATTCGTGTGTCACGTCGCTTATGAAAAACCGGCCAAGTGCGACTCGGACTCGCGCACGAAGGGTTCCGTTTCCGTACCATTATCACAATTTCACAACGCAACACGAACGTTAAGTCGATAGACTTAACGTTCCAACTCCAACACTAGTTTAAACTCCATCACTAGATGGCGTTAGTGGTAAAAATACATCGCGGTATCGTTGCGTTTTTATGTCAAAAATCACGTTTGTTGTATGGGACAAATATATTTGTTTATAGAGGGTAGATTTTTACGCAACCTTCTGCATTGCAGTCAGGCCTTCCCCCGACGCGCCATGCGCCACTGAGGTCGTCAATACTACCTAACTTCCAATAACCCTGTACATACAAGTACATACCTATTGGCATTTTGTTTACAATACTAATTTGAAAGGATTTAGGCGGCATAAGCTTTAGGACTTATCGCTTCTGAATATTATTTAAGGCTTTATTCCGATAAGGAGCATACCTAAATAAAATATCTTGCCTACGCATTGAGTTCTTATAGAAAATTTAGGTATTATACGATTTTCCAAAATACATTTCTCAGCGGATGCCTACGCGATAATAGATATATTTATGATCTGATCCGTCCATTGATCATAATATACATTCATACGCCAAAATTGCAGAATAGGTATAGCTGAGCAAAATATGTACCTATTAGCCCTTATGTATTTTCTGTAGGTACGTGTAACTACATTTCATTAATAAATACTTTAATGTGAATTTAATTACTAGGTACATTTGAAATTAAGTAACGTTACTTTGAAAGATTTCTAGGCAACGCGTCTGCTTTCCTAAGTTAGATTAGCATTTATTTCGTACGTTGTTTGCGTCTCAGAAGCACCGAATTAAAGGCTTAACCTTCTATCTCAGCAGGCAAGCGAGGAAGGATGAAATGCAATCTGTCTGCTCACAACATACCTAATGTTTATTTTTGTGACATACGTATGTTGAAGCCAGCTAAATTTATGCAAAGATTTCTTGAAAACATACACGAATACATGTTACGTGTCGTCTTAGTTAAGAGTACTTGTGCATTTTGTCGGAAACTTGACATTCTACCTTTGAAGTTTTCTAACTGGTTTGAAGTAACAAGTCATGCATTTTTTAAACACATTGCTATCGATTTGTTAGTCGCCTTCACTTGAAACCTTGCTTTTACTTGATAAATTGAGCACTTCCTTCTATATGTGAATTTCCTTTTGAGAAAAGTTAGAAGTTAAATTACTTAGTTTTAACAGCGGTAAAACCTGTCACAGGGAACATAAGTCACTTTCGTACTTTTGCCGCTGAATTTAAAAGACGACATTTTGATTTTCTAGCAATCTAGGTATATCTATAATCTATAATCTACTTCTTCTTTGCCCTTGCCTTATCCCGTTACACGGGGTCGGCTTTCCTTATCATGGGACGCCATGTAGATCCCATGTTCGTAGCCTTGTCATTGAGGCCGAGGCATTTCATATCCCTTTGGACATTTAAAAAAAAAAAAAAATAATAATAAAAATCTTTATTGTAACACAGAAAAACTAGGTACAAAATAACTTAACCCTACCAACTGCTTTAGCGTGAGCTGTACTGCAGCCGGCAGTTCATTCCTTAAAATTAAACATGAGTTTAAGGTTACAATAAAAGGTGGTACAGAACAAAAAGTTTCTTAAATAACTAACCAAAAATGGGTTAATTAAGATTCCACATACAAGAGGTGTTCCGTCTCATCGTAGTTTAGCGATTCCAACCACAGCTTAATTTTAGATTTAATTTGGTAGTTACTTAAATTTCTAAATTTACTTTTTACATCAAAAATATTATACATCAAGGGCGCTAGAAAATTGTATCTTCGTTGTGCAAATTTACTTTTTACCCTCGGTATATGACACTTTGGACGTCTATCACTACAATTTAGTATTTTAGGTACTTCCTGTCTATGATATTTACGTATGCATTGGTAAACAAATATTTTTCGTACTGATAGTACTGATAGATATGATTTGATATCATATCTATCACTTACATAATAAATAAAATTAACCTATAAGTTACGGTTGAGCAAATACGACATTCTACGACGACTGAAGCCACTGAATTTAAATCTCGTCGGTGCTACAAAACCTAATTATTTTTAGTCTTGAGGAAATCGGCATGTCGTCTTACGACTTTATCATTAGACATGCGCCAATCCACAGTAGGCTCCCTTAGCGTCTTACACCAGAATTTATAAACAACTAGAGTAATTACTTGGAGTAAACAAGTAATGCATTTGTCCCGCCCTTGTCAGTGATTTTCTGTGTCAACGTAAATATGACAGTATTTACTTAGCCATAAAGTAATGAGGAGGAACACTAACTTTTTATCCCGGCAGAGGGCGTTTGTCGACTAATCTTAGGTTTGAATTAAGAACTGTCAAACAGGTGTTTTTTACAACTCTCGGCGCCAAATTGGCCATATCGGTCTGAGACCGAAAGAATAAAAAAAAACTCGGCGTTACCATTGGTGGAGGACCATCATCGAAAAAAAAAAAGATCATCTGATGCCAGCGCCATCTACTTACAGCTTTGCGTGTGGCACCCCATTACTCTACACGTCTATAAATATAGGTGTAACTGCCTGGTTAGGTAGTTACACCTATAATATATCACCTATAGCACCCATAGCTGTATAGGGCTAGGACCTCCTCTTAAAGGGGTTCCTTTAAGGGGAGAACCTAGCCCTATACTTGGACAAATTAGCCTTATTTTTTAAACTTTAAATATTATGTTTAGGCATATTTCTCGTAAACCGCACTAAGCATTTAATTTTGATGCAAAAATACCTCTAAAACCCTGGAGCTCCTAAAGATACCGTAGTAAAAGAACTGAAGCAGACCTTCGATTCAACACGCTTTGTCCAGGTCATCAATCAATCACAGAACACCTTTTGTGCTAGATTCACTCGAGCATGTACATACCTACTATTGTTCGCTTACCAATTGTCGGTAGGTATGTAGGTGAGCTATTGTTTTCGTATTTGGTAGTCACAGATGGAATTATAATAACCAACTTTGAAAACGGAGGTTCTCAATTCGTTAGGGAAATACTGTTTTGAATCGTTCTATCAAATCCGTTCAGTTTATAAGAGCGCGACGAGGCGCACCAACTATTAGGTAAACTGTGGTTTAATGCAGGTTGTAATTTGCGATTTTCAAACGCGTTATAGAGGTTTTATAAATGTTTTTACTTTTTTCTACTTGTTCACGTGTTGTACTTAGTGCAAGGGTTGGCTATTGCCATACAGAGAGGCAATGCTGCTAGCATCCTGGGCTCCTTTCCACCGGGTACGATCAGAGGGATCAGATATATTTGATTGGCATTAATGTATATTGAATTTATCTTAACATTTGTATTGTACAGCTTGAAAACGCAGGCTGCATTTTGGGCAGCTTTGAAATTAAGTTATTGGGTAATTGTAATTTATTTACCTAATATTTTTTAACAATATTAATAATAGATTTTGTTTTGTTTTCGCGATGTCGTATTGAAATTAAAGACATTTTTCGGTTTTAATCGCGTGGAGTTTATTACGAAACGTTGAGCGTTAAAACAATGCTAGAAGAAATAAACACCACGCGATTTAAACCTAAAAATGTCTTTAATTTCAATATATTAATAATTTATTAAACTTGACTTATTGAAAGCATACTATATGACTCAATCATATACTTTGGTATTGTAGTAGTTTAATTATTTGTATTTTGTGAAACGCATAAAGCTTAAAATTCATATTTTCACCCTTTACTTTTAAACTAACAAAATTTAAAATGCTAAATATGAAATCAAAATGCGTGTTTAAAACACAATTTCTATTACTTTTAATGAAGAATATGAAGAAACGAGTCATAAATGTTTCCTTTGATGGCACCCTTCACCGTCATGAGTGAAAACTTTTCGAATAATTATTATGCGTCGTTGAGCGGGGTGGCAAGAAGTGCACTTTAAAATAATGACTATGAGCGGGGGATGTGGAAAGAATATTACATGTAGACTTGTAGAGCGTGTGATAGAACATGGAATGTATTTTTAGATGGTAGTTTCAGATATGACATTGTTCAATAGTAGGTAGGTAACTAGTTCCTATTCTAACATGAAAGCGGAGTAGGTATTCGATTTAATTTTTATATTTTGATTGAACAACTAACTGAGTTTCCATGCCTGTTCCTATAATTGTGTATTCATTAGCGGTTTTGTTTGTATTGTATGTGTGTAATCGTCTTTCTATATTAAATAAATAAATAAATTCTGTGAACAGCACACACTGCCATCTAGCCGTGGTAAGCGACTAAGCTTGTGTTACGGTGACTAGACAACGGATATAATACTTATATTTATTTTTCTTTTGTAAATATTATACATAGAGGAACACTCAGACCAGACACAAATATTTATTTTTTAAGCTTAAAATACTTCCACCCGGCCGGAATCGAACCCGCAACCTTCTGCATTGCAGTCGCGCTTTCGCACGACGCGCCGCAGAGGTCGTCAAAATTATATGTATGTCCTGAGCAGTGACTGACTGATCAAAGCCCAGCCTAAACATATAGCGCTGTTTGTGGAGAGCTGAAATTCGGAAAGTAAGTATGTTCTTTAAGTAAGGCTCCGATTAGAAAGGATTTTTGGAAACCCCGCGGGATCGGAACTTATGCGAATGAAACTGCAGATCATAGCTAGTTACAAATAAAGATTAATATGTACCGGTGGAAATGAAAATAGTTACCTATTTTGGAAAAACATAGGTACTTACCTAATAGTCACCTATTCACAAAAGTTTGAAATTAAATAAATGACAGTTTGGAAAGTGTTACGAGAGGTCGAGGATTTGTAAAGTAAGAAAATATTTTGATTACCTACTACCTAAATCTTTTTTTTTTTTCAAAGATTAAATTCCAAAGCACAGCAAATTTTGACCGTAAACTGCAAACAAAAGGGTTAAATAACTAACGTACCTCGAACTTAACGAATACCCGCATCAAAAGCGAAAATCTTTTCTTTATCAACATTCTCCTTAGACGCGAGTAATTTCTTCAAAAATCCTTTTTTCCTCATGAATTGCTTACTCCACGTCTAAACGAACCATTAAACTTTCACGCTGGAGAAAATTATCACTCTTTTACTCGTGACCTATTTTATATTTTTCATACTTTAAAAAAAAACAGTTTTTGATAAAATGGATCTGGAATGATCTGGAATAAAATGGGAAAAGTCTTTTTTTTGCTTTTGAAAAAATGCTTTCAAAAACTTTAGTACCCGGCGGGATTCGCCGGTAGATGTCACTACGAGGCCTTACTCGCAAGAACACACGAAGAGGTGCTTTCTTAAATTCGACCCGGCTGGAGGGCTACCCGTGGCGAAGCGGTTTAACGCGTTGGTTCGGATTACCAATAGTCGCGGGTTCGAATCCCGCCGGGTACTAAAGTTTTTGAAAGCATTTTTTCAAAAGCAGTATTCCTAAGTGTGGATTAACACTAAGAAATAATGTTTACAGTCTTTTTTTGTGAAAGTTTAATGGTTCGTTTATGTTTCTCAAATATTTGTTTGAGCACAAATTTTTCTTCAATAAATTAAACTCATTTGTCGCTTTTCAACGCATGGTGTTTTTTACTTTTAGCATTGTTTCAATGCTTAACGTTCCGAAACTTTACAGGTCTCTTCTTCAGGATTGACTGAGACTTGATTTACCGAGTACCGTCATTCTATTGTATTTGGGGCGGTGTTGGTCTAGTGGTAGATACCGCGGCTTTCATTCTGAGAGTCGTGGGTTCGAATCCAGACCGACCGCGCACCAATGTCTTTTTCTTTAAGAAAAAAGTATGTGCGCTAATAACATCGCTCTTACGGTGAAGGAAAAACATCGTGAGGAAACCAACATGTCCTAGGACTCACCACGGTCCGAAGACATGGGATATTCAGTGTTTTCTATGTATCATATGTATGTATTTACAAAAAAAAAAGAGTATTATATGTAGTATATCCGTTGTCTAGTACCCATAGTACAAGCCTAGTGCTTAGTTTGGGGCTAGATTGCGCTGTGTGTAACGTCGTGCAATGTTTATTTATTATTATTATTATTTTTGTTGAATCTAATATATCTCTCCCCTCTAGGGGGGTTAATGAGAATGCACGGGCCAAAGCCAAGTGCGTTTTATGAAATATTTAAAAATTTGCGAGTCAAACGGCAGGTATTTAATATAACAGCTTTTTGTAATAAAATATAGGTTGATGGACTGATGTTCAATGAATTCAAACTTGTGTGTAGGGTTTTTGGTATAACACCTGTGCTTGATATGACGATAGGTATAGTTTTCGTCTGAGTTACATTCCATTGTGTCCTAATTTCTATTGATAAATCGACGTATTTAGCTATTTTTTCTGTGTGTGTGGTAGTGAGATTATGTGTATTACAAATGGCTATATCTATAAGGAAAACGGATTTTTTCTGTTTATCAAACAGTAGTAAATCTGGTCTATTGTTGTATATAGTTTTGTCTGTGATTATTGTCTTATCCCAGTATAATTTAAAATATGAATTTTCTAATACTGCTTCAGGTTTATATTTATAATAGGGTACTCTTTCTGTAATTAATTTGGTTTGTTGGGCTAATGATTGATGAATTATGGCTGCAACTTGATCATGTCGGTGTTTGTAGTCTGTCTGGGCTATTGCGCTTCAAGCACCGGTAATGTGCTGGATGGTCTCTGAAGCGTTGTGGCAGCGTCTACATGAGTCGGGGTAGTTGGGTCTTCGGATTATGAATTTTTGGTAGTTGGCTGTATCAATAATCTGGTCTTGTATAGCAATCATAAATCCCTCCGTTTCAGGGAAGAGATCTCCTCGCTGCAGCCACGCGTTCGACGCTTTAATGTCGACGAGAGGTTGCTGCAAGTCAAGGCGATGTCTTCCGTGAAGAGATTTACGTTGCCAGGCTCCTATTTTTTCTCTATTGCTTATAAGTTTTTCGTTACTTTGTGCATCAGTAGAATTTAAATTAAGTGGGGTAAAACGTATATCCGAATGTGCTATTGCTTGGTGTAGACGGGACTGTTGTGCTTTCTGTAATAAGAACTTTCGCAAATTAATAATCTGTTGATTGTGTAAATTGGTTATATCGATAAAACCACGGCCTCCTTCTTCTCTCGGCAAAGTAACTCTCTGAACACAAGATCGTGGGTGATGCTTTCTATGGCTGGTCATAGTTGTATTAATTAGACGTTGTAGCTTTAATAAATCGGTTTTAGACCAGTTTATTATTCCGAAAGAATAAGTTAATACAGGGACAGCAAAAGTATTTACGGCTTTAATTAAGTTACGGGATGTTAGTTGTGATTTTATTAAAATATTTAGTCTGTGTTTGTATTTAGTGATGATTTGCTTCTTTGTATATTTTTGATCTATTTCATGAGATTTTTCGAAACCTAGGTATTTGTATGTATTAGTCTGAGTTAGTGGTTCTACTGTTTGTCCAGTCGTTAATCTGTATGGATTGCTTTGTACCTGTCCTTTTTGGAGTGTGAAAGTTTTGCATTTATCTATCCCGAATTTCATATTGATATCGTCTGAAAACGTCTGTGTGAGGTCTGCAAGAGAATGAAGGCTAGGTATATTATTACTGTAAAGTTTAATATCGTCCATGAACATTAAATGAGTAATTTTGACATTTTGAGCATTTTCAATGCTATGTACTATTTTAATACCGCAATCAGTAGAATTAAGGATATTGGACAGAGGGTTTAAAGCGAGGCAGAACCACAAAGGGCTTAGGGCATCTCCTTGAAATATTCCGCGGCGAATTGGTATAGAGTCCGTTTCTATAGATCTACCAAGTCTTAGAGTGGTGCGCCAATGCTTCATGGACTCTTTTAAATTATTATTAAGAGCACTATACTCGCTAAACTCAAAATCCCTGTCGGGCTCATCGAAGATTGTTGATTATTTCATGACGGAATGTCGTAGAACTTTTTTTTGTGTATGGATTGGAGGTGACATTGTTTCCTACATTTTAGTGTAGTTTTAAGACAAAAACCTTCTATTGGTGCAAAGCCTATCGAAATTTTAGACAAAAAATGTCTGTTTTGGCTAAAATGTTGATAGGCTTCAATACGTTTCGACAAATTTGTCTGGAAACTGCACTAAAATGTCAGAAACAATGTCGATTACAATCCATACACAAAAAAAAGTTCAACAACATTCCGCCATGGAATAATCAACAATTTTCGATGAACCCGACATCGATTTTCAGTTTAGCAGCTATAGGGCTCTTAAGTCAATCTTGAAGAAGAAAATTAAATCGAAGAATATTGAGTTTTATATGATATACATATAAAACTAAATATTCTTCGATTTAATTTTCTTCTACCTACCTTCTTACAGACCCTTATTGACAAACGACCCTGTGCGTGGCAGTAAAGCTATTGCATAGCATTTTTTTTTCTAGGCTACATGATAGGCGGAGGTGGGGGTGTTACGTTTTGTTTTCGTTAAAAGCTATGCAATAGCTTAAAAACTTTCACATTTATAATAATAGTTATAAAAGTTCGATAAAAAAAACTTAATACAACAACTTGAAAAGGGAATGAAATAATCGATAAATTGGTTTCGTATACATACGTATGTAGACGGGTTTTCTGTGGGTTTTCTAAAACATTAATGTAGACTTACATTACAGCCCGCCTTGTCGCACCCTTTTTGTCGTAAATCATAAAAAAACTCTGTCGACCAAAACGAAGACGAATAGCTAAAACACTAGAAGAAAAGTTATCATTCCCCATTTTTGTTTTTAATATTTTAGTGGTTTTACAAAACTGTATGACATAGAGCGGTGCACTGATTTTATTATGACGTAGGTACCTACCTTAGACTCTAGACAGCAAAGTAGTGTCTTTTTAGTACAGTAACTTGTACAATTTATGTATTCTATGGTACAGTCAGTCGTTAGATTTGTGGCATCTTATCGATTTGTAGCCCTATGTTCAGCAGTGGACGGATAAAGACTAAGATTTACTTAGATGATCTACCTACAGTCTACAGGCTACTCGTGGCGTAGCGGTTATAGCGCTAGTTCGGATTACCAGCAGTCACGGATTCGAGTCCCTCAGGGTACCTACCACAATTTTCGAAAGCATTTTTTAAAAAAGCAGTAGTATTTTCTAAGTGTGTGTAAATAATAATATTATTAAATAACGGGGTATTGACCATGTTTAAATTAGATTTTGACGGAGTTTGATATTCCGTTATTTAATAATATTTGTAGTGAAAACAACCATGTAAGTTTAAAATACTAAGAAATAATACACTTTTTAAACTTATAAGATTTCCGTCCATCATTATTATTAGACACGGGTCTAGATCGCGTTACAAATAATCATTGTTTTTAATTACCTCGACGTTTCACAAACGGCAAACGGGTTATACCGGCCGTGGTCCCGAGAAGACACACGGCTCCAGGTCTTCTCGAGACCACGGCCGGTATAACCCGTTTGCCGAAACGTCGAGGTACTTAAAAACAATGATTATACCGGCCGTAATCCCGAGAAGACACACCGGTCCAGGTCTTCTCGAGACCACGGCCGGCATAACCCGTTTGCCGAAACGTCGAGGTAATTAAAAACAATGATTATCTGTAACGCGATCTAGATCCGTGTCTAATAATAATGACTAAGAAATAATGTTCAGAAAAATTACCTTCTTACTTAGCTCAGTGCTGTAAAGAGAATATCATTAAAATATTATGAAACGGTGTTTTCAAACAACAACGTGCTTGTAAAACACATAATTCAACAAACTCCTATATGACAAACACTTTACCAAACTTACTTTCATAATTCTTTCGAAACAAAGTTGAAAGTCTACAACTTTTATCATTAAACATTCTCCATACATCAACGTGAACGGTGTATAAATCTTAAGTTTTTTCAATAAACTCTTACCGAGAAAGAAAATTCAATGGCTCGTTCATGAAATACGAAGAAAAATTTAATGTCCTGTGATCTTTTCATAATGTCACTTCTGAAACTATAGTAATTTATAATAGGTCTTCTCTCATCTGAGGGATGTTCCTGGTTGCATCCCTCTCGGGGTCCGGGGTCCGGGGTCCGCTAAATGGTTATTTTAAAATAAGTTTTAAGGCCAGACCTGGTTTAAACCATGATTTAGGCATAGTAAATTATGGTTTAAACCAGGTCTGACACTTAAAACTCATTTTATCATAGCATGGAAATTGTTTTTTATTTATTTGGGTCCGCGCAGTACGTAAGTCATCCATCACTCATCATTGACCATACCGTCTTCAAATAGATTTTGCAATATTTTTATGGCCGGACACCTGCCTGACGCCAAATTTCCTTGGAAACAGTTTATCCGCCACCGTACTCGGAGAAAACTTAATGTGTGCTTGTCTCTCTCAGATCCCTTAGTTGCTTTTTACAACACCCACGGGAAGAGATGGGGTAGACCTATTCTAAGCCGGGGCAACAATGGCATAGTAATTTATGCTTAGAAAAGAAGTGGATACCTTTTCCTGATCTGCATCGCTTTTTATCTTCTCGATACACCGGGGTTGGAAAATACCTAATATGTTTGTTCCTCTTTCACTACTAAACTACTGAACGGATTATGATGAAACTTGGAATGTAGATAGAATGAAGAACTCTGCCTTTTACGAGGCCTTACTCGCAAAAACCCGAGGAGGTGCTTTCTTAATTTCGGTTTTGGCGAGGAGGCTTAGCCGTGGCGTAGCCTATCACATCACACTGGAACGGAAAACCAGTAGTTCCGGGTTCGTGTCCCGCCGGGTACCTACTTAAATTTTTGAAAGCATTTTTTCATAAATCGCAGATTTTTTATATTTCTACGAGATCGGGACTTACCAATTATAAAAATACGTGATTGAAATTTGGGAAAATAATACTAAGGTGGTTAGTAATATGTTTTGTCTTAGCTATTTATCTAAACATCTATCCCATGAGATATAACCATCAGTTTCATGTACTTACCTACTGTATCATTCTTCCCCCTTTCCATCCGTATTATGGTAATGATGACAAATGTCCCAAGACAAAATGGTTCCGAGGCGTACTCAAAAACACAGGAAAACATACGTAAATCGATCAATCGTGGCATTTAAAGAACCTACCTACTTAGGTAGGTACATACCTAATAATTATTTATTGTAAAAATTAGGAAATACTATCCCACTTCCTACTGATAATATAAAATAATGTAACATTTTGTGTGAAGTAATAGTAGAGGACTATTTTTGTTACTCCTTCACGCAAAATCTACTTCACCGATTGAGATGAAAATTGGTACCTATGCAGATAGCTGGAGTTTTGGATTAACACATACGTCTAAGAGACTTTACTTAGCCAGAGTACCTAATTACTCGACTTCTCTACAGGGGTTGGCAATCAGGACCGTCGAATAATGTTATCTATACTTCTATATCTATATTTATATACTTATATGTATATCTATTATCTATACTATATTTACACTGATATTATAAAGAGGAAAGATTTGTATTTTTATGTGTGTTTAGGTGTATCTGTATGTTTGTTATGAATAAACTGAAAACTACTAGACCGATTTCAAAAATTCCATTATAAAGCTACATTCACCCTGAGTAACATAGACTACTTTTTATCCCGATATCCCCACGGGATCGGGACTTAAGCGGGTGAAACCACGGGACGCAGCTAGTCATCAATAATGTTGCTTGCCTGCTTGTTGAAAATTCAAACAAAACCATTAGCTCAGTTAACTGTTTTGCAATCTTGAAACTCAGACTAAACACGAGTACAACGAAGAGCCTAGCCGATGCGGAAATCAATTAGGAACCATCGATTAAGCAAATTCGATAGCAAACATGCTAATCCAAAATTTATCCGCATGATAAGCGGTAGGTAACACGGCTGAACATTCATAAACGGTTAAATTGGCTTACCGTTGTTCGGAAGTAGGTACACAATGGTAAATATTGTGATACAATATAATGACTTTGATACTTATTCACGTGTAACACCCGATGATTTGAATTGACACCCGAAAACCTTTTTTTCAAAGCCCAAAAGCATAAAATTATACAAACAATAAAATACATACCTACGCGACGAATTGAGAATTTTGGAAGTCGGTTAAAATTTTTTTGTCATTATTTCTAAAAGACTGAAATAACAAAACATTTCTTTGGAATTTCCAAGTCGTAGAATAAAACGTTGTTGTTAGTAGGGAGGGTGAATTACTAACAAGGTAGTTGTTCGAATTGGGACCAACAAAATAATGTAGGTACCTTATTCTAATTTTTTTTAATTAGCTATAGCTAACAGTTATCTGTACCATGCAAAATTCGAGCCCGATCATGGTATTGGCTTGAGCCAGACAATCGTAGTCAGTCAGAACAAAGTATTTCATAAAAAAAGCTAAGACCGTGGCGTCTTACTAACCCTTCTAAGAGAAGGCCCTTGCCACCGAGTATTAATCCTACAGAGAAACAGCTTCATACAAGCCTGCGGCGTAGGTACTTCACTACATGCGCAGCTATGTGTGCGTGACCTCTCTCACCGACAGTGTTCCGACAGGTTCGGGTGCTTGAGCCGAGTAGACTCTTCGGGCGGCCTCGGCAAACCCAAGCGTAAAGCGGTGAGAAATCACGCACACATAGCTGCTCATGTAGTAGAGTACCTACCTACCGCCGCGGGCTTGTATGAAACTGTTGCTCAGTAGAATTAATACTCGGTGCCCTTGCCCTACAGTGGGACATATTATTAGCAGGACAACAAAGAATCCCACGGTTTCACAAGCGTAAGTCCCAACCCTGTGGGAACACACCATCCACATTTCATGTCTTTAAAATCAGTGGTTTAGGCAATGCGTTGACATACAGTTTAGTCAGTCAGGTCTTTGAATTGTATAGGCACAGATAAATACGCGTATAATAAAGACAACAAAAAATCTGAGTAGGGACGTCCATAAGTAAACAGCAGCTCGTGCCTCCATTCATTTTTATGGTATTGTTTGTATTGCGAGCGTCATGGGGCATCAATAGTTAAACAAACACCAGGCAGGGACATCCTGTACTATTCATGAACAAGCCGTTTGCCACACAACTCGAACTGTTTAAAAAATCACGCATGGTTGCGTGTCTTTATTACATCCATTTTGAGTTTTTCTTCAAGAACTTGTAGTTGTTCTTGTTTGACGTATTATTTCCCCTTGATATTAATATAAAGCTAATAAACTTTTTAAATTCACACGATATGTTAACATAGTTACATTTTCCCCGGTCTTAATCGCGTATTACTATTTATTTTCTTACCTCGATGTTTCAACCATGATACAATGGTCTTGGTCACGGGGGTCCCCTCGGTCCTCACCATTCCGACATGGTTGAAACGTAAGAAAATAACGAGGTAAGAAAATAAATAATTACGATTAAGATCCGGGAAAATGTAAGTACCTAAGTACCTATATTAATAAAAAGCTGTGAAAATACCAATTTCATAAGAGTATTGCTCCAGCAACGACCGTCATAGAGCAGTTTTACCTTCAGTTCCACCTGAGCGGGATAAAGGTTTCAGGCACAGTGAGAGGGGGGCAGACAATCCATCAAGCAGGCATTGCGTGTGAACATACTAACAGCGGGGTATATGCGTATTTTGCGCAGTAGTTTTAGTTACTGCACCCGCGTCCACTGCCAGCCCCTCTCACACCATGTCTTAACTCCTTCTTCTTTTCGTGTAGTGGTGCGGTTCGCCTAGTGTTCGAGTTTTCAGGTCGCCCTAATGTCTCTAACTTGATACAACTGCTATGAGAGATAACAACAGGGACCAACTGCTTAAAGTTCCGAAGCACGGAGGAGCTCGAGAAAGTGTTGTTTTGTGAAATGATCGGTTACTCATCTAAGTACCAAGCGTTGCCATGATCGTGCCAAGCATTGCTTAACATGCACGACCATTCAAGATCGCTAAGTGCAGCTAAGCCAATGAGCTCCTCATTGGCTTAACCTTTTCATTTATGTCTGAACTCATAGACTTGAAGCTATTGAATCACATCTGCCTGATCGGATGGACCGGACAGATGGCTATTGAGTTCAATCTCTCCATATTCGAAGGCCTGCCCAGCCTGCCATACGCTTTTATCAGAATCTAGGTCTTGATTGTTTAGAATTAGGTGGCGTCCGAACTAGTCAGGAGTCTCTCACACGTCTGTTACCTCTTTTAGCAATTACCAGGAAAAATAGACCACATCGTTACACCATCAATACATCACCTTCAGACCATGAAGATAAACCTGCAACCTCAGTAGCCCAGGCACTGTTTGCCGCCCACTCTACCGATATGCATTTACATGCAAATTGTTCGGACCGCCGGAACAAGCCAATGCAAGGTGGCTTCTATACAATAGACCAAAGAGGTCCAACAAATAGTGGAAAAGATAGAACGTTGTAACATTTTTGAATAGATAAAATATCATTGGTCACAGAACCTCGCATGAAGTTCCCTTTATGTTCTTCAGTGAACCGTGCGTTAACATCGCATATGATGCTCTTTATTAGTCGAGCGAGCGAAGCGTCTCTTCTTCAAGTCTGGCAAAAAAGGGTTACTGTCGCCGCACTACGTGATTCGTTTGCAATGATTCTTTTTTTATTTAGAAGGCAGCAACTTCAAATAAAATTGATCTCATAAAAAATTCACAAAAATTCAAAATAATAATCAAAAAAGATCTTCGGAATACAGCAAATTTGCCTTCTTATTTGTTGTTATTGCTCTATTAATACTATTCTATTATTGTTTTGTAATTTTAACTCATTTCGATTAAATAACGAGTCTTCGTCGTAAACATACCAGGGAGGGAAGCGCTTCAAGATATTCACAGCGCGAGGCAGGGACTTACGTGGTCTTGGTATATACGTTGGAGTACCGACCTAAAGACGCGAGTTCAAGCCTCGCCGCAAGTGAAATTTTTGAATGCGTATTTTTCCTTAAAAAACATTCTCTAAGTAGATCAA
Organism: Idaea biselata; assembly: GCA_958496205.1. Lineage (NCBI taxonomy): Eukaryota > Metazoa > Arthropoda > Insecta > Lepidoptera > Geometridae > Idaea > Idaea biselata. The sequence continues at coordinate 26,196,190 of OY292400.1, read as the reverse complement.
GATACTGAGTTATGTTTATTTTCATACTGACCGTCACTGTATTCTAAATCTCTTAGATTGTAACCATTGTGATTGTCCGCCCGTGTGTGAACTCGGACCTGGTTAGATAAATATATTTTTATTATGCTCTATAAATTTTAAAATGGCGTCGTTATTGTGGAATCGCGTATAGCGAAAATAACGACGACTTTTGCATAAATAAGGCAGGTGGAAAACGGATACTTACGTATAGACTAGGTAATAAAAATAAGATCTATTTTTGGAATAATATTTTAATTAACAATAGACTACTAAAACGCAGGTGAGTAAAAAACATTTCAAATCTAACTTAAATAAAATAATGAGCACTGCAAAATACTTTAATTCAAATTTAGAATACTACGACATATTTATTTTACTAGACCGGGCCGTGTCAGGACCGGGGCCCGTCCGCGCCCCGGTACGGATACGGCGCGGTTACTTTTGCGGACAACATGCAAAACAAAAGCTGTCTTCAAACAAATATCAATATGCTGGCAGGGCTTCTATGCTACACACCAATTATTACCCTCTGCACCAAGAAGGCCCCGAAACGCGGGGATCTAACCCACAGTCCCGGAGGCGATTTCCTATTTTCCAAGTCAGCCCTTTAGCCTCCCAACTACCTGGCGTCTCCAATCACGGGGAACAAAGATATAATTCGAAAAAAGCGGCACATTCTTCGACCCGCAGCCGCTTCAGCAGCCGCACCAGCCGCCCTCGCCGTGTGGAACAGATGTGTTGATTGTGAAATGATATGTGTAAATACACATCCATTTTTAGGATTGGAATTCCATACCTATAGCACAGTACACATCCTATAGACACTGTACAAAGTAAAACACCTTGACACAGCTAGTTATTTAGTTTATATAAATTAGGTAACTAGGTAGGTACCTATTTATAAACTGCAAATAGAATTTAATATTTGTTACGTAAAAACCTATCTTCTATATTAAGATTCTTTACATAACATGCTAGAATTTTATTGAGGTAGGTATATTATATATAACATTTGTATTTTTATATTTTTATTCTGTTATTCTGTTTTATACCTATGGAAACGTAGGTGGTATTAACAGAAACAATAAATTTATATCCTTGTCAAGTTTATAAACTCAACCGTTGTCCGTATCTTAGTCAGAGAGTTAGGTTTTTTTAAGTACACAGGCTGTTCCCAGGAAGGGGTATTAAGCCGACAGAGGGTTGTTCTAGTGGTCTAAGCGTAGGTACAACTTTTGTTTTACGACTTTTGGAAATTCGATTTTTTTTTCTAATATTTTGAAAACTTACTTGAATTTCCATAAGTCGTAGAACACAAGTTGGTCCCCTGGACCTCTAGAAAAACCCCTTTTTCGCTTAATACCCGTTCCTGGGAACATCCTGTACCTGTATTATATTATATAGTATATTATATGTATTATATATTATATTACCATGTAGCTCGGCCGAGCTACATGGTAACCATGGCAACATGGTACAAAAAAAAAATATAATTGCATAAATAAAGCTTCATTTTATTATTTTTTATTATTATTTTAATTAGAAAATATAAAAAATAAAAAGGTAGATTCATTGTCATGACAGATATAGGTTTTATGGCATAAACATATTTGCTCTAATCTCTTTATCCAGGGAGGAAAATGTAAACTACGTCTGTATGGAGAAAGAGAATGGAGACTATCCTCTAATAACTTGACAGTCTACATTTTAGTCCTATCGTCATTTACCATTGCTCAAAGTTCATATTTTTTATGAACACGAAAATTTGTAGAGGTATATGCGAGTAACTGAACTGTGTATATAAATGAAGATGTTTGGCAAAGCCTACAGATCCGATTGCGATGAAACTTGAAATGTAGAGTGCTGATTTTTTGGAAAATCACACAGCGTGTACACATGTAGCCCGGATGTCATATAGGTAGGTACTGATAATGTGATACGGATGTGAGAACGGCTAGTATAATACTTTTAAGTGGGAACCTAATTTATTTATCTCTTGTTAAATAAATACATACCTACTTATTACAAAAAGATACATCCAGGTCAGAAACAAATTTTTATTTTGAGTTTATCTACTTGTTCTCGACGGGAGTCAAACCTTCTGCTTCGCAGCCGGGTATTCGCCTGACGCGCCACTGACGTCGACACATAGCCTACTTGTTTCCGTTTTTCTTACGGGGTCGGGACTTATGTGGGTGGAACCCAAGGTACAGCCATAGTTCAAAAATAATTACGGAAATTCGTCATAAAAACCATTTTTCAAATATGGGATATGGTATTTGGATCTACGTGGGTAGATCATTGATCAAAATATAATAACGTAAAGTGGAAATATCCGACGACAATTTCGATATAGGTAGATGTTTTATTTTTGTATACCTACCAACTACAAAAATACTAAAATATTCATCAAAACCGGCTTGATCAAACATCTTGTATGTATTTTGGTCACCGATTGTTATTATCTATAATGTTGTTTTTTTTATCATTAACAGGCTTATTCTTCACTATACATATACTCGTATTAATGTTTTTTAACGTCAACGAAAATGTGACAGACACATTACTTAGACAAGTAATTACCTAGAATCGACTATAAATACTAGTGATAGTGCTAAAGATAACTTCATTTTACTGAATTTTGCGATGGTTTATATACCTAGATAGTAGGTTCCTACTAATTCCTAATTCTTCTAATAGACACTCAGAAGAATTGTAGTTAAAGTGCTGGCAGGTAGGCATGCGTTCTTAGTACATACTAACACTACTCAACCGTCCACATCTGGAGGGTTACTGCGGTTCGTTTCGATACGACATCGATACTGTCATACGATGATTCTACTGTCGCATTCTGATAGTAGGGTGACAGTAGAACCATCGTTATGACAGTATCGTTGTCGTATTGAAACGAACCGAAGTAACTCTCCTGTTTCGTCAGAAAATAAGTGTCGTCTATGGTGGCCCTGGATCTTACTCTATGAATGTGGTTATAAAATAATGTTTGTTTCATTCTACTGTATTTTTTTAAAAGACCTATTCTCAAGAATTCTACCTATCTTCCTAGTTAATTTCCCAAATAAAGATGAATTTACCGACGCATAAAATAATAAAAAATAAATAGACTTGACTGCCTTGAACACTAAGGTAAATCAGTATCAAATTAACAAAAACTAATGCAGTTAGTTACCTAACCTTTGTGTGAGAACTGAAAATACAAGCAAAATAATTTAATCGAATAAAAAACAAAAACATTGCCGAGATCATACTATTAAAGATGGACAAAAAATTGGAACATGACTTTGGACCAACAAGAATGTTTGACTACCTTTTTTCTGTGGTTGCATCTGAAACAAATAAATATGTGAACAAATAGATTGCATTTATTTAATTTGTTTATTGTTTGAAAATAATTCCAGGTATTCTTAGGTTTTAGCGATTTGCGATCATCACGTGTTGGGCTTGTGTAGTGTCTATCAACGAAGTAGGAGTGTATGAAGTGCGAAGTGCTCAAAATACACGGACGACACTGACACTGCCACTTCACGTATAGAGCCCTCGCCTACAAAACACATGCACGAATTTCTTTATAATTTGTGATGTAGGTGTCGCCTCTATAGGTAGAGATGCAGTGTCAGTGTTGCTCGTGTATTTTGAGCTTCACACACACCCGTACGCTTTTTCACAGATACTACACACGTGCAACGCACAAAAGGCGATTGCAAAAGACTTTGATGAAAAAAATCACAATAAACCCAATTAAAGCGTTTTATTAATACCACGGATCAAATTCTGATAAATTATTCATCTCTAAAAATATAAAAACTCTTGTAAAAGTGTTATCCATTAAAAACATTTGATTTAGTACAAAATTTCCATAACATGATTTAGTTTTGTCCAAATGTGGATCAACTTTTCATACACCGATACGAATATTACAACTAAGTATTTAAATAAAATTCAGATAGACAGACAGTGGATCTCCATATTTATTATTAAAATACTCGACGAGACTAAAGAATATACATGCTAAAATATTCTTTATACTCATAGCTACTTATAAAAATAATGGTTCGTTGATTTTTAGAAATAAAACGTCGATTTTTCGTACGTCCTTGTCTAAGTGTTGGTATATAAGCTCAGGCGTCTATTATTTCATCACATTTAATACTAAGTAAATTCTAATTTAACTTACCAAAATGATGCTGAAATTAATTATTAGTTTTAGCTTATTAGTTTTACAGTGTAATGGTGATCCATGTAAGTTACTATGATATTTTATTTATTATGGGAGTAAAATAACACACAAAAAAATGTGAGCCATCACGGGACGCCTGGCAGTTGTGAAACATCGACTAGCTTCGTAACATATTATTATTATATTCCATCATGTAGCGTGGCGATGCGTCGCCACTTCCTGTATCGCCACGCTAAATATCAGGTTTACCCTCGCCCATAGATGTTCACATCAAAAGCCGAAAATAACCCTTGATTGAGTAAGCGAAGCGTATCTGCTTTAAGTCTGGAAAAATCTGTTATATGTGCCAATTGGTATGGTTTGTCGCTTCTCTGATTTTTGAACTGAGCTTGACTAAACTTTATTAGCCTTAGATTCTTCTTCTGTTTTCGCGATGTTGTATTGAAATTAAAGACATTTTTCGGTTTGAATCGCGTGCTTTTTATTACTTTTAGTACTTTTTTTACTTTTTTTTTTATTCAAACCGAAAAATGTCTTTTATTAACCTTATTAATAAACGTGGTGTAAGGTGGGAGTAGTGAAAACATGCTTTGTCTTTTACCGTGACAAAAACTTTCAAAGTTGACAGACAGAAACAAAAAGTGGTGACATTATTCCGACCTTACTCCGCGTTTATAACGGGCTGTAAGGGTATATAACTTTGAGTACACAGATTTTTTTGTCATGGGGGATTTTTGATTAGTACCCCACTAATCAAAAATCCCCCATGACAAAAAAAAATTGCAACAAATGGGGCTACTAAATATTTCCAGAATAGCTCAACAAAATGTACCTACTAGGTACAGATATGTATTTTTCATAATAAAACTTTTGTGTCTGGTTGAAATTTAAAAGTTTGTGCTCGCGGCGAGGTCTATTTTTCGCAGAACTACAATTGAGTCCCAGCCTTTTGCATGCGAAAATATTGCACAATAGGACAGTTACTGTTCCTAAAAATTATTCAACGACACTAAAAATAAATTGAAGTTTTTTTTAAAACGACCTTTTCAAATACTTGGCTAATATAACTGGCTTAGGTGTATTTTTTGGAAAGTGAAGTAATTCACAAAGATAGTGGTTTGAGAACGTTTCGCGAAATAGAGACGTGGGTCGGCAGTGGCACACGTACGCAGAATTTCTTCCCCTTCCGCATTCCGACTGCCATACCCGTAGCCTCCATGAACACGTTCAAATTCCACCCCCATCTCACCCACATGACCGTTCAGATCACCACCCAAAACGATTCCCTGTGACAACGGGATAGCCCCAAGGACCTCGCCGAGTTTATCCCAAAACGACCTCTTATCAGCGTCGCTACAACCGACCTGTGGCGCGTAAGCACTTACTAAGTGGGTAGGAACCCCCTCAATAAGCACCTTCACGCACATAAGTCGGTCGCTAAAGCGATTCACCTCCAAGATATCGTCATGCAACCCCTCAGCGAGCACCACGGCCACCCCGTTCTCTCCACCAGGTGCACCCGTGTAGATCAGCTTGTAGCCATTCCCAATGAGCCGGGATCTGCTGCCTTTCCATCGAGTCTCTTGCAGGAACGCCACGGCCACCTTCCGCCTGGATAGTACGTCGGCTAGCTCCCTCGCGCGTCCGGTCAGCGTGCCAATGTTCCACGTTGCGAAGCGGAGTTTCACATTGTGTTTAGGGGCTCGCGTCTTTGGCCGTGCCCGCCCGTGGCACGGTAGCCCTAATCCACTTACCACAGGAGTCGGGCGAAACTCCTGCGCGCCGTTATGCGGCGGCGCCCTATCCATGTGGCAATTTACATTTACGCGACTTTCCATTAAGATTTGGCTAAATGTCGACTTTTACGGGAGCGACTGCCGTCTGACCTCCCAACCCCGAAGGGAAAATCCGCGCCAGAGCCTCGTCCGTTTTTCAGCAGGTGCACCGGCTAGCAGGTGGGGTTGGCTTGGGCCCAACGATCTTAGTGGGCCCCATACACACCCTCTTAGTGGGCCCCATACACACCCAGTGGGCCCCATACACACCCCATACATACCCCCCCACCATATATCAAATCAAATCAAAGTACGTTTATTCATTCGGATATTAGCAACATATGTCTTAGAAATATCAGTTATTATAACTAACTAGCTGCGCCCGCGGTTTCACCCGCGTAAGTCCCGATCCTTCTCCAAGGTCCTATCTATCTCTATACCAAAATTCATCAATATCGGTTCAGCGGCTTAGGTGTGCAAGCGTAACAGACAGACAGACAGAGTTACTTTCGCATTTATAATATTAGTAAGATCTACTGTGTCTTCGGAACGCGACCTCCAATGAGAAGAAGAAACAAGAACCACATGGGGTTTTTTTTGTATTTTTCTCTTGCAGTAATCATGTGATTTACATTGTCGCATAGAATCGAATGTGTATGAATGTGTATATTAAGAGGACAGTCTACCTACTCTCTCTCCATACAAACGTAGTCGACTGTTTCCTCCCGGGATAAAGACATTAGAGCAAATACGTTTATGCCATAAGTCCTATATCAACCATGACTATGTCCTTACGTTTTTTTTTATATTCTAACTAGAATAAAAATAAAATTCAGAAAAATTAGAAAATCAACAAATTCAAAACGTAGGGGCATGGTCATGGAGGGAGGAAAAAGTCGACTATGTTTGTAAAGTTTGTATGGAGAAAAGAGTAGGTAGAATGTCCCCTTAAGCCTATATACTTACCTTTCAGTGTCCTTCATCGAGCCTTGCAAAATCCTTGACAATGATTGTATACTAGAATCAGCAAACAAAGCTCTACCTCACCTACTGCTCGGCATACCGGAGTTAGGGATCCCCAGCTTAGAACCTCTGGTTGTAGACGACGTCAACGGCGACAATGGAGATTTGAAGCTGCAATTCAAGAAGATGAAAGTCTATGGGCCTGGGAAGTGCGTAATTATTAAGATTGCGTAAGTGTTTTTTAAAATATAATGTTTATTTAGTAAAGTATGTTTTACTATAATTCTCAAGATTTTTAGATTTTCTTAGAGAACATCTTGACCCAAATGCGTGCAAAGTCGTAAGTCTAATTTACTATGAAAAGGAAGTTACAGTTAAGTTAAACTTAAAATTCCGTTGAGCAACTAAAATTGTTCATTATTTCAATACCAAGGTGCCGTTTTAATATTTTTGGAAACAATATCAATCACATGTATTATTATTTATTATAAATATAAAAAAAAAGTAATATATAGTATATATATAGGTAAATCAAGTTTTATACGCCTTAATAGTACCTACCTACAAAAAGATTGCTACATTAGGGCTAGATTGCGCTGACTTTGCACTCAGCGCAATCTAGCCCGAAACTAAGCGGCTAGGTATAAGTAGGTACCTACTACTCCTACGAGAAAACAAATAAACTATACCCTATTTCAGAAACTTAGATCAAAAACGTAAACAAAAATCCCAAACATTTGACATAAAGTGACAGCTCTTTATTTACTTTTTCCTTTAAAATTGACATTTCTTTGTTTACCTTTGTGATTTAAGTTTCTGAAACATATTCCCAAAAGTTGTACGCGCAGCTACTGTAGCCCCTTGGATTCTACACTGACGCTAAAATATAAATTGGGAAAATGATAAAGAATTGTGTTTTTAGTCGGACAACACAATTTCATGCTGAGTTGGTAGTCGAATGTCCAATCACTGCAAAAGGGCATTACGAACTCGGTGGCAAGCTGTTTATCATAGACGTCTACGGTAGTGGTGGTTTTGAAATAAAAACAAGTAAGTAAGGATTCTTAATAATAAGTTATAATATTAAAGCGTTTATTTTTGCTAGGTAGGTTGGTCTAGTCGACTGTCAGGTACCTACCTACTAATGTTTTGCCAAGCATTATGGCGGCATAAAAATCATGGATAAAAGTTTATAGCACTGCTGTATAAATCATTACACTTCTACACTAATATTATAAAGAGAAAAGATTTGTAATTTTGTATGTGTGTGTGTTTGTGTCGTATGTTTGTTATGAATAAACTCAAAAACTACTGGACCGATGTCTAAAATTCTTTCGCTATACATTCACCCTGAGTAACGTAGGCTTTTGATCCCGATATTTCCACGGAATCGGGACTTACGCGGGTGAAACCGCGGTTCGCAGCTAGTCTAAAATAAGACAAAAAGGCTCATGATTCCTAGGTATTTAGTAATTTATAATATGATAGGTTATGAAATAATCATACAAATTCTTAGCATGTCACACTTATCATCATCTCAGCCTTTATCCCTCCACTGCTGAACATAGGCCTCTCCCATACGACGCCACAAATAGCGATCGCGAGCTACCTCCATCCAACCAATGTCATCGATCCACCGAGTAGGAATGTGTGTTCACCTAGTGTGAATGTCACACTAGTGTTGACTATTGTCTAGTCGCTAGTCGTTAAGCAACGCCTGACTCCATTATTTGGATGGGTCACATTGTTTGGCAAAAAACTATTTCCTCGAGCTCCTCCGTGCTTCGGAAAGCACGTTAAGCGTTGGTCCCGGTTGTTATTACTTATTACTATAGCAGTTGTTAGGTCAAGTTAGAGGCCTTAGGGTGACCTAATAACACTAAAACTAGGTTAAGCCTCACCACAGTTAGGAAAATAAAAAATAGGTGGCATGTTTTGTGTTTAACTCTATAGGTAATCTATTGATACATTTGTGTTTCTTTGTTAAGGTAAATTAAGAATAGAGGTGGGGATCGACATGAAAATAGAAAAACGAGAAAATGGCGCAGAATATTATAAAATCAAGAAATTTGACTACAAATATTTGCCAACTGAAAAATTCTACTTTTCATTTGAAAATTTATTCAATGGAGATAAAGCAAAGGGTAAGTTTAGCTACTTTAATGATTACGCAATATGTAATAATAATTTTATATTTTCCCGGGTCTTAATCGCGTGATTTTTACTTTTTAATTCTCTTACCTCGACGTTTCGACCATGTTGCAACAGTCTTGGTCGCGAGGGGACTGGAGCTGCGGCGGGTGTCGTCCTCTATTTATAGCCGTCGTGTACCGGCTATTGTTGAAAGTTGTGGGTAGGCGGACTACCCACATTTTGATGGTGAAGTACCCACATTTTTAACGTTCGCTATCGTGAGTGTAGTGTGTCGCCGCCCTTAGACTATAAAAATATAAAATTATGAGTTCCAATCGTGTTAGTTTAAAAAGTTTATTATGTGAAAATAAATGAACATGGTTGATTACACGATTTTTAGAGATTTGACATAATGACGAGAGACGTCATCGTTAAACAATTATTCTAAATAATAATTTGTGTTTATGCACGTAAATCAATTAGTACTGAACCATTTGAGCGATGTTCTCGATCGCATCCCTTTTGGGAGCCCGGGATTTTGCATTGTTTTCCTTGACATTGACTCTCCTTAGTAACAAGTAGTTTACCTGCCACCGTGCGGGGTGAACTCTAGGATCGATACTCCTTCCCCAGATTGCTTTTTTTTTTAAGACACCCGAGGAAAGAAATCAGGTAGCCCTATTCAATGCCAGGCGCTACACGGTTAACCCTAATAAGATATAACCACATATGACAATTTCTTGAAATGATCAAGCGGACGGATGACGCTATCATAAAATACTTACCATTTCTTCAAATTATTGTGTTTCAGCTGAACCCATAGAAAAAATAATGGACGAAGGTTGGTTGGAACTGGTCAACGACATCGGGAGACCTGTCATCAAAGAAATCATATCCAAAGTTGTTAATATTTGTGGCAATTTAATCTCCGCCATGAATAAAAAAGAATTTGAGTTAGAGTAATAATGTAGTACTATTATAAATGAAATTTATTTAATAAAGAGAAATAAAGTAGCGTAAAAAAATTATTATTGACCGAGCGAGGGAATTTAAACGTCCCTGCTTCAAGTCATCGAAAATTTGCTTTCGTTTATCAGTAGGTATGTTTGTATGTACGTTGTCCTCTATGTCGTTTTTCTATACCGATTTTGATGAAACGTGGCACCTACACATTTTCTATAAATATTTATTTTTTTCTCGTGAGAATTTTTAATTGGTGGGGTATTTCCCCGCAAAAGGGGCTGTTCCGGTTCAGTAGTTTCAAATTCATCTCACAAAATTTTAGTAAAGATCTGATTAGTATCTTCGGAGTGATGAAGAGAAATGCTTTTCAAAATCAAGTAAATTGCTCATTTTTGAATTCTCAATATAGTAGACCCTTTAACTACAAGGTATTTATTGATGGCGCATTTGAAACCAACTTTTTAAATCATACTAATAAGTAACAGTAACACTTGTAGTTTTCATTGAGAGTTTACGTGTTAAAACTAGAGATGGGCCGACTAGGGGTTCTGCCGACTAGCAGACTAGCCGACTAGTCGGTTCCAAAATTGCCGACTAGTCGGCCGACTAGTCGGCAATGCAGATCATTATAATTCCGAGATATTTGGGTAAATCATGATCACTCGGCGATTGTTGCTATTTTTGGATAAGTTTGTACTTCGAAAGCTGCAGCGAAACTTCAAAAAAATGATTGAAATAAAAATAAAAGTTGGAAAAAAAAATGGAGCTGAGGCATAGTTATGACATTTTAGATGTTTAGATGGTGTATGTAAGCTATGACGTGTTTTGTTTACGATTTTCGGACTACCCACCTTCCAAACTGTACTACTAATTGAATAAATATTGGTTTTATTGTATAATTGTTAGTTGCCGACTAGTCGGTTGAACTGCCGACTAGTCGGCTTTCCCGACTAGTCGGCGACTAGTCGGCCCATCTCTAGTTAAAACATGTAAGTTTAAGAAAAAATATATATAAAAATTGAATACTTAATACAACAATATCTTAAATTTAAAAATTATTAAATTAACATTACCCAACGATTCAAACAATCCGCTCGCAAAGTACCCGGTGCAAAGTTGACCAAAATACTGCGGCAACGTTATCAGTTATCACGCAGCACACCAATAGATAATTATTTTAATTGAGATATTTAATTTCTTACAGATTTGTTCTCAGGCTTTGCTTAAACAATAATAGTCCAAAGTTCCCAGATATGAAATTAATACGTACAATTTACTACAACAACCTATCAGTAAACATTACCAAGTTCTTAATGAACAACCCGTTCCACGCCTTAATTATAAAATTCTATTAAATATTTATTTAACATCTCTCTTTATTACCGATCCCTGCCCACACTAGCATAACAACATATACAAACATAAACGGCTTAATCAAATATCCATAAATATTCGATAGTTTTACGATTAAAAAAAGGCAGGCTGTATAGGAACAAGTCCATATGCCTCACCTCCTACTGCGCGAGTACAACCATCGATAAAATAAATATTAAACATACACGGGCTACTTACTGGTTTGTTTTAATTAAAAACCTCATGTGGTGGTTCTCCGGTGGTGTCTGCCCATAAATTTATATTTCATTGCCATTGTTACATATTCATTACCAGGCCTATCGATATTTATTCAGTGTACATTGGAATGGATCCAAATTGCTTACCTATACTAGTAGGTAGGTAGGTACATATTTGGTAGAAGATAGCTTATTAATAATTGTACTATTTATAATTAATTATAGATGCGTTTAACCTTCGCTGTGTAGCCCCGGCATAAAATAGGGTTATCCCATCTCTTCTCTTGTGTGTCGTAAAAGACGACTAAGGGATCTGAGGGAGACTAGCAAATCTTAAGTTCTTCCTGCGCGGTGGCGGATAAACTGTTAGTTCCCAAGGCGGTTTGGTGACAGGCAGGCGGCCGGCGTAAAAATATTGCCAAAGTTATTTGCAAAAGGTATCTATGGTCGATGATGTGATGACTTACCCACTGCACCGACCCCAAATTTAACAAAAAACATTTTGTAGGAAGGGGAGAGGGAAGCAGCCGGGAACATCGCTCGGATGAGGAGGAGGGTATGCGTTTAACATAAGAAAATGATACTTTATCATTGATATTGCTAAGTTGTATAATACCTGCTTGTTCCAAACATAGTGCACGGCAACTGAACGAGTTCTGAACCGTTTTGTCTTTAGTACTGACATTGTAACCCCGGGCAAACAAAGCAAACAATTTCCCATCTGCAGGAGTACCTTTCGTACCCGTTGTCCTGTAGGTAGGTACTAAGCGTTGCGTTATACAGAGCTAGATACAATTTTGACTTTCCACTATTGCCACTGAAATGAAACTATTCAAGTAAGCTGGAATTGCTATTCCATACAAAATGATATTAGATATTTGCGCCAATTTGATTTGCGCTATATTGTCGCGCATTTTCTACTGAAAGTGACGGTGGCCGTCCGTAGATAGTTCCGTGGACGGTCACCATCAATTTCAATAGAAAATGCGCAACAACAGTGCAACATGGCGCAAATCAAATAGGCACAAAATTCAGTGCGCTATGTCCTGTCCAGCGACTTGTACCATGGAGGTCAGTGACTATTGCTGAATGGGGCGCCACACGCAAAGCTGTAAGTAGATGGCGCTGGCATCAGATGATCTTTTTTTTTTCGATGATGGTCCTCCACCAATGGAAACGCCGAGTTTTTTTTTATTCTTTCTGTCTCAGACCGATATGGCCAATTTGGCGCCGAGAGTTGTCAAAAACGCCTGTTTGACAGTTCTTAATTCAAACCTAAGATTAGTCGACAAACGCCCTCTGCCGGGATAAAAACTTAGTGTTCCTCCTCATTGATTCGATAAGAAGAAGAAGCAACACTAACCTAGGTATCGGAACACGGACGAATTCACTTAGCGATACGAGTCAGGAATAGTAAATCTGTTTCTTTCCGAATCCGGTCGGATTTTGCTCATAGTTGTCTTAGAAGTTAGAACTGAAAGTGTCTCCTAGAAGTAGAACTAGAACAACCTTCTTTCTTAGCCACAGATTATATTATTGTTAAATGTTTATCTTTTTATTAAAAATCTAGCTGCGTCCCGCGATTTCACCCGGGTAAGTCCCGATCCCGTGGGAATATCGGGATCAAAGGCCTATGTTACTCAGGGTGAATGTATATAGCTTTCTAATGGTGAAAGAGTTTTTAATATCGGTCCAGTAGTTTTTGAGTTTATTCATTACAAACATACACACACACCCACACACATTATATAGAAGATAGATAGATAGAAGATTTATAATAGATAGATAGATAGGTGTAGATTAAAATTATCCATAATTCTTGATTCTACTAATTTTTTTCTAGACAAAATTTTGAATTAATTGAACTAAACATTTATACTCAAACTGTAATTCATTTCTAACATTAGATCGACTATAAATTTACTTATCTCTCAATAATGCACAGGACATCAGTTACAAAGTGAAACAAATACACTTAACACTACTGCGGAATAGTGACAACATCTGAGTTACATCAAAACTTATAATAATATATTGCCGCCAACCGCCATGGTGTCCCAGTGAAATATTACCGAGACGGCGATGGCTGATGGCGGCGGCAATCAGTCGCCGCTAACAACAAAATGTACGTAAACAACTCTATAGCTATGGAGAGTATCTCCCCTGGTGGTCGTCATGGTATCTCTTCTGCGGGTCTACCGTCGCCTTCAACTCGATTTCGACTCACTCTTGTGCGGTGGCTTTTTCTGTCAAAAATCTCCCTTTCATTTATTCAATTGGCGTCGACATCGGCCTAAGGAATCTACGTATGTCGATTTGGCGTTTGCGCGGTGTTTAATGATCAGCTGTTCGCCGTCGGCTGTCATAATGAATTCGATGACGATGTGGATGGTACATCCGCGGTAGGGCACCCTGTAAAATCTAACAACTCAGTTTAAAATACGTCCTGATTCGGTACAGTTTAAGTTGGCCATGTTATTCACTATAGCTCCTGGTCATAGATATCCTGGTCATAGTGGGTTTCGGAGGTGGGAACTAAGGGTCCTCCCCTTTGGATCAGGGTTGGGTCAGCCCGGCAGCCAGAACGGCCACATCTATCGGTGGCTTAGTAAGGAGATGTCGCCCAACTTGGGTTTGGCCTCGCGGGGGTTTGTGGTTTTCAGCCGCAGAGGACGGCACGTTTGTCAACTCTGGTATGCTTGTCACCGGGGGTCGTCCTCATACGCGGCGAGCGCTTTGCACGTCGTTTCGACGAGTGCGCGAGGCTCAGGAGTAGCCTTAGTGGTGCCTCTCGGGGTGCCGCATCTCCGGCTGCGCTGTGCCAGAAAGCGTAGGTCTCTACGCTAGGGAAGACCGGTCCTTACCAGGATTTATAGGCTCTTGGTAGGCATGTGGATTCATGCCGGGAAGTGAGCGTGCCTTTAACAGCTCCGGTACCACACATGGAGATGTGGTAGGTGGCCTCTCCACCGGCCCCAGCGAGGTTGTCGTTAGCTCCTCTTCCGAGGAACGAGTGGTGAGCGGCTTCATTGCTCCGGTACCAGTCTGGACAATCTGGTAGTGCCGTTTTGGGTACGGGGTAGCTCTCCCTTAAGAGAACCGAATCTAGCGTTTGGGGACACGATCTGTCTATAACCGATCCCGCACGGTTGCCCTCCAGGGTGGTCGGACGGAACAGCGGACCGATGGGTCAAGCTAGGCTCCCAAGCTGGGACCAACAAGGGTATAAAGAGATGTCTTTATACCCTTGTTGGTCCCAGCTTGGGACGCTATAACATATATGCGTAGGAGTATGGAACGGGTTGCTATGGTCATAGATATCTATTTATCTGCTCTGTGGTTCTCTCGAAGCATAGTGGCTAAAATGCTAACTCCTTTCATCTCGGTTAAATTTCTTGGAGATGTATTTTTAGTATAAATATCTCTTGTATTGTATATCTTTCGATAGATATCAATAAAGCTAATGTAACACTGTGACACGACGCGACGTGTAACATTACGTTTCATAGAAATACACCGTATAATTTAGGACCTAAATGGAGGTATTTAGGTACCTATGTAGCTTGAGTGTGGATTAATGGGATATTTCGGGGCTGCTTCAATAATGCAGATCATACTGCAGACTGGGATCGATTTACTGCTTATTGCAGTTGTTTATCAAAATGTTCTTGGTTGGATGGATATTATGTTGAATTATGCAAGGATTACAAGAAATCTGGTTTCCTATTTGAAATTAAAACATTCAATTCAATGGATCTTTTTACATTTTTTGACCTTAGCGTGTTGATATTTCTGAATAGAAAGCGGCTAATCTTCTAATATATAAAACTCCTCCCCAGCAGCTCCCCGCGGTTTCACCCGCATAAGTCCCGATCCCGTGGGAATATCGGGATCAAAAGTAGCCTATAGCCTTCCTCAATAAATGGACTATCCAACGCCAAAAGAATTTTTCAAATCGGACCAGTGGTTCCTGAGATTAGCGCGTTCAAACAAACAAACAAAAAACAAACAAACTCTTCCGCTTTATAATATTAGTATAGATTTCCATGTCACAGTGTTAGTTACCGTACTCCTCCAAAACGGCTTGACCGATTTTTATGAGATTTTGTATACGTATTCAGTAGGTCTGATAATCGGCTACTATCTATAATTTTTATAAGGCAAAACAAAGTTTGCCGGGTCAGCTAGTAACCTTATAGACTAGGAGGGGGAAGTTGGTTATCTTACCTCATTAGTACCAAGTGGAGACTTATATGGTGGAAAGGTATGGTATGATATGGTACATACTATCTAATATAATACGACATTTATTTTTCTTTTCTTTTCTTAGGTTGTACCTAGAAAGTTATATATCTAGCTTCTCTCCTAAAATTAAGCATTTAATAAGATACAAATAACTTGTAACCGCCAATAAAGTCATCACGCTACCGGCTCCATCATCATAAGCTAGGTAATTAACGCAAAGGAAAGCAAGATGAATAAACCCGATCATAAACAGACACCATAAATGAATGCAGTACATTTTTGAACAGTTCGAAACGGTTAACCGCACTATATTAAGTTCGGAAGCTAACACGTCTGTGTCGAAATTGCTTCTCGTAAAAGTTTTATACTTCGGTTTTTCAATTATTTGTTTATTTCCGAGTGTTAATTTTAGGGGTAGTGTTTAATTAAAATATTAATGACAGCCAACCACTGGAATTTAGTGCTCGCATGTGTTCAGGTGGGGAAGTTTCACAAACAAGATACCTACTAATAGTACCTATTTCTATTTCAACTGTGTATTCGACGAAAGTCCTCAGACCTCAGTGGCACTTCGGGGGAAGGCCCGACAGAAATGACTGTTGCTGGTTCGATTCCCGTCGGGTGCAAGTATTTATGATTGAAAATAAATATTTGTTTTCGGTTTAGGTGTTTTCTATGTATTATATTTATGTTTTTACAAAAAAAAGTATAATATGTAGTAGGTATATCCGTATACCTATAGTACAGGCCTAGTGGTTAGTTTGTTTATAAAAGAAAGTCGTGTTAGTTGCGGTGTGTGTAACCTCGTGCAAAATTTATTTATTTTTACCTATTTAAGAGGAGTATATACGCCAACGACCTTGAAACTGAAAATCCCTGTCGGGCTCATCGAAAATTGTTGATTATTTCATGACGGAATGTCGTAGAACTTTTTTTGTGCACAGATTGTAGGTGACATTGTTTCCTACATTTTGGTGTAGTTTTAAGACAAGAACCTCCTATTGGTGCAAAGCCTATCCAAATTTTAGATAAAAAATGTCTGATTTGGCTAAAATGTCGATAGGCTTCAATACGTTTCGACATATTTGTATGGAAACTGCACTAAAATATCGGAAACAATGTCGCCTACAATCTGTACACAAAAAAAAGTTCTACGACATTCCGTCATGAAATAATCAACAATTTTCGATGCGCCCGACATGGATTTTCAGTTTTTCAGAATAGGGCCCTTAATTAAAAGATAAAGTAGTAGTAAAGCTTGTGGGTAAGTATGATGTTTGCTAATTGTAGTTCCCTTGCTTGATTATGTCAATGGCGACTAACATGCCCCAGACATGGGAAATAAACACGAGTATTTCCCATGTCTGTCAGCTTCGAATTTTAAAATTAAAAATAACAATAGACTTCCAAATCTGGAGTAGGAATCACTACACGTCTTCGAATGTACCTTTGGACGTCGACATCGTCGATTCTTCACGATTTATCCTTAGCCGGAGAACATATTCCAAATTCGTTTAACGTCAATTTTGACCTATGATGTTTGACCTATGTGATCTTCTGTTGAAGACAAAACAAGTTACCTAGGTACCTAGATTTTAGCGAGCTGTAACCGTAACCTCGGTGCTGTATCCATGATACAGTAACAAGGTTCTAAGGTGTGTAAGTGTCTGTGATCCCTTTGGTTTGCGGTAAAAGCCGACAATTTTCGGCTCGCTGTGAGCCGCACTCGTGTAGCGCTCGTTGCAGGCTCGCTTTGCAACGGTTTCGGTTACAGATCGTTAGTGAGTTCTTAGAAGTTATCTAAACATACAAAATCATTTCTAGATATCGATCTATCTATATATAGTTTGATTTCTTTTGTCCTGAGGTAGAGAGCGATCCATAACCAGACGGGGCCCGTGGTTTCCTTCGTGTAAGTCCCTTTCCCGTGAGAATTTCGGAAAACCCTTGCCTACATTATAAAAAATGTAACCGTCACGGGACGTCTGGCAAATGTGAAACATCGACTCGCTACGTATAGTAGGTACATATAGCGTGGCGAGGCGTCGCCACGGCCTGTATCGTCGCGACAAATTTTAGGTTTACTCTCGCCTTTAGATGTTTCACATCAATAAAGAACACAACCTTCAAATTTCAATTCTCTGCTATCAGCGGGCGTGCAATGTGCATTGATCCATAAGTCGAATGAATAACTGATATCTATAAAATGCATTGTATTAGATAATTATAGATGACCACGAATATATATAAAGGAAAATGTGAGCTAATTCATAAACAAGCTTAATGCATTCAAAACAAATAGTAACCCTTATCAAAACAGTCCAATATTAGCGGTAGGTATATCAAGCGACAATAATGTCGTAATCTCCTAATACCAACGACCTTCACCGTATCTCAAACAGCAAACTCTCGCAAAGTCTTAAGCACATCACAAAGTCCTTGGCTAATCCCTCACAAGGCCATCTCGAAATTTTCGAGACATTAACAGAAGTGATTAATCAAGTTGCTTAGATTTTATGGGGCATTAAATGTTCTATAACATTGTAGGACGTGAGTACAAGTATATTGTCACATCTAGTAACACGAAGTTTAACCATAAAGCTTTAACTGTGAATTCTGTGATGGTACTAAGTGAAAAGTTTGGCGTCACCGCGACTCTGGGTGTCAACTTACGGAGAAATAAAAGAGTTTTGTACGACTAAAGTTTTTTCCTCAACAGTACTCTGCAGTTTGTTGTACAACAAGTTCTAGGCGTCTAGTGTTTTTGGAACTAAATTTGTCATGTATTTCTAAAGTTAACATTACATGCCTTATGCTTTTCAGAATCATAAGGCTTTCGCGGGTAGGTGTGAAAACCGTAAACACTTAAAATTTTGAGCTCATATTTTATTTTAATTCAAAAATAGTATTTAACTTACTTACAGTATATTTTATGTATTTCTGCATTCTATAACGCACACCACCTGCCATATATTGTTCTCTACTAATAATATCAACATTTCAAGAATCACATCACTTCAACTTCAATATCACTATCACCATGGAGTCTGCAGCGGAGATTAAGTCTACAGTTGCCGATATGATGGCTGCATTTACCAGCCAGATGGAGGCATTTGAGGCCAGACTGCAGCTTAAGGAGCCTGCACGTGCAACTGTGGCTGGCCTGGCTAACGACTTCTTGTCTTTTAAGACATTCACTATAGCATCTCTGCGAGCACTTCAGGACCAGGTGGCAAGATTAGCTGACTCTGCAGATCGGAACGAAATGTATAGCAGGAGAAAGATTTTGCTGATCCATGGTGTCCCCGAGGGCAAGAAGGAGGATCCAGTTTGTGCTGTTGTTGATGTCGCAGTCAACAAGCTAATGATGGCCGGGTTTGGTGCGAAGGATGTCAGCCGCTGCCATAGGATGGGTCGACAATCATCTAACCGTCCTCGACCCCTGCTCGTCAAGCTTAAAGAGGTAACAATGCGAGACAAGTTGTGGTTTGCTAAGACCGGCCTCAAGGGCTCAGGCATTACTTTGTCCGAGTTCCTCACTAAAACGCGCCACGACTTGTTTATGCGGGCTCGGGAGCATTATGGCGTGTCTCGGTGTTGGACAAGGGAGGGCAAAATCTTCGTCGGCGGTCCGGACTTTACTCGACATCGAATTGGGAGTGCTGCCGACCTGCAGCAGCTGCTCAGTGCACAGCAGACGACTTCACAGTCCATCGCAGCGGGCAGTGCTAAGGATATTACGAAACGCACGGCCGCGGCGGCGCCGGCGCAGAGCTAACCGGCTCTGCAATTTTATTGTTATCTTATCAAACATGTAGTCCTTTGATTTTTACTTTATGCACTCTTTTTCCGGGGGTAGGTTCCTGTGGTACCGTAATCGGAATAACACGCACCGTCCGTTGGTAATTTCACAATCTTTCGCAATATTATTTGATCCGCTTTCGGGTAACTAAAAATATTTGTTTTTTTTTCTTCTTGTTGTCATTTTGACATTTGATGTTCCAGTATAATTTTTTAAATTTTAGTTTTTATAGCATGACAATTTTTACCCGACTGACTGAACTTACAAATTCTCTTTCTTCATTTTTTGTATATTATTAGACAATGCATTGCGACAGCGACTATTTTGTATCTTGTTCCGACATGTCAAGCGATGAAGATGAAACATTTGTCAGCTTACCTCCTACACTTGCCGAAACTATTGATTTGACTTTTTCGGACACCCGTCGAAATTTTAATGTTATTCATATTAACGCGCAGAGCGTTCACGCGCATTATGATCACCTGTTAGCTTCTTTTAATAATAGACAAATTCATGCTATACTCATTTCAGAGTCCATCCTTAAGCCGTGGCTCCCCAGTGCGGCTTACTCCTTACCCGGGTATGAACTCATTCGGAATGACCGCACTGGTACTCAGTGTGGGGGTGTTGCTATCTATCTCAAATCGCACATACCTTACTCCGTGGTCAGCACATCTTGCCAACCGCCGCCGGTAAACGCTGGGGAGCATCTGTTTATTGAAGTGACGTTATCTCGAACTAAAATTCTCCTTGGTGTATATTATAGTCATGATAGGAACGTTAATTATTTCACTTCTTTGGAACAACTTCTTGTAGATTTCACTCCCTCTTACAATCACTCCATCTTAATGGGTGACTTTAACACTTGCCTCCTTAAACAAGATCACCGATCCAATAAATTACTACAATTAGCTAACTCCACGAATTTCACTATCTTGCCTCTCAATTCCACACATCACTTCCCTAACTGTACTCCGTCTCTTCTAGACCTTATGTTAGTTTCCTCTCCAAATAATGTAGCTAAGCACGGACAGTGTTCGGCGGACGCTTTTTCTTATCACGACATGATTTATCTTTCCTATAAGATTCGTCCCCCGAAGCCCAGGCCGCAAATTCTATTGTGTCGTAATTTTGGTGGTATGAACCTAGATGCTCTTCGTAGTGATGCCGGGGTTATTGACTGGACTGAGGTGGTTGAGTCTCTCAATGTGAATGACCAAGTGGAAGCTTTTAACAAAGCAATAACGAAACTTTACGACAAACATGCTCCGTTACACAAGGTCAAAATTAAACATCTTCCTTCACCTTGGCTTACAGACGAAATCCGTTCCTTAATGCACAAAAAAACTGTAGTTAAGGGCAAATGGAAACGAAATCCTAGTGCCGAAAGCGAGGGTAGATATCATAAAGTTCGCAATCACTGCAACCGAGTGTGTAGAGACGCGCTACGCCGACATATTTTTGAGTCTGTTGAAAATGAAAACCCTTCTAAAGTCTGGAAATTTCTCAGGTCATTGGGAGTTGGTAAATTACGTTCTAAATCTCAAGTATCTAAAGATCTTAACATTAATGATCTCAATAAACACTTTTCTTGTTCCTCTAATCTCGATTACCTAACTAAATCTGACACGCTTACGAATCTTTCTTCTAAACAACTTTCTAACATTTCTCCGTTTTCTTGTTGACGTTAAGAGAAGCATTAACTCTATTTCTTCAAGCGCAGTAGGTAATGATTGCATCAGCCGTAACATGATTATGCCGATTGTCGATGAAATTGTACATATCGTCCGCTTCATCTTTAACACGTCAATCTCCATGAGCACCTTCCCTGTGCTGTGGAAGGAAGCCCAGATAATCCCTCTCCCTAAAAAACCTAATCCTTCGTCCTTTTCCGAGTATCGCCCTATATCCATCCTCCCTTTCTTGTCCAAGGTACTGGAACGTCTTGTACATAAAGAGTTAAGCATCTACCTCTCCAATAATTCTCTGATGAACCAGTTCCAGTCTGGCTTCCGCCCGGGGCACAGTACTACTACAGCGCTGGTGAATATTTTAGATGATGTTCGACATGGCATGGATGATCGGAAACTTACTGTGCTTACTCTCCTAGATTTTAGTAATGCTTTCAATAATGTCGACTTTGACATCCTTTTGGGTATCCTTCGCTCTCTTAACATATGTCCGTCGGCGATTGACTGGTTTCACAGTTACCTGTTTGGACGCCGGCAACGTATTCAGATTGAAGATAATTGCTCTTCTTGGAATCCAATATCTGCCGGTGTTCCTCAGGGCGGCGTATTATCTCCTCTCCTCTTTGCTATGTATATTAACTCAATTTCTTCTAATCTCTGTTCTTCCTATCACCTGTATGCAGATGATTTGCAAATTTACTCGCAAGCACCACTCCTACAATTAGACTCTGCGATTGGGGTAATCAATGCTGACCTAGCTAGGATATGTAACTGGAGCAAGGCCTTTGGCATAAAGGTCAATCCTTCTAAAACTCAGGCTATCATCATAGGCAGTTCCAGATTAACCAGCAAAATTCGTAGCGCCCAGCTGCCTCAGGTAATTTTTGACGGAACTGTGGTACCTTACAGTGCTGCAGTCAAAAACCTTGGTATCACTATTGACTGTAATCTTACTTGGGATCCGCATCTTTCTGGGTTGAGCCAGAGGATGTTCGCGTCCAATGCATCGCTCCGAAGGCTGCGGAATTTCTTGCCGATTGCCACCAAAATTATGCTGGCACAGACTCTCATGCTTTCCCTACTCGACTACGCAGACGAATGCTTCCTTGACCTCGCCGAGGTCCAGCTTGACAAGCTTGAGCGGCTGCAAAATCTTGCTATTCGCTTTGTTTTCGGTCTGCGCAAGTTTGATCATGTTTCGGAATACCGTAGTCGGCTAAAATGACTACCTATTCGTCTGCGTAGGGATTCCCATATTCTTTCTCTTTTGTACAGAATTCTGTTTTTACCTAACTCTCCAGTCTATTTAAAATCCCGTTTCAAATTTCTTCACCCTCTGTCCGAACCTGTCCGTTCTTGTAAAGCTCTTCTTCTCGCTGTCCCTGACCGTTCCTCTAGCTTCTATAGGAACTCTTTTACCGCTCGCGGTGTGGAGCTCTGGAACGCTCTGCCCTCCTCTGTACGCCAGTCCAAGTCACTGGCAGTTTTCAAGTCGCACGTCTACAGACACTATCTCGCTCTCGCGGAAGCAAGACAGTTGTATAGGTAGAGTATTTATTTATGTTTATTTAGTTATTTATTTGTAGTGTGTATTATATGTACGTATTTAGGTATATATATTTTATATTTTAGTCTCCTTGACGAATATTTCCCAAAACACATCACCCATCCCCTTCCTTAAGTCTTGTCTATTCATTGGTTGCCTGGAAGAGATCGCCCATAGGCGATAAGGCCGCCCATTGTACCACTATAGTTTTAAGTTATTCTTTGTATAATTAGTATTAAGTATGTGTTTTTGGTGCAATAAAGTGTTTATCTATCTATCTATCTATCTATCTATCTATCTATCTATCTAATGATATATTTGACAATATCTGCCCTTTGTTTTATGGGTGAAACGCATGCGTGTCACCTCTAATTCATGGGCAGGGCTGGGCTGGGTTAAGAGCCATTTAGCCATGAGTGACAGGAATAGGGCTCTGAATTTCAGGTTTGTAATACTGGGGCTACATTAGCGGGCTACGGCGAATATTCGTGTTGACGAGTTTTATGTGGCCAGGTAGATTGTTGCAACGCGTAGTATTCGGGCGAAGACGATGAACTATCGGGGCGCTGTCGGTAAACTGGCGTGAATCAAAGGAATGCCACCAACAAACTGAACTACGATGGCTCGCGTCATCGTTACACGAATCTTCGCCCGCCTAATGTAGACAAGAACATCGAGTAAGTCCGAACACGATGTTTTTTTCGCAACACCGCGACACGAATCTTCGCCTGCTAATGACATGGAATATTATTTATTTATTGACCTCACGAATTTCTTGTTCTTCTTCTCATTGGAGGTCACGTTCCGAAGACACACTAAATCGCTGACGATTCAATCAACTGATCTTATTGACTAAATACAAAATATTTAAAATTTTGATTTTACTTTTCGGTAACCAAAGTTTAATAAGTAGGTACACTTAAATGAAAAGGAATATTTTTAATGTTTTGTATATCAGCTTCCATTATTTTGGCTCATAGGCAATAAATTTATAGATATACAGGCTGTTCCGAGGACGGCAATTTAAGCCGAAATAGGGTTGTTCCAGAGCTACACGTCTAGGCGAACGACTTTTGTTCTACGACTTTTGGAAATTCAAAGCAGTTTTTGAAAAGTTTAAGTTTTAAGTTCACTTGAAAATTCAGCTGTTTCTTAGAGTTAGGCGTCATTGGGCCTTAGTTGACCTTTCATTTGGTTTGGACTACTACAAAGTTAAACATAAATTGCCTTTGTTTTCCAAAACAGAGGTTTTTTTTTAGTGAAACATAAACTCAAAATGTTTAAAACAAAAGTTGTTTGCCTAGAAGTCTAGAATAACCCCCATTACCCCATGTCTTCAAAACACGCTGTAGTTATCAACGTTAATATTTAAATTTATTGCAGATAAGATCAATACAGATGAAACATTTTAATCGAATGTCAATAATAAACGAATATGTTTCACATAATAGCGTTATGAATTAAAGCAAGTCGTAAACACGAACGCGAAATAACACCTCTGCGAAATACTTTTAAATTTATATGGAATGAAACGCTTTATTATACACATAAGATAAAAATTACATCTACCTACACTAATATTGTAAAGAGGAAAGATATGTATTTTTGTGTGTATGTGTGTCTGTATGTTTGTAATGAATAAACTCAAAAATTACTAGACCGATTTTAAAAATTCTTTCACCATTAGAAAGCTACATTCACCCTGAGTAACATTAGCAACTTTTGATCTATTTCTCCGGGATCGGGACTTACACGGGTGAAACCCCGGGGGTGCAGCGATAAAATTTGCTATAAAATAAAAGCCGCAGTATACCTACGTTTTTATGTGACATACTCATAATCTTACCCATCTTTTAAATTAGGACCTAAATAAATTAAATAAAACCTAAAATTTAAAGTCAGCAGAAATGAGCAATATCGTAAACAGCCTTAGATTTTTTTAAACATAATCTTTTGTGTTAAGTTGTAAATCTGAAAGCTTATAGCTGTGATTAGATTATAAATAAACCTAGGAGTATGAATGAATAAATTCTGTGAACATCACACCTTGTGTTATGGTGACAAGACAACAGATAGATTTAATACAAATAGATACATAAAATATTTATTATGCTAAAAGAGACACCAGGACCAGAAACAAAAATGTGTTTATTGGCATAAATACTTGTTTCCGGCGGCACAGTAAACTTACGTTATCTATTATTGACCACTGACACCAAAACTCCTTGGGACCAAAAAGTTTACCCGCCACCAGTCGGGGAAGACATTAGTCGCCTTTTACGACACCCTCGGGAAGAGATGAGGTAAACCTAAAATGAGCATATCGGCCGTGTAGACTAGGCATTTAAAATTGAATAACAGAGATCGTGTAATCTTCACACTACACCAATACTATTCGGACGCTTCTAATTGGACACGTTGCAAATGTTCCAACTCCATGAACAACGAAATAACCACGAATCCTCATTTCAAACTCAATAATACAACGTTTAACCCCATTGCAGCACCGCTTGAAACGCCGAACAATGTCCATATATGAAAGCCGAGCAATATGAACTGCACTGAGACAATAAGGTTTGACCTATAAGTCGTAACCATCAGCTCGGTGCCAGGCTTAGCAATTAAAACGGACAATATGACGGGATGTGGGAAGCTTTACACATTACATCGATGGCTGAAACTTTAAACAATGAGCGTATTCTGAACCACTATACAAACAGACATAGTAGGCTGACTTACCTGTCTTTAGCAAAGCGTACGAGCGGGAGGTACCCACTTAGGCGTCGCGTATTGTTGAGTCACACTGGAGTCCGTTTGTGACTATCATCTATTCTGTGGTTATCTATATCTTCTATACTATCTATACTAATATTAGGTATAAAGAGGAAAGATTTGTATTTTTGTGTGTAGGTATGTGTTTCTGTATGTTTGTAATGAATAAACTCAAAAACTAAAAGACCGATTTAAAAAATTCTTCACCATTAGAAAGCTACATTCACCTTGAGTAACATAGATTACTTTTGATCCCGATATTCCTACGGGATCGGGACTAACACGCGTTAAACCGCAGGACTCTGCTAGTGTTAAATGAATTTAACGCCACCAACTTACCAAAGTGCGTTGTGCTTTACGCGCTTCGTTGCACGTCTTCACCGATCGCGGCGCACATGCAATTACTAACACTATTCAATATACTCCTTCCATATGCTGAGTGTGTTAAATTTTCAAAAATCGCTAGTTCTTTTGAGTCAGCCTACTAGGAGAATCGCCGCGCCGATGTTTATACTGTGACTTACCTACAGAGAGATGTTTGGCGAAGTCTAGCTAGCAAATTCTACGAAGTTAAGTACCGAAGTATTCAAAGTGTGGTCTAATTTATAGCACGGTGTAGAGGTGTGCATTCGGCTTAGTTAAGTGTCCGGTTTAATTATGTGACTTTGTGGGAAAGTTCGTTTTTCTTAGTGCGGGAATTGTACGTTTCGTTGTCTATTTATTGTAGTGGATGGTGGGTCCCATAAAGTTTGGTAACGCTTTTTTACCCGGCTGCAAGGAAAGGGTTAAGTTTTTCGCGCCTATCTTGTATGTTTGTAATATTCTTTATTCCCTCGTATCTTCCAAACCACTTAACGGATTTCCTAAATTAGGATATCGTTAGATTTGACTCATCAGTCGAATAGTTCTTAGATAGATGAAATAAAATAAAATTTAAAATGGCGACCACCAGACGAGTGGGGTATCGTCGAATAGGTGTTTAAAAATCGTTCTTAGGTTTCCTTGATCATACTTCAAAATCAATACATACTTCACATACATATTTTTTAACGTTGCCACATCCACAAACTCATCCTTTCAAGTCTGAACCCATAAATATTCATACTCTCAAACGGACTGACTGGCGCGAGTTGAAATTGAAGGCATTTCTACCCTGCCCCTATACCGTCAGAAATCCTATATGGTTATTCGCAGCAAATCGAGGCCGGCCTCTTTTTCATCTCAAACTCGGAGGATGTAATATCAGTATTCAAACCATAGTTTGTAATATTCAGGAATTAGTATTGCAAAGAGATAATATTGAACAACGCACAACTTAAAATTGTGTTTTATCGTCTCATTTGTCGTGACTTGGTAAAGTATCCTCAGTTTTTTGTTTTAATCTAAGTTATTACCTACTTTTATAGGTACTGTTTATTAGTAGGTATATTCGTTGCCTATTACCCATAGTACAAGCCTAATGCTTAGTTTGGGGCTAGATTGCACTGTGTGTAACGTCGTGCAGTTTTTATTTATTAACACATTTTATTCAACACCTTTTAAAAATACGACATTTTTTGTCGAAATTTGAAAGGCTTTACTCGTGGGGTTCACATGTGGATAAGAAAAACAGAAATGGTGTGAATTCTCAACTCAAATTCTCTAATACTAACTTGATAAAAAAATATTTGTGTGAGTGAAATCAACAAACGGAATCCCAAGTTTAGTTCTATAATTAAGATTGTGTAAAACAAGATTTTCCTAACATAGATATCTAACGCAAGGCAAGTTAATTCTCTCGTATCAAAACCTGAACAAAATTGTGTTTCGAGACCCCTCGAACGAACATTTCGAAACTAGATAAGAGGTAGACGAGAGCAGGTGCCGGGTTTAGTAGGAAAAAACTATCGATTTAGCACTGGGACTATCTCTGAACATAATACGCGCCAAGAGAGTCCTTATCTTCGATACGGTAGTTTGTTGCGATTGAATCGTTCTGCTTTATATTTGATACTTTTAGTATAGGTAGTAGAGAGTTTAATTAGGCAGGTTTATTAATCATCTCCTCCTTTTCTGAGGCCGGTTAAAATTTTACAGTCAGTTTTTAAATACTCAATGCACTAGTTATAATTTCAAAACTCAAGTTTTGAAGTTTTAAATAATTAGCTAACTTGATGCACTACGTATCGCCATCGGCCTAAGCCCGTAAAAAATACATTACGAAAATATGCAAGCTTCGAACCTTTTGAGAATAAAACCCTCTTATTTACTACGAAATGTTTGAAAAAATAATCATACTAATTTATTTAAGTAGTTTTCCGATACTCTTTTCCAAGTTAAATAAATTTTATCACGTTCTAGCCAAATGCGAATTTAACAAATCAAATATCATCAAAATCGGCCTAGTCGTTTCCGAGATTTTGCATTTGTAACCAACACAACTTAATTTTTATCGATTTAGATTGTATTCAACTGAAATTGAAAGTTAAAAGATTAGAATTAGAAATTCTAGAACTAAAAAGAACCAATATTAAACACAAATCATTCTAATAAAAGTCGTTATAAAACTCTACGATGGCGATCCACTTTTGTATGTAACCTAACAATGTAACAATCGAGAGAAGATACCAGAATTTATGTAAGTATACGTAACCAATAATCGACGGGCTGGAATCTGGGAGCGATGTCGCCCGCGGCACGCGTGTGTCAAGAGGATACTTTAGGGAAAGAAATCCCAGCTTTATAAATTGCCCCGCTATCTAAATCTGAGAGATAAGTGCCTCTGAACTTTCCAATTTCGCAACACATCAATAACAGTGACAGGTTTGAACGGATAACAAATCAAAAATACTGCTCTTATGGGCCGTGTGACGGATGGCGGACGTGAATGCAGTAGTGTTTGATTTGTTCGTTTGATTCGGCTGGATTTACTACGTATGTCCATTTTTATCACCAGTTTTGAGCTGAATATTAAACATTTTTGGTATGGGTAGGCTTGAAATATTTATTCAAGGATAAATGCACCATCAAAAATCCACCAGTGAAAATTGAGAATTGACTATAAATACGAGTGTAAATGTTCAAGTTACAACTCCTAAGATATTCCACAGCATCGCTCCTGCAGTCCCAAAAGTCATACTTCTATACTAATATTATAAAGAGGAAAGATTTGTATTTTTGTGTGTGTTTGTGTGTGTTGATAGTGATTTCCCACGGGATCGAGACTTACGCGGGTGAAACCACGAGACGCAGCTAGTCCCCCATAAATAGAGAAATGTTAGTGCATATAAGTATAACATGCCTATTTGGAATCGAATAAACGCAATTGAAAATAATCTGGTTTCGAAACATAATTTATAGCACGTATAACATAGGAAAATTCAGGTCAAAGGTCAAACATTCAATTTTATCGGCTAAATTCAATGTTTTATCCGCAATGAAACGATTTAATTTCAATAATGAATTCGCATATCGATGAGATATGACTTTTCATTCAATATTTGAGTAGATAGGTTTATTAAACTGTTTAAACTAGCCAATAAATTGAAAATATATTATCAAGTCACCTCGAATGCAATATTTTATGACAATGCTAATCTCATAAAATATTGCATTAAATCTAATGCTGTAAGTACTGTTATGTATTTTGTGCTAATGCTAAAAATATGTCTTCTCATTCGTGCGATGTTCCCGATTGCATCCTTCTCGGGAGCCCGGGGTCCGCTAAACCCCAAATTAATTTGGGGTCGGCGCAGTAAGTCATCTTTGACCATACCTTCTGCAAATAGATTTGGCAATATTTTTACGGCCGGCCGCCTGCCTGACACCAACCCTCCTAGGGATCAAGCAGTTTATCCCCCGCGCGCGCGGAGAGAACTTAAGGTCTCCCTTAGATCCCTTAGTCGCCTTTTACGATACCCACGGGAAGATATGAGGTAGCTCTATTCTATGCCGGGTCTACCCGGCTACGGGCTAATGCTAAAAATAAGTTAATGGTCTCAGTAAAGCGCTAATGCTCTCAGTAAAAGATAGATAGATTAGATAAAGTGGCGTCAGTGTCAGTCAGTCGTTGCGTTCACAGATTTTGCTTGGTCCAGTGTTTAGGGTTCTGGACTAAACCATTTTTTTCCGAAGGTTTGAATACAAATTATAATTCACTAACTGCGTCCCGCAGTTTCACCCGCGTAAGACCCTATCCCGTAGATATATCGGGATCCAGAGTAGCCTATGTTACTCCTCGATAATGTAGCTTTCATTTGGTGAAATATTTTTTGAAATTGGTTCAGTAGTTTTTGAGTTAATTCATTACAAACATACATACCTACTCTCATACTCATACTCATTTATTCAGACCGTAGGAACACTACAATAATTGGTTATTACAGACACACACACAAAAATACAAACCTTTCCTCTTTATAATATTAGTTTAGATTGTACAACCCTTACAAAGTTCAAAATTAACAAAGAATCTGTCTGGTACGTTATAAAACGTAAAATACCAGACGGACAATTTATTATAGTAGGTATTGTATTGATTATATAAAAATAATTAGTATTATTTTGCAGATTTGCCATAAGTAAGACTTTATTTCTTACACCTAAAACTTCAGTTCAAATGAACACCAGTAAATATTTTATTCCATCCAATCAGTTCATTTGAAAGGCAATGAAGCGCGACAACCCCGATAATGTCGGTCAAACGGGTCATTACGTCTTCAAATTGCATTTGAAATATTTCTAAATGATTGATTTGCATAATTTATTGTCACATTATGAGATCCGCATTATTTCTGATTAGTCTTCTTACATAAATGGATCATTGTCTTTAATAAGGGACTTTATCCGGGTCTGATAAAGCTGGCATTTTGGGGTCACCAAGGACATCAGTTACCTATCGTCACTTGTCCCAGGCTGCTGAAATGCTTATGCGCGACTTGACGTCTAAATCGATGTCGCCGGACGCATGAAGCACAGACCCCAAGATCCCTTTTTATTATTTATTTAATATTAATTACGATTCTTTAATTTTAATAAACAAAGTAACTATATTCCACAGACATACATATAGCTAGACGTCACATGTACCTCGATTTGTATTGAAACCGAGCGTGCCGACTTTTTGATGCCTACTGTGACGTCACAGCCACAGGAAATATGGTTCCTGCCTTTGGGTGTTCCAATTCTCTGGGATTTTGCAGTAACTAATCACGCAACGAGGCATTTTATTAGTTTTTACGGACTCTGGCAATTATAGATGCGCGCGGATTGCCAGTTAGCGCAGACTACCGTGACGTTTTGTCAGGGTTTTTCTCGTTTTCTGACACGCGAAGGACATGAATTCACGTGGTCTAGCTATATGTATATCTGTGGTATGTTCTTTTCTAAGAGCTAACTTTCTCCAAGTAAAAGGTCCCTTTCCGTGAGTTCGCGAACACGAAACTAGCGTTTACAAGGATATCAGCGTATCTTGTTCAGAGGTAACATGGTTGGCCTTTATGAAACGCGGCATGGGGCTGGGACCGTGTTCGACAATGTCTACCTACGAGTACCTTCTTAGTAAACCTTTGTATTTTGTACGTTTAACGTCCGTATTTTATCCCAGTTCCTTATTATATCCTACTAATTTTATAAATGCGAAGGTTAAAGATTTTTATTTATTTGTGTTTCAATCACGCAAAACTACCGAACCAATTGCGATGTAACTAGGTATGCAGATGTAGCTGGAGATCTGGATTAACACATAGGCTACTTTTTTAGGTCTCCGTACAACGAGAGTAAAAAGAAAAAGCTATTTTGTAAGTACCTTTAACATTATTTGGTTTTGGTGATGCTTTTTTATTCGATTAAAAAATGTAAAAATGCCTAATAAATTCATATTTTAACAATTTTCTCGAGCTCCTCCGTGCTTCGGAAGGCCCATTGAAAGCAGTCGGTCACGGTTGTTTTCTCTGATAGTCACTAGATGAAGTTAAGAGGCCTTAGAGTCACCTGAAAACGCTAACACTAAGTGAGACACACCACTGTACGAAAAGAAGAAGACAACAATTTGATCGTTACGCTTGAACCCTATGGTAAGGCCTCGAACCTTGATTTTTCGGGTCTAAATAAAAGTATCAGTGCATTTGACAGGCGTACTATTTGAAACTTTTAAAGGGCCATTTGCTCCCTACGTGATCTGAATTCCTTGCGTACAACCATGCGTTTTAGTCGAAAGAGGTTTAAATTACAAAGGAATATAGGGGTCATCTTGGGTTTTGTTACGTCTTTATGTAGGTTTAAGTTAACAATAATCAACGCCATTTCTTGTAAGAAATAATGAAGAAAATAAATTTAATCGAGGTTCGCTGTCTTGTTATAATTTTTAGTTTGGGAAAACATCTAAAAACCTTGATGTTTGGAGGTGTCATTATTTTTGTTATCATCATCATCATCCGAGCGTTGTTACCGGTTGCATCCCTCTCGAGAGCCCAGGGTCCGCTTTCCTACTTTTACGTCTCCACTTCGCACGATCTTCGGCATCCCGTGTAGTGAGGCCATTTGCACGCATATCCGATCTTACAACGTCAAGCCAGCACTTCTTGGGTCTTCCCAATCTACCGCGGCCGGGCGGAGGCGCCATGGCAAGACATTTGTTTCCCACGTAACTAGCCGGTTTTCGTAGAACGTGGCCGTACCACCGTAAGCGGCATTCTTGCAGTTTGTCTGCAATGTTTCGGACATGAAGGCTGCCCCTGATGCGGGAGTTTCTGACGTGGTCTTTTCACGTCACTCCACACATCCAGCGCAGCATCCTCATCTCCATGACACGCAGCTCCTGCTTATGTCGCTCAAGCAATGGCCACGCCTCATTACCATACAAAAGGACAGGTCTAATGATCGTTTTATAGACCTGTCCCTTCAGGTTAACCGGCATTTTCGGGTCACAGATGACACCAGTTACCTCTCGCCACTTGGCCCAAGCTGCCGAAATGCGGGACTTGACGTCACAATCGATGTCGCCGGACTCGTGAAGCACAGATCCCAAGTACTTAAACTGGTCTGTCCGCTCGACCATGTGACCGTCAACGCAGACAGGTGTGGGATCTGTGGTATTGCTAGCCAAGTATTCGGTCTTCGCTACGTTGAGTTGCAAACCGCCGTTCTCAAGTGACTCTTTCCAAGCATTTTCACGCCTTCCAAGCCGTCCCTTATCCGAGTCCGCTAGCGCAATATCATCAGCACACATGAGCATCCACGGGGGCTGCTCGTGTGCGTCTCGGATGACTACGGACAGTGCGTCCAGTATTACGCTAAACAGAAACGGACTTAGGACGGATCCTTGGTGGACTCCGCAGCGCCCACCAGATCATCACGCGAGGAACACAGTCGAAGGCCCTCTGCAAGTCCAGGAACAGAAAATGCAGAGGCGTATTCTTCGTTCTGTATTTCTCCATAACGATCCTTAGGGCGAAAACAGTGTCCATGGTACCATGACCTGGGCGGAAACCATACTGGCCCTCCGAGACAGTGCACTCCTGCCGGATCCGAGAGTCAACTATACGCTCGTAGAGCTTCATGGTGTGGGACATGACCTTTATACCACGATAACTTCCACACTCCTGCACAGATCCCTTGCCCTTGAACACTGGAGTGATAACACTCAGTCTCCATTGGGCGGGGATTCTGACGGTCTCGAGTATGCGGTTAAAAAGGTTGGTTAAGATGCCCACACCACGAGAACCCATAGCCTTCCATACTTCGATGGGGACTCCATCGGCGCCGACAGCTTTCCGATTCTTCATGCAGCGAAGAGCCTTGCGCACCTCCTCAGGCGTAATCAGTGGCACAAGTCCTAGATTCGGAGGGAGTTCCGGTGGCTGCACCTCTTTATACTGCTTATTGAGCAGCTCGTGGAAATAAGAGCGCCACCTCTCCTTCACCGCGAGGTCCTCGCATAGCAGGTTACCATTAGGATCTTTTACACAGCGGCACTTGGATATATCCTGTGCCGCTTTGATCCTAGAACGTGCCAACTTATAAATAAGCTTCTGCCCCTCAGACGTTTCCAACTTATCGTACAGTGGCTGTAAGTGGTCCCGTCTGGCTCTGGCTACTGCTCTCTTTGTGGCACGTTTGTCAGACCTGTACGCGTCGCGATCTTCAGGAGAGTTCGACGCTTGCCACTTTTTAAAGAGGGCTTTCTTCACCCTAGTCTCCCTCTGGACTGTGTCGTTCCACCACCAAGTTTCCTTGTCACACTTGCGTCCTCCCTTAGACATACCGAGGACCGACCGCGCCGAATCAGCGATAGACACCTGAATCCGGTCCCAGTGTTCCTGCACCGATTCGCCTTTAGCATTGGCACATTTGTCGCCGATTGCTGAGGCGAGCATCTGGGACTTGACTTCATCAAGCATCCACCATCTGATTCGGCGCTGACATGGTTCCGGTCGTTTGTCTTTGGTCTTTACACAGAGATCCATGACAAGGATACGGTGTTGGGCAGTGAGACTCTCACCGGGTATGACTTTGCAGTTGGCCACGTTGCCGATATGGTGTCTCCTAGTGATTAGAAAATCGATTTGGGTAGCGCGCCCCCCGCTCCTGTAGGTGATCAAGTGTTCGGGCTTCTTTTTGAAATAAGTGTTCACGAGTGCCAGGTCGGCAGTGGCACACGTACGCAGAATTTCTTCCCCTTCCGCATTCCGACTGCCATACCCGAAGCCTCCATGAACACGTTCAAATTCCACCCCCATCTCACCCACATGACCGTTCAGGTCACCACCCAAAACGATTCCCTGCGACAACGGGATTGCCCCAAGTACCTCGCCGAGTTTATCCCAAAACGACCTCTTATCAGCGTCGCTACAACCGACCTGTGGCGCGTAAGCACTTACTAGGTGAGTAGGAACCCCCCCAATAAGCACCTTCACGCACATAAGTCGGTCGCTAAAGCGATTCACCTCCAAGATATCGTCATGCAACCCCTCAGCGAGCACCACAGCCACCCCGTTCTATCCACCAGGTGCACCCGTGTAGATCAGCTTGTAGCCATTCCCAATGAGCCGGGATCTGCTGCCTTTCCATCGAGTCTCCTGCAGGAACGCCACGGCCACCTTCCGCCTGGAAAGTACGTCGGCTAGCTCCCTCGCGCGTCCGGTTAGCGTGCCAATGTTCCACGTTGCGAAGCGGAGTGTCATTATTTTTGTTAAATCATTGTAAATTGCAAATTACCATCTGTGAGAATTCTGTAAGTTCCAACGGTTAGGTATATGAGACAAGAATCATGAGACGTGTCTCGCTCTGAAAGTGAGCTCAAGAGTAGGGCGTACTTAAAATTCGACCAGCATCCGATTATCTATTAGGTTGATAACTCAGTTTTATTCGCCTCACATTACTGCTTTGACGTAACGGGGTAATCACCAGGAATAACCTCATAGCCGCAATGTACTGCAAAGTTCCTATGAACCTGAGCTAGCTACCGAATGCATTAATATAGGTACGGGTGCTGAGGCATTTAGTATATTATCTTTTCAATTTGAAACTCTTTGTTCCAGTTACGCTATTTGAGCATTCCACGGCTGAACGGGCGCGGTCACCGTTCATCGCACTTAATCGATAAACGTGCCAATAAATGGTAGCCATCGATGTTTGTCCAACATTTTATGAGCTTTCTTTTGATGTTTTGACAGCTATGTTTCACGGTTACAGCCCGAGGGGCGCCCGGACGGTCTCGGTACCTAGAACATTATACAAAAAATCAAATAATTTCAAGATAAGTAGGCACCTACTTATTGTGAAATTATTTGATCTTTTATGTAAATAGAAAACATTGTTTACGCTATTTTTATCGTTGCCTAATTTGAGAAATTGCTTAGGGTCTTCGAAAAAGAGAGACGACGCCGACGTCGTGACGAAAATAATTTATATGATTGGTAGGTACCTACATAAAAAAAGAGATCAAAGTTACAAAAACTTCATTTTTCATTACTACTCCATTGAAATGTTACATTTGAGTGTGCATTTGTCTCAAATGTAACATTCCTATGTTCTCAGTTCTCAGTAATATTTCAATGGAGTATACCTTCCATTTTCTTACAAAAAATAATAACGTATCTATTTTTTTATGTAATTGATCAACCATTTACATGGGACCGATTTTCTAGCCTGTAATATGGTTTCAAATCTGTTAGGCCAGTGAAGTGTGCTAGTCAGTATTTTGATTTGACCTTCAATCAAAATACTCGTATGTTAAAAACAAAATGTAAGTTTAATATTATTAAATACTAGTAAAAATAGATTACCTACAATTCACTAACATAATTAAAATGAATAATTTAAAAATAGATCTCTAAGTTTGGTACTCAAAAGGCTGGCTGCATTGCCCCTTTGGATAGCAATACCAATTAGTTGGCCAAAGCAGTAGCAACCGGGCTGGCTGCTACTGCTATTTGATCACCAGAAGCTAAAGCCTCTGTCGTATGTAATAGTATTTAATACTAACTGCGTTTCACCAGCGTAGGTCTTAGTGAATGTAGCTTTCTAATGGTGAAACAATTTTTGAAATGGGCGCAGTAGTTTTTGAGTTTATTTATTACAAACATACAGACACACAAAAATACAAATCTTTCCTCTTTATAATATTAGTATGGAAGACATTCAGAAGATCTTTTTGAATACACAGACACATGTTACGTTTTTTACTGGCCGACTGCAATAGCTTGGAAATTGGCGTCGTGTGAATGACCCATTACTTACACTGCATATATTTTCTAGAACCAAACATAAAACAATATTCGGCAAAAATTTACATAACAAAGCCACCCAGAAATAATTATTTATTTTATAAACGTTACAATGACTCGATTCAAGGGCCCGAACAATTGAGTTGAAAGCATTATCAAATGAGCATTTTATTTTTGTTTTCGTTGCTCTCATTTACAAACAATGCACGCTTTGAGATCACATCGGCGATTATCTGCACGTTGGGTCCAACAGCAACAGACTTGGTTTTTTTTAACTCGAAACGAACTTAAATCTTCGATCGGCCGATCAGTGTTGGCAATAATTAAAAAAAATACTAAAACATTGCATAAAGTAGTTTCACAAAAATATTTTAATAAAATAAAAAGTAATTTAGGTAAAATAGATTTTTCTACTGCTTTCGCGATGTTCAATTGAAATTAAAGACATTTTTCGGTTACTGGCGAATGAGAAGCGGTATGTACCTAGAATGTTTCGGAAAGCCATTGAAATTTAGAAACACCCCAACAATTTCAATAGGAAGGAAGGCTGGACATTTGATCAAGTCCCAGGCCCAGCCAACAACAGCTTCCAGACAAAATTACTAAACCGCTTTTGATGAAATGTGTCATGAACATTGCTCGAATACTGTAAATACCACCGGTACAATATAGGTACACGAGCGAAAACGCATTTATTTTAAATCTAAATTTAAATCTAGTCTGAATAAGGAAAACTTTTTTGACCCTGCCAACCTGCAATTTCTAGTCTGCGTTCACTCGAATGAGGATGGCTAGCAAAAAAGAGGGCATAATGAACGTATTGACGCGTTAGTTTGTAGAGAAAGCCTGATCGTAGATAAGAGAACAAAACAAAGACTAATTTGGCGATCGAGATCTCTATCTGTAAATAGACAATACTTTTTAATTGCTTATTTCCGTTCTAGGGTTGGTGCGTGTGCGTACCACTTCGAGGGAGTTTAATAGCTCGATACGAACTGATTTTCACTCGATATGATTTTTTCTATGTGAATCGCACTGAAAAATGAGTTCATTTCTATCCAACATCGCAAAACAGAAGAAAAACATTAGTTCTTTATGTTATTGTTATTTATTATACGAGTTTCAGACGTAACCTCCCACTGTGCAAAATACCACAGCTAAGCGGTGGCCCATTGAAGTACTGACCGTGCAAGGCGCTGCTTACCATCCATAGTTGTTACCAACATTACAGATGTAACTTAAATAACTAACATTAATCTCTCGATACCATATCGCGAATCAGACTCTGCCACACAAAGACCATAATACTATATCTCGATATAACTAACTAAATGATCCCTACTTACAAGTTTCCCATGCGCAGTAACTTATTTAATTAATTGTTATTGGTTAGAGTACAACTACAACCTTCGAGTATCTTCTTCAAAGGACAAATGTTTATTGGTACTTGTTGGTAATAATGTTTTCAATTGAACCTCATGGTTACAGGGAGGTTACAGACGCTATTATTTTTAAGTGTCTTGTATGTATACTGATAATAGGTAAATTAAAATAATCTCTACAGGGAATGGGACGTCGGGGGGTCGTTTTTAGGGTTCCGTAGCCAAATGGCAAAAAACGGAACGCTTATAGATTCGTCATGTCTGTCTGTCCGTCTGTCCGTCCGTCCGTATGTCACAGCCACTTTTCTCCGAAACTATAAGAGCTATACTGTTGAAACTTGGTAAGTAGATGTATTCTGTGAACCGCATAAAGAAAAATAGAAAAAAAAAATTTGGGGTTCCCCATACTAAGAACTGAAACTCAAAAATTTTTTTTATCAAACCTATACATGTGGGGTTTGAGTCTTCAAAAATGATATTAAGGTTTCTAATATCATTTTTTTCTAAACTGAATAGTTTGCGCGAGAGACACTTCCAAAGTTGTAAAATGTTGGTCCCCCCCCCTGTAACTTCTAAAATAATGGAATGATAAGGCTAAAAAAAGTATATGGTGTACATTACTATGCAAACTTCCAACGAAAATTGGTTTGAACGAGATCTAGTAAGTAGTTTTTTTTTAAAACGTCATAAATCGTAAACCGCAATTTACCTTTCAAAACATTTGTTGTATAGATAATGGTACGGAACCCTTTGTGCGCGAGTCCGACTCGCACTTGATCGGTTTTTTTTTTAAATATAGGCATCTAGTTAACTCATAACGATTTGAAATGACAGTAGGATAATACATATATTATGTAGTTTGTAATGTAGTAATATCAGTGACATTAATGGCTTCTAAGTTCTTAATATATCTCTACTCTAAAATAATAATTGTATACGTCAACTTTAAAAACAAAGCTTTTTAAGTCGTACTCCGAATCGTATTTTCATAAACTAAATTTTTTAAGTGTGGGGAACATTTAGGTGCAACTAATCTAGATTATATTTACATAGATTAGATTACATAGAAATTGGATTGATTTATGCTTGCCCGACAACTGTCTATACATTACATACCGCCCACATGATGTTATAATTAGGTACCTACTTAGTTCTAAAAACCACTGTAATGCAAGAACGAAGAAAAACATTTCACAATGATTATGTTTTATTTATCTAAACGAGCGACCATCAACGGTGCCACCTGCTGTGAGCCCGTTTCTGTCCCGTAATCAAACGTCTTAGAAATTGCAGACTTGTGGTTTTCCAAGAATCTTCGCTTTCTCAACAACTTTTAGATACTTACGGCCGAATACAGAAACGCAACTCAAAATTTGAGTTCTTCTTAAGCAACTAAGCACCTCTTAAATTTAATAATTCCCATACTATTTGTAAATTTAGAAGCTGCTCAATTATATTAGTACGCCTCAAATTTTAAGTGGCGTTTCTGTATTCGGCTGTTACCTACCTATAACGGCTCATGTGGTGCGTCGGCTTCATACTTCATACCCGATTGCGATACAGAAGGTTGTGTGCGGGTTCGATTCCCGCCGGGAAAAGTATGTATGCTGTATAAATGCTTGCTTGCCGTGTGGCCCTGGCATAGAAACGGGTTACCAAATCTCTTTCCGTGGGTGTCGTAAAAGGTGACTAAGTTGGTGTCAGGCAGGCGGCAAAATATTGCCAAATCAGTTTGTAGAAGGTGACTTACCTACTGCGCTGATCCCAAATAAAAAAAACTAATTAGGGTTTAGCGGACCCCGGGCTCCCCAAAGGAATGCAACCGAGAACATCGCTCAGATGAGGGAGATAAATGCTTGGTTCTGCTGTGTTCTAAAATTCTAAGCGAAATTCGATAAATGTAACGTTATTAAAACTAACAAGCCTTGAGTTGGCCGATGCTTTGAAGATTTTCTAGCAGAAAAGTCAAAATAATTCTGTTTGGTTTAAAATAATTTTGCTGTATATTGACCACTATCTCAACGAGAAGAAATAACTGGTAAAATAAACAAATAAAGGCTTCTTAACTTGAGCCCTCAGAGAAAATAACGGAATGAGGCCGAAGGGATGTAGATGTAGGAAGGATTCTCGTATTAACTGACGACAAGACGTTGAAACTTCGGCAATATATAAGTTACACATCATAATGTCTCATAAGATGCCTCATCATGGCCTCATCACAACACTCGTACATTTACGTCGTATGTCTTTTACGTGTATATCACATCATATATCAAGATCATAAAGGCATCCATATACGGAGAGACCGAACTTACAATTAGATCAGCGCGAGCGTCAGTTTGAACTAAACGTATCTGGAGCTCATACGCAGCACAACTTTCGCATAGTTTCGGCCAATCTGGCGCCTCAAGGCCGATGGTCTGCAGGTTGTTTCATCCATACTTAGTTGATGTCCAAGCATACAAAACTGAGGGTTAGAAACTCGTAAATGATGAGCATAAATCTATTCAGCTATAATATGCATTCATTATATTATGACGGAAATCCGTCGGAGAATCAAAGTCACCGTCACATGGTTTTCAAAATTAGCAGACTGATGTGGCAATAGGCAGGCAATATAGCTCGAAGGACTGGAATGTTACTGCGGTTCGTTTCGACACGACAACGATACGATAATACCAGCCGATACGATGATTCTACTGTCACACTGTGATAGTAGGGTGACAGTAGAATAATCGTATCGGCTGAAATTATCGTATCGTTGTCGTGTCGAAACCAACCGCAGTAACCCTCCTGATTACCTTTGGGAAGTAAAAGTCCTCGAGTGGCGACCACGATGCAAAACGAAGTGTAGGAAAAACACCTACTTGGTGGACCGACGACGTTGTAGCATAACGATCGCTATTTATGACGCCATATGGCTATGTTCAGCAGTAAACGAATAACGGCTGAGATGATGATGATGATGATATTATGTACCTTCTATAGCGTGACATACAACATTAATACTTACTCATTGACACGCGCAGTCGCTTCAATACATTTATCTAGTTGGAACCAAAAATGTGACAGAAAGAAAATAATGTCCTAGCAATAATTTATTGCTTCCTACTCTACCGACCGATATGCAAATAAACAATATGGTTATAAAAAGAATAAAATGGCTACAAAGAAATCTCAAAGCCACACAGCTTGAAGTGACTAAGGGACAGAACAGACTACGGATTTTTAAATCGGACGATAGTTATGACAACAACCAAAGAGTTAAAGTTTGTTGTGTCTCAAGGACTACCTATACAAGAAGCGATCGACTCAAATCGATCTCGATCGATCAAAATGTTGCCCCTCCGTGCTCCCTTGGAAGGCACGTTAAGCAGTTGGTCCCAGTTGTTATCTCTGATAGCAGTCGTTAGGTCAAATCAAGGCCTTAGGCCGACCTGAAAACTCTAACACTAGATGGCACTTCAAAACTAGTCCTTAAAGTTAGGAAACCAAGTCCCTTTCCAAAAATAGTATGTATTGCAATGTAAACATCTTTGAGTTGAGCTATCGGCCGACAACATAGTCAAAAATCTGCATCCACCCTTATATAAGTATTTATGAGACATGCGAATGTCTTGCATGATTTACGTATTCTTAGCGTTAGTTTATAGTGGCCATAAACGGCTAAGCTGAATTCATGGAACCGTTGTAACGTTAAATATTGTCTAATAAGAAGAACATGTGCGGAAGGTACGGAAAATGTCTGAAACACCTAGATTCACGAGAACTCTGGGTTCACGAGAACCTACAATGTTGGTTGTTATTGCCGACAAATGGACTCTTATGATAATAAAGAAAGAGTATCTAAATGGAACAGTTCGGTGCAACATTTAGAAACACTTACCTGTTTCATTTAGAAAATACGAAAAAACGTGTATTTTTTTTATTATGACATGTATTTTTGTAATAGTTTAGCTAGCCGATTACGTGACTCATTTTGCCATTGCAATTAAGAGGAATTACAACGCCAACGACCTTGAAACTGAAAATCCCTGTCGGGCTCATCGAAAATTGTTGATTATTTCATGACGGAATGTCGTAGAACTTTTTTTTGTGTACAGATTGTAGGTGACATTGTTTCCCACATTTTGGTGTAGTTTT
Source organism: Idaea biselata (assembly GCA_958496205.1). Classification (NCBI taxonomy): domain Eukaryota; kingdom Metazoa; phylum Arthropoda; class Insecta; order Lepidoptera; family Geometridae; genus Idaea; species Idaea biselata. The sequence goes on along the minus strand of OY292400.1, from coordinate 26,154,282 downwards.
AAGACAAGAACCTCCTATTGGTGCAAAGCCTATCAAAATTTTAGACAAAAAATGTCTGGTTTGGCTAAAATGTCGATAGGCTTCAATACGTTTCGACATATTTGTATGGAAACTACACTAAAATATCGGAAACAATGTCGCCTACAATCTGTACACAAAAAAAAGTTCTACGACATTCCGTCATGAAATAATCAACAATTTTCGATGCGCCCGACATGGATTTTCAGTTTTTCAGTATAGGGCCCTTAAAACTAGCGACTGTTACTGTCAAATTGTATATCCGTAAACGCAAAAATCACCCTAAGTAACATAGGCATATTTTTGATCCCGATATTCCCACGGGATCGGGGCTGCCTACGAGTCTATCGATAAAACAAATTGCGTAGGTATCTACGAACGCTCCAATTTACTGTCGTAATATATCAAGTACACACGTAGGACACACACACCAATAGTGTGAACTCCATCGCACATAGCGAATGTCGCTCAATGATTGATAGCATCCGTTTCCGTATCTATGAATTAACCAAATGTAGAACTGGCACGAATCTGTTAATGTTAATGAACATATTTTACTCTGTATCCAATTGTTATCTTCATTCTGTCTAATTCTAAGATATATTACAGTTTTAAGCAATAGGCTTAGGGCTAACACACTGTGTGTATGTAAAATGTCTGCCTCTCTACAAACATCCTAATTTATAGATCTCAAGATGTTTCTAGTGATATATCAAAGTGAAGACGGTCTCTGAGGCGCGTCGGGCGAAGGGCCGACTGCGATACAGAAAGTTGTGGGTACGATTCCCGCCACCGCCTTCAAAATAAATATTTGTTTCTGGTCTGGGTGTTTTCTATGTATGTTATGTAGGTATGTGTTTCAATAAAAAGCATAGTACAAGCCTAGTCCTTAGTTTGAATCTAGATTGCGCTGTGTGTTACGTAGGGCATACTTTATTTTATTTATTTATTTATATCCATGTGAGATAATCTTAAAGAACATGTATTTTTTGCTTAGTTTTTAAAAGTAACCGCAATACCGTTACTCTGGCAAAAAATAAATCCAGTGCAGCCACTAACGAAGCCGGGTTGGATCTTGTTCCACTGCCGTCTTGCTTCTTCTACATGAGCGTGTTACATCTTAGACTATACCATCACTTACCATAAGGTGAGATAGTGAGATAGGTCAAACGATCATTTCATTTTCATAAAAAATATATAAAGAAGAACGCTGATGTGTTTTGAGACGAAACTTAGCGATAAGGGCGTGAACCACTTTTTTTGCTAAGACAAGGAACCCCAAAACCAAGAAGCACCAGTTCAATAACTGTCCAATACTAGGTACATTTACAAAAGAAGGCTCATAAAGTTTACTCATAAAAGTAAAAAAAAATGCTTAGATTAGCTGACGCTATAACGTAGAAAGCATAAAACTGCAACGTAAAAGCGAAACCCTAGGGCACCGTAAAACGGCGTAGATGACTTACAAAATGGGAAAAGTGTAGCTTCTGTAATAACTATTGCAATAGACGTTGAGATAAAATAACAATACAATACAATAGAGGAAAAACAAAACAGCACATTCAGGCCATGTTTAGGGAAAAAAAATATTGAGAAATTGATTGATTGATTGATTAACGCTTTATTGTACCATAAAGAAACAAATTACATCTTATACAAAGAATATCCAAAAAAATGAAAAAAAAAATGTAATAAGTTTAAAAAACCATTCTGGTCCTGATTTCATAATAAGATGACAGATGATTGTTACAGTTCGGTTTACTACAGCTGGCACAACATGTGCGCAAGCGCGGGCGTAACATGGCACTTCAGACATAGACATGCAAGCTTCTAGCGCAGCGTGTAAATGGGTGTTCTTGCCAGCTTTAGTTAACCGGCGCGGGCGGTATCTAAGGTAAAATTAAACCTACGCATTATAAAAGTATTTAGCAAAGTTGTTAGCAATACCATGCGCGGGTATGTGAAAACTAACGAACGGGGTCGTGAAAGAAACATATTAACAAAATACTACCAATTCACAGTTTTAACTTTTAACCCAAATAATCATCATGAACCAATATCGATACTTACAATAAAAGTCGAAAATTTACAGATAGAAGTAATAAATGGGCGAAGTATATCCCTAAATACAGTAATAGATTATAATTAAACTACAAAAGCGTAGGTATTTTATCTCTATCTAGCAGCAATAGAGCTAGTTGTGATATACTGCTGTACTAACTATAAAAAAGGTCATTTTCTATCCGCTCTCCACTCTCTCCGAAAGTATGTCTTGTAAGCGTGAACTTTGATCTGCGAATCCTGAACTATTTTTGTATGACAGAAATTACGCGGTTTTGTCCGTGTATCCCCGGTATAGAATAGGGTTACACCATCTCTTCCCGTGGGTGTCGTAAAAGGCGACTAAGGGATATGATGGAGACTAGCAAACCTTAAGTTCTCCCCGCGCGGTGGTGGGTAAACTGCTTGGTCCCTAGGAGGGTTGGTGTCAGGCAGGCGGCCGACCGTAAAATATTGCTAAATCTATTTGCAGTAGGTATAGTCAATGATGACTTACCTACTGTGCCGACCCCAAATTATTTGGGGTTTTAGCGGACCCCGGGCTCCCATCAAGGATGCAACCGGGAACATCGCTCAGATGAGAAGAAGAAATTACGCGGTTTATACGTGTAGCTAAATTTCGATCCCGTGGGTACTCGGAATAAGCAATTTTTAATGTTTTTTAATTTTTATAAATTACAATAATTTCAAAAAAAATGTAGACATAGATAGATGCTTGTACCTACTCACTAGGCACTTTTTAAACGGAAAAAAAAGCAGCAAATGTTACTCCTTGATAATGTTGCTTTCTTTTTTAATGTTGCTTTCTTTTTTTTAAACGTGTGTCTAAAATTTTAAGTTTCAATGCTCGGCTCAGTTCGAAAGTGACACCGAATGTAAATAAATGTTAATTAATAGTTCAAACAAACTGACAAACTCAGTTAAAGACTTAAACTACTACTACATACTGTACATACTTAAATATTAAACTAAACTTGTGTTCAAACTTAACAGAAAATTCAGACAAAGTTATAGTAAGTGTCTCACATTTTAATTTCCTATTAACTAATTCCAAGAGTCGACATTATAACTTAATTAAACATTCAAACTTGTGACCGTTCTGAAAGTAATTTAAAAGCCTAAAGCACCTGCTACACGATCAAAAATGAGTCAAGTCAAGTGTACGCCTGGAATATTGATCATCTATTGTTTTCTTATAGTGTTTTATGAATTACTTACTTACTCCGCTGGCTCAGCAACCTAAAGTGGATCTTGGTCCCCTAAACGAGGATCTTCCACGGCTCCCTGTACTGAGCCACTTCTCGCCAGTCGTCAACATAAAGCTCACGCATGTCAGATCCAGTTCCACAGTATCAATCCAGCGATACCTAGATCGTCATACCGCTCTTTCAACCGCTTGGTCGGCACAAGTATGCTGCTTTCTTTGCACTTCGCTCCTCCCACATGTGCTCGAGGTGGTTATGTTGATCACCATAGTTGCATGTGCTGTTTTAGTATTGAAACGTAGCAGGTGCGCTGTAACGTTCTCTTGTCGACTTTGATGGCACTGTTCAGGGTACCCGCGTAAAAGACTCAGCAAAAAATTAGAACATTGATTTGGCATTGAAATAAGGCGATAAACATTTGAAAATAAGGCTTGTCATGTAGAGTTGATTGAACCTTGAAGCTTAACACAAAAACAGCAAATTCTGGGGAACGTTTGAAAATAGCGATACAAAAGCATTGGAAATAGCGATGAGCGATATCGCGCTACCAATTGCCTCAAGCTCAGTACAAACGCAAAGACGTGATTTTATTTCATTAATCCATATTTACAAAATAAATAGCTACAATATGTAGTGGAGCCTTAAAAGTACGTAGGTACCTATTTTAAAAGCCGTAAGAGAAGTTGAAAACGGTGTTCGAGAATTTGTAGTTACAATAAAAACTCAAACCTTATTCGCACGACTCGGTCGACTCGGTCGCCTTTAAAGAGAGGAGAAAACCAAATAAAATCGAAATGTCGACGGTATTGCCAATAAAGGCATGCGTGCATTAATTCCCTTAATTTACAATCGAGTATGCGGCTAGGAAATATACGGGGTGTTACTGTTTGAATACTGAGGAAATTCAATAATTTATTCGTTTAAACAGCAATAAAAGTAAATTGGAATAAAAGTTTAATGTGAAGTAGGTATTGGTTGAAAAAAAAACTGTTCCGTGACAAATTTTTCAACTATACAGAGATATCTGATAAGAACGTACTATATGATACATACATGTGGTAAATAAGTAAGAACGTTTTTCGTAAATTGAATTTGTAATGCTTTGGATTATCTACCCTTTTTTTGTTTTATTTTTAAGGTGGAGAAATGTAGCCTTATGCACCTTCACGCCACTCTCGGGGGAGAGCGGCGCGGTGTGTGGGGCTCCCTACTGGCCTAAGGGTGGTAGGTGGCCAGTGGTATACCCACTAAAACTCCACCGGTTCCTCGCACGCCTTGATGTTGGGGTCGAACGCGGGGACACATTCGTACTCGTCCGCGTCCCGACGACGTGGGTCTGTTGTCAGACCCCCTCGCTCAGAGTTTATACCTCGATCCGCATGAGCGGCGCACTGAAACCACGTGCGCCTCGCTCGGGCCCTTACACGGCGACAAACTCCCCCGAGTATGCCGCCTTTGAGCCCATTCATGGCGGTATGAGGTCATCTACACGACCTCGGCGCCTTCCACGTCCGGGTCTTCCCGAACGGCGGCGCCTTATGGGAAGGTCAGTCGTAACTTCCCGTTCCCGTTCCGCTTTCTCCTTGGCCGACATGACGGTCTCGGCGAAGCGCAGCATGGCGTTCCAGGCCTCCCCATCAGCTACCATTAGCGACACGATCGTGGGGAGCGACAGGTCGCTTCCCACCACTAATCTCTCTGGATTATCCACCTACTAAAAAAAACCCGCTTAATTAATTTTTTTCGCCTCGCTTCGATTGAACTTTTGAAGATGTATTTTTCCTTAAAATGAAAACATTAAAATTCCATTTCATTTCATGTCTCATTTCCGTTTTCAGAATGTCTGCCTTAATATATTTTAATAACTGACCTATAAAAATAAAATTTAACTTTCGCAATAACCGATACCTACCGATGCCAACTGAGAACTCTATTTTCATAACTTTTTTGGCACAAACGAGAAGAAGTCGTCAAGTTTTACAGGAAAAGGATATTGTACTCGTTAGCTACCATAGCATTTAAAATTATTACTTAATGATAAAAATATGGGTAGGTAGTAGGTAGGTACTACTACATTTTAAGCATTAAGTGGATAATATAATATATAACTTTAACTCCTATAATCTCAGCAGCATTTACAAACTTATTTATTACTAGCTGCGTCCCGCGGTTTCCCCCGCGTAAGTCCCGATCCCGTGGGAATATCGGGATTAAAAGTCTATGTTACTCAGTCAGGGTGAATGTAGCTTTCTAATGGTGAAAGAATTTTTGAAATCAGTCCAAATCACACACACAAAAATACAAATCTTTCCACTTTATAATATTAGTGTAGATAAGAAATTAACTACCTTAGTGTTTGTCACATAATGAAACAGCCTGTATATGCTCCCTTGGTAATAGGATCGCTTATGTCCTAAGATTTAAAGACCTATTTGTCAAACACCCACTCAATATGTACACAAGCTAATATCTTATTTATTTTTAATTCTTACAACTATGGTTACAGATGTAAATTGATTATTTAACTGTAGCCGTCTAAGGAACGGGAAATACAAGACTTGTTGAAATATCTTTTGGACTATTGTACAAGTTTTTTTTACGGCGGGAATCGAACCTCTTCGTTATTACTCATCTAGCATCTTCTTCTTCTCATCTGAGCGATGTTCACGGTTGCATCCTTGTCCGCTAAAACCCCAAATTATTTGGGGTCTACTGCAAATAGATTTACCAACATTTTTACGGTCAGACGCCTGCCTGACACTAACCCTCCTAGGGTAAACTGCACGGTCGCGCAGTTTACCCCCCACCGCACGGGGGGAACTTAAGGTTTGCTTGTATCCCTCAGATCCCTTAGTCGCCTTTTACGACGCCCACGGCTAATCGAACCTTTAGCATCACAAGCGAGTAGGTATTCTCCAACTACGCGATAGAAGTCGCCACATCCATCATCATCTAGTAAAATGAAATAGCGTTCAAACATTGTCCTTCAATTTGAACATAATAAGAAAAGCCACCTCACAATTACAGCGAATGACTAATAACCACAAAAACTCATAAACTTAAAGCAGATTCTCCTGTCTAATAAACTACAGGGGAATAAATCTTATTGACCGACATTTTGAAATTTAACGACCCTGTCGGCATCACCGAAGACCACAATAGAAGTCGTAACGTTTGCGCTCGACTTAATGATTTTCCTTAATAATTTACGCTGAAAATACAGCATGTAATTAAGATATTAAATTGCGAATCTATGGCGTCGGTGTTTAATGTTAAATTAAGGCATTAAGTGCTCAACTACTCATAGGCTGTATGCAAAGATATTGAAGATTCCATTGACGATAGAACAGTCGCTAGTCGCTTGGATCGTACTTAGGGCATGAACACCTTACACCTTGGGAGCGTGTTTCCATTTCGTTGTTCAATAGAAGGCAACACTGCCTCGACATAGACACGGATTTGTAAACCAAGCAATTTGCAAACCCTTGTGTTATTGGAGGCATACCTTGTGTTGAACTCGGGATTGGCTAACAAACCCGTCTGCATGTCATGGCAGTATTGCCTCGAATTAAAAAAAATGCACGACACACAGCGCAATCTATCATCAAACTAAGCACTAGGCTTGTACTATGGGTACTAGACAACGGATATATTACATACTATACCTTTTTTTACGAATACATGCCTACATAATAATATCATGATACATAGAAAACACCCAGACCAGAAAAAACTAATAATTATTTATAAATACTTGCACCCGGCGGGAATCGAACCCACAACCCTGTGCGTTCCAGTTGGGCCTTCCCCTGACGCGCCACAGAGGTCGTCAAATAATCATGTTCAAAAGTTCATGTGGTTTTTGTAAATTTTTACAAAACTTACAACCCGAAATGTGAATTCTGAACGGGACTAGCTAACGTAAATTTAAAAATCTTCTTTAGGTATTTATATAACAGGAGGGTTACTTCGGTTCGTTTCGATACGACAACGATACTGTCATAGCGATGGTTCTTCTGTCACCCTACTATCAGAATATGACAGTAGAATCATCGTATGACAGTATCGATGTCGTATCGTAACGAACCGCAGTAACCCTCCAGGTCATTCTCAGAAACAGTACAAAAACATTTACCAATATATTTGTCATGAAATAATCAACAATTTTTGTTATGCCTTGCTCCATAATGTATTGATAATGTAGATAGATCTTGATCTTCTCCCCAGCAGGACATCAATGTTCTCTCTACCTAGTGTCTTCGATTCAACGTCGTCGGCCGAGGCGTGTAATTAACTCGCTTCCTCATTATGCTATCATCTTCAGAAAGGTCTTTGCCCTAGTATAATAGGCTAATTACTTTACCATATTCTCAATCGTATTAGGTCCGTAAGTTTTGATACTCTCATCAACATTTATTACATTTACTCTTAGGTTATCCAGATTTATTGTGATAATAATCGCTTTGATTTTATGGTTAGGTTAGATAGGTATTAATTTTATTTGTTATCGTTTCCTTTCTGCATGTCGGAGTTTAAATTATTGCCTAACGGTTGGTCTACTTTCGTTTTAAGGAGGGTTTTTTTTATTCAAAGGCAATAATAACACAATGCAGGCCGTCTGACGTGCTGATCTTTAATTTGGTCGGTTCAGAATGAGACTTTATGTACTGTCCCACCGCTCCGGGAGGAACGGCGGGGATGTGTGTGGCTCCCTGCTGGTCTAGGATGGTGGGCGGCCAAAAGTTTACCTACTAAAACATCTCGGTTTCTTTCTCTTGACCATAATTCCGCCTGCAAGTCTAAATGTAGACGGCCTAATGGGGACGCTATAACATAATATATAGATCAGGTGTTGCTGGGTTTGTCCATATTTCAGGGAAAGGTATATAGGCACTGTTTGCACATACAATTACCGCCCTAAATCAAAGAGACCTATACGAATATGCGACCTAATCACATAAAGCGATTTCTTCCAGCCAAAATACAAATAGTCCTAGTGGGTCATAAGGTGTAAAAAAAGTTCTAAGAGCTGTGCCGTCTATCAACGTGAAAATTTCAAACGTAGAATTTTTTAAACTGAAATATGTCCCTAAATACCAAAACTTTTTGAAACAATAAAGTTGGAATATAAGTAGATAAACAAGAAATAAACCCTTTCTAGTTGAAACTAGGTTAACAGGCGTTACTTAGCCGTGACATCAAATGAAACAAAAGTGATTGTTAACTCCAATATAATTACAAATTACAATGTACAAAGTGAGACACTATAGACAAAGGTAGTCCACAGACTTAAGATCGACCGATAACTCATCGAACAATTCAACTTTTATGCACATTATAAAACCGGGAGATAGTACATTTTTTTATAACTATTTTCATTTTTCTACACTATCTACACTAACATTTTAAAGAGGTAAGAGTTGTATTTTTGTGTGTTTGTGTGTGTGTGTATGTACTTTTGATACCGATATTCCCACGGGATTTAGACTTACGCGGGCGAAACCGCGGGACGCGGTCCCGTGGGAATATCATTATCAAAATTACCTATGTTACTGTTGAAATCGGTCCAGTAGTTTTTGAGTTTATTCATTCACACAAACATACAGACACACACAAAAATACAAATCTTTTCTCTATATAATATTAGTATAGATTATCGGTCCAGTGGACAGGACGCTCTCTTGCAACTTTTAAAGATGTACTTTTCTTTGAAAATGTTTCGGTTTTATCTATTTAATGTCTTCGAATTAAACGGACAATCCTACTAATATTTTAGAGCTGAAAGTTTGTGTGTAAGTAAACGAATATGTTTGTTACTCTTTCACGCAAAAACCATAGCACTAATAAAATTGCAATGAAACTAGAATAATACATAGGCTACTTTGTATCCCGTAGGGATAAACGGCACGGGTGAAACCGGGAGAACGACGCAAGAAGTCGTGTTAGTTACACTATTAATAACTAAAGAACGGCTAAACCGATTCGGCTGAAAATTGGTGGGGAGGTAGCTTAGAACCAGAAGAATATTTTGATCTCGTAATCCCAGGACTTACGTTACGCGGGGCGCAGCTAGTAATCAATATTAATCAAAGGTTATCTCAATCGGTCGATCAAAAGTTTGTATTTTGCGTACGTTTTAAGTGTCGGACGGGCGTAAATTAGGGTACCGATAAACTGACCAGAGTTTATGGGATTCCTTTGTGATTGTTTGATCAGCTTAGTTTGAAGTTTGAGAAGTCACAGGTCCCCGCAGGGACCGGAAATCGACTAATTCAAAGTTAACATTGTTTCTGAACTAAAACAGCTTACTGTATTATTGTTTGAAAGTAAATCGATCTTGAAGATTACGCCCATATTGATTCGGTAACATTATTATCATTATCTAAGTACATATAGCATATTTATTTATTTACTAAAGATGTTCCCAAGCTTACAGCAGAAGCGAAAACGCGTAGTAAAATTAAAACATAATATTTTAAAATTTTAACTTCTAGCTAACTTTACGTAGGTACCTACCATATTTATTTATTTACTAAGATGTTGCCAAGCTTACAGCAAAAGCGAAAACGCGTAGTAAAGTTAAAACACAAAATTTTACAATTTTAACTTATAGCTAACTTTAACCTAATAAATTATAAATAATATTGCTATAGGTAAATTATCCTCATCGTCATCATCATCCGAGCGATGTACCCGGTTTCAGTCCTCTCGGGAGCCCTGGGTTCCTTCCCATTTTTACGCCTCCACTTCGTACGATCTTCGGCAAATTGCCATATAACTTATCCAATTTAAAAAAATATCAAGAAACTAGCCGGTTTCACCCGCGTAAGTCCCGATCCCGAGGGATTTTCCAAAACCATTTCTTAATATCGAGGGTTTTGGAAAATCCCTCGGGATCGAGACATACGCGAGTGAAACCGGGGGCTCTGCTAGTTTCTTGATTTTTTATTTTTTTTTAAGAATTGGATCCGAAAACCTACACACCACAAAGAACGCAAAGCACCAAATTTCATATCTATAGGACCAGGCAACGGTTGTGGGCTGTGCGTTGATAATCTAATCATCTTCTTTCTAATATATAAAATTTCCATGTCACAATGTTAGTTACCGTACACCTCCGAAACGGCGAGACCGATTTTTACCAAATTTTATATGCGTATTCAGTAGGTCTGAAAATCGGCTACTATCTATAATTTATAAGGCAAAACAACGTTTGCCGGGTCAGCTAGTGTTGATATAATAGTACCTACCTTTAGGTCAGTCAGGACTTTGAATTTTAAATAATCTGACGGACACATAAATTGCATCAAAGTACAAGACGACTTTTTAACTAAGTACATACACAGAATACATAAATAGTACAAGGTACATACAAGCTTTTTTTAATATTGCTTTCCCGGAAAAAAACACTGTTTTGCGCCAGTTCCATTTTTAATTTTTTTTCTTTTTTTCATTGAGGTAAAAAGTTTGCATACTTGACGACCTCTGTGGCGCGTCGTGCGAAAGCGCGACTGCAATGCTGGAGGTTGCGGGTTCGATTCCCGCCGGGTGCAAGTATTTATGCTTATAGAATAAATATTTGTGTCTGGTCTGGGTGTCCCCCTTTGTATAATATGTATGTATTTACAAAAGAAAAATAAATATAAGTATTATATCCGTTGTCTAGTCACCGTAACACAAGCTTAGTCGCTTACCATGGGGCTAGATGGCGCTGTGTGTTGTTCACAGAATTTATTTATTTATTTTTATTAAAATACTGATTTGAAAGTACTAAACCTGATCTTTGATGCAGTTTTGGTGTCCTTCAGTGTAGATTAGCTGACCTATGAAGAATTTGTCTACCTACTCCAGACCGGTCATTAATCGGCTGCGTATAATGTTTCCTATCTACTATAATAAAACCCTTCGCTTGCTTCGCGCAGTCGGTTTAAAATACTTAAACAAAATTCTAGACGCTCATAATTACCTCTACCAAGCAGATATTTCGCTACAAGTTTTAGATGCAATCTTACATCCTATTCGGAGCAGTTGCGTTCGGAACATGGACTCATTAGGGTCCTTAGCTGAATATTATGCTATCAACGGTACTTTTATATAACATAAGGTACATTTTTACTGGAAGGTGTTATTTTTCCAGACTGCGCGACGCAAAAAACGGTTTTATGTTTTGATAAACACAAATGTCTATGTATGTATGTGTGTTAGGCTTCTAAGGCCAAACGGATGGACCGATTTTGGTGATTGTTACATCAATCGATTTGTCTTAGACCTGAGAGTGTCATTAAGGACATGACAGTTATTTAAATTCAAAATGACAAAAAAAACAGAAGTTGACAGACTATGTCAAGTCGGGTATCGTTGTATTTTAAAATATCTTTTAGGTTTCTTTAATCATTTTTCAAATAATTTAAACCTAGGTATCTTACCATTTATTGTCGTGATTTATTTAAGCTCGTTTCATCTAAACGAGAGATGTCAAATACAAATTAGATTTTTTCAGTAGGCGAAGACGCTAAAGTATGATATTGATAACAGTTATTATTAATAACGAGAACAATCCAAAATGACGCCTACGCAAGACCTTTTCCTTTGCCGCAACAATATTGCTGGATTTAATAGAAATTAAAAAAAAACTTATTTTTTCTAATTAGAAAATAAAAAAAACGTAGGTATCTAAAAAAATCTAGGTTTTGTGGCATAAACATATTTGCTCTCATAATGTCCTTATGCAGGGAGGAAACAGTCGACTACGTTTGTATGGAGAGAGAGTAGGTAGACTTTGCTCTTAAGGGAGATAGTGATCAAACGCTCATCTATCGTGTATCTTAAAAAAGCCCTTTGGCCTTTACGCAGGTGAATCCGCGCGGCACTGCTTGTTATGAATATTGCAATGCTAATCATAACTGGAATTAGCTACATGTGCAGCCAGTCCCTGTCGGAAATCAATCATGATTCGATCGTTGCACTGGACTAGAAATTGCCATCTAATATCTAACGCTCTAAGCACAGCACTACACAAACTAGAAACTTATAGTCGGCCGAGATTCTTCTTTTTTTCGTTTACCTAGTGATGTGGCTTACCCGGTGTTAGAGTTTTCAGGTTACCCTTACTTGACCTAACGACTGCTATCAGAGATATCAACCGGGACCAACTGCGCTTAACGTGCCTTCAGAAGCACGGAGGAGCTCGAGGAAATGATTTTGGTCACAAATTCATTAAAAAATTAAAAAGGGCTAAACAAAACCATAATAATAACGGTACATAATTATTGGGAGTGGAGAAGAAAGTCATGCTGTGCCAACCCCATATAATGAAAAAAATGCAGGACGCAGAAAACAGAAAGTATTCATTGACCAATCTATGCACCGATAAAAAAGTTGGCCGAAAAAAACAGAAAATCGTCACTGACCATCTACGCACCGATAAAAAAGTTGGCCGAAAAAGACAGAAAATCGTCATTGACTATCTTTGCACCGATTAAAAAGTAGTCAGTCTATTGACCGACCTCTGAAGGGAATAGGTATAGGTATATAATTAGCCTTGTATCGAACATGTAATGAGCCCCGTCCGATGTTAATTGCCGTGCTGATTTAAATATATCTCTGGACAGGGCATCGACCGCATTAGAATTGCAACGGTTCCATCGTAAATACACGGGTACAATAATAGTATCGCAGGTTGATCGGCGTTCTGGGTAATTTATGTATGTACTGTTGTATAATTTGATGAATAAATAAAAATAAAAAATAAATAAATAAATATTGCACGACGTTACACACAGCGCAATCTAGCCCCAAACTAAGCACTAGGCTTGTACTATGGGTACTAGACAACGGATATACTACATATTATACTTTTTTTTTGTAAATACATACATATGATACATAGAAAACACTGAATATCCCATGTCTTCGGACCGTGGTGAGTCCTAGGACATGTTGGTTTCCTCACGATGTTTTTCCTTCACCGTAAGAGCGATGTTATTAGCGCACATACCTTTTTCTTAAAGAAAAAGACATTGGTGCGCGGTCGGCCTGGATTCAAACCCACGACTCTCGGGCCGGGGTATCTACCATTAGACCAACACCGCTCTGAATGATACAACCAGCGACAGACGTAGGATACCGCGTGGCAAAGATGAAGCACCGAGTATCTAATCCTAGTTTAAGTACCAGTGACAAACGTAGGATACCGGGTGCCAAAGGTAAAGTGGGCGTGGGCCGGTCATGTGTACCGAAGGGAAGGCGACAGGTGGAGCAAAGCGGTCCTAGAGTGGAGGATTAGAATCGGGAAGAGAAGTGTGGGCAGACCATGAGACCCCATGAGTTTCTTGTGGTTTCTTCTCATCGGAGGGTGCGTTCCGAAACCACAGTAAAATCTCGACATTTCTAAATGTTCATATAACTTATACATCGTTCTTAAAGACTTTGACTCCAGCCGATGACATAAAATTACACGGTGGGGCGACTTGACATCGGAAAGCCAGTGATAGAACTTCGTGGAAGGAGCTTGGAGAGGCATATGCCCTCCAGTGGGCAAATACATGAAGAAGAAGAAGAGAGGACAACCAGCAGTGCCTCGCGGTTTCGCTTGCGTGAGTCCCGATCTCGCGGAAATACCGGGATAGCCTATGTGCTCAGGTAGCGTTATTAGGTCAAGTTAGAGTAGAGGCCTTAGGGCGACCTGAAAACTCTAACACTAAGTGAGCTACACCACTACACGAAAAGAAGAAGAACCAGCTATCTGCATACCAAATTTTTTCCCAATCTGTTCAGAACTTTTTATGAATTTCGATTTTTTTTACAATAAAATAAACTACAGTGATTAGAGGATGTAAATTGTAAAACCTTAAAATAATTTAAAGTTTTTTCCAAATTTCAAAATCAACAACATCAATGGAACTGAAAATTACACAACCAATATGTTTTTCTTTGTGTCTCCTACAAGTATCTTATAACGTTATTATTTTTATTTTTCTACTTGAGTTTATTTCGTAGATACTAATGTTTTATTGTCAAAGAAACATCAAAAAATTACCTTTCAAAGTACCTAAGCAATTAAAGGAAAAACATAAAGTATTGAATTTGCCTCATTATGAATAGAGCAATTTCGGCGTTTCTTTATTTTTTTTTAATGATTTTGAGCAAAATACAAATAATGCCCAGGGAGGACACAATCGTAGTCGACTGTTTCCTCCCTGGGTAAAGACATTAGAGCAAATATGTTTATGCCATAAAACATATATCTGCGATGACCATGATTAGTTTTTTCATGTTCTAATTAGAATAGAAATAAATTTTAGAAAAACTAAAGAGTAATAAAATGCCGCCAAAAAATGACTGATATAGGTTTTATGGTATAAACATATTTCTCTTTTGTCTTTATTCAGGGAGAAATGGGAAACTGTCCACTACGTTTGTCAAGTTTGTATTGTAGGAAAGAGTAGGTAGACTTTCCATATCACCATAATAATAATTATTGTCCAAACGAGAGTTTTACGAGTACCGTATCACGGTATCATGGACCCCACGTGCGTAAATCCGAAGTCAACACGTAGAGGCCCTCTACAATAACAATTTTAATCGCAAATTATGATGTGGACACCAAACCGGCGATTATCCTTGCCTGCACGCTATAAAATACAACGAAGGACAACGCACCGGGTAGGCTGGGTGAGAAATCTTACGGGTAAACTACTCGGGCTATTGTCACGGGATGATAATATTGGACTGGATGTTGTGAAACTATAAGCTAATGGGTATAACTATTAAAGTTGTATTTTTTTAATTATACTACTTTTTCGGTTTTAATCACGTTGGTATTATTATTATTATAAAAGACATTATTACCGACAAATGAATTTAATTCTCTAACTAACAGCATCGAGAAAACCAATATATTTTTGTCAAGCTTATACTTATTAATTAAAAAATAAAATAAAGACAGACACATAAACAGACAGACAGAGTTACTTTCGATTATTTTATACATGTTATTCCTGCAGACAGCAAGATTATCATTCAATCCGTTTAAAAATGCTTTTTTTTTGAATAAAATTTGTCTATTCTCCAATATAGTCGAACAGGCTCTTAATTATGCTACACTCAGGTATCCTCTCAGGTATGTACCTATGCCTCATCCATCTATGATCAACTGGGAACATCACTCGGATAAGGACTATACTATATACTATTGTAAAAAAAACAACTATATATAATGTAGTGTCTAGAACTGAACTCCATTTAAACTACCTATAAAATCTATACCTACTAGCAATACCCAAAATTTTAGAAGTAATAATAACTTCTGAACCAATTGTGTTTGACTTTCACCCTAACTCGAAATACAATTTCTAAGTTGTGAAATCTATAGATTTGTATTTAACTAACTTTCTGGGTTATTTCTAAGTTTAATTAATATCAATAACTTCGTTGTGATTAATACGTTTCTGTTTGAAGCGTGAGAATTTATTTATTGCAGTACCTATTTCAATATTTATCGATGCAAAATTAAAATCGAATTATGATAATAATGCCAGATTATTACACCACAAAGGAATTACGTCAGAAGGAAGACTGTCGAAATAAGCCATTGAAGTAACGTGACGTACGCAGCGAGTGAAAAATAGTATTATAGGATTCCATTTATCTACCTATCTAGATTTACTAAGGCTTGGCAAATACTAGGAAAAAAGTGGACAATATTTTTCAGTTTCCGTCGTAAAACTGTTTATCTTCAAAGCCATTAAACAGAGCGACGGTTTGGCATACAAATGAAGCAATAGACAGCGGCCATATAAATGAGTTTAAACAAAAAACGGTAATTAAAAAATATCTTTTCGAATGAGTAAAATGTACAGACTGGACAGACCTTACATCTGCGTTAGTTGCATTTATTTTAGAAAATTAACTGTTACATATATAAAAACTAAAATTAAAAATAAAACTCCGAATAACCTAATGAAAATAAAACTCATTAAAAATTTAACTAAATCTAAATCAGCTGGGTGGAGAGAAAAGTGGCAGAATGCTAAATGCAGATACTCATTTTCTGGGTAAAAAAACAAGCCAGCATTTCAGTCACCCGATGCCTCTACCAAACGTTTAGCTAGTATACATCAAATTTATATTTTATATCAATTTCTGTAATTAAGTTAGTTGTAATTCAGAAATTGATATTTACGGATCCAAGATCCAGTCTTAGTTCCGTAAATGGTCGCTTTCACAATGCACATATTTAAGTAACCTATGCAAAAGAAAGTAAAGCAACCACTAGCGTAGCTTTTACTTTAAAATAATGTAATTCGATTTCTGTACTACAACCAAATATTTTCCTCATCTAAGGCATCACAGTTCGAATTTATGTGAAACCTAACTCAGATCGTTACTTTGTACATATCTCTACTTTTCTTCCAAAGCACCTCTCCCACGATTTGCAATAAATAAGATGGTAGACAGGCCTAGATTGAATACACAACGCCTAGTTTGTTTCATTTTTCACTTCTTTCTAAATTTAAAGTGGGTCTGATATCTTTTTTGTAAATAAAAAATAAGTAGCTTATGTACCTACATTAAAAATAAAACTATTTTTTTTTGTTTTAATCGCGTGGTGCTTATTATTTTTAGCATTGCGTCAGTGCTCAACGTTTTGATACTGTAAAGGTTTGGAAACGTTTAAATCCATCATCGCGAAAACAGAAGAAAACTCTATCTATACCGACATTTTTTTTGTCCTATGGGTTTTTTGTTCCAAAGCCAATGCTAAAACACCATTTTTTTGAACGTATATTTTTTCCACATTTTTTCCTAAAGTATGGGCAATACTAAAACATAAAATTTTTACATTACATTTTTATTTTCGTACAGATTTAGCGCTTTGTTGGACGGAGTTTATTATGTTCATTTCACGTAAATTTGAATAAAATTTACCTTTACATGATAAACTCTGTTAAACGAAGCGCAAAATATATGAATATTATGACCCTAAATTAAAAAAAAAATAGGCAAAATAGGTATTTTCCTATAAAGTGTCTCATCTCTTCCCAAATTACAGTGGACTGATCTATTACAGTCCCCTGTATGACATTTTAATGAGAGATTTTAAACAATTGTTTCGCAAACAAAAGAGTCCATTGCTATGTCACCTGTCCCCTAAGGAGCTAATTAAGCATGATTACAGTAATTTAACAGTGATTACAGTGATAAAACAGTTAATTCTCGTCGTGTACGTGATTTAATCTGCCACCCAAGTGGTACGAGGAGGTACGATAAAATAAAGAACTCTTTGTTGCGCCAATTTAATTTTTATGGGTTCAAGTAGCGCTAATTATTGTGGAATTTGATGGTGGTAGAGTGGCGGTAGGTGGTAGTAGAGTATAATTTTATATGCAATTTTGCAATGTACCTGTGTATCCTTCTTCATTTTTGACATGCAGGGAGTACCCCTACCATGAGGTGTGATATGATAGTAAGAAGGTATAGTCTATAAAAGGTAATGTTGAACCAATGGTTCTACATCGCAAGTTCTATTAGTATCGTTTGGCCGGCCGCCGGCCGCATAGTAAAATAAATATTTAATATTAACTTTTACATAATGACAATGCTGTCTAGGATGTAGCACGGTGTGCTGTTTATGCCTGCTAACTTATTGGCGACGTAGAACAAAGAAGCGGCCATCAATACATAAATAGTCTATCTAATCTTTCTTCATACAAACGTAATCTACTGTATCCTACCTGGATGGTTTAAACATATTTGCGTTAATCTCTTTATACAGGAAGGAAACAGTCGACTACGTTTGTAAAGTTTATATCGATTTTCTATCATAATAATAATAACTCATGATAGGGATACAGACTTGATACCAAAGTCTCTTTTTAACCATGTAATGTAACATAAAATAAAAACTTATAAAAAATAAGTGTGACACAATAAAACCCGCAACAGAATATATAAAACAAATATAAAATAAACATTTGTCATACCTTAAACCACAATTCGTTGCAGTGTTGATAAAAGAGACCTAACTCGCTTTATTTCAAACCGAAAAACATAAATGTTTCAAATTTCAGAAGTCTGGAGTTAAATGTCTAACAATATTTGCTAATAAAATGAGAATGGATTAATAAAAAGCCGAATAAAATGGTATCACAATAACTAGTTAATGGGACCCCGCCAATATTGAATCAGACCCAATAAACTTTGTCTTCTAACCTTCATTGACCCTGTGTTGACACAAACACGTTGTACCTCTTATATCATACGATAATATTTGAGGCAAATAAGGTCTTCAATCGGCCAGATGTGCTTATAAAAAGTATATTATTTTACATTATTCGTAATTCAGAATTGAAAAGCTGTTGAGCCATAATTACTGTTAAGTACCTAATTTACTATGCTAAGTTAGTTTTTATATTAATTATTTAACTTTTCTTATTTTTATTGCTCAAGGTATTGGGTAAGGTGGTATAGGAGTGCGCACTTTTTAAATGAAACTTAATATAAAATAAAATATTGTAGTTATAAAAACCAACATTATTTATTTTAATTCTTTAATCTTTCCCCTACAAAATCACAGTAGAAAGTATATCTCTAATAACAATAGTATAGGTGGAAATTTAAGATTAATCAAAAATGAAAATTGCGCACTCTTATACACCCTGTGGTCAAAGAGTGCGCAGCAAGTTGTACAAGAGTACGCGCGTTATTCATGATGCAGATCGCACTTATACAACCCTTGGCTGACATAGGCAGTGTACTTCTTATGCTTACACACTGTACACTCAATCCAATCTTCCGTGATGGGCTCTTTGTAGATATCTTTGCAACCACCGCACCTCTTGATTTTCTTATTTAGGGGATTTTTATTTTAGTTTCTTAAACTCTTTCTTAGCCTTAGAAGATTGATTGTCATTTATGTCCATTTTTAGCTTTGGTTTATTTTGTAGTTATTTGGTTTCTGCTTTGATTTTGTAAGGTGAACTGCTAATGCTGTTGTATTTCTTATGTCTTCTGTTAGTACCAATCTTTTTGATTGCCCGTTTTCGAGGAGCTTTCGAGCTTCTTCCATTATCTGGAGTGAGCCATTTTTTCGCTCAGACGTTCGCTTTTTTCGCTCAGACGTTCGATTTTTTCGCGACATTCAGCAAATATATAAAAAGTTCGTAAATAATTTTCTTAGTAAATTATTTAAAGTTTATATGTCAGAACTCAATAAAATAAACGAATGTCATGTAAGAGTGCGCGCGCACTCTTACACGTTCGCACTCCGCGCACTCTTACACACCTAGCTTCTCACAAATATATTTTTATATTTGCGCCATCTACCAAACATTTTAAGAAATTTCCCAACAGCTTCGGTTAGCATAAAATACCTGTTACGAGAATAATAAATGAAGTTTTGTGTTAACCAAAGGGTTAAAGTACAACAATCAATGCAAAACGCACGAAAATTACATCAAAGTGATTGAAAATCTATTGACTTACCTGGAATCTAAGTTTTCAAACCAATTTTGTTTTTTTTTTCGGCAGCTCGAACTTGTTCATTTTCAAACAAAATACGACTGACGTTGGCTGTGAATGTCGTACTGAACTGTCGTGAAGTTAAGTGCGCACTCTTATCTCCTGCGTCTTATACCATCTTACCCTTCTACTCAAATATTACCAAAGAAAACTGTAACAACAAAAACCCTCACGTGCGTGATGGGAACCGAATCCATGCCCCTAGCTTGCCAGGCGAGTGCTTTAAGCACTAAGGAGAATTTTTACACTGTATTTTCCGCGAAAATACTGTTAATTCTTATTCAATATACCACCACTAATTTGCCACTAAACACATGTTTATAAAGATTACATGCTAATGTGAGTATCTAATGTTGTAGATTATCATAACGTACCTATACTACTATTTATGTATTCTGTGCCTATACTTTAATGACTTAAAACGATAAAATAAATCAAACGGTTTTTATACTTTCTCTTGTTAGGCAGTTCAATTAAATATTATCTTTACAGTTTTTCATCGATACGATATTTTTGTCTGATCATGTAAAAAGTCCCAATAACAAAATTACGAACTTAGTCAGAAATTGATTCTAACAGAGGTTGAACATAAAACTTAAAACAGATCGGTACAGAGACCAATTAAATGTATCTAGTTAGGCTGGTATTAAATAAACGTTCTAGATAATTATAGAATTTAAATTAATCGACAAGTAAATGCTTAGAATTGTTGAGAGGTCAGAACTAATCTAAAAATGTGTGTCTAAATAATGTGTTCGGAGTGAGGATCAGCGATTTGCAATGTTATCTAGATTTAGTTTTAACATATGTCTGGTCGGAGGTGTGGTGGGCGCTCTGGCTTGCCCTCTGTCAGAGGAAGCTTTGGCGCTTTACCAACTTGTTGTTTTGGGGTTGCGTTGACGCTGAGGTGTGGTAATGGTCTAACTGAGCGACATTACCGTTCTCTTGGTAAAGCTATTTAAATAATAGATTTAAAAAAAAACTAATCTAAAATATCAGTCACCTTCAGTTTTGCCTGATCAGTCACAACCACAACATAATCCGTGCCGTGTATAAATCCATGACCGTCGTAAACCAGATCCGTTCAGTCAAGTCAAGGTATCTACCACTAGGCCAACACCGCTCTTTAGGTACAGGAGCCTAAATACTCATAAGCACCCACTCAATAAAATAATAATATAATACCAATTTGTGAAATGTAAACGCCTCTGCCTATCTGTAGGTGTATCTATTACCTGTGCTATCACCAAAAGATAAAAGGAAATTATGACATGACATTGATTTATCCCCTTTTCACGTGAACATTTAATTTGAATTTATTATAACGAAAGTTAAGATACCGAATTTCCATTAATCCACCAAGTCATGTTTACATGAGCCACTAACGAAGTTCTTTGGTGGTAAATTTAATAAGGACCCGCGTTCTTATTTAAACGTGTTAGAGTTCAAATTCGTGGTTTTTTTTTGTCTTAAGGGTACTACAGGTAGTGTGTACTTGCTATGTTGTAAGAAGGATGGTATTCGATCACGCGATTGCAGTAAAACCACGTCTACAAGGTACCTACTGCAATGTTACGAAGATGTTTTAATAACAGTGTTCCTTCTGTGCTTCACTGTATTTGATTCGTTTTAAAATTGGCCGGTAATTGAAATAGGCAGTGTAAACTTGTACACGACTGTACTGATTCCTTGGTAGATATTTACAAAAACTTATGAACTTTATTTGTACTTACTACATAAAAAAAGAGAATAAACAGATATTAAATACCCACATACATAGAGTAAAGACAAATCTTATAGCCTTATTAATAAACGTGGAGTAAAGTCGGAATATTTTTTCCACTTTTTGTTTCTGTCTGTCAACTTTGAAAGTTCTTGTCACGGAAAAAAGACAAAGCATGTTGTAACTACTCCAACCGTTTATTAATAGGGCTAATAAAGTTTATCTATACCCTATTTCAGAATCTCGGATCAAAAATGTAAACCAAACTCCCATTGATTTACTTAAAAGTAAAGCTCTTTATTAACTTTGTTTACATTTTTGATCTAAGTTTCTGAAAAAAGGTATAAATAGTCATAGTCTGACATCCAAATGCATTTGTATCAATCATCAGATGGTAACAACAAAACGGTCTACGACGTAGCATGTAGAAAATGTGTCCATCATTATTATTAGAAAGACGGGTCTAGTTCCTGTTGTAGATAATCAATTATTGTCTAAGTAAATTGATCTAGATCGCGTCGTAGTCCTTACGCGACCACGGCCGGTGTGACCCGTTTGCCGAAATGTGGAGGTAATTAATAACAATGATTATCTATAACGCGATCTAGACCCTTGTTTCTAATAATAATGATGGACGGAAATCGTGTAAGTTTTAAAGTGTGTAGAAAATACGTATTCCGATTTGTCTAAGTGGCTACACTGGCCTACGGTATCGAAAGCTTTTCCATAATTGGTCAAAAGCTACCCAGAGGTGAAAAGTTTAAATAGTATTTAGCAATGCGGTCGACACCGAGGTATCATAATATGCCTAATATTATTTATTACCTATAGCTGCGCCCCGCGGTTTCACTCGCGTAAGTCCCGACTCGCAAGAATATCTGAATCAAAAGTAGCAAAACACAAGCTTGTGTCCTTCTCCAAGGTCCCATCTATCTGCATCCCAAAATACATTAAAATCGGTTCAGCGGCTTAGGCGTGAACGCGTAACAGACAGACAGAGTTACTTACGATCATACGTTTTTGTACGATATGAATTCGTATCCAAAATGCGCTCGGCCTAAAGTAAAATCCACAATAATACCATGAAATATACCAAACAGCATGAAACCATAGAAGAAAAACTTTCATAACTTGGAGAATTTGTGAAAATGACAGGCTTTTTATTAGTTTTTCTTTTGTCGTCGAGTAGGTACTAACGGTAACTACGTCACTCGTACGTGAGGGTGTGTGCCATACAAGTTTTTTGCGGGCACCCTGCAGGATTGTCACCATGTGTAAGTTATAAAAAATAATAATAGCAAATGTTGCCAGCACTAAACCTAGATATTGTACGTGATTCGTAACTTTTTTGTTTATTTCATTGTCTTTATTAAAACTATTTTTTTCCGGCAACGGCTCGGAAAGGGAACATTCACAATGATTATTTTATTTAAACATAGGTTTTGAGACTATAGGGTGTTACTGGGTCTTTCCATGGGTGTTGTAGATGCGTCTGGTGATGCAAGGGCTGGCGCTTTCTTATCCCAGCGGATAAGCCTTGCTATTCAGAGCGGGAACCCGCCAGCATCTCGGGCACCACGCCTCGATTACCAACAACTACTTTTTGTTTTATATTGCAGAAGTCCTCTTATGATCTTCAATTTAGATGACAGCTTTCAAACTGACAAAAACAAAAGACGATCGAAACAAAATCAAAGGACGATCAAAATGGAAACTAGAAACAAAAGACGACTGAAACACAAACAAAATAACGATCGAAATGAAATAAACTTTCCCCGTTTGAACGCATTTCTCGTGATCGAAAAATGTCGAGTAAAATCCTTAGATAAAAACAAAAATAGCAGAGACGGTATATTCTAACATTGCGTATTCGAAAAATGAGCTAGAAACACCTACATGCATTTTCATAAAATTATTGTATTTTAAAACATTTGTCTTTAAGAATGATTCAGGCTTTGTAAATAAGCAAAAAGTCATTCCTATGGATGTCAAAAAAAGTGACAGCACGTTCGACATACGACTGAGGCTAGTGCGTCAGTTAGACGCAGTTTTGTCGTCTCATTTTCCGAGACTAGGTGCCGTATCAGTTTTTTGTTTTAATCTAAGGTAAAATCTGTAATTATCATTCTTGCTACTGTTAATCAGTGAGCAAAAACTAAGAGTTAGCGGGGAAACGCTGACGTAAACGTAGAAATCCCAAGTGTCGTCTCTACTACGCTTAGCGAATATTTAAAGCTATTACTGCACTTTCCTGATCTAAATGTGTAACTGTTAGTGCTATAGTTTAAAGAAGGTAGGTATTCTACAATTAAACTCATTTTTTTCGGTTTAAATCGCGTGGTGTTTATTACTTTTAGCATTGTTTCAATGCTCAACGTTTCGAGACCTTTACAGTGGGGCTATTCTCTAAGAAAAAACTGTGTAGACGCCGGCTGGCTTCTACATGGTTCGCGAGTTATTCGTCAAAGTCAAAGTCTGTTTTTTTTGTTTTCCTTTGACTACCGTTTTTACCACAAAACATGGTAATATTTGTGTGACATCATTGGCTTGCAGAATAGCTAGTTAACTTCACAGGTTTCAACTTCGTTTTAGAAAAGTTGACTGGTACTTCACATGTTTCTACATCGGATCTATGCAGTTTATTCTTAGAGAATAGCCCCGCAGGTCTCTTCTTCAGTATTGATTGAGATGTGATTTGTCCTTACATCTCGAAACAAAGCTAAAAGTAATAAACACCACGCGATTAAAACCGATTACTGAGTTTAATTTCAATCCAACATCGTGAAAACAGAAGAAAAATCGAAGGTATATTCTAGTTACGTCTTGTAGGTAAGTATACTATTATTTATTCTGTGGTTATGTTATGTCCTAGTATAGGGCAAGGTCAGTCGTTAAACAATAATACGCCACGACTTACTGCCTATTAAGGTTCTACTTGATGGATTTCGATGTAAAATGTACCACAACTTTCCTTGGAAAACTTTCTATGCATAATAGAAATGTTCTAATAGTAAGATTTCTTTTTAAAGAAAAATACGCATTCAAAAATTTTACTCGCGGCGAGGCTCGAAAATAAATGAAAATTTTTCAATGCGTATTTTTTCTTAAAAAAAATATCTAGAGAAAACTGCCTTGAGCAATAAGAACTAATAATTAAAAATAGTTATTATAATAAACAACTTAAATATATTTTGAAAACTATAAAAAAGTCCACTTCAATTTTAGTCTTTACCAAACTAGAAACAAGTTTGAAGTACAAAATATGACTTCACCAACTTAGAACAAGAGCTTTAGTCAATACTCGACGGTACCTTCTCGTACTCGTATTGGGCACATTCCATAAATCCCCTCAGACAATCCCCTGCACGAGGCTATCTCTAAACGAATCGCCTTAACGCCCGCGCCGGCGGCAGATAGAAGACAGGTTCACAGGATTATGAATTGTGGACTAAAGTCTACTACTGACCAAATTGATTTTTAATATTATTATTTTTGACGATGTAATAGAAATTAACTTTTAACATGACTATAATTATATTATTTTTTCCTTTCTGACAAAGTATTGAAATTGGATAATGTATTAACTGAATTTAAAGAAAATTATATGATATTAACTTATTGTAATTTGCTAAGATCATTTATTTTTCTGTTACATTTTTGTATACTTACCTTTATTCGCAAATAAATGATTGATTGATCTACAAGTCCTTAGAATTTATTTGTGTCTGTTCCGATTATTTTTTTGTTTCTATTTCGATCGTTTTTGTTTTCAAATTGAACGCCTCCTCGAAATAAATACAAAATTTTAATAATTATTGGTTTAGAAGGAGGAGGACTTTTAGTCTAATAATCCTCTATCTATCCTCAGGAGATTTATGAACAAAAAGTCCACAAATCCCTTGAGCAGGGGTTTGTCTAAAGTCTAAGGGGATTTGTGGAATATCCTCGTATTGATTTGGAACCGTTCAATTGTAGCTTATTGATTTACGTTGCACTTCAGTGTGGGCGGTGATAAGTGTTCTATACGCTCTTTTGTGAAACTAGCAGTGCCCTGAGGTTTCACCCGCGTAAGTCTCGATACCGCGGGAATATCGGGATTAAAATTAGCCTATGTGGATTCCACTTTTTATATCCCAAGTTTCTTTGCAATCGGTTTAGTAGTTTTTGCGTGTTTACTTTCTTATTAACTTACACACAAACTTTCACACAAGTTGTTTATTAAAATACTAGCTGCGCCCCGCGGTTTCACCCGCGTAAGCTTCGATCCCGCGGGAATATCGGGATAAAAACTAACCTATCTTACTCAAGGTGAATGTAGGTTTCTAATGGTGAAAGAATTTTTGAAATCGGTCCAGTAGTTTTTGAGTTTCATTATAACAAACATACAGGCACACACAAACACACACACACATACAAACATACAAATCTTTCCTCTTTATAATATTAGTATATATATATAGATGTATATATTAGTAGGATTAGTAGAAGTAGTAACGATAGTAAGTAGGTACATAGATAAACATTACTAGTATTAGTGCTCCAAGTTTTTACCTCTGTACTGTAACTCGTGAAAAGTTGTTGTGGGCTTTCTTATAGAATTATTTTAATAATAATCTAAAAACCAAGGTATACTTTTAACACAATATAGAACGTCCTTATTATTCTAAATAAAAAACCTTGTATCACAAAAAAGCCACTTTTCTGAAGCATCAACCTTTGATGTCATCTAAACCTCGCGGCGACGAGCGAATCAACCCACTTTATCAGGTAGGTAGCTAGATGTTTATGAAAGTCAAAATACGTTGATAACTCCCATTCCCTTTCATAAACTTTAACATGTACCTATTTACTATTTACCTACATACCTAGGCAAAGAATCTTATCGTTTTGTCAAAGAATCATTTTATTAACACTTTTTATAGTTTAAAACAATTAAATAATCTTTAATTAAGCTCCGCCTATTTTTTTTTTCGAAAATATAGTACCTAAGGCCTTCTAAGCCTTATAGCCTATAGAAGATAGACATAGAATACGAATAATTTATTGAAAGCATTTTGTATTTTCAAAAATATAGTACCTCTACAGTAGGTATAGGTACTGTAAATATAGAAAAACATTAAGAACGAGGCGACTCTTACCATTTCCATATAAACTTAATACCGAAATGAAATAAAACTGCAAAACATTTTTTCATTGAAAAATGTTTCTCGGTTTTATTTGAATGTGAATGAATATTTTGGAAAACCTTGTGATGGGGACCCTTTAAAAGTAAAATCTTAATCCGAATAATATCGATATTGAGGTAGAAAACTACATTTTTCATAATTTATTTTGGTATTAAGTTTGTATGGAAATGGTAAGAGTCGCCTCGTCCTTAAGTAGTAGGTATATATTTGTTGTATTACTATTTCAAGTAAATTGAAATGTAGATATTTGAAATACTTATGTACCTACCTACAATGTTATGTAATATACGTAATCGTGTTTTTCTGCTTTTATCATTACGGCGATTCTCAGTATTCGCTATTTCAGAGTAGGCTCTATTTTTCTCAGTGATCGATGAGGAAAGATTTGCGCCAATAAGTTACTCAACTTCATCTCGTAGGTAATAAAGTTTTGCAGCTTTTTTATTAATTATCCAATCCCAACTAAAACTAATTTTCTAAAGGAATTAAAGACAATTTTAAAAAATAGATTCTTCTTCTGTTTTCGCGATGTTGTATTGAAATTAAAGACATTTTTCGGTTTGAATCGCGTGGTTTTTATTACTTTTAGCATTTTTACAACGCTCAACGTTTCGAGACCTTTCCAGGTCTCTTCTTCAGGATAGACTGTGAAGGTGTTCAGGATAGAACGTTGAGCGTTGTAACAATGCTAAAAGTAATAAAAACCACGCGATTCAAACCGAAAAATGTCTTTAATTTCAATTTTAAAATATTCTAAATTTAATCAGAAACATTTAAAACTTTAAAAATCTTAAGTAGGTAATGAAAAAAAAAACAGAAAAATATAAATAAAAAGGTAAGGGATGGTTTATTTATTCTGATTTGATCCCGTAAATCCTGTGGGATCGGACTTACGCGGGTGAAACTGCAGGCACAGCTAGTGAATTATAAAAAAAATATTAGATCAAATAGACAAAATGACAAATAACTTGGAAAATAAGCCGAGATTAATTTCACCTCTAGACGATTTGCAATAAATGAAGCAAATTTTCCCCTATTACCGTCAGTCCCTAGCGTGCTACAAATTTAAATACATTTTCAAAGCTAAATTCTAGCTAAAATATTTTATAAAAATATGGCTAGGGGTGGCTTAACTCCGGCGATCCTTTCGGAACTAGGTCAACTTGATTCAAGGGCATCTCAAACTGAATGAACAGCACCTATTGCTGTTTCAAACGAGACGGTTCCTATAGGTTATTTTCTTACTATACAATTTACGTTGCCTACGTTCGTCATACGTACGTCTTCTTAAGGGGACAGTCTACCTAATCTTTTATCCATACACACTTTACAAACGTAGTCGACTCTTTCCTCCCTGGATAAAGATATTAGAAAAAATATGTCTATGCCATAAGTCCTACATCAGCCATGACCATGTCCTTGCGTTATGATTTTTTTTCATTTTCAATTGTTTCTTAATTTGATTTCTATTATACCTAATGAGAAAATGAAAAAAATCAAAACGTAGGGTCATCATGGCAGATATGTTTTATGGTATAAACATATTTGCCCTAATGGCTTTATCCAGGAAAGAAACAGTCGACTACGTTCGTATGGAAAAAGAGTAGGTAGACTGTGCTCTTAATTGTAATACTTCAGTCAAGACAATCGATCTACAAATAATCTTTTTTCTGAAATTAATAGTAGGTATACCTAGTTCTGAAACTTCTTTCAGATCGGTTACTGTTTACTAAATTGAAAAAGTAATAATGTATGTACTTAATTATTGTGTTTGGAAACTATTTCGGATTTCAACTAGTCTAGTTGATCAAAGCATAATTAGGCTTTTAGATAGATAATCGTTACCAATCAGAAAAAGTTTTTCATAAAGTAAGTAGGTTCAGTAGTTCAGGTAAGTAGGTACTTGGAAAATGATAAATGGAAAACGATACATTAGATTTCTAATTGGGTACCAATTTTATTTCAGAAGACTTTTTTTTTTGCTTTATTTTACCCAAATTAATGTCAAGTGTATTGATATTAACGATTAATGGGTACGAGTACATATTACAACATCATTAAATATTATCTCATTATTTTTCTAATTTCTAGACCTACTACATTTTTCATTTTGTTTCTCAATGTTTTCCTCTATTGGCTACTTAATACCATATGAGATAGCAAGAGCTAGTTTTCAACCCTAGATATAAATTGAATTGTGACACAATAGTATCAAAAACGTACCCAAATACCACCTTGGACTTTTTTTTCCATTTGCAGGCTTTGTGTATTTATCCTATTCTCGCCCAAAAAAATCTCTTCTCCATTCTAAATTAAAAAGATAATTTTATCTTCAATTTCATGCTTAAGTTTTAACCAGCTTTCACGTAATCCGGTGAACCAAGCTTATTTATTCTACATGAAATGTCGGTTAGCCGAGCGAGCGGGCGGTTAATTTCTATGCAAATACCTCGGATGGTAGCGTATAGCCCGGTTGGCCCGTTATGGCTCCGAGGCACGGCTATGCACCACGGTTTTGGCCATTGATTAGAACCCATCTGGCCCCGAACAGTGCCCGTGTCGGATAAAACAGCTTTTTGGAGATAGATGGCTTTTAAATATATTTTGTATTCACCTGCAACAAATATCTGATAGAGATTATTTAATATAGTTTTTTGTTCGGTTTTCGCGATGTCGGATTGAAATTAAACGAATTTATCGGTTTTAATCGCTTGGTGTTTGTTACTTTTAGCATTGTTGCAATAGAATGACGAATCACATCTCAGTCGATCCTGAAGAAGGGCCTGTAAAGGTCTCGGAACGTTCGCGTTGGGCATTAAAACCTTCGGTATTGCAGTCGGGACCTCACCCGACGCGCCACAGAGGCCATGGCGCATAATTTTTTTGGCAAAAAAAAACGTTTTTCTTGCATAATTGTTAGTTGACGACTAGTCGGCACAATTTGCCGACTAGTCGGCCCATCACTACAAAAAATAATTGTATCCATACTTCGTTTTTTTTTTATTTCAGACTACGATCTGACGTTTCGGATCTTTGTATTTGACATTTTTTTCTTCAAAAAAATATGTCAAATCATGGTCTACAATTAAAACCGAAGATACTAAACGTGATCAAAATTCTGCAGTGGACGTGAGCCTTAATTCAACAAAATTTATGACATAGTAACAGGATATTTGAAGCTAGTGAACAAGGATAAAAAGCGATTGAATTTAATTTAACACGATATGCAAACAGTATCCATCAAAATCAATCCTTTTGACAATGATTTATTGGTTCTATGAAAACTGAAAAAGTTTACTCATTTTTATGAGCGCTCATTTTTCAGCTGTAAAAAAATGTTTAATACAATTAATGTCTCCATCTCCACCTATAGGTATTATGGAAGCTTACTCGTACATGAAATTGGTCGTCACCAGTCAATGGCAAAAGACAATATACCGGGTTTTGTCTCAACGCCTGGTGAAGACAATTCGACACCAGAATGTTGGACTGTATTTGGCCCAAAAAAAGAATTGCTATTCAGCGTGGCAATAAAGTATAATAAAGTAACCAATCACAGCGTGGGGGGTTTCTCCTACGAATGTCACCACACCGGCTTTAATCGTTCGTTAAAAGTTCTCCCGCGCTGTGGCGGATAAACTGCTTGGTCCCTAGGAGGGTTGGTGTCAGGCAGGATTTGCAGAAGGTATGGTCAACGATGAGTTGATAACTTACCTACTGCGCTCCCGAGAGGGAAAAAATCCGGAACATCGCTCGGATGTGAAGACTCAAAACGAAAGTTAATATTTTTAGGCATTATTACCCTTAGTATTTATTTGTACAATATAATTCCAAAGTTATTAAAAAGTGAACCCTAGGGGCTAAGTTAGTATTTCCATAAACGTTATCATAAAGGTCCTTGAACGCTAGGTATCTCGTGCTACCTGGAGAATGGAACGTGTTTCCCAGAATATGTTCGCCCGTTCCGCATATCCATACATCTATGAATAAATTACGGTCTTACATGCTCAGCAGAGCCGAATACACCCAATCTAATTAAATATAACCATGTTAACCGAACTGTGGTGAAGTAATCACTAATTCATTAATATAATATTGTAACTAATCGAGATTCTGAAGCAATGATTAAGCCGACATTTATCTGTATTATGGCTGTTTACTGACAAATTTACAATCAGCCGCCATTCATGCTACGTCTACGTAGACCTTCATGGGATTTGCCAATACGTCGTCAAATTCTTCATTTACACAAAACTAATACCACCATGTTTTTGTACGAATGACAAAGGCGAAGAGTGGTCAAATTGATGATGCAGGGCATATATAGCTCATAGAACCTATACGTACTGGAACAGGAAGGTTCTCGAGTCTTCTTCTTCTTCGTGTCAATGGCACGTGGACGTGTAGCTCTCTCGAAGGCAACATTTTTGAGGACCAGAAATCAATGCAAGATGCTAGTGCTAGGGCACAGTGGGCAAGACAGTAAGTTAGTCATATCCTGCACAAGAGCACTATAACAGCCCAGTCTCGTGGAGTAACTCTATCGAACCAGATTCGATCTAGCCCAGGTTCTGAAGTGACAATCATGTACAGGAAGCCTCATCGTGGTCAGGCGTCTTACAAGGTTGACCAATCATCTGGTAAAGAAGTCGTTGGATGCGGGTAGCACGAGATCGGCAATCGGATAATTGCCGATCTAATTTGTGCAGCAGTGGACGTCTGCCGGCTGACATAATTCAAATCAAATCAAAAATTTATTAATTACTATTAAATTCGTTAGACATTTCTCAAATTCCAAACACCTCAGCCATTGGTTCTACACAAGCTTGTATCACAGTAGGTAACTGAGGTACTACTATAGAGCAACATTGATATTACTCACTTCGTCAACTATTACTCCAATGCTGCAAAGACTATAACAATCCTTTTAATTGCCTCGACATAGAATCAATATTCCCTAAGCTCCGCATTGATTTCATAAAGAGAATGAATGAACGTTACAAATGAGCCTAATATCGTAAAATTTAACATGCCGTTCACCGCACCAGCTGATAGTGCCAATGACAAGGAAAGTACTCATAAACGGAATTGATGAACCGCTTTTCATATGAACGTACTAAGGTCAACTGGGAAAAGGGGGCTTTAGCCCCTCCATTCTACAGCTAGAGCAATCTGGAAGCGGAGTAGCAGAGTTTGCCTTAGTAGTCACTGCGCCGCGCCAAAATATCACAAGAATAACAGGGGCCGGCAAACATCCTGAAAAAGATTGACGTGGAAGGGGTAAGTTCGCGCAGTACATTTACCTGCGACTTCTGCGCATCCCCAATTTTTTTCAAGATGTTTTCCGGCACATGTACTTTATTTATTTATTTATTTATTTATTAAGCAAACACTTTCAGACTTACAGCATTAAACACCAAAACGTCTGAAAGCCATTATCCTTACAAATTATTATTACAAAACATAAATTATACCTATCTCTAAGAATTATAATTATAAATTTAACTAAAACTAGGTAGGCAAATGAATCAGCTGTCATCAAAATGGAGATAGTTCTCAAATAATATTTGTGCCATGACTCAACCAATCCATGGACAAATTAACAAACAGCGGCTGAGCCATGCAAAAAACATCAACCTCAGACCTGTCTGTAATCATTGTCCGTACTACAATCCGAGTACAAGTCCGTACAATCATGTACTTAGATAACCAACTATCTTTCTGAAGATATTACATGTGTGAAAGCATGTGTTAAGACGTGACTTGAATTAGGCGAATTCTGGGCTACGATTGATCAATCATAAAATTTTTCGAATATTTAGCCCCAAAACACACGTGCCCTCATCCGCCCTCGTCTTCATGTGGTAATGTCGCGCTGATGCGGTGTGTACTCTCCCTTAAATTGCGTGAGAAATAACTTTGGCAAACATTTTTCTGAGGTCGACTGCGGCACTGATGGCGGTTTGTTAGCAAATTGTTTTTGCAAAGTCTGACGTTTGTTTTATTTAGACAAATTGTTCGTACAAAAGTGAGTAGGTAAATTGCGAGCAATCAAGATGTTTTTTAAATATAAAGTCTCTTGTAATTTGTTGTAAAGTCGCTGCGTAGTTTTCTCTGCGTATAGGTATATATAAAAGCTGTGTCCCGCGGTTTCACCCGCGTAAGTCCCGATCCCGCGTGAGTATCGGGATCAAAAGTAGCCTGTGTTACTCAGGGTGAATGTAGCTTTCTAATGGTGAATGAATTTTTGAAATCGGTTTATCGGTAGTTTTTGGGACTAACATACAGACGCACACACACACACACAAATACAAATCTTTCGTCTTTATAATATTAGTATAGATAGATAAGTAAATATTAAAAACTTATAAAGAAAGTGACTAGTGTCATGCATTATAGAGTCAATTTTACAAAAGCATTCTCGCAGCAGTAACTGGAAGCAGCTTCATCAAAGTAACCGATGTGTCTACGCAACTGTTTTGTGAAAATGACTCTAAAATGCATGAAACTTTATGTTCGCAGTTAACGATTCAATTACCACACATCATCCGAGTTACCGGGATGATTCAATCTCATATAAATATTGTAGATTCGCATTGAGATATTATGCACTAAATTGAACGAACGAGCGCGAACTTACCCCTTCCACGTCAAATAATTTTCAACTTTCTTGCCGGGTACTGTATTGTATTTTGGTATCTATCTATGTTTTGTTGACATTATCTAATTTTATTTAGTTTCAATGGTTAATTATTATGGTTTTAAGTTGTTGTGTAGGTATGTATGAATTTTATTGACATGTAGGTAATTCGACTTATTTGTTTTCAGAACCTATATGATTTCATATGCCGAACTCTCTAATATAGAAGAACTAATATTTATTGTTAACCTACCACCACCTGTACACCAAACCTATATTATGAGTATATGATTGAATTGAATTGAATGGGGGTGTGTATGGGGTCCACTAAGATCTTTGGGCCCAAGCCAAC
The DNA here is from genome assembly GCA_958496205.1 of Idaea biselata. Lineage (NCBI taxonomy): Eukaryota > Metazoa > Arthropoda > Insecta > Lepidoptera > Geometridae > Idaea > Idaea biselata. The sequence continues at coordinate 26,120,576 of OY292400.1, read as the reverse complement.
CTCACCTGCTAGCTTGGTGCACCTGCTGATGAACGGACGAGGCTCTGGCGCAGACTTTCCCTTCGGGGTTGGGAGGTCAGACGGCAGTCGCTCCCGTAAAAGTCAAAATCAGCCAAATCGAAATGGGAAGTCACGTAAAAGTAAATTGCCACTGGATAGGGCGCCGCCGCATAACGGCGCGCAGGAGTTTCGCCCGACTCCTATGGTAAGTGGATTAGGGCTACCGTGCCACGGGCGGGCACGGCCAAAGACGTTAGCCCCTAAACACGATGTGAAACTCCGCTTCGCAACGTGGAACATTGGCACGCTAACCGGACGCGCGAGGGAGCTAGCTAGTACTATCCAGGCGGAAGGTGGCCGTGGCGTTCCTGCAGGAGACTCGATGGAAAGGCAGCAGATCCCGGCTCATTGGGAATGGCTACAAGCTGATCTACACGGGTGCACCTGGTGGAGAGAACGGGGTGGCTGTGGTGCTCGCTGAGGGGTTGCATGACGATATCTTGGAGGTGAATCGCTTTAGCGACCGACTTATGTGCGTGAAGGTGCTTATTGGGGGGGTCCCTACCCACTTAGTAAGTGCTTACGCGCCACAGGTCGGTTGTAGCGACGCTGATAAGAGGTCGTTTTGGGATAAACTCGGCGAGGTCCTTGGGGCTATCCCGTTGTCACAGGGAATCGTTTTGGGTGGTGATCTAAACGGTCATGTGGGTGTGATGAGGGCGGAATTTGAACGTTTTCATGGAGGCTACGGGTATGGCAGTCGGAATGCGGAAGGAGAAGAAATTCTGCGTACGTGTGCCACTGCCGACCTGGCACTCGTGAACACATATTTCAAAAAGAAGCCCGACCACTTGATCACCTACAGGAGCGGGGGGCGCGCTACCTAAATCGATTTTCTAATCACTAGGAGACACCATATCGGCAACGTGGCCAACTGCAAAGTCATACCCGGTGAGAGTCTCACTGCCCAACACCGTATCCTTGTCATGGATCTCTGTGTAAAGACCAAAGACAAACGACCGGAACCATGTCAGCGCCGAGTCAGATGGTGGATGCTTGATGAAGTCAAGTCCCAGATGCTGCAAAAGACAAATGTGCTAATGCTGAAGGCGAATCGGTACAGGAACACTGGGACAGGATTCAGGTGTCTATCGCTGATTCGGCGCGGTCGGTCCTCGGTATGTCTAAGGGAGGACGCAAGTGTGACAAGGAAACTTGGTGGTGGAACGACACAGTCCAGATGGAGACTAGGGTGAAGAAAGCCCTCTTTAAAAAGTGGCAAGCGTCCAACTCTCCTGAAGATCGCGACGCGTACAGGTCTGCCAAACGTGCCACAAAGAGAGCAGTAGCCAGAGCCAGACGGGACCACTTACAGCCATTGTACGATAAGTTGGAAACGTCTGAGGGGCAGAAGCTTATTTATAAGTTGGCACGTTCTAGGATCAAAGCGGCACAGGATATATCCAAGTGCCGCTGTGTAAAAGATCCTAATGGTAACCTGCTATGCGAGGACCTCGCGGTGAAGGAGAGGTGGCGCTTTTATTTCCACGAGCTGCTCAATAAGCAGTATAAAGAGGTGCAGCCACCGGAACTCCCTCCGAATCTAGGACTTGTGCCACTGATAACGCCTGAGGAGGTGCGCAAGGCTCTTCGCTGCATGAAGAATCGGAAAGCTGTCGGCGCCGATGGAGTCCCCATCAAAGTATGGAAGGCTATGGGTTCTCGTGGTGTGGGCATCTTAACCAACCTTTTTAACCGCATACTCGAGACCGGCAGAATCCCCGCCCAATGGAGACTGAGTGTTATCACTCCAGTGTTCAAGGGCAAGGGATCTGTGCAGAAGTGTGGAAGTTATCGTGGTATAAAGGTCATGTCCCACACCATGAAGCCGGCAGGAGTGCACTGTCTCGGAGGGGCAGTATGGTTTCCGCCCCGGTCATGGTACCATGGACCCTGTTTTCGCCCTAAGGATCGTTATGGAGAAATACAGATCGAAGAATACGCCTCTGCATTTTCTGTTCCTGGACTTGCAGAAGGCCTTCGACTGTGTTCCTCGCGTGATGATCTGGTGGGCGCTGCGGTCCAAAGGGGTGCCTGAAACTTATATTGAAACCATCAGGGACATGTACCGAAATTCCGATTCAGTGGTGCGAACTGCTGTTGGTGACACTAAATCTTTCCCCATTACAGTCGGAGTCCACCAAGGATCTGTCCTAAGTCCGTTTCTGTTTAGCGTAATACTGGACGCACTGTCCGTAATCATCCGAGACGCACACGAGCAGCCCCCGTGGATGCTCATGTATGCTGATGATATTGCGCTAGCGGACTCGGATAAGGGACGGCTTGGAAGGCGTGTAAATGCGTGGAAAGAGTCACTTGAGAACGGCGGTTTGCAACTTAACGTAGCGAAGACCGAATACTTGGCTAGCAATACCACAGATCCCACACCTGTCTGCGTAGACGGTCACATGGTCGAACGGACAGACCAGTTTAAGTATTTGGGATCTGTGCTTCACGAGTCCGGCGACATCGATTGTGACGTCAAGTCCCGCATTTCGGCAGCTTGGGCCAAGTGGCGAGAGGTAACTGGTGTCATCTGTGACCCGAAAATGCCGGTTAAACTGAAGGAACAGGTCTATAAAACGATCATTAGACCTGTCCTTTTGTATGGTAGTTAGGCGTGGCCATTGCTTGAGCGACATAAGCAAGAGCTGCGTGTCACGGAGATGAAGATGCTGCGCTGGATGTGTGGAGTGACGCGAAAAGGCCGCGTCAGAAACTCCCGCATCAGGGGCAGCCTTCATGTCCGAGACATTGCAGACAAACTGTAAGAATGCCGCTTACGGTGGTACGGCCACGTTACGTGGGAAACAAATGTCTTGCCATGGCGCCTCCGCCCGGCCGCGGCAGATTGGGAAGACCCAAGAAGTGCTGGCTTGACGTTGTAAGATCGGATATGCGTGCAAATGGCCTCACCACACGGGATGCCGAAGATCGTGCGAAGTGGAGACGTAAAAGTAGGAAAGCGGACCCCGGGCTCTCGAGAGAGATGCAACCGGGAACAACGCTCGGATGATGATGATGATGATGATTGAATTGAATTGAAATTGAATTGAGAATCGCCATATTACAAACTATACTACCCAGCGACATGAAACTCGGGTAGGTACACTACGTCTGTACTCACAGAACCTGCCATTTTATGAAAACCCGCAATAAATAATAAAAACCAACAAAGAGTTGTACGTAACAGCCTTTAATTAGCCATTATTTGACTTTAAAAACAGTAATTCTCAATCTTAACCGAGATCTAGAGCGCAACCGCAATTGGACTAAAGTGGGTCGAGACTCGAGCCACTGGGATTAGGCAAAATTTAAGTACAGCGATAATTTAAGAGCGGTCTGTGACGTCACACCGCACCGCTACCAAACTTTTATCTCGACCGAACACGGAGAACCCTAATCCTTATTAATTAGTGGGAACCCTGTAACCTCAGACATAACAGTCTCACTTTACATTGTGCGTGTACTGTACACTGGAAAATATGTCTCTGTCGTATGTTAGTACAGTTAATAGCCACAAGTAGAGCCCGCACCTGACACAGTGTAGTCGTAATGCAGAATACAAACAAAGAAAACGTGTAAGGTAATTTCGGGGTAAAATTAGACCACCGGTGGAACATTGGTCCACACCCTGAGCAAACTTATTTTTTTTTAATTTTCAATATGACGTGAGCATTTCGCATGGTTCATTAACAGTCTCACTTTACATTGTGCGTGTACTGTACACTGGAAAATATGTCTCTGTCGTATGTTAGTACAGTTAACAGCCACTAGTAGAACCCGCACCTGACACAGTGTAGCCGTAATGCAGAATACTAACAAAGAAAACGTGTAAGGTAATTTCGGGGTAAAATTAGACCACCGGTGTAACATTGGTCCAAACCCCGAGCAAACTCTTTTCATAATTTTACAATATGACGTGAGCATTTCACATTGTTCATGTTAAGCTGATAGTAAAATATTGCGATTAAATGATGGTGAGAAAAACGTTTGTTTAATGTTACCTACCTCAAAATCAATTTAACTCTAGACCAGGTCTATTTCTATCTCTATCTCAGGATTCACCAGAATTTGTAAGTTTTTTATGTAATTGGTATTTCCACCATCACAAAATCACAATCACAATAACTTTGTGTTCATTCTATACATTTTATTGTGGAACTACCGGAAATTGCCTTTCAAATGGTCCAAAGTTACTCGGAATATATAAATAGTCCAAACTTAATTATCTTATACATCTACCCCCGAATTAACCATCTCTCGAGCTATAGGCAAATCTAAAGACTACATTCGCTTTATATGTTGTTTATTTCACCAACAAATAACTTATATAGGTACCTCTGTTAATACATTATTTTTAAAGCTGCCCCAATTCTATTTGATGGTTATGACTGTTAGAAATAAAACTGTGGTTATAGCTAAGAGTAATATAGTTCGTCTGGCCGTCAAAAAACATATAACTCGTGAAGGATAAGCAATTCTCATGAAAGTAAACAACTTTCTAGGAAACTAGGGTGTAAATGGGAACTAGTAGAACCTACTCGTTGTTTTACTGCTATGAGCTGATCAATAAATCTACTGTGGTCTTGGGACTACTAGAATATTGAAAAAGCTAAACACTTTTTAGAGAACAGATCGTGCATTTCAAATACACTTATTTTAACTGACTTAGGCTTAGCGAACTAAGTCAGTTAAAAGACGGGCGACCAACCGAAGCCACTAGCGGCCAGCGACAGCGACTTAACATACTTTTTCATTTACTTTGTATAGACGCACCGCATACGTGTAGTGTACCAATTACTTGTCGTCGCTACTGGCTACGCAAGACGCCAACACTCGCCACTGTCGCATCCATCGTAAGACTGTGCAGGAAAGAGCGGGTCATATTAATGGTGGCCTCCGACACCAGTGACTGTCGCTCGCTTCTGACAATGTTACAAATGTGGCAGCAGCGCGCGACAGCCATAAGTGGCTATGGTCGGTGGCCCGTTTGCGTCGTCAAGCCTTACATGGTAAGAATTAAAAGAAGCAAAACAAAAGTAATCAATACTTAAAAAGAAGCCCATCAATAAATTACCAAAGTAATCTAGGAAAGCTTTAATTAATCTAACGAAATTGGTGATTGACAGACTTTCCTACAGCAAGTTGTAAACATTCGGCAGTATTTAATTTAATTACGACTGATCTTTACAGGGCAATTAATTAACGTGAACTAAGGTCGTACTAGCTGGATCATGTTTTGTCTTTAAGCTTTCAAAGTTGACAGACAGAAACAAAACATGATGGTTTAGCCAGTAATTAGTACTAACGCGGTTATTAACAACTTAAATCCACGAAGATGGTTAATCCTACTAATATTAACAAGGTGAAAGTTTGTGAGTATATTTTAATGTGCATTTCTAGCAACAACAGAAACACTACCAGGCATAAACCTCTAAGCCAATGGCGATGAAACTATTAGGTATAAATAAAACAGGCAACTTTTATCTCTAAATTCCCACGGGACAACTGTTCCACGCGGGTAAAACCGCAAGGCACTGTAAGGACGTAATAAATATAACAAAATAAATAAGAATATAAGAAACTAGATTCCATGGTCTAAGCACAATAAAGAACCAGAAGTTATACTTGAATCATAATCGTCCGTTCTAAATTGACCATGAAAGCCACGCTGACTTAAGTCATAAAGCATGATAACCGATGCGATTTATAGTCGTTTTCCCTTCGAAGTTAACCCACAGATTAAATTAAAGTACGCTCGGGTTTAAGTTAACCCAGTGGGGTCATTAAACCTATGTTACGCCTACGCAGAGGAATCTGTGTCAATACTCGCGTTCGACAACGTTTGCATCGGTTTACGGTTCTCGTAAGATAACAGCGGATTGGTCAATTATTATTAAGCTATGCATACTCGGGTCTAAAGTCTCGCGTGAATGCTATGACTAAGACGGCCTATTGGCGATAGCTAAACTATTTTTCCAGACGTCTCTGGCCACTGAAATGAAACAATACAAGTACGCTGGAATTGGTATACCATACAAAATGACATTAGATGTGATGATGGCCGTTCGTGGAACTAAAAGTTCCGTGGACGGTCACCATCACTTCCAATAGAAAATGCGCGACAACAGCGCAACATGGCGCAGATCAAATAGGCACAAAATTCAGTGCGCTATGACCTGTCCAGCGACTTGTACCATGGAGGTCAGTGTCTGTTGCTTTTGAGGGCCTCTGTGGCGCGTCGGATGAACTCCCGGCTGCAACACAGAACGTTGCGGTTTCGATTCCCGCCGGGGACAAGTATTTATGCTGACCATGAATGTTTGTTTCTCGTTCTGGGTCCGTCTAATACGTATCATTATGTAAAAAAGTATATTATGTTATGTAGTACCTATATCCTTTGTCATACCTATTAGTCCAAGCCTAGTTGCTTTGTTTGGAGCTAGATGGCGATGTGTGCAATGCATTTTTTTAACTAGTCTAGTTCCAAACTATCAAAACTCCTAATTTATTTTTATTTTTTTATTGTTTCTAGAAAAAGACATTGGTGCGCGGACGGTCCGGATTTAAACCCACGACCCTCGAAATGAAAGTCGGGGAATCTACCACTAGACCAATGCAATGCATATACTTAAAATAACCCAGTTACATTCACTCAAAATACTATAAGTAGGTAAAAAACAGCAGAAACTGTTAAGTTTATACGCTACCAACAAACAAGAATGCAAAATGCACAATAACAATAAGTCCTGTAATAAACTTTCCCCATACCTATACCTACCTAAGTCAATGAAATGAAAAAAATTTGCATATGTTTTGTTGTCGACTATGCTGCCTGATGCTACGAAAAACCTTCGATTTATTCAGTTGCAAATGTGGGAATGAGTAATCCAATAAGACTGGAGTTTAATCTTAAAAGGCTTGGGTCAAAGCAAATACATACATATTAAGGGCCGTAATCTGGGCCCGATGCTCAAATGGGTCGAATTGTATTTATTCTGTGGCCTACAATAATCCTCTTAATCGAATGATACTAGAGTGCCGTCTATTTATAGCCAAGTGTCTACTCTTACTTAACTTTTTATGTTCTCTTACACCTACGAGTATACACACAGATAGATTAGTGATTTGATAGATATTTAAGATAGCAAAGTTGGTTTAAGTTTCGTCTTTTATTTATTGAAAAACCTCATAAAAACGATATAAGTACATACCTACCATTTGTCCTGTACTGTAGCCAGTCAGCGCGAGCGTCATCGATTGCATGATAATGGTGATCCGTCATTTTCGTCTGTTGAGGTCTGCACACCAACGTGGGGTTTCTGTTCATGCCGGGTGGTAAGCAGTTCGATGAATCCTGACTTGGAACTGGCAGTCTAAAAAGAGTAATTCCTACCCAGCCGGAGTTCGGGACAATACACGAACTGGAGAAGGAAAGCCAGGGGTTCGGACCAAGTGGCAAGTGGCCAGAGGTGGCTAAGACCCACAAAAGGTTGTAGCGCCGCAAACGTAAGAAGTAAGTCATTATTAATTACATACCATTGAAGCCTTTTTGTATAAGTCGCTGGAAATGTGTATGATTCCGCCATTTACTCACAGCATCTGCAGTTTAAAAATGCTCGAGTTATGTTATATAATAATATGCCAAAAGCAAAATGGCTGCTCGATTTTCCACGCGTTAACAGACAGACTAACGCGCGTTAGCGCTCGTTTTGCTTGAACTACAATAAACTACATATACGACACCCCGACTAGGATAGGTTAGGCTATTGTTAGAACATGATTGCTTACACGCAGTATAATATTTTGACAGTTTTTTTCTCACTACCTATACTTATTTGAACAACAAGCTTCTAGTGCCCCACAAATTAATATATTCTATGTCAGCAAACATTCTAATACAACCCTCTGTTACAAAACCTCATGAGTCATATTAATAAGCCCACTTCCACGATGACTCATTACCTTGATAATGATAACGTGACGAACTCACCAGCCAAGCAGAAAGCTTCTTTAAGCTATCTTCGACTTTATAGCGTTAACAATAAGTTTTACAATGAACGCACACTTTAATAAAATTAGACTAGGGATGCATGGTACCGCAAGGAGTTGTCACGCGATCAATGGCGCCTTTCCCTGTTCCAACTTAATCATAAGCAAATGAATTTCGTGTACTATTTACTTCCGTCCTTATCTATTAACACAGTTTAGAATGGGACGGTGTTATTGTTTTTTGGCAAATAACTGGTTCCACGTTTTATTAGTTCTTGTGTAAACAGATACAGAAGCGAATGATTATTGGATTGGTTTAATATGAAAGTGGGTAGATTGTTCGTGCTTTGTGTGTTGCTGGAAAATTTGGGAAAATATATTTTCGGTTTCCTGAAGCAGAGTCTGTTACCGAAATGTATTTTATTATGCAGCCAGAGAGTCAGGCTTTTCATACCTATACCTACTCTATTTCAGAAACTTAGATCATCAAATGTAAACAAAGAACTGTTAATTTTGAACGAAAAGTAAATAAAGAGCTGTCACTTTCAAATAAATGCATGAGATTTGTGTTTACATTTTTGATCTAAGTTTCTGAAATAGGGTATAGGTGCCTAATATATTTTTCAATAGGATCGCCCTGCGGTTTCACTTGCATAAGTTTCGATCTGGTAAAAAAAAGAAATAGAAATTAGACATTGAATCCTTCGACTCTCAAGAATTCAACGTGTAAAAATATCAAGTTTCATCAAAATCGATTTATTATTTCCTCCCCACACTATTTATACCTCTAATAAACATTCATCTAAACCTACACAAATTCAATTAAGCCTCTCTATAATATTAGTTTATTATGTAAATTTATAAAACTATAAAGGTAAATTAAAGTAAGCAATATTATTAAAAAGCACCTCTAATTAAAAGAAAAACAAATATCCAAATATAGTAATGTATGGCTAAACTTCTTCAACTTATCTTATAGTTCCGGAAAACACATTAGTTCCGTACATTCGTAAATCCCGGCGAAGTTAGATGCCCTAGTTAAACCGAGCAAGCTGTAAGTAAGTAATCAACAATTCGACTTAAATTAAAACTTCTTTTTAAATGATTTCCAATTCACGATGCCACACCCGCTCTAGCATTTTTTCAAATCAAATCAAAGTACGTTTATTATTCATTCGGATATTAGGAAGATATCTCTTTGAAATGTCATTTTTTTATATTTAATCTACTGTGTCTTCGGAACGTGACCTCCAATGAGAAGAAGACATAAGAAACTCATGGGGTTTTTTTTGTATATTTTTTTGCAGTAATCATGTGATTTACATTGTCGCATATATATAATTTTATTTTAATTTTATCTATCATTTAAAATTTAAAATTTGAATTTAAAATTGATAACATTTTCTTTTAAGAAAAGTATTATATCCTTCAAAAGTATATGTTATTTAATATTAAAAAAAGTAACGTGTATAGAACCAAAAATTAGTTTAATTTCTTATGAGTATCGCGAAAACCGAAGAAAAATTTACTTGTTATTGTTTTTTTCCTATCTCCCTAAGAGCTTAACCGGGTACCCCCTTTTCCCATTAGAAGCGTACCTATAGAGCATTTTTTTTATTTACCGTTTTTTTTCTTTAGACATTACTTTTCAGATTTTGGGAAATAATTCTTCTGGAAACAATATTCAGAAAGAAATCAGGGGCAAAACGAGAGCATAGCTTGGCTCTTTACTGTCTAGTTAAAAATGATTAAATAACAAAAATATTAAAGAATATAGAAGCCAACTTTGGTCATTTGCACTTGCAGCTATGTATGTATATATTATTCTAAAACGTACTTATTAATACTTAATACGGAATCAGTCCTTTTGTTAGCATTTTTAAATTTATGTACCTATAAAGGGCTACCTCTATATCAGTAGGCCTACACTAATTTAGAAGTTATTATTACAAATCTACAGTCCTATATTGCGCTATCACTTGCCGTTGTGCCGTTCTTCATTTCATTTTCATCTGATATTTTATAGCACAATATAACTGCCAAAGACACCAAAGCGGCAATAGACTTCGACGATAATAATTATTAACATCTGTTCTTTGCAGGCCATTTGTTACAGAAATCCTTTGGATCTTTCTTAGATTATACATTTATATTATTATGTTTATCTCATTACCCTAGTTACCTATATAAATGTAGATTTGTGATGTAAAGTTTTAGGGAAAACAAATTTACGATTAAGATTTAAACTTTTTTACTTTCCGTAGTCGAATATAGGTACAAATTTAGCAAACAAGTTAAAATTTGATTTCCTAAAAACTCTCTATTACTTTATCATCATCATCCAAGCGATATTCCCAGTTGCATCTCTCTCGGGTGCCCGAGCCCGAAAGTGGAGACGTAAGAGCAGGAAAAGGTCCTGCTCTTAGCTCTGCACTTTGCACGATCTACATTCCGTATAGTGTGGTCATTTACCCGTCATGCCAGCACTTCTTGGGCCTTCCCAATCTGCCGCGGCCGGGCGGAAGCCCTGTAGCAAGACATTTGTGCCCCGAACGCCTTCCATAAGCTGACCTTAAACTAGGTTTCGTTCTGTAATAAAGGTCAACCATATGTACCGTCTGGGATCAGTTATAGACAGATCGTATCCCCAAAGCTAGTGCTCGGAGAGCTGCCTCGTGCCCAAGTGACACTACCAAGAAATAAAGGCCAGTAGTTGTAAACAGTTAATATTTAGTTTATTATATAGAGAATCACGTTGTTGTTGTAAGACTCCCCAAAAGCTAATATATTCTGCGAAAACAATGCAAAATAAAAGTCACGAAAAAACAAAGACGAAATCCTGACAAATGTAAGATAAGACGCCACATTTCACATGAAGGGCTAAACTGAAACAAAGCTTAGCCAATTAGATGTGACAGGGTAAATTAGCATCATGATTGAGGACACTAGTTCTCTTGAAAACGATGTTTGACGGGATTGATTCCCGCCGCGCGGGAAATTAGATGTTACAGTATATTTTGCGGCGATTTCACAGTAGGATTATTATGGTGTTTTGCGACATGGAAGAAAGTAAGACCTTTACCCAGCTGTAGGACACAATAGGTTCTTAAAAAAAAGCTTTTGGCAAAAAAAAGTTTGTTTTCGATGATTTTGAGTTCTGAACAGTGCAATATTTGTTTATATAGGTACGTTTTCTTGTGTACAAAGTAGTTAAAACACATTACAGAACTTTGTGTAACACAAAAAATACAAAAAGGAATTAAAAAACCGTTATAGAAACTAGTTTTATCAACTGCCAATAAGAAACTCTTTGTTTATTTTCGAAACTCTATTAAAAAAATACACTTCATATTAAAACTGGACTTCGTCTTCAATTTCCCACGCACCCAGTCTCGAATCCCTTTAAAACAAGTGGTTTATTGGGAATAAAAGGAACTAAGCTTCAAACGTTGGCGTTAATTTGTCTGCCGGGTTTGACTGAAGGTTCGAGCTTAACAGAAGACTGTAATATGTTAGTTTGATTAACTGCCTCTTGCCGTTTTAGAATCAATAAGCTTCATAGCTTGTTTTTGGACAGTAAATCATTTACTATGCTAAATTAGTTCCGTTTGTAAATTATATTTGTATAGGCTTAGAAGTCTGTGTGTCCTGTGTTAGATGATTCAACTCAAAAATAGCAACTTTTCAGGCGAACAAAAATAAGGTTAAAAAGGTTATTAACTCTTTTATTGCTGGAAATCAAAAGATAATAATAATTACTAATGGTGCATCTCAATGTATACTTTCATTTGATTAAGTCTAACTATAATACTCAGTAAGAGAGACGAAGCGTGGATTTTGTGAACTCACTCAAGCGCATCAGATTACGATCTGGGTGATACCTTGGACCTTCTTAACCATCTCCACCATATAGTTATATTTTTTTGGGTCTTAATCGCGTATTAACTTATTAAGGTACGGTGGAGTTCATTACATACTAATTAATCACTATTCACCATACCTTAATCTGACGATTTGCGCATTACGTTCCCTTATGTGAGAGAGTCTTACGTACTTTTCCTTACGTGACAAACTTAGGATCCCCGGTTGGCCTCCCTTACTTTAACTATTTAATTCTTAGGTTTATATTACCCATTTGGTTTAGGTAGTTAACTGCTTTCAGAATACCTTCTTTACATTTAAAGAAGGTATACCTATAAACAAGATCTTCTTAGATTAACAAACAATAAACCTCTAAGTAATGGCGTTGCTTAAGAGGACAGTCTACTTACTCTTTTTCCATACAAATTTTACAAACGTAGTAGACTGTTTCCTCCCTGGATAAAAATATTTAAAAAAAAAAATATTACAAGTCCTATATGATCATGATTATCCAGGGAGGAAACATTCGACTACAGTTGTATGGAGAAAGAGTAGGTATACAGGTGCACCCCCCCCCCCCCCCCCGAAGGGTTCCCGCCTTCTCGTGGCGGGGGGGCTTAGTAGCCGTGGCTTGGTCACCCACGGTGTGAAGCGAAGAGGAACCCACCCGAGGAGGAGCCGCTCGAGCTAGCTCGCGGCTGGAGGAGGATTCGGGGCCGCGGCAGGAGAGGAGTGTCGGTGTTGCGTTGCCGCTCTCCCTATCTGCCGCGGCCTCGGCGGGGCCGCCACCGTTAGATGGCGGACGCGGTGGGGCTGCAGGGGAAGAGGCGTGTCGGTGTGTCGTATCCCCTGCAGCCGAAAAGTAATCGGCGACGGGGCCACAGACCTCACCCGTCGCAGGGGAACCAGGAGTGTCCAGACATCCCTGGTTCCCCTAAACGGCTCTTGGCGGCGGACTCGGGGGAGTTCGTCGCCAAAAACTGAGCCTGAGGTGGTGGCGGCGTGCCGCCCCTCGTGAGGGTTTTCCTCTACGGAGGATATTGGAGGAGAGGCCGGACGCGGCCAACCGCTGTGGGGCAGACGGTAGTATGCGAGAGCGTTTCCCGTCTGTCCCCACACTTAGCGGAAAAGACGGACACCGAGGGGTTTAGTGGGTATACCCCGGCCGCACACCATCTTGGCCGGGGGGACCCCCGCACACCGGGCCGCTCTCCCCCGGGAGCGGCCTGACGGTCTTAAGAAGATTCCCCTCGTTAAAAAAAAAAAAAAAAAAGGGATACAGGTATATAGGCCAATCAGCTCCTCAACTTAAGACATTTGTCATTTGTAGGTATTTACCTACCCAAGCAACGTGTCGAAGAATTCACAAAGTTAATTCCGCAGTGAAGTAGGTACACTTATACACAAAGGCACATCTTTCTTGCAAACTCTCACAGCGAGTCAGTTGACAAATTGTCATCCCGTAACACTGTTTTGTTGAACGTCTCGTCTCACATTCCCCGATGTTTTGCTCAGACCATAATTATTGTAAGCACTAACATTCAACACATCTAATGTGTAAACATTTTTCTGTAGAAACAATTTCCTGCTGGTTTTATTCGATTAGATTTCTCTTAGCTGCATTAGGTTTGTATACAGGGTGTTCCGAGAAGGGGGTGTTAAGCCGAAAGGGGTTTGTTCTAGAGGTCTAGGCGAACAACTTTTGTTCTACGACTTTTGGAAATTCGAACTTGTTTTTCGAAAATTTGATGTTGTAGGTTGTGTATCACTGAATAAAAACCAGCTGTTTTTTGTAAATAAAGATTGTAGTGGTCCAAACTAAATAAAAGGGCACCTTAAGGCCAATGACCTCAAACTCTAAAAAACAGCTGATTTTCATGCAAACTTAACTCAAAATTTTTGAAAACTACTTTGATTTTCCAAAAGCAAAAGTTATAGAACAAAAGTTGTTCGCCTAGACGTCTAGAACAACCCCCTTTCGGCTTAATACCCCCTTCTCGGAACACCGTGTACTATACCTACCTACTTATTAACGTTGTTCCTCTTTAGTGAAATTAGGGCCTCTGTTTATCATCATACCACAGTTTAAGCAGTAGTTGGTGGCTCGTCGCTTTCAAGCTTACTAGAATACCCAAAGAATTATGGGGTCACAGCGGTCTCGCATGGCTCACGTTATTAAATTAAGCCTTAAGTTGTCCTCTGTCGACATATCAAATTGCCAAATTGTGTTATTTTATGGAAACAGATTGTGTTATTATCGAAAGCAGTTCATAATATTTGAGGAATTTTTACAATTTCACTTTTGAAGTGTTAGTGATTGTTTGCCAACATTAGCAGGACACCGTTGAATAGTGGAACGAGAAGTCTAATTCTGCGAAATGTCATGTTTCGCGATTTGGGTAGTTTCCGTCAGTCTGTAGAACTTTGTTAGAGAAATAGGTAGGATTTCCGGAGTTAAACTCGATATTGCATGATTCATTGGTTAGAATCATAAAAGATAAATTGAATTAGCAAGTTAAAGCAGCAGTGGGCGTCGCTAAGAACTCTACTGCGGTAAAAATGTGGTGAAAATTGACGATGAGAGAAGACGATTGTTTACATAGACACTGCTTATGGATGAGGTGTAATAATCGGACTCGAACAGGGCTATTAATAAACGTATTAAGGTCGCGGGGGGAATATGTTTTGATTCTGTCAACTTTGAAAGTTCTTGTCACATTCAAATACAACACACATATTACCTAGCACTATTTTATTACGTTTTTTTTTTATTTTAGACTATATAACTCAGTCATTTGGTATTTTTACTTGGAAAGTTTTCCGGGAGTTTTGAAAATTGGTAATTTTATAGATTTTGACGTGCTCTTACCGAATTTTAACTTTGCCACCTCGTATCCTTGCAGAAGCAGTTTTTTGATAATAACTCCTTTCCGACGCATTTTACAAGAAAAACATATCTATACAAAATAATAGAAGAAAAAAATTCCTACAATTTATGTCATAACCTTTTTTTTCCTAAAACCAATAGTTTCGGCGTACGAGCGCCGTAAAGTGTAGTTCAACACACGTTTCGGCAGAAATACTCATTTCCTATACTCATCAAATTTTTTACATCATCATTGTCACGTTTAACTCGTAAACTTCTTATTTCGACATGCTGCTCGGAACTGGAAAAAGCTACGTCGCAAAATTTCTCAACTTCGTCACAAATATTGTACAGAAATGCCATTCCTATAGTCCACTTGGATAGCACGCTTTCTTTGACTCCTCGACCATGAGTAAGCCCACCTAGACATTTCATCGTCCTCATTAACGATTGCTCAATTGTCATATCTGACCACGTACCACACCAAAATTTGTCAGAACGTCTAATTGTGAAATACCCTTTACTTGTAAATTGTTCGTATTCTTCAGCTGTCATTCTCTCCTTTAAATTAAGCATGTCTTGCAAGTATAAATGACAAGATTTTGCATATAAGAAATGACCACTAGTATGAAAATAAGGTATCATTTTCTGGACAGTGTCAAGATGTAAATTCCAGTTGCCCATTCTTTCTGCCTCAATGATTTGCTTCAAAAGTGTAACCATCCGAAAATATTGAACCCATAATTTCGCTGTAGCACCACGTTGCTCAAGTTTAATCAATTCATTCTCAAATTTATCAGCAAGTTTTTTGCAGCATTCTTCCTGGTCCGCCTCAAGTATCACTGACCTATCGAAATTATCTAAAATTCTATATAATTCTGCACTGAGATCGGGTGTCAAATCGATAAATTGTAGGACAATTTTAGCAATTGAAAGATGAGTCAGTATATGCGCTCTTACTGCACGTGAATACGCATGTCCTGCCATTGGACGTTGATTATACGACGATTAAACGTTGGCGTAGTTGTATAATGGTTTACGGCGCTCGTACGCCGAAACTATTGGTTTTAGGAAAAAAAAGGTTATGACATAAGTTGTAGGAAATTTTCTTTACTATTATTTTGTATAGATATGTTTTTCTTGTAAAATGCGTCGGAAAGGAATTATTATCAAAAAACTGCTTTTAGGCGCCATTTTTGCAATATGGCGGCGCGAGCGGCAAAGATACGAGGTGGCAAAGTTAAAATTCGGAAAGAGCACGTCAAAATCTATAAAATTACCAATTTTCAAAACTCCCGGAAAACTTTCCAGGTAACCTTTATTTTTTCGACCAAATGACTGAATCAATATTCTAACGTTTTGGCTCCTTGTATTTGACATTTTTTTATTTAAGAAGATGTGTAGTCTACGAATAAAAAAAAACAAAGTAAAGACAGGACATACAGTTTATAACGCTTCTGGCTATCGAATACCAAAATTAAATAATCAATAGGTACATTTTTGCTTTTTCTGCATTTCATAGACATGTGTTAAACTGTTTTTTTAGAATGATATAAAAATAAATGTAGGACATCTTCATCTCAAAATAAGACATCTATTCGTTTTTTAATTGTAGACCATGATTTGACACATCTTTTTGAAGAAAAAAAAGAACCAAAACTTTAGAATGAAGTCTGAAATTAAAAAAAAAAACGATAATTATAATTAGTTGTTACTAATTATTAACCAAAGAAATGATTTTTATTACTAACCTTATCATAAAACTATTACATTACATGTTCCACACTACAAAACCTCGTCCCCTAATTACCTAAAGAGGTCGGGTTGCGTTCGTTTTTGTAATTCGATACGCCACGGCTTCGCGGTTTGCCACCTACGTCGGAGTAATGGCCACCTTACAGTGTTATCAACCGCATTACGTTATCTTAATATTCTGCACGTGCCTTTGGTGAATACAGACAGACTATTGACACTTCTGTCGCTTCGTGGTTGATTTTCGACAGTTCAACGGAAGGGTCTTGTATTGTCATGATTTTTGTTGGATTATAAACACGATTATAAATATGCGGCCCGCGGTTTCACCCGCGTAGATCCTGATCCTGCGGGATTATCGCGATAAAAGAAAGAAAGAGATCTCTGGAAGAGATCGCCTGAGGGCGACCAAAATTTATCTTATTCGTTCGTCGCGACGAATGGATAAGATAAATTTTATCTCTGCAAGGCTTGAACAACGCGCATGTCAATTACTTAGAGAATTATAGCTCAGCAGTACATTAAAACATAAGTAACTCATGCAAACGAGAAATAAATAAACATTAACCCCCTTACTTTTAAACGATGAGTAACTTTATGGAACGTTTGTCTTTTACTGTGATATAAAGTTTCATAGTTGACAGACAGAGACAAACGTTAAATAAACTTAGTCATCGTTTATAAGTAAGGGGGTAAGTAGGTAGTGATAACGTTTTTCTTATTCACCGGAGCCTTCCGTAATTTGACCTTAAACTAGGTTTACACTTAGACTTCGTTTTGTAATAACCCTCCGGGTGGTTAAATATGAAATTGCGGTTGATAATGGAGAATTAAAAAAATGCAATTTCCATCCAATCAGTTTCAAACGAGGAGTTCAATCATAGTGAAACTTTATACGTTATCATTACACGATTTTTATGATTGCAGTTATGACTTCATTAAAACAGCGACCATCACAAAATGGCATATAGTTGAAGCAAAAAACTGTTTTGAAATGAAATAAAAAATGCAATATTTTGTTTGTACAACTTGTTTAGCTAGTCTTAATACAACTAGCTAAACTGTGATATTATATCTAACCAGTCGTGAGTTATATTGACTTTTTAGGGTTCCGTAGAAAATGGCAAAAAACGGAACCCTTATAGATTCGTCATGTCTGTCTGTCTGTCTGTCCGTCCGTATGTCACAGCCACTTTTCTCCGAAACTATAAGACCTACACTGTTGAAACTTGGTAAGTAGATGTATTCTGTGAACCGCATTAAGATTTCCACACAAAAATAGAAAAAAAAACAATAATTCTTTTAGGGTTCCCCATAGTTTGAACTGAAACTAAATTTTTTTTTTTCATCAAACCTATACGTATACGGGTGTAAAAATGATATTGAGGTTTCTAATATCATTTTTTACCCCCTGTAAAGCAATTTTTTTACGTCATAAATCTTGAACCGTAATTTACCTTTCAAAACAAAACATGTTGTATAGATAATGGTACGGAACCCTTCGTGCGCGAGTCCCACTTGCACTTGGCAGGTTTTTTTTTAAAGTCTGTTTCATAATAAAACACCTTTAAAAAAAACGATTTGACGCTTTACCCTACTGTAGCAGGAATCCTTAATTATTTAAGAGTATTTTACGGAAACTACTGGAAATTATTCCGTGGAAGCCTACACATTCCTGTGAAGCCTGAAAATTCTGTAATTTAGTACTAGGTATATTTATAGTGGAATTTAACTTTACAAAAGTTTTAATTTACCTACTTATGTACCTAATTATTGTAGAAAAGCTACAAGATATGTTCTTCCCGTTAGGCAAGTCTTTGACCAACAGGTTTGCAGTAAAGAAACCCGATACACAAAATATTGAAATCGATTCCAATATCGACGCTCGTAATCTCGTACGTCGTAGCGCCAAAATAGATTTACTACAAAAGCCGTGTTGGGAAAGATTAGGAAAAAAAACTTGGAGAATGAGCTAAAGAGATAACAGATACCGAACCGTAAACGATCCATTATCCAGCCTTCGCGATTTATTTTCGCGGATTTTTTGTATCTTGTCAAAACAAATGAAACTTTTTTGTTCGGCGGCGTTGTTTAGAATGTTCTGTAATTTAAATAAAATCCGAATACGAATAGGAAAAAAAGAACGTGCAGAGTGTCAGTCATTTTGACCTGTTTATTTATTTATAAACTTACAAGTCATCGATTGGTATTCTTATAAAATTGTTAAAGAATACAACCTAATATAAGTGAAAAACGGTCAAGTGGCAATACCTTTCACATCGTTAACCATCAAGCTGCAACTAAGAAATTACATGAAGCCCGTAACAATCAATAAAATTCTCCGAATAAATACATTTTTTATTCTCGTTTAGGCCAAGCGATAGTATTTTGGCAACCGGCCAACAAGCGAAGAGTGGCCATTTCTCTTTGCTAATGGCCCGAACGATACTAAATTATGACACTTCGTTTATTGCGATAACTGTAAACATTTCTGATGGACGATTGTTAAATAAATATGATTTTGAGTGTGTGAAAAAATACTCTGAAAGTAATTCCGAGTTAATATAAACTTTATACAAATAAAGTACGCTTAAGTAAGATGTAGGACGCTAAGTTAGAAAGTTAAATTACACAAAAGCGTTTCTTAAAGAGAGGGATTACTGTTGTTAACTTGAAGAAATTGTTGAGTTAGTAAATTACATACAAAGCGAAATTTTGTAAAGTTTTTTAACTAGAACCTTTTCTATCTGGTGGGTGTAATTACAGCTTGTAATCAAAGTTACGTAAAAGTGAAGACTATCTATTCTATACACTATTTGTATCGTATCAATGGTATGATTTCTGACAAATTGAGAGCTTGATTAACTTTACGGTTACTACTCCTATAATACTATTACTGTGTGTTTCCGTTTCTATAACTGGGCCTTTTTGCATGACTTTAAGCCGTAGGTTCCTTATGATGTTTTAAGTAAGAGCGATGTTAATTAGCGCACTTAAATTTTTCTTAAAGAAAAAGACATTGGTGCGCGGTCGGCCGGATTCAAAACCACGACCTTTGGAATTAAAGTCGCTGTATCTACCTAACTTTACGGTTGTGCAGAAAGCTTATTCCTTAGTATGTGTTGGATTAGGTTTAAAGATGTAACTGTTGTAATATTTGTCTAGCTAGGTAGATCTTCCAGTGCAATGGTCATGTTTTTTTTAACGACCAGCGCATCAGAAACGTCTAGGTAAATATAGAAAGCCTAATCTTATATTTGCTTAATACATAACCAATATCTCACAATACGTGGATTGTGGGTACTTCGGCATTTCAATCCAATCTTAGGACCTTTGATATTTCGAACGGAAAGTTCTCAGAAGCATAATGTCGAAACACGATTAGACACATTAATTAACAAGATCGTCGAGAGACCGGGCGAAAGTCAGAAATAATTTTACAAAATAATCGTCGAAAACAAGTAAATAAGGCAAACGAAACCTCACGCTCCAATGATCACAATAATTAACCGAAATTCTGTGTCCTTATCGATTCGAGTTTCAATTTACTTAATTGCTAAACAAGATCTCATATTTTTTGTCCGAATCGGACTAACGATGCCACGGTTAACACCGAAATACTTCGTTACGGCTGTGAGATTGTTATCACCAAAAATATTATGGTATAATGGTTTCATGGATACGGGTGGGGTGTTGATTCGGAACATCGGCGTCGTTCCCAATGCATTTTCTTAACGTGTTTTAAACGCCAAAATGATTACGGGTGAAAATGTAGAGTTAATTACTGTCGATACGTTTATTTTTACATTTAATCGAATCGTATATATATTAGGAAAGTAATCAGGTAACATTGGAACGTTCTCAGTTAACAGTTAACAGAGCTAATATCGGCACAATCAAATCGAATCTCGATACCGTGCTTGGAATAGTGTCGGCGCGCCCGGTAGATAGTGACTCGCCAGTTTTTGCTGGTATAGGTATACTAGTGATGGGCCGACTAGTCGGCAGCTTTACCGACTAGTCGGTAGGTGCCTACTTGTCGGCAAATCGTGCCGACTAGTCAACTAACAGTTATGAAATAAAACCAATATTTATTCAATTTCATTTAGAAGGTGGCTATAATCAGAAAAACGTAAACAAACACGGTTTGTGAAAATGGTTCAAACATTGTTTTGAAAATTATAATGACGACTAACCCGAATATCTCGGAATTATAATGATTTGGCAAATTTAAAACCGACTAGTCGGCTAGTCGGCAAAAACCATAGTCGGCCCATCTCTAATAGGTACCCATTGTGATGCAACCCCATTACGCAACCTTAACTAAAACGAGTCCACCTATGTGGGAGCGCAATTCGATCTAAAACCACTGATAACTAATCGTTAACGACAATGCGTTACAAGAACACCGCGAAACGATATTATAAAAAATTATAAACACACGTGAACATGCTGTCATAACTTGATAAGGGTCGTGCATTATTAACATACGTAAGTGAGAATTTAACCCAAAATATTATGATTTATTCAAGCGACGGCGAGTTGCACATGTATGTATTGGTCTGTATAATTTAGTGTCAAAACTCGGCAATTTTGGGAGTAATGTATTCGCAGTCGAAAGCTGGCATCGATGAGTCGAGAACGTATGAGACCATTACTTAAAGTGGTGTCCCATAAAGAAGTCTCCACAATGGGATATAAAATCTCTTGAAGGGTCAGGCGTCGCGCGTCGCTCCCTTACTCTTACACAGATATCGCTTAGTCAGCCATTCTAATTACACTGTAGAGCAGGGGTTCCCAAACTTATTTTATCTCCTGACCATTTTGAGAATAAATTATTTTTCATCGCCCCCCATTTTTTTACATACTTGAAAAGACCAATTTGATACAGGAATGCACAAATCGGGTTATTTAACAAAAACTTGTTACAACATTGTTGCCCGCAATCTATCATGAAAATGACCTATCTAGGAATACTAATAACTTTAAAAAGGCGAAAGTTTGTTACCTTTTTATTTGTTTGTTTGTGTCTACTTTCATTTCGAAACGGAGCGACAGCTTGACATGATTTTTTTTATTTATTCAATTAAACAAGAAGTATTAGTTGAGTAGAGCTCAGTCGGTGTCTAAGAGCCCAGCCCTCCTGGATGAAATCGCCCTGGTGGGCGTTATCGCCCACTTTGGGAACTCCTGCTGTAGAGTGAGATCAAATTCAGATGTTATCAGATATCAGTGCCAACTTTTCCATTTGTCAAAACACAGTGAAAGCACAGGTGAAAGTTAGCCGTAGTTTAATTGTCTGTAATAGTTGATACTCTATTAATCATTCTTTAATCATTCGGTTAGTTATTGCTGCTAATCAGATCAACGAGATGATGACAGCATTAATTAACTTTTTATATTCGGTTGCTCGGTTTCTGTAGGAAAGTATTTTTGGGTCGTAATGAATATTGGAGGATAAGTTAATTATGATTGATTTAGGGCACCAACGTTAATAAAGCTTTTATATTAATAGATATCATATTGGTCTAGCTAGTGGAAGATACCCCGACCTTCATCCCGAAGGTTGTCGGTTTTAAAATCCTTATGATTATGACAAATGTCTGATCCAAGACAAATGTCTTTTTTTGTTAAGACGAAAATATGTTACTATATTAACACCGCTCTTAAAGTGAAGAAAATCATTGTAAGAAAATTAACATGTTCTAGGACTCACCACGGTCCAACCATATACTTAATATGTTATAGCGTCTCCACTTGGCGGCCAACATTTAGATTTACCGCGTTTCAAAGGCATAGGACATTCACCAATCTAAAGTATGCTCCCGTAATCTCTCTATAGGAGGGCTAACAATAAGTGACACAGATTTTTCTTTTGCGTTTTCCGGACCGTATCGGTTTACTTAGATTTTTCTCTCAATTCAGAAGAAGGGACCTGAAAAGGTCGAAACGTTTAGCGTCCAAACAATGCTATAAGTAATAAACACGACGCTATTAAAACCAAAAAATGCCTTTAATTAAGTTACATGTTACATTAGTTAGATAAATCGGTAGTACCAACATGTGCTCACTAGCAATTCTGACGAAAGCTAAGCTATTTACTAAGAACGTGTTTTCCATGTCTTCCTTCCCCTATTCCTAAATTGGCAAACGCGAGCTTACATAACAAGATTGCCTGCATAACACAATTTGTACTTCTGAATCGTTAAACAATCTTTATACAAACGAAATTCCGGTGAGAAAGATTTATTACTCGTTTTCCGGAGTTCTTCCAAGATAATGGTTTAACTATGGTGTAATGTTGATATTCGGTAGGGAAAAGTCGCAGTCGAATCGATTCAGCCAGCCAACATGTTTATGGGGTTAGATGAAAACAAAAAACAGCAGATACGTTACCTAGTCTCGCCAAATGAGACGATAAAACTGCATCTAGCTGACGCACTAACCTCAGTTGTATATCGAACCGTTGCCGCGTGAGCACGTGCTGTCTCGCTGCAAGTATATTTTTGATATCCATCATTCTGATGGATTTCTTGCTCACTTTACAAATGACTAAATCATTCAGAGAAAAAAAAACATTTTACGCGTAATTACTCAAATAAAATTATATTTTAAAATCAATTTTTAAAGACAAATGTTTTTTTTTTACAATAATATTATGTAAATGCATGTAGGTGTTTCTGGCTCATTTTTGAATACGCAATATACCGTATCTACTATTTTTTGTTTTCATCTAAGTTTATGGCTAGGTAACTGTGCGATGTAACAAACGATCTTGTCTATTATCCACTTGAATCGCGCCCACGCCCCACGCTGAATAATAAATCGAAATTTGTCTCGTCTAATTGGCGTGCTCTTGGACTGATGGTGGCTACAGGCAAATTGCACCGCTCTCAAAGAACGATACCTCTCGACTCCAGAGTTTCGTGCCAAATTGGCTGAGACTATTATTATTAAATTGAATAATATAATGCCTTGTCTAACTCAATACTATATTACACGGTGTTATTTTTCTATTAACCATGATGTATTTCGGGAGGCGAACGATTCTTGCAGTCGACGAACCGAGCAATGGCTTTTTAATCGACGTACTCCAAAATGTTACTGTTTTCCTTTTCTGCAAATTGCTTCTGGCGCTCCGATGGTAGTAAAAATTGATTTGTCTGTTTTGAAATAGTTCTAAAATACTTAATAGTGTTTGAATATTAAGAAAAGAATTATAAGAAATTTTAAATACCTACCTATAGATAAATAGTTACATAATGTTTTGTTTATTTATATCAACTTAACATCATGACGGCCTCGGCGTCGGGCGACGGGTGCATGTTTTTAGGCTTGAAAAAATGATTTGTTTCTGGTTGAGGGGTTTCCATGTGTTACATGTAATGTATCTACAAAAAAAGTCAAATATGTAGTTTATCCTGTAGTATGTGACTAGTACCCCATAGTACAAGCCTAGTGCTTAGTTCGGGGCTATATTGCGCTGTGTGTGACGTCGGGCATTTTTTTATATCAAGTAAAAAGGCAAAGCATTTAAACCACATTCATCCCTTGTACATCATTTATTAGTGTCCGTATCCTTTTGAGCTAACAAATCCTAACTCCTTAATACAAAAACTGACGAAGTAACTAAACAAAATCCCTTTTCATAAGAAAACAGATAAGGATAGGTAATATCGGTAATATCATTGGATAAGCATATCCTCAGGACAGGTGGCGGTTCTCTCCTCTTATATATTTACCTGCTAGGATCCTTCAATGCGATGTCTGCAAAATACAACAACGTTTCAGATTTATAAGATTTACCTTACGTCAATATTCTAGGAATATCGAGATAGTGTTTTCAAGAGATTTCGCAAAGGTATTATTTTACTAATATTGTAAATAAAATATAATAAGTAAATATTGCACGACGTTGCACACAGCGCAATCTTGCCTCAAACTAAGGACTAGGCTTGTACTATCGGTACTAGACAACGGATATACCTACTACATATTATGCTTGTTTTTTGTAAATACGATACATAGAAAACAGCGAAAGTTTGTTAGCTTTTTGTGAGGTTGTTGTTTAGTCGACATCTGGGATTTTGAAGCCTATAGGCTAATTTTTAAATTAGGATTAAGGCTTAGCACGCACTGCGATAAAACGCATCCGTTTTCCGGTAGGTCTGAAACCGCAAAAAAATACAACACATAGCTTTCTATTCTATACGTTTAGTAGTTTTGCGCGAAGGACTAACTAACATACTTACTTACACACACTTTCACCTTTATAATATAAGTAGGATGGGATAGGATATAAGGGTTTATACCTTTGGTTTATAATGTTAACACGGTACACGACGGCGGCTATAAATAGAAGACGAGTCGAAACGTCGAGGTAAGAAAATTTAAACTAAAAAATCACGCAATTAAGACCCGGGAAATATAAAATTATGACGATATAAGGGTTTATAATGTTTGTTATTTCATCAGACAAAAACAGATTGTGATGAAACCCCTGCGTAGATATGTCGACCCTCTCATATTCTCACAGAATAACAAAAGCAGCTAAAATTACATGAGCATAGCTCACTTACTTCGTCTTTACTTACATATCGCCTACGAAATTGAGAATATTATTTGTAGTAAGTCGGTTAACTAACAAAGTTAGGTACAGCGGTGCCGGCAAACACCTAGAAAAAAATGCGGATGCACAGAAGTCGATTTTTTATAGTAATCGCACGTAAATGTACTAAGCGAACTTACCCCTTCCACGTCAGAATTTTTCAAGATGTTTGCCGGCACCTGTAATTGATCTCCTTTGCACTCCAAATCCCGTCCCGGGGGGAACTGTGTATATGTGTGTAGATGTGTCCCTACTGACCTAAAGGTCTACCGCTCTGGTTCCTCGCCTTGGCACACACACCTCACACAGATTTATTAGGATATCTTCTACAACCTGATGTTTTAAGCCTACCAATACTCTAGAATGGGTATCTTTCTTAAAGTACTAACATATTATTACAATTAATGACTGTAGAAAACGAAGATCAAACAAAATATCCGTTATTCAAAACTCAGTAGCCATAATTACTCTCTCCGCTTCATCGGTAGCATTACAAACATAAGTGATAGTTATCTATCAAGTATTAGTACTATTAGCGTCATAAATAATTACTGTGTTGTGCCACGTCTGCAGCACGGCAACGTAGGCGGGACAGGAAATGTAGATACCGGGCTACGAGAACGAAGCGTTGCACTTGTGAGACCGAATGTACAATGTACAAGGCGTTTGGCAGCTTCTCAGCTTCGGTAAATACGAGTATCGCTGCACAATGCACGTCGGATATTGAATATGGTAGATTAGATACAGGAGCTACTTACTAATATACGAAAACATAAGTCCCGATCCCGTAGGAATGTCGAGATCAAAAGTAGCCTATTTTACTCCTCCGATAATGTAACTTTCTTTTGGTGAAATAATTTTGGAAATCGTTCCCGTAGTTTTTGAGTTTATTCATAACAAACATACCTAATAGACACACACACACACAAACAGAGACAAAAATACAAATCTATCCTCTTTATAGTATTAGTGTAGAAGCACAGATAGAAGTGTAGATATAGAACTGCTAAAATATTATGTTCTTATTTTCAGTAAATGTAGATAGATAGATAGAAATCTTTATTTGCACAACATAAACAGAGAAAAAAAAACATATATACAAAAGTAAATACTAAACAAGCTTAAAAATAAGTTGCACAAATGGGCGGCCTTATCGCTGAAAGCGATTTCTTCCAGGCAACCTTTGGATAGAGTAGAACTGTAACAGCTTGAGTGGTAGGCAGTGCACCTAGAGATTACCTCATATCTTAGTTTTAAGATAAGTGGTAAAAATATCATAAATAATACATATACACACTTATACAAAATATAATTCAAGTATAAACATTAATACAAACATAAATAGACTACTTATATAAATACAATGTAGAAACATGGGTAGACATAGTTTAAGATAGGTTTACGATTTATTAACCTTGTTTTTATTTTTATAGAGAGCTTTTGACCACCATCACACTTCATAGTAAATGTTGATCATCATCATCCGAGCGACGTTTCCGGTTGTAACCCTCTCGAGAGCCCGGGGTCCGCTTTCCTCCTTGTTCGTTTTCACTTCGCACAATCTTTGGCAACCAGCTTAGTGGCCTCACTTCAAATCTGCCATTTTCATTGCACGGTAAATGTTCATAATGTCTTAGACGACCTATAAAGCACGACCTATAATAAAAATCAATCCATTGTCCCCTATCCTGCGTTAAAGTTATCCTTATGTTTATTTTATTTAAACTGAGCCTCTGCAGCTGCGACTTATCAGCCTATAGTGGCGTAAGTCATACGACTTAGGCCACTATAGGTTGGCAAGTCACAGCTGAAGACTACCAACAAGTTTTTTACCCTTTAGCACCCTAACCCCTGGGGTTTATAGGTATATTAAGTCATCTATGACTGAATCACATGAACGGACGCGACCAATATGAATTCCTTAGTCTTAGCATTTAGGTAAGAATTACATAATATAATGTTGTAGATGTCTACGACGACTCAATGACTTATCTCCGGACTCTTAAAAGGGAAGTTGCAATTAAACCGATGAACTGACCTAAATTAATAAACTAAACATGAGGTACTAGATTACTTAGCTAGATTAGCTAGATGGTGGGTATTCTAGCAACGCCGTTCGAATTTGATCCACTTTTTTAAAAGGTGTGTGAGTAATTTCCCAAACAGTTTGACTTTGGAACTGGTGAAGCTCGTCCGTCAGAGACGAGTTTGAAATGATCCACAATCAGGCGACCTTTCTCCTTATAGTCTTTAATATAGACCAGTCCAGTTCTATGCATGAGGTAATGTTTGAGATGCACCTCAGTGCGCACACATATGTTATTTTAAGATCAACTCTATTGAGCTTGCACGAGTTATTAAAAACAGAGAATGTTAATATTAATAGCCAATATCTATAAAATATTTTAAGTACAACATTAAATACAGCGCCATGTAGCTCCAGTCTAACCAAATAGTACTACTGTGAGATTGTTTTTTAGGGTTCCGTACCCAAAGGGTATGAGACTTCGCTGTCTGTCTGTCCGTCTGTCCGTCTGTCCGTCTGTCCGTCCGTCTGTCACCAGGCTGTATCTTTTAATACTATATATTATAAGTAGATACCTACATTAAGTAATACTATTGACTTGCCTAAGATATAGATAATGGATAGAATACGCCTTGTAATCCTTTTGTAGAAAGGTCTACCTTTAGGTACTGTATTTACCTAGTATACCTAGATTCTACCTACGCCTGGAAAGATATCAAATATAAATAATGGTAGGAAAGTACAACTTACATTTTCTGTAACTACATTTCGATTCGGTATTTTCTTATAACTTAAAGGCATTATATTTATCTATGTGGTATTGTTACCTATCTATTATAATAATACCGCGTTAATATGCAGAGGTATAAATATTGTAATATAGGTTTTTTTTGTTCCAATTTAGATTTTTTTGGTTTTTGCTTCATTGATTTATTGTGTTGTGTCTATTACAAATCTTGTTTTTGTACTAGTATATGTATGTAAGTTGTGTGCCTATCTGAATGAACGTATTTTCTTTCTTACTTTTTCTTTCTATACCGTCATACAAAACCACGCTGCCAATACCCAATAATTTTGCTTAGTATAAATACAAGAAGTAGACCTATTGCAACATAGTCATATCGCTAAATAGACACTACAAGAAGTAGACCTAAGCGACTTAGACTAAACGCACATTTTAAATGACAGTGTGGCACAACGCGAAATTGACAGACTGCGTTTTAGGTACTTAGAGACTAAACGTACACTACTACGTCACACTTGGTTTGTGAGCCGTTTGTTCCATATGCTTGTACGACAAGACTGTATTCATGTCACACAACGCATCGATTATGATTCTAGTGCCAATACAATATCGGTACTACGGATCGGAAGCACGTTGCTAGCCTAACAAAAAGCCAGCAAAATAATCATTCACTATGCTCCGTGGCACGTGCCAAAATGTACAACATAATTTACAACATGTAATAAAACCATATTCTTCTTTAAACCAAACGAGATAAAGTCCAAATTGCAACGGATAAAGCTGCAGAGCGATGATTGCAGAAGTATGGAATATAATTATACCTAGTTGAATTTTATTTTCTAGCAGATTGTTTTACAATGGCACATTGTTTCGTCGGCAACGAATTTTTAAATTAATCGTATTCGCTTTCGTCATTTTAAAGCCAATTACCATTAAATCGTCGAAGTAAGTTTTAAAATATTTTCAACGAAACAAAGTGAACTCATTCCTTTGATTCATCACAGGTGAGAATAATTTTATATCTACACCAAAGAAAATTCTATACTGAAAAGTATTCAGACTCTATCACAGAATACATAAATAGTAATTCTACTAAGATCTATATAAAATACTCTACCGTTTTGATAGATGTTTATGGTCACTATCTGCTTCCCGCGGTTTCACCCTCTCGATCCCGTGGGAATATCGGAATCAAAAAGTAGCCTTTGCTATTCCTCGATAATGTAGCTTTCTATTGGTAAAAGATTTTTTTTATAATCAGCCCAGCCCATTACACCCATTATACATACATACATCCACGTTACCAACGTTACCTCTGTATAATATTTTGAAACCAACTACAACAACAATTTTTGATAGGGAAAATGTAAACTTATTAGTTCTGCCCATCGAAAGTAAGACTATTAGAAACCTATACGTTAGAAAAGTTACAAAGCTTTCACTCACACTTTGTAGAGTACTAGCTGGCCTCTACAGTTTCACCGGCGTAAGTTCAGATCCCGATGGAATATCGGGATAAAAAGTAGCCGTTGTGTTATTCCAGGTGTCCAGCTATCTACATACCGAGTTTCATGGTAATCGGTTCTGCGGTTTTTACGTGATTGACTAACAAACACAAACACATACATACTCAAAAACTTTGAGCTTTATAATATTAGTAGGATTAGAATTAGTTATAGAAACGTACTAGTACCTACCTATAGTATTAAATTATAGGTACTTACTCGTCTATGTCTAGTCACACTCACAGTGCAGACATTGTGACATTTGTAAAGGTTAGTATTCTAAGCTCGAAAGGCAAGAATCACTGTAGTTTATAATTAAGCAAGTTAAACCGTATTAAAGACAAGAGAGACCGAGGCCACGGTAAATACTGCCGCCTGCCGTAGCGTCATCAAGCTGCAAACGGGTCATTAGCAACTACGTGACTCTACAACAAACTCATAGTGGAATAATCTTTTGTCGGCCGACTGTTTGCGTCGACACATTTGTTGACCGAGCGAGCAACGCTTAGCTCATTTTGCTAGATTTAAAGTGGAGCCTCTTCTCTTCTTTAAATCTTCCAAAATTTGCTTCCGTCTGTCAGTAGGTATGTTGTGTCACCTCTACAGGTCGTATTTCTGAACCGATTTTGATGAAACTTGGTACCTATGCAGGTTCTTATGTATTTTGCTGAATTTGTTAAGTGGCTTTATTATGGTCTAACGTCTAACATAGTGTAGGTATAGTAGCGGTGACTAAGGCGAAATGGCGCACTTCTCACAGACACTACATGAGCGCAAAGTGTAAAGTAGACAAGCTAGCTCCTATAGTTACACTCACCCTCATTGTTTAAAAACAATAAGGTAAACCTCAGACGAAACGATCAGGCAACTATTTATTGGTTGGCCTAGTTGGCCGATCGTTTCATCTCAGGTTTGTCTTTATGCTTAATATTAGAGAAAACTAAGTAGTAAAAGATAAATAGATATGCAAATTTATAGAAAGTGGTTACGTGGATTGTAAACTAAAAATATTAAAACAGAGAACTAGAGAAAACACTTTCAAAGTCGTGTTCCCACTGCGAGCGGAGCGAAGTCATTTTTTGGTTATTGTTAATGCGCCCCGCGATTTTACCCGCGGAAGTCCCAATCACGCGGGAATATCGCAATAAAAAGTAGCCTACGTGTTATTCCAGGTCTCCAGCTATACATACCGAGTTTCATGCTAATCAGTTCAGCTGTTTTTACGTGATTGAGTAACAAACACACACACACATACATACTTACAAACTTTCAGCTTTATAATATTAGTAGGATAGGCCTCCAGTAGCCAAGTATTGATAAGGTGTAAAATGAATCTCGCTGACCTAGAATTTGGAGGTATTATAAAATCCCCAAATTGTACTAGTTGTTATTATCATTGATTGTAATTCTGTAAATTAAGAATTCGTAATCCTTTGACACAGATCAAGCGATAGCCACCAAGGGATTTCGTGCCACGCCACCCCATCGCGACTTATCAATGCGCATTACGCAGTAATGAGCATTCATAAGTCGATCATGTTCAAAATTAGAACTAAGATCATGTTCAAAATTAGGCAAAGCATAGCCCTAAATGTTCTCTATTCTGCTCTAAATAAATCTCTTTATTGCAAACCTAACAGAATAACTTAATTTTATATAGGTAGGTACCTATTATATAGTTATACAGGGATCTACAAAATGTAATTACTACGGCTCTTAGGTACCTACAACGTAGCTTTATGTATTTGGCCATTAATTTTATGGACCATTATTACATAGAGCCGGGAAATTATGATTTTAGTCGTCTGTGAGCGAACTGCGGATTTATTCGTGGCGATGCCGATGGTTTCCTTGCTTCTATATTTTAATGTTGGACTTTATTAAATGCGAAGGTAACTCTTTCGGTCTGTTATGATTTTTAGCATAAAATAATTTATAATTGCGCTGTCAGTCAATTTTAGAATCGGTCATTTATAGAATTGTACATTCCAAGAATTGGTTAATTAGACTCTGTCTGTAGTCATTTCGGGAATCAGTCATTCCTAGACTAAACCTTTTATAATTTTCAAATATTGTTAACGTTTAGAAATCAAATACCTAGGTACCTGTTTCAATACGTTTTCTTTTCGTATAGTGGTGTAGCTCACCTAGTGTTAGAGGTTTCTATAATACACAGGTACACTATCATAGACACGGGTCTAGATCGCGATATAGATAATCGTTGTTATTAATTACCTCGACGAAACGTCACGCAAAACGGACGAAACGCAAACGGGTCACACCGGCCGTAGTCCCGAGAGAGAAGTTGAGTCTTTTCGAGACCACGGCCGGTATGACCCGTTTGCCAAAACGTCAAGGTAATTAATAAAAATGATTATCTTTAATGCGTTATAGACCCGTGTCTAACAAAAATGATGGACAGAAATCGTGTAAGTTTAAGAAGTGTGTACCTTCTACCAACCCCTGAAGAGTTATTTCGATTTACGTTGTTTCCGCCCACTTGCGGCTAAATCAATAGGACGAACCACTATGATTGTGTTGTTAGTTGTTACTTACTACGTACGAGAATAATGCTACGCTTGTTTCTGGGTTACTACACTGACAACCAGAAAATTGGATGTAGGCAACATTATTTTGATTAAAGAGAAAATAAAATAAGAAAAACTCTCTTCGACGTGGTATTTAGGTAAAAGTACTTAGACCAAAAAAGCGATGAAGAAGTTGTGTGTTATAGGTAACCCTCAGTTTCTTAATCGTTTTTTTTTTGTGAAGATGAAGAAACTGGTCGTTAGTGACATGCAATAGATCAGTTAGGTACTAGGTAAAGCTTATTTGGTAAAAGCGTTTAGTTCCTAGATTTCAAACTCACAATCTCCCGAACGCAAATCCAGAAAATCTCGATTATTTATTATAGTAACTAGCTGTGCCCGCGACTTCGTCAGCGTTTTTCGAACACCTACTTATCGCTGTGCAAAAATCTATGCTTAAACGGACGACCAGGGAAGACTGTTGCTGAGCTGAAGACAGTCATGGCAGAGTCTGTTTAAGTGTTGATTTTGCGCAGCAGTAGGTAACGACAAAGTAGCCTTTGTAGAAAATATAAAAAAATAACCTGACTTCAAAAATAGAAGAAAATAAGCCCCTTCGGCGTTCCTCTCTCCGCAAGTGCTGAGGTCAGTGGGAATTCCTCGCGAACTACATCCCGGACGGCCTCATCTCTGTCCCAAAGGACAATCCCTCTCCAAGAGGCACGGACACGCCACCATCTCGAGACTCTCAAAGCCGGCGGTAATCCTAGGCTCCGAAAGCCCCACGTTCACCACCCCGGGCTGAGGCGATTTTTTTAAAGTGGTTGTCTTCCACGCGGCCCCCTCCTTGCCGAAAGGACCCCCGGACCCGCTGACGCAGACTTGCGGTTGACTGACAGGCCCTGACAAAAACGACGCGACGACCCGACGGCCCGGTCGGTCCGACCAAAAATTTTCTTCAACAGTTTCAAAAATTTTTAAATTTCGAACGTCACAAATTATCATTCGGAGAAACGCAGTAGGCCTTCTGGACATACGGATAGGTCCAATATCTGAATTTTTTTGAATTTCCGGATAACCGGAATTTTTTGTTCGAATTATTCGATATCCAGATATCCGGAAATTATGTGTTGATTGCTCACAACATACTTCTTTGATACAACATTAAAATCAATGAAGAGAAAATTAGAAAAATCACTTTTTCCGGATAACGGGACTTGATATCCGGATAAAAAATAGCCTAAAGCCTAATCGGGGTCAAAAGCTATCTGCATACCGAATTTGGTTGAAATCGTATGAGCCGTTTCTGAGATTAGCGTAGTCAAAGCCACACACAAACAGACAACCTTTTTTTTAATAGGTTCTTTGGCGTTAATAGATACCCATAAAATTTGTTTTTTTTTTAGTATCTTCAAAAAACAGACAACCAGAAAAACAGAAAAATAGGTTCTACTGCGTAATAAATACCCATACAATTTATATTTTTTTTATATCTTCCAAAAACAGACACCGCTAAGTTACGATTTTATTATTTGTATAGATAGAAGATATAGATAGATATATATAGATATGTATTTACTATGTACCTACTTACCTTTTTTTACTCGTTATATTTTTGGTCATAATGTTTTTTTTCGTGCTACAAACTGAATTATAAGCCAATTTTAATTACATAATTCTAGAGGAATATGGTTACGTGAGGAACAAATGTCTTGCTAAGGCGCCTCCGCCCGGCCGAGGCAGATTGGGAAGACCCAAGAAGTGCTGGCTTGACTTCGTAAGATCGGATATGCGAGCAAAAGGCCTGAATACGCGGGATGCCGAAGATCGTGCGAAGTGGAGACGTAAAAGTAGGAAAACGGACCCCGGGGTCTCGAGAGGGATGCAACCGGGAACATCTCTCGGATGATGATGAACTTAAGAGTCAAGTTTAATAAAATAATAATTTAATAATTAAGTAGGTATTTAGGTACCTACCTATTAGTAGCACCTTTCAACTATTTAAACTTGATTAAAGTTATGCATGAGTTGAATCCAACTCTTCTGTGGATATCCACTTATATTGCCTAATAACCTACGTAAATTATAACAAAGTTACCTAATTTAAAATTCTGTGCCTAACTTTATTTATGTATGTTGTAACTTGTTAAAATGTATGAAATTCAGCTCAGACATTCGACTGCGCAAATTCATCAACATTTCGGTTACATTTCGGAGAATCTTAAAGTTTTCCAATGTAATTCACGTATTAAACGCGTGTCGATGATCGCAAATGTTTTATTAGCATCTCACATTCGTCTTATACCTACATGGAGTTAGAATCGTAATATTTATAGGTAGGTCTAGGTACCTACACAGTTGAAAGCAAAGTTGAAACAACTATTATTCTTAGTTAGAAATATTTTAAGTTCCAACCAAGGTTATGTTTAAAGTAAAGTACCTACGTGAGAACTTAGAAAAAGATGAGAAGTGCATTATTATGAATTCTACCCGACTGAATGAGCTCCTATGGTGAAGCGGGTAACGCAGGGGAACGGCAATCTTCAGGCAGCTGATTCAAATCCTCTTGGTAGTAATATTCTGGAAAGCATAAAAAAACTAAGTATCATATAAAGTGAGCTGTGTTGGTCTAGTGGTAGATACCGCGACTTTCATTTCGAAGGTCGTAATTTCGAAGTCTGGCGGGACCGTGCACCAATGTTTTTTTTCTTTGAAAAAGAAATATGTGCGCTAATTACATCGTTCTTACGATGAAGGAAAACATCGTGAGGAAAGCAGTCATGCAAAAATGCCCAGTTTTGCGGAAACACACAGTATAAAAAAGCAACTAAGTATAAAGTAAGTACCTACCTGATTGATTACAAATCAAAACTACTTCACGAATAAAATCTAAAGTTCTTTCGGACAATACTAAATCAAGAAGAGAATAC
Organism: Idaea biselata; assembly: GCA_958496205.1. Taxonomy (NCBI): domain Eukaryota; kingdom Metazoa; phylum Arthropoda; class Insecta; order Lepidoptera; family Geometridae; genus Idaea; species Idaea biselata. The sequence goes on along the minus strand of OY292400.1, from coordinate 26,085,700 downwards.
CTAATAATATAATTCATGTCAGTGAAGGTCAAGAACGACATTTATAAGCTCACGTTATAGGTGGTAGGTATAAATTACCACCATTTACTCGGAAGCAGTCAAGAGGAAACGAAAGTCGGGTAAAGAAAAATGTGAGAGTGACAATATTGAGGCTCTTTGTTCGTTGTTCAACCACGTTGAATTGATTTCTGTGAAGGTATGTACTTAGCTAATAACCTGCATGCTTAATAAGTAGGTAGGTAAGGTCACTAGGGGGAAGTGCGGCTTACGGGGAAAGTGCGGCGAACATCAATTTAATGGACTCACCTGACCATTGCGGCCGTACGGCCGGTTTTGGGAGAATGGGTGGATAGGTCCCACGGGGCCTTGTCATTCCGTCTGACACAAGTACTTTCCGGACACGGGTGCTTCGGAAAGTACTTGTGTCGCATCCAAAGGGAGAGTGATGAGCGGTGTCACCACTGCCCCAGCAGTCTGGACACCGCTCAACACACCTTGGAGGTTTGCCCGGCTTGGGCTGCACCCAGGGGGGACCTAGTTCGGGTCTTAGGCCCAAACTTGGCGTTGCCGGCCGTAATCGCGGCGATCATCGGCGACGACGCGGCATGGCAAGCTCTGCGCCAATTCTGCGAGCTTGTCATGGCCAAGTTAATCAATTTATTTGAAACATAACTTTTTTTCAATATTGTTATTATGGTCTCTATAACATGTTGTTAGATTAGCTAATTACGTAATACTTAATAACTTTAGACAGAATGTCCCCGACTTGGAATAACATACATGGATCTCACAACTTTTTACGGTAGAAGAACTGAGTTGCGAGACTTGCTTTTTTTACAAGCATGTTTTTGATGGGATTCCTTTGACGCAACAACAAATTAAATTTGTATTGTGCCGGAAAAAGGCTTTTGCGGGTTTCGTAATCACTATCTTATAGCGAAAGAGTTAATTTTGGCGTAACATGTTGAGAATATAAGATAGTGATGGTTGCATTCCTACAGTCGCGCGTGAATCCAATGCAACATAGGGGGACCCATATTTTAATTGATAAAAACGAGAAGTGCGCATGAGTGTCATGCCATAAACAAGGAAGTTGTCTCTGTCTGACCTTGATCGATATTAAGTACTTGATTTACGGCTTGGGAACCTGTTTCTTTTAAACGAGGTATTCAATTCGATTCAAATTATTTATTTCAGCAACAAGGCCATAATGTTAGTGTAAAAAATCTTATAAAATATTGTTAGTAACATTGTTTTTTTATAAAATGTGAGTACTGACCCATTTCATCCTGATTGGGCTATCCAGTCGCTGAGTGATTGCCCTCAGGTAGCTATTGGTACTACCCCTCACTCTAGCCATCACTGTCCTCTTCCTTAACACTGCTGGAAACCCATCAATATTGGCTTCGGCAAACATTAATGAGGCACTACAATATCGGGGCAAGTTCATCAACAACCTGAAGGCATTGTTGTACTGGACCCTCAGAGCATTCACAGCGCGCTGCGTATAATTGACCCAAAGGCTACATGTATAAAATGATTGACAGTAGGCCTTGAACAAAGTTTTTCTGACAGCACTCGAACATTTTGAGAACCTACGTGCCAACACATTGCAGCGCACTGTCAACGCTCTGCGTTCCGCTCTAAATCCTCATTATCCATCAGAGTCTCATTTATCACGTGACCCAGGTACCTGAACTGAGCAACCCTTACAAGAGGAACTCCGCAAAGTGTTACAGGCGGTACATAAGACGGAGTCTTACACATGTCTCTGAAAATAGCAACATTTTAATGTTGATTATTTCGCAAACGGAACTCTTAAATGAAAAATAGTTTTACAAAACCTACCTTATTTTTAAAAAAGCTTTCTCATAGTACCTACCACACACGATCGTATTAAAAAAAAAGTTTAGTTAGGGTAGCTTCCCAACATGTAAAATGGATTTTGTTTTTATTTTTCTCGTATATACCATCGTGTGTGGTACCGTTAGAAAGCTTTTTTAAAAATAAGGTGGATTTTGTACAACTGTTTTTCATTGAAGAGTTCCGTTTGCGAAATAATCAACATTAAAATGTTACTATTTTCAGAGACATTCATGTATTTATTTATTTATTAAAACACCATTACAACATCCTTACAGTATAAAACCAATTCGACGCTGTAGGTAAGAATTAGGTACCTACATGAAATAAGTATCGGTACCTGGCTTAACTCGAAACATGGGAATACTAATTATTATATATATATATATATATATATACTTATCTATATCGATCGCTTATTTATTATTGTTATATTGATTCAAATACGTGACTTTCTAGTAATCTAAAAGCTGCTTCTGTGAATTTAGACACAGTACAACCAAATACATCTGTATCCAACGTTAATAAATTTAAAATACGCACGGCTCGTGCTAAGGTGCATAGTAGGTACATAAGTTGAGTCCTATGGTCCGGTTCACGCAACAGCGGCGGCCAGGCACGATTGCTCCCCTAAAAACGGGCTGAGTTCAGACGGGCCCAGGCTGACTCGAGGCTGACCGACTTTTTTTAGCATAACTTTTACTACTCTTTCCACCATATTAGTCCCAACTTGGTACTCGATGAGGTAAGTTCCCGGGCCCGATTGCTCCCCTAAAAACGGGCTGAGCTCAGACGGGCCCAGGCTGAATCGCGGCTGACCGAGTTTTTAAGGCATAACTTTTACTACTCTTTCCACCATATAAGTCTCCACTTGGTACTCGATGAGGTAAGACGACCAACTGCAGGCTCCTAATCTAAATTGTTATATGTACCTACCTACCTAGTGATAAAATTGCTAATCATGAGAGGAGAAATATCTACTGATATCGTGACTAGATGGCGATTTTATTAATAAAACAATTATATGGTAAATTGATGTGCGCGCACTTTCCCCATAAGCCGCCCTTCCCCCTTGGGACCTTACTTACTTTTCATCAATTTTCCTTTATAAAAGTGTATTTAAAGGACTTTCCATAAATGTCAACTTGTTTGAAGGTATGATGTTGTATTGATTTGAATAGGTACCTAATACAATGTTTTGTTTTTCCGCTACTTTCGTAGAGACTACTACGAATGAACACGAAATAAATAATTTATCAAGGCGAAAAATTAGCGAAATGAAAAAGATTTAAGCAGACATTATTTTCAAGTACCTACCATTTCTCCTGTCCAAACACCCATCCTTTCATCTTTTATCGCTTCTTGTCCACCCAAAGGTTGCCTGGAAGAGATCGCTTTAAGCGATAAGGCTGCCCATTGTGCCACTTATATATAAGTTGTTTATATATGTTTCTTTCCTTTTATTTTAATTTTTATTTTGATGTTGCAAGAAAGAATAATTAATCCATCTATCTCTCCAGCTCTCCAGACACTAACTTTAAACTAACCTATCCGTGTCGTTTGATCAAGAGCATAAGTTAAAATTAGTTTTAACTGAAAAAACATCTAGATATAGTTCTAATATATCAATCTAGATTAATATACTTATTGATATATCCAAACTATTATAGATAATTATAGTTTTGACGGTAACATAGTTATCTATATTGATATATTAGAACTATACCTAGATGTATTCTTCAGTTAAAACAACTTTTAATTCATGGTTCAACGACACGGATAGGTTAGGTTAAAGTTAGTGTTAATTGTGACCATAGCGAATCGCATTGGCATATGTTTTGTTTTGTAGGACTAAGTTAGTTAGGTAAGTTTAGTCAAAACCATTTTTGACTGTTTTTCTTCAGTCAAAACTAGTTAGACTTCAACAGATACCAGATGCATTACCTATTAATCTAAATGAGAGTCAAAAACTCAGAACTTGGCTACATAGAAGACAATCCCATGGCTTGATATACCGACTGAACTCGTGTTGTATTCCAAGGGCAGACCCGTTTCGTTAAAAATAACCTCACTACGTTCAAAGCCTGTCAACCGTACCTATGCTACATACTCTCCATATAAAACCTATTTCATAAATATTATATCAATTCAAAAAATCACTGATACGTCAACGACAAAGGGAGGGACGTCCGTACCATTTAGGGTACGAAAGCAGTAAAAACAAACAGCCCTACTGTTTTACTACGCAATACATATGGCTAATAAAAGCTCCTCACCTATGCCATGCTCGCGTTAAATTTTTATTCCCTCCCTCCGTTCTTATTCTGAGGCAATAAGATTCATTATTGATTAGGGTATAGTAGCCCTAGGAGTTTCGTCGCACACCCATGGCGCCACACTGTATCTAAACTAGTTAAGCAAACACAATATAAACGTTACTCTAAATTAGCTCCTCGTTTTACAAGCAATAAATTTAATGGACCCCCACTAGGGACAAGTTGAGTTCAAAATTTGAAGGAGACAATTAGGTTAGGCGATTGTTTTGTCAAAGGATTATAAGTAGATATCGATCAAGCGTGATCATCATCAACGATTGTCAGATTGGAATGTGTTTGTCTTTACCCGACTGTCGAAGGAGGGTTATTTGCACAAGTTTTTTCTAACTTGCACAATTTAATGTCTCTAAGTCATGAAGCTTCACAGCTAGCTGCTACAGCTGTTAGAGTTACTTCAACCAAAGGTTTTCTGGAAGAAATCGCTCACAACGATAAGGTCGCCCATTTGTACAAATTTATTTTAAGTTTTCTTATTATTCAGTTTATGTAATTATGTCTGTTGTGTTAAATGTATAGGTAATGATGTAAAAATAAAGCTATCTAACTTCGAAAAATACTTACGAGTTGGTATATTTAGTTCATACAAAACACCAATTACATTTCGTTTTATACTTATTAAAAATATTAGTAAAAATATTCCACGGAAAATTGAAGAAGCAGACATGAAAGGTTTTTTCTAGTCCATTTGATTAGTTAAAAACCCTTAAAATGAACCTATCTACCTGTACCTACCTACTATTTATTTTAGTATTGAATGTAGATTGATTTTTCTTCAACCTATACTTATCTAGGCACATTATCAATCGGTAAAATCTACTTACTTCGATGGTTTAGTCATTAAGCTCTAAAAATACCATTAGTTTTATTTATAGTATCTATCTATTTTTCTAGCCTTTGCACGCTTGTCATTATGAAAATTTAAGTAGGTATTGACCTATCATTAAAAGTGGATATAATATCGATGTTTATCAACAGTAACAACCGCCACTTCTATTTCTATTTTATAACTGTTCATCAATTCGGAAATCAAGTAAGTAATCAAGTTTATTATTGACTTGAGCACCCTCGGGGTAAACATGGGAGCCCAATTTGTCATATGAATAAATCGTTTTATTACTTACGGTTTTTGAAGTTACAACAATGTAGTAACTTAGGTCTGGTAAGCATAATCAAACTAAAAAGTTTTCAATATTCTCAAGAATTCCGTAGGACGGAAACTACTTACAGTGCGCAGCAACTTTTTTGATAAAGGATAGAGGCAGAATACGTACAAAGCTCTACCTGTGACTACAAAATAATCTAACTTTTATGAAAGACAAGCTGCGTCCCGCAGTTACACCTGCGTAAGTCCTTATCCCGTGGAAATATCGGGATCAAAAGTAATGAACTCAGGGTGAATGTAACTTGCTAATATTGTTAAATTTAAAAAGTGAAAGAATTTTTGAAATCGGTCTTGTAGTTTTTGAGTTTATTCATTACAAACCATACGACACACACATAAATACAAATCTTTCCTCTTTATAATATTAGTGTAGATTAATTAGGTCTACCTATTCAAGCTAACTTAGTTGGTCAACTGGTGAGAGAGCGGACACATCTAACGAAAACACCATTTTAATTTCTAATTAACACCGACAAAAGTTTAATAACCAAAATACAACATAAATAATGACCATAAATCTGGTTTTGGGTTAACGACATTAAAATTTCGCCTCGTTCAAAACACCGGTACGGTATTTTCTCTACAATGAAAATCGACAATGAGTTGCAGGTTTCTCGTAATACTGCTGTAATTTGGGAACAGACTGACATCCGGCCTTGTTTAATTCAATACAACATAACTTCACCTCTAAATAAAAAAAAGAATTTATCGTAAATGGACTATAATGGAGTGCAGCGGCGCGTGAATAGATATAGTGAATACCTACTGGCCTATAAAGCACCTATAGGTAGAATTTATTTTTGTTTAGAACTGCGGTCGTCTGTTTCAAGGTTTGTTGAAGGTTTTACTAACGTATTGTTTTAACTTTAACCTATTTGCGGTTGTTAGATCAATTTCACAAATGACCAAGTATTTACTTAATTATAAATCTAAAAGCTGTTAATATAATCTTTTTATTTTCTGTAGTGTTATGGCATGGTACTCACCACAGTCCGAAGGCATAATACATACCGCCATTCCGCAGTAGGATTACTGCCTAGCGTCTCTAAGAGGAGGCCCTTGCCCTTCTGTGGGACAAAATTGAAGACTAATGAAAATAAAATAGAGTGGATAACATCGTGTAGGTAATCAAGGCTTATTTGTTATTTTAAAACGATCTTAGAATCCTTATTTTTTTCAATCCTTGAAAAACTGAACTCAGGTTTTAAAATCTACTAGCTGCGCGTCCCGCGGTTTCACCTGCGTAAGTCCCGATCCCGTGGAAATATCGGGATCAAAAGTAGCCAATGTTACTCCTCGATAAGGGAGCTTTCTTTTGGTGACACGACACACACACAAAAATTCAAATATTTCCTCTATATAAAATTAGTGTAAGTAAAAGTGTAGATGTAGATTTGTAGGAATCAAGTAGGTAGGTAGGTAGTAATCTAAGCTTAGGTTTTATTATTTATTTTTCCGTTTTATTCTTAATCTTCTTTTATGTCTCATAATATACTCTAACTTAGGTATTATAATCTACTTGTAGCAAACAGGTAGATTGCAAAACCTAAGTTCAGTTAATATTCAACGAAACGATAGTTTTTCTTCAATTAAAGTTCTACCACCAATCCCATAGTGGTAGCACCATTAAAATTCTTACGCTGTTCGTACCTTACATGGATTAACAGAAATGCATTACAAAAAGAGGCTTAGGTTTCCGCTTTCTAGTCGTTGCCGTACTTGGTAGAGAGAAATACTTTAGGTAAACATTCAGTCGCCTACGGTAAATTCAGTATTAACAGTTTTTATTCAAGAACAAGATTAACAAAAAACTTAGAATTTTTATTTATCAACTAGCTGTGCCCGCGACTTCGTCAGCGTTTTTCGAACATCTAGCCATCGCTGTGCAAAGGTCTACACTTAAACGAACGACCAGGAAAGTACTGAGCAGAAGAGAATCATGGCAGAGTTTGTTTAAGTGTGATTTTTGCACTTCGGTATGTAACTTGTTGCATGCTTATTCACATTATTATAAGAAGAAGTGTCGAAAATCTATAAAATTTAAAACCCGACTTTGAAAAAAATGATAAAATAATAAAAATAAGCTTGTACAAAGCAACCGACTTATTTGTTATATAATCTAAAGTCTGCCAGCTTTACTAAATGCAATATTTTTTTACGTGGGTGATGCCCCTTGTGTACCGTCAGGCCACTCTCGGGGCAAATGACTCGGTTTGTTGGGCTCACTACAACAGTTTGTCAACTAAACCCCAAAGGCGTCCATCGCTCCACAAGTGTCGAGGCCAGTGGGAATTCCTCATGGACTACATCCGTCAACCCCGACAACGGCGGCCTTTCCAAGCCTCATCTCTGCCCGAAAGACAATCCCTCTCCGTCCCCCTCCCTCGGCACGGTCATTCGGCACTCGTGGCCCCCAAAACCGGTGATAAACCCCCCCGAGTCCACCGCCACCACCAGAGACTAAGCGATTTTTTACAGTGGTTGTCATCCACGCGGCCCTTTTCTTGCGAAAAGGACCTCCGAGCCCGCTGACGCGGGTTTACGGGACATCTGGAGGGTAAAACGTAACGTCGTGCCCGGGACTCGGGACTCGAACGCGGTACCCTCGACTCGGAATCCACACTTTGCCGCAGCTGCCATCGTGCTTGTAAACTACATGCAATCTGCATCTACCCCGTAAATCTGCCCGATTTCAGCTATATTTTTTTCTCTTTTAGGTGCATTTTCGACTGCCACTAAAAATATCAAAATTGTAACCGTAACTTTAATCATTGAGGAGTTTTCTGATGAGAAGGTAGTTTCAGGTGGTCCATCAATTCGTATCGAGTTCTTTATAAGCTGATTATATTGATGGAAGTCCAAAAATTAGTAATTTACTGCATTGTGGGATGCTATTCTGCTCATCATTCCAAAGGTTCTCATCAGATCTTCACCAACGATTTGTGGGACCAATTCGAGACTCACTTTCCAAATCTAAAAAGAATATTCATATGCTGAAGTCCGGCGTGAACATATCCCCATACAAACAATATGCGGGTCGAATTGAGAAGCTCCTCTTTTTTTAAAGTCGGTTAAAAACAACCATTATAAATTTCCGTATGTCCGAAGGATCCGAATATATGGAGAGACATAGGTATACGGTATTTTAGGAAATACCGGATATCCGGCTTTTTTAATTACGTGCCGGATATCCGACTTTTTAATTACCTACCGGATACCCGGTTAATCATGTGTACACAACATACTTCTTCAATACAACATTCAAACTAATTAGGTAAAAGTAGAAATAACAGTTTATCCGGATAACCGGACTAAATAGCCGGATAAAAAATAGCCTATATGAATAACAACATTTAGGTAGGTATCTGATATCCTACTTACCTTAATCCTCAAAATAAGTTTAAAGAAATAAGGTAGACGAGCGAATTTTTTGTAAACAAAACAGAGATTTCTCGTCCTCGTGGGAAATTTTCAGTAAAATTCGTTATTTGTTAGGACTAAACGAAATATTGGAAACGAAATTCGTTAGATAGAAGATTTTTAAATTAAGATTGACTTTCTTTTAGGATAGCTTTTATAGATAAAAATAGATAGATAGGTACAAATAAAAAAATACAAATATTTACTTCTATATTTGTATTTTTTTATTACATACCTACAGGTATGTACCTACTATCACACGGATGGTTAGTGTTCATCATCATCCGAGTGATGTTCCCGGTTGCGTCCCTATCGAGAGCCCGGGGTCCGCTTTCCTTCTTATTTACGTCTCCACTTCGCACGATCTTCGGCACTGATGGTAAGTGTTGATACAGTCTAAGATGAAGCACGCTGACCTAGAGGTACCTTTTCACTTTGTAGACCCCTAAATTGACCCCATTTTTCTTTGTGTCCTTTTCTTACCAAATAACCAGAGATGACCCAAAATTAGCTCGTGGTTGTACAACACGCTATATAAGCTGTACTGTTAGCTGAACGTCATAAGAGTCAAAATTAACCACCTTCGCTATGCAGGACATGTTATCCTAATGGAATAGACTGGACGGCAAACCATCAGGCACGCAGTAGCAGAAGCAGGCCCAAGCCCTGGTGGCTCGATAGTGTGAAAAGCGACATCAAAACAGGTGTGAAGAATTGAAGGAAGGCCAAAACTAGATCCGATTGGAAAATAATACTGTACCAGGCCAATGTCTACGGGTATAGCGCCTTAGATGTTGATGGTGCCCTCATTTAGTAATGTTTGAATGCCTATTGAATGAATGGCTAACCTTAGGTGTATTGATTCTCCCATCTCCCACACTGTACCTACCTTAGAATAGCTAATACAGCGTCGTATTGCTAATAATTGTGACAGTGGTCTCACCTGCGTAAGCCCGATCCTGTGGGGATATCAGGATAAAAAGTACCCCATGTGTTGTTCAAGGACTCCAACTGCCTCCATACTGAATTTTATCGACAATGGCCGCATTGCCACGCTGAACGGCAATGCATATTCTCTGCCCAGCAAATACAGCCCAGCATTCTGTCTTGCGTTGTCTCCACTAGGCGCTCATACAAAAACCGGTATATTGTCCGAGCCCCCGGCCCCCAAGGTCCCAAAGTCAAAAATTAAATTGTTTATCATCTACCTACTTCATTCAAAACATATTTGTGGCTTAACTGAAATGATTAGTAACAATATGTAGACTAAATAGCCCCCTAATTATACAGTTAAGCCTACGTTTATAGCTTTTGCCCAACCTACATCACCATTATACTGAAGTGATAAAACACGTTCAAAATTAAGGTCACAGCCGTTTTCGGCGCAACAATGCGATTTAATTTAACTCGCAGACTCAGTTTAGTTACTTACTGACTTACTTAGGAATGAATAGTAAAAATAGGTAGGTATTTCAGTGGGTAGAAGTTCTATTCTATGTTTTGAAGTACTTAGGAATGAATATGTCAGGGACGTCACGGATTCCCTATGCAAATTGCAGTCATAAAGTATGAAACTGGAAATCTAGCTATATTATAAATCTAGTTTTCCAGTTTCATTTCAAACTATATTAGACTCAGTTTAGAAATACTTACTGACTTACTTAGGTATGAGTAGTAAAAATAGGTAGGTATGTCAGTGGGTAGAAGTTCTATTCTATGTTTTGAGGTAGGTAGGAATGAATATGTCAGGGACGTCACGGATTCCTTATGCAAATTGCACTCGTAAAGTATGAAATAATTGGAAAACTAGCTATCTACGAGTAACAAATAGAAAAGTTCGTTAGCTAGCTATATTATATCTAGTTTTCCAGCTATAGGTATTATACTCAGTTTAGAAATACTTACTGACTTACTTAGGAATAAGTAGTAAAAATAGGTAGGTATGTCAGTGGGTAGAAGTTCTATTCTATGTTTTGAGGTAGGTACTTAGGAATGAATATGTCAGGGACGTCACGGATTCCTTATGCAAATTGCACTCGTAAAGTATGAAACTGGAAAACTAGCTTTATTAGGTATATTATATTATATCTAGCTGCTGCTGAACACCCGCAGACCGCAGACTATAGAGACACATTATCGGTTGATAGTTACCCGAAGGGTTTGAATACTTACCGAAATAGTATAAGGAACCTGAAAACGAAACTCGTATCCATCACGTGCAGTATTTTTTTTTATTTCGGTCTGAGACCGATATGGCCAATTTGGAATAGCCAGGGTCAAGTTTTAGAATATTTCAAGTTTCTTCAATATAGTTTTGGCGTCGTACATCTTGTACATCTTGCCAGTATCAAGTATTTTGCATGAAATTAGCCCGATCGGGCCTATAGTTCAAGTCAGGGGCTATGGTAAAGCGGTGGCAACTTTACTATAACCTTCAAGGATCTTCGGCGCGAACGACGGAAAGTTCATGTTTAACACTCAATTTTGTTTTCACTACACTTGTGCACATTCACGGAACTAAATTGAATAAGATTCCACCAAAATTACACAATTTAACCGAGTTTACAACATAGTTTAACGAAAATAAAATTGAAGCACAACATGTTGTCTCCGCTTTCCCGCCGAAAGTCGTGCAGCATTTTGAAACCAATTACTGCGTAGTTGCGAACTGTCACTGTCATACGAGTAGGTAGGTATACCTACTTGTACAATTACTTACGTCATTTTTCAAATATTTTAAAACAGATACGCACTGCAAATTATTTAAAACGGGAAATTTACCACATTTTTATTTCTTTATTACTGGCGAGATATCGTGCTGCGTTTTGCAATAATGTATTAAGGATTATAGCTTTGGCCCGTGGTTTCACCCACCCAAGTCCCGATGCCGTGGAAATTTCGAAAACGCTTTCTTATCGGATGCCTACATCATATAAAGAACACACTCTCCAAATTTCAGTTCTCTACCATCAGCAGTTTCGGCTGTGCGTGGATCCATCTCAGTTAGTCAGCCAGGATAGAGCCAATTTCATCAGTTTTAATATTGGAGTATCCTAAGTCTAATCCTCTTTATTACCCAAAACCTTTAAAACGATAACGTCTCACTAACCCTTTTTATAGATATACTTAGATATTTTGAAGGAATACAGCAAATCATCGAGCTGAGCTATCGACCGATTTAAAAGTCCGCAGTCTTATCATAGCCTAGGTTATGTCATTTTTCTATGTCATTTATTTACTAGCTACCTAACTATAGTAGAGTCATAAACTCGTACCAAGTTTACTCTAGATTTATAGCCAAAGTGTAAAGTATTCGTTGCATATTATATATGTAGGGACCTTCTAAGTTGATGTATAGAGAACATAAATCGACTATGAAACCCCTCTTGTCACAAAGATTTACAGCTTACCTACGTTGATATACTTTATGCAGGAAAATATGGTATTTTTTTTACAAAATTTGAATAAAGTCCCTGCAGCTTTTTAGGTAATGGAGAAAAAATAAAACCATACAGGGGGAACAATAATAAGCACAGGCGGCGCCTACGAAAAATTCGAATAATAACAATTTGACACAACCCGTAATGCTTTTCTGTTACAAAAACGACATCGGAGTGATAGGTATGAGAAGGTTAAGACAAGGGCGAGCGGAGCAAGCACTTGGATTAGTGAACTGCATAATATTAACCCACCCAGCAAGATTATTCGAATTGTCTTTAGTCGAATTTTCCGTTAATAAATAAATAAAATAAAATAAATAAATTCTGCGAACAACACACAGCGCCATCTAGCCCCGTGGTAAGCGACTAAGCTTGTGTTACGGTGACTAGACAACGGATATAATACTTATATTTATTTTTCTTTTGTAAATACATACATATTATACATAGAAGGACACCCAGACCAGACACAAATATTTATTTTTTAAGCATAAATACTTGCACCCGGCGGGAATCGAACCCGCAACCTCCTGCATTGCAGTCGCGCTCTCGCACGACGCGCCACAGAGGTCGTCATCATCGGTCGTCAAATCATGGTATGATTGTTATTCTGAAAAATATTCCAAATCTTTAGTCAGTTACCTTCCATTAATTGAAAATAGAACGAAGAAGATGTTATAAAGAAAGAAACACAAAAAGGCTTGTTTATCGATTCCTTCTGTGTAGGTATGTATTTTATTTGCATATCAACGTCCTTTAGGCACAAAGAGGGAAAATTGAAAATAAAATTCCTAATGAAAATGAACATTTCAAAGGCAATGCAAGCAAGTTGAACTTATTACATATACATATGAGTGGTCCCTATTGAAAGCATAGATGTCGGGCGTGTTTTCATTCATTTTTATTCTGTTTACATGAACCAGCTGCTCCATCTCCACCTCGCATCGTAAAAACAGAATTGAAAAACAGAATAAAACATGTATTTTAATGCGGGTGTACTCACGATGCTACGTTTTAACAACTTCATCAACTTAATGCTATTGCTTTAGACTAGTTTAGACGGATATCGGGGTAACGGACATTAACAACTTCAATTAATACGTCATTTATAAACTTCTTTAATTACATATCTATACAAACATCAGCCGATCCAATTAAAAACTACACAATATATTACAGTCTTTCCAATTAATACTTAAAACATGTTTTTCCATTTAAAAAAGTTATAAATACTATGAAGAAGCAAACATTATCAAATGCGAAAATTTGGTATCATTATTGTACAAAAGTTACAATGATATAGATTACAAAGTTCTAATATAAATTACCTATTTACAGTTACGGACGAGATTCGTCTAATATTAGTAGGTATAAACCATTATCAATGATGGCGTATGGCTAAGTCTTAAGGCTTTTAAACCAATTATCGAGAGATCGTTATGGTTACTGTTTACCGAGTAAAGTCCTTTATACCAGGTACGTTTGAACAGTGTGCTGAAATACCACAGACTGTGGTTGATGCCGTCCTTGGAAATCGTTCGATGAATAATCCGAATCAATAGTAGAGTATATGTGTTCAGATAGTGGCCGGTCGCACGGAGACCGCTCCGCAGAATTCGCCGACTTTCCACAAAGAGTCTGGCAAGTGCTATTCAACACAGAGGCATCCATCGTGTACGTATTCGAATTCCTTCCGTAATTAAGCCTTTTCAACTTGTGACCGTGCCGCTTAGAGGACGGCATCGCGTAACGTAACCTCTCCCAGAATCGTTTCTCTTTCCACGTTATCTCTAAACCCGTTTTGAAATATGACTTCAACTCCGGATCTCGTGGGATGTGCCCTACGGCGACTAATATTAATTTATGTGGATTCTTTTTTAACGCTTTCTGTATAGCTTGTCGAAACTCTATCTGGGACCATTCCGTTAAGATAAAATTTTTGGTTAAGACTACTATGATACGCCTCGAGGCCTCAGTAGCTTCGACCACCAGGTCGGGGAACTGAGCATACGTCGCTTCGAACTGAGGCACGTCTCTATAGTGCAGGCAGAGATGGTACGATGGATAACCGGTCTCCAACTCTCGCGCCAACGACTCTACTACGAAATCTTCATCTTTAGGACTATAACAGATATAAGCATCGTAAAGCTTATCGGAATCCTTAAAGGCACCCGTTAAGGGAGTGAGCTTAATTCCACAATTCGAATACAGCCACATTCTACAAGCGTATCTAAATGTGAATACTAAAGCTAATATTAACAAAATAAGCATGAACCCAGTGAGTGCCGACGCCAATAATGGTAGATTGTTGGAGACGAAAAGCGCGCTTATCACCGAGGTGTCACTTAGTTCGTTACAAACTGTCACATTTAAATTCAATGGCTTCTTCGGCGGGTTTACGTTCTCGTTTAAACACCACAAATTATGAACGTCGACAACTTTCTCGACATTTTGCGATACGTACGTTAAGAAACCTTGTAGGTATTTACATTCGCAGGACCAAAGATTATTGGCTATCATTAATGTTTGCAATCTCTTATTATTGTCTAAATGCCACAGACCATAATTCACGAGTCTGTTTCCGTCCAACCGTAAAACTTCTAAGGCTCCCAGAAGAGAAAAACTTTCATTTGAAATGTACTCAATTAAATTACTTTGGAGATACAATTCCTTCAAGTTGCTCAACTTGGAGAACTCGAGCCCCCGTAATTGTTTTAGTTTGTTGTTATCTAAATGTAATATTCTGAGATCTGTGAGGTGACTGAAAGTATTATTACTAATATTTATTATATTGCTAGAATTTAAATAAATAACTAAAGCTCTACGCATCGGATCGAAAACAGACTCGTTCAGGTCACTATGTACATTTCCATCTAAATAAATATGAGTTGCGTCTATTGGAAAACTATGAGGTATATATTTCAGTTGTCTAACAGAGCAGTCGATAACGCTCGTACTCTTTGTTGAATCGTGATAACATGAACAATTTCTAGGACAAATAATTTTGCAGTTACAGTTATTGAAATCGCAACAATTACAGTCTTCCGCGCAATAATTATCGAATTTACATAAAAAATCTTTGATGTGCAATGAGCTGACCGGGAGATATTTAGCGCCTCGTACGTATGACTCTTTACAAATAACATTTTCTAAATCCATGACGCGCGGATACTGTCTGGAAGTTATCGAGTTTATCTGCAGAAGCCATTTCATTGTGCAATCGCATTTGAATGGATTACCGCTGATGTAAAACTCTGGTAACGTTCGACCCTCTGGCTCTCTCCAAACACGCAAACTATTTATGTCTAAGCTCTCAATCTCATTCGCATACATATCGACTCGAGTCAAGTTTTTCTTGTCGAGGAACGTATTAGTCTCGATGGTCGATATAAAGTTATTATTTATAAATAGTAGTTCGACGCTGTTCGGAATAGACATAGGAGATATGGACACTAAACGATTATGACTCGCATCCAGCGTCTTTACTTGTAACTCGTTTTGAATTTTGTAGTAGTTTCCGAGGGTCTCGACAAAGTTTGTGTGTATGTCTAACCATTTCAAGCTCCCCGGAATAAAGGCGAAATCGAACCAGACCAAGTGATTTTCCGATAAATTTAGCCATAACAATTTCGTCAGAGCCACAAATACCCCATTGATATCAGAAATAAAGTTTCCATCTAAACGGACGGCCTCCAATTGGGAGTTCTTTTGAAAGGTTTCCGTCTCTATTAATTGTATTTTATTTTTGGCCAAATTGAGGACTTGCAGGCTCGGCAACCCCCAAAACATGCCCGCAGTAAGGTTTCCAATTTGATTGTCGATTAAACGTAACCCGGTCAACTGTGATAAATTCTGAAACGAATTATTCGTTATTTCCGTCAACAAATTTTCACCGAAATCCAACGACTTCAAAAACGATAATTGCAAAATTGCTTCCGGAACTTTAGTTAAATTATTAGAACTTAAATCTAATTCCTTTAGATCCGAACAATTTTTGAAAGCGTTTTCACTTACAAACGATAACATATTATTGTTTAAATTTAATTTATTTAATATAAACAAACCATTAAATACGTGATCTTCTATCGTGTGTAGCTTATTTTGGCCTAAATTCAGAGTATGTAAATTAAACAAGGGTGAGAAAGCATTGTCCTCGATAAATCCTATGGTGTTATTGTTCAAGCTGAGTATTTGTAGAAAAAACAGGTCTTTAAACATGTTACGGTTGATGCGTGTGACCGCGTTGTGTGACAGGTCTAGCACGATTAATCTTATTAGACCGCCGAATGTTTCATCTTCTATGTGGTCGCTTTTCAATTTATTCGCTGAAAGATCTAAAACGAGAAGTTGTTCCAGCCGATTAAAGATCCTCTTGGGCAACATTTCCAGTTCATTATTTTGTATATAAATTTCGCGGATTTCTCTAGTATTGTAGAACAGTCCTTCTGGCAAATAAGTTATTCCATTGTCAGAAAGATTCACTAGCTTCAAAGAGATCAAATCGCTGAAAACTTCGCCGGGCAAATCACTGATTTTATTGTTTTGTAGATAAAGCTGAGTCAGTCTCCGGAGATGCAATATCTCTGAATCTGCTGGCAGCGACATGATATCGTTATAGCTTAAATCTATCGTCTGCAACGTCGAGCCGCACTTGTGGCCGAATCCTAATTCGTCTACAAACTTTATTTTGTTTCGTGTTAAATTTAATGATATTATATTTTCTAAAGCACAAAACAAATCTGATGGTATCTTCCTGATATTGTTGTAGGCAAGGTCCAGAGTATGAAGCTCCCTCAGACCATTGAATGCTCCCAAGGAGAGTTCGAGTTCTTTGTTGTTGCCCCAGTCGTTGTTCATGGAGCGTATCTTTAAAGTTTTAAGACCTCGTAGACCTTCGAAGACGTTGCCGGGGAGTCGGAGAAGTTTGCAGTTATTTATAGAGATCTCTGCCAAACCTTGCATCCTGCCGAAGTGATGATCCCTGAGAGTGCTCTCGAGATGTTCACTGGACGGGTTGCAGCGGATCGCAAGCCGTTCTGCGCCTTCCGAGTGCATCGAACCGGCGATGTCCCTGTCAGACGACAGCGACCGTACATTGCACTCCACACCATTCTCACCGGACACACGGATACAGGCATCTGCATCGTCAGGCGCTTCCGTAAGCGCCGCGCCCATCACAAAACAAAACAATATCACGTTGATTATCATTTTAAGCACTGTGTCCATATCATTTTCGTCACTTAAGCACGGTTTCGATGAATGAAAGTAGGGTCAGTGTGTCGCGCGCGGTCATATTCAGGTATTGCGGAGGCGATCACGATGCGGAAACGTTTCGACAACAATGAACGTTTGTGTAAGTGTGGCAGCGTGTGTGCAGAGCGGCATGGCACACGATCCCCCCGCGGTGGCGAGGCCGCGACTGCCGTACAATGAAATGCCATGAATGCGCGCCGTTCCATTCGCCGCCGTCCGTCGTCGGTCGCTCGCTTCTCGCACCAAGTTCGCGGGCGGCCGACTCGCGTATACCCGACTTGCCGCACCATTTCTACTACCGCATAATAAGTAACCCCCGTAACTCAGACTTCTTACAAAACGGAAACCGTTACGTGACTTTGTTTTCATTAATCGTATTTATTGACCGGCATATGTTCTTTGAACCAATTCGTAACACTATAAACACGTAACAAGTTAAATAAAAGCTTGTGATAAAGCTTTCGAAGTGGTTCAATCTTTTTAATTAAGGTGGCTAAATAGACTTATTGTACCTAGTTCGATGTACCTATTCGTAAATGTTTTTTTAATAATAACTAACATCAAAAGTGAGAGGTACATGACAAACAAACAAATTCGTTCCGTGTCCTCCTATAGAACACCTTTCGTATAAACCCTTCTGCATAATTTACATTCTTATTCCGTTTTGCAATCCTGTCACGTAACTATCTAAAGTTAAATGAATTCGGTTAGACGTTTTCGGTCCCCCTTTGAGTAATTGTCTTGAGTTGTAGGTACCGATACCCACATGCAATAACATACGAGGGGACAACTGGGAACGAATATTTTATCGGCTACCACTATCTGTAGTCACAGGGAAGTTTGGATATAACTATTCATTCGAATAAATCGAATTTATTCTCTATTGAATAAATTAGGTAGGTAAAGGTTATGTGAAATCAAACAAGCAGAGGTCAAGAGAATAGGTAGGTATAGTAGTTTAGTTACATTTTCCCGGGTCGCGTATTATTATTTATTTTCTTACCTCGACGTTTCAACCATGTTACAATAATGGTCTTGGTCGCGAGAGGAAACGTCGAGGTAAGAAAATAAATAATAATACGCGATTGAGACCCGGGAAAATGTAACTATGTTAACAAATCGTGTGAATTTTAAAAGTTTATTAATATAGTAGTTGAAAAGTACCATGCTTGGAATTTAATTATTCAGGGGAAGTTTACCTATAGGAACCTATAGAATGTACCCCAACAGATACTAGTAATCGCAAGGTAATGTCATAAGGTCTGAGGAGACTCGACAACATTCGTCATTGCTTGACTGTATGTACGGATACAGGTGTTATTTGCCGCTCTGTATGGCAATAATAGCTAGCCTGTAGATTTAGGACCTGTACTAGTTGAAACAGTCTACCGTCTCCTCCTTTAATCTGAGACCATACTCTTCTACCAATACTTAATACTTAAGAGGATAGTCTCCATTCTCTTTCTCCATACAAACGTAGTTTAAATTTTCCTCCCTGGATAAAGAAATTAGAGCAAATATGTTCATGCCATAAAACTTATATCTGTCATGAGTAGTCATGACTAAGCATCTACCTTTTTATTTTTCATTTTTTTATTTTTTATTATTATTTTAATTAGACAATAAAATAAAAAAGGTAGATGCATTGTCATAACAGATATAGGTTTTATGGCATAAACATATTTGCTCTAATGTCTTTATCCAGGGAGGAAAATTTTAACTACGTTTGTATGGAGAAAGAGAATGGAGACTATCCTCTTAAGTCAAGTACTGTTTAATGTCAATTATTTATTTCAGATTACAATTAGGTAAAAGTACCTACAATAAAATTCAATTAAAATAAAAACACAAAACTAAAACTAAGCAAATAAAACCACATAAACAAGGAACTAATTACATACATACATACATACATTAAAAATAACTAACCTCTTAAGTGGGTACCTCTCGTACAAGTTTTTTTTTAATATGATACAAGCAAACGTATTGGAGATCTTTGTTTTAGGACGCTTCGACGACGTCGTATACAAACATACCGGTGACGATGACGCCATGGGTCGTTGCGTTTAAATGAGGCAGGGTTTTACGTTTGCGTGTTAAACACTTAAATTGTAATCTATTAAATTACTAGCTGACCCGACAGACGTTGTCCTGCCCGTTATATATTATCAAAAAACCCCACCCTACCCTACCTTGCTACCCTACCCTACTACTACCCTACCCTAGTACTGCCCTACTCTACTACTACCCTACCCTACTACTACCTTACCCTACTACTACCTTACCCTACTACTACCCTACCCAACTACTACCCTACTACTACCCTACCCTTTTACTACTACAACTCTACCCTAATACTACTACTACCGACTACTCTACCCTACTAATACGAATTTCTAATAGGTAGCAATCTCCATACCAATATTCATCAAAATCGGATCAGCTTTTTCTGTCATAAGAAACTTTTCCTGACAATAGCAAACAAGACAAAAAAGAATTAGCGAAATCGGTTAAGAGGATAGTCTCCATTCCCTTTCTCCATACAAACGTAGATTACATTTTCCTCCCTGGATAAAGACATTAGAGCAAATATGTTTACGCCATAAAACCTATATCTGTCATGACAATGCATCTACCTTTTTTTTTATTTTCTAATTAAAATAATAATAAAAAAATATAAAATGGAAAAAATAAAAAGGTAGATGCATAGTCATGACATATATAAGTTTTATGGCATAAACATATTTTCTCTAATGTCTTTATCCAGGGAGGAAAATTTAAACTACGTTTGTATTGAGAAAGAGAATGGAAACTATCCTCTTAAGTTGCTCTCGAGATTTGCGCTTAGCAACACATTTAGCGATTCATTTTTATATCATAGAAGATGGGCGTTTTTCGAATAAGTAGGTATCTAGTTATTCGAAAAGCGCCTGTGAACTTGTCTATACTTGTAGTAGGATGAATATGAAGCTTCATCCTGCTATGGATAAGTTTTGCGTTTACGCAAACTAAATAGATAATTTGCGTAAACTTATACTATATGTCCCATCTGATTCTATCTACAGGTATCATCTGATTCTATTTATTTGTACTTAACTACTTTGAATAAAGAACTTTTATTTATTATTATATGTTTAGTTATTTGCCTATAATATAGGGTAGGTACTGGGTATATTATACCCGTTACATAAACTTAGTCATCGTTTATAAGTTATAAGTAACCAAGTTTTAAATATGAGAGATTATATTATGCATAATAATAAGCATGAAAAATAATATTCCCACACTAACTTGGGTGACAACAATTTTCTCATAACTGACATCGGAGCGCAAAAAATGCGTTTTGTTCCAAACGTTATGAATGGGCCGGAACAAGGCGAGTGTTATAGTTATACCTACCTACTACGTTCCATGCTATATGCTATCCAAGGATTCTGTCCTATAAAAGTTAAAACCGGCCAAGTGCGAGTCGAACTCGCTCACGAAGGGTTCCGTACCATTATCACAATTGAGAACGGAATCCTTAATTAAATATACACTGGACCAAGCGAAATCAGGGATCGGGACCTACACCAACAGCGTACCTTTGCATTTTTCTTTACCACTGACACCAGTTAATCACTAGGTGGCGCCAGTGGTAAAATAAAATCGAGCTGAAGTTGCGTTAACTTTTAAAAATCACGTTTTATTGTATGAGAAATATTTGTTTTATTTTGTTGCTACAGCGGCAACAGAAATGCATCATCTGTGAAAATCTCAACTATGCAGTGTGCAGCTATCACGATTTATGAGATTCAGCATGGTGGTGACAGACAGCGGAGTCTCAGTAATAGGATCCCGTTTTTACCCTTTGGGTACGGAACCCTAAAACCGAAGCTTTTCGTTATATAAATCTCTCATTATGATTCTTTTGAATAAATAAAGTTATGCAAGTTTCATTAGACGCCTAATTTACTTCACACCCATCAAAGAAATCGAAACACCTCGCAAGTTTATTTTGTAAGGATTTTCAACATTTTATACCCATTTTATGAATAGGTGCTATTGAAAGGCCAAGCTGCTCTTAATTACACGTTATTTTTTACAAAATTAGGGTATAAAATCATTTTTTGAAAAGAGCGAAAGATAAGTGTTTCGGTTTTTTGATGAGAAGTGTTTCCTATTACCATTTAAATTAAAATCAGACTTAACTTAAAATTAGACTAATTAATAAATTGGTTGCCTGGAAGAGATCGCCCATAGGCAATAAGGCCGCCCTTTGTGCCACTTTAGTTTTAAGTTTTTGTTTCTGTTATTTCTTGTAATTTGTGGTTTTTGGTACAATAAATATAAATAAATACATATTGGACGTTACACATAGCATAATAATATCTAGCCCCAAACCAAGCACTAGGCTTGTACTATGGGTACTAGACAACGGATACACTACATATTATGCTTTTTTTGTAAATATAATACATAGAGCGTTAATCTATCTATATATCTATATCTAACTAACGCAGCGTCCTACGTGGGCGATCGGATGCGAACGCGATCCGATCCAGTGCGGTGCGGTGCGGAAACAAGGAACAGTCGAGAATCGCGCCGCATCGCAATTTAGTCACGTAGGACACTTCAGTAGCTATCGACTGTTTGTTGTTTCCGCCGGATCGGACCGGCACCGGATCGGATCGCTTTGCAATCGCGTTCGCATCTAATCGTCCACGTAGTACGCTGCGTTACCCGTAGTCCCGAAGTCATGGCTAAAGAGGTACGGTGCAGTTTTGGTAGGTAAACCTCGCCGCACACCAGCTTAGGTCAGTCAGGGGAGCCTAAAAATCCTGACGCTTCCTCCGGGAGTGCGAAGGTGAATAAGACTTTAATACCTTAAAAATAAAGTAAAATTTAATGGAATGAAATACTACTGTGTGTGAAGAATAATATATTACAATATGAAATAGGATTGTCTTTGTACCTGTTTCTCAATTTCAACAAGATTTGTACCAAATGGGGTTCGAAAGTAGGTAGGTACTGGTCCGATAAAAAAAAAATATATTACCAATAGAAAGGTGTGTGTCAGAATGGCTGGTTGTCTGTGGCTTTGACCTATGAGAGTTGATTCAAAAATTGCTACATAATTGCTTATATTTGCTACATATAATAAAAAATTGCTACATAGTATATATATTTAGAAATCAAATATTTTTTTTGACCAGCCATTCTGACGTTTGGATGGCTGGTCACCTCCTAGTTTAAAGTCAGCATGCAGAGTTTCCCGAAATGTATTGCGTCAATAATTGCTACATAATTGCTTCATTCATCTAATTTAGTTGTAACTTCAAACATATGCTAAATAAAGGATGTAGCAATTATTTTAATTTTCCCAAGGAAAAGTGCCTGATAAAATAATAAAGGCAAATAAATACTACATTTGTCATGGAGGTGTCAGTTTAATCGTTTAGGCTCTAGTAACTGTGTAAGTAACACGATTCTTACGTCAAAAAAAAATATCTACCCTCAATATCTAATATATTGCAGATATTAATTTAATTGACGAATACAAAATAAGCCTAGACTCTGATTCCAATATAATATCTGCAATGTATTAGATATTGAGGGTAGATAATTTTTTTTGACGTAAGAATCGCGTTACTTACACAGTTACTGGAGCCTAAACGATTAAACTGACACCTCCATGACTAAGTATTTGCCTTTTTTTATTTTATCAGGCACTTTTCCTTGGGACAATTAAAATAATTGCCACATCCTTTATTTAGCATATGTTTGAAGTTACAATTAAATAAGATGAATGAAGCAATTATGTAGCAATTATCGACGCAATACATTTCGGGAAACTCTGCATGCTGACTTTAAACTAGGAGGTGACCAGCCATCCAAACGTCAGAATGGCAGCTGGTCAAAAAAAATATTTGATTTCTAAATATATATACTATGTAGCAATTTTTTATTATATGTAGCAAATATAAGCAATTATGTAGCAATTTTTGAATCAACTCTCATAGGTCAAAGCCACAGACAACCAGCCATTCTGACACACACATAGAAAGCTACACTATCGAGACGTTAATATAGGCTTTTTTTATGCCGATCCCGGTAAATCACGGGATCAAGAATAGAATCGAAGAAAACCTGGGCAAAATGGGCTTTTGTTTCTGTTTCGATCGTCTTGAAATCAAAACTTAGTAGGTAGGTAATTAAAAAAACAGAAAATTCATTTCATACTGTTTATTCTAAAATACTATTCAACTTAAAATGGTTATTTACAATGAATAAATGATCAAAAACAATTAAGATAATCACAAAATTAGCTTTAAAGTTTACACTATCAAACATTGAGCCATAGAAGAAAACACAATTACATAATCTCACAAGAAAAAGAGTAGGTAATGCAAAAAATATATAAATACAAAAAAAAGAGAAATTTAAAATAAAACCCACGTAATTATGTTTTCTTCCATTTTACAGTAAATTATCAAAATAATACCAATATTTCATTACAAAATTGACTGGACAAGTCAGTGACTGTGTCCGCCTATGGACGCAGTTTCTTCGCTACAACATTTGATTGGCCAAACTATTTTGTTTGTATTGCAAATACTTAAATTATTTATCAAACTAAAGTCACAACAGTACCAATCACAAGTCCTCAATCATTGCTAATATAATAAAATGGAAGATTTTTTTGTTTACCACTACGGACTGGTTCCCAAACTCCAAGAGGCGACTCGGTAGACTAAAGCGAAGATGGCGTGGACAAATTTAAGCCTGAGTGGCGAACCATAGCCCAAAACAGACCTGAATGGAACAGTTGGAGGGAGGTCTTTGCCCAGCAGTGGGACAATTCAGGCTAATATAATAATAATATTTTTTGTTTATATAGCTCAAAAAAAATAATGACATTTACACTGACACTTTACCTAAAACAGACCACACCTACAGCACACATGCACTAATTTCTTTTTATGTGTGCTGGTAGGTGTGGGCTGTTTTAGGTAAAGTGTGAAGTGTGATTTCTTATTTAGATTCTGAAATTACTGTACTGATTTCGATCAAAATTGGCTTAGTGTGATTGCGAGTGGGGAGAATTTCTTACATTAATTGTTATATTATACCTGATTATTTAAGTAGGCCTCAAATTTTAAGTGGCGTGCCTGTATTCGGCTATTACCTGACAACGTTTTCTTCATATTTTTATTACCTAATGTAAAACAAGAATATGATATGCTACATACTGTACAATTTATTTAATTACAGCTTCTTTATTTTACGAAAATATTAATTAAAAAAACACAATAAGGTTGCATTGCGTCCCACAACAACAGCAAATAATTTACACACCAACTATCACTGAATACAAAAAAATAGTCCAGTTTACAGACAGAATTTTCTCACTATTATAACTGGATAATTAAACTGATATCATCATAATGGACACTCAATTTATTATGAATTTTATATACACCAATGTTATGGAATTCAAAAATCGCAAATTAAGGCTTGAAAGTGAACTGTTTCGTTAGAATATTTTTTTTATCTGTGGTAATGTTATAATTCTCATTAAAGAATCGAATTCGATGTTATAATTATAAGATATTCGAATTTCGAACGTCTCGAAAAAAATAATCTACGCCTAGGTACGTAAGATGCGTGAGATTTTTATTTAATTTTGGTATCATCGTTTTTGTTGTTTTTATAACATTTGTGTACTAAATAAAGCCCTATATTTCCATTCCACTTTGTTCAATATTTAATGTTACTTCACTAACAGATCTTATTGCTTTCTGTTAACATGTTGTTTACTTACATTTCTTTACACAGCACATCATAACTCTGTAATTAAATCATTATTCTAAAAATAAATTAAGAGTAAATAATTCAAGCTCTTGAGTTTTATGGATGAGAAAATTAGTTTTGAAGATCTATTAGAAGCAACTGGTTCTAAGATTGTAAAACTATAAATATAGTTTTAATAACTTTTTTGTTTGTTTAGGCGAAGACTTCGTATATTAATTTCAGACTACGACCTGGCATCTTGGTTCTTTGTATTTGACATTATTTCTTCCGGAAGATGTGTCAAATCGTAGTCTATGTTTGAAAACGAATTATATTTCACGTTAATCTTTTTATTGCATGCTGCGAATATTCAATTAAACTATACTTATTGTTTTGACTAGAAGGCAAACTAATTCAGCTCATAGACAGAATTAGATAAGTCTCAAACAATTAATCAACTTATTTCAATCAAATAACTGATAACCTACAACAACACCCAATATGGCTGGACCATAATAAGTACCACATGGTATTAAAACTTGGCTTTAATCTTTTTTGTCACTAAACTGGAAGTCAACTCTGCACTACACTAAACATATTAAACAATTTTACGGCCAGTTTTTTCTTTGAAAGTAAAAGTAAAAGTGACCTCCTAAAGTAAATTTTACTGTAGATCAGTTTGACTGTTACTTTGTATGAAAAAACTGGCCGTAAGTAAAGAATGCTTTTTCAAATTCAATGTTCCTGGTGTAGTTTCACTGGTTTCAAATTTTAATCATATTGCATAAGAAAGTCGTGTTAGTTACACTATTTGTAACTCAAGAAAGGCTGAACTGATTTGGCTGAAAATTGGTGGGGTAGCTTAGAACCAGGAAAAAAAACAGGATATTTTTTTCTTGCCTCTAAGACGGAACAAAGTTCGCCGGATCAGCTAATTGTTGATAAAAAGAAACCTTTCTTTAATTTCAACTCTGCGTTAGTGCTAGTTTTACGTGATTAGCTCAGTTACGCGCATATCTTGGATTCAAACCCCGCCAGAAGCATTGAATTTTGAAATAGCATTTTTAAAAATTTTAAGCCCCCTTAGTGCGGGTTCAAATTTAAAGTTACAATCTTGTCAGTTAAAGTAGTCTAAACTTATAATATCACAAGCACTCAGTTCTGCCATTATGCATTGTCACTGTTTCTTAATTAATCACAGTATACTATTTAACCCGCGAAAATGTCAACATTTCTTTCAGCTTAAACAATTTTGGCACATTTTTGTTACGAATACGAACTCGACTAATTTTTCAGTTTTAACTGTGTGGTGTTTATTACTTTTAGCAATGTTTCAATGCTCAACGTTTCGAGATCTTTACAGGTATCTTCTTCAGAATTGACCACCACAATCTAAACGAAAGCAGCTTTAAATTTCGAACATAACATACAATCTTTGTACTACATAGTACAAAGTCGCTCGGCTTCAGTGATTTCTTTATATCCACACCATAGAGCTAAGCTCCTATAAGATGTATGTCAAACTCTACTAAGTCATACAAAATCTACCAGGCAGCCGTAATCTAGTCTGTTTAGCGACTAACCATTGCACATTAATTTAATTGTAAGAGTTCCGTCTTGACTTTTTATGTGTCTTTTGTTTTTTTTTTAAATCACAATAATTTCTTCTTCTGAATCACATCTCATCGTCATTACCCACATTCGTCACAGTCCGCTTCATTGTAGGTTCAATTTCTTGGTTATGGCATGTCTGCCAGCAATCCAGGGCAATTTGGCCCAGTATTATGCGTTGATAATGTATATCAAACCATTTTAAAGAATTTTAGCAAGGTGAAAGATTACAGTAATAATGGCGCCAAATTTTATTGGAATTCCATGTGACCATTTGTTAGAAACGCGCTAATTCCGTGTTTGGAACCATTTTTACTACACTCGTTATCCCTCATGGAACTAATAACATCATCACTATCGAGATAGCGATCAAACACTCACATAAGAAAAAATGTGCCAAAACTGTTACAAAAACTAAACACACTTTTCACTTAGTCACGGTGTTAACACTTCCACCCCCAGGGCTTCAAATGCTCCAAGTTACAGCCCCCAGGCAACAAATGCTCCGAGTTACATCCCTGGGGCTCCAAATGCTCCAAGTTACATCCCCTGGGGCTCCAAATGCTCTCAGTTACATCCCCTGGGGCTCCAAAATGCTCCGAGTTACTTGTCCAGAGCCTGCACGTGGTCGGCACGATCCCCCCTCGCGTACTTGGCCCACATCTTGGAGTACAACATCTCGAGGCCGGTCGCGTACGCCTTGCAGTCGAACAGCGGACTCTCCATGCGAGCAGTCCATACTTTCGCTCTTATTGCTTTTAAACTGAAAGAGAGGGAGGACATTTGTAATAAGTGTTGAAGGCATCATATGAAAACAGTAGCAGTATTTTTAAAACTATCCTACTAGGTAAGTAATTAATGAGTATGTTTGTTACTTCTTCACGCAAAAACTACATTTGTGTTGAAACTTGACTTGGAATCTGGATTAACAAAGACTGCTTTCTATTCCTTCCTATACCTGTAACGCACAATTATGGTGGCGAAATTTAAGGGCGCAGCTAATTCTCCTAATAATATAGATGAGAAAGTTTCCGTAGAAGTGAGTCAGTAAGTAACAAGTATGTTTGTTACTCCTTTACACAAAATTTTCTGAACTGATTGTGAAGAAACTTGGTATGGAGATAGCGGGAGTTGGATTAACACATAACTTTTTATCCCGATATCCCCACGGTTCCTCGGGGCGCAGTTTAGTTTAGTTTCGCTGAGCCTTTTCCGCACTTAGCCTCACAATTGGGCCATTGTACGTGATTTCTTAGAGGGCTTAAGACGCCACGGGAGCCTACCCCGCATTGGCGAATATCCCATGCCTTCGGACCGTGGTTTATCCTAGGACATGTTGGTTTCCTCACGATGTTTTCCTTCACCGTAAGAGCGATGTTAATAGCGCACTTAAATTTTTCTTAAAGAAAAAGACATTGGTGCTCGGTCGGCCTGGATTCGAAACCACGACCTTCGGAATGAAAGTCGCGGTATCTACCACTAGACCAACACCGCTCTCTCGGGGCGCAGTTATTAATAGTAATAATCATAAAATCAACTTACTATTCCCTATCAGTTCCTAATCTTACAGCTATGTCCTGGTACTCCTGTCTCGTCCTCGCGATCAGTTCTGGACAACCTAACGTATTTAGCTGTGAAGCTGCCACTCTGAAACGAAAATAGGGATCAAATATTACTACTGTGTAATGTACTTAATATTAATGTGGGTGTTATATTTTGGCATGAAAGAAAATAAGAACAAGATTTTGCTACATCCTAGACCACATAACGATCTTGTCGGATACAATAGTGCTTATGAACTGCATAGAATTTGGTAGTATAAAACAAAGTGCCATCTATTTGCGAACCACGCGACGGATTTGATACAGTTTTCACTTTCATTTAGTTTTGACAGCTTCTGTGGCGCGAGGGGCAAAGACCCGACTGCAATGCCGAAGGTTACGTGTTCGATTCCTACCAAGTGCAAGTATTTATGCTTAATAATAATTATTTGCAGATATGCAGTAAAAATCAAATATAGAAACCTTACTTGAATATTTATTTTACGGTTTTTAGTATTTGTTATTATAGCAGTAACATAAATACATCTGTGAAAATTGCAACTGTTCTATCACCAGCTACCACGGTTCATTCGATACATTTAAACAGACAGACAGAAATACAGTGGAGTCTTAAAAGGGTTCCATTTTTACCCTTTAACTACGAAATCGTAAAGTAAATCCCTCACCTAGAAGCCAGAGTTTCCCCAGGCAGCGTGACGACGGGGGTGCCCGTCCAAAGGATGTCCATGCTGGTGGTGTGACCGTTGCAGAGCGGCGTGTCCAGACACACGTCCGCCAGCTGCCCGCGCCGCACGTGCTCCTCCTTGGCCGCCACGTTAGAGAAGATGATGCGGCCGGGGGGTAGGCCTGGGGAGAATGGAGAAGGTATTTTGTAAATACTTTTATGTACTATACTAGCTGTGTTTACCCGCATTCCCAAAAATCCTTACTTATCGGATGCGTACATCATATAAAGAACACGCTCTCTAAAAACGGTTTTAGCACTATTCGATAGGCACATAATTGTAGTTTTATCCTGTGAAAACTTTTAGTTTTTATTTACCCTGGATAATGAGAAATCTAACTATTTATATTGCTGAAATAGATAATCGTATGTCTTATCTAATAGTAAGTGTTTTTCCGTCGTTTATACCCGTTGTCTAGTACCCATAGAACAAGTCCAATGCTTAGTTTGGGGCTACATTACGCTGTGTGTAACGTCGAGCACAAAAAAAAATTAGATTAATGCTAACCAAGTTGTTGCGCCGTCGACTGCAAATTTGGTTCCCCTACAGCCGGGAATCTTAACAACCAGAGCACACTATTGGGCACATGCTTCAATATGTACACCCACATGTGCAAAGTCAGGGGGTCGATCTTGTATAGCTGGTTGAAGTTGCAATAGACCACGGCCTCGTCTGGCAGACCGTATTGTTGTCTGGTCGTTATGACGATGGATGAAGGGACTTCTTCCCCGGTTGCTGCTTTGTTGTTCGTTTGCGTGGTTGCTAGTCCGTTTTGAAGGATTACTCCGTTTACTGATGTCTGGAATTCAAGATTTAAGTTAAAAAAACAGGAGTCGCGCACTAAGAGTTCCGTACCTACCTATACTCTATTTCAGAAACTTAGAGATCAAAAATGTAATCTAAGAAATGTCAATTTTAAAGGAATAAGTAAACAAAGAGCTGTCACTTTCAAAAAAATGTATAGTATTGTTGTTGTTCAAGAATAGCTATGCCACAGATTACACGAAAAAACTACTTCGATAGTTTAGTCGAGTATAATGTATAAAATAGGTAAATCATCGTATAGTTACTATAAGGAAAACTCAAGTTTGGTTGAACGTACTCTAAACAGATTATTTTTAAAGATAATACTGACCTGTACTTGTCCTGATGCTATCATCGTTTCAATCGGTGTCGTTGTGGGTAATTCTGCCACCTTCAGAGAAATCTCCATCGGTCTAGCGGCTCTCACAATCTCCTTAATTTCCTTAACGTCCGTGTTTTCAACTAAAGGCGACAGATCGGTGGCGTTGATAACAGCCACATTATCCGCCACTCCACCTATACTGTTATGAGATTTGATTTTGTCGCTCAAAATAAGCCGCTCTTGCAAATGCGGGAACATCTGCTTGTGATCTCCCACGAAGTAAGTATCTGGCATGTATGCTAACTTTTCGCTGTACTGAGGGGCCAGTTCTAAAGGCGACGTTACAGCGTCTGTTACCAAATAGTCCATGTAGCTAGCACCGCTTGTTCCCGGGTAACCAAGCCACATCACTTGAACAGGAGCCGGTCTCAAAGCGAATATTTCATTCCGAGCCCCTTTGGTGTAACCGTTCATGTTTACAAGAATGTTTATGCCGTCTGCATAAATCTTGTCGGCCGCTTTTCCGTTGCACGGAATCTGAGACAGATCTGTAAAGTGTTCCGCCTCTCTGGCTATTTTGGAACGGAAGGTTGTCCCATCGTCAGGACTGAGCGCATAGCAGAATATCTCGACTTTAACCCTGTCGTGTAATCCAGGCACTGATTGCATTAAGTGTGAAGTGGGATGGTTGCCGAAATCACTGCTCACGTAACCAATACGCAATCGTCCTTGCAAGTCGCGCGGGAATTTATAAAGCGGCTTGTGAAGAACTTGAACTTTTTCAAGGCACAAGTTGGCGTGACGCGCGGCGATAGCCTTTCGGAAATCATGCGTCAACGGGTACAGCATCGAATGATGAGGATGTACCGAGGGTAGTCGATTCTTTTCGAGTTGTTCAGCTACAATACTGACAAGTTTCTTCATACGCGCTTCGTAATCGGTCCAGTCGCAAACTATTTGCAAACAATGAGCGAGATTGCAGTACGCATCAGGGAAGTCCGGTTTCAATTTGAGCGCAGTCCTGTAAGACTGAATAGCTTCCGGGATATTTCCAGAATCTTTATGGATGCTGGCCAAGTTGCTATGTGCGTCGGCAAAGGCCGGATTTATTTGAATCGCTCGAGTGTAGCATTGTAGAGCCCCAGCTACATCTTGCATCTCTTTAAGTGTGTTACCCATATTGCTGTATGCATCGGCAAACGTCGGCTGGATGCGTATAGCCTCTTTATAATGCATGAGGGCTTCATTTAGTTTGCCTTGTTGCTGAAGAACGGATGCTAAATTACTATGCGCTGCCGCAAATTCAGGGAACACTTCCAGCGCTTTTAAATATAAACGGGTAGCTTCTTCTATGTATCCCTGTTCGCGTTTTATGTTCGCCAAGTTATTGAGCGAGTCGGCGTGGGATGGACACAGTCGCAGGGCGGTATTATAGCACTCTTCCGCATCCGCTACTTGACCTTTCTCTTTCAAAGCGTTAGCCAAGTTACAATACGCGTCGGGGAAGTTAGGCTGAAGTTCTATGGCTCGTCTGTACGTGTCTATAGCCAAGTCTATTAACCCCTGTTCGTAGTAAACACATGCCAAGTTTCCATGGACGACGGCATTGTTTGGCGACAGATTTAACGCACGAAGATATGCAGCGACGGCCCTTGGGAAAACAAGGATGAACAATTAACACCTATGGAACTATACAATCCCATAAAACATTTTAAAGGAAAATTATCATGCTGCTGTGAGAAGTGAAATATCAAGATTATTATAGTTTCGGAGTTAATGAGAGCCTTACCTGTCAAATATTCTCGCTTCTTTTAGTACATTTCCCAGATTGATGTAAGCGTCCAAGAAATTCGGGTCTAAGGCGACCGCCTTCTCAAAGTGGTGAATCGCCAGCCAGATTTCACTCTGTGCGTTAAACACGCATCCCAAATTACTCCAAGCGACCGCAAAGTCGGGTCTCGTTTCGATTGCCTTCAAATAACATGCCTACACACACGGAAAAGTATCATGTTAAACACTGAACTAGATCAACGTTTCGTAGAGATGAACTTCTGAAATGTTTTACGCCAGGAGCAGTTACACTTTAGCACGGAATGATGTTAGGTGTTTGCTAGCTTACAATCACCAAACGTCAACTCGTTATTGAAATAATAGAAAACAGAGTTACGCCAAATGCACCCTAGAGACACGAAACTACGCCGACAGCCACACATCAGTAGGAAATGCAAACGGAGAACCATCGCGACTACGGCCTGAAATTTGGCCACAACTCACAACACATCGAGAAATTGTCTATTCGAATCGAACCATTGAGCGGTAACAGCCGCTTCCACTTCCTAGCCGATGAAGAGAGATGGTCACGACAATGATAAGAAAGAGCACGAGTGTCCAATAACCTGTCCTTATATGTCTGCAATGCAAACCTTGTCCACTTTACCTGCAGCTGCCCGCAGCACCGGAGCCGGAACCAACCGAGACGATAGATACTCCGCTCACACCTACACTTGTCTTACCAGACAATACCTTGTGAAATAATAACAGAATTAGTTGATATCGTGTGTCTATGCTATAACCCGATCGTCCGGTCTTTTACTTTTTACTTTACGAGGATCAGTTCAAACCCAAGCTGTCGTCGATGATGAAAACCGACGGCCGCGGGGTGAATGATTGATAAAATATGCGTACAAAATCAACTCACTACATCATGTTACTAAAATGAAAAGCTACTGAATTATTAGATCCTCCGTTTAGTAATAAGAAGCACAAAACATTATAAAATAAAAGTGAAGTGAAGGAAACAGGATAATTTACTTTTACGGGATTATTATTATGGAAATGTGAATTAGCGTACACTCTATATTCAATCTTTCATACAACATTAACTTCCGAGAGGGCACAATTTGAACAATTTGCATACAAATCTAAATGTATTTAGGAATTACGAAATGTTGTACGAAAATTGAGCTAAAATTGTCTTTACGCATTGTCGGTCGAAAAATATTCAGATAGGTTGCACATCGAAATAATTTACGACTTTTAAACTATGATAAACAAAATTTGACGCAAAGTTTCGAGTATCGTGGAAAATTTTCATCTTGTTTTCCAAGATTGTTTCTCACGACTATGTTAATGGTTTCAACGTTATTTATAGCATTATAGGTACATAATATTATTGTAAAATAATGAGTTTTTACTATGTTGAAACCATTGATTTCGTTTGCTTTGTTTACGCGATGCCAAACACTGTACATATTTCAGTTCAACCTCAGTTATTAGAGTATTTCTCAACTCAAATAAATGTATATTGCACTTCAATCATGCTTTAAAACAAGAAAATTCCAAAGAAATGGTACACATCCTAAATATAAGTCTTGGAATTTCAGTGTTCAAATTTTCGTCCTAAGAATAGCATATTCAGCTTTCAGCCAAGTGAGCGTACAGACAACATTATTTGCGGTCTTGACCTTGGCTCCACAGTACACGCCATTGCATCACCGTCACATGCTTCAATCAATCAAATTGTCTTCGGAAAATGGCGAACGTAGAAAATTGACGCATTCGTTTACCAGTTTGACATCGCGTAACAAAACGCAAAATTGCGGTGAGTTCGGTACCTTTATCGCGTTGTTTGGAGCAGCAAATGCACCGTAAAGCCAAAGAGATAAAACATTACAGTACAAAAATTAAGAAAATTTCTACCATTTTGATTTGAGAGAAAATTAGCTTGTGTAGGTATTACATTTGATTTATTTCAAGTACTTAGTAACTTTCATATAAAAATTAAGACTGTAATTATAAATCTCTTTAACATTACATGTCCCGAACACACCCTGAACTAAACGCACATGCTTTGTTATAAAGTTTACGCTTTCGCAAGCTACGCATCGCATCGAGAATACGCTAATACGTTTCAAAAGGAACAAGTATCATCAAAATCCTGTTTACTTCGGAGCATAGTGAGCTAAATGGTACCGGTAATGGGGTTTACCTTCGCCTCGTCGAGACGTCCCAGGGCCTTGAGCAAATTGCCCAAGTCGCTTCTTACGCAGTAGAGATCCTGAAACAATATTTTCTTGTTAGTTACAATACATAGTAAGTAATAAACAAGACGACCTTTGTGGCGCGTCGGGGGAACGCCCGACTGCAATGCAAAAGGTTGCGGGTTCGATTCCCGCCTGGTGCAAGTATTTATGTTTCAAAAATAATTATTTGTTTCTGGTCTAGGTATTTTCTATGCATATGTATTTACAAAAAAAAGTATACTTAATAATGTAGTATATCCGTTGTCTAGCACCCATAGTACAAGCCTAGTGCTTAGTTTGGGGCTAGATTGCGCTGTGTGTAACGTCGTCCAATATTTAATATTATTTCCCTTTATTGTCTGTCTGTACACGCATAGAAAGAAGAAACTCTGCAATGTATCGATCATCAATAACAAACACGTCCATGTACCATGTTTACAAAATACATGTCGTTTATTATTGTCCATAAAATCTCTTTAGTTGTTTTATCTTTTAAAATATTTGTTTATAGATTTTTCTTCTGTTTTCGCGATATTTGTTTATCTCTAACAATCGGGATTTTACCTACTTATGTTATTAACCCGGCGTCATTGACGCTGGGTCATATTGACCCAAGGCAGTTTTAAACGTTCATATTTTTTTTTCGCGTCCATTTCATGATTCGAGCGTTAGTGTAGCTGGAGATACAGCCCCCCTTTACCCGCCTCGCTGACCCGCTCAGTGCGACGCCGCCTGCGCAGCGAGATTTCATACCATTTGATTTCATACCCCTTTACAACCGAACAAAAAAAGTTTCGATTTTATGTAATTTATGATGTAGGTCGTATTTATAGGGGTCTAAGGTACCCCAGAAAAATACTAAAAAAATTCGGAAAGCCTAGTTTTCCCGAAAATCGCCTGCACGATCGTGCGCCTCAGGAATTATTTGACATAGGTACGTTCGTGCATCATTGTGTTTTAGTATACTTTTTGCAGTTATTAAACCACGATTAAGAATAAATATTATTAATTATGGGAAAAATACGGTTTAGGAAAAATCAGTTTTCATAATTTCTAATATTGAGCATCAAACTAAGGAGTATTTTAACCTAAACTTATTCCATCCTTCAACCATGTCTGTAGAGTTTGATCCAATGCCGAAAGAAGCAATCAACACTGACTTATTGTTTTTCGACTTTAGCAATAGGTGCCTTAGGTTCCTCTTACAATCTGTTGCCTATCACTACGAAACCTAAGAGTATCCCTCTTGAACTTTAAGTCTTGTTTGATATCCTATTCGCCATAATAGTTCCTGTGCTGTGCTGGCTCCACTCTTGCACTTCTTCTATCAAAAGTAAGAATGATTATACACAGTCACCTCCGGGAACGCTTCTAGATAAAGTAAAACACCGGAAGGTCGACTTCCAAGATCAGTGTGTCCGAATATTGTTCTAACCAGGGAGCTGACCCTGGTCAGTATTAAAATCCAACTTAAACCCATCACTTCTTGCCAAGACAAAGTTTTGTTGTGGTTTATTTTTTACCACTTGTCTTCTTGAGCATCAACAGTGAATGGAAACATTTGCTCGTCAATGGAGTAGTACCCTGGAACCATTTTCTGCTGATAACATTCATTGATTCCATTGCGAACTTGATCAATCAAGTGATATGCTGAACTTTCTACAATGGATTTATTGCCTGTTCAGGCGGTGCCATATCAGTGTCTACTAAAATGTCCTTTCATGGTATCGATGACGGCTAGAGAAAAGTTACTACGCCAGTCCATTAGGCAGTCTTCGGAATGGAATACATCCCATCAAAAAATGAATGGCAAAGTGTTTCTGCATCTCAGTCTCCAAAGTTTTGAATTCAGTCCTAGTCATTTAAAAATAATATAAATGAATACAACTACTGTCTTTTTATAAAATTATCTTGTAGAAATCCAATTGTTTGTCATACCGGTATACCAGGTCAGTTGGGGTAGATATACTGCTTATCTTTGAAGGTTCTTACTCGCTAGCGGCGAGGGCGGGAACCAGGGCTGCTGCAGGGCATCTACTGCTGCAGACGGTGATGGTGTAAGCTAATCTGGTACGAGAATATCTTCCACCTGACATTATCTTTTATTTTTAGTACGACTTTTGATTAAATCTACGTTGTTTAGGATTTAGAAGACGGTTGAGTTGAAAACCCATCTCTCGTCATTGAAGTCGTTGAGAAACTCGATGATCGAGTCGTTTCCATCGCCCAGGGCTTGTAAGATGTCCTCGTCAGGTATGGTCGCTGATATAGTTTAAAAAAATCCATATTACACATCGTAAAGTCAAGTGAAATAATACTGTATTTACAGTAAAAACGTATAAGTAACACCTAACACGCACGAACGTGCATATTTATTTTTGATGAAGAATAAATCAAACAATAATAAAAATATTTAAAAAAAATCTTGACAATATCATTAAATAATTTATTATTAATCTAATTTAATAGTTAACTAGTAATATTCAATTAAAAATATAATAATTATCATTACTTTACGGGAAGCACTCCGTCCGCCAAAATGCGCCGCCATCTCTGACGAGGTACTGTATCTCAACGACAGGTCCCTACTTGCTCAATTATTTTTTTGAAGAAGGAATATATCATGCACAAACGATCGATGCCGGTTGCGTTCGGAAAAAAAAGATATCAAAGGCGCTAGATTTTTTTAAAGTTATGTGCACGCTTGACTATGTGCCGGTTGTAAAGGGATACTGCAATAATTGCAGCAGTTCCATGACTGTGAGTTGTGAAGTAGAAGACTGATCTTATTGTATTTACATGATAAGAAGTTGATTTGATTTCTTGGTTGCACTTTGAATCCTACGTCACGATTTTGGGGGTAGGGAGGGGTGGGGGGGAGGGGGGCAGTGTTGTACAACCCCCCTAAGACCTTTCCCCCTTGAGCAGATGCGTAATTTAAAAAATACCATAAATATAATAATAATTTAGAGGTTATAATTTCGCTAAAATTTGGATATGTGTGGGCTCTAGCGCGACGCAAGGGCTGTAGCAGCAGCCCCTCAGCCCTTGCGTGACAAAACGCAGCACCAGACACTCACCTTCGCAGCTTTGGCAGCAGCTTAGTCTTCGCAGCTTAGTTTTATTTATAGATAGTATTAGGCGCTTTGGCGACCGCTGCCGCGGCACGCTCGCTTCGCTCGCTCGCCAAAGCGCTGCGTGTAATCATGTTCTAACATAAACCTAACCTATAATTTTATATTTTCCCGGGTCTTAATCGCGTGATACGAAACGCTACGAAACTACTTGCTACGAAACTGCTTGGAGGGGAGCTACCTCGTGTATCAAGGGGAACACTACCTCCAGATCGACGGTGTGGCTATGGGCAGTCCCGTTGCACCGATTATGGCTAATATCTGGATGGAGCACGTCGAAACACAGATCGATTACCATGCACATGGAGTGCGAGTTTGGAAGCGGTATGTCGACGACGTGTTCTGCATCATGAGGGGTAGCATACCAGAAGTCGAGCAGTTTCTGTTACACCTCAACACAATTCATCCTAACCTCAAGTTTACGTACGAGTTAGAGATGAATAGGACATTACCTTTTCTGGATGTAAAGATCATGGCACAGGAAGATGGATCCCTTAAGCACTCTGTTTATAGGAAGCCGACGCACACAGATAGATACCTCAATGCGTCCTCTCACCACCATCCACGCCAATTACTATCTGTGGGCAGATCCTTAATAAACAGGGCACATACTCTCTGTAATCCAGAGTTTCTGGATGAGGAGCTGTCACATGTGCGGGAGGTGCTCCAGA
This sequence comes from Idaea biselata, assembly GCA_958496205.1. Lineage (NCBI taxonomy): Eukaryota > Metazoa > Arthropoda > Insecta > Lepidoptera > Geometridae > Idaea > Idaea biselata. The sequence goes on along the minus strand of OY292400.1, from coordinate 26,047,602 downwards.
AGAATGGATACGACGCTAGGGGTATACGACCTCTCCGAAGTAAAAGGGAAAAACCACCGGATGTACCTAGACAGCCGGCATTTTTACCGTATGTCAAGGGGGTAACGGATAAGATAGGTACCATATTGAAGACATACTCCATTAAAACCGTTTACTCCCCTATGACAAAAAATGTCACAGCAATTGGGTACACCGAAGGATAACATCCCCTATCAAACACCGGGGGTGTATAAAGTGGAGTGCAGCTGTGGTAGTTCGTACATCGGACAAACGAAGCGGACCATCGCGGAACGAGTGAAAGAACACATAGCTGCGGTCAAGAATCACCAGGTGGAGAAATCGGCGATAGCTGAGCATCTTTTATTATCAGGATCAAACCACTGGATTGAGTTGCACGCGCCTCGTATCCTTTCCACAGAACGTCATTACTATCCAAGGATAGTTCGTGAAGCGGTCGAGATTAAAAAACATCACAATTTCAACCGGGAAAGTGGTTACAGGCTCTCGTCTACGTGGAATCCGGTAATTAAAATGTGTATGTGTCGCGATAGATCTCGGCAAAAAACTTCGGATGTTGTGAGTGTAGTGTTTCGCCGCCCTTAGACTATAGCGAACTTTAAAAAATGTGGGTACTTCACCATCAAAATGTGGGTAGTCCACCTACCCACAAGTTTCAACAATAGCCGGTACACGACGGCTATAAATAGAGGACGACACCCGCCGCAGCTCCAGTCCCCTCGCGACCAAAACTGTTGCAACATGGTCGAAACGTCGAGGTAAGAGAATTAAAAAGTAAAAATCACGCGATTAAGACCCGGGAAAATATAAAATTATGAGTTCCAATCGTGTTAGTTTAAAAAGTTTATAAACCTCACCTATCCAAGTCGGGGTGATCCGTATATTTTTTTCGAAGTTCAAGTAAAAATGTATGATTTTTTTTTTTCATTGCTCAATATAAAACTAGCAATAATGGTTAGTCCTCTTTCTCCTCTATCTCCTACAAGTCTTTTTTATACAAATTCGTGACGTAGGATTCTAAAGTGCACCCGAACTCTTTTTTACTAGATAAGATAAATAATTCCTATTATTACTAAGAAATATTTTCCAAAAATTAAAAATATAGACACGTTGTGTTTTTATAGATGATTTTGCATGTGTTGTTAAACAATTAATAAAGATTTGATTTATGTAATACAACATAATAATATAATATAATAATATATAATTTTTGTTTTATTAGCTTGGTAAATAATCCTTTATACATACATAATAATTAAAATTAAGCTGACTTGTTAAATTTCCTGAAAATCGATCGATGAAATTCGGGTCATTATGACCCATGGTCATTGTCTTTGAAATTATTTTCACGTCATTGGCGCCGGGTTAAGTCAATAGTGAGATAAAAATTAGTTATATTTTTTAAATAAATAACATTGATTAATATAAGTATTATAATATTACAAAGAGGAAAGATTTATTTGTAACGAATAGGCTCCGAACCTACTGGGCCGATTTCAAAAATGCTTTCACCAATAGAAAGTTACATTATCGAAAAGTAACTAGCTACTTTTGATCCCGATATTCCCACAGGATCGGAACTTAAGCTGGTGAAACCGCGGGACGCAGCTAGTGGATGATAAAGGGACAAAAAACAAACAAAACAACTGCTCTAAACTCTTTTTTTTAGTGTTTCACCACAATTTCTGCACAATTAATGTTGTGGTAAGTATACTACAATTTATCAAAATCGGTTAAGCGGTTATATAATGAATGATAGATGACCTTGGAGATGGACATAAGCTACTTTTGATCGTGATATTCCCACGGGATCGGGACTTACGGCCGGGGCGAAGGTAGTTATTACAGTACTAGCTGCGTCCCGCGGTTTCACCCGCGTAAGTCCCGATCCCGTGTAAATATCGGGATCTAAAGTAGTTACTCAAGGTGAATGTAGCTTTCTAATGGTGTTTGAAGATTTTTTTAAATCGGTCTAGTAGTTTTTGAGTTTATTCATTCCAAACATACACACAAAAATGCAAATCTTTCCTCTTTATAATATTAGTGTAGATAAAAGGCCTAAACAAACATATAAGTACATAAAAACTTTAGCCGTTCCACGCTTCCATTCATAACAAGACCGTGGAAATTAACTAACGCGTATGGAATATTACAGCGAACGCGACACGACAACAAATACAGTAAGTAGGTAGGTTATTGTGGAGTTATAACTACGGAAGTCATGGTAGGTTTGTACAGCTAGGCAGAAAAGTGGATATCCACTATAGAGTTTCATTATTCCATTGTCATAAATGGATTTGCAGTTAATATTTGGCTTTCACGGTTAACTTGATGCATTTTTTTATTACATGATAAGTTACTTATTTAACTAAATCGCGTTATTAAGTGAGTTGTGATATACTACACTTTCTACAAACATTAGTTGTTTTTTATGATTTTATTTTAATCGATGTTAAAGGAACAAAAACCACTGCTTCAAAACTCTTCTTTTGAGGGTTTCGTAGTCAACGAGAAACCCATATTTTTCACCATAGTCGGATAATCAATTAACAGATAGTATTCAACTAAAACAGATCTGTGGCACGTCGGGGGAAGGCCCAACTGCAATGCAGAAGGTGTTTTTACAAAAAAAAAGTATAATAGGTATAATAATTAGTTGAGGGCTAGATTGCGCTGTGTGCAATATTTATTTTTTTAACTTTAAGGGTCCATATAACCCTAATTGCGTGACAGGGATAACGCTAGCGAATATCAGATGCGTTAATGAAGGACGCAAGATGCTAGTACGCAAAATTTTAGAGCGTAAAATCAAACAATAGGTAATAACACGATAATAAAACATTAATTTTGAAATTCAAATCATGACTGCACTGTATTGAGCTAAGTTCAGTTCTTATACAAAGTTTTATTAGTTTACGTAAAATATTGACTGAGTAAAATCACTTATTTGTACAATTTAGAGGGAAGTTTGGGATTTTTTTCTATCGAGAAAATTTTCAGGAATCGTGTTTTCACGTCATAACAGACTTAGTAAGTATCCTCGACTTTAATAAATATGGTTTCAAAAACTTTCGTTTCTAATAACTTTAAAGTAATTCACCCTAGAAACATCAGTTCTGACCTACTACGAGGCCTTAAAGTTTAGAAGTTGTAAGTTTCGTTTTTTTAACACAACACATTCTTCATTATTAGTAGGGCATGAATCCCGGGATCCCGGGATATCGTAATCCCGGGATCTCGGACGCAAAAGTTCGATATTATAATCCCGGGATTGAGTGATCCGATATCGAGATTTGAGCAATTTACTATTTGGGTATAAATTAAGGTTTTTAGCTATATTTTTCCTCATGGAATGATTGAATAGAACTATTAAAATTAAACCCAAATTAGTCTACCCCTGAGGAAGAGATCTGTAAAGATTTAGAAGCGTAGGGAATTGGTAAAATGTTTAAAACAATAAAAGTAACGAGATTCATTGCAATTTTTAAGACAATTATTTTTTATACAAGCTCGCATGCAATTTTTTTCTGCTAAAAACATTTTAGTGGTGCGCCTAGAATTTGGCGCGAAAGTTTAGACACTTTCGGGTTTAGGCTATTTGTCCGCCATATTTCCAAAATGATGGGGTGGAGGCCCTCGGGGTAACTTATTTACGTAATGAAACCACTAGAGTCTTAAATATATTAAATATTTTAGATTTAACACATTTTTATTGTATTAAATTCGCTTTTTTTTACGATATCTAAAATCTCAGTATCAATCCCGGGATCCCGGGATTGAGCTCTTAATATCGATATCGTCCCGAGATTGAAAACCTTCCGATATTGCATGCCCTAATTATTAGCAATTGTGAAACTCTACGGTGGCAATCCGCTTTTGTTGCCGATTGTACTAATGAGTTTAATAGGAAATTGTGTTCACGATCAAGGTTACGCCTTGTAGTTCTCGTACGAGTATCATTTATCTATCAACCTAGTTATTTATCGTTATGTCAACAAACAAACCTACCAATCCTTCCTACTAATGTGATAAAGGTGAAAGATTGTGAAGCTTCTTTTTTTCTTTTAACGACCTCTGTGGTGCGTCGTACGAATGCCCGACTGCATATTAGAAGGTTGCAGATTCGAACCCTACAAGTACCGAATATAAAAGATCTAAATGTCGATTTTTTTTCAGTTTTCGCGATGTTGGATTGAAATCGAACTCAATTTTCGATTTTCGGGTGTTTATTACTTTTAACATTGTTTCAAAGTTTCTACGTTTCGAGGACTTTTACAGGTCTCTTCTTTAGGATTTTTCTTCATCAGTCAAGCCTGTTGAAGAGATCTGTAAAGGTCTCGAAACGTTGAGCATTGAAAAAATGCTAGAAGTAATAAACACTACGCGAATAAAAATAACACTACGCGAATAAAAATGAGTATTATTTTAGATCTAAATCTATCATTACTAATTACATCTATTATCTATCTATTACTATTATAAAGCGGAAGAGTTTGTTTTTTTGTTTGTTTGTTTGAACGTGCTAATCTCACGAACCACTGGTCCGATTTGAAAAATTCTTTCGGTGTTGAATAGCCCATTTATTGAGGAAGGCTATAGGCTACTTTCGATCCCTATATTCCCACGGGATCGGGACTTATGCGGGTGAAACCGCGGGGAGCTGCTAGTTACTATTATAAAGCGGAAGAGTTTGTTTGTATGAACGCGCTAATCTCAGGAACCACTGGTCCGATTTGAAAAATTCTTTCGGTGTTGGATAGTCCATTTATTGAGGAAGGCTATAGGCTACTTTTGAACCCTATATTCCCACGGGATCGGGACTTATGCGGGTGAAACCGCGGGGAGCTGCTAGTTACTATTATAAAGCGGAAGAGTTTGTTTGTTTGAACGCGCTAATCTCAGGAACCACTGGTTCGATTTGAAAAATTATTTCGGTGTTGGATAGTCCATTTATTGAGGAAGGCTATAGGCTACTTTTGAACCCTATATTCCCACAGGATCGGGACTTATGCGGGGAGCTGCTAGTATCTAAATAAATAAGTATTTTTATAATTATCTGATAATTTAGTAAATGTACCAACACTTAATCACTTATCATGATTATGATTTATCCAAGAATAGTGACGCACTATTCTTAGATAAATCATAATCATAATAATCATAATATTTATTTCGTATAAACATAGGTAGGTACAAAGTTGTTACATTTTGGTTGTTCTCGCCATGTTTTGCTTTTCAGCATACAAAATTTTAAAATAGTTTTAAATTAGAAAGAATCTAATATGCAGTCCATACTTTAATAGGTGTTATACTGTGTAGCTCCGGCATAGAATAGGGTTACTCTTATGTTCCCGTGGGTGTCGTAAAAGCCGACAATGGGATCTGAGAGAGACTAGCAAACCTAAGTTTCCGCGCGGTGGCGGATAAACTGCCTGGTCCCTAGGAGGGTTGGTGTCAGGCAGGCTGTTGGCCGTAAAAATATTGCCAAAAGTATTTGTGCCAACCCCAAATAATTTAGGGTTTAGAGGACCCCGGGCTTCCGAGAGAGATGCAACCGGTAACACCGCCCAGATGACAGGAACACTTCAATAGGTACTGTTTTACTAAACATAAATTGTGTTCATCTTCTATATTATATTTTATACTAGCAGCTCCCCGCGGTTTCACCCGCATAAGTCCCGATCCCGTTGGAATATCGGGATCAAAAATAGCCTATAGCCTTCCTCAATAAATGGACTATCCAACACCGAAATAATTTTTCAAATCGGACCAGGGGTTCCTGAGATTAGCGCGTTCAAACAAACAAACTCTTCCGCTTTATAATATTGGTATATAGAGTATAGCAGCTCCCCGCGGTTTCACCCGCATAAGTCCCGATCCCGTGGGAATATCGGGATCAAAAGTAGCCTATAGCCTTCCCCAATAAATGGACTATCCAACACTGAAAGAATTTTTCAAATCGGACCAGTGGTTCCTGAGATTAGCGCGTTCAAACAAACAAAAAACAAACAAACAAACTCTTCCGCTTTATAATAGTAATAGATAATAGATTATAAAGCGGAAGACTTTCTTTGTTTATTTGTTTGAACGCGCTAATCTCAGGAACTGCTGGTCCGATTTAAAAAATCTTTCAGTGTTGGATAGTCCATTTTTGAGGAAGGCTATAGGCTATATTATATTTTCAAAAAAATTAGGCGGAAGAAGTCGCGGGCACTGTTAGTAGGTAATAAAACAATGTTATTTATTATCAAAATGCAAAATACATAGATATTATCATTAAAAATATACAAACTCAAGGTCGCAGAAAAGGTTATCTTAATGTCGATGGGCGGAACTCTACATTCTACTATGAAGATGATATTTCAAAAATGTATTGTCACAGTATGAATAGACGGAGAGCGGGTTTCACGCGAACATTGCAATGCAAAACGTGATATCTATACTAATCAATATAAGGTGAAGAGTTTGTTTGAACGCGCTAATCTCAGGAACCGCTCCCTGGTCCGATTTGAAAAATTCTTTCAGTGTTGGATAGTCGATTTATTGAGGAAGGCTATAGGCTACTTTTTATCCCGATATTCCCGCTGGATCGGGACTTACGCGGGTGAAAGCGCGGGACGTAGCTAGTTGTAAATAATTATAATCAAATTAAAGTTCCGTTCACGTGGAAAAAACGGGAAAAAACGTAGCTTACGTGTTATTGTGCCTATGTTACCCTTCCATAATATACCTTTCATTTGGTGAAAGAATTTTTGAAATCGGTCCAGTAGTTTTTGAGTTTATTCATTACAAACATACGACACACACACAAAAATACAATTTTTTCCTCTTTATAATATAGTATAAGTATATAATGTAGATGTAGATTAAGCTAATTTCAAGCTAAATTTTTGTCATTAAAATGACATAGTATTGGGACTGTAATGAAATTATTTAGACCGACAGGAAACCACACGGCATTTCTAGTATAAGTAGACTGTAAAATACTCACTGGATTGTATTGCAGAGCAGTGACATAAGCCTGGACGGCCTGCTCCATATCCCCTGCAGCGACCAGAGCCGCTGCCAAGTTGATGTATCCATCGATGAAGTCGGGCTTTAGACGGACAGCGTGTCTGTAGTTCTCCAAAGCCTCTTGGAGCTGCCCGCGTTCTTTGTACACGTTCCCGAGATTACTGGAGACAAATTCGTTTGTTAAACCAAGTTTGGGTTCGATTCCCGCGGGGAACAAGTATTTATGCTATTTGTTTATTATCTGCTATTGGCCCACAAAGCCATTATCAGATTTGTGGGTAAATTTTCATTGAATATCTTGCCCATATTATGCATTGGTTTATATGTTAGAATCATCTTGCCATGTTAAGCAAGAAGATGGCAAAAAATTCAGCTAGGTTAGAACTCCTTTGACTGCTGTCTTAGTAACTTTTAGGTGAGTGCAACACATTTAAGACCACTTGAAGAGTGTCAAATCTTTTGTAAGCCATTTCAGTTCCACTGCTGAGCAATGGCGTCTCATTCATTCCTTCATATTTATCCCATATATTTACAAAAAATATCCCATCTTCAACATATTATCTTTACATGTAATCTATCATGAGAATCCTACATAGAGTGTACTAAGATAATACATTTTCAAATACTTTTAAGCTATTCAGTGCTAATAAATGTTTAGAATCTAGCCTATAGCTAGATTGAACATTATTGTTTCCAAGTGAAATGTTTACACAGCTGTGAAACGATAGTAACTTGATTCTCCAGTACAGGTTTCATGACATTTAAAGGTCACAGTATGCTTTAATATCACTTGCTTTGATATTTTATTATTAAGCTCTATTGTCTAGTCTAGTCATTACTATTTTTAGAATCAAGGCTAAATGAATTTTGACCAATTTTACTAATTCAATTTTGATAACATTAAACATTAGGTAAGTTGAATCCTTGACTTTTCCTTTACATAAGAGTTGGCTAGAAGAAATTATATTCATTTCATACATTTTGTATAAGCCATCTTTTACAATTTTTTTTATTTTTTTATTATTTTATAAATGTATGAAAAAATTTAAAAATCATTTTTATTATGATTCCGTACTCAAAGGGCAGAAATGGGACCCTTTTACTAAAACTCCACTGTCTGTTTGTGTATCTCATAAACTGTGATATCTAGACAGTTGCAATTTTCACACATGATGTATTTCTGTTGACACTATAACAACAAATACTAAATACAGAATTTAAAAAAATGTAAGTGGTAATAATGGTAGAGACCCCTATGTGCACGAGTCGGACCCGCACTTAGCCAGTTTTTATATTTTTCCCTGTTTTTGTTTTGTTATAACATCCTATTCTAACTAGAAACTGTAACTAACCTGTATGCTTCGGCCAAAAGTGGGTTCTGTTTGATAGCCAACGTCGAGAAATGAGCCGACTTGTCGAGCCTCCGACATTGGAAGTGTATTGACGACAGCAGAAGCAATACACCGGTGTTGGTTCCGTCTTGCCGCCATAACTGCATACAATGCAGCTCGGCGCTCTCATAGTCACCTGCTTGGTACTCTCTATGAGCTAGTTCCAGTAATCCTAGGAGAGAAATTCATAATTAATATTGGCGTTTACATCTAATCTAGAGGATTAATACACCACAAACAAGTTTAATTAAGACATGCTATATATAGCGCCTGTAGTGCCTGGGACATATTATATTAGATGCCATAAACGACACTCTCAGCCTAAGTTACAAATAATGTAATGTAGTACCTACTACTGGACAAAGTATTTTTGTCTTCAAGTGCGTCATATTTTATAATTTGTCTATTGTAGACATGGGTGACCCATGTTTGGCAAGTATTTATACATTTCTATTCTCCTAACCTCGAAAACCTGACGAATAGATAAGTATGTAACGGATAATAATCAAATCACGGTATATAATTTCATAACAACAAGGAAATGCATGCATAAAATCATGTACGCGGAATCAGACAGCAATCCAACTGCAGCATTGTCCAAAGATGTTATTCAATGCAATAGGAAATTTCACCAAACGGTAGGGAATGCTGTTTTCCATAGTCACTGGTATTATCTATTTCACTGTTATAAACTCACCAACTGTAGATATTTGCTGAATATCAGTCATTTTCAGTATCACTGCATTTGCAGGTACGCCAACGATTTGCTGTGACTGCGACTGTGTCGTGACAGATTGCGGGACGGCAACATTGGCTTGTTGAGCTTGCATCTTTGTGATCATTTTAAAACAAATATTCTTAATCACACAGGATATTTCACGACACTTTTATTACACAAAATTTTCGTATTACGTTCTAGAATGTCTAGTCTTCAGGAAAAATCACAATCAACGTCACAATCAATTTGTCACAAAACAACCGTATGGCGCTTCGTCCATTTCCATTTTCTACACGCCATTCAACAATTACACAAACATCAAAATCAACCAATCAATCAAGCGTCCCCACTACTGCACCTCCCCACCATCTCCGACTCCCCTGATCCGGCCAATCAGCGCGCAAGCAAACGAAGCAAGCGACCATCGAGCATTTATATTTTTTTATTATCAAGTTTAGCTTTGAGCCGGTTTTGGCATATAGCCACATCGTTGCGTCATTTCCGGGTAACAGCCAATGGCGCCAAATTTTGCTTTATTCGCTTTGGACAGAAAGACGTTAATATTTTGAGAACTTTATTAAAATATATATAATATTGTACAGAAAATCGTCACACGATCGATAAAACTTATTCTAAATAAGATAGCATGTAGGCAATTTCAGTGAGATCCTGAGGCACCGATTCGTGATAACAAACGTACAGTTCTCTTGGCTCCGGCTCGCTGAATACTCGTCTGTAACAATACACACATGATATTTAAACGACTACTAAACGCGTGGTTGTCCGCTTATTGCTATTTTAGCTTTAAAAAATAGCTTTAATCTGATTTCTCAAGCAAGTACTAAAAAAACTACTTAATAACGGCAAGTAGGTACAGAGTTGGGCTGGCCTTTCATAAAGAACCTAGGTCTAGTCTAGAAAGTAACCCTGCATAGAGTCTAAAGAAATATGATTCTTGAGAGAAGACAACCCTAACTAAGTAGTAGTTACGTCACAAAGGGAGCCGACTTTAGGTGGACAAATATAGGTAGTTATCGCTGTAGCAATCTGAATTGCACTTTATTGCAAGAATCTATATTATGACTTTGTAGAGTGAGTCTTCTTTACCTGTGACGTTACTTTTATGTATTCTGTGACATAGGTTAATTAGCAGAGCCAATTTCCAATCAATAGACTCCTTCCTATTTTCTATGAGTTTCAAAGTATTTCTTACCCGACAACCCAAAACTGAAAAGGTTCCATAATCTTCTTACTGCCTCGACTTTGGTACATTATCTCGGGGGGGGCTTGAAACAGCATGCCATGCTCTTTGACTGCCACCAGAATTTTGTTTAATGGATTGCAAGGTGTCTGCTGTTTTTTGAACCTAGAATAAACATAAATAAATGTTGCAAGACTTATTTAGTACACAGTCCTATATTGACTAATCTTGTAAGGGATAAATAAAAAATAAATATTGCAGGACAGCCGAAACCAGAAAAAAAGCATTTGCATAAATATTTATCCACGGCGGTAATCGAACCTGCAGCCTTCTACATCACAGCTCGTCAAAAATATAAAAAGAAATATTTTTATGAAAAACACATCTTCAAAAATCCAGTCGCGGCGAGACTCGAACTCGCGTCTCTGGGTCTTAACAAACTAGACCACGCGAATTCTCACTAGACTAGAATATGTATGTTTCCCTTGTCTACTATTTCGTCGTTTGAATACCTATACAGGAAACCACTTTTGAAGATGTATTTTTAACCGACTTCTTTCATACCTACGCGACGAATTGAAAAGCTCCTACTGCTTTTCAATTCGTCGCGTAGGTATGTTTTTTTAGGGATTTTCACCGATTACTTGATGGGTTAATAAAGGTGGAAAGACCGAGATGGTCCCATAAAAAATTGGTAAGGATCTGATCTCTATCTTCGGAGTGATGAACGGAATTGCTTTTCAAAATCCAGTAAATTTTTCACTTTCGATCAAGAGGATTTTAGTGACAGCAAAAATGCACTAAAAACTGATGAAATAAAAAAACAGACTTCAAAACCGAAGAAAAAAAATATAAAAAACTGAACCTCTGAAGTCTATGAAATCGGGCAGATGAATTTTATAAACAGATCCTACGTAAAACTGCACGACTTTAGACTTCAGGCGTTTTTTTACGTTGTTTTATTATTCTTCCTTTTTGAAGTCTGTTGTCTTTTCTTTTAAAATATTTGAATGTAAAGTATATAGTTTACCTTATACCATGTTGTAATACTTCATGTATCTTCCTACAAGCTTGCCTGAAAGTCCGCACGAGGTGCGAGTAGAGCGCGTTGTCGGCGCGTGCCTCGACGTTTCCCACCGGGGCTATGAGGACACCCTTCTCAGACTCCAGTTGAACGAAATGGAACAATACATTCTCGTCGCCGGCTGTTATCCTGGAAAATTATAGGTAAGTATTGTTATGTTTATGTGCTTTAAATATTTATTTATATTGATTAAGGTACATAGTAAATAAATAAAATAAATAAATAAATTCTGTGAACAACACAGCGCCATCTAGCCCCGTGGTAAGCGACTAAGCTTGTGTTACGGTGACTAGACAATGGATATAATACTTATATTTATTTTTCTTTTGTAAATACATACATATTATACATAGAGGGACACCCAGACCAGACACAAATATTTATTTTTATAAGCATATTTTTATTTGCACCCGGCGGGAATCGAACCCGCAACCTCCTGCATTGCAGTCGCGCTTTCGCACGACGCGCCACATAGGTCGAGGTAGTGAAATTAAAGAAATTTTACGGTTCTAATCGCGTGGTGTTTATTACTTTTAGCTTTGTTTCAACTCTCAACGTTTCGAGACCTTTACAGGTCCTTATCTAGTTCCCTCCTGATAATTTCAGAATTTATCCCTCTCTCTGTGTTTGATTTGTTTTGTCAAGTAATGTTTCGTCAATTTCTGTTCTAATAAACTTTTTAAATTCAATGTTTACATAGTTACATTTTCCCAAGTCTTAATCGCGTATTATTATTTATTTTCAATCCTCGATGTTTCAACCATTTTACAATGGTCTTTGTCGCGAGGATATGACTGCGTTTAACTAATACGTACATTTGTAAGCAAATACGTCCTATGTACGCTAATACGCACCTTTGGACAGCCACATTGTTTATATCACTGAGCAATGATTTTCTTATATCCGACATATCTATGCTGCTACTGGCTCTGCTACCATCCTGGTTAAATAAAAATAAGCCAAATTAAATACATCGCTATCTACCCAAACTCTCGCATCTATACTCTATTTTTGAATCTTAGATCAAAAATGTAAACAAAAACCTCATACATTTATTTAAAAGTGGCTGCTCTTTTTTTACTTTTCCCTTGAAATTGACAGATCTTTTAGGTACATTTTTGATCTGAGATTCTGAAATAGAGTATAGGCATGTACTATAGGCGACAACGGATACACTCCATAATTTTATACTTTTTGTAAATACATACATACATATGATACACTAGCTGCGTCCAGCGGTTTACCCGCGTAAGTCTCGATCCCGTGGGAATATCGGGATCAAAAGTAGCCTATGTTACTCAAGGTGAATGTAGCTTTCTAATGGTGAAAGAATTTTTGAAATCGATCCAGTAGTTTTTCAGTTTATTCATAACATACATTCAGACACACACACAGAAAAATACAAAACTTTTCTCTTTATAATATTAGTGTAGATGTAGTTATAAACACCCAGAATCAGAATGAAACATTTATGGTCGTCAAAACATATATCTTCTATCTTCTTCTTTTATCTTCTTTTATTATAAAGCGGAAGAGTTTGTTTGTTTGAACGCGATAATCTCTGGAACCGCTCTGGTCCGATTTGAAAAATTCTTTCAGTGTTGGATATTCCATTTATTGAGGAAGGCTATAGGCTACTTTTAATCCCGATATTCCCACGGGATCGGGACTTACGCGGGTGACACCGCGGGACGCAGCCAGTAACATATATAACAAGTATAAATAAAAACCAGTATCTTGGTTCAATAGTATATATTTACCTGTCGATCCCAGTCTGAGTCTGATCCGGATGAATCCCTTCTCCTTTGCTCTCTATCAGCCCGGCCTTTCATACGATCTTCACTGATTTCACTACAAAAACATATTGCAGGTCAGAATCACACGATATCGCGATTCATTTTTACCACTAGCGCCATCTTGGGGCACCAATCGTAAAAATGAATGCTAACGTTGCGTTCTTCGGCCCAATAGGCCGAAGGGTTCCGTACCATTATCTATACAAAATATAGATAATGGTACGGAACCCTGCGGCCTGTTTTTTTTTCTTACAATTTCAAGCTTAAATTATTATAATAAAATAATAAATATTGCACGACGTTACACACGGGGCAATATATAGCCCCAAAATAAGCACTAGGCTTGTACTGTGGATACAAGACAACGGATATACTACATATTACTTTTTTTTGTAAATACAAAAGGTTTTTAGTACAAATTTGATACTTACATAGAAAACACAGACAAAAAAGATTTTTTCAAGCATAAATACTTGCACCCGGCGAGAATCGAACCCGGAACCTTCTGCATTTCCGTCGGGCCTTCACCCGACGCGCTGCAGAGGTCGTCAAATAAGCGCTAAGCGCCATTATCTTACCTTTTCAAGCTATTAGAGTCCTCCGAATAGCCTATATCCAAGCTAGATCTGTACTCGGAAGCGCCATTGTACCAAGGATTGTATAAACTACGAAGGCTTAATAAGTAACAGCTTGAAAAGCATGCTTTTCTTATCATTTCAAGCTTAAATTATAATATTACCTTTTCAAGCTATTAGAATCCTCCGAATAGCTTATATCCAAGCTAGACCTGTACTTGGAAGCGCCATTGTACCAAGGGTTGTACAAACTGCGATGGCTTCCATAATTGACAGAGTTATCGCTGGTTGAACTCGTATTGATCTGTTCCGATGAATTGTGACGACGTTTGCCTTCCTTAGATAGTTTTAGTGTTGATGATTTTAGTGTGTCGGTTTTTAGAGCTAAAAAATGAGGTTATTTAAAATTATATAATACACCCGCGTATGTCCCGATCTCGTGGGAATATCGGGAATGTAGCTTTCTAATGGTGAAAGAATTTTTGAAATCGGTCCAGTAGTTTCGGAGATTACCCCCAATATACATACATTGGAGGAAACATTGGTAACATGTATGTATGTACATACATGTTACCAATGTTTCCTCTTTATAATATTAGTATAGATAATATTTATGAGGTTTTCTAGTGTTATGTTTTATTGTTTAGTTTTAGTTAGTTGTAGTAATTTTAATTTTATCATTGTTTTATTTGTAATGTATTTAGATTGTGATTTTTAATAAATAAATATTCTTTCACCTATTTTTAAATGATTTAAATGAAACAGATTTCAAAAATAGGAGGAGGTTTCCAATTCGGTTGTAGCTACCGGCTGAGACGGCTCGCTTACGCAAAAAGCCGAATGTGACCTAGCTTTTAGCGTGTAAAAACTCGCACTACAAGTACCTATCATATGGTCTAAGAATTGATAATCCCACATCTCACTAATCCTACTAATATTATAAAGCCGAAAGTTTGTGAGTATGTATGTGTATTTGTGTGTGTGTTTGTTACTCAATCACGTAAAAACCGTTGAACCGACCAACATGAAACTCGGTATGTAGATAGCTGGAGACCTGGAATAACACATAGGCTACTTTTTATCCCGATATTCCCGCGGGATCTGGACTTACGCGGGTGAAACCGCGAGACAAAGCTATATCTATACTAATATTATAAAGAGGTAACGTTGGTAACATGTATGTATGTATGTATATTGGGGGTAATCTCCGAAACTACTGGACCGATTTCAAAAATTCTTTCACCATTAGAAAGCTACATTCACCCTGAGTAACATAGGCTACTTTTGATCCCGATATTCCCACGGGATCGGGACTTAAGCGGGTGAAACCGCGGGAATCTGCTATAGTAAATAACTAAATTACGCTGCGCGGGCGCCGGCGCTGCTAATAAGTAATTATAATTGGACTAACAAGAGATGTCCTTCACTTTCCGGCCGTATTTAGTGAGCGTCTCAGGTAATATTTCGAGTTGAGGCTGCATATTGGACGAGAGCCACGAAGCTAAATGTTTGTCGAGACCAACTTCGTAGAGAAGCTCTAGGCAGCTCTCGCATTCTTCTACGTAGAATGGCGACGGCGCAGTCGGACCGACTGCCTGGAAATTGGAAAAGAAAATAAATAAAACCGGACAAGTGCAAGTCGAAATCGCGCACAAAGGGTTTTGTATGATTTCACTGACCTCTATAAATATACGCTGGTATTGCTATACCAAGCCAATCTGACTCAATTTCACTTTGCCTACTGCGCATGCTATAATGACCTTCTCCATCCAAAGGTTGCCTGGAAGAAATCGCTTTTAGCGATAAGGCCGCCCATTTGTGCAACGTTTTAGTTTTAAGCTTTATGTGTATTTGTCTTACATATTATGTATGTTGTTTTGTATATTGTTTGTTGTGCAAATAAAGCGTTAATCTATCTATCTATCTATACCATACAAAATGACATTAGATCTTAGTTCCGTGGACGGTGACCATCACTTTCAAAAGAAAACAGCGCAACATGGCGCAGATCAAATAGGCACAAAATTTAGTACGCGATCTCCTGTCCAGCGTACTTGTATTATGGAGGTCAGTGGGGAGCCCTACCTAAATATTTATTTTATTCTGTTTTAACGGTTTCGTACCCAAAGGGTAAAAACGGGACACTATTACAGAGACTTCGCTGTCTATCATCACTTACCATGAGATGAGATAGTGGTCAAACGCCAATCTATTGTGTGTGAAAAAAGCAGACAGTTTCTAGCTAGATAATACTAGGTACTAAAAAGACAGATTTGTATAATACAAAATAATAAATAATATAAAGTCTTACCATTCCCATTTCCATAGAAAAGTAGTAATAATATTGCAATAGATTTTAAAAATTAAGATTCCATTAAACCACTTTCAGTAGATAGAATCCAACAACCACCAAATTAGTAAGAGGTAATTATCTAAAAAATGTATTAGTTTTAACAAAAATGTCATATACCACATATAATTATAGTAGAAAGAAGTAATAGTAATACGAACTAAAAGGTAAACTGTGGCAGAATACTTACATCTTCAGTGCAACCCCCCGCTTCCATCAAAGTTGCTAAAATGAAATTCCCTTTGCCAACAACAAGTAGAAACCATCGACCATCTGGTATTCTGAGGAAAATACAAGACTCAGGTCACATTACAAACCGTGAGGCATAAAATAAATAAGTAAATATTGCACGACGTTACCCACACACATCGCCATCTAACACTGAGCACTTAGGCTTGTACTAAACAATGGATATATTACATACTAGACGTATCCCGCGGTTTTACCCGCATAATATGTCGAGATCCCGTGAGAATGTTTTCATAATGAACACACTCTCCAAACAGCTCTCTACTATCAGCGGTCTAAGCTGTGCGTTGATCAGTCAGTCAGGGCATTTTATAGATATAGATTAAGTATGTTTTTTTGTAAATACATACATGTGATACATATAGACATGCCCAGAACGAAACATTATATGGTCAGCATAAATACTTGTTCCCGGCGGGAATCGAACCCACAACCTTTAGCGTTGCAACCGGGGCGGGGGTTCGGATGCGCATCCGATTCCGTTTAAATTAGTTAAATATAAACTTTACCTGCGTTCAGTCCGCTCGCGACCAAGCCCATTGTAACATGGTTGAAACGTCGAAGTAAGAAAATAAAAAATAATACGCGATTAAGACCCGAGATAATGAAACTATGTTAACAAAACGTGTGAATTTAAAAAGGTTTTTACCTGTGTTCATTAGGATCGCTTTTATTCTGTATCCTATGTTCATTGACAAATACTTCCTTCCAAATAACTAACTTTTCAATATCATTCTCGCTGCTCAGCTTCAAAACGCAATTTAGTTTTAAGAAAGCATTGATTTCTTTCAAATCTTGATCTTGTAAGTGTGTACTGAGGAGGTACCCTGAGTAATATAGGCATGTGCCAATCACTGTGTAAAGCCTTTGGAAATTTTCAACATCATCAGTCTGAAAACATAGCATTCTTATAGTTATTTAGGTTCCGTAACCAAAGGGTCCTATATAGCTCTCAAAATTAGCAGACTGAAGTGGCAATGGGCAGGCCCATATAGCTCATCATCATCATCATCTGAGCGATGTTCCCGGTTGCATCCCTCTCGAGAGCCCGGGGTCTGCTTTCCTACTTTTACATCCCATAGGCCCATATAGCTCGAAGAACTGATAACCGCTTTGGGAAGTAAAAATCCTAGATTGGCGACCACGATGCAATCGACGACATTGTAGTTTGACATTTTCGTAAATCTAACATATCCTATTAAGATTTACAGGTGAAAGTTTGTGTGCGTCAGCTTGGCCAGACAATGCAATAGATTTAAACTAAACAACACACATTATTTTATCAATGTAGTTGTTATAAGGTACCTAGTTATAAAATAATACAATATACTCACCCATTCTCTATAATCGGCTGCTTCTAATTCAGTCAAAGCATCATCAATTTGTACTCTAACTTCCAAAGGCAAAATTACAGAATGGGCACCCAAAACATCTTCGAAGCGGACTCCATTTTCAACCATTTCTCTATCACCTTTTAATAGGCTTCTATCATAAATAATGCTAACAAATACACGAGAAAACAACCCATCTAGCTTATCAACATTATTCGGCTTTGTAAAACAAGCTTTCAATGAACCATACAAAAATTCTACAACTCTTACCACATCTCGAACAATTTTCTTAGCGTTAAATAAATCTACTTGCTTATTCGGAAAGGCGATTAACAATAAATCATTGTCATGATTTGCGTACATTACGTTTACTAGGTTGTTATTAAACAAGACTGTAGAGCAGTAAGGTTCACCAGTCCCTAATGCTTTCGGAGCCAAATGATTCAAAGTCACATAGGCACCTCTCGTGTTATAGAGAAAATTTTGATTGTAAGGTCTTGGAAAACAATATAAGACACCTTTATCATCATTGCTATTATACTCTATGTCGTTACAGCAAATGTAAATAACAGAAAACAGATAGTCCTTTATAACTTGAGTTGTGTTTTCCGGTATATGTTTATCTGTTAGTAACCTTTCAAGATTGATACTGTGGTCTTCGTCTGGTTTTTTAAATGTTAGTTTAGGGTTGGCAATGTCTTCTGAAACTCTATGTAAAATGCTGTTTAAATTGTAAGAGTTGACTTCTATGCCGTTTATTTTGGTCAGATAATAGCCCTTTTTCACTTTCAATGAGTAAATTGGCTTGGATTCAGTTAAGAAATCTTCAATGACTAAAGTTTTTCCATCTGTGTGGGATTTTAGCGTGATACCAAATAGTTTTTCAATTTGACAGTTTTTCTCGCTGTTGTATATCATGCTCCGGCCCACCTGTAACATAACGTTTTTGACTAAGTTATTAAGCTATTGCATAGCTTTTATCGTGGGCTTTGAGTGCGGCCACCGAATCAAGAAATTCCGTAACGAAAATAAACCCTAACACCCCCCCCACTCCGCCTACCATGGTTACCATGTAGCGGCCGAGCTACATGGTTACCATGGCAACATGGTACAAAATAAATAAATAATAATAATTGCATAAGTTGATAAAAAATGCTATGCAATAGCTTTACCGCGGCAGTCCCCTAGTGCCTCATTATTTTGTTTTGTATTTATGAATGGCAACATCAAGAACAACACACAATAGCCAAATCCTGAAGCATTTTGTACCGGATTCCAGATCAATTTATGATTTATCTACAACGCAATCTAGAGACTTGTTAGATAAAAAGTGTGAATTAATATCAAAATGAAAGTAAAGGCTTTAACTTACTTGAATAACTATATTTTCATCTTTCTTGTTTGTGAGGCTTCCTGTTGGTTCTACATCTTTTCTTCTACTGTTATCAGATTTATCAATGTTCTTTGACTTATGTGCTCTTAGTACTTTGAATATTCTTCCTGTGTAGATGACAATTTTTTTATTACAAACGTACCTTCTTTAACGATTTTTTAAGGCTCTATTTATTGACAGTACCAGCAAATGTGGATTTGTGATAATTCACAGGAAAAGTAGGTAGAAAATACGTAAATTTTAGATTCCATATTTTCTAAACATTTTTTTTAATTACCTTTAGAAGAGCGCCTTGTTGAAGACCTTTTGAATTCATTTCGGAGCTTGAATGCTTCACAGTTTTCAAGTAATGGGGTTTTTGTTGTTTCAGTGCTTGCATCTACTGCCTTAGTTTTAATGTAAACCAGTTCTCCATCATCACAAACATCTGAATCCCATTCTGGTACCGAGCTGCAGATGAAAGAGTGTATTTATTTACAACTTAAAACTAAACGTTTATGTCTGGCGACCTCTGTGGCGCGTCGTGCGAGAGCGCGACTGCAATGCAGGAGGTTGCGGGTTCGATTCCCGCCGGGTGCAAGTATTTATGCTTAAAAAATAAATATTTGTGTCTGGTCTGGGTGTCCTTCTATATATATTATGTATGTATTTACAAAAGAAAAATAAATATAAGTATTATATCCGTTGTCTAGTCACCGTAACACAAGCTTAGTCGCTTACCACGGGGCTAGATGGCGCTGTGTGTTGTTCGCAGAATTTATTATTTATTATTATTATTATTATGTCTAAAACTTAGTCAAAACCGCAGTCTAAAACATGAAATTTTGCAAGGGGTTTCTGTCGCTCTATTATTAAATAATATATTACGATTTTCTAGGAAATCCGGGTGTTACAAGGGTGTGAATACGTGGATAAAATAACTTTGAATTTTTGGTAATTTTAGTACCTCTCAGAATCGGAATATTTTGAATCATCAGCTGAAGAATCAGTCCAATCATTATCTGAGATACATGGACTATCGCTGCTCATTTTACCCTTGTATCCACTCGCATTTTTATTCATGATTTTCTTTATTTCGTAGAGTAACAAACGAAATAAAAACAAACAAAAAAAAATAGGTTAGACTGACATTGACACTGACATGATTGATAAAACAATACCACAGATTAAAAAAAAAAACATCAAACACAACATATTGTGGCCAAAAAAGGGCTGGATTGATAGTCTAGAATCTAAATAATGCAAACCATAAATAAACCTGCAAGCAAACGTTATACTTTTCTATTATTTCAGATGTCAAATCCGGTTATTGAAGGCTCGAAAATTCAAAAATTGTGCAAAAATTAGGCAAAAATGGCATAATTGAAATTTCTTACATGATTTTATCTAAAGGTGATTAACAACTTCACCACTAAAAGAAAGATACTTATCTGTTACCATGGGGTTCTAATTTAACTCACGTCATACAATCTTAGGAACATCCAAATGGAAGTAGAAAATCGTAATGATGCAGGACAAAATGAATCACTATCGTCCTCTGCTATGTGCAGCGAAGCCAATACAATATCAAATAGCAAACAAGATATTTTAAGCGAACGCCTAAATCATTCTTTCCATTACGTACCCAATTCACTTCCGTTTTCAAGTGCTCGAAATGCCCTAAAAGAAATCGTCGTGCCAAGTAGAAATAGTCCAAAGAAAGGTATCGCCGCCGAAGACCCAAACATACAGTGCAAAGATGATGAAAACTATTGCCGTGTTGATATCGTAAGTTGACCTTTTCTATTACTTACTTTAAACCTTGGAAAAACTGATGTCTACCTACTAAACTTTGTGTGAAGTACACGTCGGTCGTCGGTACACAAGATTTACACGGCGGGCGCGGAAGATGAGTTTTTACGATGGTTTAACTAAGGGTAAATACACGACAAGCGACTCTCCGAAAGTTAGCGATACAGAAAGTAAAACCTCCTTTCCGCCCATTAACATTATCCAATGGGGTGGCACACGCAAAGCTGTGAGCAGATGGCGCTGGGGTCGGATGTTTTTTTTTTTTTTTGATGATGGTCCCCCACCAATGAAAACGCCGAGTTTTTTTTTCTTATGGTCTGAGACCGATATGGCCAATTTGGCGCCGAGAGTTGTAAAAATCACCTGTTTGACAGTTCTTAATTCAAACCTAAGATTAGTCGACCAACGCCCTCTGCCGGGATAAAAGTTAGTGTTCCTCCTCATTCAAGTCCTAAGTCCCTGTCAAAGCCTACTGATTGATTATTCTTTTATTTAGGATCTTGCTAAGTTTATGCATGTGGGTCAGCAGCTATATGCTGAATCCTATCCTTTTCTTGAGCAACATGTAAAGTAGTAGTTAGTAAGTACATACCGTTTGTATTTACATACCGTTTCATTAAACTATGTACAGTCAGACAACAAATGTGCAGCACAATCGTTTTTACAATGCTGAGTTTGACTGCACGTATGTTATTACCTTCATAGCAAGCTAAAGTGCGTATTTTTTAACCTAATATATTTTTTTACAGGAATCTCTAATGAAATTAAAAGACAGCACCAAAAAACTTCTTATCCTATTAGAAGAAATACAGTCAAAAACTCACGCGAAAAATATTAAAGATGACAATCAATGGCTCACTGAGTTGTTAAGACCAATACCGAAATCTACAATTGTACGAATTAATTTTTTATTTTGTTTCATTTATTAAAAATCGCTTTGCTTGGTAAGCTTTTACCTACTTGTTTAATGTTTAAAGAAATAAGTAGGTAGTTACCTAGAGTACATTTCACAAAAGAAGTCCTGCGTATGAAACAGGAATTAAATTTATTTCTTCAAAATATGTTATGTGCCACAAATTCTTACAAGCCACGCTAGTAGGGCCTTTTAAAAGAAAAGCACTGTACGATTTTTGTTGCAGCAACCTACCGCGTCAGACATTATCGGCCAAATAGGTTTGAAACAGTTAGAGAGCCAGGCTAAAACTTTGGAAGCTATTCATATTGAGGTAAGTATACAACAGCACTTATGAAAATGTAGTTTTAAATTTAAACTTATGCGAGTTAACCGCATGCAGTGCCCCCAACTCACAAATTTTAAGAGAAAAAAATTTATTTAATATTCCTGTAGCGATTTTAGTTGAGTTGAGCACCATAATAATATGATCATTTCCACCATTCCACCACATCCAGGGTTGGCAAAACAGGGTATTCGAGAATGTAAATAAATCGCGAGGTCTAACTGTTCGCAGAACTATTAGCTAGTCTATCTAGTTGATAACTGAGTTTGGTAGTCACTTTGTAGTGCATTGCAGCTTTGAAGTAACGTGGTAACATTGGTCATTCATTATCATTAATCATTACTTACCTTAAAGCAGTATAATGTAGGTACTGCAGAGTAGCTATTAAACTGAGTTATCCCTTCCTGATCATGTTACCTAAAAATTAAATTAACTACGAAGCAAAAGCGACTAATTTGTAATTCGTCTATAAAGCAAAACGTCTAAATTGTTAAATGACTTATTTTCAGAATGCCGTCAGAGTAAATAGACTAATCTGTTGAAAGACTAAAACTTGAAATGACTTAAACGTATAATGACTGCCTTTTAGACATTTTGCTTCATAGACAAATTACAAATTAGTTTTGTAAAAATATGAATTACCCGCATGTGGTCAGAAACGCAAGTGGTCAGATACGCATTTCGTCAGAAAACGCATTGTGACAGATAGGTACGCATCTTTTCATACGCAACTTGACAGATCCACTCTTGTCAATCGTAAATAAAACAAAAGACGATCAATATGAAAACAAAAGAATATATACTTTTTTTCGATTTAGATCGTCTTTTGTTTTAGTTTCGATCGTCTTTTGTTTCCATTTCGATCGTCTTTTTTTCTATCTCGATCGTCTTATGTTTTATTTTTGATCGACATATTTTGATAAGCTTTTCTTTTAGTTTCGATCGTCTTTTGTTTCTATTTCGATCGTCTTTCGTTTTATTTTCGATCGAAAAGAAGAGGATCTGTCAAGTTGCGCATGAAAAAATGCGTTTTTGATGAAATGCGTATCTGACCACTTGCGTTTCTGATGACATGCTGGTAATCCAAAAGTATTTTATAGAGTCAAAGTAGTTTATATATGACATTTTGCATTTCAGGCATTTTGCTTCGTAGGCTTCTTATTTCCTAGGCATGTTCAGGCATAATTAATTTTAGGCAATTTGCTTTGTATGCTTTTTGCTTCACGGGCTTTACGATCCTGAGGCAAATTACTATTTAGGCATACTGAATTTTAGGTTGTTTGCTTAATAGGGATTTCGTTTTTTAGTCATGACCTTTAGACATTTTGCTTCTTAGTCAATTTGATTTTTAGGTAATTTGATCAGGAAGGGAGTTATCAACTAGCTAGATAGATAATATGTGCGGCTAAATTCCACGCGATTCCATTGATTGCTTGGCTGTTTCCAGGACGAAGACGATGATTGTTCAGTATACAAAAGACTGATTAGAAAATGTAACTGTTTAAATCGACTCGAGTACAACGATTTCATCATACACTTCAACGAAGACACGAAGTATTTCACTAATTACATTGGGGAGATCATCAAAAACATGCGGATACTCAAAAAGTTCCTATACATGGGGGGGAATTATACTAAACGTGCGTTGATGTTTTTAAATGAGGTAAGTAGGTAAATTGGGTTTTGAATTTTTAATTACTTACTAATCAATTATTGGTAGGTACAACTATAACTCACACACCATAATTGTGGCCATAAATTAGGAATTTAGGACACGTTTGGTCCCCTACCGACGCTAAAAGATAAAGTAAAAGGGAGTTTTGGATAAAGATTATTTTATCTCAATAATTAGGTAAGGAAATATTTATTCTTGCTGTGCCCCACAACGGCTGATTGACGACATATATAGAAATAAAGCGGCAACAGAAATATATCATCTGTGAAAATTTCAACTGTCTAGCTATCACAGTTCTTGAGATAGTTACAGTCTTGGATCTTGGTAAAAGGTCTCGTTTTTACCGTTTGAGTACGGAACCATAAAAAATATGAAGTCGATTAAAATCATATCTATTCCTAGGGTTTGTCTGAATCATCTCATACAGAAAAAACGAACATCATCCAAGGATGCTCCTACGCAGATGTTTGTAACATATTCGATGAACATTCCATAGTTACTATTTGTATCGCGTGGCCTTGCAAACATGAATTCTATGGGGATTCTGTTACGCAGGTAGGTGACGGAAAAAAACTTGTTGATATGATACAAATGCTCGCTTTCTGGAGATGTTTGACGAAAGTTAAAAACTTTCTTTTGAAATAGGTAAGTATAATGTATTCCAAAAGAAAAGAAATAATGAAATTCTGGAGTAAACGATATCATTCTAAAAGTCTTAAGACTATTTAATTAAAGCTGGTTTGCACATAGCTATCGTCTCGGCCGACGAAGTAGTTGAGGTTGAGTGTGAAAATATTGCTCTTTTTTTAACAATTTGGCAAGGTGAATTTTTACAAATTTCGAAATGATTTTTCCAGGATCAGGCTTCAGAATTTCTGTATAAGTTAGCCCAAATAGAAGAAGGCCGTAGATATCTAAAATTCACGTCAAAAATAACGGCCGATATCAAAAAAGTATTGAGAAAGAAATCAGGGACTTTGGAACCAAACACCTTGGATTGTTTAAATGCAACTTTAAATCTTATTAACCCACCACTAACGCAGCATATTAACGTTACATATTACTGCAAAGCCGGCGAAGGTAATAAGACGTTTCGTAAGAATATTAACGAATACCAAAGCCCTAACAAAAATGAGAGACCAGTTGAAAACACAAACCCCGTTGATAATGTTGATATACCTAATACTCATGCACGGAGACCATTTATCACACCAGCTTATACTGATTAAATAAACAAATTATATGGAATACTTTCAAAAGTGTAGGTACTAAGTCAATTGCTAGTAAAATGCTAATAGGACCAGCCGGCCGAACGAAATGTTCTGAAGGACTTCCGATTTGGAATACAATAAACCGGACTATAGGATCATAATTAGCTGATGACATGTTTTTCCAAATCAACCGAAAGTCATCCATTTCTTAAGTTAGTAGTTATGGGTAGTATTTGGAAGCTGCTTACTTAAAACAGGTGGATTCATCGTGATCTCTAGATCCCGAATCACCATGTCTTAATTCCGAAATCCGGGACAACTAACATTGATGACGTCACAATAATGGCGGCAGGTATTTGCAATTTTCTCCAGGTTTTTTCATCCACTGGGGGGACTTTTAAATTGTCGGTCTTATTAGCATTTTAATTGCGTTGCGTATAGTTTGCGAATTAAAATTGCCTCTGTCCCTAAACAATATTTAACTTTTTAGGGTTTGCTAATAAAACTATCGGTGCGTTAGAACAGTACCGACAATACATGACTATGGACGAAGTGTTGTGTAACTTAGACTTACTTCAAAACATGAGTAACCAAGACAAGTTCCATGAAGAAATCACATGTGTTCTGCCTGCTCTATTCGTGTTGTACAAGAAAATGTTACTACAATACGATAATAGTGAAATGAATATTATCATAACGAACACATTAAATAATATCGTAACCAAGAAAAACATGAAACCGTATGAGAAATACTTGAAACCGAATAAGAAAATTATACCAGAAGCTACATTCCCTCAAAGTACTGTAATGGAAAATGTTGCCACTGATATGAAGGTGATTTTTCTAATGGTTTTATTTTATTTTCTCAACTTACAACCTCTTTCACCTTTGTTTTTTTTTGTTTTTGTTTTTTTTTAGCCCATAATAACGAAAAATGTAACAATACAAATACCGCCAAGGAAGCCTGTAAAAAAAGTGAATAATAAATCGAAACAAGCCATAGGTGGTACCACTAATAAGTTTAGACAACCCTCGTTAAGGAAAGGTATAAGTGTTTCACAAATACTACTTAAATGTAATTTTTCTACGTTAACTTTTTATTGCCTAAAACTATAGCAAATAGTCATAGCGTCATTGAGATATTATGTACTACAATATTGTTACGTATATCTTGCTGTAAAACGTCAAAGTACCTATCATTGAATTGAGGTAACGTTACTTCAGAGGCTTGTTTCAACTATCTTCCTTCTGATGCCATATTTACTGTTAAGTTTGAGATTTATGCCTATTTGTATTTTTTAAACAAAAGCAGTGCTACTTTTTAAATTACTACTCGGCCATTATCTGTGTAGCTGAGTAAAGTTACCTTGTTATACATAGTTGTTGTTTATATCGATTTAAAATTATTATTTTTAGTTCCAGTTCGTGAACATCCCCGTGATAATAATAGGTATACAAGTTTTAGTACAGGTACGTACTTGACTCAATTTTTTCTAAAATATATTGTATAATTATAACTAACCCAAATACTTGTCATGTCCTTATAATCTAATAGAACATTTTTATTTCAGAGACAAAAAGTGCAGTCATAGTAGTGCCTTTAAACTCAAAAATAAAACATTAATTGACACGCAAATTGTTTAATTTACGAAACCTTTAATAAAACGGAGTAAACAACAAATAAAATAATATTAAATAAAATAAATAATAAAAGCTAATGGACAACAACCTCATAATAAATGCTTCCACCATAAATGCTAAGTGAAACGGGAATGTGCAAATTGCTGATTATAGAAATTACGCGTAGAATAATGAGACAAACAAGCATCATGTTTTGGTA